>OX421229.1:12728585-14081628 GCA_949125135.1 Alcis repandata | reverse complement strand
TCGAGCTAAGCGGACCTATGAAAGCGATAGATGCTATGCAGGATCGGTTCCGGACGATCGAGGGTTTGCTGGGTGCATCAGCCGCAGCGAGCGACTCTCAGCCTGTGGACCCTAGCGCCACTGTGAGAGAGCTCACCGCGCTTAACGAGAAACTCTCCTCGCTGAGAATCGAGACCTCCAACATCCAGGCAGCACTGAACTCCATCATGCGCCAGCTGCAGGAGCGTCCTAGGCGTTCTACGCCGTCCCCAACGGCTGAGCCGGAAGCAGGGCTCCCGCCGGCGCCGATTGACATGGAGCCGCTCATGGCGGAGTTGAAGGCTCTCCGCGACGAGATAGAGTCTCGCAGCGCTTTTCCTACAAGGGAAGAAATAGCGCGTGATCTTCGTACGGAGCTCCTCACTATTAAAGATCAGCTCCATTTCGTGGGCGGCTCCATGAGAGACCTCAAAGAGGCAAGAGAGTCCGAGCTCGCTTCCGTGCTTATACAGGGACAGTCGTCGGGAGGAGTCGGGGCTGAGATGGCTCTGTCTGAGCTGGGATGCAGGATGGCATCACTGGAGGACGTCATACGGCAGGCGCCGAGTAAGGAGTATTCGGGGGGAGAAGTTCGAAGCACAACCCAGAAGACCAATCCCTCCGCATCTACCTACAGGGACGCCCTTCTGAGACCCAGGTTCCCAGTGCTAGTCGAGTCGGCGAACCCGCTGCATTCCAGCCAGGACGTAGCAGGAAGCTTGAAGGCCAATGTGGATGTGGTGGGCCTCGGAATTGCAATTAGCCATATAAAAAATATAAAAAACCAGAAGGTTATTGTCAATTGCGATTCCGAGACTGACCGCACCCGTCTTACGGAAGCCATAAAAACGTCCGACCGGCAGCTCACTGTCTCTCAGCCTAGAGCTCGAAAGCCGCTTCTTCGACTGGTGGGGGTGGCCCGAGACCTGAATGACGCCAAGATAGAGGAAGCAATAGTCAAGCAGAACTCTAAGCTTCTGTCGCCAGCTAACGGGGAACCATCGGTGAAGATCCTGAGAAGGACCAAGGGACGGAATGATTCCAGGACCAACGTCGTGCTTCAGGTTAGCCCTTGGATCTGGGCAAGCCTGAAGGATCAGGAAGTACGTCTCGGATTCCAAACCGTCCTAGCGGTAGACCACTCTCCGGTGACGCAATGCTACCGATGCCTGGGCTTCGGCCACATAGCCAAAGAATGTAGCAGGGAGCGGCGCTGCGGATACTGTGCTGGCAACCATGACACCCGCGAGTGTGTAGGACGGGACTCCGCTCCATGCTGCATAAACTGCTCGAGTCTGAAAACTGAGGGTAATCGCGTGCATCCGGCATATAGCCCAGAGTGCCCTGAGTGGCGACGCTGGGACAGGGTGGCGCGGGCCACAATATCGTATTGTTAACCTAGCCGAAGGCACCGCAACAAATAACCCCCGGTCAACCTCCCCCGTTGCTGCGGAGCCAAAACTTAGATTTGGCCAAGCCAACCTTGGTAGAGGCTACGCAGCAACAAAAGAGTGTCTGCAGGCGGCAATATCGAATAGAACGTCGATATTGCTGCTTCAGGAACCCTATGTAGGGGCAAAGGCCCATTTAACCGCGAGTGGACGCGTCATTCAAAAGATGACAACTGACAAAAAAAAACCAGTTCGCGCGGCAGTCGTCATTGTCGATCCCAACATTACCACCATTGTTAATGATGACCTTGTAACGGACACAATTGTAGGGGTAACCATTAAGTTAAGAGATAACCGAAGGCTTGGAATTGTTAGCATTTACTTAGATGAGAAATTGCCTCTCTCCGCAGACCTCGATCGGATCCAATATGTCGTGGATCAGTTGGGAACGGAAGAGACCATCATTGGTGGGGACGTGAACGCTGACAGCACCTGGTGGGGTAGCCGAAAGGAGGACAAAAGGGGACGCGAATGTATGAGATGCGTCTCACAACTGGGCCTCAATGTCGTCAACACCGGAGATACGCCCACTTACAGCGTCTTTAGAAGAGGTCAGCTGTGCACTAGCATCGTGGACGTCACCTTCTGTACCGACGGGCTACTTAGCCGGATAAAGAACTGGCGAGTCGACATTTCCGCCGTTACGCTATCGGATCATCGACAGGTCTCCTTCGAGCTGGATTTTCTGGGTCTGCAGCCAATGGAGTACACTGGAACACGTAAGTTCTGCACTAAGGAAGCTCGCTGGACTGACTTCAGAGAAACGTTTCGCAGGGTTCTTGAGGACAAAGAGATCGGCATAAGTCTTCTTGACTCTGTGACCTCTCAACCGGAAGTTGAGGAAGTCACGACAAAGTACGTCGAAGCTGTCACGGAGACGTGTCGCCTTACACTGCCGCATATCTCCAGGAACAAAGCCCCCAAACAGGCCATCTGGTGGACCGAAGAACTGAAACAGAAGAAGAAAGAGGTTAATCGGTGGAGAAGGAAAATACAGAGCTCTAGAGACCCAGTTAGGCGACCACATCTGATAAAGGAGTACCTAAGACAGAAAGACGAATACAGGGATCACCTACAGACAGCAATCACGGAAAGCTGGAAGGCTTTCTGCACAACGGAAGAGAAAGAGACGGTATGGCAGAGATCTTACCGAATTATGAAGATGTGTGATGGTCATAGGGAAGACCAATTGCTCCGCCTGACGCCGACATCTGGAGTGCTGAACCCCACTGAATCCGCAGAATTGTTAGCAGAAACTTTCTTCCCTAACGACGCGGAGTGTTCAGACACTCCCAGCCAGAAGGAAATTAGGAGGTCGTCCGAGGACCTGATAGCAAAAATGGCAAACGACCCACACTATCCGAAGGACTGCCCTCCGTTTACACTCCAGGAAGTTGAAGCGGTTTACGGCAAAATGAACCCTAGGAAGTCCCCTGGAGAAGATGGACTTACCTCCGATATTTGCTACCAGAGCTTCCGAGCGGCACCTGCTCTACATCTCGGGATCTTCAATAAGTGTCTGCAAGTTGGTTGTTTCCCTAAAATATGGAAGAGAGCGAAGGTGAAGGTTATTCCTAAACCGGGAAAGGACAATTACGGATCCCCGAAGTCGTACCGACCGATCGGATTACTTCCCGTTTTTGGTAAAGTCCTGGAAAAGCTCGTCATCAACCGAATCTCTTGGCAGCTAGGAAGCACAGGGCAACTAAGCAGTCGCCAGTACGGTTTTATGCCTCAAAGAAGCACAGAAGACGCGCTCTACGACGCTCTACAGTTTATAAAAGAAGAAGTCAAGAGCAAGAAGCTAGTCGCAGTTGTTTCTTTGGACATCGAAGGGGCATTTGATAACTGCTGGTGGCCAGCACTCAAAGAGGAGCTCTATAAAAAGCGTGTGGATGAGCCAACCCTAAAACTGGTAGGAAGCTACCTCGAGAACAGGTCAATTTCTCTGACTTATCTAGGAGAGACCGTGGAAAAACCGACCAACAAAGGATGTGTCCAGGGTTCAATTAGCGGACCAATGTTCTGGAATGTGCAACTGGACCCTTTGCTACAGGAAGCCGAATTGTTGGAGGCGCATATCCAGGCCTTCGCTGACGATATCCTTATCGTGGCTAGCGGCACGACGGCGGTAGAGGTAGAGCGGAAAGTCAGGGAAGCACTGACTCGCGTGTCAGCCTGGGGTAGAGCGCACAAAGCAAGGTTTTCGGAGCAGAAAACCCAGGCTATGCTCGTAACCAGGAGGCTGAAGTACGACCTGCCGAGGCTCGAATTGAACGGACAGCCTCTAGCATATGCGGACTCAATAAAATTTCTGGGAGTCACAATTGATAGGTCGTTGACATTTAAACTACACCTGGCAAATGTCACCAGGAAGGCCATCAATTTATACAAAATGCTGTCACGAGCCGTCAAAATCAGATGGGGTCTCAATCCGGAAGTGACCAGGTTGCTCTACCTAGCAGTTGTAGAGCCAGTCATACTCTACGCGGCGAGCTCCTGGTCCGGAATCTGTAGCAGGAAGTATGCAAAGGCTAAGCTTGATCGAGTTGCGAGACAATTTGCTATAAAAATATGTAGAGCACATCGAACAACTTCGCTGACCGCAAGCGCACTACTGGCAAGGATACTACCACTGGACCTTCGTCTAAGGGAAAATGCGGAGTTGTATGAAGTGAAGCGTGGCAAGCCGTTAAAAGAGCTTCCGGGTCGCAAGCTAGAGCTGAGAGTAAGTCCGTTCCAACTCAAACACCCAGCCCTGCGACGGAGGCTCCAGTTTGGGAAAATAGAGAGTCAGGCGGACGCTGACATACTAGAGGGGCTGAGCATCTACACAGATGGGAGTAAAATCGACGGAAAAGTTGGGGCTGCCATCACTTGCTGGAGGGATGGTCGAGAGACCAAGAAGGCGAAAGGGCTGCTCCCGGCTTACTGCAGCGTGTTCCAGGCTGAGTTGGCTGCCATCCTCAAAGCTGCCATCTTCATCAGGGACAACAGCTCTGGGAACATCATCAGCGACTCCAGATCTGCACTGGAGTCCATATGTGATCCAGGCACTGAAAATCCCATTGCTGTGGAGATCCAGGCAGTCCTGGATGAAAGCGAGAATGCGGTAGAGCTGTTTTGGATTAGGGCCCATGCTGGAATCCAAGGGAATGAGAGAGCAGATGAATTAGCTAAGGAAGCAGCTCTCAGACTCAAGGCAGCTCCGTCATACGACGCGTTCCCTTTGTCCTTTGCTCGTCGCTCCATCAGGCTCCGCACACGAGAAGAGTGGAGAAGCCTCTACCACCTGAGTACGACGGCGTCGAAGACGAAGACATTCTTCCCGGATGCTGACACGGCATATCGGATTCTATCGAAAATTAAAATAACAAGCCTTCGGACCCAACTCTTTACGAGTCATTGTGGTATCAGGTCATATTTGTATCGTTTTAAGCTTGGTGATGACCCATCTTGCACCTGCGATGACCGGACTCCTGAGACCATGCTACATATCCTTACAGAATGTCCTAAATACGGTCTCAGGAGGATGGAGTGCGAGTGTAGGATGGGTAGAATCATAAACGAAACAGACATAAGCGAACTGATCGAGGATGACGACTGCCGAGCACCGTTCTTGGATTTCGCTGAGAGAGCCCTCCGCGCTGCAGCGAAAGCCAACGGGGCTAAAGTATGAATCTAAATTAATTTTGTGTAATTTTCAAAGGTGGGACAATTATTTATGTTATCTAAATTAATAAAATATTGTAGGCTAAATTGTTAAATTGTTGTAAATCGTAAAAATAGTAAATTTTTTGTTTAACCTTTTGTCCCTAACATGTAAACATAGTTTTAAGGCACATATGTAATAGATTAAGAACCATATTATAAAGAAAGGGAAAAAATAAAAAAAATAAAAAAAAAAATAATAATAATAATAATAAGAAAAAAAAAAAAAAAAAAAAAAAAAAAAAAAAACCCTTGAAAAACTTATTTCTAGGATTTATAATAACAAAAGAATAAAACCCTGCAATCAAAGTAGGGAATTAGCTCGCGGGCCGGGCCGACGAACGCGCCCGGACAGGAAAAAAAAAAAAAAAAAAAAAAAAAAAAAAAAAAACCTAACCTAACCTAACCTAACCTAACCTAACCTAACCTAACCTAACCTAACCTAACCTAACCTAACCTAACCTAACCTAACCTAACCTAACCTAACCTAACCTAACCTAACCTAACCTAACCTAACCTAACCTAACCTAACCTAACCTAACCTAACCTAACCTAACCTAACCTAACCTAACCTAACCTAACCTAACCTAACCTAACCTAACCTAACCTAACCTAACCTAACCTAACCTAACCTTTTTTTTTTTTTTTTTTTTTTTTTTTGTGACCCAGGGAAAATCCTTTATGGATACCACACCCACCCCGGGGGGGGGCAGGGTGGTTATGTGGGAGTCACCGCCCTAGTGGCGGCATACCCACTAAAAACCCTGGGGTGTTCCTCCAGGCAATGGGCGGAGCCACGGGCCCATTAAATCACCGTGGCCCCGCCCAGCCTATGTCCGCCGTGAAGGCGGACCCACCTCGGGTAGGGGGTGGCCACCCCCTCCCACTTCGTGGCGACGCGTCGGAACATCAAAACGCGTCGACCACCCTGGAGGGCCCCATTACTGCGAAGCAGCGGGTGCCCCCGCACCCGCCGCTCTAGGCCCTCCTAGCGGAGACGGAGTGCGAGCCTGTCTGGCTCGCCCCCGTGTCCGCTCCCTGCGGAGCGGGTGCGAGAGAGGGTCTCTCTCCCTTTCCCGCTCCTCGGCCTCCCTCTGCGACATCACTTCCTCGCAGAAGGAGACCATCGCCTCCCAGGACCCCTCGTCGGCGACCATCCTAGCTAGGATGGTCGGCAGCGAGAGGTCTCCGCCAACCGCCACGGCCAAAGCTAGCCGCGGCTCCGCCGCCCCCGGGCATGCCTCCAGCACGTGCTGCGCCGTCTCTTCCGCGCAGCCGCACTGGTGGCATTCCGGAGTCTCCTCCTTCCGGGCCACGCTGAACAGGTACCTCCCGAAACATCCATGTCCCGAGAGGACCTGCGTCAGCCGGAAGGTAAGACCCCCGTGCCCTCGATGGACCCACTCCTTCAGTACGGGCCGGACCGCCTCCAGAAACCGAGTGGCCCCGGCCCCCCTTCTCCGATCCATCGAGAGTCGTCCACCCCACGACTCGAGGGCGGCGTCCCTGGCCCTCTGTCGCCACTGCTCCAACTCCCGTGGGGCGGGCCGCAAGTCCTCCTCGCGCGCCCGCACTCTGCGCCAGTAGACCGAGGACAGAACCTCGGCCTCCAGATCCCACGGGAGGGAGCCTGCGAGGACGCAGGCAACTTCGTGTGAGAGTGTGCGGTATCCCCGACACACTCTCACCGCCATGGCCCTCTGGCTCCTATGTAGTCGGGCGGCCTCCCTAGAGTTTAGGGAGCCGGCCCATATAGGAGCCCCGTAGAGGGCCATGGAGCGAACCACCGCCATATAGAGGCGGCGGCAGCTCGGATCTCCTCCCCCGAGGTTCGGCAGGAGGCGGCTCAACGCACCCGCCGCCCCCACTAGCCTCGGGCTCAGCTGCTCGAGATGAGCCCCGAACCTCCATCTGCTATCGAGTACGACACCGAGGTATTTCAGTGTCGATCCGACAGCAATGGAGGTTCCCCCCACCACGATCGCTGAGCCTGCAGGCGGCTTCCTCCGAGGCCCATGAAAACAAATGGCCTCGGATTTATGGAGCGCCACCTCCAGACCCAGCCGCCGAATCCGAGCCACCACCGCCGCGACCCCGGCAGTGGCCAGGACAGACGCTTCCCTGAACGTCTGCCCCCGGGCGGTAACCAGCGTGTCGTCAGCGTAACAAACTACGCCGACGCCACGGAGGTTAGCGCCCCGCAACACCCAGTCGTAACCGACGTTCCACAGGGTGGGGCCCAACACGGACCCCTGTGGAACGCCGCGGGTCATGGGGCTCCGACCTTCCCCATCCTTTGTGGGGTAGACTACCTGCCTGTCGGACAGGTAGTCCCCCACGAGGCGTCGGAGGTACTGGGGCACCCTATGGTACCCCAGCGCTCCCAATATTACGCTCCAGGGCAGGGTGTTGAAAGCGTTCGCGATGTCTAAAGACACCGCCAACATCACCCCGCCGCTGGAGCACGCCTCCTCGGAGAGGTCGCGGACGTGGGCTATGGCGTCCACAGTCGAGCGACCTCTCCTGAACCCGAACTGGGTGTCGGCCAAGTCCGGTCCGACCACCTCCAGGTGCTTGACGAGGCGGGCGACTACGACGCGCTCTAAGAGCTTGCCCGCCTCATCAAGCAGCACGATTGGCCGGTATCCCGCCGGCGAGTCCGCAGGGCGCCCCTCCTTTCGCAAAAGGACGAGACGGCCCTGCTTCCACCGCCTGGGGAACCGGCCTTCCTGGAGGCAGCGGTCGAACAGCGACCTTATGCGCTCCTCCAGTGATTCCTGGACGAGGGCCCACGCGCGACCGGGAATCCCGTCAGGGCCTGGCGCTGTGTTTTTGGCCCTCATCCGGAGAACGGCCGCGCCCAGCTCACCCAGCGAGACTTCAGGCACCTCTTCCTCCGCCTCCTCCGCCGGTGCACCGCGCGCCACCAGGGTGGGAGGGACGAACTCGGTCCCCGGACTAGCGGGGAACAGTCCCTCGACCACACGCTGCAGGACCGCCGGTTCCATGGTGCTGGTGACCGGGGGGGCCCATGGGCGAAGCTTCTGCCTCGCCCACTTGTACGGCCGGCCCCACGGGTCCCGCTCCAGCGACGCCAAGAGCTCTCGCCAGGCCTCCGCCTTTGCTTCGCCGATGGCGATGCGAAGGGCCTGGCACGCACCTCTATACGTGGCATAGAGGGCGTCGAGCTCCTCAGCGTCCTGGCGCCTCCTCCGGCGGTACCGCTGGTAGCGGCGGCGCTTTGCCAGGCACTGGCGGCGGAGCTCGGCGATCCCCTCGTTCCACCAGTAGACCTGGCGCTTGGATTGTGCAGGCCTAGCGCGAGGCATGGCAGCGTCGCACACATGTGCCATGGCCCTGCACAATCCATCGGCCTCTGCGTCCAGGTCTACTTCCGACGAGGGGGGGGCATTCCACGCCTGGACGATCGCTGCCTCCTGCAGCAACTCGACGTCCAGGCGGTTCAGCGCCCACCGAGGGCCAACCGCAGCCGGCAACCGCGGGCCCTGACCCGCCGAAGACGAGGAGACGCTGAACCGGATGTACCGGTGGTCGGAGAGCGTCTCCTCGTCCACCAGGACCTCCCAGTCCCGGACACGCGCCGCGATCTCGGGGGTCGCAAATGTCACGTCGACCACTGACCCTCCCGAGCGCCGCACACACGTGTTCGTGGACCCGCGGTTTAGCACGCATAGCCCCGCCGCCACCACCCACTCGCTGAGGGCCTCGCCTCGTGCATCCGTCCTTGAAGATCCCCATGCCCTAGACTTGGCGTTGAGGTCTCCAAGGAGGATGATTGGCCTGGGACGGTTCTGGCCGATCAGGGTCCCCACCTCGCTGAGGAAGTCCTCGAACTCGGCGAGAGCCCTGTTGGGGGAGAAATACGCCCCCACAACCACCGTCCCGGCCATCCTGGCGGCCACAAATCCCCTACCCCTGACCACGCCCTCAAGGGGAGGGGATCGGGCAGGCGACTGGGTGGTGATCGCCACCAAACCGTCCAGATCCCCGACCCAGTCACCTCTGGGCGGGATCCGGTATGGTTCGGCGACCACAGCCACTTGTGTCAACCGCTCGGCCAGGCTCTGGAGGAGGACATCCTGAGCTCTGGCCGAGTGGTTGATGTTCGCCTGGAGGAAAGTTAGTCTGTCCGACATTAACTTTCCTCCATGTGCGACGGCTGCTCCTCTGCGGGGCGAGTCTGCTGCGACTTGGCCTTGGCCTCAGTCGCAGCAGGTTTCCGGCGCGCCTCTGCTTTAGACGGGGGCTTGGCGCAGGCCTTGCCCCCGGAGAGGTGGTCTGCCGGCTTCCCCGCTGTTGCACATAGTGTGCAGTGGGGGGCGGCAAAGCAACCACTGGCCTTGTGGCCTTTTTGACCGCAGCGATGGCACTCATCGCTGCGGTCCACCTCAGACTTGCACTGGGCCCTGACGTGGCCCAGTGCAAGGCACCGGAAACAGCGGCGAGGTCGGGCGTCCAAAAGTTGGACCCGCGCCGCCACCCATCCCACCAGGAGTCGGCTGCCGTTGGCAACCAACTTCCTGGCGGCGGTCACAGGGCATCGGACAAATGCCGTCCCCATGCCCGCCGCACCCCTCCTTATCTCGCCGACATGGTAGTCCGGCGCGGCGCCGCCTCCGGCCCCGACGAGGGCCTCCGTCAGTTCGGCCGGGCCGACAGAGTCGTCGAGGCCGTTCACCCTCAGCTCCGCGGAGGTGACGGGCCTTGAGACCTTAATGGTCTCTTCGGCACCCCGAAACACCTCCTGCAGTTTGAGGGCGAGGGAGTCCGCCCTCTCCGCCTTCGCCGAGCCGGGCACCTCGAGGATTCGGCCCCCCGTGGCCGCCACCCGCATTTTGAGAGGCGGAAAGTCGGTTAGGTCGATCCGACTTCTCGCCTCTCCAAGCACCTTTTGGTAGGTGAGGCCCTTCTCTTCCGCCCCCGGTAGTAGCGTAATCACCACTGCTGCGGTTCGCTGGGGGCGGAGCTTGGCCTTTTTAGGCCCCGCTTTCGTTGGCGGGGCGGGCGGTCCGGCCCGAGGCCGCTCCGGCTGTGTTGGCGCAGGCCGCTGCTCCCGCGTTTTCGGCCTCCCTTTGCGCCTAACTACCTCCGTCCACGGCTCCGACAGAGTCGGTGGCGGTGGAGGAGGCAGTTCAGCCGTCTGAGGGACTACAGAGGCTGCGGCCCTTGCCTTACCCTTACCCTTGCCCTTGCCCTTGCTGGGCTTGGGCCCCTCAAGGGAGGCCTGGGTTGGTGTTGGCGCAGAATTTGGTGCGGACCCAGCCTTTGCAGCCTCCGCGTTTCGCCGGTCTGCGGCCAGAGGCGGCCGGACACGCTTCTCTGGAAGGAGGCGCTCCTCCAGAGCGTCCAGTCGCGCGCTCATCATGGCGCCGACCTGGCGCAGGATGGCCTGCTCCAGCTCCTCCACCGGGCGGACCTCGTTTCGGATCAAAGATCCCGAGGCCTGTGGACGAGCGGAAGCTCGGAGACTCGCCATCTCCGCGCTGATCTCGGCCACCTGCTTGCGCAGGTCCGCGACTTCTTCCTTGAGACGCCTGTTGGAGGCCTGCAGCTTTTTGGTCTCCTCGGTTGAGGTCCTTTTGCGCAGGCGCTCCGTCAGGCTTTTAATCTCTGAAGCCGACACCTTCAGGGAACGTTGGAACGTCCCCTTCAGGTTGCTGGACTTTGTGGCCACATGGTTGATTGTGGTCAGGCAGTCCTGCACCCTGTCGCAGATGTCGGCAGCCAGCTCGTCGTCCACATCCTCATCCGCGGATGTTTCTGAGAGCCGCGACGACACCCGAGATCGCAGAGACGTCGTCATCTCCGCCACCTCGCGCTCAGCCCGAAGCTCCATCTCCTGCCGCTCGGCTGCTACGAGAGCCGCTTTGGCTTTAGCGAGGCCGACATACTCGCCCGTAGTGGGCGGCCGACCCCTGCCTCTTCGCTCTGCGACTTTCGCCGCTGTCGCCAGCTTCACGGCTGGAGCGTCCACCTCGCTGTCGGAGCCTATGCAGCTGTTAACTCCACGCGATCGCTTTCGCAAGCGCCTCGCGTCCACAAAACGGTCAGGCGACTCTGCCACCGAGACCATGCTCCCAGTTGAAGAGTCCGACCCCTCTACGTTCACAGGGCCTAGCCCTCTCCCCTCATCATACGTCTGGTTTTTTGTTTTTTTAAATGAATCCATATAAGTTCCCACGATTTGAGACGAAATAAAGGTCCACCCCCGGGTGACGCTCATTCCGGGGGTAAGGGTACATACTGCGGAGGTCCCCAGGTATCCGCAGGTTTTAACGTGTTTTCTCACGGGTTTTTGTTTCAAGCTTTTCCTTGCTCTGGGGCCGGCCAATTAAGGCAAGCCCCCTTCGGCCCCCACACTGCCACAACGTACCCCTTACCGCAATACGGGGTCTTTGAAGCGTACAGTGGAGAGCCGGTGCAGGAGAGGGTGCGGAAACCTCCCCCGACGACACTGGGCGATGGTTTTAATACCACCCAGGTCGTCCGACCCGCGTCGCCGCTACTCAGCATAACGCTGAGACGCCGACCGGGCCCCGCAGCCACTCAAGGCCGCCGAGACTCGACCGCCGCTACCCGGACTATCCAGGACGCCGGCCGAGCCTACCCCACAGGAAGGCACGATGTGCCCCCCATCGTCGTCCACGGACGACCCATTCCCGGTGTGCCCGAAAGGGTGGCCGAGTTGACCGATCCCTTCCGCGCCACCAGCCTTGAAGGCCGGCCATCCTCCGACCCGAAGATCCGCTGGTCCATTTCTGGACCCCGACCCGCCTCGTCCACGCCCTATGCTGAACATAGGGACTCGTGGAGAGGCCCCGCAGTCAACCAAGACCGCCTAGGCCCAGACCGCCGCTTCCCGGAATGTCCAGGGCGCCGGCCCGAGCCTCCACTTGGGGTTCCTCTTAGTTTCACTGGGCAGAGCGGCCCGGCTACTTATCCCCCCCGCCACGGAAAGGCGGGAACCCATTCGAGGGGGAACCTAACCTAACCTAACCTAACCTAACCTAACCTAACCTAACCTAACCTAACCTAACCTAACCTAACCTAACCTAACCTAACCCGGATTTTAGAGTTTCTTAAATATTGACCAATTGTTGAGTGTGACACGTCGCTGTAACCGGCTCGACGTCTCCTCGACGATCCTGCAACAGAAAAGCACACGTTTAGTACAAATTTTTGGAAATAACTTCAATTTTCATCGAAATTTTTGAAAACTTTGAAAAATCCTAGCGTCTTCAAAATTTAGTTTGGAATTTTTCTTTTATTTTATTCGTGCTCGGCAGGCTTGCGCGCGTCGCGCTGCATACTTAGATTTAGTTTTTTTCCACCGCCATCCCCCGCCCACCCACCCTGGGTCCCGTTAACTTAGGGAGGTGAGGTTATTTTGGGGAAATATTTTTTTTAAAATTTTTGTTTTTTGTGTCGTTTGTTTGCTTGGAGGATCCGTCGGTCATTTTATACAACTTATACAAATTTTATCGACTTTTCTTTTTGACAACCGACGACCTCCAAGCAAACTATGTTCAGGACTCCGGCCAAACGAGGGTCTCTCGATGGAGAACTCCGTGCTGTCGCGGCAGGGACCGCCACAGTCACGAAGACCGCCGGGCCTCCGCATCAAAGCGTCCGAAGGAGCATCGGGGAGTGGGAGTCCGGTTTACCGGACTCCCGCAACAGCCTCACTCCCCCGAAATCGAGCCCGACGGTGGGGCGCCCGAAGCCGAAACCGTCAGCCGTGCGTAGGCTGTCGGTGGAGGCCGAGGGAGCCCCACCTAAGACCAAGGGCTCGAAAGACAAATCTTCGGACCGGGTGAAGGAGGCCAGGGCTTGTGTTTGCACGGCCAAGCAGCATCTGACCCACTCTCGGAACCTAAAGACAGATATAAAGGTCGCCGTCAACGCGGCGATCGATCGTCTGTTCCAGTTGGTGAAGGATGCAGATGCTGAATTGGCCAAGTGTGCAAACACACAGCCTGGCCCGGCGGTCTTCGAAGCGGCTGCCTGCGCTTCGCCAAGGTCCCCTCCAGCTTTTATGGAGGGAGCCTTGTCGGAGCACATGCAGCTGCTCAGAGACAGCACGGAGCAGATGCGAAGGCTCCAAGAGACCCTCGAGAGCACCACCTCCCTGGGAAGCCAGAAAGAGGCACACGCCGAGTGCATTGACCAGCTTTTGGGTGAAGTGCGGGAGCTGCGCCAGACCTCCGAAGAGACGGGGCGGAAGGTTTCCTGCTTGCAGGAGACCGTCCCCTCGTACGCAGAGGTTCTGGCCAGACCAACTGCAGCGGTACCGCGAGAGCTTCACCCAAAGCACTCGGTTATTGTGTCCTCGGGCGACGACCGACTCACCGGTGACCACATACTCGGCAAGGTCCGAGAAGCTTTAGAAGCGAGGACCACCGGGCTTCAGGTCACCAGAGTGCAGAAGGTCCGAAACCAGAAGGTGGTGCTGAGTTGCGCCAACAAGGAGGAGCTGTTGAAGGTGAGCGAGAGGATCACGACCAAGGACAAGGGTCTCATCGTGGAGGAGGCCAAGAACAAAGACCCCTTGGTCATGATCCGTAATCTCCTCACCTTCAACAAGGACTCTGATATCGTCTCGTCTCTCAGGTCCCAGAACAAGAGCCTCCTCCGGGACCTGACAGACGACGATTTCAGGGCGACGGTCAAGTACCGTCGCCGGGCGCGGAACCCCCACGAAAACCACGTCGTGCTGCAGGTGTCCCCTAAGTTGTGGATGAAGCTGGTTGAGGCCAAGCGGGTGCACATCGACCTGCAGTATGCGGTCGTACAGGATCAGTCTCCGCTCGTGCAGTGTACACGATGCCTGGGGTATGGGCATGGGCGCAGGCAATGCACAGAGTCAGCCGACCTGTGCAGCTTCTGCGCCGGCCCACACCTCCGGGCGGACTGTCCAGCACACACGGCGGGCGAGACTGCTGTATGCCGCAACTGCAGGTCGGCGAAGTATCCCGACTTTGGCCACAATGCCTTCGACGGAGAGTGCCCAGTGCGTAAGCGATGGGACGCCATAGCTAGGTCTAGCGTGGCGTACTGCTAACGTACCGGGCACTCTAGTCACCACAGCTGAAGGGACGAAGCCTGCGCACACTGGTGGTTACGTGTGGGGTTCGAGGACGCGGGTGAAGACTGTGCGTGTGGGGCTGTCCCTGCACTCGATTGGTTTCGGTTGCGAGGATAGCCCGACACGTTACAGAGGCAAGTGTGCTGCAGTAACTCGGTTGCTGCCGAAGTGTTCCACACATGACGCGCATAGGTACGACCTGGAATCATGCTTAAGCATTACGCTGACCGAACCCCCATTTTGTATAATGAAGGACGGGAATAAATCCAGGTCGTACCTGGACGCAGCCAGCACTGAGGCAGCAGAAGTCAAAGCTGGAAAAATAAGACGTGGTGACACTAGGCGTCACCTCGTTTATTTTAGGTTGTTGACAGACGTGGAAGGTGCGTGCAACACTTACTTCTTTCGAAGTAGGAGTAAGCACACACGTGGAATAGCTGATGTAAGGGTAGGAAGTAACTGTACCACGCTAATGCCAAAAATTCGCCAAAGATTTTATATTTATTGACAATTTAATTCTACCACTTTTTATTTTGACAATTTGTACGCAATTTATTGTACTGTATTTTTATTTTAGTTTTTATGACGTCTTATTTAATTGAATACAATTTCGCTTTTATTTTATTTTAAAAGTTTATACAATTTATTGCAATTTTTACAGTTTTACATTTTTATTGTTTTATTCATGTTGTTCGGTTTTGTTGTTTGGTTATTTTAATGACGATATTTACATGAATTTTAAATTTTTCTTGTAAATTATATTTTAACTCAATATCTTAAATGTTTATTTTTAATCCTAACACAAACTTCTTTGACACTTTACACGCTATATTTCTTTGTTGTTTTTTATAAGCTGCTAATTTAAGTTATGACGAAAAGCTACTTTTGTGGCAACTATTTTAATAAACGTTGATATAGGATTAACAACCCAAACAAGGGCCTCGCATAAAGAGTGAGGGTACATAGGTGGAGGAGGACGGCAAAAAAAAAAAAAAAAAAAAAAAAAAAAACCTAACCTAACCTAACCTAACCTAACCTAACCTAACCTAACCTAACCTAACCTAACCTAACCTAACCTAACCTAACCTAACCTAACCAGTCGCGCGCCGCCCTTTGTGCCGACCGCATGCGTTTTTGCTCGCTCTGCGCTTTAAAAATTACGAAAAATCAGTCGACAAGGTTTTTTCTACCAAAGTATATCGTGTGATATATGTGAGTGTGCGTCCTGACGTCTCCTGCTCAACGGTGTTTTTCCCGGGCTCGAGAGTTTACGGGTTCACGAATTATTCCCGGAAAACCCCAAAAACCTCGCCCGGGCCGCCTTTGGAGCCGAACGCTGCACAATCCAGATCTGTGACATCCACTTTTTTAAGTGTAGGAAGTCGCGCACTGAAGAGGAGCATCCTATGAAAATTTTTTCCGGATTTTCCCGGACACTTTCCCTAAGGAAAAAATCAAAACACGGAAAACACGTGGCCACGTGTTTCCTGATCCCGATTTATCCCCCGGGATCACATCACCGTTCCTGAAGAAGACCGTTGAGAGCAGCCGGGAGCCACTTTCCGCTTCCAGATTGGACCCCCAGGAACGGAGATACAAGTATTTTAAGTTATATGTATTTTTGGACAGCCCTATCTCCCAAACGAAATCTTTAACCCCTATTTTTTATATCATTTTAAATTATTATATCACGACCCCTATTAGTATACAAAATTTCAGATTTTTAGACCGTTTAAGTACCGAGAAATTAATTTTAATAGTTTTTAACCAAAAACGTGGAGGGTGAAATCAACCCCCGATTAACCCCAAAAATTTAATAGGTGTGTAGAACCTCATTTTAAACTATACTAAATTTTTGCAGAATTTTAATATATATGGTTTGGGAGATAGCAGCTTAATTAGTATTTTAGGTTAAGTTTAGCATAAGTTAGGTATAAAATTAAAGACGAATATCTCAGTTTGTATATATTAAATTGTTAATATTAAAATAGTCCTAGGTAGCCAGCTTCACTGGCAATCTAACTAAAATAGACCTATATTTTTAACACTTATAATCACTGAGATATAATTATAAATATCAAAGACGGAATTGGCCAAAAGAGGTAAGGAACTTAAATTCCTGGAACTTGGAGAGGTCATAACTCGGGACCGGGAGGTCCAACCTGGAATCTGACGCCGTAGGAATTATTTTCTCCGGCAGACGATTCCAGAGAGTCCAAAAACACGGTCCTACGACCTCTCCCTGCAAAGTCGAAAACGGTTTTCAAAATACGAAAGCCGGGAATCCTAAACCATCGTAATTACGGAACCGGGAAAGTTACTTACCTCTAGCGGAAAAACCAATTGTGGGAGTTTCATGTAAAATAAAAATATAAGATTGATGTAAATAGCTAGATCGTTTCAGGGCCTACCCCTCGATACCAAAAAACCCCACGCGTCTTGTAAGATTTTACTAGAATTTCAGGGAATACGAGGCAGGCAACTTGCACCCAACCGCAATAAAAAGTTGGTAAATCTATAAATAGATATTATCGAGGTCAGCATACATCGCGCGCCGCAGATATAACCGTGCCTGACTACCCGGTGGCCAAATCGACTGGTTGCCGTAGGTGAACATTTAAAGATAACCTGCCAAAAAATCGACATTAACCGACTTCCAAAAGGAGGTCTGCAGAAAACCCCTGATATCTCAGGAACGGAGCATCGCAGCTCATTTTTGACAGCGGCTTGTATACTAGACTATCGTCTAGTATACAAGTTTTGTAGCCCGACCCAATTTCCCCCCCCCCCCTTAAAAATTTTTTTTCCCCCCCCTCAAATTAAAAATTTAGATTTTGCCCTAAACTAACACCCCATATTCACTGCAGCTCGGCCAAACCTCTTCCCTACTAAATTCACCCCCGCCCCTTCCCCTCTCCCAAAAAACGTCGATATCTCGGGAACGGAGCGTCGCAGCTCATTTTTGACAGCGGCTTGTATACTAGACTATCGTCTAGTATACAAGTTTTGTAGCCCGACCAAATTTCCCCCCCCCCCCTTAAAAAATTTTTTTCCCCCCCCTCAAATTAAAAATTTAGATTTTGCCCTAAACTAACACCCCATATTCACTGCAGCTCGGCCAAACCTCTTCCCTACTAATTTCACCCCCGCCCCTTCCCCTCTCCCAAAAAACGCCGATATCTCGGGAACGGAGCGTCGCAGCTCATTTTTGACAGCGGCTTGTATACTAGACGTAGTCTAGTATACAAGTTTTGTAGCCCGACCCCATTCCCCCCCCCCCAAATTTTTACCCCCCCCCCCCCTCTAACAAAAATTTAGATTTTAACTATACTTACACCTTCCACCTACTGGAGCTCGTCCCAAACCCCCCCCTCCCCATTTTTACCCCTCCCCCCTGAAACAAAAATCTTAAATTTTAATATTTTTCTAAAAATAAACATAACCTTACCTGTTAAAACTTACCTGACTGTTGCACTGCTTTGCGCCGCACCTGAAACAAAAAATTGCTATTAATAGCAAATTGCACTTAGATATAAACTAGACTTAGAATATTGACCTTATTTACAACTTTTACAAATTTACCATTAGTTTGACCTATTTTATATTGACCTTTGGAAGCCCTTTACAACTTCCAAAAATTTTTCCTGACATATCGTAGTCCCGCGAATACCCCTAACCGACGAGACCCTCAAAACAATGTTTGCTGCCACAAGAACCCCGGCCAAGAAGCAAATGGAGAGGAGAAAGCGATTTGACGCAGACCCCCGAATTTCCCCCCCGGAGGCGAATAAAAGCTTCGAGTGGGTGGCGGGGAGATTTTCCCCGCCCACACCCCAAAGCCCCCAGACGAGCCCGGCGGCCATAGCAGCGCCCTCTGCGCCGCGACAGGTCGCCGCCTCGTCGGGTCGTGAGGCAACTCCCGAAGCGGCGCCCTCGAGGGAACAAGAGCCCCGCCGCCAATCTATTGGCATGACGATTAGGAGTCCGCAGACGAAGCCGATGAGCAGAGTAACTGAGGCGCGAGCATGTCTGAGTAATGCCAAGCTCCACCTCAACAGCTCTAGAAACACAAAGACCGAAATAAAGGAGGCAATTAAAACGGCCCTAGATAAAATATTCCAGCTGTTAAAGGAGTCTGAGGCGGAGCTGGCAGGAAAAGGGAAAGAAAAGGAGCGGGTTGGGGGGAAAGTTGCCGAACCAGCGGTTCGGTCTCCTCCCCCCCAACCTGCTCCTGAAATCGGGGAGCTGCGTCAAATGCTGGAGGAGCACGCTAAGCTCATAGGAGAGAATGGAGATAAAATGAGGGACCTCAAGGAACACCTGTGTACTCACCAGAAGTCCATAGAAGTAGCATCATACGCGAGTGTAGTGGCCGGCAGCGCAGCGAGAACACCCGCGCAGCGGCCGGCACTGCACTCGGTGGTGGTCACGGATAAGGACGAGACGAGATCTGGTGAGGACATAATGGAGAAAATTAGGATAGCAGTAAAAGCAAAAGAGGGAGGAGTCACAGTCGAAAAAATGCGGAAGGCGAAGGATAGGAAGGTGATAGTGGCATGCAGGACGGAGGAGGAAAGGCAGAAAGTTAAAGAAAAGCTCAAAATGGTCCCGGAATTAAGCGTCGAAGAGATGAAGAATAAAGATCCCTTAGTGATCCTTAGGGACGTACTCCAGTACAACAGTGACGAGGAGGTCCTTAAGGCACTAAGGAATCAAAACAAAGACATCTTTGAAGGACTGGGAAAAGACCAGGACAGGTGTCAAATAGCTTTCAAGAAAAGAACCAGGAATCCGCACACCAGCCACGTGGTCGTGAGGGTTTCACCGGGACTGTGGCGGCGAATGGTCGAAGCGGAGACATTGCACATTGACCTGCAACGAGTGAAAGTTGCAGATCAATCGCCACTAGTTCAGTGCTCGCTCTGTCTTGGCTACGGCCATGGCCGCCGTTTCTGCAAGGAAACCCTTGAGAAATGCAGTCATTGCGGTGGACCCCACATGAAGGCGCGGTGTGCGGATTGGCTGGCAGATCTTCCTCCGTCTTGCTGCAACTGTGTCCACGCCAAGCAGGACAGGACGGACCACAATGCCTTCAGCGGCGAATGCGTGATAAGGCGGAAGTGGGACGCCCTGGCTAGATCGGCAGTGGCATATTGCTGAGGTGGTCCTAAGCCTAATAAAGCACCCAACGGTCTGCACGGCGGATGGGCTGGACCCTTGGAACGACTGGAAAACCGATGAAGTCACGACCACACCTGACCATAAACCAAAAATTTACAAAATAAAACATATCATATTTAAATTCAAAAACGTACAAACAATAGAGTTTACAATAGTAAAGCATATTGGCCTGAATTTCATGGGGAAACTAAGGGGATTGCAAAAAACAAATAGAGTAAATAAAACCAAAACAGCTAACATCATAGACTTAGAAATAACAATAGACAAATATATAAATACCTAACAATAAAACCAAACATTGAAATAAAACAACACTAAATTTAAAGTAAATAAATATTATAGTCAACTCAGGGAGATGGCCTGTAAAACTCACCAAACAAAAAAAAAAAAAATCCAAGTCGCCACATAGGGAAACGCAGGATCCGTTGTGCAGCGCCAACCATCAGCTGTAAAGTAATTTCGGAAAACCGGAAGGTCGCTTCAGGAAGGTCTCGATACTGAAAAGCGATTGGGTGCAAGTTGAAAATAATTAGTAGACAAGTAAACTAAATAGCCTAAATAAACGCGATTTCTGGAATTAGCACAAAAAGAACAAGAGTGTAACAAAAATAAATAGATATATAATAGATGCTAAACTTATATATTTGATTGTATATAGGATTTAACATTGTAAACTGTAAAATAGGATGTAAACTGTATTAAGATTTTAATGTGTATAATCATAAAGAAATAAATATAAGATAGATATAACTAGATAAATAAATTCGAATGTGTGTAACCATAAGAAATAAAGATAAGATAGACATAAGCAGATAAATAAAATGTAATGTAGGAAATCGTAAGAAATAAAGATAAGATAGACATAAGTAGATAAATAAAATGTAATGAAGGAAATCATAAGAAATAAAGGTAGGACAGTAATAAATAAGAGAATAGAAATCAAACATTTGTAAACTTAAGGAATAAAGACAAGATAGAAACAAAATAGGAAATAAAGATATAGGCTATATTTACTCAAAAATGAAATATAACTAAGAGAGAGTAAATAAGTATAGGAAGTATTAAACCCCTGACAAGGTTAGGGAAATAGCTCGCGGGCCGGGCCAACGAATGCGCCCGGACAGGAAAAAAAAAAAAAAAAAAAACCTAACCTAACCTAACCTAACCTAACCTAACCTTTTTTTTTTTTTTTTTTTTTTTTGTGACCCAGGGAAAATCCTTTATGGATACCACACCCACCCCGGGGGGGGCAGGGTGGTTATGTGGGAGTCACCGCCCTAGTGGCGGCATACCCACTAAAAACCCTGGGGTGTTCCTCCAGGCAATGGGCGGAGCCACGGGCCCATTAAATCTACCGCAGCCCCGCCCAGCCTATGTCCGCCGTGAAGGCGGACCCACCTCGGGTAGGGGGTGGCCACCCCCTCCCACTTCGTGGCGACGCGTCGGAACATCAAAACGCGTCGACCACCCTGGAGGGCCCCATTACTGCGAAGCAGCGGGTGCCCCCGCACCCGCCGCTCTAGGCCCTCCTAGCGGAGACGGAGTGCGAGCCCGTCTGGCTCGCCCCCGTGTCCGCTCCCTTCGGAGCGGGTGTGAGAGAGGGTCTCTCTCTCTTTCCCGCTCCTCGGCCTCCCTCTGCGACATCACTTCCTCGCAGAAGGAGACCATCGCCTCCCAGGACCCCTCGTCGGCGACCATCCTAGCTAGGATGGTCGGCAGCGAGAGGTCTCCGCCAACCGCCGCGGCCAAAGCTAGCCGCGGCTCCGCCGCCCCCGGGCATGCCTCCAGCACGTGCTGCGCCGTCTCTTCCACGCAGCCGCATTGGTGGCATTCCGGGGTCTCCTCCTTCCGGGCCACGCTGAAGAGGTACCTCCCGAAACATCCATGTCCCGAGAGGACCTGAGTCAGCCGGAAGGTGAGACCCCCGTGCCCTCGATGGACCCACTCCTTCAGTACGGGCCGGACCGCCTCCAGAAACCGAGCGGCCCCGGCCCCCCTTCTCCGATCCATCGAGAGTCGTCCACCCCACGACTCGAGGGCGGCGTCCCTGGCCCTCTGTCGCCACTGCTCCAACTCCCGTGGGGCGGGCCGCAAGTCCTCCTCGCGCGCCCGCACTCTGCGCCAGTAGACCGAGGACAGAACCTCGGCCTCCAGATCCCACGGGAGGGAGCCTGCGAGGACGCAGGCAACTTCGTGTGAGAGTGTGCGGTATCCCCGACACACTCTCACCGCCATGGCCCTCTGGCTCCTATGTAGTCGGGCGGCCTCCCTAGAGTTTAGGGAGCCGGCCCATATAGGAGCCCCGTAGAGGGCCATGGAGCGAACCACCGCCATATAGAGGCGGCGGCAGCTCGGATCTCCTCCCCCGAGGTTCGGTAGGAGGCGGCTCAACGCACCCGCCGCCCCCACTAGCCTCGGGCTCAGCTGCTCGAGGTGAGCCCCGAACCTCCACCTGCTATCGAGCACGACACCGAGGTATTTCAGTGTCGACCCGACAGCAATGGAGGTTCCCCCAACCACGATCGCTGAGCCTGCAGGCGGCTTCCTCCGAGGACCATGAAAACAAATGGCCTCGGATTTATGGAGCGCCACCTCCAGACCCAGCCGCCGAATCCGAGCCACCACCGCCGCGACCCCGGCAGTGGCCAGGACAGACGCTTCCCTGAACGTCTGCCCCCGGGCGGTAACCAGCGTGTCGTCAGCGTAACAAACTACGCCGACGCCACGGAGGTTAGCGCCCCGCAACACCCAGTCGTAACCGACGTTCCACAGGGTGGGGCCCAACACGGACCCCTGTGGAACGCCGCGGGTCATGGGGCTCCGACCTTCCCCATTCTTTGTGGGGTAGACTACCTGCCTGTCGGACAGGTAGTCCCCCACGAGGCGTCGGAGGTACTGGGGCACCCTATGGTACCCCAGCGCTCCCAATATTACGCTCCAGGGCAGGGTGTTGAAAGCGTTGGCGATGTCTAAAGACACCGCCAACATCACCCCGCCGCTGGAGCACGCCTCCTCGGAGAGGTCGCGGACGTGGGCTATGGCGTCCACAGTCGAGCGACCTCTCCTGAACCCGAACTGGGTGTCGGCCAAGTCCGGCCCGACCACCTCCAGGTGCTTGACGAGGCGGGCGACTACGACGCGCTCTAAGAGCTTGCCCGCCTCATCAAGCAGCACGATTGGCCGGTATCCCGCCGGCGAGTCCGCAGGGCGCCCCTCCTTTCGCAAAAGGACGAGACGGCCCTGCTTCCACCGCTTGGGGAACCGGCCTTCCTGGAGGCAGCGGTCGAACAGCGCCCGCACTCGCTCCTCCAGCGCCTCCTGGGCGAGGGCCCACGCCCGACCGGGAATCCCATCAGGGCCCGGCGCCGTGTTTTTGGCCCTCATCCGGAGGACGGCCGCGCACAGCTCACCCGGCGAGGTCGGAGGCACTTCTTCCACCTCCTCCTCCGTCGGTGCGCCGCGCGCTACCAGGGTGGGAGGGACAAATTCGGTCCCCGGACTAGCGGGGAACAGTCCCTCGACCACACGCTGGAGGACCGCCGGTTCCAGGGTGCTGGTGACCGGGGGAGCCCATGGGCGAAGCTTCTGCCTCGCCCACTTGTACGGCCTTCCCCACGGGTCCCGCTCCAGCGACGCCAAGAGCTCTCGCCAGGCCTCCGCCTTTGCTTCGCCGATGGCGATACGAAGGGCCTGGCACGCACCTCTATACGTGGCATAGAGGGCGTCGAGCTCCTCAGCGTCCTGGCGCCTCCTCCGGCGGTACCGCTGGTAGCGGCGGCGCTCTGCCAGGCACTGGCGGCGGAGCTCGGCGATCCCCTCGTTCCACCAGTAGACCTGGCGCTTGGATTGTGCAGGCCTAGCGCGAGGCATGGCAGCGTCGCACACATGTGCCATGGCCCTGCACAATCCATCGGCCTCTGCGTCCAGGTCTACTTCCGACGAGGGGGGGGCGTTCCACGCCTGGACGATCGCTGCCTCCTGCAGCAACTCGACGTCCAGGCGATTTAGCGCCCACCGAGGGCCAACCGCAGCCGGTAACCGCGGGCCCTGACCCGCCGAAGACGAGGAGACGCTGAACCGGATGTACCGGTGGTCGGAGAGCGTCTCCTCGTCCACCAGGACCTCCCAGTCCCGGACACGCGCCGCGATCTCGGGGGTCGCAAATGTCACGTCGACCACTGACCCTCCCGAGCGCCGCACACACGTGTCCGTGGACCCGCGGTTCAGGACGCACAGCCCCGCCGCCACCACCCACTCGCTCAGTGCCTCGCCTCGTGCATCCGTCCTTGAAGATCCCCATGCCCTAGACTTGGCGTTGAGGTCTCCAAGGAGGACGACTGGCCTGGGACGGCTCTGGCAGATCAGGGTCCCCACCTCGTTGAGGAAGTCCTCAAACTCGGCGAGGGCCCTGTTGGGGGAGAAATACGCCCCCACAACCACCGTCCCGGCCATCGTGGCGGCCACAAATCCCCTACCCCTGACCACGCCCTCAAGGGGAGGGGATCGGGCAGGCGACTGGGTGGTGATCGCCACCAAACCGTCAAGATCCCCGATCCAGTCACTTCTGGGCGGGACCCTGTACGGTTCGGCGACCACAGCCACTTGTGTCAACCGCTCGGCCATGCTCTGGAGGAGGACATCCTGAGCTCTGGACGAGTGGTTGATGTTCGCCTGGAGGAAAGTTAGTCTGTCCGACATTAACTTTCCTCCATGTGCGACGGCTGCTCCTCTGCGGGGCGAGTCTGCTGCGACTTGGCCTTGGCCTCAGTCGCAGCAGGTTTCCGGCGCGCCTCCTTTTTCGACGGGGGCTTGGCGCAGGCCTTGCCCCCGGAGAGGTGGTCTGCCGGCTTCCCCGCTGTCGCACATAGTGTGCAGTGGGGGGCGGCAGAGCAGCCACTGGCCTTGTGGCCTTTTTGTCCGCAGCGATGGCACTCATCGCTGCGGTCCACCTCAGACTTGCACTGGGCCCTGACGTGGCCCAGTGCAAGACACCGGAAACAGCGGCGAGGTCGAGCATCCAACAATTGGACCCGCGCCGCCACCCATCCCACCAGGAGTCGGCTGCCGTTGGCAACCAACTTCCTGGCGGCGGTCACAGGGCAACGGACAAATGCCGTCCCCATACCCGCCGCACCCTTCCTGATTTCGCCGACCTTATAGTCGGGCGCGGCGCCGCCTCCGGCCCCGACGAGGGCCTCCGTCAGTTCGGCCGGACCGACGGAGTCGTCGAGGCCGCTCACCCTCAAATCCGCGGTGGTGACGGGCCTTGAGACCCTGATTGTCTCCTCCGCGCCCCGAAACACCTCCCGCAGCTTGAGGGCGAGGGAGTCCGCTCTCTCCGCCTTTGTCGAGCCGGGCACCTCGAGAATCCGGCCCCCAGTGGCCGCCACCCGCATCCTGAGAGGCGGAAACTCGGTCAGGTCAATCTGACCTTTGGCCTCTCCAAGCACTTTGGAGTAGGTCAAACCCTTCTCTTCCGCCCCCGGTAGCAGTGTGATCACCACTGCTGCAGTGCGCTGGGGGCGGAGTCTGGCCTTTTTGGGCTTTGATGGCGGGTCCGGTTGTCTGGCCGGAGGCCGCTCCGGCTGTGTTGTCGCAGGCCGCTGCTGTCTCTGCTTCGGCCTCCCCTTGCGTTTGACTACCTCCGTCCATGGCTCCGACAGAGTCGGTGGTGGTGGAGGAGGCAGTTCAGCTACAGGGGCTGCGGCCCTTGCCTTACCCTTACCCTTGCCCTTGCCCTTGCTGGGCTTGGGCCCCTCAAGGGAGGCCTGGGTTGGTGTTGGCGCAGAATTTGGTGCGGACCCAGCCTTTGCAGCCTCCGCGTTTCGCCGGTCTGCGGCCAGAGGCGGCCGGACACGCTTCTCTGGAAGGAGGCGCTCCTCCAGAGCGTCCAGTCGCGCGCTCATCATGGCGCCGACCTGGCGCAGGATGGCCTGCTCCAGCTCCTCCACCGGGCGGACCTCGTTTCGGATCAAAGATCCCGAGGCCTGTGGACGAGCGGAAGCTCGGAGACTCGCCATCTCCGCGCTGATCTCGGCCATTTGTTTGCGGACGTCCGCAACCTCCTCTCGGAGACGCCTGTTGGAGGCCTGCAGCTTCTTGGTCTCCTCGGTTGAGGACCTTTTGCGCAGGCGCTCCGTCAGGCTTTTAATCTCCGTCGCCGACACCTTCAGGGAACGTTGGAACGTCCCCTTTAGGTTGCTGGATTTCGTGGCCACATGGTTGATTGTGGCCAAGCATTCCTGCACCCTATTGAAGATGTCGGCGGCCAGCTCGTCGTCTACATCCTCATCCACCGATGTATCCGAGAGCCGCGCCGACGCACGAGATCGCAGAGATGTCGTCATCTCTGCTACCTCGCGCTCGGCCCGGAGCTCCATCTCCTGCCGCTCAGCAGCTACAAGAGCCGCTTTGGCTTTGGCGAGGCCGACATACTCGCCCGTAGTGGGCGGTCGGCCTCTGCCTCTCCGGGGAGCGACCACCTTGGTAGCCGGAGCTTCTGACTCCCCGTCAGAGCCCAAGCCACTTCCGGCGTCGCTTCCGCCCTCGCGAGATCTCAAACGCTTTCGCCAGAATCTGTTCTCCCTCGCTGGTGATCTGGCTGGCGACCCCGTCACCGTCACCATACTTCCTTCTGAGGAGTCTGAATCCTCGTCTGCAGGGCCAAGCCCTCTTCCTCCATCGTATTTATTTGTGTTTTTAAGTGTATCCATAACTGTTCCCACGAGATGAGACGAAATAAAGGTCCACCCCCGGGTGACGCTCATTCCGGGGGTAAGGGTACATACTGCGGAGGTCCCCAGGTATCCGCAGGTTTTAACGTGTTTTCTCACGGGTTTTTGTTTCAAGCTTTTCCTTGCTCTGGGGCCGGCCAATTAAGGCAAGCCCCCTTCGGCCCCCGCACTGCCACAACGTACCCCTTACCGCAATACGGGGTCTTTGAAGCGTACAGTGGAGAGCCGGTGCAGGAGAGGGTGCGGAGACCTCCCCCGACGACACTGGGCGATGGTTTTAATACCACCCAGGTCGCCCGACCCGCGTCGCCGCTACTCAGCATAAGGCTGAGACGCCGACCGGGCCCCGCAGCCACCCAAGGCCGCCGAGACTCGACCGCCGCTACCCGGACTATCCAGGACGCCGGCCGAGCCTACCCCTCAGGAAGGCACGATGCGCCCCCCATCGTCGTCCACGGACGACCCATCCCCGGTGTGCCCGAAAGGGTGGCCGAGTTGACCGATCCCTTCCGCGCCGCCAGCCTTGAAGGCCGGCCATCCTCCGACCCGAAGATCCGCTGGTCCATTTCTGGACCCCGACCCGCCTCGTCCACGCCCTATGCTGAACATAGGGACTCGTGGAGAGGCCCCGCAGTCAACCAAGACCGCCTAGGCCCAGACCGCCGCTTCCCGGAATGTCCAGGGCGCCGGCCCGAGCCTCCACTTGGGGTTCCTCTTAGTTTCACCGGGCAGAGCGGCCCGGCTACTTATCCCCCCCGCCACGGAAAGGCGGGAACCCATTCGAGGGGGAACCTAACCTAACCTAACCTAACCTAACCTTTTTTTTTTTTTTTTTTTTTTTTGTGACCCAGGGAAAATCCTTTATGGATACCACACCCACCCCGGGGGGGGCAGGGTGGTTATGTGGGAGTCACCGCCCTAGTGGCGGCATACCCACTAAAAACCCTGGGGTGTTCCTCCAGGCAATGGGCGGAGCTACGGGTCCATTAAATCACCGCAGCCCCGCCCAGCCCATGTCCGCCGTGAAGGCGGACCCACCTCGGGTAGGGGGGTGGCCACCCCCTCCCACTTCGTGGCGACGCGTCGGAACATCAAAACGCGTCGACCACTCTGGAGGGCCCCATTACTGCGAAGCAGCGGGTGCCCCCGCACCCGCCGCTCTAGGCCCTCCTAGCGGAGACGGAGTGCGAGCCCGTCTGGCTCGCCCCCGTGTCCGCTCCCTTCGGAGCGGGTGTGAGAGAGGGTCTCTCTCTCTTTCCCGCTCCTCGGCCTCCCTCTGCGACATCACTTCCTCGCAGAAGGAGACCATCGCCTCCCAGGACCCCTCGTCGGCGACCATCCTAGCTAGGATGGTCGGCAGCGAGAGGTCTCCGCCAACCGCCGCGGCCAAAGCTAGCCGCGGCTCCGCCGCCCCCGGGCATGCCTCCAGCACGTGCTGCGCCGTCTCTTCCGCGCAGCCGCACTGGTGGCATTCCGGAGTCTCCTCCTTCCGGGCCACGCTGAACAGGTACCTCCCGAAACATCCATGTCCCGAGAGGACCTGCGTCAGCCGGAAGGTAAGACCCCCGTGCCCTCGATGGACCCACTCCTTCAGTACGGGCCGGACCGCCTCCAGAAACCGAGCGGCCCCGGCCCCCCTTCTCCGATCCATCGAGAGTCGTGCACCCCACGACTCGAGGGCGGCGTCCCTGGCCCTCTGTCGCCACTGCTCCAACTCCCGTGGGGCGGGCCGCAAGTCCTCCTCGCGCGCCCGCACTCTGCGCCAGTAGACCGAGGACAGAACCTCGGCCTCCAGATCCCACGGGAGGGAGCCTGCGAGGACGCAGGCAACTTCGTGTGAGAGTGTGCGGTATCCCCGACACACTCTCACCGCCATGGCCCTCTGGCTCCTATGTAGTCGGGCGGCCTCCCTAGAGTTTAGGGAGCCGGCCCATATAGGAGCCCCGTAGAGGGCCATGGAGCGAACCACCGCCATATAGAGGCGGCGGCAGCTCGGATCTCCTCCCCCGAGGTTCGGCAGGAGGCGGCTCAACGCACCCGCCGCCCCCACTAGCCTCGGGCTCAGCTGCTCGAGATGAGCCCCGAACCTCCATCTGCTATCGAGTACGACACCGAGGTATTTCAGTGTCGATCCGACAGCGATGGAGGTTCCCCCCACCACGATCGCTGAGCCTGCAGGCGGCTTCCTCCGAGGCCCATGAAAACAAATGGCCTCGGATTTATGGAGCGCCACCTCCAGACCCAGCCGCCGAATCCGAGCCACCACCGCCGCGACCCCGGCAGTGGCCAGGACAGACGCTTCCCTGAACGTCTGCCCCCGGGCGGTAACCAGCGTGTCGTCAGCGTAACAAACTACGCCGACGCCACGGAGGTTAGCGCCCCGCAACACCCAGTCGTAACCGACGTTCCACAGGGTGGGGCCCAACACGGACCCCTGTGGAACGCCGCGGGTCATGGGGCTCCGACCTTCCCCATCCTTTGTGGGGTAGACTACCTGCCTGTCGGACAGGTAGTCCCCCACGAGGCGTCGGAGGTACTGGGGCACCCTATGGTACCCCAGCGCTCCCAATATTACGCTCCAGGGCAGGGTGTTGAAAGCGTTCGCGATGTCTAAAGACACCGCCAACATCACCCCGCCGCTGGAGCACGCCTCCTCGGAGAGGTCGCGGACGTGGGCTATGGCGTCCACGGTCGAGCGACCTCTCCTGAACCCGAACTGGGTGTCGGCCAAGTCCGGCCCGACCACCTCCAGGTGCTTGACGAGGCGGGCGACTACGACGCGCTCTAAGAGCTTGCCCGCCTCATCAAGCAGCACGATCGGCCGGTATCCCGCCGGCGCGTCCGCAGGGCGTCCCTCTTTTCGCAAAAGGACGAGACGGCCCTGCTTCCACCGTCTGGGGAACCGGCCCTCCTGGAGGCAGCGGCCGAACAGCGCCCTTATGCGCTCCTCCAGTGACTCCTGGACGAGGGCCCACGCGCGACCGGGAATCCCATCAGGGCCCGGCGCCGTGTTTTTGGCCCTCATCCGGAGGACGGCCGCACCCAGCTCTCCCGGCGAGACTTCAGGCACCTCGTCCTCCGCCTCCTCCGCCGGTGCGCCGCGTGCCACCAGGGTGGGAGGGACAAATTCGGTCCCCGGACTAGCGGGGAACAGCCCCTCGACCACACGCTGCAGGACCGCCGGATCCAAGGTGCTGGTGACCGGGGGAGCCCATGGGCGAAGCTTCTGCCTCGCCCACTTGTACGGCCGTCCCCACGGGTCTCGCTCCAGCGACGCCAGGAGCTCTCGCCAGGCCTCCGCCTTTGCTTCGCCGATGGCGATACGAAGGGCCTGGCACGCACCTCTATACGTGGCATAGAGGGCGTCGAGCTCCTCAGCGTCCTGGCGCCTTCTCCGGCGGTACCGCTGGTAGCGGCGGCGCTCTGCCAGGCACTGGCGGCGGAGCTCGGCGATCCCCTCGTTCCACCAGTAGACCTGGCGCTTGGATTGTGCAGGCCTAGCGCGAGGCATGGCAGCGTCGCACACATGTGCCATGGCCCTGCACAATCCATCGGCCTCTGCATCCAGGTCTACTTCCGACGAGGGGGGGGCGTTCCACGCCTGGACAATTGCTGCCTCCTGCAGCAATTCGACGTCCAGGCGGTTTAGCGCCCACCGAGGGCCGACCGCAGCCGGCAACCGCGGGCCCTGACCCGCCGAAGACGAGGAGACGCTGAACCGGATGTACCGGTGATCGGAGAGCGTCTCCTCGTCCACCACGACCTCCCAGTCCCGGACACGCGCCGCGATCTCGGGAGTCGCGAAGGTCACGTCGACCACTGACCCTCCCGAGCGCCGCACACACGTGTTCGTGGACCCGCGGTTTAGGACGCATAGCCCCGCCGCCACCACCCACTCGCTGAGGGCCTCGCCTCGTGCATCCGTCCTTGAAGATCCCCATGCCCTAGACTTGGCGTTGAGGTCTCCAAGGAGGATGATTGGCCTGGGACGGTTCTGGCCGATCAGGGTCCCCACCTCGCTGAGGAAGTCCTCGAACTCGGCAAGGGCCCTGTTGGGGGAGAAATACGCCCCCACAACCACCGTCCCGGCCATCCTGGCGGCCACAAATCCTCTACCCCTGACCACGCCCTCAAGGGGAAACCTAACCTAACCTAACCTAACCTAACCTAACCTAACCTAACCTAACCTAACCTAACCTAACCTAACCTAACCTAACCTAACCTAACCTAACCTAACCTAACCTAACCTAACCTAACCTAACCTAACCTAACCTTTCATTCATCTTTCATCTTTTCATCATCATCTTCATCTTTCATCATCCAGATCGGACCCCCGGGAGCGAATATATAGGCATTTTAAGTTAAGTAAAATTTCGGACAACCCTATCTCCTAAACTAAATCGACAACCCCCATTTTTTATTTCACTTAAAATTATTATAATATTATCCTTAATTGTATGCAAAATTTTAGATTTTTATCCCCCCAAATTCCCGAATTATTAAAGTAAACATATTTTAGGCAATCACGTGGAGGGTGAAAACAACCCCCAACAACCCCAAATTTTTTTTATTATTGTGTATAATCATCATATTAGTAAAACACATTTTTTTCAGATTTTTTAAATATTTAGTTTAGGAGATATTAGCATAATTAAATTTTTTCGCATTATATTGGCACATTATTTTAAGGACCAATATCTCTGGATTTACCTATTACCTTGTCAATATAAAACCAGTCCCGGGTAGTCTGCTTCACAGGCTATCCAGTGATATATAATTTATATTTTTAATATTAAGGATTGACAAGGTAATATCAATTTCAAACTGGCACTGGTCGATTAGCAAAAAGTAAACAAACCGGGATTCCAGGAACTTTGCGGGGTCGTAGCTCGGGACCGGGAAGTCTGATCCAGAATCTGACGCTGTAGAATTCATTTTTTTCAGCAGACGATTCTGGAGAACCAAAAAACTCGGCTCTGCGACCTCCCCCTGGAAACCTCAAAAAGGGTTTCAAATTACGTAAGCTAGCGCCAGCGTAATTACGTAGCCCAAAAATTGTTTGCTTTTTGTTAAAAAATTATTTTTATAATCTGACAATTGTTTTTAGTATATAAGTTTAGTATTAGTAGTTAGATAGGTTAAAGGCCTATCTTTTGGAAGCATCAAATCCCACGCGTCTCTTGGGGTTCCGCAAAAATATTAGATTAAAAACACAATAGATTTTTACGCAACCGCAAACTTAAGTTTGTAGATATAAAGAACGGAGCATCGCTTTGCGCGGTACTAACCGACTTCCAAAAGAAGGTCCACGCGGAAAGTCCTGTATCTCAGAAACGGAGCGTCGCAGCCCTTTTTTGACAACGGCTTGTGTACTAGACGTAGTCTAGTACACAAGTTTTGTAGCCCGCCCCCAATTCCCCAAAATTTTTTTTTTTTTTTTTTTTTTTTTTTTTTTTTTTTTTTTTTTTTTTGTAACCTCTAATACCAGTAGTATATTTATGCCAAATATTTAATTATTATAATAATAAATATTTATCTTACATTCCCCCCTCTTAACTTAGCTTGAATACATTTCACTTCAAAATTATTTCATTATTATTATTTATTACCATTATTACTATTATCATTCTTTTTAAATTGTAATACTAATATTTAAAAAATTAAAATTATAATTTTACATTTTATTACTTTATTGAATTATAATTTTTTAATTGCTTTAAAATTAAATTTAACTATTCGCCCCCCCCCCCCAAACCCTCCCCCACCCCTAACCTCAACATTTTTAAAAAAATCCCCTTAGACCCACTTCAGGTATCACCACCTATCTGTGTAACCTTAGTAACTCCCATCCCATCTGCGACGTTCCTTATTACGAGATCCTCCCCAGCCCGCCCACAGACACGCCCCCTTGACCTACTTTACTAGTTTATTTAAATCCGCTGTATCTCCTGAACCCCGCGTCCTACAGACGTGCGGTTTTTTGCGTTAAGTAGAGCTTCAGTGGGACTACCTAACTAACAGGACAGACTCTACATAGAGCAAAATTTTTTCTGTTTACAAAAACTGTATATTACTATTTTATTGTGTAATTTGAGTGTCCTATTGACTATACTGTTGGTATACTTACCAAAACAACGGTAGAGTTTGACTCTACAAAACCTGTTGACAAAAATTGTATTGGAAATTCACTCACCTGTATCTGTAGACCGCCGACGGACGTCGGACGTTGGAAGTAGAAACTCTGCAACCAGGACCTGAAACAGAAAACATAGGTTAGTGAATTTCAAAACAATTTTAGAATTTGTGTAAAATATTGACTGTGACAGCCAAAAATTATCTATCATAGGCGCTCTCTCCCTTCATTTTATATTATTATTTAAATACTGAATTGACGTATTGACGTTTAAATTTTGTTAATTGTTTTTGTTGAGACGCCCTCTACACGTCCAATAAACATTAGACGATTCCTGACCGCGCACGGGAAAAATTGACTAGCCTTACCTGCCATTGACTTTTACCATTACTACACGAAAATCCTTTCAAATCTGCATCACGCTGTATTCTTGACCCCGGGAAGCACGGAAACCTGACCTGAAAAATAAATGATTTAAAATAACTTTAATCTTAATCTAATATTTACAATTTAATTTACAATATTTACAATTATAATTTAACTTCAATTTAATTTGTCAAATTTAACTACAAATTTCATTTAAAATGTTCCGTACACCTGCTAAGCTAGACGCCGCGAAGGAAAGCCGGAACATCACTCTAACTTTGGCTGGACCAGAAAGAAAAACGCCACCAAAAACCCAGACCAAAAACGTCAGGAGGAGTATTGGCGAGTGGGAGTCCGGGAAACCGGACAGGGAGCGTACCAGCCTGACGCCTTCTCGGACGGTATCCACGGCCGAACCCCCTAAACCCGCAGTGCGAAGGTTATCGTTGGAGGCAAGCTTTAGCCCGGTAAACCCTACCAACTCTAAACCAACACAGAGAGTAGAGGAGGCTAGGGCATGCCTTAAAAAAGTCAAACAGCTCCTTAACACCTCGAGAAATATAAAGACCGAAATAAAGCAAGGAATTGTCGTAGCGATAGACCGGATGTACCAATTAATGAAGGAATCCAACGCTACACAAGACCAAAGTGCTTCAGATCGCAGGACGGCTTCACAACCAACTGGAAAGGTGGGAACGGGAAATGGAGGAAATAAGGAACAGGACAGGGAATGGGAAGCTCCAGATCTAGCAGGCATCTCGGAACTATCAAAACAGATAGAAGAGCATGCAAAACTGCTGAGGGAGAGTAAAGAGGAGATGACGAGAGTCGCGGAGCTGATGAAGACACAGCAAGAAACGTGCGAGAAGAGGGGCACGTACGCGAGTGTCACAGCTCGATCGCCTAGACAACAGTCTCCAGCTATGCACTCGGTAGTCATAACCTCTACGGACAGCCAGGAAACAGGAGACCAGGTCTTTGAGAGGGTAAGAGAGGTCGTAAACGCGACAGAAGAAGGAGTAAGGATAGACAGGATCAGAAAAGGAAGAGACAGGAAGATCATACTGGGATGTAGGGATAAGGACGAAATGAGGAAGGTTAAGACTAGGATTGAGGAGAAAGGAGGACAGTTAAATGTCGAGGAAATAAAGAATAAGGACCCTCTCCTAGTCTTATACAGTGTACTCAAGAGCCACACAGATGAGAGCATCGTGAGAGCCATCAAAGCGCAAAATAAGCACCTGCTGGGTGATGTGTGCGGCGAAGAGGACCGCATGGAAATCCGGTTCAGACGGAGAGCGAGGAACACCCTCACCACACACATCGTCATGAAGGTGTCACCGCAGATATGGCAGCGTTTAACAAACGCGGGGGTTGTACACATCGACGTGCAGAGGATCAGGGTCGCGGACCAGTCCCCTCTTATACAGTGTTCGCGCTGTCTAGGCTATGGACATGGGAAGCGATTCTGTACCGAAGCCGTCGATGTGTGCAGCCACTGCGGAGGCGCTCATCTAAAAGTGGAATGTCCCGATAGGCTCACCGAAGTCCCCCCCAACTGCGTCAACTGCCACAAAGCGAAAATAAACAGGGCGGACCATAATGCATTCGACAGCGAATGCCCGGTGAGGCGCAAATGGGATGCGTTTGCGAGATCCACCGTGGCTTACTGCTAAGGGCGCCCTGTATAAGATCGTGCAAGCCAACCTCCAAAAGAAGAGACTGGCCACCGACGAGATCCTGATCGAGGCAACAAACCGCGGAATCGCCATAGCGCTTCTCCAGGAGCCGTACGTGGGAGAGAAGAGAAGGATGCGGGATCACCACGGAACAAGGGTCTTCCAGTGCACTGAGGGAGGAGAAGGGGTTGTCAGAGCTGCAATAGTCGTGTTCGACGAAAGCCTGGACATAATACAGCACCCGCAACTCACCACTAAGGACATCGTAGTGGTGGGAGTCCAAACCAGTGCATGGAAGATCACTCTGGTGTCCTATTACTTTGACGGCAGCGCTCCTATCAGCCCGGATCTCGAACACCTGGTCAGGATCGCGGATAAACTGGGACCAACGAGGTTGGTCATTGGCGGTGACGCAAACTCAAAGAGTACCTGGTGGGGGAGCGGAATCATCGACAGCAGAGGCGAAGATATGGTGGGGACTCTAGACGACATCGGCCTCCAGGTCCTAAATACGGGGAAAGTACCTACCTTCGACACTATAAGAGGCGGGAAGCGGTACCATAGTCACGTCGATGTCACTGCTTGCTCAACCGATATGCTGAACCTGGTGGAGGACTGGAAAGTGGAAGAAAATCTCACGAGCTCGGACCACAACGGCATCACCTTCAACATTAAACTACACAAATCAAAAGGCACACACATCACAAGGACAACACGAACATACAACACTAAGAAAGCAAATTGGGCCCAGTTTCATGTGAAACTGGACCAATTAAAAGCAGAACATAAATTAACACACACAGAAATAGAACACATAAACAACACCGAACAGATAGAAGCAATAGTAGACAGTTACACAAAAGCGATAACACAAACATGCACACACACTATACCTAAAATTAAACACAAACAAACACTTACCATGCCGTGGTGGACCGAAGAACTCGCGAAGATGAAGAAAGAAGTCACCACCAGGAAACGCAGGATCCGATGCGCCGCGCCGATCCGTAGAGCGAAGGTAGTAGAAGAGTACCTGAAAAAGAAAGAAGAATATGAATTAGAAGCAAGGAAGGCAAAGATAAAAAGCTGGAAGGAGTTCTGTGGGAAACAGGATAGGGAAGGGGTTTGGGAGGGTATTTATAGGGTCATAGGAAGAACGAAGAAACGGGAGGAGGACTTGCCGTTACGGGTAGAGGGTAAGGAGTTAGACTCTAAAGGCTCGGCCAAATTGCTAGCGGAAACCTTCTACCCGAACGACCAAACGGAGGGCGACAATGAAGAACACCGGAAGATCAGGATAGCAGCGGAAATGGCAAATGATGGCGAACAAAGTGGCTCTTGCGACCCACATTTCACGAGATCCGAGCTGCTATCCTCGATCGACTCGTTCAACCCTAAAAAGGCCCCCGGATCCGACGGTTTCACTGCCGATATTTGCAGGGAGGCAGTAAGGAGCGACCCAGACCTGTTCCTGAAAATCCTTAATAAGTGTCTCGATTATAGCCATTTCCCCATCCCGTGGAAAGAAGCCACCGTCATCGTACTGCGGAAACCGGGGAAGGAGACCTACACCACCCCGAAGTCGTACAGACCCATAGGCCTCCTGCCTGTGCTGGGCAAGATATTTGAAAAGATGTTGATCACCCGCATTAAGTACTATTTGCTGCCGAAGATGAGTACTCGCCAGTACGGATTCATGCCCCAGAAGAGCACCGAGGACTCCCTCTATACCCTTATGCAGCACATTAAATCACAGTTAAACCGAAAACGAATGGTAACTATAGTCTCACTGGATATAGAGGGAGCCTTCGACAGCGCATGGTGGCCAGCCATAAGAGTCCGACTGGCTGAGGAAGAGTGTCCGGTCAACTTAAGGCGGGTGATTGACAGTTATCTTGACCAGCGCAAGGTGAGAGTGAGGTACCTGGGGGAAGAATGGGTCAGGAAAACCGAGAAAGGCTGCGTACAGGGCTCCATTGGAGGCCCCACTCTGTGGAACCTATTGCTGGACCCACTACTAAAACAGCTGGAAGAGAGAGGTGACCACGTACAGGCGTTCGCGGATGATATTGTACTTGTCTTCGATGGTGAGACAGCGCAGGAAATCCAGGAGCGTGCCAACGATGCACTCGGACGTGTCTGGGCGTGGGGTATCAAAAATAAGCTCAGGTTTGCCCCACACAAGACGGTGGCAATGCTTGTCACCCGCAAACTTAAATATGATACACCACGCCTAAGCATGAACGGGGTCAGCGTTGGCATGTCGAAGGAAATCAAACTGTTGGGCCTCACCATCGACGACAAGCTCACCTTTAATACTCATGCCGCGAATGTCTGTCGAAAGGCCCTCAACTTCTATAAACAGTTGTCCAGAGCCGCAAAGGTCGAGTGGGGTCTCCAACCGGAAATAATTAGGACCATATACATCGCGGTCGTGGAGCCCACGATCCTCTACGCGGCTAGTGCATGGGCGCCTGCAACAGAAAAGCTAGGGATAAAGAAACAGTTTGATGTAGTGCAGAGAGGGTTTGCCCAAAAAATGGTTAAGGCGTACAAAACGGTCTCTCTAAACTCGGCGCTATTACTCGCCGGGTTGCTCCCCTTGGACATAAGAGTCCGGGAAGCAGCCCTACTCTTTGAAATAAGGAAAGGCTACACCCGGCGAGTAATAGGAGACCGAGACATGGAGAAACCGGTTCCGTTTGCGGAGATGCCACACCCCGCGCAACGGCTGGACCTGAAGTTCACATGTCTGGCCGACGGAGCAGCACTCGAACGACACAACAACAGCGACCTGAAGATCTTCACTGACGGAAGCAAAATTCAGGGGAAGGTCGGCGCAGCGTTGTCCATCTGGGACGGCGCCAGCGAGACCAAATCCCGAAAACTGAAATTGTCAGAGTGCTGCTCCGTATACCAGGCTGAACTTCTGGCCCTAGCCGAAGCCACGGAGGAGGCCATAGAAACCCGGAAGGCCGACATTAGCATTTTCTGTGACTCCAGGTCTGCGCTAGAAACGGTCACCAACTCCGCTTCCCCCCATCCCCTCGCTGTGCGAATAAGATCAAATTTGGCAAAAATTCCTAAAAGCAAAATTATGAGATTATTTTGGATCAAAGCACACGCGGGGATGGAGGGAAACGAGAGAGCGGACGAGCTAGCGAAGGCTGCGGCGTTGCAGAAAAAGTGTCGGCCAAACTACGACTGTTGCCCGGTTTCATTCGCCAAACGACACATCCGCGAGGAGTCGATTGAGGAATGGAACCGGCGCTACTGCGACGGACACACTGCCGCTACGACGAAAGTCTTTTTCCCGAGTGCGACACAGGCGTATCGTCTAATTAAGAAAATCAATTTAGACTCTACTATTGTACAGCTGCTGACAGGGCATGGCGGATTCTCCTCATACTTACATCGATTTAAGTGCAAGGAGAGTCCGTCATGTATCTGTGACCCTGCAATAGAGGAAAGCGCCTTGCACGTTATTCTGGAGTGCCCAATATACGGAAGGCAAAGATTTGACCTGGAAAATGAGATTGATAGGAATGTAATTAGGGAAAATGTACACGAAATTATAGGAAATAAAATTAGTAGAGAAAAATTTGTGAGCTACTGTAAGAAAATTGTGATGCAAGTAGCAAAAAGAAACGGTAGTAATGTAGGTGCACTGCCGTATACGTCTACAGACTATACGGCCAGTGCCCGAGATGTAATAACGTAATGAAAATATGTAATAATGTAAGGTAGAATATTATGTACGTATAGAAATAAGATAATAAGAAAAGTAGAAAATAAGACTGTACTAGAATTAAGAAAATATACTCCCTGTGTAAAAATTAGACAAGTAAGTAATTAGAGTAGCGTTGGAAACCCACCAACGGATGAGTGAATGATGATGCGTGAGAGAGAATAAGTGTGATGTATGACAAAGAGAACTGGAATGAAAGGAAAATGGCAAGACATAGGCTCCGACACTAACTCGTCGGAGGCAGGCTAGCTCGCGGGCCGGGCCAACGAATGCGCCCGGACAGGAAAAAAAAAAAAAAAAAAAAAAAAACCTAACCTAACCTAACCTAACCGGATTTTAGAGTTTCTTAAATATTGACCAATTGTTGAGTGTGACACGTCGCTGTAACCGGCTCGACGTCTCCTCGACGATCCTGCAACAGAAAAGCACACGTTTAGTACAAATTTTTGGAAATAACTTCAATTTTCATCGAAATTTTTGAAAACTTTGAAAAATCCTAGCGTCTTCAAAATTTTGTTCGGAATTTTTCTTTTATTTCACCCTGGGTCCCGTTAACTTAGGGAGGTGAGGTTATTTTGGGGAAATATTTTTAAAATTTTTGTTTCTGTGTCGTTTGTTTGCTTGGAGGATCCGTCGGTCATTTTATACAACTTTTACAATTTTATTGACTTTCTTTTTGACAACCGACGACCTCCAAGCAAACTATGTTCAGGACTCCGGCCAAACGAGGGTCTCTCGATGGAGAGCTCCGTGCTGTCGCGGCAGGGACCGCCACAGTCACGAAGAACGCCGGGTCTCCGCACCAAAACGTCCGAAGGAGCATCGGGGAGTGGGAGTCCGGTTTACCGGGCCCCCGCAACAGTCTCACCCCCCCGAAATCGAGCCCGACGGTGGGACTCCCGAAGCCAAAGCCGTCAGCCGTGCGTAGGCTGTCGGTGGAGGCCGAGGGAGCCCCACCTAAGACCGCGGGCTCGAAATCCAAATCTTCGGACCGGGTGAATGAGGCCAGGGCTTGTGTTCGCACGGCCAAGCAGCATCTGACCCAGTCTCGGAACCTCAAGACCGACATTAAGACCGCCGTTAACGCGGCGATCGACCGGCTGTTCCAGCTGGTGAAGGATGCGGATGCAGAATTGGCCAAGTGTGCGAACACACAGCCTGGCCCGGCGGTCTTCGAAGCGGCTGCCTGCGCTTCGCCAAGGTCCCCTCCAGCTTTTATGGAGGGAGACTTGTCGGAGCACATGCAGCTGCTCAGAGACAGCACGGAGCAGATGCGAAGGCTCCAAGAGACCCTCGACAGCACCACCTCCCTGGGAAGCCAGAAAGAGGCACAATCCGAGTGCATCGACCAGCTTTTGGGTGAAGTGCGGGAGCTGCGCCAGACCTCCGAAGAGACGGGGCGGAAGGTTTCCTGTTTACAGGAGACCGTCCCCTCGTACGCGGAGGTTCTGGCCAGACCACCAGCAGCCATACCGCGAGAGCTTCACCCAAAGCACTCGGTAATTGTGTCCTCGGGCGACGACCGGCTCAATGGTGACCACATACTCGGCAAGGTCCGAGACGCTCTAGAAGCCAGGACCACCGGGCTTCAGGTCACCAGAGTGCAAAAGGTCCGAAACCAGAAGGTGGTGCTGAGTTGCGCCAGTAAGGAGGAATTGTTGAAGGTGAGTGAGAGGATCAAGACCAAGGACAAGGGCCTTATCGTGGAGGAGGCCAAGAACAAGGACCCCTTGGTCATGATCCGAAATCTTCTCGCCTTCAACAAGGACTCGGACATCGTTTCGTCTCTCAGGTCCCAGAACAAGAGCCTCCTCCGGGACCTGGGAGACGACGATTTCAGGGCGACGGTCAAGTACCGTCGCCGGGCGCGGAACCCCCACGAGAATCACGTCGTGCTGCAGGTGTCCCCAAAGCTGTGGATGAAGCTGGTTGAGGCCAAGCGGGTGCACATCGACTTGCAGTATGCGGTAGTACAGGACCAGTCTCCGCTCGTGCAGTGTACACGATGCCTGGGGTATGGGCATGGGCGCAGGCAGTGCACAGAGTCAGCCGACCTGTGCAGCTTCTGCGCCGGCCCACACCTCCGGGCGGACTGTCCTGCACACACTGCGGGCGAGACTGCCGTATGCCGCAACTGCAGGTCGGCGAAGTATCCCGACTTTGGCCACAATGCCTTCGACGGTGAGTGCCCAGTGCGTAAGCGATGGGACGCCATTGCTAGATCTAGCGTGGCGTACTGCTAACGTACCGGGCACTCTAGTCACCACAGCTGAAGGGACGAAGCCTGCGCACACTGGTGGTTACGTGTGGGGTTTGAAGACGCGGGTGAGGGCTTTGCGTGTGGGACTGTTCTCGCACTCGACACCAGTCGAGTGCGAGGACGGCCCGACGCGTAAAAGCGACAGTTGCATGGTTGATGCAGTTACTGGGTTGCTGCCGACGTGTCCTACACAAGACGCGCACGGGTACGACCTGGGATTTATAACAAGCTTCACGCTGACCGGACTCCCATTGTGTGTGATGAAGGACGGTAAAAAACCCAGGTCGTACCTGGGCGCAAATGACACTGAAGCAGCACAGTTCAAAGCCGGTGAAATAAGTAGAGAGGACACTGGGTGTCACCCCTTTTATTTTGGGTTGAAAAGTCGTGGAAGGTGCGTGCAACACCTACTTCGTTAGAAGTAGGAGTATGCACACACGTGGTTTAGTAGAAAAGTAAATGAGTAATTGTGTTAACGCATGCTAGTCAATCACCAAAGGTTTTAAATAGTCATAGGTTTTAATTTTATTTATTTTGTAATATGCGTTTTATTTTATTTTTTTTTAATTGACATACATACGCTTATGTATATAGTTTTTAACTGACGTGAATTTATACAATTTTACATTTTATTCTGATATTCAATTTTATTCCAATTTTAATTCAATTCTATTTCACTGTTTTATCATGATTTTAATTTATTATAATCCTATTTATTTAAGACTTGATAACAATTTATTGTTATCTTAAGAAGACATTTTTATTTAATCCTAACACAAACTTTTCTGACACTTGTACACATTTTATTTCTTTGTTGTTTTTGAAATCTGCTTATCTAAGTTATGACGTAATGCTACTTTTGTAGCAACTATTTTATTAAACTTTGCTATAGGATTAACAACCCAAACAAGGGCCTCGCATATAGAGTGAGGGTACATAGGTGGAGGAGGACGGCTAAAAAAAAAAAAAAAAAACCTAACCTAACCTAACCTAACCTAACCTAACCTAACCTAACCGGCCCTCCTATGATTGAGCCATGCCCCCACCTTTGCCCTCCTCCAGCAAGACCACGCAATTGAAGTATCGGTGTGTTTTGTGTGGGGGGACTGTGAGGGCGGGCATCTGCCGTCATTTCAAACGGGTTCGTCCCGGCTATGCCAGCGGAGGGGTCGGGGGGCACCCGTGCTTCCCCCGATATTTCTATTTTTTTTCGCCAAAGAGGCCGGAGGTGTCTGTCCCCCTGGCAACGGACCGCCCCGCCGGATGGTGGAGGGTGTGGAGGGAGTCTCTACTGTCTCTGCTGCCTTCATTGGTGGGGAGTATTTCCCGCAGTTGGGGGCTCAGAATACTACGGATAATAAATGACAACGAACAGAACATTAGATCTCGATTAAGTTAATTTGTACAAATGTAAATAGGTTTAAAAAAAAAAAAAAAATAAATAAAAAAAAAATAAAAAAAAAAAAAAAAAAATAACAAAAAAAAAATAATAATAAAAAAATAATAACAAAAATAATAATAATAATCATCATATGCAACCTTTAATCCTCCCACTGCTGGGATACAGGTCTACCCTCGAAGGGTGATTAGGCCGTATTCCACCACGCTGGCCAAGTGCGGGTTGGTGGATTCACATACGCCATTGAATTTCTTCTCCGGACATATGCAGGTTTCCTCACGATGTTTTCCTTCACCGAAAAGCCAGTGGTATGTAAATTCGTACATAAGTTCCAAAGAACTCATTGGTACGAGTCGGGGTTTGAACCCGCCACCTCAAGAATGCGAAGCGGCTGTTCTCCCATTGAGCTACCACGACTTTTTTAATAATAATAATAATAATAATAAAAAAAAAAAAAAAATAAAAAAAAAAAAAAAAAAAAGGAATACATATTTTAAAATTAAGTATAATTTAACAACGTAATGTTGCCATACCATATTTGTATAAAGGTTAGCTCTTGCACATAATAGGGCATTTCAAGTCCATTTGTAAACTTGTACTTATAAAAATGTAAAAACTTGTATAAATGAGAATGTGTCTATGTGTAGTGGTATATATGTGATGTAAACAGTATGATGTATAATTATATAAAAAAGTAAAACAAAAAGGATTTAATAATGTATTGTATATAATAATAATAAGAGTCATTCATTTGTATTGTATTATTTGTAAAAGTGTTTTCACAATAAGTAAATAGGTATCAATTTAGAAAGTCAACTCAACACTAATTATGTACCACTACCGCTAACTCACCCAAGTCACTAACATCACATAACCTGCACCATACTTCACCCAAACCAGAAGAACTCACATCGTACCTCGCCCAGCCAAACTCATCTGTGAGTTGGGTGTGGGAGGTTAGTCGCAATCTGACTTCTTGCACCTAACTCACAGGGGTCACAACGCTAACAACCCACTACTCACTCAAGTCACCCAGGTCATTAACATTACATGGCTTCCACCTTTCATTCAATTAAAAAAATAATAATAATAATAATAACAATAATAATCATAAATAAAATACAAATAATAATAAACTCGCATCATACCTCCCCCAACCAAACTCATCTGTGAGTTTCTCCCATAAAAAAAAAAAAAAAAAAAATAATAATAATATAATAAAAATAATTAATTAAAATAAAATACATAAATAAATAAATAAATCAACCTCCATCAAAAATGTAACCACGGAACCCTTGTAACAAAATCCAAACAATCTACAAAATAAAAAAAAATAATAAAAGAAAAATAAAATAAATAACATACACCAAACCTATAAGCCTCAACTATCTTCGCGCGTGGAGGAAAGAAGTAAACCAGTAGCATCGACCCCTCCACTAAGCGCTTCCACAAACAACTAAAAAAAAAAAAAAAAAAAAAACCTAACCATCCATCCATCCATCCATCCATCCATCCATCCATCCATCCATCCATCCATCCATCCATCCATCCATCCATCCATCCATCCATCCATCCATCCATCCATCCATCCATCCATCCATCCATCCATCCATCCATCCATCCATCCATCCATCCATCCATCCATCCATCCATCCATCCATCCATCCATCCATCCATCCATCCATCCATCCATCCATCCATCCATCCATCCATCCATCCATCCATCCATCCATCCATCCATCCATCCATCCATCCATCCATCCATCCATCCATCCATCCATCCATCCATCCATCCATCCATCCATCCATCCATCCATCCATCCATCCATCCATCCATCCATCCATCCATCCATCCATCCATCCATCCATCCATCCATCCATCCATCCATCCATCCATCCATCCATCCATCCATCCATCCATCCATCCATCCATCCATCCATCCATCCATCCATCCATCCATCCATCCATCCATCCATCCATCCATCCATCCATCCATCCATCCATCCATCCATCCATCCATCCATCCATCCATCCATCCATCCATCCATCCATCCATCCATCCATCCATCCATCCATCCATCCATCCATCCATCCATCCATCCATCCATCCATCCATCCATCCATCCATCCATCCATCCATCCATCCATCCATCCATCCATCCATCCATCCATCCATCCATCCATCCATCCATCCATCCATCCATCCATCCATCCATCCATCCATCCATCCATCCATCCATCCATCCATCCATCCATCCATCCATCCATCCATCCATCCATCCATCCATCCATCCATCCATCCATCCATCCATCCATCCATCCATCCATCCATCCATCCATCCATCCATCCATCCATCCATCCATCCATCCATCCATCCATCCATCCATCCATCCATCCATCCATCCATCCATCCATCCATCCATCCATCCATCCATCCATCCATCCATCCATCCATCCATCCATCCATCCATCCATCCATCCATCCATCCATCCATCCATCCATCCATCCATCCATCCATCCATCCATCCATCCATCCATCCATCCATCCATACATTGGGTACATTGGCATTGGGTGCATGGGGTACCTCACGAGCTCACTGAAAGAAACCTAATGAACCGTGTTGAGCTGTTACCACCAGGCAGGACCATCGATTCTGAACTCTACTGCGAACAACTGATGAGATTAAAGCAAGAAGTTGAGAGGAAGCGGCCGGAATTAATCAACAGAAGGGGTGTGGTTTTTCATCATTATAACGCTTGACCTCATACATCTTTAGCCACTCGGCAAAAATTAAGAGAGTTTGGCTGGGAGGTGTTAATGCATCCGCCGTATAGTCCTGACCTTGCACCTTCAGATTTCCACCTGTTTCGGTCTCTTCAGTATTCTTTCGGCAGTGTCAGGTTAACATCACGAGAGGACTGCCAAAACCACATGTCGCGGTATTTTGATCAGAAGTCCCAAAATTTCTATAGCAATGGGATCATGTCCCTACCTACAAGATGGCAAAAAGTTATCGAACAAAATGGTACCTACATACTTTAGTTAAATGTAAATAAACTATATTAAAAAAGCTTTTGAATTTTCTTAAAAAATGCGAAGAAACTTTTTCCCCAACCTATTATTTCATAGACTGAACGCCGAGAAGGATAAGCTCAGCAAGTACCTTGACTTAGCTCACGAGGTTACCGCTATGTGGGATGTTGATTCGACGATCATTGTCCCATAGTCGTTTCGGTAAACGGGCTAATAGCGAAGAGCCTCGACCAACATCTGAAGAGGCTCTAGCTAGACGATTGGGTCAAGGGTCAGTTATAAAAGGCGGTCATTCTTGACACGGCCCGCATTGTCAGGAGGTTCCTCACTCTGCAGCCTTAACCATCAGTAGCTTGGGCCCTGCCCCGCTGCCGGCGGCATCCTAGGTTTAAGTTTTTATAATGTTTTTAAGTTTTTATATAAAAAATATTGTAAAAATTTTAATTTAAGAAAATAAATCAGTGAATACAAATACAATAAAAATGGTTATTACAATACGTAGTCTACACTGTCTGCCATTCATTTTAATAGATTTTATAGTCGGTTTTTATGGCAATACTAGCTGCACCCGGCGGTTTACTCGCTGTTTTTTTTTTTAAACCTTCTCTGTAATAGAGTGAACAAAACAATGAAAGAATTACTAAAATCGGTCCAGTCGTTCTCGAGTTTTAGCCAGACAAACGAACAGCGATTCATTTTTATACAAAAGAAGAAGATAATATTTATATTATGGCAACAATAAAAGCAATAAAAAAAAGTAAGTATTTGCTTTATTTTAGATGATCCATTTTACGACCACACGAAGTTTCAGCCTGAAAATGGTTGTGATTTCATGTAAAAATTAAATGTATATCAGCCACACATAAAATATATAGGTTCTTATGCCTCGTGTCGCCGTTGACGTCGTCGCGACCTCACACCGCTGTGTTCGCGATTTGAAACGATGATGGCGACATATTATAACGGTCCGTTCGTGTCACGCATTTAATCGTACTCGTAGAAGTCCCCGGTCGTGTCGTCGGCTTCACTCCTTTCTTGGAAGCTGTCACCTCACGCTTCGACAGGAGCGGGTCTCTCGTCGACGGTCGAGCGGAGGGTGCCGCCGGGCTACTGACCGCCGCGGGCGGACGCGGGCGCGGCAGGGCCAGTGCCAGCTTGTCCCAGAACCAGGGGTCTCTCCAGCGGATGTAGGTTCTGGTAGCGAGGTAGCGCCGCAACTGCTCGTCCAGTTCCAGTGTGGAGGGATCCTCGAGCAGCACGACCACGAGCCGGGGCCGCGCCTCGAGCATCGCCGCCTCGTGCGCGCGACGGAACTCGGCGCGCGCCCAGCCGCTCCTCAGGAAGTGCTGCGACACGAGCGCGATGGTGCGCCGCGAGTCCTGCACCGACTCCTCGATCTGGTCGGCGATGTAGCGGCCCGGGATCCAGTCGCGGCAGTGCACGCACAGCCGGTAGGTCGGCTCGAGCCGCGCGACTAGCTCGAGGACCACCGGTTCGTCCTTGTGCGAGAAAGTCACGAAAGCGTCGAAACGGCGGTCGTCGTCCTCGTCGGTCTCATCGACGCAGCATAAAAATCCCCACCGGTGAAGAACAGCTTTTATGAAGAACCGCCGCTCCCGAGACGCGAGGAGAGCGACGACGGCGACCGCGACCGCGAGCACGGCCGCGACTGCGCACGCGAGCCAGGTGACGAGCGGCACCTGCAGACACTTCTCGGTGGACTTGTTTTTTAGCACGCTGCCGTCCTCGCACGTGGAATTCTCTAGGTTTGTGAGGTCGGGAAGTCGGTTTTCGAGCGCGAGGAGCAAGCCGCACGAGCAGTCGAACTTAATGTGGGCCAGATGCAGAATCCCATCGAACGTCCTGAGTCTCGTCAGCGCTTCGGCTTCCAACGCCTTGAGGTGATTGTAGGATAGGTCAAGTTTCTGAAACGGGAAACGACGTCTGTTATTTTGCAAAATATAGGTACATATGAATGGTCCTATAACCCATCGAATATAGGTGGATTTACTTTTATATCGGGGCGCAGGGCATCGGCGCGCAATTCAGTGATGCTGTTATGTGCCAGCAAGAGCTCGTACAGGCGCTCGTCGGCCGCGCGCGGCAGCGGCACGTCTCGCAGGCCGCGGCCGGTGCAGTCGACGCGCAGGACCGCGCGCGGCGCCGCCGCCGTGCCGTCGGGGCGGCGACTGCAGGCGCAGGCGGGCGGCAGCCCGGCCGCCGCGCACTCCCGCGCGGCTTCCTCGTCGGCGCACACCATGTCTTCCGGCGACATTTTCTTCAGCGTGTGTCCGCCGGAGCACTGCATTTTGGATTTAATGTAGTTCAGCGGCTTGTGAGGGGAGTCGAGCGCGCGCCGCGTCCAGTACATGTTACAGTCGCATTTGAACATAGAGTTATTTTCGATGCGTATGGTCGTTTTGTCGTTTGGATTCTTAGAGTCGTACTGCAGGTGGGTCATGTTCACCGCGGTCAATGCCGCGCCTAGGAGCACCTCCGATTTCTCAACCCTCTTGAACTGCAGTTCTTGGAACTGCAAACCGAGAAAATACAATAGGTATGTTATTTTACACACTTTACTCGTTCCCGTGAATTATTTTTGTACAAAAATAATTCACAAACGCAGTAAAACATTAAAAAGAGGCACGTAATGCAAAAAAGGAAAAAAACGACGGGTTGCACTCCGGGAGTGCCGGCAGAAGTGAAAACTTAAGTATTAACGTTGTGCGTTTTGGATATTTTGGAATGGTTAGGGAATAATTTTGCACGATTTGCTTTAATTATTTTAATAGAAAAATGAATCGATATTGTGTCCACTATAATCACTAGGTCACAACACTATAACTGTCAAATTAGAACATTCGCGCAAGCGCCCTGCGCCGCCTAAACGAAACAGCCGGCGCGGCGCAGGCATACATTTTCGCCGCGCCGTAGAAAGAGAGGGGGATACTAGCTGTCTACTCTCCATCCGTCTTACGAATTTTCGATCAGGTCACGTGACCCTGTCGCGAGTTTAACATTTTTTACCCATTCCAAAAAAGTGTACAACGCCGCTAAAGAAGTTTTCACTTCAAAAAAACAAACATATACGCAAGTAAATGAGCTCCGTAGCAGGAGTAATGCGGCTCGAATGACTCGATGCTCTGCGCACGTCTGCCAGTTGTTGACGTGAAGAGATATTTTTGTATTTTGTATTGTATTGAATATTATATAATAACTAAGAGAAAGCATATGAATTTCAAGACAAATAAGAGATTAAACATCTCACATCTCAGGGTAATGAGATCAGTGCTGTGCCGCGCAGGGTTTTAAATTTTATGAGTTAAAAATTCTGGGTGGTACGGACCTGTTATGAGCAAACGTGACGTATACTATCAGGGTTGCTCGTCTCGTCACCCAATCTTATAAAAAAAAGTATTTCGACGAAGACGTGGTTATTTATTCCGAGACCGAAATAAAACCGCATGCAAATATTCTGAAGTAGCTTAATTTTCAGTGTTGACTCACCCAAAGCTCGGACACGTTCGTGTGGCGGAGATCCAGGATCTTGAGATGGTCCATGTCGTCTCGCCAGTCAGAGCAGATGTGATTTATATTGTTATGTGTCAGGATCAGGCGTGTAAGGTTCGTCGATTTGTTAAAAGGTGATTTACCTGCAAGGGAATATCAGTGGTTTCGGTAACCATTTCGAAAACTCGAGTAGCCAGCTCGATTCAGCGTCAGGTACTCACCGCCGCGGTCGCAGAGGTCGCGGATGCGCGTGTTGTTACACAGGTCGAGTTGCTCGAGGCCGGCGAGCGGCGCCAGCGCGGCCAGCGCGGCGCGCCCGAGCTCGTTGTGCGAGAGGACCAGGGTCCGCACGTTACGAGCCACAGAGAACAAATCGCTGAAAAATAAACCCGAGGAATAACCCAAAGCGGAATGCAGGTGTACAAACTTAACCTGATATCATCTTGAAATGTCTGGTAACCATTTTTTTTTGGTTGGCAAACTGACTATTAATAACTATGAATCAGTTTTTTTTTATTTTACACTAACTACACTACGCGGCTTCACTCGGTTTATTATTTATTTTCAATAACCTCGGAATGAAACCGCAAAAACAAACAAAATATAAATAAACTAGTATACGAGTATAAAATAATAATATATAAATCGTTCGTGCAGGTCTCGAGTTTTAGCAAAAGTAACGAACAGCGATTGATTTTTATATACATTCGGGGTTATAAGGAAAGGGTATACTTAGCCAAAAAGGGGACATAACAAAGTACTCATAATTACGAGTATGAACAGCTTTCATTATTATGGGACCAACCCTACAATAGCAAACAAAAAACAGCAATTCCATAGAAAAATGTCAATGGCACTCGACAAAATGGATAGGTACGAGTATAATGTAGGTCTTCTCAATCTAGCAAAAATGTAGTTTCTTGAAAGATAACTGCGGGGCGCACAGATTAGTATACAATAAGCACAGATTAGTAAGTTATAGCCAGGAGATTTGTTTTACAGGTGAAAGAAAGTGTCGTTACCTCGGAAGTATTCGGAGATGGTTTCCGAACAAGTTGAAGTAGCGTAATCTTTTCGCGTCCTTCAAAAGCTCCGCCGGCAGCGATTTGAGGGCACATTGCATGAATGAGAGCACCGTGAGAGCACTCGCATTCGTTAACAGGTTCATCGGCAGGGAGGTAAGGTTCTTAGCGTACCGAAGCTCGAGCGTTTCAAGGCGGGAGCAGTGCGCCAGCCAACCATCGGGCAGCACTCGCACCGCCGGCGTCTCCAACGTCAATAAAGTCAGATTGTCGCACTGTCTCAGCGGCGCCGGCTCCTCTTCATCCCAGTAAGACAGACTGAGTACTGGTAGCGCAGACGCTGCGTCCAACTGCAGCTTCACGGCCGGCGACTTCAGGTCCAGCTCGAGCAGCCCGGGCGGCACCGCGACTGCGTCGAGCACGCTGTGGCTCGAGACCGTCAGCCTTTGCAGATAGGTCGAGAAAAGCAGCGCTTTGGGTAGTTGCTTCACGCCAGTGTATTTCAAGCTCAGCGTTTGGAGGTGGGGCGGTGGATCGTCCAGCTCACCGGGTGGCAGTATTACGTGTTGCATCGTCAGCACTTCGAGGCTCCTCAAAGGGCTGAGGAAACCGCTTTTGGGATTAACTGCCACGTTTTCCACCGCGGAAACATGTAGAATGAGCAGACTCTCAAGACCGAGAAAGTGTGCTTCGGTGAGCGACGGCGCATGTGGTAGCTTTGTAAGCTTGAGAATACCGAGTGGCTTGCCCTTTTTGTCTCGGTTGATTTTCAGTGTGACGTTGAGTGCTACGAGCGTGTCCGCCAGCGAGCGGTTGGCGGGCAGCGGGCAGCCCGACAGCGTAACTTTTGTTGCGGTTATCTCGGAGACAGCGAGCGGCAGGGCGGGGGACTCTAACACGTTGAATCCTTTGCAATCCACATGTATATACTCGTTTTCGCCAATCGAAGTGATCATTATATTTTTACCTGAAAAAGACGATTTTAAGACTCGGATACGTTACGTACTTAATGTGAAAAATTAGCAGTTTTTTTTGAACTCATGGTACAAGAACACAGTTGGATCATCGTCTTTTTTTGAACTATGTTTCGAATTCAATGTCAATGTCAAAAAATACCATTGAGTTTACGTTCTTTTCAGCGGATGTAGTTGTAGGTCCGTGCCATGTTCAGGTGCCATGTTATTATACCATGGTCCGGACTGTCAGAAACCTTTTACTCTGTGAAATTTGCTGTGAAATGAAGTATGTAAATCCTCTGTGGTGTGAGCATAGGGTTGCCAACTTTTTTTACAAGAAATAAAGTATATTCAGGTCTGTGAAGAATATTAAACAGTATTTTAGAAAAATGAACAGTATTTTATTTATTTATGGTTTTAAATACATCATTTTTAGGAATTCTCGCACAACTTATAGGTACTAATTTACAATATTCTTAAAAACTTCATACGCATTCATTCATTCATAGTATAACTGAAATTAAAAAAAAAAACGATTGTCTGTATAGTCGGTTTACTGACGATAGTTGAACGTGACAACGTCATAAGAAAATACTGATGGAATGGTTTCATTTTTCAAAAGAAAATTTTAATTTAATTTGTTTGATAGATATTTTGTAGGGATTTAAAGAAGGAGGAAAATGGAAATCACAATTGAATTGATCAAGTTACATTTATTTGTACGCATAAATACAATTACGACAATATTATATCACTAAAAATATATTTAATATCGAAAGAATCATTACCTTTATCGCCGCAATTATCGTTGCTATAAACAATTGACACCACATTCACTTTTCACTGCACTTCATACTTGACGAAAACATGTAAATGTATTATTGTATTAGCAGCTGTGCTGTCCACGCGGACGCATTGCTCACTCAAGTAGGAGAGAGACAGATGTCGAACGCTGCCGAACGCGGAGGCCGATTGTGGTTCTTTGTCGCTCGTTGCGCGCTCTCGCTTGCACTTCAAGCCTTAAATGGAACGCCTCAGAGCGAGGTAACGCCGCATGCGTCATGTTGTTTCGTGCGTGCAGCCGGCGCCATAGAATTATAAGACGTTGTCACGTCAAAAAAAATTATAATAATAAATAAACGTTTCACACTCATAGCTCCCCACTAGGAATAGATCCTGTGTCGGGGATGCCATGGAACACACACAAAGACAAGGACAACTAACACCCAGACCCAGAACAGATATATTATGATAATAGGCATGACGACAGTATCAAAAAATCGCCGATTCAATGCTTTCAGGGGACTAGCCAGATTAAAAAAATTTAAAACACATGTTTAGTTTTATTTTTAAAAAACAGATTATTAAGATTTTCAATAAATTAAAACATTAAAATACAGCAATCGGCCATCTTGTCAGAAACAACAATCACAGCACGACGTCACGCCTCAGTGAACTCAGGTCATCCGCCGCTCATCCCGCATAGACACAATGACATGACACAATGCCGTGACGTCAAATCGACGCCATGACACAAGCAAGCTGTTTTCGGGCACTGTTGAAAAAATATGTGAAAAATGGCTTCAAACTTCGTTAAACTTAAGTTTATTACCGAAATAAAGGCTTTTTTGTAAATAGTAAATGTGTACTCACATTATGGAAGAGGATTTTAAAATCTTTCGTCACGTCTATTATATCAATTTATACGAAAAAAATCTATTAAACCGTTGAGCCTGCATACAAAATTCAAAATTCAAAATTCAAAATTCAAAATAATTTATTCAAATATGGGTACATCAATGCACACTTATGAATGTCAAATACAATTTTTACGAATAAATTAAAACACAATAAATTAAATTAAATGTCAAAGAAAACAATATTATTAGAATATAAAAAAAAATTATATAAATTATTGCAATGTCAAAATATCAAGATATAAAATAACTACAATAGTAGGTATAATCAGTCCCCCCTCGAATGGGTTCCCCCTTTCCGTGGCGGGGGGGATAAGTAGCCGGGCCGCTTTGCCCGGTGAAACTAAGAGGAACCCCAAGTGGAGGCTCGGGCCGGCGCCCTGGACATTCCGGGAAGCGGCGGTCTGGGCCTAGGCGGTCTTGATTGACTGCGGGGCCTCTCCACGAGTCCCTATGTTCAGCATAGGGCGTGGACGAGGCGGGTCGGGGTCCAGAAATGGACCAGCGGATCTTCGGGTCGGAGGATGGCCGGCCTTCAAGGCTGGCGGCGCGGAAGGGATCGGTCAACTCGGCCACCCTTTCGGGCACACCGGGGATGGGTCGTCCGTGGACGACGATGGGGGGCGCATTGTGCCTTCCTGTGGGGTAGGCTCGGCCGGCGTCCTGGATAGTCCGGGTAGCGGCGGTCGAGTCTCGGCGGCCTTGAGTGGCTGCGGAGCCCGGTCGGCGTCTCAGCCTTATGCTGAGTAGCGGCGACGCGGGTCGGGCGACCTGGGTGGTATTAAAACCATCGCCCAGTGTCGTCGGGGGAGGTTTCCGCACCCTCTCCTGCACCGGCTCTCCACTGTACGCTTCAAAGACCCCGTATTGCGTAAGGGGTACGTTGTGGCAGTGTGGGGGCCGAAGGGGGCTTGCCTTAATTGGCCGACCCCAGAGCAAGGAAAAGCTTGAAACAAAAACCCGTGAGAAAACACGTTAAAACCTGCGGATACCTGGGGACCTCCGCAGTATGTACCCTTACCCCCGGAATGAGCGTCACCCGGGGGTGGACCTTTATTTCGTCTCCAGTCGTGGGATTTAGTATGGAAAACTCAAAAATTAAAAACGTTGGAAGGAGAGGGCTTGGCCCTGTGGACGCTGAGGAGTCTGACTCCTCAGCAGATAGTATGGTGACGGTGACGGGGTCACCATTTAGATCACCAGAGAGGGAGCCAGGGAACAGGTTCTGGCGAAAGCGAGTGAGGTCTCGCGAGGGAGGGAGCAACGCCGGTAGTGGCCTGGGCTCTGACGGGGAGTCAGACGCTCCGGCTACCAAGGTGGTCGCTCCCCGGAGAGGCAGAGGCCAACCGCCCACTACGGGCGAGTATGTCGGTCTCGCTCGCGCCAAAGCTGCTCTCTTGCAGGCGGAGCGCGAGGAGATGGAGCTGAGAGCCGAGCAGCAGGTCGAGCAGTTGACCGTAAGTCTGCGGTCACAGAGACCGCCGTCCGCTGATCGGCTCTCAGTATCTTCAGTGGAAGATGGGGAGGAGTTGACCTCGGACCTTAACAAGAGGGTCCTTGACTGTGTGGCCACCATCAACACAGTGGCTGCAAAGTCGAACAACCTTAAGGGCACCTTTAAAAAGGCCCTTAAGGAAGCGTCGGCCACAGTCAAGCACCTCTTGGAAGACCTTGGCAGAAGGTCTTCCACAGAGGAAACCAGGAGGTTGCAGGCTGCCAACACGCGCCTGCGAGAGGAGATGGGGGACCTCCGCAAGGAATTGGCGGAGCTCCGCAGAGAGGTGGCGGCGGCCCGTGCACCCGTCCCACTATCTGCCGAGCGGTCTTCGCCCGAGAGGGCGCTGAGACGCCAGGAACCTCGGCAGATGGAGGAGCTGGAGCAGGCCATACTGCGCCAGGTGGGGGGCATGTTGAATGCCCGGTTGGACGCGCTGGAGGAGCGCTTGCTGCCGGAGAGGCGCATGCGACCTCCACTAGCGGCCGACCGTAGCGCTGCTGCTGGAGGGGCTCCCGTGGTTCCAGAGCCACTGCACATGGCTGGACCTTCGGGAATGGAGGCCCCAGTAGCAGCAAACCCCACTGCGCGTGCTCGCAAGGGTGCCTCAAAGGGGAAGAAGGGCGCCCCTAAGGAGGGCGGTAAACCGGCTGAACTGCCTCCTCCACCGCCACCGACTCTGTCGGAGCCGTGGACGGAGGTGGTCAAGCGCAAGGCGCGGCCGAGTAGGAGGGAGCAGCGGCCTGCGGCAGCACAGCCGGAGCGGCCTCGGGCCGGACCACCCGCCCCGCCAACTAAAGCGGGGCCTAAAAAGGCCAAGCTCCGCCCCCAGCGTACGGCAGCAGTCGTGATCACGCTGCTACCGGGGGCGGAAGAGAAGGGCCTCACGTACCAGAAGGTACTTGGAGAGGCGAAGGGTCGGATTGACTTGTCCGACTTTCCGCCTCTCAAAATGCGGGTGGCGGCCACTGGGGGCCGAATCCTGGAGGTGCCTGGCTCGGCAAAGGTGGAAAGAGCGGACTCCCTCGCCCTCAAACTGCGGGAGGTGTTTAGGGGCGCGGAGGAGACCATCAGGGTCTCCAGGCCTGTCACCACCGCGGAGTTGAGGGTGAGCGGCCTCGACGACTCCGTCGGTCCGGCCGAACTGACGGAGGCCCTCGTCGGGGCCGGAGGCGGCGCCGCGCCGGACTACAAAGTCGGCGACATAAGGAAGGGTGCGGCGGGCATGGGGACGGCATTCGTCCGATGCCCTGTGACCGCCGCTAAGAAGTTGGTTGCCAACGGCAGCCGACTCCTGGTGGGATGGGTGTCGGCGCGGGTCCAACTGCTGGACGCCCGACCTTGCCGATGCTTCCGGTGTCTTGCACTGGGCCACGTCAGGGCCCAGTGCAAGTCAGAGGTGGACCGCAGCGATGAGTGTCATCGCTGCGGTCAAAAAGGCCACAAGGCCAGTGGCTGCTCTGCCGCCCCCCACTGCACACTATGTGCAACAGCGGGGAAGCCGGCAGACCACCTCTCCGGGGGCAAGGCCTGCGCCAAGCCCCCGTCGAAAGTAGAGGCGCGACGTAGACCTGCTGCGACTGAGGCCAAGGCCAAGTCGCAGCAGACTCGCCCCGCAGAAGGGCAGGCGTCGCACATGGAGGAAAGTTAATGTCGGACAGCCTAACTTTTCTCCAGGCGAATATCAACCACTCGGCCAGAGCCCAGGATGTCCTCCTCCAGAGCATGGCCGAGCGGTTGACACAAGTGGCTGTGGTCGCCGAACCGTACAGGGTCCCGCCCAGAAGTGACTGGATCGGGGATCTTGACGGTTTGGTGGCGATCACCACCCAGTCGCCTGCCCGATCCCCTCCCCTTGAGGGCGTGGTCAGGGGGAGGGGATTTGTGGCCGCCACGATGGCCGGGACGGTGGTTGTGGGGGCGTATTTCTCCCCCAACAGGGCCCTCGCCGAGTTCGAGGACTTCCTCAACGAGGTGGGGACCCTGATCGGCCAGAGCCGTCCCAGGCCAATCATCTTTCTTGGAGACCTCAACGCCAAGTCTAGGGCGTGGGGGTCTTCAAGGACGGATGCACGAGGCAAGGCCCTCAGCGAGTGCGTGGCGGCGGCGGGGCTATGCGTCCTGAACCGCGGGTCCACGAACACGTGTGTGCGGCGCTTGGGAGGTTCAGTGGTCGACGTGACCTTTGCGACCCCCGAGATCGCGGCGCGTGTCCGGGACTGGGAGGTCCTGGTGGACGAGGAGACGCTCTCCGATCACCGGTACATCCGGTTTAGCATCTATTCGTCTTCGGCGGGTCAGGGCCCGCGGTTGCCGACTGCGGTTGGCCCTCGGTGGGCGCTAAACCGCCTGGACGTCGAGTTGCTGCAGGAGGCAGCAATCGTCCAGGCGTGGAACGCCCCCCCCTCGTCGGAAGTAGACCTGGACGCAGAGGCCGATGGATTGTGCAAGGCCATGACGCATGTGTGCGATGCTGCCATGCCTCGCGCGAGGCCTGCACAATCCAAGCGCCAGGTTTACTGGTGGAACGAGGGGATCGCCGAGCTCCGCCGCCAGTGCCTGGCAGAGCGCCGCCGCTACCAGCGGTACCGCCGGAGGAGGCGCCAGGACGCTGAAGAGCTCGACGCCCTCTATGCAGCGTATAGAGGTGCGTGCCAGGCCCTTCGCATCGCCATCGGCGAAGCAAAGGCGGAGGCGAGAGCTCTTGGCGTCGCTGGAGCGGGACCCGTGGGGACGGCCATACCAGTGGGTGAGGCAAAAGCTTCGCCCATGGGCTCCCCCGGTCACCAGCACCCTGGAACCGGAGGTCCTTCAGCGTGTGGTCGAGGGACTGTTCCCCGCTAGTCCGGGGACCGAATTCGTCCCTCCCACCCTGGTAGCACGCGGCGCACCGGCGGAGGAGGCGGAAGAAGAAGTGCCTAGGACCTCGCCGGGTGAGCTGGGCGCGGCCGTCCTCCGGATGAGGGCCAAAAACACGGCGCCGGGCCCTGATGGGATTCCCGGTCGCGCGTGGGCCCTCGTCCAGGAGGAGCTGGAGGAGCGAATGCGGGCGCTGTTCGACCGCTGCCTCCAGGAAGGCCGGTTCCCCAGGCGGTGGAAGCAGGGCCGTCTCGTCCTTTTGCGAAAGGAGGGGCGCCCTGCGGATGCGCCGGCGGGATACCGGCCAATCGTGCTGCTTGATGAGGCGGGCAAGCTCTTAGAGCGAGTCGTAGCCGCCCGCCTCGTCAAGCATCTGGAGGTGGTTGGGCCGGACTTGGCCGACACCCAGTTCGGGTTCAGGAGAGGTCGCTCGACTGTGGACGCCATAGCTCATGTCCGCGACCTCTCTGAGGAGGCGTGCTCCAGCGGCGGGGTGATGTTAGCGGTGTCTTTAGACATCGCAAACGCGTTCAACACCCTGCCCTGGAGCGTAATATTGGGGGCGCTGAGGTACCATAGAGTGCCCCAGTACCTCCGACGCCTCGTGGGGGACTACCTGTCCGACAGGCAGGTCGTCTACCCCACAAAGGATGGGGAAGGTCGAAGCCCCATGACCCGCGGTGTTCCACAGGGGTCCGTGTTGGGCCCCACCCTGTGGAACATCGGTTATGACTGGGTGTTGCGGGGCGCTAACCTCCGTGGCGTCGGCGTAGTTTGTTACGCTGACGACACGCTGCTTACCGCCCGGGGGCAGACGTACAGGGAAGCGTCTGTCCTGGCCACTGCCGGGGTTGCGACGGTGGTGGCTCGGATCCGGCGGCTGGGCCTGGAGGTGGCGCTCCATAAATCCGAGGCCATTTGTTTTCATGGACCTCGGAGGGCGCCGCCTGCAGGCTCAGCGATCGTGGTGGGGGGAACCTCCATTGCTGTCGGGTCGACACTAAAATACCTTGGTGTCGTACTCCATAGCAGATGGAGGTTTGGGCCGCACCTCGAGCAGCTGGGCCCGAGGCTGGTGGGGGCGGCGGGTGCGTTGAGCCGCCTCCTACCAAACCTCGGTGGAGGAGGTGGGAGCTGCCGCCGTCTCTATATGGCGGTGGTCCGCTCCATGGCCCTCTACGGGGCTCCTATATGGGCCGGCTCCCTGAATTCCAGGGAGGCCGCCCGACTACATAGGAGTCAGAGGGCCATGGCGGTGAGAATGTGTCGGGGATACCGCACACTCTCACACGAGGTAGCCTGCGTCCTCGCAGGCTCCCTCCCGTGGGATCTGGAGGCCGAGGTTCTGTCCTCGGTCTACTGGCGCAGAGTGCGGGCGCGCGAGGAGGACTTGCGGCCCGCCCCACGGGAGTTGGAGCAGTGGCGACAGAGGGCCAGGGACGCCGCTCTCGAGTCGTGGGGTGGACGACTCTCGATGGACCGGAGAAGGGGGGCCGGGGCCACACGGTTTCTGGAGGCGGTCCGGCCCGTACTGAAGGAGTGGGTCCATCGAGGGCACGGGGGTCTCACCTTCCGGCTGACGCAGGTCCTCTCGGGACATGGATGTTTCGGGAGGTACCTGTGCAACGTGGCCCGGAAGGAGGAGACCCCGGAATGCCACCAGTGCGGCTGCGCGGAAGAGACGGCGCAGCACGTGCTGGAGGCATGCCCGGGAGCGGCGGAGCCGCGGCTAGCTTTGGCCGAGGCTATGGGCGGGGACCTCTCACTGCCGACCATCCTAGCTAGGATGGTCGCCGACGAGGGGTCCTGGGAGGCGATGGCCTCCTTCTGCGAGGAAGTGATGTCGCAGAGGGAGGCCGAGGAGCGGGAAAGAGAGAGAGACCCTCTCTCACACCCGCTCCGCAGGGAGCGGACACGGGGGCGAGCCAGACGGGCTCGCACTCCGTCTCCGCTAGGAGGGCCTAGAGCGGCGGGTGCGGGGGCACCCGCTGCTTCGCAGTAATGGGGCCCTCCAGGGTGGTCGACGCGTTTTGATGTTCCGACGCGTCGCCACGAAGTGGGAGGGGGTGGCCACCCCCTACCCGAGGTGGGTCCGCCTTCACGGCGGACATAGGCTGGGCGGGGCCACGGTGATTTAATGGGCCCGTGGCTCCGCCCATTGCCTGGAGGAACACCCCAGGGTTTTTAGTGGGTATGCCGCCACTAGGGCGGAGACTCCCACATAACCACCCTGCCCCCCCCGGGGTGGGTGTGGTATCCATAAAGGATTTTCCCTGGGTCACAAAAAAAAAAAAAAAAAGGTATAATCAGTCAAGACACTTATGAATGTCAAAACAAAATATAATAAATAATTGCAATGTATAAAATAACTACAATAGTAGGTATAATCAATCAAGTATTATTATTACAGTCTAAATACAATTTACGTAAAGAGACTTTATCACAGACGAAGTCTTCAATTTTATAGTAAGCCCTTTCAATTAAAAAGTCTTTCAAAATTCTTTGAAAATCTGTGTCTTTCTTATTTACTAGAGTAACAGGCAACAAGTTATAAAATAGTACGCCGTTCCTTACAAAAGAGTTGCCAGTTTTGGCTAATCTAATTTTAGGTAGAACAAGTTTAAACTTGTTCCTTGTTATGCTAGTATATTCACTTCGTTTATGATATTTATGAATATTTTTACGCACATACATAATGTTCAAGAAAATATACAAACATACCGGGTTTCTTCGAGATTAGTTGAGAAGTGCGACCTGTACGCGAGTACCAACAACAACATATTATACAAACATCCGGACTCTCGGCGAGGTCTACTTACTACTTTACTACGAACTACTACTTTTAAGTTATTGCGCAAGATTGGTATTCAGTTCGGTACGAGTAGGTCACACTTCAGAGGTGGCGTGATTTAAGCTACGTGATTTTGAAACAATATGAAAAGTGTCAAACGTCTAACTTATTTACTAACGAAACTAATTTTTTTTAAATAAGTAAAAGTTTTTAAATTAGTAAGTTTTTAAGTTTATTTGGATGAGTAAGTTTTTTTAATAAGAGTAACCTAAGGCTTTTCGTACACAACGCTACGCAAATCTTCGACACTAATGTTTTAAATTCATATCGCGAGTATAATTATTATGGCTAATATCTGGATTCGGTTAATCGGCGACGCGTGCTTTTGTACGAACCTACATAATAACATGAATTTATATAACGTTAGTCGCTTATAGAACAAAATCGCTGGGTAGCGAAATCCTCGTCTTTCCATTAAATCAACAACTTTTTACACTCAATTGTATTAATAAACCCCTTTATCTATACTTATAACTTATTAATCAGTTATTTTAGGAGTCGCTGCCAGCCAAGGACAGTTTTCCTGTTTTTACTTTGACTTGCCCCGACTCCAAAAATAACTGTCGAATAATTTATTATAATTTGTAAGGATGTAGTTTTAGGTCATATGTAACGTAGACAATTGAAACAGCAGACGTCCATTTTAAAAGTGTTTTATTTCTCTTTCTTATATCCTATATTTCCTAATGCTTGTCTCTTTTCATTCCTTTCAATCTATGCTCTCTTTCATACTTGAGTTTACTACCGTTCAGCCATCTCTTTCACTCGATACGTTCCATTCTTTTACTATTTTTGGAGCATGTTTTTATAATGCTTACATGCCCTTGGAGTTTACAAATTAATTTTGGAAAAAAATTGGTTGCCTGTAAAGTCGGTATACGGGCGAAAGTTTTACGTGACAACGACTTTGAGTGGTAAAATAATTTTAATGTGAATATTCATTCGTATAGTAGGAAGAAGGATGAAATAATAGTAACAATTTAAAACATTTATTTATACAAAGAATTATATTTAAAACATTAATTTATACAAAGAATCTCGCACTGAATTTCATATTAACAAAATTTTATGTCTGTCTCTCTCGCTCTTAGGCGGGCTAACCATGCCCGAGTGGAAGGGACGCGTGCCTCTCACTCGCTCTCATTGTGAGCGCATAACGTGAGCGGAGCGTAACGCAGTTTCTTGAAGTGTCACCCGGCAAACCAATTTATAAGACGTTGTCACGTCAAAATAATTTTAAATTTCACAATAACTTACATGTTTTCCATAGGAAAATGTCAATAACACTTGACAAAATATATGGAACATCTGATTTTTCTATCGCGAATTCCGGTTTGGTCCCATAGTAAAAGTTGTCCTTTAATGCTCTTTGCTTTAAATTTGTTAAAATAATATTATTTTGTACTTCTTAGTTTTGTTTTAACAAGTAGATAATCTTGAAGTTTTTGTTTTTTTGTTGTAAAAAATATTTTATTATATTATTCCACATAATTATTGATTTTATAATCGTAGTAATTTATTTAATTTTATGTAGCGATTTTGGCGTTTTTACGACTCCCCCGAGGTAAGCCTCGGTGACATGGGTTATTGTCTCAGATCAAGTAGAAAGCAGATATAGGTACCTACTGCTGCACAGCCGCCTTCCCACCCCCACGTGAGATTGGATGAGATTCGGCTCGCAGCTGCTTAAAAACGTCTGGCTATGCCTTCTTTGTATTTACCTTCGACGCTGAATTGATACTCGTGTGGGCCACCACCTGTGTACTGGCACGGCGGGTCACGCGGCGGCGGCGGTGGCGGCGGCGGGCAGCGCAGCTCGGCGTTCTCCCGCTCGGGAGCGGCGGGGGCGCTCGTCAGCAGCGCCGCCAGCAGCGCCGCCGCCAGCCCCGAGCCCGGCCGATTCATTCGCGCACCGGAAAACACACTTACCTAATTATTAAAAAGGCACATCCACATATCTTGCAATGCACGGTGGTCCCGCGTCTGAAGAAGAGCGGCCAAAATTACGTAATTCCTAATTAACCGGTATTAGCCGTGTAAATAATATTTAAAATCATAAATATAGACAAAACGCAATTACTTATTCATAATATGTATATTATATTTTCATTTGTACATATATTGTATTTTATAGATCTCAAAAAATATTTACAAAAAGTGGGTTTTCATTGAATTTACTAGTATTAAAAATTAATAAATTAAGTAAAATACTTATAACTAGCTGTAAAAAGGCTTAGAAAATAAAATTAAGTCACAGACTTCATGTAATTTAACGCTAACTACCTACGAAAATAAATTAATAAATAAATATTATAATACGCTAAAAAAATCGTTAAATGACCTAAACTATAAGTATTTTTAACACCACACGTAAAAACAGACTTATTTTTTTCAGGAGAAGTTACTAAGGACTCATTTAGAATGTCAGAATTGATTATAGGCCTATTGATCACTTCTGTATTTGCGAGTTATCGTGTCGGTTCATGGATGTAATCGTGCTTACAAAAAGTCTTGAAATAATATTAAAGCACCTCTTGCTAGCATTTCACACATTTTGGTAACGTTACAAAGTATTACAGTTGGTTTTGCTATTAATAGAGCTGTTAATCGCCAAATATTGAGTCTAAGTCGGTTTATTCTCTACAGAAAGTGATAAAACCCATATCCGCACTTGTCATTTTATGAACCGGTATTAGACACGTCAAAAATATTAAGTAAACTATTTGCAAGCTGACTCATGAATGTGGGATAATTTTGCCAAGCATTTACGTTTTGAACGGTCATTAAGTTGAGAAAAATCTTTCTTCGATCACCCGATGCTGCGTCGTATTTAGCACAAACGGTACTCTCGTAGCTCGTACTATATTTTTCAGTATTATTTGCCAATTCAACAAATTAAACTGTCGCAATACAATCTACTTACTTCAATATATAATTAAAATTCGTTTATATGTACTGTTTTCTAAATAACATTGAAACTTTTACACAAATTATAAACACGTAAACCTAAAACACTTATACTCGTATCAATGTTTCCGACGGTGTCAAGGCTCGCTTGTAAGGTTGCTAATATATATTGGTTGATGCTTTTCTGTTGAGCTCCTAATAGCTTTGGCCCAAATCTCAAAGAAATATAATTTTCAGAAACAGCACTTGATTAATTTATCTGAAGATATTAACGGTTTCGTAGACCGTGCTACGCCAGTAGCTACGACGGCAAAATGACCCTATAACTCCCAGAGAGACAAGTAGAGGCAGATGAGTTTTTATACTTTAAAAATATTAAAGCTTCTCTTTGTATATAGTGTGAATGCCGGCTCGTGCCGGCTAGTCTTTGTAAGCCTATGTCTAGTCAAAATGTGACTAAAATATTTTCAAATAATATGTGCGGCGTAGCACGTCAATATTGCAATTATGAAACAAAATATCTGCGTAATATTTATGATAATCAAATACATACCTTGTTTTTGGAAATGCAACATCACAAATACTTGGAACAAACAATTGAACTCTTAAAATTGCTTTTCCAAATACCACAGGAATAAGTCGCTTAAAACGATAAGTTGCAACAATGCACATGCACTCACTTCAAAGGTAAAAAATAATAATTAGATAATTGAATAGGATTGTCAAATTATTTACCTATGGGTAGTTTATTTATCGGACCGCCTGGTTATTACTGTTTTTCTGCGATTTTCGAGGTTGTGTTTTTTTTAATTTTGTCCTATGAATGAAACCACCGTGCAATGGGGACTTGCAAGATGTGGAATGCCCTCCCACCAAAGGTCTTTTCGTGAACTACACAATATGGAGCGTTTTAAAAAGGGAATCTACAAGTACCTCTCCGGGCTGGTAAAAGATCATCAACGCCGCTTTCGCAGTGTCGCAGGAGTTCAGGCGACGGCGACGGTTCTGCTGAACATCAGGCTGGCCGTCTGCCTGTTTGAGGCTGTGGAAACTGACGTGGTTTCGACACATTTTATTATAAATAACACGGGAATACTCACGTTAAAATTAAGTCTTTTCTTACGACTAGTTTGGGTCACATTCGGTGATCTTCATCAGGTGATTACAAGCGTGACGCGCTCGCGGTTCCGCCACGTCTGGCATTCTCGATTTAATTGTTACGTGAGTACCTATTCCCGTGTTAATTATAACAAAATATTTATCAACTGTTTATTTTTGCGTCGAACGAGGAAAAAGCGGCGCCGGCGTTCAAATCTTATCATACGAAAGCAATGGCAGCCCATGATAATATATTCCCTGAAAAGCAATAGTAGTGTTTGAAACTTTTGCATAATGAGAAGTATTAAAATACTAGCTGCGCCCCGCGGCTTCACCCGCGTTTTCCGGGATAAAAAGTAGCCTATGTGTTAATCCAGACCATGAACAACCTTCATTCCAAATTTCATGTAAATCCGTTCAGCCGTTTTTGCGTGAAAGAGTAACAAACATCCATACATACATCCATACTTACAAACTTTCGCCTTTATAATAGTATTAAAATATAAGAGTGAGTTTAAAAACCGAGCCGTAGGCGAGGTTCTTAATAATATCACACTAGTGTTTTAATACCTAGTTATGTGCGGTTTCATACACTACTTTATCTACTCTCATATAATAAAATGCGAATTTCCGACTAAAATACGAATTTATATTGAATTTTACGATATGAGAGTAGATAAAGTCAGTTTGTCTTTCGTTTTGAAGTGGTCTTAAATGGGGTGATCCATGTATTGTATGTATAGGTTTAGATAAGCCAGGGTCAGGGCGCGAGGCCGTGGAAGAGTACGAAAGCGTGCCCATAGCCCCGGTGGATAGCGTCAAGGGGGAACACCCCAGGGTTTTTAGTGGATAGACCACCACTAGGGCGGAGACTCCCACATAACTACCGTGCTCCCCCCGGGGCCGGTGGTATCCATAAAGGATTTTCCCAGGCTCAAAAAAAAAGGGTCAGGGCGCGAGGCGCGCTACTTTCGCGGTCGCGTTCTGGACGGGACACCGCACTACACACGAGGACACTGCACGCCGCGTGACGTGACACCGCACTACACACGAGGACACTGCGCGCCGCGTGACGTGACACCGCACTACACACGAGGACACTGCGCGCCGCGTGACGTGCGCTGCCCGCTCACTATGCATTACCATACAATACCATAATTAAATAGTTTACGACTCACTTCGAACTTCAAATAATTGCTCACTGGCTTTTTTATAAAAATGTTTTTATCGGTAGGTTTTATTATATTATTCACTAAGACTTGTCAATAATGTATTTTATGAGTGACGCAAAGAACTTGATACTTACTACTGATATTGTAGTAGAGTGAGGAGGACGCGGTGTGGCGGCGCGGCGACAGGCTGCTCCGCGCGGGGACTCGCCACGGCTCCGCGCTCGACTGAGAGCGCCCGCGCCGCGCCGCGCCGCCCGCTGCTTCATTCAACTTACCTATTGATATTCTAATAATAATTTGGAATTTCAGATGTAATACCTACCTCGATTTATCCTCGATATTTTTCTGGTTACTGGTTTCTATATAATATCAACTAATGGGCGACGGCGACGGTGGTGGGTTACTATTAAGCGGCCCGTCTGCTTGTTTGCCACTTACGCCGTACAGTGTTACGTTACGCTACACTTCACAGACATAGTACACATTACACTGTTAAAAAATTAAAAACAAAATAATAGTTTTACTTTCACCTATCTATAAACATTAATATGAATCATGGTACAAGAACAGACTTATTAGACCATGATAATTGATTGTTCGGACATTGACAATTATTGGTTTCAAATGTACGGGAACCGATTTTTAGGATTCCGTACCAAAATGGTAAAGCAGTATGGGATGTAGTTCAGAGTCTGGATAAATAACAATTAGTTTTTTAAGAATGTTCTACCTAAATGTTTATTGTTTTGCACAACACATTGATAAAACACCAACTAGGTATGTGTACAGAATCCAGAAACTTCAAATGAAACAAATAGATTCCTCAGCTATTGTTTATTCAGTCACACATTGACGCGAGCCAATTCATTACATTAAGTATGCTGCGACAAACGTTTGCGCGAGTTAACTTGTTTAAAATAGCGCCATCTATGAGATGGCGAGTGAACTAAAACGGCGTGATTCAAATCTTGGTTCGAATCTGGTTCAAGTTAACAATTGAACATTCCGCCACCCATGGACCACATGTCCATAATAATGGGAACAAAAAAAAGCTTCTAATGAACTCTCAAACCTTAACATTAACAAAATAAAATAGATCAAATGAAATTAACAAAACATTCACAATAACTATAGACTAAGCTTCTGCTTAGTCTATAGTTATTGGGCCTTCTGCTTGCGGCAAGATCGGTACTCACAAAAGACTCAGAAAGCAGTATAGAGAGAAAAGACGATCAACTCACGTTCACCACAGATAGCGCAGCCATCATCTACGCACTCAGAAAGCCAACAACTAGGTCCAGAGTGGTATCGGAATGCCACTTTACTCTACAAAATTTAGCAACCAGATATACAGTCACTGTGGAATGGACAAAAAGTCACAGCGGATGTGAAGGAAATAGCAAAGCCGACTTACTCGCAAAGGAAGGTATAAAGAAAGAAATTAAGGCAGATGTCGCGGCACTGTGTAAACCAACTGCATTGGAAACGCGGAACCTGTTAATAGCCTACACGGAAAAAGAACAGCAAAATCTATGGAACAAAACTACAGATTGTAAACACTCAAAAGCTTTTTACCCATCGATAAATAGAAAAGCGACCAATAAACTACTCAAGTTAACCAGGACAGATCTCCGTACAATGATAGGCATTATCACTGGCCACTGTGACCTAAATTACCACTTACACAAAATTGGAGCTACGGACAGTCCGCTGTGCCGAGGCTGTTTACAAGAGGACGAAACCGTGGAGCACGCGCTGTTGCACTGTGAGGCCACGGAAGACATAAGATCAAGGTCGAGGCTCCTTGAAGAAACCACACAAAAAGTCTCAAGTACCACAACACCTGGCGCAATGCAAGTGGAGGAGGTATGCCAGCGACCCCAGGCCGTGCTCCGTTATTTTAGGGAGCTCGGATGGTTGGGGTAAGCTGGCAGTCGGGGGGCAATGCACAATACACCCCAAGCGGGACGTCGGTGCAGGTCGTATCACCCCCATCTAGAATTAGAATTAGAATTAGACTAAGCTAACAAAACTCTCAGTCTTAGGTAAAAAAACAGTTTTTAAAACAATCTTAATTTAATAATTTTTGATCAAATTCAAGAAAATAAATTAGGCCAAAAGTTATAGAAAAAAATAGAGGTTGCCAAATCAAGACAACAACTTATTCTGAGATAGGTAACAAACACAATTTCGATACGGGACGTTTAAAAACGGTTCCTCTGCTACGTAAGCTAACTACGCGAGTGATATCGTCAGGACCACTGTGCTTTTCCGTAATCATACCGTACATCCATTTTGCTGGTGGAAGATTTTCCTCTTTCACCAACACCACATCACCAATATCGAGCTCCCGAGTGCCTTGTCTCCATTTATGGCGCTGCAGAAACTGAGTCAAGTACTCTTTAGACCAACGTTTCCAGAACTCTTGAACCTTTCGTTGAGTCAACTGCCAGCGCTTTAAAGAGGAAACATTTGAGTTCTGATAATTGGCATCTGGGATCAGTACCAATGGTTCTCCAACCAGGAAGTGGCCTGGTGTCAGCGGACTAGGTTCATCGGAACCATCACTCATACGCGATATTGGTCTCGAATTGAGGCATGCTTCAATTTGAGCCAATACCGTTGTTAACTCCTCAAAGGTTAACGTCGAATCACCGATGACCTTCTTAAGGTGATTTTTAGTGGAACGTACTCCTGCTTCCCATAATCCCCCAAAATTGGGACTATAGGGAGGAATTCAGTGCCAAATCGTCCCTTTAGTAGCGAGCCAGTCAGCAATCTCAACAGCGACAGTAGAATTTTCAGCTGTTAGTAAAGTCCTCAGTTCTCGATCAGCGCCAACAAAGGTAGTCCCATTATCGCTCCAGAGTTCTGCACAATGGCCACGTCTAGAGACAAACCGTTTGAAGGCTGCTAGAAAAGTTTCAGAAGTGAGATCACTGACGACTTCGAGGTGTATGGCTCTCGTTGCCATACATACAAAAAGGCATATATATCCTTTCGTGGATCGATGACCACGACCCTTCGTGGTTCTTACTGCTATTGGACCCGCATAATCTACTCCACTTTGGTAAAATGGTCTACCTGGCGTTACTCTAGCTGATGGCAATTGACCCATTAATGGGTGCACGGTCTTAGCAGCGTAACGTACACATGTCACACACTTGTGAATGTAAGATTTTACCAAGTTTCGTAGATTCACGATCCAATATCTTCCTTGCATGTAGCTGATCATCAGGAGCGGACCTCCATGAAGAGTTTTTTCATGAGCTTCACCAATGATCAGTTTTGCCAAATGAGACTGACGTGGTATTAATATAGGATGCTTTTGAGTTTCAGCCAGATCAGACTGCTGCAGCCTACCACCAACACGCCATACGTCATCATTGTCTTTGAAGGGGTTAAGAGAGGAAAATTTCCCTTTCTTATCCTTCAGGTCCTTTAAAAGGTAACGAATCTGAGTTCGTTTGATGCAAGCTAGTAGAACAGCCTGTAGTTCGTTAGCCGTCAACCACGGCTGCGAAGTCGGAGAAGAAGGTAAGTAGAATCGTCTGCACCAAGCCAACACTCGAACAAGTCTTCTCAAAGACGAAAATCTTTCAAGAAATGCATCACCGTTCTCAGCGTCACTGGTAAGTACATGACTTTTAATTATTCTTTTTTCTTCCAGGTTGGTATCCTTCAGATCTCCATTGCTATATAGAATTTCTTTCAGATGCAGCCACTCCGGACCGCGATTCCACAAGACGTTTTCTACACATTCCGAAGGCGTTATCCCTCTAGAGGCACAGTCGGCGGGATTATCCTTTGAGACGACATGAGACCACTGACTTCTATCAAGGATCGTAAGTATTTCAGACACTCTATTAGCGATGAAGGTCTTCCAGCGACCAGGGTGACTGCTAAGCCAAGCTAGAACAATTGTAGAGTCTGTCCACGCATGCAGGTGATGTTTTGGAACGCTCAGAATCTCTGCAACTTCACTCAAGAGTTTAGCCAACAAGACAGCACCGCATAATTCTAGGCGTGGAATCGACACCTGCTTAATAGGAGCTACTCGGGTCTTGGAAGTCACCAAACTCACATGCACGTTTCCTTCGCGATCAGTGACGCGAGTGTATACCACAGCAGCGTAAGCCACGTTGGAAGCATCCGAGAAACCTTGAAGTTCCAGGCATATATCATCCTTGCTAGAATGGATCCATCTAGGTATGCGGATTTCCTGAAGTTTCTCTAGATCATTGCGAAACTTAAGCCAATCGTTAAGCAATGCTGATGGAAGTGGGTCATCCCATTCAATACCGGATAGCCAGAGCCTTTGAATAAAGACCTTAGCAGTAGTGATAGCTGGAGCCAACCAACCTAAGGGGTCATAAAGTCGAGCAATGTCTGATATGACTCGTCGTTTGGTACACGGACCATCAATAGGAGGTAGCGTAACAGTGCATTGGAACGTGTCAGCTTCGCGATTCCATGTTAGGCCTAAAATCTTCATCACTTCATCAGTCTTGAGTTCCAGATCGACATATGATCGACGCTCACCATGATGGATATGCTTCATTAGCTCCGGACTATTGCTTGACCATTTCTGCAGAGGGAAGCCTCCACGACCAAGAAGCGTAGTCATCTGCTCATGAATTTGGATCCCTTCACTTACTGAATGACAACCGGTCATGAGATCGTCCATATAGAAGTCGGTCAATACTCGAATTTGAGCTAGGGGCACATCTTCACCATCGTCTCTGGCTAATTGCTGCAGCGATCGTACAGCCAAGTATGGTGCCGAAGACATTCCGAACGTGACTCTCAGCAACCGCAGATGTTTCAAATCGGCGCTTGGATCGTCTCGCCAGAAGATCCTCTGAAAGTCAGTGTCTTCATCCGCAACCTTAACTTGCCTGAACATCTTGACGATATCTGCGACAATTGATATTGGGTAACAGCGCCAACGCATCCGGCTCGAAGGACCATGTACAGAATCCAGAAACTTCAAATGAAACAAATAGATTCCTCAGCTATTGTTTATTCAGTCACACATTGACGCGAGCCAATTCATTACATTAAGTATGCTGCGACAAACGTTTGCGCGAGTTAACTTGTTTAAAATAGCGCCATCTATGAGATGGCGAGTGAACTAAAACGGCGTGATTCAAATCTTGGTTCGAATCTGGTTCAAGTTAACAATTGAACAGTATGTCTATTACTCAACTCACGAAATAATCACGAATCTATATCTATATATCTATTCTATATCTATCTTCTTAATATATATAAATCTCGTGTCACAATGTTTGTCCTCAATGGACTCCTAAACCACTTAACCGATTATAATAAAATTCGCACACCATGTGCAGTTCGATCCAACTTGAGAGATAGGATAGTTTAAATCTCAAATTATAGTCGCAATTTTAATTTATTGCAAATTATATATAAATACCGATAATTTTTACTATAAATTGACAAGTTAGCATCAACATACTACGGTTGCTATAGTTACGCAATATTTGACATAGAATTGACGCAATGGGTTTTGACAGGACAACGTCTGTCGAGTCAGCTAGTATATATATAAAATGAAACCCGTTTTCCTTGGTCACGGCATCACGCGTGAATGGCTGGACCGATTTCACTAATTATTTTTTGTTGTATTTGTTATTATTAGGAGAAGGTTCTTACGGAAAAAAATATTAAGAAAATCTCTCAGAAATATTGAAAAACCCTAAAAACAGCCCTTTTCTTTTTCCCATACAAACGTTTTCTAACTAAAACGAGCTTTATTGCTATTGTATAAAGTTCATATTGAATTGCAAGCACTCACTGTTGTTTAAGCAATGTAGGTATGTTCCTAACGTCCAAGAGTCAATTTGCACTTTATTACCTCTGTACAAAGTTCAAATTCAATCATATCTATCAAAACCAAGGAATTTTAAAATTTCGAAGGATTTAACTCCAAGTCATATCAAATTAAAAAAAAGTCGAAACAACAACAAACTGTCAATGTCAGTGTTTTTTTTTTTCATGGATGAGTTTGCTTTTGTCAACTGATACACGAAACAAATTGGTACCTATAATTGTAATATATTATAAGTATAAAATTGTAAATAGTGTTTTGTTTATATTTAATTAGGCAGTACCATAGAGAAGTACTGTATGGCAGTACGAAGTCTGCCGGGTCAGCTAGTAATAATATAAATAAGAGAAAATTCCCAGAGCAAAAGTAAACGTCATCAGTAGCACAGTCCGTTCCATTGCCTTGTATCGCGCGGCGGCGGCGCGCGGTAAATGAAAACTAGCCAAGTCAAACCTTAGGCTACAATATATTATCCTAAGTTATAAAAAAAATGATATTTTATGTTGTCATAAATAAATTTCAGGATCAAACTTGGCACTAATTTAGATCTCCATTCTTTTTGCGGCGAAGCTTACAGCAAAGTATAATTTTTGTATTGAACTTGGCTCTCCTTTTTTACATTTATGTTTTTGGTGGGATATAAAGGATACCCCGCCGGACATATTTTAATGTGAAAGTCTGGTGTCTATCTGTATCTCACGGCCAATTATTTCATGAATAATAAAAACCCAAATTTGGCATGAGACTTGATAATAAAGGAAAAATATCCAAAAAAACTGTCTAAGTCAAGGGTTATGTTAGTTAAAGTTAAAAAAAAAGACGTGTAGCACTCGGGGACTGCCGCGGTAAAGCTATTGCATAGCATTTTTTATCAACTTATGCAATTATAATTATTTATTTATTTTATTTATGCAGTATTTTTTTTCCTTTGTTTTTTTTATTATTTATTATTTATCCTATTTTTCAAAAAAGTATCCAAATGAATTTCTGTAATAATTATCAATAATTTTCGAAATAAAATAAAATTGGCGAAAAGTCAACGAAACCTTACACTCGACACCTAGAGGCGAGTTGCTGAACTAAAGAGACAAGCGTGATATTTCAAAAAGTCATTAAAAGTTCTGCTATTCATCGATAGATGGCAAAACTAAAAAGTATCACCGCTGTGCCGGTCGGAGTGGGGGGGTGTTAGGTTATTTTCGTTACGGAATTTCTGAATTCGGTCTCCACGCTCAAGGCCCGCGATAGAAGCTATGCAAAAGCTTAAAACAAGACCGTCACACTAAAATGTTAATGAACGATAATTTACTTGTGTAACCCACCGAAGTACTAGATCGATGGTGTAACCGAACTAAATCACAGCAAATTCAAACAGACAATTGAAAGTTTTTTTTGAAAATAAAATCCGTTCTACAAACTAAGTAAAAAATATGTCAATGGAATTCTCTAAATCCTCATTTTCCTCCGAAGTACACACAGAGAAAGAACAATTTTGTAACTGTCGTAATTTTCAATTATTTAAATTATTAATTATTTTAAGTTATTACGTAGGCACTGTTTATTGCTGTAAAAGTGACTTACCTGAAAAGCCGCGTACGCACGTACGAACAAATTTGTTGCGTTGCATGACACGCAACAACTTGGTTCGCACGTGTGTACTACTAACGAACATCGAACACTCTGTTCGTCAAACATGTTCGCGGCGATCCTGTTTTTACGTTTCGTACCTATAGACGGTGTTCGAAAAGTTTTATAAATGTTACGTAACAAAACTGTCTTCCCAAACAAACTTTCCGCTACTTCAAAATCGACCACTTCCCACGGCGTCGCCGTGGCTATTGAGATAGAGTTCACGACTGTTGTGCGCGAACTCGATTCGAACTATGTTCGCGTTCGTGTTCGAATATGCCGTCCTTACGTACAAACCAAATGTTTATGTTTGATGTTTGTGTTCACTATGTTCGTGTTCGTACGTGCGTACACGGCTGAACATTCAATGCTATTTAAGGTCCTCAGATCAAATAGAAAGGCAGATAGGGACTCTATCTGCCTTAGATAGAAGTAAAGCCAAATAAAAACCTACTTTACTACCCGTGCGAATTTACTTAAAGCACACATTGACGCAGAAGAACTACCCGAATCAATCGTTCATTCTTACGTCAACTGCTTTTGAGCAACTGAAGTACGAGTACATAATTATTATATTGACACAGGTAGCGGTAGCAGAGTAGTTTTTTTTGCTTTACTTGTATCTAAGGCGGGACTCGTATCTGCCTTTCTACTTGATCTGAGTTAAGGTCGAATATTTGAATCTATTGATACCTATTTGAAATATTTGACATCTGATTGAGCAATTATGATCATTGATCATGTGGGGTGTCATCTTAATATATATAAATTACGTGTCACGTTGTTTGTCCGCTATAGACTCCTAAACTACTTAAATTTCCAATTTGCACACCGGGTGCAGTTCGATCTAACTTAGGAGATAGGATAGCTCACATCTCAATTTATAGTAAAAAAACATGAAAAATTAGAAAATTTAAAAATACTTAAACCATAATTTAACTTTAGCGCTTTGGACAATGTAAACTTTTTTAATGTAACTTTTGACATTTGACATAGAATTGACGCAATGGCTTTTGACAGGACAACGTTTGTCGAGTCAGCAGGTTTGTAAAATTTAATTAGATGGGTAGGTATGTGTTTTTTGAAATTATTAAGTACTAGCTGCAACCGGCAGATTCAACCGGTTTCTTTTTAAATTTTTACTTTTAAACCTTCCCTGTATTAGACCGAATCAAACAAAAAAGAATTACTCAAATCGGTCAAGCTGTTCTCGAGTTTTAGCCAGATAAACGAACAGCAATTCATTTTTGTATTCAAGAGAAGAGAAGGTTATTGAAATTAGAGGTACAAAAAGGATGAAAAAAATGCCAGCACTTTGGCTGCCTCAGAAGTTAGCCGACGAAAAAAAATCTGAATTAATTAGGTAGATAATTGCAGCACAGGAACAATATAGCAGTTTCCCAAATTAATGGTTTTCCCTAAAATTACAAAATATGAAAAATATAAGGGTCTTGATCATGTTGTCCCGATTCCGTAATTCGTATTTTTCACGTGTCAGTTTTAAAAGTTTATAATTGTATTTTTTTTTTTTTTTTAGACAAGTTATGTCTTCAAATAAACAGCTCTATTTAATTTACTTACTCAACGTCTACTTCTTACCTTTTCTCGCTTCTTTTTCTTTCTGTTACATAATTAAATTTCTTGGACAATTTTAAACGATTTTCCGTAGATGTTAGGTGCGCTAGTGCATTCCTCTCCCAAAATATCGGGACACTTTGGAAGGAGAAGGCGCCGCCGCGCGCAGCCGGCGGAGAGTCACGTCCAGGTGGCGAGGAGGCCTTCTTACGAGGGGTGAGATGGCCTCCCCGCCACCTGCACGCGACCCTCCGCAAAGACTGGCTTTGGCAGTGACAGTGACTCTCGACGTTGGCAGTAACAAAGACTGCCACGTCCAAGTGCGGTCAATAGCCATAATATTAAATTAGTTAGGTACTGATTAGTGAGGTTGATGTTGGGCAGAAACATTTGGTACTCAATTTTAAACAAGAATTATGGAAAATCAGTTCACAGATTGTCGAATTAAAAGAGTGTGGTTGTTGGAGACAAGTGAGTGCTCGCGAGGTCCACTCACAAAACTAGGTACTAGCACGTACCTACTAAGTAGTTTAAATCTTCTTCAGTAATCCGGCGCCATCTCAATGTTACTCCTTGCCGGTGCTCGAAGAGATAAATGAAACCCTGGTCCAAGTGTTGACTGATTTATTGAAATATTTTCACAGGTTTTTATTATTTACATATATTTGCATACAATTAGATACATAATTATATTTTTAAGCATTAAACTTAAGTTCCATGTTTCAGTATAAATCTTTTTACTGAAACATGTTTTAGTTTTCCTGATTGATTGACGGACGCTATAAACATTGATGAATTATAGAGGTTCATCTTTTCTTTTTAACCGACTTCAAAAAAGGAGGAGGTTATCAATTCGACTGTATGTTTTTTTTTATCATTTTTTTTTTTATGTTTGTTACCTCATAACTTTTGACTGGGTGAATCGATTTTGATGATTCTTTTTTTATTAGAAAGCTGACGCTTCCCATTTGGTCCCATTTCAATTTAGTCCAGTTCTGATAATGGTATCCATGAGAAAACCATATAAGTCTTAAATTTGCATAAGGTACGTGCGCGACAAATAGATGAATAACTATCAATAGTCGGTCTCTTGAAGTCGGTTTTTGTTTTTTGTTTTGTAAAATAATGTTCTTGTTAATTTATTTGTCAAGGTGGTTTGATGTATTATGTTTTTCACCACTGACTTTCTCACAATAAGTAACTCGCATTTGACACTAAGGCCTATTACGCACTGTCGACTTGTCGCCGGCGACTCGGTCGCTGGCGACTGTGACTTACTACAGTTTAAATAGGTGTTTACGCACTTGGTCGTCGGTCGCCCAAGCGGCTGGGCGACTCGCCGCGACTTGGCGACGCACAAGCGACTGCCGGTCGCCGGCGACAAGTCGACAGTGCGTAATAGGCCTAATACCACCTAATACTGTAAATACGAGTCATACGAGAGAACTGTCAGTGATAAGTTTTTGTAGTATTTTTGTAATATTGTAGTAGCTTACAATGAAGTTATACGATACAATAAAAATAACTTTAAAAAATTACAAAGACAAGCGTGAAATATATTATGTATATCTAATGCTTTTTTTTCTGGTAAATTCACAATATTGTTTTCGCGAATTGTGCGCTCAGAACTCAGCCTGTGGCGCTGATCGTCAATACAAATATTTAATACATAGGCAATGGCATGGAACCCTGCCAAAAGCGTGCCACGACACACTCTTTGCGAGAAAAAGACAAGAATCACACTTACACTACATACAATCACACTTCACACAATCAGACTTAGAATTCTAAATCTAAGCATAACCTATTTCTTTTGCTTGTAACACATTCTTTCTACTTTCTTCACACTTAATTTCTAATGTGCACAATAACAAAGAGCTAACTTATCTCTCTACTTTAATTTTAAAACTAAATTACCTTCCCAGCGTCATTATCACAGATTTTAACAGTCAATAATTCCTTAAAAATAATTGGATATTATTATAAATATGTCCATTCTGTACATCGCCGGCCAAAAACATTGCTTCCCTATTTCCACGCGCATCTCATACTCGTATCGTAGCAATGAAAATAATCCATTACATGAATCTCATACGAGCCTTGCATTAAAAATATACGGTGTGTTAAGGTAGGTATTATAGAGTAAACGCCGCATATCTTACTTTACGGTTGTTTCTGTTTTCTAAATCCTATTTTTCATACCTTTTTACTACAAATTCGTCTAACCTCTACAAAAAATAGAATTTGATTAATTACAAATAATCTGCAAGGCTGCTGGGCTCGTTCTCTCTGAACCCGACGGACACACAACTACCGCATTAATTTTAGTTCGGGTAGTATTTATTAAACGAGCGAATACAAACATAAATGATAGGTGTCAAGAATACTGAATACGACTCTCTGAAATATCAAGTTGCGAAAGAATGTGGGCGAATACAATTGTTTAAAATCGCAACTTGAAAATACTTCTAGTTAGTAGTTATTCAGAAAGACCCGTTTTCTAATTAATGAACGAAAAAATTTAAGTAACTATTGTTTTGTATTTAACATTTTGCATATACTTTCAAGAATGCTGCATTACATTCTACTCGAGGTGTTTTAAATATCATGCCGGGCAACCTGCCCCGGCTTGTGAGCCACTATTCATTCAATGAAGCACCCGGTTACTGCCGAGCGCGCCGCCGGGCTCTGCTGGCGCCGCTTGTTGCCGCAGGTCAAATACAGGGTTATTCATAAAGGGTATGCTAAGCCGAAAAGAGCTCATAGTACTCAACATTATGAACAACTTTTACTATGGGACCAACTTGAAAGTCGCGAAAAATAAATCAGCTGTTCCATAAAAAAATGTCAATGACACTCGACAAAATGTATGGAACAGCTGATTTTTTTTTCGCGAATTTCGGGTTGGTCCCATAGTAAAAGTTGTTCATAATGATGAGTACTATGAGCCCTTTTCGGCTTAGCATACCCTTTATGAATAACCCTATATAGCAACTAGACATTTCGGTCGCTTGAATTTTGAAATAATATAGTATAGTTAGAAATAAATATAGTATGGCTATTAGCGCAAATTACTGATTTTAATGATTTAACATTATCGTCAGTCGGGTTAAATTTTTGGCACACGTAGTAGTTCAATGAATTCAAGAGGGCAGGACAAAAAAAACAACTCCACATTTACTACGTCATAACAGCCACTGCGGGTCGGTGCGGAGAACGAGCCACGGCGTGCGGCGCCGCCTGCAGCCCGCGCCCGCGCCCCGCCGGCGGGGGGAGCATCGCTTCAGTAGCCGACATCGACGTCACTGGGGATGATTCTGAAGCATCCGCTGGGATCGTCACTCGCGTGTCCCGGGTCGGCCGTTTTACGGGGAGCCCGGTCGGAGCCGCCGATGCGGCGGGTTCCTTGGGCGCGCGAATCGAAGCGGCGGATGCGAGCTCGGAGCGTTCGGGACGCGGAGCGGTCGAGGTGCGACGAGGCGACGGGGCCGGAACCCGGGCGGGGGGTCGGTGGCTAGCTCGCGGGGCGGTTGCGGCGCGAGGGGCCGATGCACCCGAAGCGCGAACGCCAGCGGGCGGCTCACGCGGAGCGCGCGGGCCGCCTGCCACCGGCGCTGCGACGGGGGGCCGCGGGCGGGGGAGCGCCAGCGCCAGCTTATCCCAGAACCAGGGGTCCCCCCAGCGCACGTAGGTGTTGGTGGCGAGATAGCGCCGCAACTGCTCGTCCAGTTCCAGCTCGGCGGGCTCCTCCAGCAGCACCACCACGAGCCGCGGCCGCGCCTCCAGCATGGCGGCCGAGTGCGCCTGCCGGAACTCGGCCAGCGCCCAGCCGCTCCTCAGGAAGTGCCGCGACACGAGCGCGATGGTGCGCCGCGAGTCCTGCACCGACTCCACGACCTGCTCGTTGATGTAGCGGCCCGGGATCCAGTCGCGGTAGTGCACGCACAACCGGTAGGTCGGCTCGAGACGGGCGATCAGTTCGAGCACCGTCGGCTCGTCCTTGTGCGAGAAAGTCACGAAAGCGTCGTAGCGGCGGCCGTCGTCCTCCTCCGAGTCGGAGACGTACCACGAGAAGCCCCAACGATGAAGCACCGCTTTTATGAAGAACCGCCGCTCCCGGGACGAGAGGAACAGGACGGCGGCGACCGCGAGCGCGAGCACCGCCGCGACGAAGCAAGCGAGCCAGGTGGCGAGTGGCACGCAGTCCAGCTGAGGCGCGGTGGTGAGCGGGTGGCCGCCCCTGCACGTGGCCGGCTTTAGGTTGGTGAAGTTGCCGCGGTTGCTGAACAGGCGCAGCAGCGGCACGGCGCTGCACGAGCAGTCGAGCGGGTTGTCGGCCAGCTGCAGCTCACCACCGAACCTACTAAGTTTCGTCACCGTCTGTCGGCTCACTCTCTCGAGCTTGTTGTTGCGTAGGTCGAGTTTCTGAAATTAAATAAGTGATTATTATGATTCGTAAAATGGACCCAATTGTAATAAAATACATAATTATTATCTTAATTTATGATTGTCTTTCTGCCCCGCCTCGTGGCTTCGACTGCTATTCTCCGGGTACTGTTAATATAATATGGTATGATGCAGAATACGGGAATGATATGATATATGAATATGGTATGATCCAGAATACGGGAAATTAATGACATTAATTTAATTAATGAAATTACGAGAAGACTGCTAAATTACGTAAAATATTTCACCATGATAATGCGCCTAAATTCAATATAATATTTTTAGTAGTCTTTCTTTACCAAAAAAAAATTAGAAAATTATGTTTTAAAATAAATCCTACACAATCAAGGACAGATCATATTTACAAAAAAAAAACTATTTTGCAAAACTTGACATGAGATTATGAGATATGGGAAAGAGTAAGGGAGCCGAGCCAAATTTCACGACACTTCATCAATAGAGAAGGAGGAAAGGGTCGAAAAATCACCCCACGTTATTAATGCACGTATTAGGCTAGGAATATTTATAGTAATGTTTTGTAATCAAACCTACTGATAACTCACATAGAATCATTACGATAATACATAATAATAGTTTATATTAATATAAGTATCTTTTACAGTAAGTTTCATAATAAATATGATTAAAAGTGTTTTAGTCAAAAGTACCACTCTATCCGCCATTACTGCCATGACGTTAGCCATCGTTATTGCTCGGGATCGGTCGACAGTATTCGTGGACGGAGTGGTGGCGTGATGTTGTGAAGTGAGCCGATATTGATTGTATAAAAACTAACGGCTATTTAGTTAAGGGGCTCTTTTTGTGTTTGGCGGCTGAACTGTGAGGACTATTGTGAATCACTGAAAGTTAAGTACTTCTTTGTTACTCTGTTGCTTTTGTAATAAGTTATTATTGTAAGAATAGTGTTAAGTGTTTGGAAGATCATGATGGCGCTGAGTTTCTTGCCAGTTCTTCTCAAGCGTCTAGGGCCTTACGAACTTGGCGTAGAATCATTGTTGAGAATAGAGTACCCTCTCGGGGCCCATAGAATAAAAGATAAATAATCTTTGTGTGTTTTCCTTTTTATTTATTTAAAATCCCCTTTAGAATAAAGTTAGGTAGATGTTAAGTACCCCCATATTGTCAGTTAGTGACAATATGATGGTTTTACTAGTCAATCGATTAGAATCAGAGTTTAACTATTATTTAAGATTCTAACATCAGAAGTGGGATAAAAGACTCATTATTAATACAGCGTTGTTTTATTTTTAGAGAATCCTGACGTGACGTCTGATGTAAGCCGATATTCTTCAGCTACATCACCTGGTGACTTCTTGGCGAATCTACAGCACGGCTACAGAAGAAGAAATCGAAGAGAAAATTCTGGCGTGACATCTGATGCATCATCTGGTGACTTCTGGGCGCTAATTCAGACTTTCCACAATGTTATGATTACAATCAAGGAGGTAAAGGGCTGAAAAGTTCTGTTTTTTTTTTTTTTTTTTGGAGTATCAATACCTACTAGGTATATGATAATTACAATATCAATGAAAAAATATATATGTTAAGTGGAAACTTTTAACAGAGTTTGAAGTTAAGTCTTTTGCGAAAGTTCGAATTGAGTCAAAGAATATCACAACTAAGTAAGTCAGGATAATCGAGCGATTTTTTTTTTTGATAAAGTTATGCAGCTCCAGTCTCGTTACAATTTACCATAATATAACCATACTTTACCATAATATATTTAATAAACCATACAAACAATTACCAAATTGTCACCATCAATTAAAAATCAATTAAAAAAAAAATTAAAATTACGATAAAATGCTAAAATAAATATGTAATAATGTACAAGCTCTGTTAACGGATTCTGCACTAACAATTCAATATTTTTAATTGTGAGATACCTATGATAGTAAAAGAGTAAGCAACTTAAGAATTTCAATTTGCGAGATATAGTAATTGCTAAAGAGAAATTAAGATACTGGCCCGGAGAATGGGTAGAGCAAAACATTGCCACCGAAAATATATTGTGAATAAGATTATTAAAATAGAACTAAGGAATCATTGTAAATTACATTATTAAAAAAAAAAAAAAAAAACAAAAAAAAAAGAAACAAAAAAATAATAATAATAATAAAAAATAAAAAAAAAATAAAAAAAAATTATAAAAAAAAAAAATATGAACAATAATGTAATTAGAATAAGAGCATGAACAATAATGTAATTAGAATAGAAAATTGTTAATATAAACTAACAAATTTTATCGCTGGGCGACCGTTACCATATGGTGGTACTGATTAGGCTATTTGCAGCGAGTAGATGTTGCATCAGTACCACCGGGACTATGACTGATGACTGAACGACTTTGATATGGCGGGGTCATCATCATCATCATGTGCATTTATAATATCTGTGAAAACTTTTAATTGGCCTTCCATACTTAAGTTCTTATCTTCATAATTGTAACTAGCCGTTAGTTTTCCTTTGATAATAAAATAAAATAAATAAAATAAAATGATGATGACCCTACTGGCAGGGTACGGTCGGATTATTCTCCCAGTAACCGCTGGTCGGTCTGGTGATTACCACTGGCGAGGGTCGGTGGCAGCGGACGATTGCCGTCAGGAGGTTTGGAGAATCACCAGGCATTATACTGGGAGAATAGTCCAAAATTTTTGAGAATACTTTAGAGAAGTATTGAGAATACTTTAGAGAAGTATTGAGAATACTTTAGAGAAGTATTGAGAATACTTTAGAGAAGTATTGAGAATACTTTAGAGAAGTATTGAGAATACTTTAGAGAAGTATTGAGAATACTTTAGAGAAGTATTGAGAAGTAATGAGAGTACTAACTTAATTAAGGTTATTAAGAGAAAACGGCAGAAGTGATTTTTGGATTGTGATTTTTGGAAGTGATTTTTGGGTGGTTGTTTTGTACTTCGGGACGAAGTACTGTCAGTCTGGCCGTATTAGGCTAGGAATATTTATAGTAATGTTTTGTAATCAAACCTACTGATAACTCACATAGAATCATTACGATAATACATAATAATAGTTTATATTAATATAAGTATCTTTTACAGTAAGTTTCATAATAAATATGATTAAAAGTGTTTTAGTCAAAAGTACCACTCTATCCGCCATTACTGCCATGACGTTAGCCATCGTTATTGCTCGGGATCGGTCGACAGTATTCGTGGACGGAGTGGTGGCGTGATGTTGTGAAGTGAGCCGATATTGATTGTATAAAAACTAACGGCTATTTAGTTAAGGGGCTCTTTTTGTGTTTGGCGGCTGAACTGTGAGGACTATTGTGAATCACTGAAAGTTAAGTACTTCTTTGTTACTCTGTTGCTTTTGTAATAAGTTATTATTGTAAGAATAGTGTTAAGTGTTTGGAAGATCATGATGGCGCTGAGTTTCTTGCCAGTTCTTCTCAAGCGTCTAGGGCCTTACGAACTTGGCGTAGAATCATTGTTGAGAATAGAGTACCCTCTCGGGGCCCATAGAATAAAAGATAAATAATCTTTGTGTGTTTTCCTTTTTATTTATTTAAAATCCCCTTTAGAATAAAGTTAGGTAGATGTTAAGTACCCCCATATTGTCAGTTAGTGACAATATGATGGTTTTACTAGTCAATCGATTAGAATCAGAGTTTAACTATTATTTAAGATTCTAACATACGCCTCCTTATCGGGAAAGACAATAACAAACAACCCATGGTTCGCCAGCCCTGCTCTAAGGAATAGAACTAAGGGTGTACTGACTATTACGTCGGGGCGCAGGACATCGGCATCCAGTTCAGTGATGTTGTTGTGGTTCAGCAGCAGCTCGTACTGGCGCTGGCTCCCGTCGGGAGCGGTGCGGAGGCGCGGCACGCGGCGCAGGCCGCGCCCCGCGCAGTCGACGCGCACCCGCACGCGGCTGATGCTCGGGTCCTCGTCCGGGCGCGAGCCGCACTCGCACTCGGCCGGCACCGCGGCCGCCGCGCACTCCTGATAGAATTCATTATCCAAGCACACCATTTCTTCCGGCTTCATAGTTTCTAATGGCCGACCTCCGGCACAGCGCATCCCGGAAACATGGCGCAACGGCTCGTTGGGGGCGGTGAGCGCACGGCGAGTCCAGTACATGTTGCAGTCGCACACGAGGTTCGACAGGTCTTTGATTTGTACAGCGACGCTCGTCGTCTCTCTCATCGCAAAGTTGTACTGAGGACGCGTCATTCCCACCAAGGTCACCGGCGTGCCCTTTAGCAAAACCACTGCATCTTTTACAGTCCTCTTGAACTGAATATCCTCATACTGCGAACAAAAACGAACTTGTCATAGGTATTGCAAAATATAAGCGATCAAAAAAAACAAACAAAGAATCACAATATGCTTCTATAATAGTCGAATCACAATATGCTAATAGTCGACTCACCCACAGCTTGGACACGTTGGTGTAGCTGAGGTCCAGGATCCGGAGCTCCGTCATGTCGCGTCGCCAGTCGTAGCAGATTTTGTTCACGCTGGTTCCTCTCAGGTTTAGCTCCGTGAGCTTCGTCGATTTGCTTATATCTGACTTACCTGGAAGTGTAGATAGTCGGTATAAGCACATCTTTGTCTATATTATTAATACAAAAGTACCTACCTATATATCTATGTGAATGTGAGGTATACCTAGTATGTAATATAGCAATTAGCAATAAGTTACGTGTGAATGATGAGAAAAAATCCTGCTATCGTACAAAGCAGTCATACCATTTCAGAGCTCCCCGCCCCCGCATGTGGGTGTGTGAATGTTTGTTCCCACGTATCTCCGTACCTATCCGTAACTACTCAACCGAAATAGATGAATTAGATTTGGAATGTAGATAGTTTAGACTCTGATATAACACAACACATAGTTTATTTTTAGCATCGTAACTAATATTATAAATACAAAAGTGTATGTTGTTTGTTACGCTTTAACCGATTACTTATCATGAAATTTTGTAAACACGTTGTAACGGGTACGTACAGAGAATACATTGTCTACTTTTCATGTACACGACCGCGCGGGCAAGCCGCAGGGCGGAGCTGCGACAAATAAATAAAATATATTAATTAATTAATATATTATACTAGCGGCCCGTCCCGACTTCGCACGGGTAGACATTCATTTTTTAAACATTTTGGGATAAACGTAGAGTAAATGTTTCTTTATGCGGGAAATAGGTAGATTTTTTTTTATTTCTATTTATACAAGGTGTCACGGAAAGGTGCAGTAATACTTAAGGGTGTTCTTCTACACGTCAAAGTGAACAACTTTTGTGAAACAAGTTTGATAAAATTCGAGAAAAAAAATATCGAGTCACCATACAAAATATTTAGTCACGTGATCAATTTTCCATGGAGATTCATTATTTACTTTCTCGAATTTAGCAAACTTGTGTTCTAGAAGTTGTTCACTTTAACGTGTAGAAGAACACCCTTAAGTATTACTGCACCTTTCCGTGACACCTTGTATATTTTTTTTTATTTCTATTTATATTTTTTTTTTATTTCTATTTATTTTAAATTTTTTATCTATAAACCTATTTTGTTCTCAAAGTTCTCAATAAATTTTCTAACTTTTGGCAATTTTTTTAATTTTTTTTTTCATAAGAACCTTCTCCTGACAATAACAAACACAACAAAAAAATAAAAAGTGAAATCGGTCCAGCCGTTCACGCGTGATGGCGTGACCAAGGGAAATAGGGATTCATTTTTATATATAAATAATTATATAGATTAATAGATGTAAGTCACTGACATCAAAATAATGACTGTAAGCTTAATTGCAATAAAGTATTCGTATTCATTCATGTTCTTCTTATATATACCTACTAGCTGACCCTTGCCCACTTCGTTGGGCATAATGTTAATATACTAATATTATAAAGAAGTAAAGTTTGTGTGTTTGTATATTTGTTAAATTGTAAGGGGTAATCTCGGGATCTACTGAACCGATTTTAAAAATTCTTTCACCAATAGAAAGCCACAACGCCGCAACGTTTTCCTACATATTATGTAGGAAAACGTTGCGGCACCGCTCAGGCGCCGCGCCGGAGCCGCACTATAAAAATGTATGGTATGCCACACGGTACGTCCGGCACCGCTCCGGCGCACGCAGGCGCACCGGACAACGGCGCGAGGCAGACGAAGCGGGGAGGGGTGCCGCACCGTGTGGCCCGGCCCTAAGGCAGAAGATCGTGCGTTGTGGCGTTCTCTTGGAGAGGCCTATGCCCAGCAGTGGACAAAAATGCGATAGGCTGATGATGATGATGACTAGACTCATACCACATTTCAAGTAGTTAGATTCAGATTCATTCTTCTTCTTCTCAGCCGTTTTCAACCATTCTGGTGTAGGCCTCCTTCAGACTTTGCCATCTAACTCGGTCTTGTGCTACTTCCATCCAGTTATTCAGATTCATTATTCATTGCTTAATTTGTACAGTACAAAAGTAGTAATTAGTAATTAGCAAAATTGAAAGTGTGATGAAAACTACTAATAAATTGATTATTAGTAGTTTTGGCTGCAGAGTAGTTATGTTATTATTATGATTAGTTGAACGGGCCTTGTCGGGCGCAGACTAGGTTTTATAGTTCCTGAGATAATTGAGCGCGACACACAAACAGATGGATGGACAGTGGACACGGACAGACACTGGATTCTCACTACCTAGCCATACTTAAGGGCTTCATTATACCATTTTGGTGGATAATCCTAATATGGCCATAAGAAACGCCGCTGAGCGATGCTGAGTTTTTAGGAGTACTTGACGCAGTATTCGGTCTCTATTTTGAAGACTCGATTTGATTTCTGTTTGAGTGTGGTCAGTGGTCAGTGGTCAGTGGTCAGTGGTCAGTGGTCAGGCGACGACTCACTGAAGTTATTGTCGCAGAGGTTGGTGATGCGCGGGTTGTTAGAGAGGTTGAGCGCGGCGAGGTGTTCAAGGGGCGCGACCGCGGCCAGCCCGGACCGCTGCAGCTCGTTCGAGGACAGATTCAGGACTCGCACGTCGCGGGCCACCGCAAATAAGCCGCTGAAACAAATGATCGCTGTCACCAATCACTTCATCTATACACTATAGAAAAACAACGGACTATTTATATGAACCATCTTGTTTCACTTTGTCCACATAACATAACTCTAATAACTGATAACCCTCATAACTGAGAAAGTAAGAAATCTTCGGATTTGTCATATTATATAATATATAATACAATTTTGTTTTATGTCGATGGGATTTGTTGATATTGATTGATGAGCGTGAACTTTGTCAGCTGGATATTATAATATATTGCCATAAATTTATACATATTATACTCCAGTATAACGTTATATGTATTTTTAAAAACTATTTCAGTCTGTGTCTTCGAATTCTTGAACTTATATCTCACTAAAACTTTTTGGACTTCGAACTTCCATAATCATCCATCTATTATTACATTACGCATCAATAGTAAGTTGCTGTTATTTTTAATTGACTTGTACTCGTATGTATAATGCAAAGTTACATAACTATAAATAGAAATAACAAATAAATAGCAATCACTAAAAACTCCTTAAAGAGCAAATGGTTACCTTGGAAGCGATTGAAGTTGGTTTCCGAACAAGTGAAGCTCGCGCAACTGTGGCACGTGGTCCAGAAAATTCGGAGGTAGCGTCTCGAGTGCGCATTGCTTGAACGAAAGAAGTGTGAGTCCACTCGCGTTAATTAACAGGTGCTCCGGCAGAGAAGTGAGATTCTTAGCGTACTGAAGTTCGAGCTTTTCGAGGCGGGAGCAGTTTGCCAGCCAACCATTGGGCAGCACTCGCACCGTCGGCGACGTCAACTGCAATGAAGTCAGATTGCCGCATTGCGTCAGCGGCTCCGGTTTCTCTTTTACCCAGTTGGATACCGTGAGTCCGAGAAGCGCGGGCGCTGCGTCCAACTGTAGCGTCGTAGCCGGCGACCACAGGTTCAGCCGGAGCAGGCCGGGCGGCACCGCTACTGCGTCGAGCGCGCTGTTGCTCGCGACCGTCAGCGTTTGCAGTTTGGTTGAGATGAGTAACGCTTCAGGTAGCTGCTTCACGCCAGTGTATTTCAAGCTCAGCGTTTGGAGATGGGGCGGTGGATCGTCCAGCTCACCGGGTGGCAGTATTACCTCTTGCATCATCAGCACTTCGAGGCTCCTCAACGGGCTGAGGAAACCGCTTTTGGGATTCACTGTCTCGTTTGTCACCGCGGAAACGTGCAGTATGAGTAGGTTTTCGAGACGGAGGAAGTGTCGTTCGGTGAGCGGCGGCGAATGTGGTAACTCTGTGAGCTTGAGAGTGCCGAGCGGCTTGCCGTGCGCGTCTCGACTCAATAGTAGAGTGACGTTGAGTGCGGCGAGCGTATCCGCCAGAGAGCCGGCGGCGGGCAGCGGGCAGCCCGACAGCGCAACTTTCGTTACGCGTAACTCAGAAACGGCGCGCGGCAGAGCAGAGGACTCCAACACGCTTGATCTTTCGCATTTCACAGTTATATAAGAGCCTTCTAAATGCTCGATGATTATGTTTTTACCTGCAAAAGAAGAGATTTTAGGATGAATATTAGATTATTTCCTAACAAAAAATTGCGAAATTGTTACAAAAAGTTACAATTTCGCAGTAATTAATCTTATGGTTTTATGAATCTTTTAGTATGAGATTAATTCATTTGAGAGTATCAATTTAAATAATAAGGGGCACTTAAATTTAAACTTCAGGGAATTAGTGTTGCGTTGTTGACAATCCAAGTGCCGATCTTGTTACACAAAAATTCAGCAAAGATTTTCTTCAAACGGAAAACCAATTACTTGCCGGCGGGCAGCACATCGAACTTGATTTTTGTCAAACTTTGATGGGAAAAACACCAAAATACTAATTTTAAAGACGTAAAATATATATACGCGATGTTGTCGATACGGGGCTACCCCCGATTCCCCAACTTGTTTAATTCTACTTTATCTTTTATCTTTATTTAATTTTGTTCATGCATCTTGTACCTATATGGATCTCTGAGTCTGCAATAAAGCATTATTATTACTATAAGTTCAATCTAGCGCGTCGGTGATTGAACAGGACTGCGCTTGCTCTTAACTCGGCCCTAAATTACGAACCTCAACATACAGAACTCTGTTTCTTTCCAAAAAACATAAGAATTTGCACCCACACAAACGACACAAATTGGTCTTGTAGATCTGTGAAGGGCTTCGAGAGTAGAATTATTAATGTAGAAAGCTCTCTATAGCACTTTCAACTTCCGCCGCTAACACATCATCACCAGCGCATCAATTTTGTGGCAATCCTGCAGTTACAGAGATCAAGTTTCATCCCAAAAAAAAAAAAATTGGGCAAGACCAGGCATTTCATGAGGCAAACTATTGCTTTCTTGGTTATTTGATTGTCTTTCCAAAAATGCCCCAGCCGTTTGTAACTTCATAAGGAAGTAATATTTTAAAAGACATTAAAGTAGAAATTAAGAAAAAGAGATGGAAGTTGGATATGAGAGGCAGATGGGGGTGAAATAAAAGTGCAGGACTAGGGCAGGTAAAAGAAAGCGCAAGAAACCAGCAAAGATAAGATTCCTCTACACGGAAGAAGTCGTGGGCCACGGCCAGTCTTTTTCTGTGGTGAAATAAATAATTAATGAAAGGTCATTCGGTACCATAGTATTTAATAGTCACCCGCGGTGTACAGAAGTAAAAAAATAGAGCAAGATGCACAGATAAATATCACTAGTTTATGATGAAATAGGTTACATTACTCGGGGAACTGAAAATAATATTCAGTACCTACAGTAACGCGTCGCACGCGACTTATACTATCGTAAACTTGTGAATCTAATATATTATAATTATAATTTAGATAATTACATATTATAATATATATATTATGTAAATATAAATATAATTGCATATATTATAATTATTATAATATAAAGGGATATTATGTATGTAGATGTTAATACCCGTTTTCAAGTTGTCCTAGTAAATACGTGTTGACGTAATACGTGTTTAACATTAGGTGAGCGATTTACTAATTTCGTCACTCAATTGTATAAAAAAAAATTGCGGACGTTTTAATATAATACATATCGCACCATTTAGCGTCAAACTAAGCAAACTTGTACTATTGAAAGATAACTGATAGAACGTAATATGTTTATACATTTTTTATAAATAGGTACATACTCGTATAATACATAGAAGCAGCCAGACACAAAACAGCATCGAAGTCCATCACACGAGTGTGTCATGTCATGGGTGGGAACTGGGAATCGTATCCACAATCTACAAAAAACAAGTTCAGAATGTGCTAAGAAAGAAGTCGTCAATATTTTGAACATTTTATTAATTGTGTTATACGAAATTCCCACAAATTAGTTATTTTTTCGTAAAATTAGTAGTGTTTAAACTATGTCACTTTTTTGTACCCAATAAGTAATATTTCGCCCAATGATCTTTGGTATTTGATACAGTAAATATCTATGTGAACAGGAATATTTTTTTAAAGCACTCCTTGTGTGGAGTATCATTGAATACTTAGGACTTCCAAAACAAGGGTAACATTTCATAAAACACTTTTTTGCCATGAAATGAATGATTGTTACAGAGGAAGGCCGCTAACTTTGCTATGTTCTTTGTATTTACCTTCGACTTGGTACTGGTGCTCATTGCGGCTGCCACCGATGTACGTGCAGCGCGCGCCGGCGCCGGGCGGGCAGGCCAGCGCGCGCGGCGGCGCCGGCAGCGCGCCCGCCGCCGCCAGCAGCGCCGCCAGCGCCGCCAGCGCCAGCCAGCCAGCCGGGGGAACCATTCGCGCGCCGGGAAAACCAGTTAATTCTTAACCGTTTATGTATTCGCATCCGATGAGGAAAACACGTCGCATGAGTCTTATCGCACAACAACATTGGCAGTTGCTAATTATATTTTAGCTTTACTAAGTCCGATTGTAGAGCTCCGCAGATGTGAAGTAAGGAGCCTTTTCCGAGGGGTTCTTTTTGGGTTTGTAAATCACTGATATGTAGAACAGTAGCGAAAGGTGCGCGTGCGCAAAATACGAAGCAGTGCGCGGTCGGTGTGTACGTGTCGCGGAGGAACGCAGGCGCGCGGTCCGGGGGCGCGCGGCTCACTGCTCACTGCGCCTCGCCTCACGCCTCACGTCACGTCACACACGAGACGTGACGTGACTCAGATCAGACTGGGCAGTGGCAGTGCGATGAGTGCGAGCGTCGCGCGTCTTCGCGGCACTCGCGGCACTCGCGGCACTCCTTACTACGAGTACTTATGACTGAACAGTAAAACTTTGTAACACGCTTATTATTTCGTTATTATCCTATTTTAGCACTGAGATAGCTTGTTATTAACTTATTTAGTGAGTGAGCGTAACCCAACAGGTTACTACGATTTTACTATACTAGCGAGTAAGTAAATAGTGATAGCGTTGAGTGGCGAGCCTTGACTGCCAGAGACCGCGCGAAACGAAATACGAATACTGATTATTATTGGGCACGCTGTATATTATATACACGTCTATCAAATAATGTGAACACTCCGGCGGCGTAGCGTCTCTTAGATCAATAAAACCTCTAGTTTTCCCGTCGTTTTATCTACGTTTTATCCCGGTACTTTACAATTCTCGGAATTGGCAGATTGTTTTTAAAAAAACAACTCAGTTTTTAAAAGTTTTTTTAAACTTCCACTGTTTGTGATTAACTATGTAAGTAGATATCGTAGGTAGTTAGGTACGTACTTAGACTAAAATAAAATTTTAGTCTAAGGTTAGGTAGCTATGCTTGTTGGGTTGGAATCTTGCAACTCAATTTTGAACGTCTTCCCGGTGTCTGTTTTTTGGTAAACTTTGGTAAACGTGTGATACTCCGATGACAATGCAATAAAAAGTTCATTCATTTTTTTTTTAAGTTATCTTATGAGCATCGCCATACAACTTGGTAATGGGGCCAGCATTTTGGGAACAATTCCCGCAGGCAGCGGCCTTTTAGATTAGTTTAGTTTTATTGGTTTAGGTTTTTAATTTAATTATATTTTATTTTTGATATGTATTTGCATAAGTTAACTTGTTAATAAGTCTTGTTTATACTAAAAACGGTTAATTTAAGGTAAGGTTAATTTAATATAATAGTTAATTTCAAACTTAAATATATAATTGTAAAACATTATACAGTAATAAAGGCTTATTTTATTTTATTTTATTTTTATTTTATACTAGAAACGCATTCTTTGATTTGGACTCCAGGTCAGTTTATAATACTTACTTTAAATAAAACTTACTTATGATACATTGAACATTCCTAGCGTAAGTCTCATCCTCATCATCATTATCTACAGCCTTCTCTCTCGCACTGCTGAGTATATCCCTCTCTCCCGTTACGCCGTCTCACGTCTGCCTCGGTCCCACGCTAGCCGGGTCCAGGGTCGACCCGCGCCTCCGACCTTCGTCGCCCCAAGATCTTGGAATTTAATGCCGAGCGTGGACCTCTCCATGGCTTTCTGCAACTATGATTTAGTGCACAGTCTCATGTGTGAGTGTCCATGTCTCGGCACCGTAAGTCATTGTGGGCAGGACACACTTAAAGAGGCGAGTCTTCAGACACTGTGGAATGTGACGTGCCTTGAAGATGTCATCAAACTTTTTGAATGCCGGCTGTCCAAGCTATATGCGCCTGGTAATATCTTTCGTTTGATGCTCTATGCCAAATGTCAAGCTGTCAACCATTTCTAGACTCTCGCTCCTCATAATTGGGATCGAGGTCCCAGATAATTAACAGTATTCACACTGACTTGAACTATGATATGAATTATTTACGACATTTTCAGAAATTAAAAAGGAAAGCAAGATTGAAGTCTGATTCGTAATCTGATTAGTAATGACAACTTTATTTTTCTTGAATTTAAGTAAATTACTATTAAGTATTTTTTATTTTGGGACCTTTTCTGAAATTGCGAAAAACAACAGCTGTTCCGAACGTTGACAGCTCGATCAATGCAGGCAGGTCATCTTCTTGGTTTATATTTTAAGCATTGATTATGTATTTTTTTATTTGTATTTTATCTTTATTTGAACATTTTCATGTTATTTATGGTACACATGCATTGTAACAGCTGATATTTATTATTAATTATTATTTATTATATAATTATTGTGCAAATCATTTTATCTAGATTTGAACTCTATCAACTAGAAGTTTATAGTTAAACATAAAGTAAGTTAAAAAGTATTTATCTATACCTATCTATTTATTTCTATTAATATTACAAAAAGGTTAAGTTTGTATTTATTTATGATGGTATGTTTGTAGAGAGTAATCTCCGAAATTACTGGTCTGATTTTAAAAATTATTTCACTAATGGAAACTACTCTACCTTGGAGTGATATAATACATACTTACACGTAGGCCATTACAGGCTGTGAAGCGAGATGCGGAGCAGCCGCGGCACAGGGTCCTAGTTCATTACAGGCTGTGAAGCGAGATGCGGAGCAGCCGCGGCACAGGGTCCTAGTTCATTACAGGCTGTGAAGCGAGATGCGGAGCAGCCGCGGCACAGGGTCCTAGTTCATTACAGGCTGTGAAGCGAGATGCGGAGCAGCCGCGGCACAGGGTCCTAGTTCATTACAGGCTGTGAAGCGAGATGCGGAGCAGCCGCGGCACAGGGTCCTAGTTCATTACAGGCTGTGAAGCGAGATGCGGAGCAGCCGCGGCACAGGGTCCTAGTTCATTACAGGCTGTGAAGCGAGATGCGGAGCAGCCGCGGCACAGGGTCCTAGTTCATTACAGGCTGTGAAGCGAGATGCGGAGCAGCCGCGGCACAGGGTCCTAGTTCATTACAGGCTGTGAAGCGAGATGCGGAGCAGCCGCGGCACAGGGTCCTAGTTCATTACAGGCTGTGAAGCGAGATGCGGAGCAGCCGCGGCACAGGGTCCTAGTTCATTACAGGCTGTGAAGCGAGATGCGGAGCAGCCGCGGCACAGGGTCCTAGTTCATTACAAGTCGAGTAAGATTATTTAGTTGCTTGCCGGTTGTTAATGTTGCGGCAATCTTTCAAAAATACAGGGTTATAAGACTTATAAGGAAAGAGTAGATATGCCGAGCCCAAAGAGGCTCATAGTACTAATAGTAGGTACTCATCAATATGAACAACTTTTATTAGAGACCAACCCGGAATTCGCAAAAAAACGCTTGTACATTTTATCGTGTGTTTTGTCAGCTGATTTGTTTTCGCGAATTCCGGGTTGGTTCCATAGTAAAAGCTTTTTATAAAATGATGAATGCTATGAATATTTATTCAACTTTTTTTTTATATATTTATTCATTACAGTGTCTTTTTAACACAATAATTGCCTTAAAATTAAAACCCAGTCTCGTTTAGGTTAGGTAAAATAAATTTTATAAATTAAAAAACCATCATTGTTACAAACATAATTTTATTCGCCTACTATTTTACAATCCTAATATTTACAATTGCAAATGCCTTAACGTTACTAAGTATGGCAGCTCCACTCTCGACGAGCACATGACATGACGTGCTCGTCGAGTACATGACATGACGTGCTCCTCGAGTACATGACATGACGTGCTCGTCGAGTACATGACATGACGTGCTCGTCGAGTACATGACATGACGTGCTCGTCGAGTACATGACATGACGTGCTCGTCGAGTACATGACATGACGTGCTCGTCGAGTACATGACATGACGTGCTTGTCGAGTACATGACATGACGTGCTCGTCGAGTACATAACATGACGTGCTCGTCGAGTACATGACATGACGTGCTCGTCGAGTACATGACATGACGTGCTCGTCGAGTATCTCCGAGCCCCGAGGGAACTTGGTGGCTCCGAACATTAAGCCGCCGCCGCGCACTACTCGACGTCGACATCGACGCTCATTCACTTCTAGTCAAATAAATTATCGTCTACAAGCTGACTGAACACTTGAAATAATCTAGAATAACATGTCACTCATTCTTATATAAAACTCAAAGAATCAATCCTGAAACCGTGAAAAGTAAATTAGCTGTTACATTCACTTTGGTTTTTCATGCTTTTCTTATTTTTTAATTAAATGTCATTGTTCTCCGGAACAGCTGATTTTATTTCTCGGTTCTGTTCGGTCATAATGGTGAACAAAACCACATTCTAGAATAAATGTCAAGTTTTAAGCAGTCACCTAGAGAATTCTACCTAGCAGTTAATACTCTGCCAGTAACAGTAACATCAAAATTTAATGAGCGGATCAGTGGCCAGCGCCGGCGGCGCGCGGCGGTGTCACGGCGGCGACAGTTGGCGTCTTTGAATAATTATAATATTATACCTATTTATTTGTACTCGCATAACAATATCAACTAATCCATTTTATTTCGTACAAAAATACAATTTTACAGGGTCCGTTCTCGTACGGAGCAGATCTGATACTCGTAGTTAAGTGAAGCACTAAAATTTTAGTAGAGCACGGCTAACTATAAGTAGCAGGTCTTCACCCCTCTATCATAGGCACTTGATAAACTTATAACCAGGAAACTGAATTGAAATGATTATCATATTCTAAAATTAATGGTTTTGACTCGTGGCGTAATCTTACCTATTTTTACAATTAATGTATACATCTGCACTTATATACATACAAACTGTTTATTTTACCTGCCAACCTACGAAAACAAATAAATAATTAATAACTAAGATGATTCGCCATTTAGAAATTATCACAAGCTCTACTTTTTTCCATCGTAGATTCCAGTGATTCATATTACAGCAGACATTGCGCTGTGTCTAGTAGTGTAATACGTGTACACGGGTAGTGCTCCTGCCGGGCATGTACACACAAGACGATTTAAATAAAATCTAATGATGTTCTTTTGGTACATCATATCTATTAACTCTAGGTTAATTTAAGCGGAGTCTGCTAAAGTGCTAAAGTGAGCTGTGCCAGATGATGCTATTGCTTCTACGTCCGCTCACTTGAGCCCTGGGCGACAGAGGCGGGGGCGGGGCTAACTAAACAAGTCGAGTCGAGTACCTGATGTCTCGATACTACGGTTCGGGTTTAAGGTTCAACATTTATTTTCATATTTTGGTTTCTAAAAATATTTCAAGTTTCATTATAATATTGTCGTTGTTTAAAATAGTCTTAACTTTTAAGAATATTTTTAAATTGTCAACTTAAATAATGAATTACATAAAAATGTAAACAGATCAAAACATTTAAACTACGTGTAAAAATGATGACTTGTCTTTATAAAATATATTATTATAGTTAGAGCCCGCTGTTGCAGTAATGTGCGCATGCGCACCGTGTGCGCATGCGCACTGTGTCCGCTCAGGGTTTGGTTCGTTGCAGTTCCGCGGTCGTTCGGGGAGCACGGGGCGGTGCCGCGCGGTGCCGCGCGGGGCGGCGCGGGGGGACCGGGGCGGCGCGGGGTGGCGCGGGTTTGTGTCACAGAGGCAAGTCGTTGTCAACGTCCAGCTTGCGGTGCACCCACTGCATCACGGCTTCCTGCGACAGAAATGACGATATACTATATACTAGCGGCCCGTCCCGGCTTCGCACGGGTAGACACTATAAATTGAGATGTGAACTATCCTATCTGTTAAGTTAGATCGAACTGCACACGGTGTGCAAATTTGATTGAAATCGGTTAAGTAGTTTAGGAGTCTATAGCGGACAAACAACGTGACACGTAATTTATATATATGTACTAGCTGACTCGACAGACGTTGTCCTGTCAAAAGCCATTGCGTAACTATAGCAACCGTAGTATGTTGATGCTTAGTAAAAATTATCAGTATAGATATAATTTGCAATAAATTAAAATTGCGACTATAATTTGAGATTTAAACTATCCTATCTCTCAAGTTGGATCGAACTGCACATGGTGTGCGAATTTTATTATAATCGGTTAAGTGGTTTAGGAGTCCATTGAGGACAAACATTATGACACGAGATTTATATATATTAAGATTAAGATAATACTCATATATAATAGGAAGAAGTTTCTCTCGTATTCGGCTGAGTATTCTGGGACGATGCTACCCCTATTCCGGTATTGATTAAATTTTGGTACGTAATGTTTGTAAATGTTTTTTGTAATAAGACTACTATAAATTCAAAAGTTTATGTGAGAGTGTGAGGCAAAGTGTGTACGAGTACATGTAGTGCTACCTGAACTGCATAAAAATTTAAACTAAACCGGTTGAGTCGCTTAAGTGTGGAGGAGTGAAAGTGAGCAATTATATAAAAGATTCTAATATAAAAATCTATGGATTGAAAACCTTTGTAAATCTAAATTCCAAGGTGTAGTATTAGCAACTACAACTACAAGCGTGAGTTACTTACGTTAGTGTAACCAGCACCAGCAGCAAGGCGGACCGTGCAGGGCGGACGGGGCTAGCGGGGCGCGGCGGGGAACAGGGGAACATGCGGGGCGGGGCGGGGAACAGGGGACGGAGCAACTCGACCCACTGGGGTCTCAGCACTCATTATATAGGTAACTTTATTTAATATGATTTATTTATAGTTAATTTCTATAGCTTTTGTTGTCATAAATATTGCCAATTGGTTTTATGTAGTCCATCAAGACAATTCTTTACTAAAACCTTGTAATTCAATTTCAAAGAAAAATAGTGTAACCAAAAGTCAATACTTTAGCGAAACATTTAATATGTATAACAAATACAGACATTATTTAAGTATGTTACAGAAATAGATACACTAATTTTTTACACTTTATAACAAGAAGTGGTGTTAAACGAAAACTTAAATGTAGTCGTAACTACATACATTTACACATTACTGAATTTTTAAACTTGGAGCAAAATTAGAATTCGGGGACGAAAATTCAATATGCCAAAATTGGACGTTTCAACCTACTCAATAGAATCGATTAGCTAGTACGGTTATCATATTTTTATGGGTTTAATTGACAACCGGCATAATGATGTGTACAAAGAAACAGACGAGTTTGATATTAAACAGAAAAAGAGAAAAATCACCCGTGGAAGTAGAAAGAGTTGAAAGAATAGGTGTTAGCGTGGTTAAAATAAGCATAGGAAGCATTGTGAGCAGCGAACGACGGTGGACTCGCAGCGGGCGGATGGAGGCGAGAGAGGGCAGGGCGGGGTCAGTCGTGGTGGTGCGAGAGGTGCGCGTTGTCGGTGTAGTCGTCGTAGTCGCGGGGCGCGTCGAGGTCGTCCCCGTCGGCGCGCGCGTCGTACTCCTCCGCGGCCGCCTCGTCGGGCTCCTCCTCGCTGTCGGCCGCGCTCGCGGCGTCGGGCGCGCGCGGCAGCGCCGGGGCCGCCTCCTACCCACACACTCCGTTACACACACACACCCGTCTCATGCAACCATACATGCGCCCGATTACACCCGAACGATACGACATACAGCCCCGACTAGGAGAATTTTTGTGGGAGCTAGGAGTGAGAAACGTTAACGTTACTTGTAATCGGCAGAAAATGTCTCTTCCTTTAGGTCTCGGAGTTTCTCTTCCCCTCCTTCCTTTGCCGATCTCTGGCCAAAATTGAATTTATTATTTTGTTTCGGCTATTAACCGAGCGCCCGCTATATGCAGGGAGTTTTACAGTAAGTACTACGATGGAATTTAATTTCATGAATTTTAGTTCATGAAATAAATCTAATTGATTCAACGAAATCCAATAAAGGCTGTCGACGTGCAACCCGGTTAGTGCGGGGAATTAGTACAATAATAAAATTAGTTATTATTCATCAATGACAATTACCGCCTAGAGCAGTTCAGCAGTCTCGATGTCGGCCTGCTTCGAGTTATTTCAACCAATGGATGCAACCAGCACAATATTTTAAAAACAAGGGTTAAGTGATAACAATTTAAAGTTACCCTAACAATGACGTTAGTTCAATATAATTAGTACAAAAAAAGTCAGGTCCAAAATGAATACAGCTTAGTAAATTATCCAAATAATGGAAGCATCCAAAATATGTAAGCCCATTATTGACGAATACAATACATCATAAGTGATTCCTGATCTGAGCTCCCAGGTCGGAGGTGCGTGTACCTTTGTGGGTCGCCAGCCGCAGCCCGGCAGCGGCAGGCCGTCGGGGCCGAGCGGGCAGGGCGCGTCCAGGCCGGGCACTCCTTGGTCACCTTTATCCCCCTTGTCGCCCTTGCGGCCTCGCTTGCCGACCGGACCCTGTGCAGACAAACAAGTGAATATCGCCTCGCCCTGCCCCCGCGGAGGCACGTGGTCCTGGGCGGGTCCCGCGCAACCTCCGGTGTGGGAAGAGGCGCGCGCAACGCCGGTTAGTACGCTGTTAGTGAGCATGCACGAGAGCAGGCGGCCAGGCAAATGGGCGAGAGCGGATAGATCCGAAGCGTTTGGCGTTCCTAGACTTACGGGTTCTCCCTTGTAGCCCTTGTCACCTTTTGGGCCCTATCGAAAAAAAAGGAGAGAGTTATTTTGCGATGAACGACGTGACGGGGGCTCCGAGCGTACCATCTCGTTACTTACCTCCTGTCCCGGAATGCCGTCGGTTCCCTGAAAGCCGATCGAAAGTTTTGCGATTACAAGTCATCGTATTTAACTTTTGCAGAACAGAGCATGATTCGGATAGTAGGAAACAGAGAGCACATACTGGCAATCCGGGGTCGCCTCTCTCGCCCTTGGAGCCTGGCTCGCCCTGCGCGCCCTGCGACACACGGGACACGGGTCAGTAAAGAACAGAGCGCGCCGCATGTACGGAGGTAAGGAGGCGGCGGACACTCACCTTCATGCCGTCGAGTCCGGGCGGGCCCTGCGGAACAAGAGAGAGGTGAGCGCGGTCTGCGGGGGCGGGGCGGGGCGGGGGCGAGGCGAGGAAGGGGCGGGGGCGCATGCGGCGGCCCGGCGTGCGGGGACCAAGGAAACAACCATGTGCACGGCATGCAATTATTTATTTTCCTTCAAAATAATTTGGTAAACAACAATATTTTATGCTCTCGAAGTGTATGGTACAAATGACGACTATCGTTTCTCATACAAAAACTAAATTCTTTAAATTACCTTACGTTTTATAGATAAAAGTAGATAGTATAAAGACTGGAACGGGAGAGGTTACAAGTTAATTAATAGTATATTATACACTTTGACCGACCCGCCGGACGACGGAGTGGCGAGGTCGCTTACCTAAGCCCATTTCTCTTTAAAGAAAAAATCGACATCGGTTACAGCTATCAGTACATACTTATAAATTAAGCAATCGATACACACAATTGCAGAAATGCATCGCTCCGAGGTGAAACGATGAACAACTTTGGTTCGATTCTAAATAAATCACCTTAAAGCCAATTACTAGTTTTAATATCACACAAGTTCAGACAAAGCGCGTGTTTTCCTAGTAACGGCTCATCTGACTCTATTTTTGGTAAGTACTGAAGTAAAACAATCACTTTGATAATATTTAAAACTATTAACTTATGCTAATTTTAATTTGTACATTTGTTAATTTGGTTTTACAAAACTCTATTTAAACGTTACTATTGAATTGATTAAGAGTTTTTAATTAGTATAAACTATAAATACTGAGATTATTGTTTTAGCGGCTGTACACGGAAAAAAAAGAGTCCTGTGATTTCTTTCCATCAAGACATTATGTTGTCTTAAACATATTTTCTTCTGACAAAGCAATGTGATTTAAAGTGAAATTGTAGAAAATTGAATGAAGTTTCTGTTATTCTTACTTTGAGTTCACAATATTACTTTGACCTGAAGTAAACTTCGTTGTTCCAATACAATACATCGTACTTATCCTAAAATATCCAGAATAATCAAACTAATGTATCGAATTACTTGTATAAAAAAAAAATACATTGTATCAAGTTATTTTTGACCTTAAACGAATGTTGGTAGTGAAATTAAACGAAACTACTAAAATGTTATTTCAATGCAATATTTCTTTAAATATAACAAAACGTATTTCTTGATTCAAACACATGATGTCTTTGTTTTAGAATTCTCATTATTTTTATAAAGAGTGTCCATTGCTCCAATACAATAAATTTGGTTTAACTGAAAGTATCGTAAATAATTGTTACAACATATTTATAATCTTGTTTGAAATTAAATATGGCTTCAGATTAAGTATTTTTAATCTTCAATGAAAATGGCTGCCAACATTAAACTGAAGTAATATGATGTTCGTTTAAAATAATATTTTTTTTAAATAAGAAAACGGAGGTGTGGCTAACTATCTCCATGTCTTTGAACAAGACAACCGTTGTTTTGGTTCGAAATTTTCGAAAACACAAATATCGGGAAGTGGGACGTGTCTACGATATTACACTACATGACGATAATCGATGTCACAAGTTTTTAATTTAAGTATATTATAATTTTCGTAAGTACTTGAGTAATCTAAGTCTCTATTAATAAAAGCTTATTTTAATAAATTCAATAATGTCACAAGTGTATAGAACTTGAACATCACATATCTGTGTACATTATTGGCACAAAATATAGAGAGTATGTAAGGTAAAACACCCAATGGTCAACAGTAAACCAAAAGAAGACACTTTCGAAAAATGAAAACGTTTAAATTAAGAATAATACTATTGAAATAACTTTACTATAGTTGTAAAAAATATCTAGTGACATCTTTAACGAGTGGCCAAAAACACACACACACTTTCTTTCATCAAAAAAACAATATACGCGTATAAACAGATAAACAATGTGACAGAGTGAACGTATGCGCTGTAGTTGCTAAACATTTATTATTATTTAATATAGATAACATTTTGCAGGTATGATTTTGATTTGTCTCTTAGTTTTCGTAACACTTTTAAGTAAGTCTAATATTGGGATCAAAAATCACTCAAAAGCCGACACGGGGTGTCATGTATTGGTTTTGTCGGTTTTTGGGTAATTTTTGGTGCCAAGACTTAAAAGTGCGCTTTAAAAACTAAAAGAAATAAAAATATTAAGGCCCATGTAAATAAATGTAGACACTACTAGCGAGCTGCCCCGGCTTTGCACGAGTATAAAATAAAACGCTACTCAGAGATAATGTAGTATCTAACAGTGAAATAATTTTTGAAATAGGTCCAGTATTTTTTTAATTTAATCATCACCTACATACAAAAATCAAAAAATACAAATCTTCCCTCTTTATTAAACAATTATTATTAGTGTAGATAAGTAAGCAATAAGTAGCACAAATCGTAAAAATACCTGCAAAATGTTACCTTCCTTAAAAATATGTTTAGTAACTACAGCGCACTCGTTCACTCTGTCACACTGTTTACTGTTGAGTTCCGTATTTTTATTTTTATTTAAAGTGTATGTGTGTGTGTGTGTTTTTACTACGCGTTAAAGATGTCACTAGGTATCATTCACAATAATAGTAAAATTATTTCAATGATGGTTATTCTTATTAAAATTTATAAGTTTTGTTCGAAATTGTCATCTTTGGTTCACTGTCTAGCATTGGAGGTTTTACCTCAATACCAAAAAAAAAAAACTAAAAAAAAAACGCTGCACTGAAAAACAATTATTAGGAGGATGCCGTACAATATCATGCTGTAGATTATTTTGTGTCGTGTATTGCAATGCCATTTCCCTTTTTCGGCCGGTTCACTTTGCTAACGGTTGACTTGGGTTTGGGCGTTTCGGTGCAACTGCGAGGTGTATAATTTGTTTTTGCGTTTTTATTAGCTTGTTTCGAGCCTTTGGCATTTATAATTAACATTGTCGCATAATTATCTACTCTGGTGATTGATAAAATCACCGTTCTATTGAATTCGTTGCAAATGCCGGAAGAAATATCGAAGCATTTCACAGTGAGTACCTCAAATGTTGAAATGTATGTAATAAACATAATAATATCTTCAATTAGTTTTGGTTACTTAAAACAGTACGATGCTGTGACGAGCGACCTGTGTAAGTACAATCTATCTATTTATACTCCTACGAAGTCCTATGCTATCGTGAGAGGAAGAAAACATGTAGGCTCCACGCAAACGGGCCACCGACGACAACCACCGGTGGTCAGCGGCAAGCAATTGACACTCTTATTCATACATTATGTAGGAACTCGCCGCACACGTGTGGCTGGTTGCACTGCTTACTAGGACTAGGTACCTACCTAACTTATGATATATGAACCGCAATGATAAATGTACACATTGTTTCAGAGAATGGCATAACATTAAACCAACTGGATCAACTCACTCAAGACCATTTGAAAGAGATTAGCCCACTAATAGGAAATAGAATTGGGCTAACCAAAAATATTCAAGAATATTTGGAGTCTAAGGTTTGTAACTAAGATTGGGTAGTACTGCATAATTATGTTCTGTACATTTAATTTTTATATGCTTTACAGACCTTCCTTGTTTTGTATCCTTTAATTTAGTAAAAATTGGTATTTTTCCAGATTAAAGATGATTTTCCTGTAGTAAAGCTCTTCAAAGACAACTGGAAAAAGTTCATGCAAAAATTCATAGAATTAAAAAACGAAGAATTTAATTCGGATGAACACAGGAAGGATTTGCGAAATTCGCTAAATACTTTAGATAGTGATGGTAACCATAACATTTTATATTATTTTGTGTAATAAATTTCCAATTACTTCGCTGCTACAGTTTTCTTAGAAATGTGATATTGATATTACCTATTTGATTACTCAATTAATAACAAAAATTGTATTGTTACAGATGCACTACCAACAGAATTGACATTACTGGCTAATGTTGTGCCACTCAAAGGCCGAGTAAAAAAAGGAAATGTTTTCTACTCAACAGTGCTTAGAGAGTATTATAATAATAGTAGAGGTAAGCTAGTTGTTTTTGTCTGTTGTGATACATAGCTAGAATAGTACAGTTGTAAGTGCACACACTTTATTCCCGGCTTTAGTACCTACTTCATTTTAGTGCTGTCACTATTTAGTAACTGATACTATGGCATCTTTAAATATGTTATGTCACATCTTATGTTTTTTTTTCAGAATCCTGGTGACATAAACTCCACTATACAGAAACAAATTGGTAAAGCTGCCAAAAGAAAAACGCAAGTTCAACCCTATATATGTGTTTACTTCCATGACAGAAGCGTTTGACATGTTATTCAAGTCATTTCATGTATTAATTGCACGATTCCCTAAGCCAAGCGAACATATACATTTAATCATTCAGCAATGCGTCTACAAAATCCAAACCAGATTTGACAATCCAGTCCCATCATACATATTCCGCTGGTGATATTCTTTTAAACGAATGAAATGATTATTGTGAACATTGTTTTTGCTAAATCGAGCAATTGTTAATACCCAAGGATAATTGTACTAATTTTTATTTGTATTCATGTATATTTAAGACCTGCCAATATGATAATCATTTTCAATCTTTTGTTGTAGAAGTCTGGAAAACAACTTTTTATTGTGTTTAGAGGATTGTTAATAGAATTCCAATGAAAATGCACATAATTTTGGGGTCTAAATATATTATTAATTGTGATGGCTAATCAATGTTTTTTATTTTCGATCACTTTATTTACCACTTAAGAAATCAAAAAAAGGAAACTAACAAAACGATGTAATAGTATGTTGTGCAAAGCTTCTTGATGTTTAAATCTGTGATGTAATGTTTCAGGAGTGGTGAGATGTACCTTCACGTGTATGTTGACTCATTTGAACGAATTCATTCGAGCTCAACCCACTAAATAGGCGGCACGGCTCAGCATTCCCGCTTATTCTGAATGTCTGCTTTTATGAATCATTGTCAGCCACCGGTTATACGAAAACCTGGTGTGAGTGAAGATTTGTAAAACTTACTTTTAGTATGAGGGGGGAATCTGAACGAAGCCGCCTAGTGGGGTTTTGCCCGGATGAATTTATTCAATTGATTGAAGCTTCTGTCAGTTTCCTTAAAGATTTATAATATTTTAGACTAAGTAAATATTTTCTCAAAATAAAACTAAATGTCTTTGAGGCATGTGAAACACAATATTGCTTGAAATGCCTACATTTCAATCTGATTAATCTATATATTTGGATTAAAAGATTCAAAAACTTAGAAGAACCAGGTATTGCTTTGTATTAAAATATTAACGTTATTCAATGAACCAAATTATAGTTCAGGGCAACTCATCATTATTTTGGGAGAGTCGACCATATTATTCAACCAAATTACAACTTATTTTGCATAAACACATCGAAACTTTTCATAGATTACCTCTTAACTTTCGCTAAAACAAATATTTACTTGAAGTAAGATTTTATTTTCGTGCTGGAAAAATATATCTACTTATTTCTAGCGCGCAAAGCTTAGACAAGATATACGTTGTCTTGACTGAAACAAGCAATCATCTAAATAGAATATTTTAGAAATTAAATCGATTTGAACCAAGCCAGCGCTTACTTTAATCTAAAGATTTAGCACTGTTAATTTTAACAAAAACAATAATATTTCCTTAGTATAATCGACGCCAGAGGTTAGAGCAAGATTTTGGTAATTTTGATTGTAAAGAACGATCGTTTTATTAGTGTTTTAAAAAGGCATTTATCAGAACGAACACAATCATTATCTTCTATTAAGATTTTATTACATTAAATAAATAGACAGCTTTATTTTGATTTAACATTGATTACATTAGTCCAAATTTATATTCTTTTGGAAATCAAAGAAATATATTTTCTTAGACCAAGACATTTTACTGCATTGTGCATATATATACGCATATTTGCTTGGATCAAAAGATTCTTTTTCACCGTGTAGGTACTTCAAACTTCAGTAAATTTAAAACTTACAAATAAAGGAGGTTTTTGATTTATTTCCCCAGAATTGTTTCAATCTTATTAATTTCTTGAATCTATACTGCGGTTGAAATTTTATTCCATTACTGACTAATGGAATAATAGAAAAATAAAAGATTTATCGAGTCGATGGAACTTTTCATACTAGGAACGTTCAAATAGAGATCATTATTTACAATTAAGATTATAATATTATTTTCTAGCTAGGCACGTGCGCGGCCGCCGTCACCTCGCGGCTCGACCGGAACAGAGTGAGAGAGAGAGAGAGAGGTGAGAGCGGCGCGGGGCCGCCTCGTGCTCGTGTGAGGAGGACGAGGAACATGCGGGCGCCGGGCGGCGGCGGCGGCGGCGGCGGCGCCCGCGCGGGACGGCAACACCCGGGGGAGGAGCGCGGCTGGAGCGCGCCACACTGACCTGCGGGGCGACGACGCCACACTAGACGACCAAAACGCAACCAATGTCTGATACCCATCCCAAGTACCGAAGTTATTTGTTTGCAAGAAGGTCGTGCCATGTTGCAGTCGTCGATGTCGCGCGCTCCGGAACGCTATTTAAGTATCCTACCTATCTATTAACCTTACTCACGAAAGAGTAACGCTGGAAATGATTATTCACAAAGTTCCTTAATGCTAGCCGAGTAGGGAGTAGTAAAATTTAGTACTAAGGAGGTATAAATTATAAAAATTAAGTAAAATGCTTACCTCTAAGCGAGCGAACTGAATATTTGAAGAATTCGACATTTTGGCGATGTTATTGTGGATTTAATTATTTAGAACCAGACCAGAGAGATCGACAATGGGGATACCGTCATTTATCGCGTAACGCGTCGCAAAACGCAAGTGCGGTTTGAGCACCGGCTGAAACTGGTTTGTTTATATTATAATAAAATATTAGGTACGTGTGTTCAATCAGGTAAGGTTCACTTCGTTCTCGAATTGTGTCGGGGCAGCTAGAGGGTGCTCCTGGTTGGGTCTACCTCAGCGACAGAGCCGGAGCTGCGTCCTATATTACTAGAGCTTACAGAATATTTATACAAAAGCGAAGGTTTAATTATACGGCTAACGAAGCCAATTTATATGTCGTGGACTTAGGAACTAATCAGGAAAGTAAAACTACCATACGATAACAGTTTTTTACATGGCAAAGGGTTGGACGATTAAAGATTCAAAGAAAAAGTATCTTTTTACAATAGTTTAACACTTACAGCTAGACCCGGTAACACATCGTCAATTCCAACTGAACCGAGGACATATAAATTATACAATTTACAAAAAAGTCGGCGGGGGCGCGGCTACGGCATAACTCAGACGTAGCTGTGAGCTGCAGCAGGGCTACGGAGCGCGGCGCGGCCGGGCAGCGGGCGGGGGACGGCTGAGTGGCTCCGCGTGGCAGCCCTGGCGTGGCCCTGGCGCGGCCCCGGCGCTTCCCCGGCGCTGCCCCGGCGCGGCTCGGGCGTGGCGCGGGCGGTTGTGTGCTCCCGCGCCACTACGTGAAGGCGAAGTCCGGCGGCCAGCGATTTTCCTGTGCCCACACCACCACCGGGTTAGTACACACACCACAACTCGTTAGAAAGCACACACGGTAGCAACGGCATGCTCTAAAGCGACCGATTGGCGGACAGAACGCGTGAGACTCCCAACTGGAAGCGTGACAGAGTCGTTAGTGTTATTCAGCGGGCTGGCTGAGGGTGGCGCGAGCTAGGAATGCCGGAGGTAATGCGCTGTACTCACCCGCGGCCCCGTATCGCCCCCGCGCCCAGGTTCACCCGGAAGACCCACTGGACCCTGCAAAATTAAAAACAAATAAAAATACCAAAAAATGAAAACATTATAGGTCGAAAACGTTAACGTAGTTTTATTTGGTGGTTAAGTGTCTCTTGGTTTACTAAAATCTTTTGTTTGGTAAACTACTACCTATATGTTTAAAGTACGTTGGATTCATAAATTGAAAATACGAGTACTAAGTAAATGTTGAAAATACTGAGTTCAATTGGTTCAGCACTAAGCATTTTATAAAATTTCAATAAGAAGTTTGCAGAAATACAAATTACTGCATCAAGTGAACTAAGCAAGCGTAGGTACGAGTACGAGTATGTCTACATAATACAAGTCGCTCACCGGTAAGCCCATAGGTCCCGCGTCACCCTTGTCTCCTCGGTCGCCCTGCCGCGTGCAACAAAACATTCATTTTGAAAAAAACATTATAATCAAGTACATACTATAAAATTTAACACAAAATGTAGTGAGTAAAAATGGAATAGGTTGGCGTATGACCAGCCTTGAAAGGGACGTGAGACGTCCCCTGGTGTGTATGTGTGTGTCGTACCGACTTGCCCCGCACGCCGGGCTCCCCCTTGTCCCCCTTGATGCCGGGCGGGCCGGCCACGCCGGGCGGGCCCGTCGGCCCCGGCGCGCCCGGCGGACCCATCATCTGCAACACACGACGCGATACGGTCACTTGACACGCCACTCACCAGCACCGGTAGACCGGTACCACATTCATTAAACACGCTACACTTAATGACATATTTCACCATTTTTTTTAAATCAACCCCCATAGGTGTACAGATAGCACGGACAGAGAATTTCTTTTGATGCTACGTCAATGAAATTATACAGACGTCCTAAACTTAAAGAGGATCCCAAACACCCGGGAAAAATACAAAACCTTCGAAAAGTCACATCCTCGAGGTGGAACTACTAATTATCTCGATAACTAAAAACATTTTTACGAAAGCGCTAAAACTAAAAATTCACCAAAACCACGGATTTTTTTGGGGAAATTGAAAAAAACATGGCCGCCATACAAAAAACGTGTTGCTATATAAACTTTGAGGGTCTATATCTGCGGAACGATTGAAAATGGATGGGGAGTACTGACCAAATGTCATAGAGGTATGCGAGGGCTACTTGATGGTGGTGACGAAAATCCAAGACGTCGTATTAAAAATGGCCACCATTTGAAAAATTTTTGGGGTTCCACATTCCATGAAATGACGCTTTTACATGCTCTCCATTAAGGGTAAAGTTAATTTTAACCTGAAAAATAAACGGTTCGTGAGGGATAGTCCACGTCAGCGAAGCCATGGGCAGAAGCTAGCTAAAAATAATTAAATAGTAGGCAATTCTGGTCCAATTTTAATTAATCTGTAAAAAAATATTAGTTAACATGTCAAGGTACCAATACATTTTTTTTTCTTTGCCAACAAGTTGATGCTTTTAGGCATGCATAATGTATGTTGATAGACCTTCCGATACGGAGCGGATGATACAGCGCAGCGCTCCGGAGCGCAGACCCTTGCAGCAGCCCGATTCGCGGCGGAGAGACATGGTTTTTCCTTAAGACGTTTATTTAATTTCACTGGTTTTTCCCCGTTTTTAATGGAGTTGAGGCTAGTTCTGCTAATCGCGCAGTTTGCTTCGTAACCGCTAATTTCATTCAATAAACTTTGCAGTCACGTTGCTGACCAAAAAACTAATCACAGATGTCTTGATTTGTGGTTCTAAAACGCTATTAAATTTAAAGAGGACTATAACATTTTTGATCTTAATAAGTTTTATCACCATTACTCACCATTTCATGCCCGTAGAGCTCGTACCCGGTGCCATCTCCCTGCAAGTTCAACAGTGGGCATAAAGATTAACAGCTCACAACCGAGTTCAGGAAATATGACCACTAACAGAACATAATTCAATTATAACTAGAATCTATAATCTATATAAATTTATGAATAACGAAAGACCAGAATGAACAAGTTGCTCAAAACTAAAAGATATGGAGACTGGAGAGAGGTCTTTGAATGTAATTTATGTTCTGTCACGCCGCTAGTGAAAAGGTTTGCCTCAATTATTTCAACTGACTCAAGTTTATGCAGTTTTTATCGCATTTATAATCGCATTTATACCTAAAGCTCATTGCGTGTTGTGCAGCGGATCTAAATTGGGCGAAAGTTTTTTTAAGCTATTGCATAGATTTTATCGCGGGCCTTGAGCGTGGAATGCAGAAATTCCGTTCCAAAAAAACCTAACACCCCCCACCGAAGTCAAAAAATAGTTCAATGGAGGCGCCACTATTGCACTTCCAAAACAAAAATGACAGTCTTTCTTAGAAAAAAATAGTTCCTCCATTTTTCCACCTATGACAGTAAAGTATGCTGGCTGGAATAATAAAAAAGTAATCTAATTTGACATTCGGTAGCTTTTTAATGGGTACTGGCTGGCAAGGTTTCAGTATATTGGGATAGGGCGGGGTCTAACGTGTTTGCAATTAAATTTGGAATAATTTATTTAAGTATGCATGACTTCAATTATGGAACCTTCTTCATTATTGGCTCGTAAGATATTTCTTCACATAGAGAAGGCAGCGTGGTAGAGAAATCTCTAGGTTGAATTTTGCTACTTTTCAGGAGAGAAAAAATACTGTCTTACTTTTTACTCATTTGCAGTATAATCAGTATTTTTAGACTATTGCATAGCTTCTATCTTCTTCTATCTATTTGCAAAAAATATGCTATGCAATAGCTTTACCGCGGCAGTCCCCGAGTGCCACACGTCTTTTTTTTTTTAAATTCGGTAATAGGCTTGCATTTGACCGTCATCTTGCCTGATGGTAAGCAACGATACGGTCTACGATGGAGCATGCTTGCCTAGAAGAAACCGATTCACTCGCGACTTGAAGACACCTACTCGTAGATTATATCTATCGGGAAACACCCACTCAGGCAAAGCGTTCCACACCCTAGCGGTTTGCACAATAAAGGTGGAATCAAAGCGTTTCGTACGAGTTTTTGGTATATCAACCATAAAACGGTGACGCTTTTTAGTGCCCTTGATAGACCGATAGTAGATGGGGCTAGAGGGAATTAGATCATGCAGATCAGAAGCACACTCTCCGAAATGTGTTATAAAGTGATTTATAAAATAAATTCCTGACAGATTTTTTGGCAATTCTTGATTTTGTAAAATAGTCAAATCAATCGCTAAATCAAATTCAAGATATTAACAGAAAATAGTGTTAAACGGTTGAATTCCGGGAAAATCACAATAATAATGCCAGCATTATGACCATTGACCATTTCACGGTTTATGAAATGAATCATAATATTATAATATACTGCGATGATAGTGTTGTGATTCAGAGAGAGCGGCCTCCCTGCCCCGCGCCCCGCAGCCTGCTCGGCGTGGATAGTTACCTGCCTCCTCCGCAGCTTCCTGTACTTCTGCCCGCGCCGCCGCCGCCCACCGAGAACAACCAGCGACACGTTAGCGTCATGACTACAATAACATTTGCCAGAATCATTTCGTAAGGGTACACTGAGCTGAGAGGATGTTATAACACTGAATATATAGAGGTCGATAGACGTAGTATAATTATTATAACAAACTCTACAAACTTGAGATACCTATTTATAATGGTAATCAACTGAGTTCCCTAGAACTGTTTTATTGATCCAAGTCGTTGACTGACAAACTGATTTCAATGCCTTTTCACTATTATTTTTTACAAATACATACTTTGTTTAGTTTCTCCTGTTTTGGTGTATGTCTGTAATAAAATCTTGCTACTTAAATTTGACTTTCATTTCGATTTTTGATTGGATCATCATAATTTTTACATGCATCTGTAAATCGGATGCTGGCCATGGGAGCTCTGTAATAAAACGACGCAACCCCGCCAAAATTGGGCTTGCTTGATTCGTCTTGACGAGCACTTTATATTCTTTACAGGGCATTTAAATAAAAAAACAGTTTGTAATAATTTTCAAACTTTTCTAGGTTGAATTAAGCCGCATACAGTGAAGCCTTTAGCAGCTATAAACGGCCGCCTGGCTCTAAACGCCTCGCCACAAGCAGCTGTCGCTAGGAGCTTGAATTAGAGTTGCTTTACTAAACTGCCGTCCTAAGCCCAAGAGCGGGATCTCAAAAAAATTGATTTATGTTTTTTCACGCATCAGATGCGTAATCAAGCTATTATATGCATGAAAAAATGTTATCTTTTTGAGATACCGCTCTCGGGCTTAGGACGGCAGTACAGGAGGCAGACATTTTGAAGCTGATGGTTCAAGAGTAAGTGTGTGGTAGTCTCACCGAGTCCCCCTTGTCGCCCTTGTCCCCCTTGAGGCCCGGGTAGCCGGGCGGGCCGGGCAGGCCGGGCGCGCCCAGCATGCCCGGGGAGCCCATGTCTCCGTACTCGCCCTTCACGCCGCGCGGGCCCGCCTCGCCCTGCACACCACACACGCACGTTACACGCCGTACGTTACACATCGCACGTACAGGTATGCTGAGGAAAATGGCCATCTAAATTCCGCTAAAAATTATGAATTCAATATCAGTATACTCCGTACTTTAGGTGAATTCATCATTCTTTTAAGCGGAATTTAAACGGTCATTTTTCTTCAATGTACCTCGTTCGTCATATACCAACATAACACCATCTTTTTCAAATTAAATCATCACTATCTTATTTAATTATTCTTATTCAGGGAAAGTCGACGGCAGGAGGTCACGAGACTGCAGCCCGCTATGTTGGTCTGATCAGTTTCGCACCATTCTCGACATCTCAGTCTACGAAGCACTTCACATTGCTGAGGATAGGAAACGCTGGAACATCGTGAGAGAGAGGCTACTTGGAGGTGGTGGTCACGACAGACATGAGGAGCACGATTTTAGGAGGAGGATATTAATTAGTAAACTGGTAGTTTACGGTAAACCTTAGAAGCCCTGAATCTCCACAAGTCCTTAGCCGATTTTACTCGTACATGAACTTAAATTGAATTGGAAGGACTATTCGCCTGCATCATGAAATTTGATCGAAAGAGACAGTAGGATGGGAGAGAGATAGCAGGAGAATGGTAGGTAAATAATCTATAAAATATAAATATAAATAATAAGAATGGTAGGTAAATAATCTTCTAGAAATTGGTTACTCACCCAAATATATTTCTCGGATTTAAATGGCCTAAACTTAATAATAATTATATGCCGTGTAAGTGGTGTATAATGTATACTGACCGGCTTCCCCGGCGGGCCCTGCACGCCCGGCGCGCCGTCCGCCCCGGCCGGCCCCCGCGGACCCAGCTCGCCCGCGCGACCTGCCAACACACGCAGCGTCACAACGAGACCCCTACTACTACATATTCAGAGCAGAGGAAGTAACAGTTGTCAAAAACAATGAAGAAGTTTGAATATTTTTGTAGATTTGAATAAGTGGAAATAGGATCATGAGAACGTTTTTTCCCTTACCTTTGTTTCGCTCGTTTCCTCGAGGAAGTCATCACCGTTGGACGTTAGATATTTGGGTGGAGGCGTAAATCACCAGTCATCATTTGTACCACGACCACAACATTTAAAATACGCGGGAGGAAGCGAGTTAATGACATGCAGTTGATGCAGTATTCGTTATTAATGCCACGTGCGCATGCGGCCGATTCGGAATAAGAGAAGGAAAGCGAGAAACTCGATGCAAAGCGGAATGGCTAAAAGTGCGGAGTGAGGTCGCAGCTCGCGGCTCGCGGCCGGTCGGCGGCGGGGCTGGTGAGTTACCCGCTTGCCGCGCTTGCCGCGCGCGCCGCGCTCGCCGCCGGCGCCGGGCGGCCCCGCCACGCCCGCTTCGCCGCGCTCCCCGCGCGTGCCGGCCGCTCCTTCAACACACCAGCACGTCGCTAGTCGCTACACCCGCAACACACCCGCACCTCCTAGCTACGCTGCACTTTGCTCTCTACGTTACTATCTGGGCATCTCGGTCAAAATTGTCTCTGGGTGGGTTTCGAAGCTCGCATGTTACTTCTACTTCGGTCGATTAATTTCTGTTATTACTGGTATTTTAATCGAGATGTCCACTACTAGACTACATATTGCTTTTTATAATAAAATTAATAAAAGTATATTAAAAAAACAACGTTAAAAGCAGCATAATAATTAATTTCGTTATTCGGTCAATCGTTTTAATGGTGAACGGCAAAGCTCCGTGAATTAGAAAAAAAAAACAATTAACTACTTTTTGTTTAATTATCTAGTAATGTAAGGAATGTGATTATCCAGTTCCAGAACCTATGACATGCACCGCGAGTGGGGGAGCGCACTCACCGGGAGGTCCGGGGGGCCCCGGGGGGCCCTCGATGATGCCGGTCGGGAACGCATCGCCCTTCAATGTCGTCGTGAAGCCGCGCTCGCCTTTATCGCCTCTGTCGCCCTGAAATTATCAAACGTTCTATTCTTCTCTCTTCTTTCTTCTTCTAAGTAAAATTCTAACGACTGACTGACAAACAACACAAAGAATGAGAAGGAGGTTTTTATTTTTAGGGGCATACGATTTTACACGGAAGTGCCTAAGGAGGTAAAATATACGTATTTATGTGCATAGAGTAACCGACACAGTTTTGTTAAAATAAAATTATTATTATAATTATTATTCTCCTGAGTCTTCAGTAAGGCAGGTAAAATAAATTACCTTGTGTCCAGAAGGGCCGATAGGTCCGGGTGGTCCGAGCGGGCCGGTGGGGCCGGGCGTGCCCTGCGGTCCGGGCGGGCCGGCGGGCCCCGGCGGGCCCCCGCGTCCGTCGTGGCCCGGCAAGCCTTCAGGTCCGTGCGGCCCCGGCGGGCCTGGCGGACCTGGCTCGCCAGGTTCACCCTGTACATGCAACGCTCTATTGGATAACGATCATTGGTAGCCCTTGTAAAGTTATTTGTTTTTATCAATGCATTTGTATGCTTTCTTTACTGGTGAATTTTAGTTATTCTCGGAATATTATGTACCTACTTATTGTAATTTTTTAAGTTTCATTTAATAAATAGTTAAGTTTAGGCTGACCAGATCTAGAAATGACAGATCAGACCACATTTATTTTATTTGACGAAACAAAAGAAGCTAGTCAAGAAAAGAACACTCAATTTAGATTTTCACACGTACCATGCCACAAGATAAAGTTAAGGAATAGTAAGAGGAAAATAACATGCTATTCTACAATTTTACACAGAAAAACGAAAAGCAACAAAGCAGGTTAAGAAGTGTTATTAATAGTTTTACGGGTTTTCATCACGATAGAGTCAGTCACGAGAATCGTTGTAAATCATTACTTCTTTGTGACATGATAGTTTTGGTAATATTGTTGAAAATTACGGTATTAGATAAACATTTGAGGGAGAAAGTGGGTGAAAGGAGAAATTGGATTTTTTTGGGTGGAAGAAGAAAAAGAGCTGTCAGAGGGAAAGAAAGGGAGTAGAAGAAATTAAAACGGAAAGAAATGGAAGGAAAAGTCATCAATGAGAAGAATGAAAATGTTATTTGTAGAGAAAAACTACTGAGATTCGTCAAGGCAAGACGAAAGAAGAAAGAGACATCGACCAAAATAGAGAGTAGTAAAGGATAGATACAGAGTGTAGCTAATGGCATATAGAAGTGAGATTCATTAAAAGAAAAAGAGAGCCTTCAAAACGAGGAGGGAAAATTAGTTGAGAGAAACCAGGAGGCGTCAAATGAAGATTCATCTAGAGGTGAGGAGAGAGGAGACTCAGACACCGACCTTGAGCTGGATGATGGTCTGCGCGGAGATGTTGTGGCCGGCCGCCTGCAGCCCCTACGAGCACGCCACGTCAGTACACGCACACATGCACGCGCGCACGCCGACACACCTCGCACCACGCCACGCCACGCCACGTCGCGCTACTCATCAACAACGTCACCGATCTACTTCGGGCCGTGGGCGGGCTTGTGTCGCCGTGGTCGCGACAATCGAGACAAATAAACTACAAAATTAAGCTACCTACTGGATAAAACGTTTGTAATAAAGTAAAGTACCGAAACGGAAACTGGACGGCCATCGCATTCGACGGCGTCCGTCACCGCCAGCACGCTACAAGCGCAAATGATAGAACGACTGAAGCGGATACGTGCCTACAGAACGAACAGAGGCAGGCCTCGTCCTGCTGGGAGATTGGTCACACGATGCGATGTTACTCAGCTGTTAAAATATTAGATTAGATTGACTATGATCGACTAATAAATCGATAAGAAGGTTTGACCAGAATCAGTGAAAATGCAAATACAAATATTAGGAAAAAACGAATTTGATTATTTGTAAAATCTTGATTTATTTTTTCAGCATGGTTTCACACGGTTATTGTGGAGCACATGCTAATACATCCAAAGCTCATAAATAAAGACGTAGCATCGTGTGACCGCTCGCCGACTGGAGGGCAGGCCGAGTACAACACAGGGACGGCGCGGGGGCTCCCCGCTCGGTACCTTGACGGCGATGATCTCGGCCGAGGTGTAGGGGCTAATCTTGAAGCTGTCCACGGACCGCTTCACGCCCTGCGATCATCACTCACATCAGCTTACTTACACATACATCATCATAAAACACAGACTAACTCAGAAAAATCTATATTTGACTATCTTAATACGAGTGAAGGCCTATTCATTTTATTTATTATACATTATATTTATTACATTAGATAACGTAAAGTAGTAAAAACACAACTAATTTTTATTACTTGTATTTTCCAATTATGTCAATGGTTTTTGTAATGTATCGATTGTTTTCGATATTCGCCGATTTTTATCGGCTTAATAATTCTAAATTATATTAGAATGGAGTTCTTTTTTAATAGTTTTTTTATAATCTTGCTTTTTTAACAAGTGCCCATAGTTGGCTAATAACATTTGAGAGACAAAAAAGTTTGTGGCAAATGGCAATGTATTAAATTCAGACATTGTATTTTAATTTATAATGAATAATAATTTGTAATTTAAAATGATACATTTCATACATTATACAAATACATTCATCAATCATCATTCATCTTATCATGTATAAAATTATCTTGAAGCGAGTCATAAAATATTATATAAAGAGAAGTGTGTTACCTTGACAGCGGAGAAGACATCGAACCCGGGGCTGCCGTGGTCCCCCTTGTGGCCCTTGTCCCCCGGCCGGCCCTGCGACACGAGACAACTCTCGTCAACATCTCACAACTATTATAACATATTATCAGTGAACATCCGATATCTGTCTTAATATAGATATATATAAACCATTACAAATAGAATGATAGTAAATTTGGTTTGAATTGGCTCCATATTTTATTTACCAGCGGGTTATTTGTTTACACAATTTTCAAGTTTGTTTTTTTTTGTATAAAATCCGATAGCAATTTATTGTTACTCTAAATTATTATCCTTTCTCATTTTGTACGGTTTTCATGACTTTTTTATGTCTTTGAGTTGGAACATCCCGTGACAATAATATCTATTCCGCGGTTTTGCCCGCGGTTTCCTACAACAATTGCAATAATCAGTACGGGTGACGCAAACTATGTCACCATAATTAATTTAACAACGCAATAATTTAATTACTTTTGTTATAATTGCGCAGTAGTTATATTCCTCTTTGTATGTTGTTTTTATTTTTCATGACCAAGCAGCTGAACCGATTTAGATGAAATTTTATAAAAATGTGATACGCACCACAAAACGAATAAAATGTCAGACAATTTCGTATCAAAACGTACAGAAAAACTAAAATGCCATTATAGTACAGATAATTAGAAACCAGCTACAGCACGCAGCCGGGTCCACTCACCGGGTCTCCCTTAGGCCCGTCCAGCCCGATTGGTCCCTGAAACACCAAACAATACATTACTTTATACGCCTCCGAAAAACAATTGCTGTATTATGAAATAGAGTAGTCAGTAGTGAGAGTCAGCAGGAAAATATTTTAAAGAGTTTGAAAGAAAAACCAGTTAAATATTACAGAGTTTAGTCCAAAACACCACATAATATACAACACTGATGTTGTTAGAAAGCACATCTAACTACACCAAAAGGCATCGCATTTTAAGCCTGGCCTCTCAACAACCTACCGTGCAGACAAAACAGCATGTTAAACAAAAAAAAAAACGAGAAAATCTTAAAACAATTTCTCGACGAGAACAAGTCTCCTCACACACGAACGACGACAAATTTTATTTAAACGACCACGATACGGGCTGCGTTCAGAAAGTGCAACTTTTCATTCAAACGGCACTTTGCACTTTTCTTGTAGGTATGTTAAAGTTAATTAATTTACATAATCATTATTTGAAAAGAAAAAACCCTGATGCAACTTTCTAGCGCATCAAAGTAAGTCAGTTAGGTCGGTACAGACTACAGACAGAGCAGGGCCTGTGGCTGTCGCGACTAAGTATCTGCATCCTGCAACACTGAGCGCAGCCCCGCTACCATGCGATCCGATCACCACTGTTCAAACATTACACTTTTATAAACTAACCTAACCAATAATACCATATAATACAGGAAGATTTATTTTACTTTTTAAGTGGAATATGTATTCAGTTCTTTTCTTTTCGATTCGTTTGGCTTTCCGAACAAAAGACATCAACGCGTTCAACATTAACGCATCGTAGGTATTCCACATTTGAGATTTGTATTAATAAGTAAGTATGTATATAACTTTTTACAAAAATACTTTTTATTTATATATTAGATTATTTGTTTATTAATTTTCAAGTGCAAATACTTGAACAAATTAATCCAGAATTCAAAACTCAGATTAGTACCTACGCAGTTTACTTTATGTACTACCCATTGGTACATTGTCTGACTATAATCATAATATAATAGTGACAAAATTCCATTAATTTTAAAAAGTTTTGTTATTTAACGTGTAATTAGTGAGGTCGGTACAAGCGAAACGTACACCACAGCTATCTACGAGATGCAACTCAACGAACAAGCCGCCGCGCGCCGCTCCTACCTGCAACTTCGGGAACACTTCTTAGAGCCACCACAGACGACGGATTCATTGTTGACGGTCGTACCAAGTATTATCAACTAGGACAGCAAAAATATTTGCCTGAGTTAGAGCTAAAGACAAAGAGAAAGTCAGACGACTAAAAATAACGCTTCGGTGGTGACTCCAAAGCGAATTTTTGTGTGCCAAGAGAAGGCGGGCTTGTGAAACATAGTTCAGTTTTTTTTTATAGAATTGTGTTGAAGTTGCAGGAGTGACCGCGGCGCGGGTGAGAGCGGGCCGCGCGGGAGCGCTCGGAGAGGGAGGTTGCTACTCTCTTACCATAAAACCTCGCTCGCCTTTATCGCCCTTGCTACCCTGAAACGTCACACCATTTAGAAACATCGTGCGACCACTTCCTTTGTGATATTAAAATGACAAGATCAGGAAAACTGCACGGAAAATGAAATCACATCAGAAGGAGAAAGGAAAAATATTTTGAAATAGAGCTCGTGTACTCGGAAGTATATATTTACAGTTTGAAAGATAGGAGATATAAATAAATCATGTACCGGGAACCCGTTCTTCCCCGCCGCTCCCGTGAGCCCCTGCAACCAAACAGAGACAGTGTAAGCGAGTGCGGTGCGGCTCTGGCCCGCAAGGTGCGGCCCGCGTGCGGCGCGGGGCGGCACCGCTGCGCCGCCGGTGCGGCAAGCATAAGCTTTGCGTCGCTAACTGCAGCTAAGGCCGGTGTCGTTCTAAGTGATAATGAGCTCTATGCTGCTTCGCTTTGGCATATAAGTTTTGCGTGATTAGAAGCAATTACGACTGCATCTACGAGTACTGCACTGGTATGACAGCAAAGGGCAACCATGACCAGCTGTGATCAAAATAAAACTATAACAGCTTTATTATTTTTCTTCAGCTATGAAACTGTGACTAGGCCTGCGCGCTCTGTCGCGAGGTCGATTTTATATTGCTGAAGAATCTCACAGCATTTGAATACTATTCGAAACTCTAGACTTCTAGAGTGAAAGTAGTTACTAAATAAGATCCTCGCACATTTTACAGTTATATATATATTTAAATTAGCTTGCGTTTGACCGTCACCGTCACCTTGTCTGATTCCGATGGTAAGCAATGATACGGTCTAATATGGAATAAGCTTGCCTAAACGAAATCGATTCACTCTTGAAAATATTTACATATTCATAAGATTATATTCACATGGAAACACCCAGTCGGGCAGAGCGTTCCACACTCTAACGCTTCTGATAATGAAAGTGGATTCAAGGCGTTTCAATAGACTATAAACTGTGCGAGGACCTCATTTTTTCTGAAGTAACTCAAAATTAAAATTGTGTTAAGTGTCGAGTAGCTACGTACCGCAGGCCCGGGCTCGCCCGAGTCTCCCTTCTTGCCCTTCTTGCCGCGCTTGCCCGGCGGGCCCGGCGGACCTGCAACAATTACATACCATTACAAACACACACGTCACAAAATATACATAAGGAATTGGTGTATACTGTTTAGCTTACAATTCTAAAACACTGAAGATATTCTACAGATAGCCAAATAATAAATACTTGAACCAAACAACTTTAGCTCTAAAGTTTTCGAAAGTTCTCATAAAAACAATCTGCCCTATTAATACAAAAAGTTAATTGACTTTGAATAAAATGTATGGAACATCTGTTTTTTTTTTTTCAGTTGGCTTCTATGCATAGAAATCGCCTGCAAAAGGTCTTAATTTTTTACAAAACAAGTACATAGTTTCAAGTAAGTACATATACATTATCATGTATCACATTTAGCTATTGCTTGAATTCGTACTGGACACTACACGGAGCGACGCACGCCGGGGTCACGGCCGGCGCGCGGCGGCCGCTCGAGATACCACGCTCTATTAATATAATTTAAACAGCTATTTCATAATTTACATAACGTTGATGATTTCAAGGTCGGAAAAGAGCACCAAGCGGTAAGGAAACACTGCATTCATCGTTGTGCACTTTGCATTGACACATTTATTATTGTATGTAAACAACGGGTTTATTTCGCAGTGGCAGGATTGGCATTGTGGAAAGAGTTGTTTGTATTGATGAGTACAATAACCTCGTCTCAGTTCATTACCAGTACAGGTGTCGCTGGGTCGAGTGTCTCGAGACAAGAAACTCAAGAACTGGCTAAACCAGGTCTGCGGTACCTTTTTACTAGGTACTTATAAGCCGAGAAAAGATATAAGATGTTTTCATTCAAACCAAAAATATATGTCGAAAGTCTCATAAGAGTGATGTCTGCGTGAGTCGATTTCGGGAAATTTTCGTGTAGAACGTGTTTGCATACTCATGCATAATATTATATTATAGTATGATAGGTCTGTATGGCCGGGTATCTCCGCTATAACTCGTTAACGCCTCCTCACTCCCCGCGGCCGCTCGCGTCCGAGATCTTGGATTTCCCGATGCTAAGAACGCGCGTCATCACATACTGTAGGTATTATTTTTAGATTACTGCAAACTCATAAAAATAATAATAAAAACATCTTGATCGACAACACTATTGAAAGATTTTTATAGTTTGTTTTTTGTCTTACAAAGATAAATAATTATGATTTTGATTTAATAGTTCTCTGATCATGACGTATTGTTAGATTATTGGCCGAGCGAGGGAAGCGTTTCTGCAACAAAACAACTAGCCAAATTTACTTTTATTTATCCGGATGTTTGTTTGTATGTTTATGTGGATGTCGATACTCGTGTACAGAGCGTATTTTTAAATGAATCTTGACGAAACTTGGTGTATATTGTACGAGTGTACAGGATCCACGATTTCTTTATTTGTTTTTTTTTTGCTGGGATTTTTTTTTGATTGGTGGTATTTCCCTCAAAAATTTTGATAAAAATTGGCAGAAATATTTCGTTATTCTAAACAAGAATTTCGAACATGAAGGCAAGCGCAAGCCATCGTGGTCTCCATCGTAGACCGCATCATTGCTTACCATCAGGCGAGATGGCGGTCAAACGCAAGCTTATAATTATAATAAATGAAGAAAAAAAAACAAAACTACAAAATTTTCGTGAGGTCTGTTCGCAAGAATTGCTAGTTTTAATTGTAAAATTATCATTATAGAACATACAAGTCAAGGCGTTAGACACACTATGTAGGTATATTGTTATTTTTACTCGTACTTGCTAACAGTAATATACCGCGACTAACCACATAATGATGTCAGGACTAATACTAATAAGTAGGTACTTTTGGTTTCCGGCAAAAATATACTACCTACTCATTAGTACGTATTTTTCAAAGAAACATGATTAAGATGTTAGGCATTTCTTACCCTTCAAACTGAGTGTAGTTGCTATGTGTTGCTATGCTAGAGTTATTGAGAAACTATGATAAGTTTTTGTTTTTGTTTGAACGAATTATATTACTGTCGAGTGATGTTATTTTGTAAACAATAATGTAATTGAATACTTCTAAGTGATTAGCGTATAAATGTGAGTAGATGCATATACCTAAGTATACATATGTGTTATTGAACTCACCTTGCTACTTTTGTTTCTGTATTTTCCCTATACATAATAAGCTTTGGAAACCAATCTTATTTCATAGAAGATAAGATACAAAATTAGCTTGGCAGTAGTTTGCGATTCAATTAGAAAGCAGCGACCCGGTGTCCACGCGAGACTGTGTCATCACTTGGTGCTGTAGTCAGGCCACTTTTGTAAACACTGTCACAGTTTTAAAATAATCACATTAAAAGTTTCTAATTGCAACTCTGCTAACGCGTTCCAACTGCAATAAGAGCCAAGAAATGCTGCGTTTTTGTAGACGGAGGACTTACTTACTCACTGACTCTACTTCATAATCTTAATATAAATAAATTACGTGTCACGTTGTTTGTCCGCTATAGACTCCTAAACTACTTAACCGATTTCAATCAAATTAGCACACCGGGTGCAGTTCGATCTAACTTACGAGTAGGAGATAGGATAGCTCACATCTCAATTTATAGTAAAAATAAACATGAAAAATTAGAAAATTTAAAAATACTTAAACCATATAGCGCTTTGGACAATGTAAACTTTTTTAATGTAACTTTTGGCATTTGACATAGAATTGACGCAATGGCTTTTGACAGGACAACGTCTGTCGAGTCAGCTAGGTAGTATATTAGGCCCAAGTTTGAAGGCTTTTTAAGATAGATCTAAATTTTCTAAAACTATTGGCATCCTTGTCTAATGGCTTGCAATGATAAAGACAGATATATTTTTAGTCAGTTTAGATCTGTCTTAAAATGCCTTCAAACTTGGGCCAATTATAATATTTAGAATGTTTTTTTCTATCCCTACTATTTATTCCCCATTTCTCGCTATTTTTAACACTTTGAAGCCAAAACGAATATTTAATTTAAATTATTATCCTACTTCTAGGCAAATGTCTTTACCAATTTCTTCACTTTCTCATCGCCTGGCCAGCACTATTTATCGGTTGTTTTATTTTCCTAAATTGGAAACTAAGTCACTCCTACAAACTACATAATAAGGAAATACCCTGTTAATAATGTTAAATATAATGACATTGTTAATTAAATTTAGACGAAACAACAAAGCAAATCGATAATGATGTAGTCACTCTACTACTATTAGGGAACACAATAGGACAATATCTCTGTAGGTACCTAGTAGGCTGATTATTTTTCTATATTACAACTATTGTTTATTTATTATGGTTGTGATCTAGCGCTTCATACAGTCCCAGTCACAGCTCATTTTACACCTATCTACTTACGTGCTTAAGGTCATTTTAGCGGTCGTCGGCACGGATGCGGTCACCGTGCTATGAGTTTACATTATTTACTTATTAGTTTTTAGAATTTAGAGTGTGACGTTTCATTTCATTTGGGTTGATAGTTATTAAGTACTCACTTACTGATCATGCCGATAATTTGAATAGATAACAAACCGCGATATCCCGGCTCGCGGCGCTCGGTGCACGCGTCACTCGCCTGCTGTGACATTATCAAAGCTACTCCAGTAATTTCAAATAATTTCAGATAATTTCAGTAATTAGAAGCACAAAAGTTTTTTTATCCTAGAAAGATGAAATGTCCTTGCAGAATATTTGGTGACGGCGTGTAGGTATTTAGAGCTTTATAATCTTAGAGTTATAAATAATTTATAATAATGTACAATGCTTTAGTTTAAAGTGTACCAGTGTACCTAGTATTATTTATTTCCTTTGTTATTTCAAATGTATTCCAATTAATAAGCCCTTAAAAACGACAGTAAGCTAGGTAGGTATGACTTCTGGTTATTATTTTATTTCTTTTTATCCTTATTATTAACTGAGTTTATAATACCGATTATCCTTGTGCTAATAACTAGAATATTCTGATATGTATTGTCTATGGAGAGGTATTTGCGCCTTTTCCTGTTTTTATTTTAAAGAGACGCGCGGCGAGTGGGAACAACTAGCGCCATCTGTTGGTTCGGACGACAATTTATACGCTTTAACTAGGCTCCGCTCTGTGACCTCAATGATCTAGATCAGAATTTAATTGAAGTGATGTGGAGTGATTTCTAATGGCTATGACAGTTGATATCCACTCAATGAAGACTTCCAGCCACGCTGGCCTGTACAGGAGAAGCGGCTCTACGTGTAGAGGCATAGAGCTGATCATCGTTTGTCGCGTTGTCGTGTGGAGGCTCGTTTAGAGACTATCGGAGCATGCTTGAATGTCTAATCACTCGGCGTGGAGCAGGACTCTCGAGCCATCGTCCATCCGATCATACCTAGTAGTAGCTAGTCTCGTACAGAGAATTATCCTCGCCACTTAATCAACTTGAAGTTGTAACACACTAGTTAGAGCAACATACTAACAACATTGAACTGTATTTCCTCAAAGACTAACAAGAAAAATCAGTTATGAATAACAAAAGTCGTTTGTCGAACATCTCTCTCAGCGCCATCTGTGTCCGGGACCACAAACTAATCGGCGAGATCCTGAGGAAACTCGCCGAGTCCTGTTCCTTTGTCAGCGTAGTTCGAGATAAGGAACCCGATGGCGCTTTTAGTACGACGCGACGAACAGGTGTTATTTGAGTACTTCGTTCTCAAAACATTGTAAACAATTTTGGAATTAAAATTGAAAATAATTTTTAATTTTAATTAACTTGATAGCATAAAATGCCATCAAAGTTGGTAGAAAAATATTTTTTACTAAAAATTCCCAATTTCAATAAATTACAAATTTTGTAAATTCATAATTATAATTTAAATTATTTTAACTGTATGCCGAAGCGCTCCGTAGTTGAGGCGTGGATACACACCGATCCCAGCGCTCCCCCGGTCGGAAGCGCGCCGCCACCTCTGATCCCGCGACTAGCGACTCGCGGAACTCATTTCACATTCAATTACGTCGGCGAACAGTTTCTATCATCTAAGCACGCTGTTTGTTTTTCGCGAACAAATTAAACAATCTCGCTTCGTAGTCGCGTCGTCTTCCCTCTTACGAAAGAATATAAGCTCGTCCTTCTAGCCCGATTTTTTAATGACTTACTTTAAACGTCAAGATGTTCTCCTTAATCCTCTCAGTCAGTCCTTAATCCTGACAGCTCAAAGTGACTAGTTATAAATGGATGGCACGCCGCCCGCCTGCCGTAGCACTCGCGGCGTAGCAGCGTGCTACGGGGCGCTACGCCTCGCCTATGCGTCAACCCTGCGCCCGCGGGTGGTTTGCTTAGAACACTCACAAGGTTACGCTAGATCGTATGTTGTTTGATGTTTATGATTGAGCACGCTAAAAACTACTTACTTTGAATTTACAATGTGGTATGGTACGAGTATATCACACTACACGTCATAAATGTTATATGATAACTTATATCAAAGATTAACAATTAAACATACTTCTTATCATAAAAAAAATGTGTTGGTTGCTCTAAAGTTGGCAGTGAAAATGAGGGGCATAATTATGTTCTTTTTTCAGCTTTTTTACACAGAAAAAATATTTGACTATATAAAAAAGCACAAACCCGCGACAATAAGCCTCACTGACAGCTACAAGCGCCGCGCCCGCCTCCGCCGAAGCTGGTCACGACGCAGACTAATGCGAACCCTTCCTCTGATGTATGCTGATAACAAAAAACAATACCCTCCTACTCATACCGGGCACTCGGTTAAACGTGCTGCACCATACACAGGACGCTTCATTGTGGGGGAGGTGACTCCCGCCGCGACAATATGCTGTTATTCACTCAAAGACAGATGATGTCATGTCTGATCATGTGTAAGACTAGATTACTAACTTTATTGCGTCTTGAATCGTTTATTATTTCATTCAAGCTTTCAATAAAATTGGTTCATCCGTTTGAAGATTTTTAGCTCTTTTCTTATCGGGGTTTTTATAATTTCAAGTTTAATTACTTGCAAATAAAAAGGTTAAAACGCAAGAAGTGCGGGTAGAAGTATATAGTTAGAGCGGCGGCGCGCGGCGCGCGGCGGCGGAGCGTTGTTGCGGCGCGAGGTCGGCTCGCGTTGCTTAAGATCGCTTTTTCTCCCGATGGCTTAACTTTCGATTGGCTCCAATAAAATTTAATTGCGCCGAGGAGGGTGCGGGCCGCGGGGAGGGTGGGGGAGGGAGGGGGGCGGAAGGAGACATCGCTAAAAACGTCGCTTAAATTAAATATCGAACATTCCGCAAAGCGAGCGTTCAAAGGTCACTGCAGCTAGTAGTACAACTACTTACTATGAATGATAATGTTCTAGAATATTCACCTAGAAATCAATCTAATTTTTCATTAAGGTATGCTTTTCAAAATGTTCCATGTTCCAATTCTAATATTTTTATGGCACATCTTTCAAAACTCCTCATCGAGGGATTCCATTATTACGCTCATTAGTTATTCCGATTCAGCCCAATATTTCCCGTAATTGGAACGAACCGCGTCACGTTTCCGAACCTTCATAAAAATGTTAAAAGCTTTTCTAATAAATTTAAAGAAAATTATATGATTTGAAGCGCGCCTTGAATTCATTTCGATAATATCTGCTATTATAGCGATCGCATATGAGCCGGTGGGCTCGTGAAAGCTCTGCATGTGTGAAAGGGACGACAGATTAAACAAGAAAGTGGCATACCACTGAGCTAAAAAAATTGTCGCTAGTTGGCCGACATAGCGCGGCATAAGCGATGCGCGAGTGAACCCGGCGGCGGAGGCGCGTCCTCGGAGGGCTGGAAACCAAGAGCATATTATAGAGCCATTACTCGCGTCTGAATTTTGATAATTGTCTATCGTCGAGCAGCAAGAAATATGAGCCCTCCCCGGCGGCGGCGCGGCGGCTGGCGCTGCCCCTCGCGAATCGCACTCAAATTGAGTTAGCCGGCTCGAGAGTCGTTCCGCTTCGAACTCCAAAAGTAATCTCCTTATCAGAGGGGGCTCTTCATGAAAATATTGAAGCCTCGAAATCGTGAGATTACGAGTGTTTCTAGCGGGTGCGGGTGGAAGCGGTGCATTTGCATAATGCGCGCAGCTTCTCGCGGGATCAGCCGCCCGCTGCGGCAGACGCAATCTACTGAGCAGATGAATGCCGCTGTTACAGTTGTCACCGGCGATAACTGTGCCTTTACATACAAAGAATGCGTCTACAAGCGGTCGGGTCAGCTTCAGTGCCTCTATCTTATTGATTCAGGTTCATTACTTTTGCAGGAGTGGTGGTTCGGTAGTGATTTGTATTGTTTCATGGTGACCGTGAGCTCAGTTATTCAATAACCCGATAACAGCATTGTAGCCGCCGCCGCCGCCCGCTCTAGCCGATAATGTCTCCTACAGAGGCGCAGGCCTCCGCACGCCGACAGGGGAGACGCTCGCGAGTGACGATAAAAGGATTAGGGCTCCGCACCTCGGAGCGCCGGACTGAGATAACCTTTCCGCGAGTTTCGCGAAAGCAGATGAAACATGAAGCAAGTTGGCATGTTGCCGTCGCGACCAGACGGGCTGCGCTCGTAGCTATGTGATAATTTAATGTCTTTGTACAATTTTGACCGCTCTGTGTATTTGTAACTAATCCGAAAACAGTTGGTTTTTCAGGCCAGTATGGGATTCTTGGTTTTGTACTACAGCGTAGCATGCGCGGAAATTAGCAATCGAGACATTTTAATCTTTCTAATAGACCATTATCTGAATAGAAGGTCTCCTAATGTCACTAGAAATTTGAAAATGAATACAATGCTTTCGACTTACTGTAAAACTTAAGACAATATATTGTGATTAATTAACACGTTTTCATACCATGTTCAAATATTATTGTTCATAGTCTGTCAGTTCTGTCAGTTCAGACAATCCCGTCTCGAACCTATTTGCCACAGTAATATAAATAACACAATTTTATACTCGGCGCTTTCAAACTAGATACTTTATTTGCATTTCTCACATTTTCTTTGATTTCAGCGGTCGAGTGTCGCGGCCTCGAGCGGAGTGTCGCGCGGTGTCACCGAGTGTCTGCGCTTATCTCGAGCACCCTCGTGCGGAATTGTTTCACCAACTCTAATAAAGTTCGCTCTTAAATTATTCTCTATTTTTAAGCTGGAATAACTGTAGTGGTCAAGCTATTTTTGAGGATTGAAAACGTTTCAAAATAAAATTTAAAAGAAGAATTACGTTTGACTGATTCTATAACAATTCTAATAACAGCAAAATGATGAAATGATTGAGTCTAGCTATGATGAGAGTGCGTGATTTTGTCTTAGTAGGTATTAAATGTTTTAGTTATTTTTTTGAGAAAAAAATATTTAAACTTATTCGAAAAGAAAGTAAACATTGCAGCTCACCGATTATAAAATTCATGTGGACGTTTAGGATATATTTTTGCCCGAATATGAGCATCTGATTTTTATTTAAAGTACCTATGTAGAATAGTAAACCACTGTAATTATTATGTATATTTAATGCAAGTACTTACTTGAGCATGTAAATTGTGTTTGTTTGTTCGCCAGTTAACTGACTTGCACAAACAAAGTTAAAACTAGCTCCGCACCGGAGCGCGGGGCGCGGGGCGCGGGGCGCGGAGTGGAGGAGGTGAGCCAACAAGCCTCGTTTGTTATTTATAAGTTGGTACGAGTAGCGTAATCAGCCGCGAGTATCAGTTGCTAATAGTTTGTGTGGAGCGAGGCGCGAGGCGCGAGGAGGTGTTCCGACCTACTTTCAACTGTTACTTGTGGACTGACTTGTATCGAAAGATAGTGAAATTAGGTGAGCAAGAGCTTTTAGGAGTTTATTTCTATAAATAACGAAATTAGTAGCATAGGATCGCAAAACAAAAGATGTAAAATGTCAATACAAGTATCAATTAGCCAATACTAATTGATACTTGAGATAAAAAAATACTAGAGACAGATAACGTACCTACCTAATAAATTCAGTTACTTATATTATTATGACCATAAATTTCAGATTAATTTCTTGCCAAACATATAGCATCCTAGTAAAAAGCTCACTACGTAAGTCTCTTTTATAGCTACACGTACCCGCATAAAGTTAATTGAGCAGCTCCAGTAACGGGCGCGAATATCGGAAAGAAGATTTGTTAAACAGTCGAATCACTACAGAGCAGCCTGGCGGCAGCTCCGGTCCGTTCTCGGCCCGATCCCGGCACGGACGGACTAATGAAGCCGGTCCCGGTAGACTGGCACGAGAAATACCCACAGTCTTAGTTCTAGTTCTCGAACCAAGAACACGTGCGGTACATTATCGTCTGAAGGCGTCTGTGGACTTGCGGCTAAAGAACTCAATCTATGCGCGACACACGCGCTCCAGCTTACATGCGCGCATCAATGACCTAACTAGAGGTGTAAATAACTATATACCAGGTATGTACCTAAGGGCTACGCGCAGATAAATTAAAAAGGAGAAAAATTTCGAAGAAAGTAACAAAATTAGGAAATTGAAATGAATTTTGAATTACCATAATTTAGACGGCGAAAAACGAAATTGAGAAAAGCGAAAGAATTGAAAAATTATTCCAAACATAATGGCATTAATGAAACAACCGGCCACAAAGTACAATAATTTGTACCGGCTCCGGCCGCCGGCGCCGGCGCCGCCCGCCCCCGGCCACAGAACCGGCAGCAGTCTCCGCAGCCGGGCCCGGCTCTGCAATATGTCCCGGAAAAAATACGAGAAACGATGAAACGATGAATTCGGCGAGTTCTTTCGGGGAGCGAATAAATCATACTGAATGATGTTCCCTGCTGGAGGATTACTCCGCGAGCGACGCGGCCGGAGCCTGCTGCCAACACGGCGGCGGCGCGCGGCGGGGCGCGAGAAATACGCGCGAAGTACTTTACTGCTTACTCATACGCTTTATGTTAAATTTTGTTAGATTTAAGGGTTTCAGCGTAAATTATTCTTCAGTAAAATGAATTAATTTGAAAAAAAAATTTAGTAAAGATTTAAATAAAAAAAATTACATTCTCTAATGAAAGTTATTGTAAATCAAATAAATACTTGTCATAAAAGTAATTTGTACGAACCTGTAATAGCAGAATGTTTATCTGTTACAATTTGTGATCTAAAGTGATCTAAATGTCACTGAAAAGTTATGCACCTTCATTAGAAAGGCTTGTTTGTCCTCGTTGAAAGGAAACCAGAGGCATAATCCGGGAGTGATCAAGGGACAACTGATAAACTCGAACTTTACAAATTGTAATGAGCCCAAACAGATTGTTTCAGCGGCCACCGAACATCAAACCCTACCCTTTAATCAGCATAAAGCTGCGTGATCCTCGCCAGAACAACGTGTAAGAGAGGGGGGGGGGGGGGGGGGTAGGGGGAGGGGGAGGGAAGGGATTTACGACAAAAAGTAAACTCCGGGACGTGATACATGTCCGCGGCCGTGCGCCGCCTCGAAACTAGCCGCGCCACCGCTTCAGCTCTGAAACGCTATTCTGGCAAACGAGATATTATCTCGGTCACTGTCAATCTTGCCCGAAATGTCATGACAGGGAAAGTGACGGAGATATCGAGCGCTCAAGAATAGGGTCCCTGTTCGCGCGCTCGTCGGGAGCCTGGCTTAGCAAGTTATCTGGGTCTCCTCACCAATATCTACCTGAACTGCTTATTTGTGGAGATTGCTACGGGTTTATTCAGAAATGTTCGATAAGTGAGGTTTAACGGTTTCGCTTTCGCGCCGGACGTAACACTTTTTGTCAGCGAGAAGTCAAAGCTTTTGTTTTAAAAAAGTACCTAGCTCATTTTAGTAAGTTATTGTTTAAAAGATAGATAAAATATAATTTTAAAGTTTGCAAACTAATAGTAACAGAGGATAATATATGATTAAAAATAGTTTTGCACCTCTCTCTTTTCGTTTCTGGTGTGAACAATGAAGAGTTTATCTATCTATCTACACCTAATATAAAATATGTTTTTTGTCGATACTGGGGACTGTAGTTATAGCACAGAAGAAATAATAGTTTAGGTATAGCTCCGTAAAGCCAGGCTTATCGCAGGAGCCTACAGTGTAACTATTATCTAACCTGTGCCTGGGGGCTGGGGGGCTTCTGAGGGAGCCAGATAACTCGCTCGTAGATTAAGTGTTGTTGGTTATTATGTATTTTAGTTTTTGACGTGATAACGTCTTATAATTCGATGGAGCCGGGTGCAAGTACGAAAAAAGTGTGACGTACCTATGTGCCGTTACCTCGATGAGGCGTTACCGCTATCGCTATCGGTACGGTGAACTCGGGATGTCCGATCTCTTTTGTCTTTTTAGAAATAAATGTAGTGTCATTTGGTTGTCAAATATTTTTAGGTCTGTTCAGAAATTGGTACTATCTTTTTGTACAAATTAAAATTTTCTTTTGAAAATGAAACCATTCTATCAGTATTTTCTATGACGTTGTCACGTTCAACTATCGTCAGTAAACCGACTTTACAGACAACCGGTTTTTTAAATCATCATCATCATAATTCTCAACCTTTAATCCTCTCACTGCTGGGATACCCATTCACATACGTCATAGAATTTCTTCTCCGGACGTATTAAATAAAAATTAAAATTGAAATTAAATTTTTAAATGTAATTTTTTTTAACTAACATTGGTTCAACTGGTTGAACAAAATAAGTATTTCCTCATTTTAATGGATAAACTTTGGTATATTTTACATAGTACAAAATTAATTGAGTCTAAAAGTTTTACACAATAGCAAACCCTTCTCAACTTTCCTTTTATAGTGTTGTAAATAGGTTCAGACGGCGACAAATGCAAGTCACTGAATAAAGGTTTAACCCTGTTTCCATCTATTTCGTTCTCTCTATGAAGCCCTAATAAAAGGGTGGCCACGATCACTTTGAAGTGAGATACAGTGCAGCCTGCTACTGATATACATACGAGTAGGTTTAGGTACCTTTTGATAGCAGCCATCTAGTCCAAAACTATTTGTCTACAACCTATTTAAGTACCTACCAAATTGTTTTGAAATAAAATCCGTTTTCGATACAATTTCATAATCATACTTAGGAACCAAATTGAAATTCATTTTAAAAGTAGGTATATATTTAAAGTATATTTATTATGTATTTTAGTATATATATATATTTAAAGTCTTAGAATGTATTTTATTTGAACTAAATTAATAAGTCAAAAAATACAAAAAAAAAATAAATAAAAAAAAATAATATAATATTTAAATATATAAATATATATAAAGTATATATTAATAAGTATGAAATATCTAAATATTATACATGTTATGTATGTAGTGCCTATGAATACGCAACATAATATGTTTAAAGGCACAAGAGAAAAACCCAGATATAACAATACCTAGTAGGCACTGGTCTAAATGTTGTGGTCGAGAATCACTTTGGTTATTGAAATAGCCTGTTTTCTTATCACTATTAACTAAACTTACCCACTTGTGGGTTAGTCCGGGGAGCCGGATCTATCTTTATTTTAGTACTACTCTGTAATTTTGAGGTCAGGAATCACTTCGGTTGGTAAAATACAATTTTTTCTTATTTAATGAAATACCTACTTATAGGGAAAACCCGTTAAGCGGCCGCTGTCATTATGATATTACAATCACAAGAAATTGCTACAATGACTTATTTCACCAAATCGTAGAAGATCTCTTTCTGTGGTACCAGTACTTGTGCTACGAGTATTACGTATTCTGTGGCAGTACTCTTTATGCACTCGCGTGCGTTTGTTGTAGATATACCCACATTTTGAGGAGAACGTTCCTGTTACCCGCAGGGGATACAATATGCTATAGCAACTGCAGTTTCTAGAATATTCATACTGTAGATCTATGTGTGTATCTATATAACATACGAGTATAAGCGGGCAGACAGCCGTTCGCAGGATTATTTCAAGTTAATGCGAGATAACATGGAGCTATGAAACTTGCCCACGCCTGCAGCTTCCAGTGAGTGGTCGGAGATGTCTGTAGCGAGCCGCAGCGCCGGGGGTGCAGCGACCGGTAACATTATACTGCTCGTAGGAGTTTGTTAGTGTTGCCACTAGGTAGGTACATCTCCGAATACTGAGGGGAGTAAATGGGAGAATAAAGTTTTCAAGTGGTGCTTGTACCTACTGGTTCAATATAAACTGTACTACTGCTGTAAAATTGAGTACCTTCAATTCTTGTTATTATTTTGGTAGTTATCTGATATTGGTACTTCAGATAGTGCCAACCATAAATAAGTATAGGAAAGTGGAAAGTGGAAGAAATGACAGAGATCGATTTTCACAAAAAAATATCTAGCATCCAATTTATGAGATCGCAAGTAGGTTTTTTAAACTATTAGTAAGTAGAGTATGGGAGAAAGCATCATTAACGAAGATAGTCCGCTCGCCGGCTGCGGGCGGCGCGGCGGCGCGCGTCAATCAGCGGAGAGTGGTCACGACACCGACGAGACGAGTCTAACCAATCCAATAAATATACATAGTAGGTAGTATTCAAAAGTTGTCACTACTCACGAACGCTGTGTGTGAAAATATTAATTTGTCAAAAGGCTGTGTGTGTACCATTTAACATATCTCATCAGTTCCTGGCCTGAAAAATTATGATTTGATACTTTTTTTTTGTCGATTAAACCGAATCACTCGTGACTTGAAGACAATCAGATTATATCTATCAATCTACCTTAATTGTATCGAGAGAATTAAAGTCGAGTTTTTTATTGAACACTGCATCTGATTTAATTTGATTAAGAAGCTAACGCTTATGTATACCTTCATTGTTACGTAGCAACTTCAAAATAGCCGCCCGCTAACAATAGTTACCAATTAGGCGGCAAGTTATATTTGTTACTTTTATTTTTGTGACGTTAATTCTTGTCAGCCTCGAGACAATGTCACTGTCACGACTCATGAGGAGACGGTGAATGATGAAGCAGCGCTGTGACACTAACATGAGTTTGTGACTACGTTTTTTTTGTAGTCTGGTTGGTCCCATAGTAAAAGCTGTTCATAATGATGAGTACTATGAGCCATTTTCGGCTAAGCATACCCTTTCTGTAGATGAAAATTACGTTAGACAGACCGTTTCCCCGCTAACCCCTGCCCCCGGTGTACTCTCTACCCTGGGCTGTCCCCTGCCCGCTCTGTCCCCTGCCGAGTCACGGACCGACACCTGACGTGCGCTATTCAGACCTGTTGAGGAGTGATTAGCGCGACCATCCATCATAGAGCTACTGACGTCGCGTCGCGGTAACACCTTATTTTCTAGCTGTTCTGTGTATTATCGATTTATCTTCTGCTTTTTGAAACAAAATTAACATAAAATTGAACGATGTTTACGAATTGCTTTCTTTGCGTTTCTTATCCCTACTTTTTTTCTTAATGCGTACGCGTACCTCGTAATTCTGAACTGTATTTTGGAATTCAAATCAGTGAAATTTGACTACTTTTTGCTAAAAAACAAGGGAACATCCAAATTTATTATATTGTCGAAACGTGTCACGCTTGCTTCGTTTTGTTGCCGAGTCGTTTCAAAAGTGATGAAATAAGGAAATCGCATTTTCTTTAGTCGCGGCGTCACAATCAGGGTGTATTTGCGAGCGTCAAACATTGCGGATCGCATTTTTGCGGGCCGCGGCTCTCAACTCTCCCGAGTAATGGCCCGCAGCCTGCGGGACGCGGCGCACGACACGCGCGATTGTAGGCCCGCAACCCGCAACCCGCATGCTGACATGACGAACGCTACGATAACAACGCTTTATATCTGCGGTGGAGTTCTTTTCCTCAACACGTTATTTATAATAATTAATTTACAATAGTATTTCATGTTTAATTTTCGCTTCCAACATGTTTAGTTTTTGCTCGTAGCTAAATGCTAATACAAAATCTAACAAGAATTTATACTTTTTTAAGTATCACAGGTTATTTTTTATCATATTAATATTCCGTCGATTGAGTCGAGTCGATAGTAGTATCGATAGAGTGGTATCGACACGACAACAATAATCGTTTTACATCGGTATAGTCTCACTCACGGTTTGTCTCGAGGTGCTTTAGCGAATGTTTACAGTGGTGTACTAGGTACGCTTTATATCTACGTATCGGTCGGTTGCGTGCCGTGCAGTCCGTGCAGTCCGTGCAGTCCGAGGTTTAATTGCAACAGTTTTGCGGCAGATTGGACGATTGAAGCAAAAACCCGCCGAGCGACGCACTACACTACAAAACGACGACTAGTCGCTCGCACATTCACGGGTTTAGAACCCATCGCGTACAACAAAGTGGAATTTTGTACAACACGTCCTATACTATACCGCGACTATTTGTTTAAATAACTTGCATAAAATTTTAACTGCATTTTTTGAGTCTTTTAGGGTTTTAATAATAATTATTCTATCTACAAAATAATGAGAATTGCAAAATTAGGCTTCACACAGACACTTGAAAAGTATAATAATTGCGAGTTAAAAGTACTTAAATACGTTTAACTTCGCATAATGACATTTTTAAAATGTATTTAGCTAAAGAGTACACATAAATAGTATAAGTTGGTTCACCATCAATGGTACAAATCAATGGTACTAATGACACTAAGGCTTCACTGGAATGAAAATTCTAAACAGTTCCACTGACTACTGAGAGAGAAGAGTCCTGATGGCACATATTCACTGTACAATGTACGCCTCTGCGGTATCAGCTATGACCCTTTCATTCTTTCACATTCATTCACAAACATGTATAAGGTTAAAGCGTTCCCAGATAAGCATTATTTCGTCATCCATTGAAACAGTTCATTGATGCATATAAAGAGCTTCAATACGCGGGCATTATGGCTCGAGATCATTAATCTCGTGCGTCAGGTACTCGGCGGCTCCAGGCCGGAGGTCGGCGGGTCACGTCACGTGGGACGCGCTAGTGAAATTACAAAGAATTTGCGGTAAGTAGGTATGTGACGTTTGTTGTTGTTCAAGTATCTATGAGTTTGTTGTCCTGAGTAGAGCATCGTGTCAGCCGTGTACCTACTATGTAACTAGATTTGTTTGCCTTTGATAATATTGCAAAGAGGTTGGTTAATGGTTTCGTAATTCTACTAATATTACTCGTATACCTATATTTTTGTCATAAGTTTGGATATTTGTGTGCACTGTGCATGCTTGTTACTTAATCACGCAAAAGCATCAAAATGGATTTGGATGAGGCATGAAGGTAGCTTATACCCAGATTTATTTATAGGCTACCTTTTATTCCCGAAACTTTAACGGTTCCTATTGCTTTTGTAAAAACTAGAGAAAATAGCGATACCAATATTATACCAATACCGTTTCTAAAAATTAATTCTCAGTGTTGCGGCCTTGTCGCGGCCGCGACTCAAAGGGTGTCGTGTTCAAACAATGCCCTGAGAAGGCACAACCCGCCTTGATATGACACTTGTATGGGCCCCCCCGCCCCCGCCCCGCCCGTGCCCCGCTCCTCCCATACAATCACCTCTGTACGTACAATTAAGGGCATTAGCATCACAATGTACTGAAGGTGGCACTAATAGTGGTGATGTGGAGAAAAACCATTGTCAGATCAAATCATAATACAAATTTCCTTTAAAAAATATCAACAGGTAACAAGCAATCATACTCATTCTTTGTATTCAAAACATCATCATCATAATCAAGCTTCTTTCACCCACTACTGACTCTGCTGAGTAAGGTCTAATTTAGCGCGCCATTTTTTTTGTTCCTGTGCCATTCACTGCCTTCTATAGACAATAGATAAATTTTATTTAAGACAAAAATATACATACAAACATACTAAAAAATTAAAGTTTTCCAAGCGTGATTTCTAAGCACACGTTATTACAAAATATTATTACAAGATACAGTGAACCACAATTTTTTATTGTACCTACAGCTCTGCTGGCATTACAGTTCCAGGTGAAACAGAACTGCATGACTATATGACTAACTAGAAGATGCTTATTTAAATGCATTCGTCTCAAGAGACGAACCAACATCTCAGAGATCTTTATTATCGCCTCCTCATTACGAACTCATGTGTCGCGGTCCCACGCGGCCGCGACGCGACACCATGCAACGCCACGCGATGCCAAGCGGTGGATTAAACTTTTAATTTATAGCCCCAGCGCGCCGCAAGTGAGGCTGGGTCTTAGAGTACTGGCGTTTTGTTGCAGAGGGTTATTTATTTAGTTAAGAAAGGAAACTTAATATTTTCGAAAATGCAACGGATCTTTTCGGTTCCCGTAGCAAAATAAACCATAATGTTTTGTACTAGTACTCTAAAGCTGGCACTTTATCAATCAAATAATACACTATTGAAAAGTCGTGTAATGAAAACAGGCATTTTTAAATAGTTTTACGCAAAAAAAAAATTACAAACCTGATCCAAGAATTTAGTGATACACCTTTAAATCAGTATCTTCTACTGCCAATATATATAAGTACGGTGCAGTCCGATTGTATACAAATCAGCAACTAGAGCGGACGGTGCCCGCGCCGCGCCGCGCCGCGCCGCGCCGCGCCGGCTCTCACTGTGATTGCACCTGCTATCGTGGCGGCCGGCCGCCGCGCGCCGGCCGTGGGCAAAAAGGCGAGAATGAAAATATCGCAGGATAAGCTCAGATCAAGTAAAAGGCAGATATAGTGCTGCCTTAGATTCAGGTAAGGCCAAAAAAACTACCCTACTGCCCGTGTACGTGTATACTTCGAGCACATCTTGACGCATAAAACTACCCTTATTACTACTTATTTTTCTTGTCCACGTTCTCTGAGCCACTGACGTAAGAATTGACGATTGATTCGGGCAATTTTTATGCGTCAATATGTGTCTGAAGTAAACGTACACGGGAGTAGGGTAGTTTTTGGGCTTCACCTGGATCTAAGGCAGCATTATATCTGCTTTCTACTTGATCTGAGAGGATAAGTCGGTCATTACTTGAGCTTGAACCAAATAAAAATACAGAGCTACGAGAAGAGTTGGCAATAATAAGCTTTTTAGTGAAATAAGTAGAGCTTAAAAGTAAAGAAATCATTTATTTAACTAAAATAAGTTCTGCTTTTTATTTAAGTGTGGAGACGCGCTAGTCATTTAACATGCGTGATGGTAAGTGTCATGCCTGCACAATACAATTTCCAATTACACCTAAAATTTTGAACTTCTAATTCTTGCGCAGAACCGCAGAGCTAACGAAACACTAAGATAATGACAATAATCCCAACTAATATTATGGGTATAATAGCTAAAGTGAATATGTTTGTTTGTGGTTTTCATTGTCATCATCATCACCGCGAGGGTGAAACCGCTATTCACTACTAGTCGGTTATAAAATCAATTTTCAAGCTCACCAAAGTCTCAGTTTAATCATAACAAAATGACCGGTTAAAAGTCCAAAAGGTACCGATTTAAATATGATTTGATAAGGATCACCTATTTAAGAGCGACCAAGTTATCTCTGAAATTGACAAAACGATATAACTAAAAACGCACACGTAGGGCTATGAGTTGCGTTTAAAAAAAGCGATAATAGCTTTCCTTTACAAGTGAGTTGATCGTAGGAGCCACATCAGATCCCGTTACCGATCGGATAGCGTTCCAGTTTTCAATTATAACTGGACGCGCATGTCGGGCCTCCTTTCAGGCCGCCTGCTCTGGGCTCGCCGACCGGCGCGCGGCGATGTTCGGATCTGATAAAGTAGCTTCGTCTTCCGGAACACTGCTAACTAGGGAAGGAGGGCTGATCTGATCGTGCGTCTTTGTATTTGATACGCGTTCGAAGACTTGGAACTTCGAAGTTTCTGACAAACAATTACACTATTAACTATTAATAAAAAAATCAAAAGTTTAGTGAGCGAGTGTGGAAGAGAAAATTTACACACCCCGTATGTAAGTTATGATTGTTACTTTTTTTGCTGAAACAGTTCAACAGTGTTAGAGAATATTGAAAGTGTTTAATACAGGTTGTTCAGAAATTGAAAAATATCCCTAGAATTGCTGACAAGTCACAGGACGCACCTAGTGCTTTTGATTGTATCTAGGCTGGTTCCAGCTCTTGTAATTTCGATTATTTACACGCCACAACGATGGGATACGCGCTCTGCCTCGTGGATATCAAAAATTATAGAAGAAGTAACAAATAAGAAAGTTCGTATCATACTCCTAGTGTCTGTTGACGAGTTTTTACATCTAATACACAACAAACTAGATACAACTACTTAGATCATAATGATATTATGTAAATAATATTATATTAAGACAATATTATTGTATTGTATAAAGTATTTTCTTCTACTCAATAGATTCAAAGTATAGAGCAATAATCGTAAAAGAACTTAATTGATGTTCTGTCCAAAGTAGAACGATGCTTTAAGAGAGAGTCAAAAGTGAGCACTGAGGCGCCGAGCGAGTCTGCTCAGAGCCTTCATTAGGAAGCCATTTAAGATGCTAATTAAAGGCCTAAAGACTGCCTCGTACTGGCCTATGTCTACTATTTAAATTAAAAATTAACTTTATAGATAGGTCCTTCTAAAATACCAACCAGTCATTGCGGCTTAGTTTCTTTTCATGTAATGTTATATTTAATAGTTTAGGTTAGGTCTATGTGTTTTTCTGTTACGTAACTAAAAAGAGGTTTAAAAATGTTTTGGTCGGTCATTGGAGTTTTTTATCTTTTTTTGTATGCGTAACAAAAGCAGTAATTTTATTATTCCGTAGGCCTACACTACGTTTTGTAATATAACTGAACATGCTTGATTTTACAAGTTACAGGACTGTTGAATACAAATTTAGAAACAGACAAAAATCATAATTAGTAAAGTTATTTTAACATTTGAGTATGAGTAACGAGTTGAGACGGACCACCCTCGAGCTCAGCGATCTGTTATCCGCAGCTTTGATACCGATACATCTCCGCCGGTACTCGTTTAATGCGACTACAATCCTAATCAGATTTATTTCGATACACGGAACATATTTAATTTTATTTATTGTGTGGATTACAATGCAGGCGGCGGTACGGCCACAGATATACTGAATGATGGCCGGCGCAGACAATAGATGTTGGAGATTACTGTCTCTGGAATCACCGGAGAGATTATGAAACGGCCACGATGATTTGTCTATTGTAATCTTATCAGTGGAGGATTGATAGTTTCCGTATCGAACCTTTAGAAAACTTCTCGAGCGAACTGATGCTTTGGAAGGTATTCGTGGAATCGGTTAATCAGACCTTGAGGTGCAGTCAGTGGAGTTTGATTTGATAAGAAAATAATAATGTCGATTTTAAAGGTAACAAAATTAAAGTGATGGAATATTTTACTGATCATTTTCACTGCTGTATACCAGACAAGGGGAGACAAGCTTTTCTTACTTGGGTTTTGTTGAGTAAATATAAAGCTGTCAGACAAAACTGACGGAGTTTTGCTTAAAAATAATAGAATATTTGGTTTTAATTCAATATCTACAATTCTACTTTGGTGAGTTAAAATAAGCAAAATGACTCGTGTCAATTTATTTTCCAAGATATTTCTAGCCCATGGCAACGCTACCGAGACCATGAATCAAGCCACTAATTAGTAGGATTTCATATCTTCAATAAATTATTGCGGTAAGTTTAGAGTTATACTTGCTTCCAAAAATAAACTCACCCCAGTACGTAACAGTAGCACCTACTTGTCTCGATCGATTAATGTTAATTTTCAAACGAACTCACGCACGTCGCTTCAACTTGGACCTAAAGCGTCTCGTAGACAAAAATGTACTAAAATGATATTTTATTTGAAACTGATTAATGGAGAGTCCTTATCCTGTACAGAGTAGGAACTCCCTCACATGTGCGTTTAATTGGGCGCTCGCATAATTAGTCATCGAAGGAGGCAAGACTGCATGCTTCGACGCGGTCTTAAAATAAATAAATAATTGATGAATAAAAGTTCATAAATCGTCAAACGGTAAAATAAAAATATTAACTCTACCAAAACAATCTTATTAAAATATCTGGTCTAGATTTTAGGTAAACCAGTTAAAAAGACAAAAATACAGACGCGTGATTAGTTGCATGTCATTAAATCCTTTAATTTTAGGATTAAATTAAGAGTACTAAATTAGGAGCTATTTAACAAGCCAATAAAAAATATAAAGCTATAAATTAGTATATGTAATTACACAGGTAGGTAATTGTTAATGTTTTACTGGTTAATATCTCCAATCTTAAAAATAAGAACTGAAAATAAATAAAAAATGTTGTTGCTCGAAAGTTAAGTTAGTATAGTGCTCCTGGTGCTTTGGTTGAGTATCACCGCTCGGCCCACAGCCCACACACCACCGCGTCGCCGCGCGCCGCTCGGCGAGGGCGGTGCGCGGCGCGCGGCGCGGAGGGTAGCCGGTAGCCGGAGCCGGTACGCGACGAGATGACAAACGAGCTCGCGTCGGAAGCGCCGCGAGCGACATTAAATCAGCTGTTTCCGGCTATAACTCAGCGATTACCGCGCTTTAATGCCACCCAAGTACCAGCCAGCGCTGGAGCGCTCTTCGCGACACTCTTTCAACAAATTAATAATAGCTTTGTGAAGAATTTGCGAAAAAAATGTTACCGAAATTGTATTTTAATAAAGCGACCTCATAATTAGATACCCTTGAGCGGCGCTCGCGGACATCATCGGCCAGCGGCAGCGGGAGATTTCCCCTTGTTTTTGAAACGTTGTATATTTTGCTAATGAACAACACGGAAAATCGAGTCGAAAATAGATGTAAAAGTTTGAATAAAGCGTGTTAGTCGATATGCATCGCAGGAGACAAAGTTTTCTCCTTATTAAGGCTGTGTCCCGAAGCTAATTGAGTTAATTCGAGAGAAAGTCTGAGCTCGCTGTCTCCGCAGCCGAGTCGTATCGTGCGTACACGCAACACTACACGCTCCTGCGTTTTTAATCGTTAAAAAATATTAAAATGGCAGTAAATGCCGCGGAACCCACTTTACGCGATGTAATGAAGGCCGTGAGTGACCTTGCTTCTAAAGTCAGTGCTATTGAAGCTTTAATTATTAATCAAAGTGCGATAACAGCTGATCAAGCTCGAGATATCATACAAACCATAAAAGACGTGCTAGAGGGTAAGTCACCCAAAAATACACCACAAAATGTGGGTACCCCTAGCGTCATGACTCCGCCGCAGCAACCGGTGCAGACACAGAGACCCGTGCGCCAAGCGCGCCTAAAATCTGCCGCCGCAGCCGCGGCCGCCGCCTCCAAAGGTAGCACCGCAGCGACACACAAAGTTGTTGGAAAACTTCAAACGGTACAACCCGACCAAGTTAAAACGCCAGAGGTGACCCGGCAAAATGTCATATCTCCTACCACCGCCATTTCGATAAAACCGGTAACTTCATGTGCGGCCACGAAACATACGGGCGCCGGAAAAAATGACAACAATACTACAGACGATAACTGGCAGAAAGTTGTTAAAAAATCGTATAAGAAACGAGAAATAATAGCCGGCACAGGTAAAATTGACGTTTCCCTCCAAACTGTGGAGCGGTTGAAATATATTCAAGCTTGGCAGTTTAAGCCGGAAACCTCAGAACAAAATGTTTTGGATTATCTGAATAAACTAAAGCAATGTAACAAATACTACGTCGAGAAAAGGGAAACAAAGTGTAATTGGCATGCTGTGTTCATAATAGGCATCCCCGAAAGCCTCTATGAGCAGATAAGCGCGGCGAGTTCGTGGCCCACCGGCGTACGAGTAAGCAGCTGGATTTTTCGAGCGCGGGCCTCGGCCGGCGGCCGGCCGCAGTAGCAGCGACGCGCGCCGCACCGAGCACACCGACTACACGGAATGCTTTGCAGGTTCCAGGCTTGGGATATTCTTATAACGACCAGCAGAAAACGGTACCAACCGACAAGTGTTTACCACAAAATGCATATTGTGCTCGTGCCTCAAGAAACACGAGCATCTCCAACAGTGATACACGCAAATCGATCGTCGTCTGTTCTCAAAACATTAGATCGATATCTGCAGATAATAAAACGCGAAAGCTAGAAGTCCTACTGCAGGGCGATATTAAGTGCGATGTGTTAGCGATTTCGGAGCATTGGCTCACTGCCGATAAAATAATTAGTGTACAAATTGATGGTTATAAGTTAGCATCGAGCTACTGTCGGAAAATGTTGCAGCACGGCGGGTCGTGCATATACATAAACAACAGTACAAAGTGCATAGAAAATCAAACACTAACTACACTGTCTTGTGAACAATATTGCGAAATATCAGCCATCGACCTGATTGACTATGACATAACTGTTGTTTGTGTTTATAGGACAAACTTAGTCAGTACGACTATATTTCTTGACAATCTAGAACGTCTGCTCGAAAAGATTAGTGATTTGAGTATTGATTGTATTATAGTAGGTGATATGAATATAGACACATTAGGTGACGTAAATGGTTACGTAAAACGGCTTAGTAAGTTATTGCTGGACCATAACATGACGAACGAAGTCGACTACCCTACACGAACCACCGACACGACGTCCACCAGCCTGGACCACGTATACTCGAACCTGCCGGCCGGCTCGGTCAGCACCGCGCCCGTCGTCACCAACCTCAGCGACCATGTCGCTATTAGGACCGAGTTGACGTGCAGCGAGCGCGTCCAATCGCAAGGTCACCGCTATGGGAGAAGTTTCTCAAGGGCTAATCAGGCGAGCTTTGTGTTAGCAATAGATAGTGTCGATTGGTGTGAATATCAGTCGCTAAATAGATCTGCCGCTGAAGTATTGACATCCACAATTAATATAATTAAAAATAAAAATGACATCTGTTTTCCGTTGAAAAAAATGTACAATAATAAAAACTCTGACTCATCGTGGGTAACTCCCGATGTAAAAAATTATAAATTGCTACTTTTTGACATTATCGAATTTGCAAAATTAAATCCAAATAATAATTCAATTATGACATTAATTTCGGAAATGAATGAATATTATGATAAATTAATTAGAAGTAGTAAAGCTAAGCATTACACTAACTCATTGAAAATCAGCAATAATGCCTCTAAAGCTGTGTGGATGATCGTTAACAAAGAGAGAGGTAAGAGTAATGTTCCTTTTCTAGATTGCACAGACGTCGTAAAAGATTCTGTTGGAAATCAATTTGCATCAAAAAAAGAAGCAGTGGATGCAATGAACGCACGGTTTCTGAGCGCGGCGGCCGCGTGCGGGGCTCCGCGCGCCGACGTCGCTCGTGTGTGCGCTGCTCTGCGCGCGGTGCATGTACCGACCGATCGCTCGTTGCGGCTATTACCGTTTAGCGCTGACGAAGTATTTCGTATTGTGACCACCCGCATACCAGCGAAAACGTCGAAAGACGTGTATGGTATCTCGATGAAGCTGGTCAAAATGGCTATACGATCCTTAGCCCCAATACTTGCTGAATGCTTTAACAGGTGCATCAAGGAAGGGTCATACCCGACTGCGATGAAGATAAGTAAAGTATCCCCACTATATAAAGGTAAAGGCAAACGCGAAAGTATAGACAGTTATAGACCGGTGTCGATTATACCCGCAGTTGCGAAAGTGTTCGAAAACGGTTTGAGCACTCGGATTGTAGATTTCCTGGCATCAACGGACGCTCTCTCTGACCGGCAGTACGCGTACCGCGAGGGCCGGTCCACCACATCGCTGACCCGGGAAGTTGTGCGCCGCGTGCTGCAGGCCCGCGAGAATAAGTTGCACGTCGCGATCCTTTGCTGTGATCTGTCGAAGGCATTCGACGTAGCCGATCACGCTGTACTGGCTGAAAAGCTACTGCACTATGGGATGAGAGGCGCGTCGCATGCCTTGCTGACGGATCTCATGCGGAACAGATCGCAGACGGTGGTGGCTTGCGGTGGTACGGAAAGGTCCGACCCATTGAACTCGATTATGGGGGTGGCTCAGGGATCATCAGTGTCGAACATACTGTTCTCTCTGCTCTTGAATGATCTTCCGGATGCTGTGACTGCAGCAGAAATTTTCATGTACGCTGATGATGTAGCCGCAGTAGTGACAGCAGCCACGGTGGATCTTCTGGAGCAGAGACTGAACGATACGACCTCTCAACTGGCGAAATGGTTCAGGATAAATGGCCTGGCTCTCAATTTGTCCAAAACCCACTATGTTCATTTTTGCCTATCAGGTCACCAGACACAACAATTAGTAGTCAATGTGGAGGGTAAGCAAATTGACCAGGCCGATACCACAACCTTTCTCGGTTTTGAGATCGATCGGAGCCTGACATGGGAATCCCATATAAATAAACTCTGTCGCAGGCTGGGGAGCGCGTGTTTTGCCCTGAGCCGAGTCGCCAAAGTTGTACCTGTCGATGTGGTAAGGACGTGCTACTTTGCCACAGTCCACTCTCTGCTGCAATACGGCACGGAATTATTCGGCAGGGCTGCAGACTGGGAGCGCGTTTTTCGGCTGCAAAAGCGCGCTGTCCGTGCAGTCGCCAGAATCCCGCAGGATGTCTCCGCACGTCCGCATTTTAAGAGGCTTGGAATCTTGACAGTACCAGCACTCGTCATTTTTCAAGTTGCGGTATATGTGAGACTAAACCAAGCCTCTTACAAGACTCGTGCCAGCTCCCGCAACGGGCACAAGCTCGCGGAGGTGCCTCGCTCACTGGCGAAGTCGGATAAGTCGACACACGTCATGGGTCCAGCAGTATATAATAAACTACCAGAGCACATCACCACTGCGCCCACTATGGGCAGTTTTAAATCACGGCTCAAGCGCTGGCTTGTCGAGCAGACGTTCTATAGCTACGATGAATTCATTGAATGTGATTATGTTTAATTTTAATTTTGATTGTTATTTTTTACACTGTGACATTTATTATTTATTATCCATGAATGATAATTTATTATTTTTATTTAATTTCTGTTCGACCTGTAATATGTATTACCAATAAACTGATTATGATTATGATTATGATTATGATTAAAAATAACAATTAAAAAAAATTATCTATGCTTTTATTTCAAGCGTTTTACGAGTGGTGTGCTCTTTATTTTTTACGTATTATCATTGTAGTGAAAAGGCTATGGACAGATTTTCGTTCATAAGAACTGTCTTTCTGAAAGATTAGTTTACTCAATGGCCGTATGGAACGCTGACGCTCCATTACCTGTCGATGCTGTGATATTGCTTAGCTTTCATAACCGCATTTATCACGTAGGACAATGTCCGTCCAATATATTACGCTGTAAAAATATTATGGCTATTTGAATTACTGTAATGTCATGCTCCAAGATATAATATCACAATTTATTCGTTGTAGGAACGCCGTGAATTACGGCCGACAGCACTACAAGGCTAATGGACGTAACATTTACTTATGAATCAGCGCTTGATACATTACATGGTTCTTTCAGCACGAAATGTTACCAGTATCTAAGTTCTTGTACTAGTAGATACTTTGATAACTTAATTTAATTCAGACCGAACGTGAATTAAACAGGGTTACTTTGCTGGATATTCATTTCTGAGGATAGTTGCTTAGTTTACATTTGAATGATTACTGAAGCTACTTTAAAATAAAAATTATAACGATAGACCGAGTATATTTCTTGTCATTTTTTACAAAAGGTCAAAGGCGATAATGAAAGCAAATAGAAGTGGGAAGCTCCAATTATGAGAGTCATTAGAATTTGTCAGCGCCGAGCTGACTGCCGAGAGTGGGAGGTGTGCGAGCGAGCGCGACGAGCGACGCGCCGAGAGTGGGAGGTGTGCGAGCGAGCGCGACGAGCGACGCGCCGAGAGTGGGAGGTGTGCGAGCGAGCGCGACGAGCGACGCGCCGAGAGTGGGAGGTGTGCGAGCGAGCGCGACGAGCGACGCGCCGAGTGTGGGCTCTAGGAGTTGTCATCTACCCACAATCTAGTCAAATAACAGTAACTATTATGATTAGTTAAAGTCCACGCAATTTACAATCTTTGTGTATAATTCTATGTGAAAGTTTAGAGGCTGAGTAGCATTTAGGTCGCTTGAAAATCCCGTCATGTTTTAAGTAGTTTCTGTACTCTTTTTACCGAATTTAAAATTAATTATATAGGTAATAAGCTCAAGCAACCGTGATTAATAACAGAAACAAAACAGCTCTGACCTTAAAAGAATAAATTCTGACGTATTAAAGCTGACACTTCGCATTGCACCACAAGTGTCTGTTAGACCCGTACTTGGTAGGATCATATCAGGCATAGATACTATAATAGGTTGTCACATTGTGCAGAGACAATGGAGGTCTTCATTGTTTGGTGCGTTTGATTCATAAGGCTGATCTCATCACCGTGCTACATTCTTCACCATTTTCTTTGAATGGAACAAATGGAATTCCGCCACAACTTAATCTTTAATTTCTGACTCATTGGTTTTCTGGGTTTAACCATCACTTAAGAAAAACCTATTTATAAAAAAAATTGTAATTATAATCTTAGTTATTTACGCGTTTATGAATGACTTGCATTAAGTAATGAGACTTATTCATGAGAAGGCTTAAACAGCCAGTTTAACAAACTTGTTAAATTCTATTACCCTAGAAAACGTTATGGTAATATTAATACTATATAGAGTAAGTGAGTTGCGCTGTCTAATACTCTACGAGTAGGTACGTTCAGTTAACTGCGATCAAGTTTTAAGTTAGAACTTAACTGAAACTTAAGTAACTTAAGACATTTTCATCGAGACTGCTTGAGTTCCGCTTATCAGCAACTTAGTCGTCGTTGAGAGTGAAATAAGGAGCTACAACCACACCTAGCCAGCCTCGAGACACACGTACCGGTGAACTGTAATAAGTTCGGAATGTATGCACAACCTGAGATTTATTGAATAACTTGTTGTTCAGATGAATCGGAGGATATGAATGTAATATTCTAATCAGATAAGTTGTACGAACTTTGTCTTCCTCCGCCGCGCGCCGTGCCGCCGTGACTCGGCGCGCGGAGTCGGGGATCACGGCCTGATCACTACTGATCAGCGATCATAATGAAGTGAACATTGGTAGGAGACGGCTACATACCTGAAACAAACAACGATCATCATTAACATACATTTAGAGCAACACCAAACAAACTCCATTTAAATAAAAATGGTGCGAAAGGTGGTCGTATAGTATAGGTAATAAGAGATCTATTCAAAACAAGTTTCGGAGCTTTAAAAAATATATCTACCTACATGTGAAGAAAAAAAAATTGGCTGATATCGCACAAACCAAAAAAAATTAAGAAAAAAACGTGATTTAATAAAGTAATTGATAACACTTAATAATTAATAGACTACGATAAAACGTTTACTTGAGTTAAGTTATCATAAATGTTCCATAACAACGCAACTTATTTAATTTAGAGGTCAAGCAAATATATTATATAGGTATTGTTTATTGGGATTTTATTTATTGTTGTTGTAATAATAGCAGATATTAAAACATTTCGATAGGTAACTAAGTAGTAGTGCGTAGGGACCACGTCTGTAGAGGAGTGTCAACACTAGGCAAAGATAAAAGTTGTAAACATGTTTGGATCCGGTACTAAGAATTGAGCATTGTTATAAAACATAATATTTCAAAAATGTTACTACGTATTGCGAAAAAGGAAAAAACAAATCCATGGACTAATTTCATCAAAAACTATTTAACTCTGATAACAAGGTCAACAAACAAATACACATTATCATCTGGAAATTACAATATTTAAAACAAGTCTTGTAGTTTTGATAATGCCGTCCAAAATTACGAGCACGTGGGTGGTAAAAAGTTCATTGCGTATTTATATTCCGTGATTTGAGTGTTTTTAAGAGGAAAAACAAAATTATTCTACCTACTTGCTGTTTGGGAATACCTCTCTCTCTCATCACTAACCGCAATTATCTATACCACAAATATTGAGCATTTATTAAAATCATGTATTCATGTACCTACTCGCATCTATACTAAAGAAGTTATTATGATAAAAATAGGTAACTGATTAAGCAATTTAAACATGTTTGTAAATTTATTGAATCAGACATTACTTCGCAGAAGTTTATCTTAAAAAAAAAACTGTTTTTGTTTGTAAAGGGAAACGCAATGTTAGTAACAAGAAAATCTATTCTAAAAATGTTTGCCCTTATAAAAAACTACTCGCATATTTACAATACATTATTTTTTGTTTGAGTGTGACATCACACGCAAAGCAAAGTCGCAAAGTACAGAGCTATATTTATGACCATCTTACTGACGCACAGGTGTGTGTGTACATTGGTCAATTTTCAGAGGTTGTTCGATTCTTTTTGGGCAATACTTAGGTCACAGATTAGATGATAGTTACTACGTAAATCAGGTACGACAATATTCCTTATCGTAGTAGGTCTTAGTGTTGGTTCGCCGTACTCTCGGCTCGTTATGTTTCCATACGTCTGTTTCCGCCTTGGTTGCCACACTTGCCACACGCAATGTGTCTTTCATTTATCCCATCTCGTTAGGTCGCGGGGCTGATGTTATAGTTATTCGTACCTACTGGGTACGACCCGATTTCACAACTATTCTAAAAAAGTTAAACTTGAAAAAAATGGTCGTTGTTGAGACTTTTTACCCCACTGCTGTTTTTATGTGGCCTCTTGTAGCCTAAAATTAATTGACAGATTTTGGAGCACAAGTGTTGACTAGTTTTAATGTGTTTTTGCCAAAAACCCCAAAAACTTGAAACTTTTTTTTGGTAGGTATGACAAACAAGCACTCAGGCGACGATATGTAAATATAGTTTAAGTGTTGACAGTTCGATTTGTATAATAAATGTCATACTAAATTGAACAAAATACAATAACTTTACACAAATTCAAATTAAGAACATTTATGACTGGATAGAAAATTTAACTAAAGTCTGATAAAGTGAGTATACTTTCTCTACCTGTCGGAATCGTAGGAGCTCGCGTCTAATTAAGTCGCTTGCAATCTTGCATAAGATTTGATTTGCGAGCGATCACTCGGATGCCACGAGTCGGTCGCTCGCAGGAGTTTGCGCATCACTGCTGTACGAGTACAGTGTATATGTATTTATGTATTTACACATAGTCCTACATACATCTATACGGAAAGGGGAATTTGCACATCACTACGGGATGAAGTTCGAGTCGATCGAGTAACTTCAGGCAGCTGCAGGCAAGGTGAATGTAACTTCAGGCAAACCTGGATCGATGGAAGACTTACATCTATCCAGTTATTATTTCAAAATGTTCATTGTTGTAAATGAGTGGTAGTCTTAACTCTTACGTCATTATTCCGATAAAATTCCTATAAGACATAGCCTATAATTATCAGTCCCAGGGAAATTGTAGATTTTCATTTGTGTAAGATATTTTAATCAGCTTTGTTGTTCCAGACATTCTCTATATAATATAGGTATTTGTATTGACAGAAAAAATAGTACTTAGAAGGTAAAAACTTTCTGGTAAAGAAATACCAATTATGAAGCTTTGCAAATGAAGACGCAGCTGTGAACGCTACATCTAAATAAACGTCTTACATAAGTTTAATCAAGACACAATAATCTCTTTGCAGTTGCATTAAAATATTTCTTAGTCAGTAAACATTGAGTCATAAAGACATCTGCGCGATACAATCCGCCGACACGATTCGACAATCACACTACTCGATCACGCGATTGAGTCGTGCGACTCGAGCCGGGAGCAAATTTGTTACCTCCGACGGAATCGGCTAATCGCACCATCGCGCGGACAATGGATAAATAATGACGTCAGCGGCGCTGCTATCAGGCGCGCGCCCGCTCGCCGGCGGCTGATGTCCGACACCTGACGTTATCGGCGCTCGTCGCTCATTTAGTCACGTCAACTGCGAATGTCTTTCATTACGACATTTTGGTTTCTAATTCGTCACTCTACTTAGGGCATATTTATCACTTTCAGCTCGTTGTCGACTTTTGCGATGTGATTCTGCTGGTGAGGTTGCTTCTGCGTCGTAACGCTGTAAAGGTGTTCTTAAAATTGAATCTGTCTCATATTCATGCTTCTTCATCATTCATCTTCTTCTTCATCATTGCTTGTCGGAAGACAATAGAATATGGACTGTAAATTTTCTCCTCTAGTTTATCCATAAATAGTAAACGTATGAGCTATTACTCTATGTATTTGTAAATTAAATTAATTTCTCTGATTTTAATATATGTAGATTAGCGTAGCTTAAGCTTTCGATTACCTGGCTACCTTAGACCGTTTCACTCGGACGTTGATTTATCAGCAGGCGTGCGTATCGGGACGGTCAGCAGTTTATCATCCAAATTGGAATATCTATCGTGGTAGTGGGCGAGCGTAATCTCAGGCATCGAGTGAGTGATGGCTCGCCTCGCCAGTGAAAGTGCAGGGACGCATCAGTATGACTAACCGGCCACTACACTACATTCAAGCTCACTCATTGAGAACTCTTGTTCCACCCACACTCTGCATCGTTGATGAGTCTAACATTGAGATGCGCCCTAATCCCTCGGAATAAGGCTTGGTTTAGGCGAGTTTACGGGTGTCGGTATGTTATCCGCATCATCGATAAACGGTCGGTTGGTCCGAGCGCCGCTGATTTCCATATTATCGGAGTCTCTCGGGCCGCGATACGCTATCAGGCGACCACGGGCTGGCGCTGGGAGCGCGCGGGTGGCCCTGTTTATTCACCATTTACATATTTATTCTCTTCATAAATGTAAATTTGGAGAAAACACCCCGTGTTATTACAGGTCCGTGTTGTAACTCCTAAATGAAGAAATAAGTGCCGATATCTGATATTAAATTAATACGCGCGGTGTTTTCTAGCCGGCGGCGCGTTATTTTACAATTTAGATAAATAAACAGCAAAAGGCCGTCGAGCTGCATACTTACATGCCTAGACCGGAGCTGCTCTAGTGGTTGTCGTGTTCACAAATTACCCAGCTGATAGATATTTAAACAGAGAGTCGAACACTGGACTGGACACACAAGTTTGGTTTTAAATGCAAAATAATGTGAAAAGTTGTAAACGAGTAAGTAGCACATAATATTATAATAATATGTAAAAGGTAGGTAGATGAGTATGTAAATAAGTATCCTTCGAAATTATTTCAGCTTTCCATCGATCTAGTATGTAAGACTTCGGTGCAGCTTTCCTAATGACAAAACCATGACACTGTCAAACTCGCTGCCGGCTCAGCAGCGGTTCTTAATCAATGCAAAGATTAAAGTTTATTTTAAAACAAATAAAAAATATCCCTCAGTTTTTACGATATCGTCACAATCTTCCAGCAATCGGTTGCGTGAACAATAAATAACAAACACTTCAATATTCGAGGGCGATAAATCAAAACACCATAAATCATGCACAAATTGAATTCGTCCGGAAACATTTAGGTGAAAGTTGCGTTATCAGTCGCCGAAACGATTTCCTGTAAGTAAGTCACGGCACGCAGGGCGCCGGGCGCCGGGCGGGACGACGACAGGGACGGGACGTGGAGTGTTCACAAGAACGAGACAAATCTAGAAAAAAATAGAAGAAACACTCTATTACTTAACGAGTCTAGGACATTTTCATCGCACCGAGTACTTTCACCGTGATTTGATGAACTGATAGTATCTAATTCTAAATTGAATTACGGATAGTGCAGACATGGCCTTTGGTGCTCTGGTAAGTACTTGCTCTCTCGGATTGCATGCAAAATCATGAAATTAAAATATTATATAGAGGTACATAGCCAACAAGAACTTTGTTTTATAAATAACATTTGTACACTAATCAATCACGCGCATCCATTCCACGCAATCAGGAAAAGACGTAGCAGGTCCATAATATTCCAAAAATATTGGCTTGTTTCTTGAAGCAAGGTACGGCGTGGCGTGACCGAGGCGCGTAAGGGCCGTCAGCCGTCCCGGGTATTTGCGAGCCCGATAACGGCACGACTTCATAAAACTTAATGGAAACGTGACCCGAGTGACGCTCTGAAGGGGTTGCCGTGACGCCCTGAAGGGGTCCTGAAACGTCCTGAAGGGGTTGCCGAAACGTCCCGAACCAGACTAGACCGATGGCGGGACCCTACTTTATAGTTCCTGCTTGAATTTAAAACGTCCTGTGTTGTTTACGTGATGATTGTATCAGCTATCACTATCATAAAATACTTAGTCAACTTCCTGCGATAGTTAGAATTCAGTTCTACATTACATTTTAAGTGGTCTCAAAGGGAGAAAAGTTATATTGTAGTATCTACGAGTATGTATTGTTTGGTTATAAATGTTTTAAGGGTGTCATTTTAAAACCCATGTTTTAAAAACAAGTTATATGTTTTTGGTTATCACTGTTATCAGGCTTTCTAATATTAAGTGACGAGATGGTCGAAGATGGAAGCTCAGAATGAAAATTTACTCTTCAAATAAGACTGATGAAACACACTGCTAACTATTTAGCGATTTATTTTCTACTTGTGGGTTATAGCTAATAGGAACTATAAAGTAAATACCTACCACAAAGCTCCACGATCGCAAAACGGTTCAAAAATTGGCATTTATTTACCTCTATCGATTTCATCCAGAACATTCAGTTATATTTCCGTGTCTTTTCACATTGTTTTCATGGCATTATGCAAAATCTGTGAGCACGGTCGAAAGCTCAGGAGGAACGAGTACTCGTATGTGAAACCAAAGCATTGGAACGAAATACTTTCTCGCGAAATTCAGTTCAACAAACCGAGTCGGGAGCTCGGCGAAGTGAGGCAGCACTGATACTTCACATCATAAAATGGATTCGACAATATTTCCTACAAAGTAGAGAAGTAGATCTACTAAGTCGAGTCTGGGGGTATTCTGAGCCGTTCGACATTATCTCGGTCACTAGCACTGTCATGACTTTTTTATTGAGAACGAATGACCGAGGCAATATCTCACTCGAGAATAACCACTTATAATTTACACAAAAATGAGTTTGTAGATAAAATAAAAGATCACGACGGTTTAATTTAAAAATATTCTTATTAAAAACAAAATTCTTAATTGTTCAAAATGAAATACAAAATGGAAGAAAAAATTAACACTACTAATAAAAGATGAGCATACGATTTCTTAAAGCAATACACCAGTAGTTAGGGTAAGTACTCACACATACGTCGTTGTTAACTAAATCTCCGAAGTTCAGTAGTTATCACATGAACTTCAGAGGGTAACTACGTGCGCGCTAAGTTTATAAGGATTCCTTTACGTTAACAAGATACTGTATCTTAGAGTGAAACTTCACGGCACATGTGTCTAGACTCTAGACATAGGCTTCGTAGCTCGCAAGTTAATTAGGCTCTCTAAATATTTAATTAATATTAAGAATAACTATAATATTATTTATTATATTATCTGCCATATGTATAAATATATAATCAATATTATTTTGTTTGAAAGTCTCACAAAAACTCGAAAATGGCTCGATCAATTTGTATATTTATTTTGTTTTGGTCGTCTCAATACTGAGATAGTTACGACAAAAAAGCAAGTTATTTAATAAGACCCAGCTACTAAGTAATTAAATACTAAGAACCAATATTTACCTGTTGTTGCACTAGTTTTAAGTGTTATAATCCATTTGTTTGGAATTTCTGGTGTGAACAATAATGAGTTTATCTATCTATTTACCTCCTTATAATAAATCGCGTAACTAGTTACCTAGTAACACCTGCCGAGAAGGATACCTAGAAGCAACCGCTCCCGAGCTGGTTTCAATAAATCCTACGATATTCGGAGCCAATATCACAGCTATAAAACGTTTTTAGGCAGGAATGGGCTCCGCGGCCGCTCTCGGCGGTATCGGCCGCTTCCAGCCGCCATAACTCCTTGTACAAAGCCACATATCAGCGGTCAGTCCGAATATCGGCCATGTAAATGCCGACCGAATCCGTTTGTTTATCATACCGCTGCTCGGCGGATGAGTAGAATATTCTGAAGAAACTTATTGTTGTGTTGCTAACATGATACGTTTATGCTCTTAAATTAAACGTACTCGTATACTCAATAACAAAAAAAAAACAATTGTCTATAATTCAACTTTTCATTCAAACTACCTACTAACGTTCTGCGGTAGGTAAGTCACATGTGCTTATTCGTCAATTTTTTTTTGCCTGAAACTTTCATGGCTCTGATAATTCTACCTATGTTAATCATGTACTAGAAATAAATCAATCAAATTAATCAAAATCATCAAATTAATCAAATATAAAATTAATCAAGCTACGTTGTAGCAGTATGTCTGTAGACTCTGTAAAACAAAATTATCATAGTTTAAGCACAAGACGCTCTTAGCGTATCTCTTATCAGTTATCACTCAAAAACATGGCAATTCTTACTATAACATACACTGAAAGTCGTGCGTTAAAAACGTTATGTTGGTATGTAGTGAAGTAACTACAGGTGTGTGTTGTTAACAGCTGTTTTTCTGCTCGTGTCCTCATTCGCGCGACCGCCGCCGCCGACCGGACCGCCCGATGCCGACCGACCGCCAGATTTACACATGCCAATATTCGCTGACTTTGATTTAATATACCGAACCCACATATTGTTATGGTAATGCTTCTCACGCGGTTCCGATTTCTTTCGGGTTTCATATCGCGCTGCGTCGTCTTATTGAATGGTTATAGGATTAGACGGACCTAGCTCTTCCGTTACTGATATTGGACACCGATGAACCGTAGCTATAAATTATCGACTATTTATTCTCGTGGTTTCATCTACGTTTGATAATTCTACCACACACTTTTAATTTAAAATTAAATCATTCACATTCTGACCTCGAAGTTTCTGTGCCAAAAGTCAAGTCTATAAGAATGATCCTCTGTTCTGACGTGACTCGAAAGAAAGATGAAGCGATGTGCAAACCAAAATACACCTTTCCTTCTTTATTGGCGAGATCAAGAATTTGACTTATTTCATAAATGATAAATGAATACGAATGCTAAGCTCGAAACAGCGGTCACGTTCTCTCAAAGACGCCGCGTCGAGCGAGTCGCAATCAAAAAATCGTTTCCCTACCGAATACAATGTTACCCGTCCGTGATCTCGGGACTTTCGGAGCGAATATAAATAAGAGATGAGACACACTTGATGGATGGAGTCGCGGAGAATCCCTCCGGAACGTGATGCGACGACTGACGAGTTAGCGGCCTCACTCGAGTCGAGAAGGATTGCGGCAGTCCTTCAGTTAAACGCCCTTGTACTGCGTGAGAAGTGGCCTTTAGTTGGGAAGGATGGATGGATGCTGGCTACTGCTACGAGAACGATAAATTGCGATCATAAGAGTTAAGTTTATACTAGATCTAAAGAGGGTCAAATTAAGGTGATTAGACTGAGCCGAGTTTCAGAAATGTGTCATCAAATCACTTATTCTAGGCTAATGCATTTCTCAATCTGAGGGTTAGTGTCTTGGTGCTAGCAGCTCAGAGTAGGTCACTATCTGTTTCTAGATGTCTGCAGCTAATATTTAGCTCACTATTATTTCTCGTATTTATTACGTGAAAAAATTAAAATTCGATCTCCGAGGATCCGTTTCGATTCAAAGTTTGGCAGCGCACCAAATCGAGCGACTCTAGAGATGGGCTTTCATACCGACTTGGAGACTTGGCTGGTCTAATGTTTGTCTAAAATGTTAGTTTCGGTACTTCTTGATATTAGTCGGATACGTTTCTAGCATAAAGTTTTGTAAAATGAATCAGCTTGTAAATCGAAGCGTTAGTATTGAGTTCTCGAGGTATCTGTGAGGGCATCTTAGAGGCGGCGGTAAATGTGTTAACCACAGGTCAGTGTTGCCAGGAGCTTTCAGTAATAAAGCTGCAGAAGAGATTGCCATCACTCAATTACAAGCGTCGTTATTCGCAGTTTCTAGTTTATTGCAAGCGATATAAGTTATTTTAATGAGTGAATGGAATGGAACAACTTTGACCTATGAAAATGTTCTTTAGTTACGATAAGTTATTTGGTAAGTTGTTGACCGAGCGCTGGCGGGATCGGGGGCAAAGAGGATAGATAAACTTTTAGCCTAATGTTTATCTGAAGTGTTAAAGACCTAACTTATTGGTATTTACTAACTACGTATGACTTGAAAAGATTATTAATCATCTCTTTTAATTGCATTATCACGAAAAAAACCCAAACCGCACGTACAAAACCCGAAATAAAGCCAACAATCAGATGGTAAATCCGAGCAGGCGGCGGAAGGTCAGCGCCAGCGGTCACGAGCTGGTAATTACAAGTGACACAGAATACGGCCGAGTTCCGCAGTCGCAAACGCGAGCGCAGCCCACATGCTAATTCGAATAACGTTAATCGAATATGAGCTGTATGCTAGCTAGCGCTAGCGCGAAAGCTAATCGAATGAGGACGGACGCGGAACGAATGAACAACTTGCTTGGCAAGTGCACTTTAATATCAAAAGTGGTTTCTGTTTTAATTAATGCAACGATGTTGATGATAAAAATCCTAAGACATTTGACTTTTGTTACTATTTCTAGCAAAATTTATCATAAGGCATCTTTCAGTTTTATTTGAAGTATAAAATACTATGTTACCAATTGCCGTAAATAAGTTGTTTTATTGCCGTATGCGATTTGCATCTTAACACGTTCACAGCGGCGCGCGGTTACAGGGTACACCGGATAGTCCGTCCTGTTCCTATAGTATTATAAGTTTATAACACGTTGAGCCCGGCCGGTGTCTGCAGTTTACGGCGCGGTGCAGACTGCTGACTCTTCGTCTAAGGTTTTATTACACTATTTTATGTGTTAAATGACGCGGGCAGTTTCAGCTGGTGAAATATTTTCCGATTCACAACTTTAACGAGATTGACCAACGATTTTACAATTTAAATGTCGCATAAATTGTTTTAATCTATCAAATAAAGTAATAAACACTCTAATAAGGAACCAGAGATGTGGGTAGTTGAAATATTGTGAATGGCTCGTCCATCAAAGTCGTTAGCGGAGCTAATCACGCGTTAACGTTGGAAAGTGTTTATTACTCGAATATAACACTCGTTAAAATAACTCGAGTGTCGTAATTTTACGCTCTCATAAAAGATCTGTGAAAAAGTTAAATTAAAAGTACGCTACGATTGTCACTCGAAAACAAGTAAAAAGAGCGTAAAGAAGAAATTAATTTGGAACTCAGTTTATAATCTGGACGTGTTTTCGACTCATAACTGCAAGTGTCACAAAACAATGGGATCCAATTAAGCGGGTGAAGCGAGCGAGGTGCATCGCGCAGACATAACCATACAAAAACCGTAAGCGCTTCGACGCGGCGCGTACTCTAGACGTGTTTTTGCCGAGAGCGCTTGAAGCCGCTGACGGGGCAGACACGTCTTGTTGCACTGCAGTTTTAAATTAACTGCGAAGTTGTGAATTAGCTTGTTATGTTTGTTTTGGCATGTCGCACTTAACGTGTTAAATGTGTGCGCGTGATTTAAATAAACCTCATGAACCAGTTTTTAATCACTTCGGTACTGATATTCGGTAATTTTAAAGTTTTGTTTTACTTTAGATAGATAAGATAGATAACATTACGATTACTATAATATTATATATTATAAGATTTACATTGAAAACGTCAATTTAAAGATTCATGATGTGAACGCTCGGATACACGAGTGCAACTTGTACACATAAGGAAACAAGTAACTTTTACATACTTTAGAATCTCAAAAAAAGTTTCTAAATGAAGTCTGTTAACAAAAGTTAGCCAAGTTATTCGAAACTTCATAGTTCGCAGGTGAAATAAAATGCTGAAAACAAAACAGCTCCATTAGATACTCGTGACACGCGCGAACTTAACGAAACTCACTAACGACCGGAGCTGGCGGCTCGGGAACGAGGAAGGAAATAAGTAGTTCTACTCCTTGTCTCGGATAAACATGGAGAGAAAGATGGAGCACTGCGATAGATCTGGGTGAAGCCCAGAACTCCACACATTGACATTTCAAACTCAATACTCGCGGCTCTGTAGAGCTTGTGTACGTACACGCGAAAGTAGTGGACTTTTTGGCTTTTTTATTTTTTTAACACGCTTTTATTAGCTTCTCCTGTATGTTTGTATGTTTGTATGTTTGTATGTTTGTATGTTTGTTTGTATGTAACCGACTCCTTTGAGCGCGTTTTTGACCCACTTTAAACGGTCAGATTTCTTTCAAACTTTGTAGATATATCGAGGACCGATGACAATACACTAAACAAATCGTGTTTTTTAGTTTTTTTAACTATTAATTTTTTTAACACGCTTTTTCTATAAAGTTTCTTTAACTTTTAATACCGTTTAACTTACAAATGGTAATTTCGTCATTCGTGTCAGAGAACAGAGTGGCGCAGTGGAAGCGTGCTAGGCTCATAACCCAGAGGTCCCTGGATCGAAACCACGCGCTAAAAATCTTTTTGCTCAATATTTTTTATTACGCATCAATTTTATTTTATGAGGTCTGAGGATCGAAACCACGCGGCTACAAATCTTTTTGCTCAATATTTTTTGTTACGCATCAATTTTATTTTTAATTTGCTTGAGCAGACGGCCAAAATCGGATAACACCAACACATTTGTACATATTAAGGATGGTTAATAGTTAGCAAATCGAACTAAAAAGCGAAAAATAAATAATAGTTAAAAAAAAACTAAAAAAACACGCTTTTTATAAAAAACCGAACTAAAAAAATAGAAAATAAAATTTTATAAAATTAAGAATAGGGTTGAAAATTTCAATAAATATAAATTAATAATAGTGTAAATAAATAAATATATGTATTTTATTTTTTTAAAAGCGTGGGGTGCTTTCTAAGATATTATCAAAATGCTAATCACTCTACTCATGTCTGTCAATACAAAATGTATCTACAAAATATATAATATATCTATTGACCCATGCACCCCACGCTTTTTAAAAATAAAATACATATATTTATTTATTTACACTATTATTAATTTATATTTATTGAAATTTTCAACCCTATTCTTAATTTTATAAAATTTTATTTTCTATTTTTTTAGTTCGGTTTTTTATAAAAAGCGTGTTTTTTTAGTTTTTTTTTAACTATTATTTATTAAATGAATAAATCCGCATTTCCGCACCAACTCACCTGTTGGTAAGCGACGATGTGGTTGAACCTTTCAACACTTAGTACATATTCACTGTGACCTTGAGAAGTCCAAGATTTGATCTCTCTGGCTTCACCCAAATCTAACGCTGTGCTCCATCTTTCTCTATCCGTTTATCTGTGACTCCTTGTGCGGAAAACGAAAGGAGAGGAAATCACGGCGAGTGCTGACGGTGTTTAGTGGCAATCTGCTGATTGCTCGGATTAACGGCAATACGCTTACAGCGGCGGCGGCGGCGGCAGCGGCAGCGGGGAGGAGGGAGTCAGGACTGTTTATGTGACTTGAGCAGAAAATATTTGACTGTACGAGCTGGAAGTTACACTGCCCCAAACCAACAATACAAAAATTAACCAATTTCTATAAACATATACAGAGTTTTAAGGATAGGGTATGCTAAGCCGAAAAGGCATAGTACTCACCATTATAACTATTATACTTTTATTACAGGGTTAAAAAAACATCAACTGTTACGAAGAAAACCGTTAATGACACTCGATAAAATATATGGAACAGGTGATTTTATATATTTGTGTAAAAAAACGTTTATACGTTTCGTTCGTTTAACGTTTTATATATCTGTAAATAGTACGAGTACTGCCACATTAATGTACAAATGAAACGCCCGTCTAGCTCTCATTCCGTCGGTTAACACACATAAAAGTACCAACTCCTATAGGTATTCCAACTATATCATATTGCCGTAACTCCACGTCTCACATTGAAAGCCCCACATTCCCATGTTCACATTTAACACGACACAAAAATACCCGCCGCGAGAATCTGAAGCGAAAACCGCGTGAAAAATATCTTTACTCGCTGAATGCGAGCGAAACACATTCGATCGACTTTTTACATATTTGCCGACGAGTGCTTGGGAATTGTAAGGAGGTGCGATATTCACACAAAGCCTGTCGATACCACGCTCTCGACACTGCGTACTGGCACTTATCGCTGTGCAAATAAGGGTGCGAATCGCGTGTCGAGTGTCTGTGTGCATATATTTGCATCTGCGGATGATTCGCCAACTTAATTTAGTGAATTCAGTTCCTCCAACTTTAGGGAGCTTTGTTTCGGAGACCGTTTTGTACGAGAGACGGAGACAGCTCATATTCAACAGCATATCTTGATATCTCGCACAAAGTTCTGGGTATCTTTTTAGCTTCTTAATTAACACTATGTTATCAAACTTTTCAGTGGAGCTGCAATCAACTCGTTATGACAGAACCAGAGAATAAATAATAGTAAAAAGCTGAACAAAAGCTGTGTCGGAGATTTTATGAGATTTGATGACTCAACTAATACCACATTTCATCTATTGAGTTCTAAGGAACTCTGAGCCCTTCTCGGCAGCATACCGTTTCCTTATAACCCTGTATTAATATTATTAGCCAGAAGAATTTTCGTAAATATCTAGTATGCTAAAATCAACCCAAAAAGTTTTATTAGGATTGTCCGTCCGAGATGATATCCCGTGTAGAACATGCAAGATAGAGCGAAGTAGCTCGCTCTCGTGTGTTAGTATTCCGGCGGCGGAACAGGTAACTTATTAAATTGGGCTCTTAGCGACAGTTTCTCATATTACGAGCACGGCAATAATCCGGTACAACCACGGTTCTTATACAATTATAATGTGCCAGTTGTAATAACATGACAACAGAAATGAACTGGTGATAAATAAACTACAGCGAAGTAATTTTGAAACGAATTGTGTAGAAAGCGCTTCAAGAAAAGGTATTGTTTTAACTGTATTTCAGCTAACTAGGCATCCTGCTTTCATGTTAGTGAACTAAATTAAAAACATTATTTCAGATATGCCAAGATTTTAATTTCTTTAAAAAAAAATCCTTTGGTATGTGAATGTGACCAAGGCCAGCCGCCGGAGACGCATAGCTGTAGATGACAACGATGATATAAAATCAAGATATAGATATATCTGATACATAGATAGATACATATTTTCCAGATACCGCTCGCGAGGGTGAAGCAGAAAACATGCGGCAGAAGTGAATTATCCCCGTGAGTGATCCCCGCGAGGGTGAGTATTTATTTGCAATCAGCGCAGCGCGGCGCGGGCGGGGCGCGGGCGGGGCGCGGGCGCGGCGCGGCGTGGCGCTAACCGAGCACACTTCAAACAATTTGCACCTAAATATTCCACTTAACTTTATTATAGCAGGGCGAGCCATCTTCTGAAACAACCTTGTTTGCTTTGTGAAATACGTACTGTAATTTGATTTCGAAACTTTTGAAGAGTCGTTTAGCTACGTTCTGGTATATTTTTGTAGGTAAAAAGAAAATTTTGATTTTTTTTTTCAAATGCTCGTCATTAGAGTCATAACAATGTTATGTTATTCACAGGACTGAGAACGTTTCGCAGAATAAAATAAATCCACAGAGTAAGTTGTAAATAATCTCAATGTATAGGTTAGGATTTTAAAAAATGGCTATGAAACCGTTTGGAGAATGTAATTACAATAATTTTGGTCGGAATTAGTAGACTACACCCCAAAATAATTAATTTTAATTGGAATAAATTATTCTGATATAAATTTTCACAGCCGCTTTGTTTTACACACGTGTACCGTAAAAGATAAAATAATATTATTAAAGTAATGTATCCAATTACGAAAGAGTCAAGTTAAGTAACCCGGTGCCGGCGATTACATGTAGGTACCTACAACCGCAACAGAACCATTTGAACAAAATAAATACCTACGCTTATTCTTATCATCCTAAAAAAAGATTTTCATTAAAAATATTTCCTGTTTTCCTAATTAAGTTTTCATGTTTCGTAGCGCTGGTTACCGGAGCGCACGTGCGGCGCGCGCGGCCGGCGGCGCGCGGCGGCGGAATGAGACATCGCGAGTCAAGTTACGTCTCGGCATGAATACATTAACGTCGCTCTTTTGTTTTGTGAATGAAAGTCGCGTATTAAAGCCTCGAGCCACGGAAAGATGGTACGAGTATCAGCGATCAACCCTGAGAAAAACCGCTTGTGATTACGAACGGTTTTTCTCAAAAGATAAGAATATTATTGCCATCACTTTTTCTGTGCTACTGGTATCAGGAAGGTATAAGCGAATTAATAAACATGTATTAGATATACTAGCATTCAAAAAAGCTCCAAGCTTCTACTGCTTACACGACCGTGCAGACTAGATAACCGACTCTCGTGTAAAGAACATCGCGTAAAGCGCAAATATGTATTTATTTTCCAGCATTGTAGACTTGTAGAGTCGCATTCTCATCTCAGTGCCTCGAGGCGATGCCGCGCCACAACCGCACTTATTTGCACACGGATAAGAATCATGGAAATCTTATTTATCTACGCTATATGTATGGAAATGCAGCGTCGCTTGCACTCGCGCCCCGCCCTTATCACATCGGGGTTTGTTCAACTTTAGCGTTTGAATATCGGAAATCTTCTTAATATTGTGTTAAGGAGGATATTTCATGGCTTACGTGTAAATTTTATTATGCGTGCGAAATTTGATAAACATTATATCAAACGATTGATGTTGGTGATCACGGGTTACAAAATAAAATAGCTTAATTCAGTTTACACGACAATAACTAATACCCACATTGGCAGCACACAAAGCAGTCAGTAAGTAAGTGCTACTCGTAGGTCGGTCTCGGTACGATGTGAGGAGTAGGTGACGAGCCCTCAGACCCTTGTAAAGAGATAAAGCCAAGGTAGAGGAGCTGAGAGACAGAAAACTTGGGCGGTTCGTATCCGAGGGCGTCCACTTAGTGACTAATATTTTAAGGATCTGTGGGATAAAATAAGCATGATATTTTTTTATATTTGTTTAGCAATATATTTGTTTAGGTAGGAATGATAGCTTTCTTAAGCTTCACAAACATAATTTGAATTTCTATGTAACATTTAAAGCACTTTTATTTTATTTTTTATTATTTTATTACAAGCTTCAACGATTAACATGCAAAACAGATATAAACAGAGATAAAGTTCCGCATAAATACCAACTAAAGCCAGTTAATATCCAAAATGTTTAATCTCCGAACAAGTAACGCCATTAGCTCGCATTCACTCGTCTCCCCCCTCCTGTCTCCGAAATAATTAAAACAACACAAGCTCGCCCCGCGGCTCCGCCTCTGCTCAGTATGCGCCGCTCGCGCTCGTTTGGATAAACTTCTTCATTACGCAGTTCTAAGAAAAATGCTAAACGCCGCAAATTTGAACGTGACTTGCATTAATATTGCATTTTATGATTAATGAGTACGTACTTAATAACATGGATTCTATAGCGCCAGGTTGCCTCTCTTTTCATTCCAGACTATAAGAAAAGGATGAGAGCAATTATTGCAGTTGATAGAAAATGGGAGGTATTTCAAAATCGATGGAGTCATGTTTTATCTTAGAGTAAAAGCTCAGTTGGACCCATTTACGCAAACTAGATCTAACCCACAGCAAGCCAATATTGAGACATCGAGACTTTTGTGAAAATAGTGTGCAAAACGTATAGAACTTATAGTTTAAAAAAAAGTAGTCTATGTAGTCTTATGTTTTAGCCTGTAGAAAGCTAGAATTGGATTTCAAAAAGCTAGAACATTTAATTTAAATTCCTTTTATGTACCTAGGTCAATTTCAATGAAACAGTGGGTTAGCTCTTGTTTGCGTAAATGGGTCCAGTTTAGTGCCTCGTAGAAGCTTGATACAATAATTCTAGATAGCACTGCAACTGGGCGACCGTGGGGCTTCTTAACAAGTTAAATCATAGATGGCCATCAATTTTAAACCTAAGTAAAGACGTCGATATATTCGTCATTCAACTCGTATCTGCACCTTCTATCGCATAAGTTTTATAAGTTAGCTAAAATGCTTGTGAGAGAGCTATCTTGCTTGTCTTATCCATAGTTTAAAACAGTAAACATGGCTTAAGTAAACAAGTTGAATGAAACTGAGTAGCGCCGCCACTCAGTGAAAGTTCAACCCTCCTCGAGTCACTATCTTTAAACAGTTTAAACTGTATTCATGAACTGTTGACCCAGTGAGCGAGTTCCGGGGGCGGGGGCGGGGGCCGGGGCGGGCGCCGATTGGCAAACTTTTCAAATAACCACCGCGTTCTCTATTAGCGACTGTGTTCCTTTACCTTTATGGCAGGCGTCGGAAGACTGCCCCAATATTAAAAACCAAACAACAACTTTAATACAAAGTGGCAAAGCACAAAATTGGAAAACTTTATGAAAAGGCAAATGGAGTAAATTTAGACATCTCACCCTCGCGGGGTAATTTCAAAAATTGTACGAACTTACGAAGTTGGGCTGCAGCGGGAATTTCTTTTACGGCTTCCGTGTGCGGATCCGAACGGAAACGGAAACTTTAGGTGTTTATGGAGCGCCACTGTTCCGGGACGGAAATTACTTATTAAAAACTTACTCTCATTATGAGGAAAACTTATTTTTCATGTCACATGTCACGTGTCACGTGTGGGGCAGACAGACGGCCTGGTGGCAATTTCTGTTGTCTAATTTGTCTATGGCTGAATTTTCGCATACTAAAGAAAACGAAAATGAGTATTTGGTTATTATTTATAAGTTTAATACATGAAATACTAATATGTGATATTAGTATTTCATAAGTCAGTTGTCATTTCAAGTGTTAGAATAACTTAGAAACTTATTACGAAATAAAATAATTTCAATATCTAACGAAACTATATAAACAAATGTCACGTTGACATATACTCATACCGAAGTCTTTCTACGAATTCTAAAACCGCGCTCAACTTAAATACTGAGCAATATCTCCCGAACTAGTTACTGACGTTTGAAGAAAAAAATTAAGCGAATTCGTCTGGTGGAGTGATGCCACAGACTTACACTGCCGCCCGCAGACAAGATAACGTCACGTATAACATTTTCGTTCAGCGACATGTCGTGTAGTACATAAATATTATTTTAAAAAAAAGAGGAAAATTGCTCACGTAGTTGCTGTAACTTATTTTGGGTAGACTGTAGTTAGAAGTTTTAAGCCCATAACTAAACTTAAACTTTTAACTACACTCTATTGTACTTGTAGTAGATCTAACTGTTAGTGCTCATTTGAAACCACTTTGCAGATTTGTAGATCTACAAAATTAATTTTATCAGTTTTGATACTTTTAAATTTTACTATGGTAATGTATTTTTGTTATAATTAAACACGGGAATACTCACGTAAAAATTAAGTCGTCTACTACGACTAGTTTCGGTCACATTCGGTGACCTTCATCAGGCAAGTTTACACGCGTGACGCGCTTGCAGTTGCGTCTCGCACAACCGCGAGCGCGTCATTTAATTCATCTTAAATTAACTGCAAATAGCAACCCGGCTTTTCAACAAATTTATAATCTAATACAGTCTTCCTTCTTCGTCTGTGCAGGCTCCACGTAACTAAGTCCCCGCACCGCGGGTGTACACTTTCGAAGTTTCTCCTCAAATCTGTCTGCGTTTCTCAGTTTTTTCATTAGTTGATTGTGTTGCCATGTTCCGCTGAACGAAGTTTACATGCACTTGCTGAGGAGACTTTTTGCATAATGTTATTGGTGCACTTAGTGTGTTATTGTGCAAGTAGGCACTTGAAGTGATTGGAGAAGGAAAAACAGCTTAATCGATTGTTTTTTCTGCACGTAATTTCTATGTAGGTACTGAGTAAATTTTATTAAAAAATTGTTTCATGCAAATATTTTTACTCTATTTACTGGGAACTCAATTACTTTGTTATTGGGTTAGTTGGAATGGAAAATTTAAGTTCGCATTTTTCGACAAATCTCAACATTGAATTCCAAGATTTCCAAGTAACGCACTGACTGGATTTGCAAGTCAGTTTTGCAAAAGCTTTTAGTTTTATTTTATTTTTAGCAATGTTTTTGTCTCGGTCCCTCCTATTTAACTACCTCAATAAGAGTCAGATAACAGAAATACTCATCTATATACTGAAAATAAGTTTGCTACACTGTTATTAAATCGTTCCCACAAATTATCACAGATCGAGTGAATCTTTCTTCTAGGCGAGCGTGCTCACCGAAGTAGAGTAGCGAGACCCGTAGCATACTCAAACATCTATAGAACCTCGCTTAAGGACTGTTTTTACTACTTAATTAAATCAAGCCTTTACTTTTTTCAAGTGGAGTATATTATAATAACGCGGCGCGAGTTTCCCGCACTCCGCTTGCGGTCGGCACTCGCGACTTCCCGCATTATAATCCGCCGAGAGCCCTCGACTCGCAGGTTTGTCCAAACAGATTGTTTTCAGGATTCAATTGGCATCGACCGGTCGCGGCGCATAATGAGAGGACTTACGGTATCGGAGAATGTTTACGTAAATATTCGATAAAAATTCCAGAATGCGTTGTTTGTTTTTGTATATAGGACTAGATTTTATATTAAAACGGTGTTAAAATCGAAACAAGAGCATGTAGTCTAAAATAAGTGTTCAAGTTACCGTTTCTTACGCCTTTTTAGTCGGCTTACCTGACCTGGGCAAGCTAGTTAGCTTATACAAACTTAAATTTTTACCGATTTGTTTAAGATTGATGTTTATATATTAGGTTAGTACTCGTACAGTACTCTCTTATTGCGATGAGTCTTGATTGCCTCATAATGTCGCTCATGTAACAGAGCTACCCATTTGCGTATCCATTAGATACTTAAATGTTTAGGTTCTTCGGTCGCGGCTAACAGCTCTTGAATATTAAGGCCTCGCGAGTGCTCCCGTCGCGTGTCTGACTCGAAAAAAAAATTGGATGAGCAGCGCTACACGGCAAGCGCGCGTGCGCCGGGTTTTTTTTTTAAATTATTCTATAGTAGACTTGCGCATGACCGCCATCTCGCCAGATGGTAAGCAATGATGAGGTCTACAATGGAGCACGCTTGCCTTGAAGAAACCGATTCACTCGCAACCTGAAGACATACAAATTTAAACGGGCGCAGGGAGCGGGCACCCGCCGCTGCGCCCGCCTGTGGTTTAACGCAGGCCCTAAGAGCGCGCACTCCAGCCACGATTATGTGCAATTTGATGATCGCTTGAGAGGCGGAACATGTGAGTTGTGAGTACGTGACATTTGTCGCGAGAGCTTTTAACGCGGAGACGAGACCGCGCCGGCGGCGAGCGGGAAGCCGGGGTGAAGTGGCCTGCTTTCCAAATTGTCTAGTCAAATTCTAACATATTTATTAAGAGTATAGAAAAAACGAAAGTTTACCGTCTAATTGTCAGGCTATGTGCGATGCTGCAGTTATATGAGAACCGTTCAATATTGTTAATAACTTCGATGGCTTAAAAAAAAGTGTTTGTAATTCAAAGTAAGAAAAAGTTATCTATACCTACCTACTCATGGTGGCAATGTTTTTTCCTAAAAATAATGCAACTGGTTTAAAACAATGTTTCACCAATAACCCATTCCATCCCCCAAAGTTATTAAATCACCCATAAACGGGGGAAAACTCCGCGTTTACGTAGCATACAGACTCGGCCCATAAACTGTGACGTCACAATACACGGCTTAGCACAGATTAAGTAATACTTAGTATGTGAGGGGAGTTCTGCTTAATATTCTAACTGGTTGTTTGCGATTCTCCGCAGATAGCTGCGCCGTAAATAAGGGCGTGCGCGCAATAACCTCGCGCAATCATCTGACGTTCGACCGAGGCTGTATCTACTTGCTAACAGTTAGTAGCGCAGTGGAGAATATACCCGGTATTTAAACTTTAAACTAAGTAACAATTTCGATCAAAAATAATCTAAAATATCTAGACAAAAGCGCCGGATTTGTAATCATTTCAATTTCTCAAATTATTTTGCTGTTTGTCGTAGCTGCACGTTTGTTTGTTTGTTGTATGTCGTATATTATTATAGTTCAAAAATAACTACCACTAACATCATTTAATAAAGAAAACACAAAAACAACGCCGTCTACGTAGATTGTCTACGTTAGCTACGAGGTGCTACACTGCTTTTTCTCGCGTAGCACTTCTTGGCCCCGTAGCATTTTTTACGTTGTATCAGAAAAGTGTTTGTAGACAGATATACGAATTAAATCGTGACTTGGAGATGCTGCAGTATCATTTACTAAATAAATTTAAGAATCCAGTCAGTTGGGCTTTCTAACTTGAACCACCTCGCTGTTGGTACTCACGCAACTGTTGTGATGGTGTACGTGCTCGTATCGTCTTCTAAAGGGGCGCGGGATGTTGTCAACTGTTTAAGAAAATGTAAATGTATGGTAATAGAGGATCCGTTTGTTGCAGCGCCGCCACCGCCACCGCCGCCACCGCCGCGCCGTAATGTGACGAAGTTTGCATTTGTTTGGATCCTCACTGAGATGCTTTGTTTTGCATAACAGGGAACAGACACTGTCTGCCGAGTTAACTAATACTTAGATAATTACGGGAGTGTCTTTGATTAGGTTTTGTTTTGATTAAACTATTATACAGGCTGCGTTTTGCGATAAAACCCGTTGTAGCTTACAAATGAAATTCGATGTTGGTACTCGGGGGGGAAATTATCTCCTCACCATATTAAATCTACATTGTTCAGTCGATAGGAAGATAAATGAAAATAATGACAAACTTATATTCTAGGTTATCATTGTATTCATTTATGGACAACTTTTACTATGGGACCAACCCTGAATTTGCAAAAAAAATATCAGCTGTTCCATACAAACATTTCGTCGAGTGCAATGGCACAATAGCTTTTTCAATGGAACAGCTGATTTTTTTTCGTGAATTTCGGGTTGGTCCAATAGTAAAAGTTGTTCATAATGATGAGTATGATGACTGTGATAACCTAGAATATCTAAACTGCCTAAATAGTCTCCCTGTATAGATGTAAAAGCGTTTATACAAAAATGTTTCTCAAATTTTAGACTGACTAGCTAAATTTCCCAATGACAAGGCAACATTATTTGTTACATTAATTCTGCCAACATTTTCCGTTTCTAAGTACTCGTATCTCGAGTAGTGACAGCTTCACCGGGACAAGCCCGCGAGCGCGGCCGGTGTCCATTGTTTGCAGAGTATTAAGTGAAGTGAAATGCTCAGGTAATGCCTCGGATAGAGTCCCCTGAAGCGACACTTTGGCATAGGCTGGCATTACATTCGTTCTATTTATCAGTGCTTGTTTAACAATTTATTACAAATTTATTGTAATAGACTATGGTTGATTATTTTTATCACAACTTTGCAAGAAGTTCCTAGCGTTTGTTTTTTAGTTATGTTAGTCTTATGCAGAGCTATGCCAATTCTCGAAATCCAGTGAATAGTAAGTAATAAGATATGGATCTGAACTAAACTGTTTGTGAATATTTGGACCTTAATGGTTACTACCCACATTCAGGCAAACGTAGCGTATGGGTTGCCCTGTGTCCAAGTAGAGTGACGACCCGCGGAGCGCTGCGGACTAACATCGGACGGAGTATTGTGGAGACCAAGCTTAAGTATTCGGAAAAACAAAACTTAGTTACTATCCAGTAGAAAATATAAACTGATGATAACAGTCATTTAGTAAAATTGGTAAAAAACAATTTAAAGAAACGTTGGTTGTGTCATTCAGTCGTGAAACGTTGGTTTGTAAACGCGTGAGGACCGTAGAGTCGACAGCGGGACGGAGGGTGCTCCGGACCGGAGGGCCCTCGACCTGGGACCCTATTCTTTACCGCTCGAGATTGTCACGGTCACTCTCACTCTCATTATATTTCTAGTAAGAGCGACAGTAACCGAGGTGATATGTCACTCGACAGAATAGGCCCCCTGGTGAGGGCGGGCGGAGTCGCGCGCCGCGGGCTGTGTTGGCCTTTATTTCATCTGGAGTGTTCTGGTTTCGGTTTGAAATAATTCAGATTTTGCGATGTTCTTAAAAATTTTACCTTGGAGGTGTAAGAGTAAATCTTACTTACTATCAAATATAAACAAGTATTTTATATTTGCCTATGCTACTACTAACCTACTATTCATTATGTAACAGCGTTTAGTTTGAAATAAACTTCTACAAACAATTGCTGAATAATGTTGTTAGTTTGAAAACAGGGTGCTTTAGTTTTTATAACCAGCTGATGACATAGTTTGATATATCGAACAATTGTCTTTTTAACCGACTTCAAAAAAGGAGGAGGTTATCAATTCGACTGTATGTTTTTTTTTATGTTTGTTACCTCATAACATATATCGATGATAAGTTGTTGTAACAACATGAGAAAAGAAATGCGTGAAGTGGGTAAAAATGTGTTTTAAGTGCGACGACGAACGCAAAAAAAATATTTGTTAATCCATGTTATCACATAAGTGACGTTAAATTGTCTTCGTGATAATAAAGTTCTTAAACCTAAAATAACTTTTGACTGGGTGAATCGATTTTGATGATTCTTTTTTTTATTAAAAAGCTGACGCTTCCCATTTGGTCCCATTTCAATTTAGTCCAGTTCTGATAATGGTATCCATGAGAAAAACATATAAGTCTTAAATTTGGATTAAGTACGTGCGCGACAAATAGATGAATAACTCAATAGTCGGTCTTTTGAAGTCGGTTTTTGTTTTTTTGTTATGTAAAAATAATTATTTGAATAATGCTAAAAACAGTTTACAAATGCAAAATTAAGAAAAAAATATTTTTGGAAAAAAAGATAGGTATGTTCAAATGTCCTTAAACGAGTACGACATTTATTTCTCCAAGTTAATCAAACGTCGTAGTATCACTGTTCGAATCAAATAGTCGTCCATTCTCAAATCTTTACAGCGCAGTATTTTCCATGCGAGCCTTCATAAAACAATTTGACGACTGCCAAACTCAATTTATTCCAAACTTTACGGCTTCATATTCCGAACACATATGAGTTTTCTCAGAACATTGAGTTTTTATTAGCCTTCGTACACTCAAAAGTCTTGAAAACAAGAGTTTATTATGCTTTAAAGTGCTCGTTAGGAGGTATTACAAAAATATACGAAAGGAATGTACCATAAGGTAGTACCATACCATCGACAGATTTTCATAAAAGCGAATTTCGCTGCCAATAATATACCCACAGCATTTTAGTTTAATCTTATGTGAAATGGAGAGAGCGCAAAACTTTTACATTATTTAAATTATTACCGCTAAAAAAGTTAAGATTAGCTCTTAGTATCTAAGCTACAATTTAGGTTGCGCCATCGATCTAATCCGACTTCGGTGGGTTGCGCCTACAAAGCACTGACAGACGTTGAGACGATACACCTACATAAATAGATAAATTATTTATCGGTCGTTGTGAATCGGTTCCAAGTTTTATTCTATGGTTATCTGTGCTCCAAACTAACCTAAACAAACTGTTATATCACAGTAGTACCTGTTTGGAGTTGGATTAGCACTAATAAGCGGGGTTTATGCTCATAAATCATTCGTACGAGCGTTATTAGATCAAGTGCCGGCGCGGCGCGTAATTAATGTCGTGTTAAACAAATCAAAGAATAAACTGGCTCACGAGTCACGCCAAACCCTCCCCAATGCCGAGGGATTAAGGTTTCAATTCACGCGACAAAAGATTGAAAGCTTCGTTTTGTCTGCATATTATTACGACTGGCAAAAGATCTCTCGCGATACGTTTCAAACTGTCAACATTTATTTGCTTTTACGCACATTCTTTTTGTAGTAGAAGTTGTATCAGAATTACAAAGTTGAAGCTAGTAACTTTAGCTGTAAATCTATCAAATTATGATTACTTACTACAAGTTAGAATCTACTAAATATTTCAATGGAAATATCTAAGCCAACGTCATAAATATAGTTTTCGGAGGAAATCATAAATACTGCTAATTTTGAAGTTTGAGTTGAGTTTTAATTTAGTAAAGATGCCAGAGATATTTGGACGCTTGTGATATAAAGTCTGTGATTAAATGTCATAAGCGGCGCAGGCGACGGTTTCATGGCTTGTTAGAAGGTGATGAGAGAATATGAATTCATATTTTAAATGCGAACAAAGCTCGAGGATGTGTTAGCATATCTACTTACGCTTACAAAGTCATGCTTGAGAATTTCGGCCGCCGAAGAAAAGATATCAGAAAGTATGTAAAAGAGCGAGATCTAGTGAAATCGCTATCTACTGAAAATACTATCGTAAACATGTCGCTGACACCGGTCGCGGCAATTAGAGCACGAACTTATGCTTTGCATGGCGAAGGCGTGTGGGTTGGCCTTCCCCACTGTGACCCATTTAATAATGTTGTACCGAAAATTAAACTTTTATCATAATTTGCGAAAATACACATTTAAAATGAAGTAAAAATACTAAGTTGAATGAACTATGTCAGGTATATTATTTTTTATTTTATTGAAGTTTAAAACGAACTCTATTTAAAACGCTTCAAAACTTACATAGGAATGAAAACATGCTCTCAAACTGAAGCTACAAGTGTAGGTATTTATTTATCTATTCATATGTATTGTCACAATTTAAGTCTCTGTGAATAAATAATACTTTAACTACAAGAACGAGCTTATAGTAATGTTTTGCAGCGAACGTAAATAACACTAAAATATGAAATAACAACTCGTTCCAGCTCGCTGACAGTTTTAAGAGCGCCCCAATTAATTATATTTAAAATGATATCTGTCAACAACTGGGAAGCAGTCCATATGGTATTTAAACAAAACATAAATAGTTAGCTAGCAACGCCACGCGGTTTTGTCTGCTAATTATCACATTATAAACCGTAAGTACATTTCATTCTACATTTTAAAAAAGTTTTTTGTAAACTTCCAAGGCTAATAAACCATATTAGCTGCATTCGGCATTTTTCAATTTTAGCCTTTTCAGAGTTTTCAGTTTTCAGAGTTTCAAGTATCGGATATTCATTGTCTAATTGTCTATATTTATAATTTACTTAATTTTGACTAAGTTTACAGTAATAGGTTAAAGAGTCTTATAGAGAGACAGTCACATTTTACAGTGTGATGTGATTCTCAATGCGGTGCGACGACGTTCAATGTAACAAAGAAATATATTGCAGTTGTTATTGATATAGAATATTACTCCATAGAATTAGATTTAGAATACAAGATTTATCACTGGGATTAACAAAAATAAAGAACGTAAAAATGAAGCAAATATGTGCGGTGTAATATTAGGTACCTAAATCTTTTTACGTTATACTTTAGCAAAAAGAAACTTTAGCAAACTTCAGCTTATAAAAACATCATAGACTCGGACACACATTTTCAACTGCCTTTTTGCTTATAGTTTTCACCATCTTCTTCTGATAATATACCAAAATCGTACCTTAATGAAGCAATCCATTGTCCATTGATCGGCAGCCAAAAGCAAATTAGTTGACTTTACGTAGCTTATTTTGACATCGCTCACTGTTAAACCTTCGTATAAATTCTTACGTAAGCTATCATTACTTCATAACAACTTTCTTGCCTGAATTTATACTTACTTAGTCTATGTCCTGGTCAGCTCTGGTTCCCTCGGGAGTGGGTCCTAGTAGGGCTCGTTAAGTGACATGTATTCACTAGACAGTAATCATACATGCGAGCGACAGCTGGACAGACAGACAGACCGTCGCAAATAATATTATCTTGTTAAATATTTTATTAATGAGAGTAGTATTTACTAATAGAATATTCTTCATTCTGTTACGAAGAAAATAATGAAATAATAAAATTTTTGTGTTGAGTTTTTACTTTCTTTTTTCCTATTTTAAAAGTTCTACGTCTTAAAAGTACCGTTACTACTCGTACCAGACAATGCCGTTACATAATACAATACTAAGAATGCTTTTTAAAGTACGTGGATGTGAATATTAAAATTAGCTATAAATTAAGTATCGTTATGTGGGACGCGTGATGAAAGTACCACGGCAATGACCATACTTTTGCGTGCGAAAAATATGTGAGTGGCGTTTAGAGGAACTAATAAACTTACAAGAATTTCGTACGGGAATTAAAGAACCAAAACCGTGTTATTGTTCTTCTACACTTCGATAGGATTAGCCTTCCGTCAAGTTCTTGTTGAAAACGAGTTAGAAATCAGTATATTTATTGACCTTCAATAACATTGAATGTTACAGGTACTCGTAAGTCATGTTTACAAATAGTTTTATTATTTGAGAATTAAAATCAAACAGTCATCGTTTTGTATGATCGTCGTGACTGTATGGATTGGTAGTTCTTAAGCTTTTATTTATTAGTTTAGCACAAATTACACATCTCACGTTTATTTCAACCCGTTATGCAAAAATAACCTCACGAAAAATATCATTATAATAAAGTTTTAGTTTATGTTTGAATGGAACTTCAGAATACTCGTCTAAATAAACAATCTGGGGTTTAATAGCCTCGTACTTCGTATTCTGGGATAATGTTCGTTCGGATGAATACGTTCTGTCACCATTGTTCAGTGTTTCATTGCCGACGCGTCGTGTTGCGACACGAAGCGACTGTCGCTGGGTCGCACGACTCACTTGACGCCACTACTGTCGCATAATCACCAAAGTCACTCGACGCGACTGTCGCCTGCGCGCGACTTACACGGCAGAGCTGTCGCCCGGTCGCGCGACTTCGAAGACGTTCCTTTTCCAAAAACCGTACGTGAAGACTGAAGAGTTATGTAATTTATTTTCAATGTGGAATTCTGCTGCAAAATGCTGTCGGAGTCTGCTGCAGGAGCACTGATTTCAATAAGTTTATTTTTTGTTTGGTTTACTTGAATAAGTGAGCATATTGATGAGAATGCCAAATAAAACATATTTTTTATTAAGGTGTTAAAAATCTAAGAAGCATTAAAACATAGAATAAAGAAGTATTTGATTTACTACATTACCCTCGTGTTGACAGTCGGCTAAGGCTGTCGTGAGCGGCGCTCGTTAACCACACACAAGAAGATTCTTTAACTCTTTAAGTACTGACAGCGGTTGCATGTCTCGTGATCGAGAGCACGCAGGGAAAGAAATTACTGCGCCTTAAAGCGATATCATTAACTAGCTCAAGACATGCTTAAAAGGCTTATTAAGTAAGCTTTATTATTTTTGTACCCAGATTATATCTATCGGGCATCGGGACACACCCACTCAGTTAATATTTCTTTGCACTAAATCGACGATATGTGCTAATCAAATTACGTAGGTAGTTTAATCTGGTCAAACTGGCCTATAACTTGAAATCAAGTTAATGAAGTGCAGTTAGAGATAAAGGCCTCTGAGTCTGCTTATTGCGAAGGGTAGACGCGTTCTTTTGGAAAAGCTCAGCTGCCATCATTCAGCGCTTCCCGCCATCCATCTGCACCAGCCGACAAATGCCCGTAATCTCCCCACTCTCCCCAGTGATGTCTCTAATCTCCCGCTCTCCCCTGGTTGAGTTCTTTCTCAGTAATGAGTAAATTGTTGTCCGCGCGGAATTTAATATACTCCCTTCGGACGCTGCAGGATGGCGGCCGAGACGAGGACACGGACGTATTTCTTGTGATACGCTGTTTTGTTGGCCCCTGCTTTTGTTTAGGACCGAAAAGCGGATACAAAACTTAGGTGACGGGTTACCTAGTACTTCTTTTTCATATGTCTACAACATGTTTGGTTTTAAAGAAAATATCAAGGTGTTTATCTGCTAGAAATGTAAAATTGCTGTTTCGATTTCTTTAAATCTCGAACTTTCTAATTTTAACTTTCTTGTGGCACTGCTGTACACTCTTCTATCTTTAGATCCATTGCATTCTGTGAAACCTCTAAATAAACTTACTCGGCGGTTTAAGAATAGGTTTTGGATTCCCAAAAAAAGACTTTACTAAGTATTGTTATGTACTGACACATCTATACTGTAAAGTTGCAAGAATAAAGTAATATTATATTGTCGAGTACAAATAAAGCAAAATCGTTTAAATATTCGGTTATTCGGTCCTCGCGCACCGCGTAACAGCGACTGCTCGTCTGATTGCGCCATTATATCGTGGAGATAAGTGCGCGTGTGATATTATTTTTGGAGGCGTCGCGCGTCGTTGTGGACAGAGTGAGATACCATAAGTAAGTATTTGTTTATTTTCCTTACGTCTACTTAGCGAATACTTATAGGTAGGTATAAAATATCACGCGTGTATATTTTAAATCAAATTATTAGCAGATCATAAAAACAAGAAAAAAGGTTTGCAAAAATCACAGACAAAAAACTCTTGTACATTTTAATCGAAATTAAATTAACTGCCGTTCATAAAACCCATGGCTCCCAAAGGCTCGCATGAAAAACACCGCAACATCTGGCGCTAACGCATGAAAAATATTTTCACATCGGTGGGTAATTAACTCAAATAATCAAATGTAGCGCACAACCGCGATAAAGCTTGATGTACACCGGAGCGGCGCGACGCGACGCGCGATCACGGGCGGTTGACTAATAACAACACGACGCGACGCACCGCGGACAGAACTCACGGGTAAAGGGGTTTGCAAACTTTATTGTGTCAATGTCGTTTATTAAATGGTTTAAGTATGAGCTGTATTTGAAATATGAGCTTTTAATTTTGTCTCTTTACTGTTTACTGTATTTGGCTTTACGAGTTAGATTAGATTATATTACACAATCTAAGCGTCATCTCATCGTCATTTTCTAAAATACCGCTATTTGAAATGACGCTTCTGCTTCTCGCTAGTTTTAGCTTTATCCTACCTACTAGAAAAATTGGTCCGAAATTGCACAAAATACATAATATGGAAGAGAAAGAAAGCGGGCTTTTGTCTCTGCAATCTAATCGACAATATAAATTACCTGCACGCTGAAAAGCTTAGAAACATATTCTACTACGATGATAAGTTTTAACAAACACTCACGTATACACAAATACTATGCCAATATTAAAGACATGACACGACATAAAATTCCACCTAAATATTGCTCCTAAGTCGAGGTGATGTAGTGTACGAAGGTCTCAATTAATCCGCGAATGCGAATAAAGGACCAGCGCAAACCGTTTTAAATCTTTAAATCCGGGATTTTTTAAACCGTATTTTATTGTAACCGTGCGTCGTATAATTGGATACGGTCGGATCCGGCGCCGGTTTGAATAAAGATAACTTACTGCCGGGTTCCGTGCGTTTTGGGCGCGCCCTATTGTTTTAATTGTCGCTTTAACTCGTCCCGCACATTCGGAAGCGGTATTTTTTGTTTCTTTATTAAATAAACTTGGTTGGTATTTTGCCGAGATAAACCAACAAAGTAAATGTGAGTAGTCAAACCTAAGGTCAAAGTATTAGATAGGGTTTTACAATTTAACGGGTCATCTGTAACATTAGTAGAACTCTGTGTTTTATTTTAGAAATGAAGGACTCAGAAACATTTTTTGTTATGAAATATACCTATCACAAAAGTCCTGTAAAATCAACCAGCATTGTGGAGTGTGGACCGTTTACATTAATTAAGATACATCGACGAAATCAATCCACATAAAAGTTATCAATCAGTCTGAATTTCAGTGAAAACATTCAATAAAGGCGCGGCTATACAAAGCGCTCGGGGTCGCGCGACGGCGCGACCCTCATCATGCGACAAAAAGTTTTTCAATTAGTTGACCGGCGCGCGGCGGCGCCCTCCACTCCGCGCTCGTCCGACTCAATCCACTTATACACACAGAATTAAATTAGTTTCCAAACATCCCGCGCCCACACCTACACGGTATCGGTTCCCGCCGCTATTTGATCTGCTAAAAGCATTTTAAACTTTCACTCACTGCAAAACATTCGGCCTTTTTATGTCTCTACATATTTTATAGACCCCGCTTTATTTCTTTTGATTACTGTTTTGAGTGGGCCGTGATTTTATCTATCAGATAATTAAGAAAGGCGGCAATTAAAATTGCTTTCGGAATGTTTTTTAATAACCGAAGAGTCGCGCCGCCGATAAATATTCAATATAGCTTCATCCGAGGGCGCTATTAAGATCGTGATCGCGCTCGCGACTCTAATGCGACAATTTGTATGCGCGCGTGTGATCACCTCTTAATAGATAAGGCCGCCTACACACTCGCCTACGAACTCTGGCTATTATCTCACACAATTACGGCGCGTTTTAAAGTTAATTGTCGATTTAAAAGCAAACTTCGGCAATGAACGTTAAAGTTCAGTATCTGTTTGCTCGAGTCACATTGTTTGCTCAGCTTGCCTCCGAACCAATTAATTGTATCGGTTACTTAATAACATTTTGACATTATAATATTTTCATTCTGAAAATGAAGATTTATAGCGTACCAAACTATTTTCATATTAAACGAAACCGGCCCCAAATATAATTATGGAATATACTTGCTTACTTGCTTATTATTACTTTTAAAACTTGCTCACCGATTAAATAAAGCTACGCGAAAAATGGCTCGTGTATTAAAGCTCTATCAACAAGTTGCCTAAAGATTACGATCAACTCGAGACCACACCGGTCGCGGTAATGCGGGTAGTGATACCGCTCGGTAATTACCGGTATATACCGGTAATGAATTATGCGCCATCTCGGCGTCTAGACACGTTCCGCTAATAGTCGGGCGCTGGCCGTGAGCCGAGCGGGGCAGGTGGATTGATGGACCTCGTGAATCGAAGCTCGGGGCATCGTGTAAAGTGAGTGGAAAAGTGTCACAAAAGCACGGTTTTGATGACATTAGTTTTATGAAACGTCAAAAGGTCAAAAGTGACCCAATTGGACAACGTGAATGTATTTCATAATTTTACTTAGTTTTGCTTATCCTACTAATATTTGATTGCTAGGTCTGGATGTTTTTGCCCATCACGCAATAACAACTGAACGGATTTAGATGAAGGTTGCTTACACCCTAAACTTATAATATTATGTATAATTATATATTTTTTTAATAAAGAATAAATCCGCATTTGACCACCAACTCGCCTGTTGGTAAGCGACGATGTGGTCGAAGATGGAGCACGCAGATTTAGAAGATACCTATTCACTCTGACCTTGAAAAGTCCAAACTACTTTTTATCCAAGATATTTCATGCGTACAAAATCGCGGGTCGCAGCTATTCGTAGTTTAGTATAAAATTTATTAGCTCTAGCGGCACCAATTCACGTAATGTGAACAAGTGAAGACAGGCTCGAGCGCTATATCACCGCCGAATGTAGCCCTTTCATTACAACGAGAGCAACAGTTGGCCCAAATAGGGAAACGTATCTCAGCAATAAAAGTTTCTTCTTACATTTTCCTACGTTTTTATTTTCTAAAGGGAAATGAGCGGTGACAAGTGTGTGTAATTTTGTTTTGTAATATCAACGAGTAGAGAAATAGTTAATAACGGATGTAAACAGGTTTATTTTTTAGGTACTTGGGGACGATATGTAGCTTAAACGTCGGCAGCGTAGAAATAAGCTTTGGCCGTGACTGGAACCGAAACCACGAAGACAGGCTGAGTGCAGCCCTGTAGGAAAGACGTTTGTAGTAGAGACCTAATTTATATTTCTAAAATTAGCCTGTTTGCGTGGGCACTTATTTAATTAGCACTAAGGACAAGACAAAGATGAGAACTGGTGATGAAAACGAGGTTATGCCCAAATAATAATTGCTGGTTTCCATTTTTTTAATTATTTAAGTTCATCTACACCGCGTACACCAAAAAAATATTATTTATCGGCTAAACAACTTTTTGGGTAGCTCTTAATTTGAACACCTTCAACCTGCAAGAGACATGCCTCGAATCTAAATTCCACTCTAATCCATAACTTTACAACATCTCGCAAGTTACGCCCTCAAGTTATGACACAACCAGTCCAACATAAAATGGTACTTGATAACGAAGGGTTAGTACAGTAAGTGAGCTGTACTAAGAATAGTGGTGGCAGCGGTCAGAGAGAGTCTAGACGAGGAGACTAAACACCGACCGCACAGTGAGGCGCCCAGGCAGCGAGCCGCCGCGCGCCGGGGCAGTACTCAGGATCAGGGAGGGGTTCCCGTGAAAAAACCAAACGAAAAATTCAAAAATAATTTATCGAAAAATATGAGCAAAAACAATTATGTAAAGCCACTGATCAAGTCGATCTTTTTATATCGTGAGTTTATTGTAAACAGAAAGAGTAAAGACCTAAATAATGTAGACCTACGAGTAAATGACATGACAGATTTAAAATAAAATTCGAGCTGATTCAGCTTGATGTAACAAAATTCAACACACATCAGTCACAAACTTCCTCATTTATTATGGAGAGGGAACACGTTAAAAACTAGCACCAGGCTTAACATTAATCCAGGATTCAAATAAATATTCAGAGGTCCCGAACAGTGCCCCGCGCCGGCCCTGGCGTGCGTGCGCCGTGATTGATGCGCTCGCCGTCGCGCTCGTTTTGCGCGACGGATATAGACCGACGAGCGACCGCTCTGTTTACTTAGATATTAGTAACAGTAGTTCTAAAAATACTTTAATTTTATACTAGTTACGCCCTTTGGTTTCACTTCCGGAATAATAAGTAGACTACATGATTATCTAGGGTATAAGCTACTTTTATACTAAACCAACCACCAAATTATATAATATACCAAAATTCGATTCGTATGTATGTATAGGTTATTCAGTTAGTCGTTAGTGCCTGATTGAGTAACAAACATCCATTTCCATACACTTAGCCTAAGATGTTTTTACCTGCATATAGGTAGGTACTCGTAGTAGAATGATCTTGTCTTTGGTTATACCTACTATTCCCATAAAACTTTACCCAATAGCACCCAATCCTATCCTGCAGCCAAATAACCGTATAGATAGAGTAGGATGCACTTTATTAGTTAAAGTCGTGTATACTAGGGTAGAGTTATGTGACCGCAGCTGATTAGACGCGTCTCGCGAGTTCCGCATGTTTGACATACGCGGCTGAACATTAGGTATGCGATGACATGCTATGATACTCGTAGGTACCTACAGGTGTGTAGAACCAAGTTCCTATAACTATGTTTGTGTAAAGTGATTAGTTCAGATAGGTATTGTTCTTTAGAAAACATGGATCTCGTTCGAGACAAAATCATTAAAAAATAAAGAAAACCATAAAAAACAATTTTGCCAATAATCAGTCATTAAGCCGGTCGAAACCGAGTGGCGCTGATCTTTCGTTGAGATCGGCAGGTGATCAGGTGTCGCAACACACGCACAGACTGCACGGTACGTTGTGCGTGCTCGTAAAACATTAGGTAAATAAAAGCATAAATGCAGTGCAGTGCTATGCAGTGTTCAAATATCGAGCCTTCAAAAGCACAAAGAGACTAATCTAATCTACGAGTCTATTCTATTTTATTTCTATCTAGAGGTAGTTCTTTCCAGTCAGTCTATTTTATTACAAGCTATTAAAAGTTACATTGCTCCACATATTCGTGTTCATTCGTCTTTGACATTTGTAATTTACTTCGTCACCACGCCTGCTGCTAATCCTGAATCTCGGCTTCCGGACGCGGCGTCTGATGGATTAACACTGCCTTACATGATTGCCTGTCGCCCGGCCGCGGTCGGGCGGAGACACGACGCGCTCGTCGGACCGTGTAGACGGACCATTAGCTTACGTAGTTAGGTGCTGGCTCGACCAGAGAATATTTTCAGTAAATTGTACATTTTGAGTTAAACTAAGTTTATCCCTACTAATATTATAAATGTGAATATAAGTTTGTTTGTTACGCTTTCACGCAAAAACTACTTAACCGATCATCATGAAACTTTGTACACATATTCTTGGAGGTATTGGAAGTAACATAGGATAGTTTTTTTATCCTGGAAAACGCGGGTGAAACCGCGGGGCGCAGCTAGTTAATTACACATTAGAATAGATTTTCTAATTTTATTTTTACTCTTCAGATAGCATTAATGTCTTCTCTTTAGATGGTCTGTCTCTTCAGTTAGTTCAGTCGGTTGTTATAATGAATCTGAGACATTCATGAATAAATTTGAATTAACTTCTTTTGCGCTGTGTTTTTATCTGCGCTTTGCTGTAGTTTCTTAATCGATAAATGGTCTACAATTGTATCAAAACGACGTGGAAACGTAACCGCTGCTCTCATCCAAATACGATAAATGGATGGTCTATTTCTGCCTTAAACAAGAACAAATTTATCAACAAACACGAATTTTTCGGTAATTACATTAATCGCAATAAGAACAAAACACGATGTTGAATACAGTAGAAGGTTATGTAACCTATGTAAAAGATACTATACTTTCGTTCAATGTGTTTTGAAACAATATAATGTATTCAGTTAAACGGTTAATTGGTTCAGATCAATCAAACCCCAACCGTTTAGAAATAAGAACAACACACCGCCTGCCGAGCTATTTACTAAACCTTCAACAGCAGTTCATAAAACTTTTTGTAATTTCGTTTAAACGTAGATATTATTACTTAATTACATAATTGTTTTCGTTACCTTTCGTCCAAACACCGGCAATTCCCCGGTGTGGGCCGGCCCTAATAACTGTATCATAAAAGATAATAGTATGTAATTAAGCGAGAAAGCGAAATGTGGCTGTAATTTGATTTAATTTTCCGAAAAAATACTTTACAGCGGGAAATAAACGGTGCGACGATTGTTGCTACTAAAACTACGAAGATTAGAGCCAGGGTTGCCATCTAGAGAATACTAATGCCGAGTAGAGCTTTAGCGTGGTTCCGACGTAAAAATATTTTGCTAATGTTACAATATGCTCTACTTACAAGATGAAGCAAATTGTGGAATATCTATGAGCAAAAAAATGAGTTATTATAATATAAGCCGCTACGATTTGTGTGCCTAAAATAAAAAAGTCGTTTAAACTAAACTGCAAAAGCGTTTATTTTAAAACAACATTCACAAAACAAACATTTACAAATTCTGTCCACGACCAAAACGAAATGCTCTTAGTTCGGTCGTTAATCATCAAGTTCAGAACTTCCATTTAACAACCGTTGGACATAAATCATAAATAAACTAAATAACTCCGAGACTCAATTCAACTATTGAACTAGAGGGCAAGTGGTAACACGGCGCCGCCACACAGTGCCACCCTCGGACTGAATAATGATGCTGGCAATACTGACAAAACATTCAAGTTTAGATAGTAACCATGTATTTATTGCGTTCATTTTGTTACAGATATAGATACATATACCTGAGAACGTGTTATAAAAAGCAAACATAAAATAAGATTAACTTTTTTTCTTTCCACCTGACAATGAAAAGAGAAAAAGAAAAGAAAAAAGAGCGTATGTCTCACCCCCCGTCCCGTGACATTTACAAACACCAAACAACCCGGATTATAATGTAAATGTATGCAAATGCTCCGCAGCGGACAATATTCGACGCACACTGAGCCGAAAAAATAGCGGATGGTGGACTAGGGATCTGGTGTTGCCATTTTGAATGCTTGAATAGTAGATTTTATGTTAGTTTTGCCATCAGCCTTGTTTTTTAGTACGCTCTACGTTGATACTGATTTGTTTTCAGTTTTGACGTCCTTATTGTCGAGTTTTTAAAATGACCTATCTCGAACTAAGATTTTTTTTTGCTGATATCAAAATAACTGTTTATTTTGATATCAGCAAAAATGTAAAAATGTATATCAGCAATTGATGCTTTAAATTTTTCAGAAAATGGAAAATATAGAGTCGAGCAAAAAATATTTTCTTTTAAGTTTAAATCTAGCTAACGATCGGATAAGTTAAAATAATAATATGTACAAACTGACATTACCAAAAACCATATACTCGTAAGTGGGAATAAAATTTGAAGAAAAATAAGAATAAAAAAAATATTTTCGGTCATAGTATTTTTATAACACGCTACCTACAATTTTTAAATATAATTCGCTCTTTTTAGTGTTACGGTGCTGGCAGCCCAGCCGGTTTGGGCGACCGCAGCGGAATGGCGGTCTCAGATAACGACAGCTTACGCGCCGGGGACGTGAGGGTTCAGCCCAAATTGTAGGAACATGACTTGTATAGCAAATTCCGAGACTTAGATGTAAATGGTGTAATAACAAGGAACGCCGTAAGACTTCTCAAATTTGAATTTCGACGGAGTTAAATGGAAAATGGAAATAATTATGATAATAAATTTGAGATGTTTTCACAATGCTTCTGAAGTCAGAGTAGAGCAGGCAATTCTATTTTTTTTTTCTAACGATCAACTTTATTTGTGGTAAAATTTAAAGAGAGTAAAAACTAAAAAACTTTTTAATGCAATAGAAGTAGCTTCCCAGCTTCTCACCTGCACTTTGCAGTTGTACCTACTCCACCTACTTGTCTGAATTATTATGAAAATTTTGAAAACCCGATTTGAACCGCACATTTTGTACGATTCTGAAAAGTTTCTGCCGATATTTTAAGTATGAGAGATATTAATTGTACAAATTAATTGTAATTGTTTTTTTAGAAAAATAATCAACCATCGATAATATATGTTGTCAATCTATTACACAATTCTAAACATCGTTATTCGTTAAACATGTTTTTTAGTACCTACTACTTGATCTGTCCATTCTCAAAGTTTCCTCTCAGATCCGCTTTTCATACAATTTAAATGGACAATTTGCCGGTTCAGTTATTTATTCTCCGTCACCCGATAGAGAACCCTCTATTATGATTTTAAAATCTCTTCTTTCTTGATGGTTTGCTGTGTAAGCGCCTTACGACTTGGTTATTTATGTTGAGAGTACTAAAATTAAGTGTTTTTCATTTATAAAAAAGCTTGCGTTTAAGATAATCTAACCTGTTATCTCAGACAAATGTATGGATGCCTATAAATCCTACTAATATTATAAAATCTCAAAGTTGAAGGATGTTTATGAGTTTGGACATTTGTTACACAAACGGCTGAACGGATTGGGATAAAGTTTGGTCTAAAGCTAGCTTAAACCTTGGGTTAACATAATAAGAAAACGAAACTGTGTTTTTCTTCAAATCACTCATTCGTTTGATGAACTTTACCACTCTTCAACCATACATCAGGGATAGATTACTTTTTCAGTTCTATCGGTTAGTTAGACCAATATAACAAGAAAAGTCGGAAGCCGGCTAAAATAGACAATCCGAGTTCCGATCTAAAACTGCAGTCGTCTAGACTGCAACCTGCCTGCTACCTTTACGGTGCAAATACTTTGAAAATACACTGAAATGGCACCAATTTCGGTATCTAAAGTTTAGTGGAATTCACGACTGAAATGAAAAAGTCTCTGCATCCAGAGAATAAAACTGCGCCACTATTCAATCAGATTTGTATACATATTTATTGTCACTAATAACACAGCTAATTGATTGAACATTATAGCTTTGGTAATGATATTCAAAGTTACGTTACTTTGAAGAAGCTAAATGTAAAATGGTTCACTTTTACTTGAGCTATTCAGGGTTATAAGAAAAGGGTATGCTAAGTCGAAAAAGGCTCATAGTATTCATGATTATTTAAACAATTTTTACTATGAGACCAACCTCGAATTTCCCGGAATTCGCAAAAAAAATAATCAGCTGTTCCACAGAAAAATCTCAATAACACTCGACCAAATGTATGACTCGACGAATTGGTCCTATAGAAAAAGTTTTTCATTAAGATGAGTACTATGGTCCATTTTCGGCTTAGCACACCCTTTCTTTAAAACCTTGTATATTTATCCACCATGACACCCCCGCGCCCCGCTCCAAGTTACGATAACTCCGCAAACTCGAATCGGGAGCTCTCCTTCGGTCGTCATCTTTAAGGAATGGTTTTTGAGCGGGAATTATTTGAATTTTTAATGCTTCCGGTTTAGCGAAGTTTGGCTCGAGGGGACAGATGCTTATTGGTTGTGCTTAGATGAAATACAAAACATTTTTTTTTCAGCGTGATAAATTATATTTGTTTAATGAAAAATATACAGTTAAAATGAGAAAATAGCCGATAATAATCATTTTATGTAATTACTCAAAACTATCCCAATTTCTGCAAGGTTTTTTCGTCCTCCACAAGTAGATGCTTGATTCTTATGACACCATTTTTTAACGTCACAAGTAAATCTCATCAGCTATACCTACTTAATTAGTCAAAAAAGTAAATTAATAATTAAAAAATATTTATAAGAACAAGCTTTTATTAAATTGCATCGGAGTTACACACGTATACCAAATTTCAGCTGAATCGGACGTCGGTCGGGAAGTGGTTCAAAATTGATTTGCAAGATTCCGCTCGAACAAACATATCTAGTTATTAATTATTATATCCGAGTATAAAAGCTTTTATTAAATACGAGTGATATATTTAAAAGCTACCTACATCAACTGTCAAATAATTTTATAATACCTACACAGAACTGAAAACTACAGTTTCGGTTGTTAATTGCGCAGAGCTAAACAAAATACAATTTGCCTTTAGGGCGGCAAAGCAAAACGTAAAGTAAAATTAATTACCTCGCTGTAAATACGCTGTCTAGTAATTTAATCCCCAATACACGTAATCGCTAACGAATTGAGCCAAATTAATCCTTATTTATTAGATTTCTAGTTGGACCTGAGAGAAATAGCTTTAACTGCTTTCGTGTTTTCTAACAGACTTTTCTCTTTATCCGTTCAAAGGTTAATGACGTAGCTAAATAGAAATAAATCTCTGTCCAAATTTATGAATTGTACAGTTTTACTACTCTACTATTCAGAACAATTACTAGCTAAAAGCTTTTTATACCATTGCTAGTAAAATCGTAATCTTTATTTAATTTTGATGATAAAAATGTTGCTTTATCGAATTTTACGTAAAATCGTATACGACTATAAACTTGTCAGAATCACAAATAATACATAATAACTGATTATTATTATTTATTACGTCACGTTACACTATTTTAAACAAAATAAAAATTTGTTTCTCCGGCCGAATGTCATGGCCACCATGGGTCGTTTGTTCGGACGCATTGCAGTGTCGCACTGCGTTCCCACCGGCACCGCTCTACAGACCATGGACTGTGACAGACATTCGGACTCGTACCTGGGTTTACTAATAGATACAAAACTTTAACTTTTAAACGTTTAAAGTTCGTAATTTGAATTTTACGATATGAGAGTAGATAAACGAAGAATTCACGTTCATGAATTCATTTCACAACTGCAAATAAATAAGGGCAGGGGTCATTGGGCAAACAAACGGGCTGATTTAAAAATATTTGTTATAGTTTTCATCTCAGTCTTATACTTCTTCAGTGATAGCAACATTAGTAATTGGTGACACAAATAATTTTGTGAGAGAATAATAATTATTTAATAATTAATAATTATAATATAATAGGCACAAACTGTTTTTTTTTTATGAAATAAAAAATGCGAACTTACGAATACTGGAGTTGGTTTGTTTGTCCTGATCCTAATTAGTCCAAAACATACCTGTAACAAAAATAAAACGTTATTCATTTATCTAAAGAAAATATCTTGTTAACAATAATACGAGTAGTAGTTGGTTCTTAATTTGACATAACTTGTCAAATTTAGATTACTTTGTTTCTGATAAGCAAGACACAACAAAGTTACAACACAGTGAGTTATAAAATGTCTCCTCTTAAAATAATCCCGAGATGAATCTCTGAGATGTCTGTCTCCGTAAATAAATGATACAAGTGCGGACGTTTCTCCTAACCATCTACACTATCTAAGCTATTTTGAACCAAAACACGAAGAGGTAGAGTTTATATTTGCTCGAGTAACTTTTATGAAAATATTTTAAGTAATTAGGAATAGTATTTTGGTTGAATTACCGCGAATTCTAGTAATCGTGTCTTTGTGTCCGTCGTTCTGGGAAGCAGCTCTCGGAACCGACGACGGCTGGTTCCTCGTATTCCAGCTGAGTGAGCGAGCGAGAGTAATGATATTCTGAAAGCATGCGGAGATACCGGGAACTGCCGGGATTCTTTGGTAATGAGAGATGAATTTATTGTTGGTGAAAGATTCGGCTTACATCTCCAATTTTGGAAATATGTTGTATCATCGTCATCATCATCATCAGCCTATCTAATGTTTGTCCGCAGTGGACAAACATATGTTGTACAGGTGGTACTTATTTCACGGTCTTGAAAAGGGCTGAAATACGAAGAAATATCAGTTTATTCAAGTTGGTTTCACACTATCTTATTTACTGTCTTGGGAAATGTCTGAACCAATTGCCTCAGTGATAATAAGAAAATAAAACAACGATCCAACTCGCATTAATCGTAACGCCAGTTTTCCCCCCATTAAAGGCAATAATTTCGCACATCCCGCCTGACACTGACCATCTCCCGAACTGGCACCCTTCCAGCCGCCGCTCGGCCCATTCCGTGCACTCGCACACAAAAGTACGCTGCACGAAGCATAAGTTTAGCTAAATCTGGCGAGAATGGTGAAAACGTGTGAAATGATGGGCTCATTCGTGGTGGCGGGAATGGACGTTACGGCGCGGGCGGTAGGTATTACTACGTTTAGATATGGAACTGCTGAAGGAGATCAACATTGGTTTTCAATTTGAATACTCGCACGTTTGTTCGCTTTTGTTAGCCATTTGTAGACTTTAATGTTTTTGTTTTTGCAAATATTTAAGGTTCTTAGCACGACTAAAATAAAAGTAAATTATTAACGCTTATATGCACTTTTCAAAAGCGACCTTTCGACTTTATCCTCTTCTAACAGGTTCAAATAAGTTCAATGTAAAAATACTTTCCCCTGTTCTTTGAATAGTCTACTATCCAGAGACTACAATTAACTTTTGTCACAGTCAGTACTCATTCCATTTTTCTCGTTCTTATTCTGACGTTACAGTGCAACCAGCGCGGCTGATATACGCGCTGACAAGGCCACTGAGTCGTTTTGTGTCTGCTCTTACTGACAGCGCACACTCTCCCATATGTCATTGAGAGTCATCGGTGTCGTGCTTTTGTTACGAATTACAAGATGTTGAAATATGGAACACGTTAGCAGGAGTCGATTGCCCATGCAGTGTCTCTTGCCCTCTGTCTGTCAATGGTCTCATTAGATCGTAATGTAATTAAAACAAGTCTTAAAATATAATCCTAACTAAATAAGTAGCCTTAACTTATACTGTACTTGCTAAAAGTACTAAAATTAATCATAGATATGAGACCTAAGAGATAACGTTATTAAATTATCAAAACTATCTTCTACTCAAACACTAAAAGTTAGAAGATAAATGATAAAGTTAGTTAGAAACTAGCCAAAAGACGCGATTAAGATAAGTTGAGATTTAATCTCTCTCATAAACTTTGGATTATTTTCAGACGCTATTTGGTCACAGTAAATTGTAATCATGAAAACGTACGTAAGTTGTCTATGAAATTGGAAAATATAAAAACAAAATGTTGTTTCTTTGCGATCTAAGTGCAACTCTTTACTCTCTCCAAAAACCCCACTACCAACCCAACTGAACTCAAAACACTAAAGTTCAACTTCAACGTCAGCCCCTCAACTTCTACCCTCCACTACTATCCTATTTATTCAGTGACTTCGTAAATCCTAACAAGCCTTCCACATCCTAGCACACCTTGACCCAGTTCCTCCGGAGCGAAGTCGCAAGGTCGTGGACCTGCATGTTCCGAGGACGTGTCGGAGCAGGATGTACTGACACTGCCTTGACCTAATTGGAAACGTGCTTACAAGGAAGTGTGCAGACTGTTCGGAAAGCAATAAACGAATTTTGGACGTCTTTTTGTAATTTGGAAACTTTTTCAGAGCGATAAAATTCTGAAAAATGTGTAACGGAAATGGTATGCATATAATGCTGGGTAAGAATGGTTATTTCTCTTTTCGTTTATTTAGCTTTTAGATATGTGTTAAAGACCTGAGTTCGTTAAGATATTAAATTGCTTTATTTGGGAGTAAAGTATGTAAGTAACGGCCGAGTGGCCGGCCCTAGTGTCGGGGATTTTATTAAGCTATTTACTGACGAGAGGAGCAAATCACTCGCCCGATGTTAAATGTCACATTTGCCCATAACAGGACTGCGCCACCAAGAATTTTGAACTCATAGGATTCAAAACCCTGCGCGGCCCAGCACCGGGCTCGTCAGCCTGAGATAACTTGGGCTACCGGTGGGTAAATGTAGAAACCAACATAACAAATGGTCAAATCATAGACGCTTATCTATCTCAATCTCTTTAACAATAGCTACATCATTGATCCCAATATTCCCAATGCTAATCCTACAGCGCGTGGGCTGAGATCAATCTCCAATTAGTAGTACTAGTGGCTATCATGTCGCGGCGACGTTACTCCGCGGCTAGTTACCTGTCGTGTCCGATCCCACTGCCGCTGCAGTCTATACATTATTAGTGGCACTGATTGAAACTAGGTACAGCTTGCTGGTTTACTCGTGATGTTTGCTTTTGAGTCAGTTTTGTGGAGATGTTGTTTAGTGTTTTTTATGATTATGATTATGAATACAATGTATCTAAATAATACAAGGTTAGAAGGAAAGGGTATGTTATGTCGAAAAGGGCTCATTTTAGTTCTCATCATTATGAACAACTTTTATTACGGGACCAACCCAAAAATCGAGAAAAGTAAATCAGCTATTCCATACATATTGTTGAGAGCAACTCACATTTTCTATTAGACTCTTTTCAAGTTTTGTGTGCAACTTGTTTCATCAATTACTGGCTAACGCCTGGCTTCGATTTAAACGTCAAGAAACTTTTGATATTGATTGCTCGTTTAAGTTTCAATTACGAGGTGTTTAACGCTTGTAACCGACCTCTATAAACTAAATCAGAACTACAATTATGAATGTTAGCAACTAACAAAACTACTACATCTAATGAATGAATGAACTAGTTAAGGACTTACATTTGCAGACTGACACGCCACACTTAGAAACTTGCGCATTCATTATTATTATTGTGGTTGAACTAGGAGTATTATTAATACTTATCGATGTTAACACATTTATTGGAGTAAGTGGACTCTGTCGGACTTAATGCCGCAATTTATGAGTCGCATTGAGTCGCTGCGCCGCGATCAATAAACGTAAGAGTTCAGGACAGTTCAGAATAAGCGAGACGTGCCAGGATTCAGAATAAGTGATATAAAAATGCGTGTTTAAAGAGATTGATGGCGACATGTTGAACAGACGACTCAAGGACAATCTGATTTGAATGTCTGACTCAACGAGATTTATGCGTCGTTAAAGAATTTGCACTGGAGTCGTAAAAATACCGGAGGACAAAAACCATATTCGAGACAAAAATTACTTTTACATCAGTTTCGATCATCAATAAATTTTCATATCATTTCATTTTACAAAAAGAAATAAAGGCTCTAAAATAAAACAGTTTTAGTAAAACCACTAAACTGAGAAACTAAGCTCACACTAATTAACTTAATATTAGCGGAAACCAATGTTCAATAGCGAGAGTAGGAGAGCTGTAAAATAGCTGTAAATCAGACGATGCAGCGCAGCGCTGCAACCAGCGCTGCAGCTCGAGTCAGCTCAGCGCTCCGGAAGCGATGCAATAAACACGATTGCACATTTCCGCCGGACGATACCGTAATGTGGACACTGGAGAAGATATCAGATATTTCTGAAAGCACGAGTGTGTCCTAGTTCATCAGCTAGTTTTTGAGTCAGACGAGTTTTGAGATTCATAATCTAGATACCGTTATTAATGCTCACCATTTTGTGAAGATGATTGCCGAGACATTTTTTTGATGAGAGTTCACCGCAAATACATTTTGTCTGTGGTTCACCGCTTCTTTTTTTGCAAATAGTCAGCAAGACAGAAAAGATAGAGAAGTTTATGTAACAAAAAAGGGATGTTTTACCTTGTCTCTAGTGAGATTATTCTTCTAATCATTCTGATAATATCACAAAGAGATGCTAAAGTAGATACTAAATTCAAAATCTATTCCAAAATGCTGTGACATACATCTAAGCAAAGTCCCAAGTGCGACAGCACAGACAGTTGTTTACAACCTTTGTCTGCGACGCACTGTAGGTATCCATCTGCCGCCCGATCTCATGCATCCTCTACGTGGGCTATAACCGGCGCTCCACCGGCTCTGCTTTGTACTCGCATTTATCGGCTCTATGAATACTGTATACTAGATTTAGAAGTCTATAAAGGAGATGGTTTGGTTTAAAGCACTTTTATTGAGTTGCAATAAAATAGCGTAGCTTAGTAGCCAATAGGCGGTAGCCAGGTGGATCCATGCAATAGCTTTTTGTTGATTTCGAAAGTGTTATCTTCGACGTATTTATACATTGAATTTAATTTGCTTTTCATGATTACTACCTGGTTACTGTGACGCTAATGACTCGAACACGTAGAAAAAACGTTAGCTTACAAGTTTTAGTAACACTCTGTTTTAAACAACCAACGAAAAATGTGAAATGAAATTTAAAAATAAGACTCAAAAAAAATAAAAAACTTAAATTGATTCTTACATTAAATTAAGCAATAGTTCACGTATTACCCGGCTCAGTAGACCCGCTAACAATCGAGAGCAAACCTAATTTAGCTTCATTCCACTTGAAAAACACAATTTAGAGAAGAAAACAACGAAAATTAATGTAGTTATTTACAAAATAAACGTCGCGAAATGAAAGCTGAGACTGTTTGTCGGCAAATAGCGTGTTCAGAGCAGTTCCAACTCGGCACAAATTGTGGAATCGAATAAGTGGAGTCAGGGATTGCTCATCAGAATTAGTTAACGCGCATTTAAAAGGTCTTCATTAATGTTTGCTCATTTAAATCTGACCGAGTCGGTTAAAAAGCGCGAGAGTGCAAAGCGAAGCATGGATCTTGCCTTGGCTCTTTGGTTAGTTTTTTTTTTTTTTATTTGAGCTTATAATTATTTGTTATACCCGTCATGGGCATTTTGTTATTTTGAAGTCCATTTTCTAACACTTTAACGTGAATGCTAGATTTTTGATGAGCAACTAAATAGCATCCTTTTCAAGCAGTTCAAATTGAGACTCAGCATAAATAGAACGAAATAACCGTTTATTTTGGGGTGAATTTTAGAGTAAATAGAGCAGAATGAGAGTAAACATGAGGATATTGTTGAATTTGAGGCCGAGGACAGCGAGGAGTCGCCGGCGCGGAAGGAGGCCGAGTGTCGCCAGGACAAACGCGAGGCGGACAAAACATTACACGATTTAATTATAATATTGTTTTAAAACTTCTATTGTTTTGTTGTTAGAAAATACGATTTTCATTTAAAAAAGTGATGAAGCGCAGTGATATAAAACGTTGCTAATGATTATGGTCAAAGTGGGCTTTTTATATATCAAATTTTATCTAAAATTTGAGTAATCAATGGAAATACGTGGTATACAAAAATATTCACGCATACTCACACAAACTGTCGTATTCATAGTAGAGTAAATAAAATAAGCGGTGAGCAAGCAATTGTCTTTGAGTAGTCCTCCAAATATTTATTTAAGTAAAAATACTCTGGGTTTTAATAAGAATCCCAATGGTATAGGCCGTCAAAAAACCTTTTCACATAAAATCAAGTGCAAATCTAATAGGCAAAACGTTTTGCATAAGAATGTAACTACATATTATTATATGAACAGTTTACTCGTATTCAAGCAGTAATTTCATTTTCATAATTACTGTGTTATTATTTGTAGTTAAAATTACATGTAGCTTTTTTGTTACAAAAATAAATTTATTTGTAACTATAACTTTAAGAGTTCACTTACAAGTACGACAATTCTTCACGAAATAAAATCACAAATCGCAAACATAAAGCACACAGAAGTCAGAATCCAGGTGCAGCTCCCGTCCCTATCTCACACCGTGTCATTGCTCGCTACAAACGTGCGCCATCAGCACAAAACAGATAGGTACAGAAGTCAATCTACATACAAAGTGAGCTCGAGCAACGCAAACATAGACACCGCTCACGGACACGATACTTCGGACCGGTTCGAATCAGTGCACGTGTTTTAGTTATTATTGGTTTATATTTTCGTTCTTCCTGTTTCATTCTCTACTAGATACGAGTGCCACTACCACGATAGTTTTTAGAGCATAAGCCAAAGTTGACAAACCTAGCGCGAGCGCTGAGCGTAGGTATGAAAAGTGAAGTACAAACATGTGGTTGCTTTCTGGACCTATCTGTTTTGTGTCAGAATTCAGGTGAAACTCCTGTCACTATCTCACACCGTGTCGTTGCTCGCTACAAACGAGCGCCATCAGTCCGCGTCGCGTCGCCCGCGTCGGTGTGACAGGCGGCACGCGCGGTAATACGGCGACGACGCGACGACGCGCGACGCAATCTGACGTATCGAGATTTGGCGTCGCTTGAAATGTTACCTTCGTAGAAAGTAGAAAATGAAATGGTGCAAGTTGTGTTTCTTGGATAAAAATGCATTGAACAAGAAATCACAAAAATCTCAACAACAAATGCTAAAGTGTTCACAATTTTTTTATAGCTTGCGCTTGACCGCCATCTCGCTGAATGATGCTGACGGTGATCAATGATGCCGTCAACGATAGAATACGTTTGTCTAGAAGAAACTTATTTATTAAAATCTTAGTATTGTTATTGTAATGTAAAAGTTTGTATGGGTGTTTGTAGCACAATCACGCAAAAACAGCTGAAAAGATTTGGGTATGGACGTTGGTTATCCTCTGCATTTACACATAGGCTACTTTTTATTTTGAAAAAATACCGGTTTCTGCAGAATACCGGGTAAAATTGGGAGATGCAGCTAGTCTAGTAATTCAATAATCCGAATCTGATTCCTCGTTATTAAATTAATTACAAAAAAAACGCCCAAATCATATCCAGAGATTTTAATTATAGCAATAGGCATAAGGTCACGTGCACACTAGCGACAAGTTGCACATTATCCCAGTGACTAACGGTAATGAGGTGCTCGTGACCGCGAATAACAAACACACTACCAACATTTCCGTGGGGCTCATTGAGAGCGCCACTATTGCATTTACTGGACAAAATTGGACATTTCTCTTAGATAATTTTAGTTCCGTCATTTAGCCATCTGCACAGTTAAGTTTGTCGGTCAGAACTGCGTATGTCGCGCGACGTTTGCTAATTACTGTTATTGTCGTGTATGTACTGGCCTTTATGAGATTTTATTGCTGCGGAAATGTGATATAGTGTCAGGTGAGGCAGTGAGGCAAGTTTATACAAAACGAGCTTAAATAACTTGACTATTAGGTACATATTATTTGTTTAATTATTCTTATTACGCACCTATTAGATTGATGTTGTGATGATGTTAACCCCCAAGTTTAGAACTGACTTGTTTTTTTTCATTTCCAATAGAAATAATCAAGAATAAAAAATGTTTTACGAACGGCTAGAGTTTTTTGTTGCGTAAATATTTTGCAATTATAATTATTTTAAGTACCTACCTATTAAAATTTACATTTCACTTATCGTTTTAGATTTACAAAAAAGGTGGGTTTGTATACCATCAGGCTGAACGTCTGCCTGTTTGCCGCTCTTTTATAAATTTTGAAAAACAGAGTTAGATATAGGTAGTCAGGGGACCAGCTGCTTTCGTTTTCCCATTATCGTTCCTCTACCTAGCACGCCTCGCCCCGGCCGGCATCACTGCACACATTACGTATTCCCCCGCAGACGCGCCCAACTACCAGCGCCAGTCACCACACGTCCGCGTCTCCCGAAATCAGTAAAGAACTTGTGTTTAAAATTCAAGGATCAGACGCAATCCTGGAGGAACGTTTCTTTTATGGGGGTCAGTGGAGTAAATAACGCGTCTTCATCGGGGAGCTGGGGCTCGGTACCCAACTCACGTACGGGACCCGCGCCGGTCGCGGCCCCGCGGACACTTTGAATATTTTAACCATGCATTTATATTGCTGTCGTTCGGGGTAATAGAGTTTGATCGTTGTGGATTTTGATTTTGTGCAACTGTCGGAGGAGAACGTTGGTTTGGAATACAGATGGTGCTTCGATAATACAAAACGATACCCGCTCTGAAACTGCTTTTGCTATGCTACCTCCATACCAAATTACATGTTCAGCTGTTTTTGCGTGATTTAGTAACAAACATACAAACTTTTTTTACATGTTTATAAGTAGCATAGAGTAGAATTTCTTTAACTTTTGTTCCCTAAAAGATCAAGGGGAAGAAAAAAGCGACCCTTATGAGTCATTGTGTGAACCGATGGATAGGATCTAATTGCTGCGTCTATTACTCTATTATTTGAATAATAACCTGCTATCAACGAATAATAGCGGGTTAAGACCGGTCGGACGTGGGCGGACAGTTGGTGAAATGATAGAGCGATTATAATTACCGTTTCCTTGTGGGACGACGACGTCAGTCAAAGGTGGAAAAATAAAAAGCACGCAAGGTATGAGGCATCAGTAAATTATTAAACGTTTACTTTTTAATTTGTGTATTATTTTACAAATCAACGTAAACTGACCTAAGCAAGACATAGGGTCTTATAAACAAAGCTTAAAAATTTCCATCTTATTTTCGCACGTGATATTTCACGTCAGCGTCAAGTTGTTACAACATTTTAAGCAGTGTTTATAAGAAAGAAATATACAAGAACTAATCTAAAGAATCTGAAAACATTGAACCTTACATCTTGTAGTTTTTGAAATAATAGACATAATTAATTATACAGTCAGTAACCTTAAGTAGGTACCAGACACCTATTCTATCTCTGTTCCGTCGCGAATGAAAGTGAAAAGCCAACAGAAAATGTAAAACGTCACAGGAACAGATGCAAAGTGCCGCTGCGTAAATGCCTAAAGCAATTACAGAATCCGAGGCGGCCGCTCCGTGACTTAAAACCATCCGGCATTGATCTACCGGCAGGTGTCGCTGGAGTCGCGACAGACGTAAAACAATTACTGCCGGAGCTAACCTCATTACCCTGCGACTGCGAGACAGTGTCGCAGTGTCGCGACACTCCGACACCGAGTGTCGCTCGGGTGTCGCGCGTCATGTCATGCAGCCTGGCACTTAGTACGCCCGAATTGGACGGAATCGAATTACTTCTTTTGAGTGAGTAAACTGGCGTTTTTGTGCACTCTCTGGGCAGATTCTCTCGGTTGCTTTATTTTTGGCAGATTCACATCAGGCATATTTACTTTTTAGCATTGACTGTATTTATACCGCCAAACGTCCAACTAATATTGGACAGACTAATAATGTTGTGCTTGTGGTAGAACTTCAGATTTGTTTTGCATTCTGTTCTCAATAACTGGCTAGGATACTTAATTTGTGGGTTTGGCAAAGCATATGCCAAATTATTTATAAGCCTGCGGTAGTTTTGGTGAGCTCCATCTATATAACTTTCGAATTTGGGGGGCAAAAATAACTGAAAAATTTATTACATCTCTACCTATTTTGTATTTTTACAATCAAATTAATTCGAAACATCTACGACTCAAAACTTAAACTTCCCATTACATTGTCAAGTGGGTCAGCGAGCGGTCCTACAAAACAGTTCAGTTAAAAAACACACTGATTGTTTAAGCTATGAACACTTTCGAATATATTTCTTGTAGACTTTATTCCGCGTAGCTAAGCCTGGTCCTTTGTAGTCGCAGAGCTCGTAGAGCAGGCCTCCAGCCTCCAGCCCGGAGTGGAGGGCGCTCGACACTCACTAGCTCTCCGCTTTGAGGCAGCTTTGTTAGTGGCTGCCGGGTTTTACACTCTTTAGGCTCGAGTGAGGAGTGAGAGACTGTGCAATTGGGAAGAGTAAACTGTTTTATTAGATTCAAAGTTTTGATTAAAAAAATTGTGGATTAAAAAAAATTGTTATGAGCTTGACAGAAGTGAAAACTTTAAGTAAAACTACTTCAATTATTAGGTTACCTTACCTTACTAAGCTAGATTTTTTTTCTTATACTTACCTATTATAAAATTAAATGATTATAAAAATAATTATGATGATTAGATTATTCGAAGTTATGATTATGTTGATCAATGGCAAAAGGCGAGTTGGTGGTCAAACGTAGACCTATTCGCGATAAAAAAAAGATGATAATATTGAATGGCTTCATTTAAAATCAATCAAGGTAACGTTGCAAAATCTCAGCAGTCGGTATTGTATTGAAGCATGTTAAGAAACCTTAGTACAAACACCAATAACATATACTATTATAGGTAACATCCAAGCATTTCATGCGGTAATAGGTCGGCACTTGGTCCCGATGGCAGGACGTCCGCTCCCCACGCACTCCTAGACTAGAATTGTCTAATTGAGTGCGCAGACACCTGACCTCTACATACCTACATACCAAGTGCAATAAGACTGATGTGGGTACATCTTGAGCTAGATTGGGGCTTCACTTCGGAATGCTTCGTCTAAGTGGGCGACGCAGCCAGGAACACACACAGAGACGAGCGTCGGTTGACATCAGTGAAGAAATCGAACGATTCTCATCAAAAAATTGATCGAAATCGTTTACCCCTAAATGCAGGCTATAATCGTAAGGATTTTCAAAGTTCGTAAAGCGTCTCATTATATTGAAGCACACAACTTCTGGGTCGGTCTCGGTTCACAGAAGCGATTTGTGGCGCCATTATTTTAATAAAACCACGCGACGTGTTCCGAGTGTGAACTACACCTGCAATCATCCTAATGCGGCAATAAGAAGCAATCAAAGAGGAATTAGGGCGCGTTCACACGACGCGCCGCGGGCGGCGGCGGCGGCGGTGTGTCCTCGCCGCGCATTAGTGCGGCCCGAGCGGAATTATGATGTTGTTTAGAGATATTTTTTAGAGTTAATGTGGTGTAATTTAGAAATAGTTACGGTTGCGGGAAGATTAAAATCGTATTTAGATCTATTTTTCTACGGCGGTGACAAAAAGTTACTCAACTTTAGAATGGCCTTATTTTCAAGCAATGAATGAATATTTCTGTGACGTATTTGGTATTGTGGTGAACGTAACCGAGATGGGAATATAAAACTACATTAAGCTTGAAGTGCTCATCTCGCTCATCATCATTACTCGTCAACCGCTCACTATTTACACTTCAGAAACGTCATTACATTTGATGGCAAAATTTGCCTACTCACAAATTCATCAAAATATCTCATCTCGTGCGATTATCATTTAACCTCAAAGCCTCAACACCCTCATATTTACATCAGAATATTTCCGCCGCAGCCTCCCCACTGAAGCTGAGTAGAAAACTCTACAGATAAATCGTTCGAAATACTTGTTTTATTTAAAAAAGACATCATTCAGAAAAATATGAGTTTGATTGTTTCCGCGAAAATAATGTCAATCGTTCTCACACTAGTTTGTTGGCTAAAAAGAAGTTGTTACAACTCGTTTATTTTTTGCCAAAAAATAAATTTTCTCATAGAGTTGACTGGTTTAAATAGACGTCAAAAAGGAATTGTCTAAATAAGTATCAGACAGCGGCGCTATGGACAAGCCTTGTTGCCTCAAACGCCTATTCTCGAAGCATGCCCTCAATCATTCATACGTGAACTCATCGGTGAAGTGCTCACGTCTGCGTATTGTAATACTCTACTGCGTTCGTTGGAGCTATTTCTCTGTAGGATTACATGCTCAGTGCCACCACACACGACAGCCGACGCGTGTCACACCACGTCATAAGACGCTGCGACGCATCGCGTCATATAGCCTCGCGTCATAGCCGTGGCGTCGCGTGGCGTCGCGTCGCGTAATCACCTCGTAAATCACCCGTGTGAGGAAGTATTAAATATGCGCGACGCGGAAACTTGTCTCCCGCGTGTGAGCGTCATTATTTATTATTGCTTCAGAGATTTGGAGACGTGATTGCACAGCGACGTCAGATTGACAAGTTCTTACTCCAACTCGGCTGAAGACATGACTCGTCTTGTACAAACGCGATAGGTACGAGTAATATTCCAAGACTTTAGACAGCTCCATGTAAATCTATAGAACGAATGAACTAATTTTATTTTTTATTACATAGTTTAATGTAATTGGTTTGGTTTTGTTCGTGACATTTTCGTCAGCAAGAAGATAGAAGCTTTCAAGCAACAAGCAATCACGCAAACTTTATCCAACTGTTGTGTAATTATAGTGTAAACATTTTAGTGTAGTAGGTAATAATGAGTTAAGATAATTAGCCTTTTTTGTTCCTGTTCTAACACGTTTTTAAAACACCGAGGTAAATAATTTCAAGTAGGTAAGCTAAGTATTATATTACTATAATCATTTTGTCCATTAATAACAATCAGTGCTAAATAGTCATACGGCCGCGCCGATAGCGTCGCCTTCTATTAGCGGAGGTGTTTATCTGATCTAGGTCTCGGAGCCAGCCGAGGCTCAATTCCAAGGAATTTTTAGCACTGATTGATTGCTAGGAAAACGACCAGTTACACAAGTTGGACTTATTTATATTAATGCCAATAGTCTCAGCAACTAATAAAATAATAATTGATCCATAAAGTTTTATTATTATGTTTTGCATAGTTTTCACATAATAACAGAAATGTAAGAAACTACTTCTGGTATTGGCACTTGTATAAAGCCTGGTAGCCATTTACATGCCATAAGCCTGATTAATATATAATTGCGAAAGTGTGTTTGTTTGTTTCAATTTCACGCTTTCACTACTCAACTGATCATCATCTTTGCAAACACGTTGTCAGGGGTATAGAAAAGAACATAAGCTACTATTCATTTCGCAGGTTTAACCATGGCCCGTAGTTTGGTTATAATATTGCTGTGTCACCCAGTTTGCACTGCAAAACATTGCATGGCTGCTCTTGTCATCCTACCATTTTAAGCTTTAAACTTGCCTTGCTTATTCCTGGCACAAACATCTGTAACCGACCTTAAACAAGCACTATCAGTGTCTGAATCTGATTAAATCCAGCGCACAACAGCGCCCGTAGCCAGATATACCCAGATATAACCAGATCTAACTAGATTAACTTGCGATCGCCGATTACGGAACATTGTCTGCGTCGCGTTGGCGACAACACCTGGGCGAGTCCGAGCGCTGGGCTGGTTTAGTGCAACACTACACGACAGTGGAGGGCAGTCGTGAAGCTTTAGTGGAATTGGTGCGCGATTTGTCGATCACCTCACTCAATGACATGGACTGATGACTGATGGACTGAAGGCAGGATACAAGCGGAAACGACTTTCATAGTCATATGTACCTAGATCTCATGTCAGTAATCAACAGAAACACCTTTTGAGTGAGCTATTATTAAGGCCGATGATAAAATGTGGCAAACTTTTAATAATATATTTGTTTTTCTTTTACGCATTTTTCTATTTTGTACGCTTTTTGCTCTCGAGTCATAAAAAAATACTAAGTACTAAAAATAATTTATTAATTTAATTAAAATCAGAATCAATCAAATTATTAACTTGCGCAATTTTTAAATATTTGAAAAGAAACAAATAAGCAAGTAACTTAATAAAAAAATGACCTACTATCTAGTTACTTAATAATATACACGTAACACGACACTACACGACTTTCCCGACTGCAGTCACCGGGCACTACCCCAACTACCAGTCTCAGTACAGCAGTACCAACAAGTCTCGCAGTCTCGTCCGGTGACTGAGTTTACAGTTTACAGGGCCACGGTCCGGGAAACTTGCCGGTAACATTGTACCAAACAATTAAAACTCTATTGACTCATTAGGAGTTTGGCTTCGTTGTTTGTTGCTTCGGTTTATCTACTATAATAGAACATTTATTGGAGTTAACGTGTGTTATGATTAACTTTGGTTGAGAATTAAAGGTAAATTTTGTGGGTCAGTTCTATAGAAAGCCATTATAAGTTTTTTATATCGATTGAATACCTCAAAAAAAGCTAATCACACTATTTGATATTTAAAGTATCATTTGTTCGATTTCACGCCATGTAACTACTTCCTTGCAAAATTTTATCAGAATCGGTCAAGTCATAAAAAATAGAACAGGGAGGCAAAAATTACTACTGGACCAAAACTGATACTTTTGTATAAAATTAGTACAATGTGCTGAAATAAAGAACGCTACGAGAATATGTTTAGTTCGTTATTTTTTGTTGCATTGAAGATCAAAAATGTATGTAAAACTGCTAAACTGTTACGTGAAATAACTCAACACTTTACATTAATTAAATCAACGTAAAGAGCGCCGAGAACGTATCAAAGGAAACGCCGACCTAAATTCATTCAAACAAGAAGTAAACAAACACTTCGCGCTGACTTCCGACTCAAATATGAAATGTAAGACTTCATAACCCGAATATTACGGGCGAGCGTATGCGGAGACGCAGGTGACGCAGGAGACGCAGGTCCGCGCAGAGCAGGGCAGAGCAGGTTGTATGATGCATCAAGAATAATCGAGATACAGAAGGCGTAGGTCCACGCAGCGCAGGGCGGAGCAGATTACGATTATGTAGGTAATCTATGACTGGGACCGTCCATAATTACGTCACACGTACTCGTATTTCATAGTTTTTTACCGCTCTCCTCCCGTCCTAGTCACAGCTGGTCATGTTTGTGAGACTCCCCCTCCCTAGTGACATGTCAGATATTTTTCGCAATTTTCCATCTTCAAATTTTTACTAAAAATTCGCTTTCAATATTTATATATTTTAGATTTAGAATAAAATACTTACAACCCTGCCCAACCCCCTCCCTCCCCCTTTTACGTGTAACGTAGATGGCTCCTCAGAGACCTGCTTTGCTTTGCGCTGCGGTGTAGACACGTACGTGACATGTGTCTGTCCTGCTCTGCGCCCTACGCCAGTCTCGCTCGCTCTCCCCTGCAATATCTGTACTGTGCTGCGTCCCCTGCGTCTCAGTATACGCCCAGCCTAACTGCGAGTTCACTTCAAGCCTAACTTCGGGAATCCTTGTAAGTGAAATAAGGGCAAAGGTGTTTTGGTGACTTCATTTCATTAATTTGGTTTCGAGTGCTTTATTGAAGTAAAATCGGAGTTTGTTGTTTATTTGGGTATAAATTATGTAGCGGTCGTAGCTTGAGTAGGTGTTTGTAATCGATCACCGATGCTTAGCAACGGATGACACGGTCCGTCTTTGTATTAGTGACCGCTAGTTATATTTACAATTTCGCCCTACCATGGGTCGAAAGACAAGTTAATTGTAGGTTTGGTTGTTTGTTCCATTTTAAAAACTGCAAAGTTATGTGAGAGGCCTTCAGGCGCCTGAAAACTTTGGTACAAGTCTGAGCGTCTCACTTAGCATTACAAACTTACTTACTTTTTAATAAGGATATAAATAATATCTTTACCAATTGTAGATGTCTGTAATAAAATATCTAGGTACTTACAAAAATTACATGAAAAGTTAAAAAGTATTTTTCGGTTTTAATTGAGACAGATGGCCATAAAGTCGAGCTGACCTTACAAAGTTCCTCTTTGCACCACGGGACCCTAAACTTCAAGCGAATGGTCAGCTAATTTCTGACAGAAAATTGCTTTCAAAAGCTGCATCTTGCAAGTACCTACGTAATTACCTAGCCAATTTCCTTGTCTCTAATCCAGTAACACGGTTCACGTTTAAATTTAAACCTTATTTGGATAAGAATATGGTTTGTTTTTGAGCATTGTCTGGTGAAATAGGTTCGGTAATACAATGAGGTACCAAATTACAAATCAGTACATGTCGCGTCCCTCAGGAGGGGAGCGTGGGGTATTGATGACTCGAATTACTTATCGAAAGGTGGCCCTGGTCCTATTTGTACAGTGGTGGTCTTTATAAAGGTGAGGGTCAGTAAACTGTCGAATTAGAATTTGACATTTTTATTCCAATAAGAATAACGAACCGTAAATAAATAAATAATGAACCGAATAAAGTCGACCCAGTTATGTAATTAGATGAAAACGTAAACCAAAGAAAAAAACAAAAAATAGTAATCAAACACTAACACGGATATCTATACCTAATATAGAAGAGAAAACAAAAAAAAATTAGAATGTAAATTATTATAGGGTTATAAAATATTGCAATTCACAAGAAAACGCAGGGGTTGAGCCATGTTCGTTGCATCGTGCTCCCTGCGACTCACACTGACTCGTGACGGATGACTCGTCGACTGCACTCGAGGGGCACAAACGTAATATTTTATTAAAAACTAAATAAATCGCGATCATTTAACGCATGTGACGCAAAACGAGTAATGGGAGACATCAGGACAATTTTTTTTATGCAATTGAGGGACGAGACGAACAAATCACTCGGCTGAAGTTAAACGTTAGGTTAATAATGACGTAACGTATTTTATGAGCAATCTTTACATTTAAGATTTGATGTACTTAAAGTAGGCCATGTTTTTTTTTGTTCTATATTATTGTTGTTTAAATACAGATTAAACATTTAAGACTTTTCAATAATTTCAAACGCATATTTAAAAAAATTGTTTTAATAAAATGGATCGATAACAAAATCAAGAGACTGATAAAAGTAAGATTTCAATTCCATCCAAAGTATAATAAATTATTTAATAATTCTTATTTAATGATAAATGATATAATAATTAATGAGCTATTTCCGATTCCTGTAGGTAATGAATAGTAAATAATAGTAATGAATAGTGCACATTGTCCCTCTCACAGCCGCAGGTAGCCATCAATAATCGCCGCTATCTCGGGACCGTCGTTTGTCTTCCTTCTCTTTAAGAAGGCTCCACACTATTCGACACGCTAGTTGAAACACTACGCAAAGCGAGTAAATTTGGGCAAAGGTAAGGTTAGACAAAGTACCCCTACTTTGCCAGCTTTCCCAATATCATTTTTTTGGTTAGAAGCAACTAAATAATACAACTTTCTGATAGCTTACGTCAATAACGAAACCTAATACCGGCTTCACGCATTAAGTTAATACATACAATAACTTTTGATATTACGTTTCTTTTAAGGTTTGAAAATATGGAACTGAAATACTTGAAAATTGAAATTGAAAATATATTTTCTCTCTCTTCTAGTAAGATAATTATCATTTACTCCATACCGATCTCTTAAACTTGACCAATTACTATTGCTGGGGGGGTGTTATGGTTACTAATGCGTCCTCATATGGCTTATATATCGACCCAATCTTAGCCATAAACGTTCTAGAACAGTTGCTAATAAAAAGCTAGTTAGCAGTGTTACCAGCGGAGGTGCTACTTTACCCGGTGTCCCCCGCACATGTGCAATCTAACAAAGGAGCCTCCGAACGTACCTGGAACAAAAAGAGTGCTTCGTTAATTAAATCTGCTGAGGAAAACGTAGCCAAATGGAAACCGTTTTTCAGAATACGAGTCACTTCTTATTTGACTAGAAAACTTTAGAAGCTTTCTCTCGCTGAATGAGGACTGCTGTGTTTTTAACTCAGAAATTAATTAGGTGACGCTCTGACGCGTAATATTATAATATATTAAAAAAGAGCACCTTTTTTCCTGGTATACAGAAAATTTTTAAACGACTCAAAATTAAAAAAAATTATGTATCTTAGATGTCACGTAAACATACAAACAAAACATTACGTTCCGTTTGGACAGTCGGATAAATTGTACATGATACAAGATGATAAGGAAAGGGTATGCCAAACCAAAAATGGCTCCTGTTATGGTAAAAGTTATTCATAATGATTCCTACGAGCCCTTTTTGGCTAAGGGCTTAGTCAACCCTTTCCTTATAGCCCTGTATAGAAAGGAGTAATAATCCAGTCGTTAACTAGAGGCTGAATAGCCGGCGCGGCGGCGCTGATGGCATTTTACAAGCGGCAGCGGCGTGCGGGGACTGCGCAGTTGTGCACAGCAGTTCGTACAGTATACACCGCTGGTACACGGGTTGATGCTGCGAGTGACGAGCGGCGCGCGGCGCGGACCAACACACCGGAAGAGATGACATCCCGCCGACCTGTCTTGGAAAATCTTGTCCGAATAAAATGCTAATTCTTTGGTTGTACTGAATGTGTGTTATCTTTGGTTCAGAAATTTTAGGATTCAAACAATAAAATTATTCAGAACTAGCTTCCGCCCACGGCTTCGCCCGCGTGGACTATACCTCGGGAACCGAAAATTTTTCCGGGATGAAATTAACTTAACCCTCTTTTTTGAGAGCATGTAAAAAGTGTCATACAATGGAAGCGGGGACCCCAAAAACCCCTGGATGCAATAATTCAGCCCCCTCGAATCATTTTGAAAAATGACGGCCATTTTGAATCGTTTGTATTTTCGCCACCACCATCAAGTAGCCCTTGTTAACTCCTATGACATTTAGTCAAACACCCATCCATCTTCAACCGTTTCGGAGATATAGACCCTCAAGTTTATATGGAGGCCATGTTTTTGAGGCGACTATGTTATTTTTAATGGCTCCGAAAAGGTCCGAGGTTTTGATAACTTTTTAGTCTCAGCGCTTTGGTAAAAATGTTTTTAGTTTTCGAGATAATTAGCAGTTCCACCTCGAGGATGTGACTTTTCGAAGGTTTTGGATTTTTTCCGGATGTTGTTTACCCGCCTTAAGTTTAGTACATCTGTAAAGTTTTGAGTTAGCATCAAAACAATTTTTTCCCCGTACTATCTTTACCACGCCATTTCACCCCCACTGATGTTGATTTTCTAAATATGGTGAAATAAGTGTTCGTTATTTTTTTAAGCTTCGTATATTTGTAAGGATTTCAATACCGTGGCGTCAAAAACAATGCTTCTCCATACTAACTCTAACACCCTATTTCACACCTTTATAGGTTGAATTTCATAAAATCCTTTCTTGGTACACGTTTACTCATCAAGACACATTCCATATTTCTAATTTCTACGACCAGCGGTTTAGTCTGTCAGTGAGTCATTACAATTCTCTCTCCATACTATATTTATCCAAAAAATCCGTACTATCCAAAAATAATAAAACCGGTATCTATTATTTTTTTAGCTTAGTAAATTTGCAAAGTTATATAATCGTAGCATTAAAAAAAATATTTCCACACAAATTTTAAAACCCCGTTTCACCCTTTTTAGGGTTGACTGTCCAAAAATAATGAAACAGGTATCTATTATTTTTTTTAGCTTAGTACATCTGCAAAATTAAATGATCATAGCATTGGTAAAAAATATTTTATACAAACTTCAACACTCTTTTTAACCCCTTCGGGGGTTGATTTTCAAAAACCAAAAAAATAACTGTTTATTATTTCTTTTAGCTTAGTATATTGGCAAAGTTTCGTAACCACAGTACCAACAAAAAATTCTTCATACAAACTTCAATACTCCGTTTCACCCCTTTAGGGGTTGATTTTCAAAAAATAAAAAAATAACTGTCTAATATTTTCTTTAGCTTAGTATATTTGCAAAGTTTCATAACCACAGCATTAAAAAAAAATCTTCATACAAACTTCATTGCTCCGTTTCACCCCATTAGGGGTTGATTTTTTAAAAATGATGAAATAGGTGTCAATTATTTTTTTAACGTTAGTATATTCGCAAAGTTTGATAATCGTAGCATTAAGAAAAATATTTTTTTCATACAAACTTAAACACCGCTTTTCACCCCCTTAGGGGTTGAATTGGGAAAATTCCTTTCTCAGTGTGAGTCCGCTTTTTGGTATAAAACTTTTGTCCAAATTTGACGTTTGTAGCTTAAGCGGTTTAGGCTGTGCGTTGATCTGTCAGTCAGTCTCGACATTCACTTTTATCTGTTTAACCCTTTCAGGGGTGGATTTTCAAAAAATAATGAAACAGGTATCTAATATTTTTTTTAGCTTATTACAATAGCAAAGTTAAATAATCGAAGTATTAGGAAAAAAATAATTTTATACAAACTTCAACACTCCGTTTAACCCCTTTAGGGGTTGATTTTCAGAAAACAAAAAAATACGTGTCAATTATTTTTTTTAGCTTAGTATATCTGCAAAGTTTCGTAGCCACAGTATCAAAAAAAAAATCTCCATACAAACTTCAATACTCCGTTTCACCCCTTTAGGGGTTGATTTTCAAAAAACAAAAAAATAAGTGTCAATTATTTTCTTAAGCTTAGTATATTTGCAAAGTTTCATAACCACAGCATTAAAAAAAAAATCTTCATACAAACTTTATTGCTCCGTTTCACCCCTTTAGGGGTTGATTTTTCAAAAATGATGAAATAGGAGTCGATTATTTTTTTAACTTTAGTATATTCGCAAAGTTTGATAATTGTAGCATTAAGAAAAATATTTTTTTCATACAAACTTAAACACCCCTTTTCACCCTCTTAGGGGTTGAATTGGGCAAATTCCTTTCTTAGTGTGCGTCCGCTTTTTGATATTAAACTTTTGTCCAAATTTGAAGTTTGTAGCTTAAGCGGTTTAGGCTGTGCGTTGATCTGTCAGTCAGTCACGACCTTCACTTTTATATATATTGATTCAGAATAATTTAACCTTAATTAACAATTAATTTTGACGTAAGACACACACACAGACACACACACGCACAGGTTGCAGGGTGCCTGTGATACTAGTAGAATCTAATTAAATACGATACATTACAAAATCATTGTAATAAAAATTAAATATCTAAATCAAAGCTGTCGAAATTTTCATTTTCTATACAAATATTATAAAGAGGAAAGGTTTGATTTTTTGTTTGTTTGTTTGTTTGTATGAATTGAATAGGCTCCGAAACTACTTGGCAGATTTGAAAAATTCTTTCACTGTTGGAAAGCTACATCATTTCTGAGTGACATAGGCTATATTTCATTTTCAAAAAAAATAGGCATCCTTACTAAAATTACGATAACGTAATCCAAGGTGTGAAAAAAATATCAAAAAACTACCTTACATCGCGTGCGCTGCGAAAACTATTGATGATAGAACAAAATGATATACTACATTTTTTTAGAACACACCATTATCTACAAAAAATCAGCGGCAGCATATCTCTAACTATTACAGTCATGTCACAATTTTTGTAGTGGTAGGGCTCTTTTGCAGACCCCGCCTGGGGAAGTACCACACCTTTGCCAGTTATTCCACCGCCAAGCAGTAATGTGCAAACATTACTGTGTTCCGGTTGGAAGGGCATTGTTTCCAGTGAAATTACAGGGCAAATGGGAGATTAAACAACTTATATCTCAGGGTGACGAGCGCAGTGCTGTGCCGCGCAGGGTCTTGAATTCTGTGAGTTCAAAATTCTGGGTAGCGCAGACCTGTTATGGGCAAACGTGACGTTTAACATCAGGCGAGCGATTTACTCGTCTCGTCACTCAATTACTTAAAAAAAAAAAAAAAAAAAAAAACAATAAGCGTTTTTTTATTGAAAAAAAGAAATTAAAATACCACCGCTACAAAAAGCTCTTTATTTTATCTCTTTATTTGTCCCAATCATGCTTTTAAGAAATTTAAACCCTCCGAGCATGTGTAATGGGACGAGGCTGCTTATTAAGGAGTTAAAGGACAATTTAATAGTAGCAACTATTATCACTGGCCCAGCAGGTGGTCAACTAGCTCATATACCGAGGATACCGATGATCCCAACTGATCTGCCAATCCCATTTAAACGGCTTCAATTTCCGGTAAAAACATCTTTCGCATTAACAATTAACAAGTCCCAAGGCCAAACCTTCGAATTAGTAGGGATCGATCTGCGAAAGAAATGTTTTACTCATGGTCAACTGTATGTTGGTCTATCGCGAGTCGGAGCCCCTGAAAATCAATTTATTTTGCTGCCACAAAATAAAACAACATCAAATATTGTTTACAGAGAAGCTCTAACAAAATAAATGTATTTTCTTTTATGGTTATGACCTCAATAATTGAAAAAAAAAAACAAAAAATTAAAAAAATATATCAAAAAAAAGAAAAAAAACCCCAAAAATATACAAAAAAAAACACATAAATACAAAAAAATCATTAAATAATATCTGAATTTAATTATTCTTATTTTTTTTTTTATTTACTCTTTTTTAGGAGCTCGACGCAAAAAGGGATGAATATGTGTCATATTATTATTATTATTATGAATGTGTTAAAATTAACAAATCTAAATGTAATGTTTAATGCCCGTGCGAAGCCGGGACGGGCCGCTAGAACCTACGTAGAATAGATATTACACAAACATTAATAATCTATACTAATATTATAAAGAAGTAAAGTTTGTGTTTGTATATTTGTTAAATTGTAAGGGGTAATCTCGGGATCTACTGAACCGATTTTAAAAGTTCTTTCACCAATAGAAAGCCACATTATTGCTGAGTGTCATAGGTTATATAAAAAACCGAAAAATAAAAAGGCTTTTACGTGGTAGTCCGTTTTGCAAAGTGAATCGGAGAAAAAACGGTCCGGACGGCGCGCGATGGCTTCGGGTTTAATTAAAATTATGCCCAACGAAGTGGGCACGGGTCAGCTAGTATTAAATAAAATCAGTCTGTCAATATGAGTAAGGCTACAAAATGAACATGTAAATTCGTGCTTGCATGTCTAGCGTTTTATTCATCCGATGGGCCTAACAAGGGCAAGCGGCGCGCTGTAACGGCTGTAAAGGTACGATTCCACCAAAATAGTGTTTAGCACATTAGTTTACAAACATTTTGTGCATAACTCCAGCATTGCACGTACTAAGCTTGTATCGAGTTTAGCTTCTGGCTCCACCGGCAAGACTGTGCGTAACTTTTGTAAACGCACAGTGTGGCACACTTGTGCAAGAACATGTTCACTGAGAAGAGTTCTGTCTTCAGTTGTTAATTTGGACGGGCGAGAAAACGTAGTGATTTGTGCTGCAGCTTGTGTTTTATTATGTAGCCAAAATAATTTTCCATTTTCTCATTACCTCAGTCGAGTCACAATTGAAACATTGAGCTAACTCTTGAGTGGCGTCGTGTTTTTTGTTTCTATTTTTATAATCATTGTGACTGGAATCCCATAATAGAGGATAAGTTTCAATCGCTTGAATAAATTTAATGATTTTATCATTCGTCCAATCCATTTTTAACTCTGTTAAAACATGTGCGCGCACAAATAAATGTTTTCGCTTTGGTAGCGGAAGCAAGACTGAGTTTGCGAACAACGAGTGCGTACGCGTCGACACGAGTCCACTACTTGTACTGTGTACGCGCACACGAGTGCACAGCTGTGCGCAAACATTGCTAAAATGTTCGCGCACAATTTGTTCTTGTTCGCTTGAGTGAGTCGACCAAAGCAAACATTTGTGCCGTACGCTGTGCAGCACTGTGCCGCACAGTTCCGCACACTGGTGGAATCGTACCTTAACGGCAACAAGTGCAGGTGTCGTTAGTTCGTTACCCGCTCGCTAACCGCATACCTGGGGAGTACTTACCTGCGGGTGACCATTGGGCGGACTGTTTGCTCGGTCGGTAGCTGTTATCGTGTGGTTATGGGCGAAGCCTGTTGGTTGTCGACTAAGTTTTGTTTATATTTTCTAACATACTAGTCTTTTTTTTGCTTTTATTTAACTTATAAAATATCCCTTAATAAGTTTGTATGAGTTTTGTAGTGGTGGGGCTCTTTTGCAGAGCCCGCCTGGGGAAGTACCACACCTTTGCCAGTTATTCCACCGCCAAGCAGTAATGTGCAAACATTACTGTGTTCCGGTTGGAAGGGCATTGTTTCCAGTGAAATTACACGGCAAATAGGAGATTAATCAACTTATATCTCAGGGTGACGAGCGCAGTGCTGTGCCACGCAGGGTCTTGAATTCTGCGAGTTCAAAATTCTGGGTGACCTGTTATGGGCAAACGTGACGTTTAACGTCAGGCGAGCGGTTTGCTCGTTTCGTCACTTAATCACATAAAAAAAATGAGTGTTTTTTCAAATTTGTGTTTTGATTTAAATTCAATACATGGAGCTCCAATAGAAGTACTTGAGCTACTTCACTTACAAAATTTTGTTGTATTGCTACAAAACTACAAATTGGCTACGCCACAGCTGCCCCAACATTTCAGGTAAGTATTTGTATCAATTTTAATATTATGGCGAGTGTAGCAACATACGAGTACATACATTGTATGTAAAAAAAAAGGTTTTTATTTTACTATGCAAACTAACTTAGTTTTGACACATTTTGTTATGAACTACGACAATTATGACTTTTTTTTACGTGAGGATTTCCGCTTTTATTAGTTAAAATAAAAAAACATTTTTATTTTCATATTTTTAAACCCTTATTTTGCTCTTTTCCCGTAGCCTTTGCCATGCCGGCCCCTCTTTTTCATTTAAACCAAAAGCAGACAAACAGAGAAGTCTCAAAAATAAAAGAACTAATTTCCTCAAAATATTCTCATTAGCATAGTCATGTTTCCCGACACAAGCACCGTGTAATGGAAACATTTAATCCTTTGGAATCTCTTTCCGCGCTTTGTCGAGCCAGCCCTAATTGCGACCGACGAAACTACCAAGTCTAGATTAAAATGGCATCCGGAAAAATCTGCCACTCAAAGGCATACCTTAATGCTTTGAAGATAAAACATAGTTTGTGTTAATAATGGGAATTGTAATACGAGTTCAGTATGATTTGCTACTGAAAATTATGACTTGAGATGTTTGTGCTTAAAATTTCTTTTGTTTTGGTTTAGAAAATAATGGTTAGTCTTAGCAAAGGAAGCACGGCAGGAATTAAACAGAAAAGGTAATGTTCTAAAGGAGATTGAGAAATATTGTATTCAAAGGAGAAGGAAAGTTTAAAAATATATATTAATTGTTTTTCTAACCATTTAGTACGAATATATAATTTAAATTAACTGTCTCACGATCACCATTAGAAAGCTTGTAAAATAATGAGGTAATGAAATATTGAAATAAAATAAAACAATGATAACAATAGTACCTACCTACAAAAAAGACAGATAAAATTAGTATAGGTATGCATATTCAAATTAGTCAAGAACTTAAAACGTTTACAACCAAAATTACGAGTAAAATTGCATGTGCAATGAATAAAAACATCTAACATTTACGAGTCAAAGTTGATGCCATAAACTTTATGGTTAGTTTAATGGGCGAGTCCCCCCCCCCTCACCCCTTCATCCACCCCCTCCCCTGACTCCGCTCAGTCTGCAGACAGTCATATTCACGCATTGTCCTACGTGATCCCATAATAGATACAAACTTGGACCGAGACAGCCTAGTTAAGTCCAACAAAATATCCGTTTACGTGGGAAGAAAAAGCGAAATAGCTAGCGTAGTTTCTACCGCGATATTTTAGACTGTGGTTGCTGAAACATCTATGTTATGACTTATATAAATTTGAAACAATCACATTTTAACATTACTAATAACTAGCAGTGCGCCGCAGTTTCACCTGGTTTACAATTTTTTTCAAAATCAGTTTAGTAGTTACGAAGATACTAGGTAACAAACATTCGCATACACAAACATGTGCATTTATAATATTATATTACGTAGGACGAACGTTTTGCTTCTTAATTTTCCTGACTTTTGGCTAAACCATCAATAAACATTTCATTAAATTTTATGAGCAACAAGAGCGATGCTACTCGTATGTGATAATATGAAAAACAAACTATACCTACGCGCGTGGCCTTCGCTTCCGGGTAGCTCACATTATGCGTTTTTATTAGTCGCCTCGCATCGCATCGCGACTTATTATGACTTCGTCACCCATCTAGGACAACGAGTCGCCGAGACTTGCTGATCCGTATTCATGGGGTTTCCTGAAATTGCTTTATAGCCTGTGAAAAATAACATTTTATACGAACTGCGTCACAGCTTTCAAAATGCAGACTCGCAGACGGAATACTCGATGGAAAATGAACAATAAAAGCTGTGTCAAAGAGTTATTTGTGACGCGGAATATGCAGGAAGCTTTTATAAGATGTGACGTGACAAAGTTGGCTTAGCACTTTGGTGCAGTGTTTCATAAATCAAGTTTCAAGTATAATTCGAGTTGATTTAACGAAAACGCCGACACGTGAAAGTTTAATTTAGTTTTATTATAAGCAGACTGGCTAGGCGTATGACCATAGCTCACTCGATACGTTGCTTGTTTAAAAAACAGACTCTAAAACCCTGAGTTAGAAATAAACAAATTCAAATTCAAATTCAAAATAATTTATTCAAATATGGGTACATCAATGTACACTTCTGAATGTCAAATACAATTTTTACGAATAAATTAGTACACAATAAATTAAATGTCAAAGAAAATAATATTATTAGAATGTCAAAAATTATATAAAATAATTGCAATGTCAAAATATCAATGTATAAAATAACTACAATAGTAGGTATAATCAGTCAAGTATTATTATTACAGTCTAAATACAATTTACGTAAAGAGACTTTATCACAGATGAAGTCTTCAATTTTGTAGTAAGCCTTTTCAATTAAAAAGTCTTTTAAAATTCTTTGAAAATCTGTGTCTTTCTTATTTACTAGAGTAACAGGCAACAAGTTATAAAATAGTACGCCGTTCATTACAAAAGAGTTGCCAGTTTTGGCTAATCTAATTTTAGGTAGAACAAGTTTAAACTTGTTCCTTGTTATGCTAGTATATTGACTTCGTTTGTGATATTTATGAATATTTTTACGCACATAATTACATAATGTTCAAGAAAATATACAAACATGGTAACGTTAAAATTTTCACCTGCGCAAAAACTTGTCTAAGAGATTCTCTATAACCTAGCCTATAAATAGCCCTAACAGCGCGTTTTTGTAAAATAAAGATGCTATTTACGTCTGCTGCATTACCCCAAAGCAATAATCCATACGACATAACAGAGTGGAAGTAACTGAAATAAACAATTCTTGCAGTTTTAATGTCTGATAGTTCTCTTATTTTCCGCACTGCAAATGCTGCGGAACTCAATTTGTTAGACAGTTCCTTGATATGTGCTCCCCATTGAAGTTTGCTGTCAACGATAAGGCCAAGAAACTTAGCATCCTTCGACAAAGTAAGTTGATCGCCGTCAATAACTATACTAGGCAAGGAAGGATTATTAGTCAATGTGAATTTAATAGCTTTCGTTTTCTTGGCATTTAGCATTAAGTTATTGACGCTAATCCACCTATTAATTAAACTAAGCGACAAATTGATTTTGGATATATCGTAGTTTTTCCTATTGATTCTAAATAATAGAGATGTATCGTCGGCAAACAAAATAATTTCACAATGCTTACGCGCTAAGAAAGGCAGGTCATTGATATAGACTAGAAAGAGGAATGGGCCAAGAATTGAACCCTGAGGGACCCCGATTGAAACGTGAGCCGACTCCGATCGAACCCCATTTATGTCAACATTTTGGGTTCTACCACACAGATATGATTTCATCAACATTAACGCATCACCTGTCACACCATAGTGTGAAAGTTTACATAATAGAATTTCATGGTTCACACAATCAAACGCTTTCGACAAATCGCAAAAGATACCTAAAGAATCATGCTGAGACTCCCAAGCCTCGTAGATGCTCTCTACGAGATTCGAGGCTGCGTCCACAGTTGAACAGCCCTTAGAAAAACCAAATTGCTTATTAAATAATAAATTATTAATACAGAAGAATGAAGCTAACTGATTTAACATTATTTTTTCAAATATTTTGCTAAGACATGGTAAGATAGATATTGGTCTGAAATTACTAGGGTCTTTCTTACTACCACTTTTGAACAAAGGTATAATCTTGCTACACTTCATAAGATCGGGGAACTCATTACTGTCGACACTGCAGTTAAATATATGGGCTAAATAAGGAGCTAAGTTATATATTATTTCAGCAACGAAACAGACTGACAATCCCCAGAGATCTTCCGATTTTTTTGCATTGATCGATTTAAATGTTTTGATAATAGTGTCACTTGAGACTTCGTGGAATTTAAATTGGTTTGGGCTGGCAGCAACATTTTCAACTAATAAATGAGCAGCTTCCGTACAATTGGTTGCCAGTGATTCAGTGGTTTTATAAGGTATATCCCCAAAAAAGCCTAAAAATTGATTTGCAATATCTTTTTTATCACTAATTATTTCATTATTTTTCTTAAGCTTGAATTCCGATTCTCGACATTTGGTTTTAGCAGTTTCCGTTTTTATGATAGACCAAACAGTTTTTGAGGTATTTTTTGACTGCTTTATTTTGTTAAGTATATACAAGGTTTTTGCATATTTGCATATCTTTTTAAAAGTTTTACTGTATTTGCGAACATAATTTATCAAACGGTTATCATTACTCCCTGACTTTTGATTGTAAAGTTCATACATTTTATCTCGACTAATTCTTATACCTGGAGTTGCCCATTGATTGAAGACTAATTTTACGTCAAGTTTTTTGCAAATAATGGGGAATGTGGAATTAAAGTTTCGTATTAGAATTTGGAATAAATTATTGTAAGATTCATTTGGATTATTGCTAATTTGTAATTCAGATAAAAAGTCATGTTCTATATTATTTTGAAACTGATTAATTTTTTCTGTGGTAATATGCCTTTTACGAATTTGTATTTTAGGGTTACGTCTATTTAGCGGGACAGTAATAAATTGACCAGTATGATCCGAAGTGAGGCATTTAAAGATAGATTTGTATAATACCTTGTGTTCACAGAAAACATTGTCAATACAAGTGGCAGTTGTATTAGTAATACGCGTGGGCTCGTTAAATTGAGGAAATAAATTGTAACTTTGAAACAGGGCAAGTAAATTATCTCTACTATTTGAATCCTTCAGCAGATTTATGTTAAAGTCACCAAGTACTATAACTTGTTTTGTTTTGTTGCAAACTTTACTTAATACTTCATCGGTTACAGACTCAAAAATATTATAATTACTAGAAGGTGGTCTATATAAGCTTACTATTATGTATTTATCTAATTCTACGCAGGATATTTCAGCATGACGTTCGGACGACAGACGTTCAATGTCCTTTCTTTGTTTGACTTTTAGAGATTTTTTTACTACTATCAAAGAGCCGCCATGAGTTGCAAGCTTTCTGCAGAAACTACTAACTATCTGGAAATTTTCGAAGTTCATTAACACCTGATGTTCTTTTAGAAATGTCTCGGTAATACACAATACATCAATATCGTACTTTTCCAGAAATAGGCCAATTTCCAGTTCCTTGTCTTTCATGCCTCCTTGAATGTTTTGGTGAGCTATGGAGATAGTATGATCACTTGATTGTGGTCTAAAAAATTGGTTGGACGTAACGGTATGCATTGTTCCATCATTTCGCTTTGCGCAGGTGGACCTTTGTTGACATCATGATCCATATTTGGGCTACATACTATTTCTGTAATAGTCTTAGTCCTATTCCCATTATTGGGCGAGTCAATATTCCATAACAATAAATTACACAATCTTCGAGAAAGTGAATTTGTCAAACTTTGATTTTTGTAAACATTCATTCAAAACGTACCTTAACCATCATTTATCATTTTAGGCTCTTTAAGAACCATTTGAAATCCAGAGTATCATAAAGATCTTCCAACCAATAAACTCACAATTTAGTTCCCTTAATTGAAAGTGACACGGCTCGCCGATAAATTAAACAAATTGTTCATAATCTAGAGTTAACGTTGTTTATGTCTAACGCCGCGTCCTCATGGCCGTAAATAGCGGCGTTAATAACGACCGTTACGTTACGGTCATTTGATGGTAATAAAAATATGAAAGCGAGTGTCGCCTGCGGTTATGGAAATTATTGCTGGTTCATATTTATTTCGACGTGAGTTAGAAAATGAATTTATTGTAGTTCGACTTAGTAAAAACAATAATAAAGAAAGAAGTTTTTATAGAATAGACTAATTTATTGAATCAGGTGTTTTTTTCCGGAAGATTATCTTCAAAAACCTTTGTTTTGTTTGTCTGTTGTTATGAAGTCGAATACACTAAAAAATACATTGAAAATCAGACTTTTGAAATAGACTAACCATAACCAAGAAACCAGTGAGTATTCCTGATAGTAACTGATAGTTCCTGCTGTCTTACCTCATATAAGAGCCACTGTAACATCAGAAACGATGTAATGCCTTTTCTACTTTTCAAGGCAATAATTTTATTTATATTTCTCTTGAAGCACCTTAACTCTGAGGTAAGGTCTTCAGCGTACTCACATCCCCACCCTGAAAGTACGCGGAAGAAACGGTATAAGCACCAATTACAACGTTATTTTCATTATAATTAAAACCGGAAATATCTGGTTTTACTAGGCCTTAATTACCCACTAGACCTTTGTTAACTTTAATTAAGAACGTCCTGAAATTAGTTCCCATGTGACCAAAAATGTAGACTCAAAGTACATTTTAATTTAGATTGTGGAGATAAAACAAGAAGCAGCCTGAAACCTCATTAGGCCTCTCGCGACCCCATCCCTTCATAATGAACGGTAGTGAGATAACAAGCTCTCCTAATTCCATTTTAAATAGCTTCAACTGTAGAGTAGGTAAAGCGGTAGCACACTGACAAGTGGCGATTTTACTGCGATTACGATGCGATTGGTCATGGGGTCATCGCGCTCGAAAAATCTATGAAATTCAGTTGAGTATTTCTATAATATAATATTTTGAGTTGGGCAGATTAAATCTGGTTGAAAAGTATTGTGATATTATTTAAGTGTTTTTGTGAGAATATCGGCAGCACGAGTTGTACTTGCTGTCAATACGATCTTTACAGGAAACTTTAAAGTTAAATACATCCATATCGATTTATTCAGTGGAAATAACTATATTAGGTACATACGGTTACTCATTCATAGAGTAAACACTAAATAAAAACTATGTCTGCGCGAGACACTCTTGAATAAGACCCCGATATATGTGAAACTTATTTTATTTCAATTAAATTGGGGAGGTTAAAACATTGTTGTCTATGATATTCAAAAGTCACGTCTTTACTATTTTGTCGACGACAGCATCTTGATCTTGTCGCAATGACACGTTAGCAATGATCGCACAAGACACGCGTTCGCAAGCCGACAGTGTGATGTAGAGCAGGACAAACAGCGCTAACTAGCCCTCGATACCATAAATACAGGTGATCTCGGATTACAGCGGGTCGGAGTCGGAGGACGACTGACTCGCCGCCGGGTATCGAGAGTGGACTCTTTGGAGGAGACGGTTGTTATGAGGCAAACTTTAGAACTTTATTAGAGTTTTAAGCTTTTTGATATCAAATCGTAAAATTTCAGTAAATATTTGGTGCATTTTGTTTTAATTAATACGGGAATACTCACTGGAAAACCACGTTAGTTTCCATAGTAAAAATATTTGATATTTATTTTCTAAACTGTTAATTATTTTCATGTTTTCCAATTTGTTTATTTTTTAATTATTGGTTTCTATTTTTCCATGTTAAAACATTGCAACAAACAGAAAAACCTAACAATAAGCAGGGCTTAGCCTCTTCCTTTCTGTCATAAGATTGCCTGAAAAGAAAGCCACATACAAACATTTAGGCTTATTTTCTTTGTTGGAAGTCCTAAGTATATTTTGCTAAGATACTAAATTGGGGACGTTATTGTACGTAAAAAAATACGACGAGAATAACTTTCAGTGTAAGCGTCTTAATAAATTACAAAATAACTCTCCCGAAAGGTGAGTATTTGAATAATACTTCACCAAACGGCGCGAGTTTATAAAGGTGTAAGTTTATAAAGGTGTAAGTTTATAAAGGTGTAAGCGAGTGCTAATCCGCGATATAGAGGCTTAGAGCCATAACTTTAGTTAACGGCCGTTACAGAACGCGGCGTTTAACGCCGTTAGCACGAGTGTCTGCCAGACACAGGGAGGGTGAGGGTGTAAATTAAAATATGATTTTAGATTTAGGGCAGTTTCTTAAGTTCAGTCTTAAATCAAAAAAAGATTATCTTAAATACTTTAGTTTGGGAGTTTTGTTAAAATTAATCAAATAAATTAGCTTTTTATGAGTTCTTGGAGTATTCTTGGAGGAGATTTACAGTCACTGAAAATAAAAATATGCCACCACACGACGCGCTTTATATGAGTTTTGTTCGGTTTACTTGTGAAAATATGCACCAATAAAACTTCAAAAAAACCTAACGTAGCTACTACTCGTAGACAGAAAAATTTCGTTTAAAGTCACATTAAAATTTGTGCATGCAAACAATAAAAGCCCTAGCAAAAGCATAAAATTATTTAAATAGGTGCAAACGTACCCATTAAGACGAGCCGGAGCATAATCCTCGGACATAAAACCTCTGGATTAATATTCCGCCGTTATGAGCCGGCGGCCAGCGCCGGACAATGCCGCGGGAGTTAACGGGTTAAGGCGAGGAGTTCAGTGGTGTAACCGGGAAAGAAGTCTGGGACAGAGAGTCAGCTACAATGTTTCGTTTAATTGTGTTTAAAAGGATGCGTTGCTTTGCTAGTTATCCGTTTTGTGCACAGCAATTGCAGTACAGAGTCTAAGTTTCTTCTTCTCTTCTCTTATATATTAAAATTAATCGCTGTTCGTTAGTCTCGCTAAAACTCTGGAACGGCTGGACCGATTTCGCTAATTTTGATCTTGAAATATTTGTAAAAGTTCAGGGAAGGTTTAAACGGTGAAACATGAATAATAAGTAAAGAAAAATACTAAAATCGACAATTTTATTTTTCAATACAAACTGTTCCTACCTGTGAAGCATTTGATGTTCGGTACGGGAAACTCGGAATGTCCGATCTCTTTTGTCCTTTTAGAAATAAAAAATAGTGTCACTTGGTTGTCAAATATTTATAGGTGTGTTCAGAAATTGGTCCGATCTTTTTGGTCTGTTTTGTTGTTTTTTTTTTTTGTTTTGTTTGCTCTAATGGTGGCCATTGGTACTTGTAATTGTTTAAGGACCTGTTTCTCTGTAGAAGTTTCACTCAATAGTGGCTGTACGGAGTTAGTGTCGACGTCGAGTTTAGTGGCGACTCGTCGGGTGAAGGGTTAAACACTGTTAATGATCTGCAGCAGCGGGCTACTGCCGGGCTGCGGGTTTATAGTTCTTAGGGAGTTTCTATTGTCGCTGTTAATCCTTGTTTATATAGAGAGTGCTATGCGTAGATATTGGTGTAATTAATGGGATGTAAAGATGCTTTTATTAAGTAAGCTCGTATAGGCATGATGTCTAGGCTAGCTCTGATGTCATAGTTTAGAGGCCACCTGAAGGCTGAAGGCCTCTGATAACTTGACGGCCGTTGTTAAAGGAGAAACAAGCGGGACCTACATTTCAACGTGCCATCCGATCCACTGTACAAATGCTTTGCAATGCTGTTACGCTTTGCCCGAGTGGGTATTTCCCAGGAGATTTAAAATCTGGGTGTCTTCGCGAGTGATGCCGTCACTTCTATGCAAGCATGCTCGATTGTAGACGGCTTCATTGTTTACTATCAGGTAAGATGGCGGTCGAACGCGAGCCTATCGTAGAATAAAAAAGATAAATAATTTGCATGGAGACAGGACTACGTGGGAGGCTTAGCATGTTTCATGCTATCTTAGTCAGTTATCTTGTTTCTTCACCTACGCACTTTATGTGTTCGATGTTGTTGCGATTTTCAGGTTTTAATCCATGTTATTCTTCTTTACCTTTGACTTTTAAAGACTATGAGGATATGAGAACTGAGTATTTGAATTTTTAATTTATAATCAAAATTGTAAGTTAGGAATTAATTTAAAATAAAAAAGTGGATAACATGCAAAGGGACGCCTAATGGGAAGGTGTTCACCGCCACCTATGGACAGTGCACACCTCCAACACCCGGCATCTTCGGTGCGTTGCGTGGGTTGTTGTTGTTAGTATTCTAAGCGGTGACAGATTGAAACAATTTCTTAGTTATAGTAGTAGTTGTTGGTCCTTCTCATCCACTAAATATTTTTAATCATGTCTGTCACTCCGTATCAACTCAACCGCAAACTCATCTCAGAACAGCCCCACCAAGCTATGAGCCATCCTCCATAGACCGTACCCCAACCACCCCGAGCCGTATCCCGGCGCAGTGTCTCGACAATTACTCCATTATCAAGGCAAGCAACAGTAACTGAGTTAAGTCCTCTCTTTGTACAACGATCCTCGAGTCGCGCAACTTTATCGCGCCTTAAATGCGTCTACTGAGTAGAGGTTTTGCAGAAAATAAGCTTCTATGAACGAAACTGAAGATACATGCTTCCTAAATGCTGCGCTGTAATATATTTTTGGTTTTCTGGTCAGCGCTCGTGAATTCAGCGGCATATGTATTCAGGGTATTAATATTTTAATTTATCATTCGGCTCTATCATTGAAATAAGCATCGCAGTAATGGAACATATTATACAATATCGATTGCTCTGGTAACAGTTAACTGCATGTGCAATTATGCATTGGAGTAAATAGTATCAAGTAATTAGTTTGGAAGAGATCACTTTTCAATGATTTTCTACTCAGTCCTACGACGGCTCATTGTAAGGCAATGTCTTAAGACGATTTAATTATTAAATTATTTACCGTACTTCACGCTCGCACACGTGCCGCCATCCTACCCCCTATTCCTTCCTCGATAAAGATCTCTTTATCTTGCGTCGGTGTTTCATAAAGTTGTAAAGCTCTTTCTAAAGGAATTATCTCGTGATCGAGATGAAGCAGTGCTGACGCGAAATGATGGAGCGATGAAAAGGCGCGACGTTAAATATGGTGGCGTTTTATATTCATCTTTATTTATGCGTCGGTTTATTTACGGCTGGTATCGGAGTTTGGGAAATTGTTAGAGTCGTTAAGTCGCTTTGTTTCGGTTACTTGTGGCCAATGTTGAGATGTAAGTCCGTCCTGACTTCAGCTTATGAATGTAAATTTTGAGTCTTAAATGTTATTGTGAATTTTTGGTGCCGGATCGTCAAGATTATTTTGAATAATTTCGATAGCAAGAATGATGTTTTATAACAGCAAAATAAATGACTGGAACATCAAAAGTATCTTAAAAGATTTTGGGTCTCTAATTGTTTTTTCCGACTTGTATTTTATTTGGTTGGGTACGCAGTATCGGACCTAATAATGGTTTCTATAATTATCAACTAATAGTTGAAAATAACGCAAAATCAATACCACCCAATAAAATCTATTAAACTCCACAAAGTGCGTCGTAGTAATACAAGTATGACCCTCATGGAAAACCTAAAGGAGGACATATTCCCCGAGAAATGAATAAAAAGCTGCCAAAAAAACTCCCTCAATTCTGCATCTACCACAGATACGAGTAAGTTAAGTGACGGCTCACGAAAGTTCGTAAAATAAATAAAGTGATTGATTTTCTTTAGATATTAAAATACAACGAATATAGTCGTCGTTCTATCAACAGAATTTTTACTTTAAAAAAAAATATATAATTGAGGTAAAAAATACCTTTAATTATTTGAATCTACAGAAGGATAATTATTGTCCAATAAATGAAACTGACGAAAAATAAGTACTTATCTATGTATTTTAGCTTCTATTTTACTACGGTGTATTTTGTTTCAAAACTTCCCCAAACAAAGCAACTAGGCCTAACCTTTACGGCTTAGATGTTTAGACCAAGTCAAACAACCTTTGGGAACTAAGTAGCTCGTAACGAGGTCTCTGCTCTAAAAGTTGTCTACTCTCTAGCAAAACCGTTAATTCTTGCATCTTCTATTCCTAAGTCTGTGCTTCGCTATAAGTTATTGTCTCCCGCAGATACGAGACAATACTACTCGGGTGAGAAATATCGAATCAGGGAAGTGCATGAATATTGGGACTCAATGGTTTTTGATTAACTTAATATTATATGTATATTCTACTGATTTTATAAATGTCATAGTTTGTACTCGTATGCTTGAGAGTTAGAATGTTTGTTGTTCAATCACGCGAAAATGCCTGAACTAATTTGGAGGAAATCCGGTATGAAGTTTTACCATGGATTAACATAAATAAACATATATTATTATACTACGCTGGTGAAACTGTGGGCCGGAACTAGTACTAAATAAATTAAAGCAATTAATGGAAATTGAGTTAAAGTTCAGGAACAAAATATCTGAAGTTTACCCACTCAATAAAGTCAACAAATACCAATAAATTAATTTAAACTTTATATCGTGACAACAATGCCCAAATTAGTTTGCAGCAGCTGCAAGCTAAACAAGTCGCGGTCTCATCTGTTCCTAGAATCAAACACTACATAATTTACGCAATAACACAGCACATCTCCATAAAAATGTTTCGTATCAGAGCGTCATACATAATATGTATGAGAGCCCTCCATTATGCATGTCCCATGCTCTACACCTCGTGTTCTACATCTGTTACGAGTGTACCGTTCAGGCCGGTAGCACATGGTCGCAGATCGCAGGACAATGCGATCTTGGCCACAAATGCTACAAGTTGATCTAAAACAAAAAATCTACTTTGGAAAAGTTGAGTTTGGTTCGACTTTAAGCTTTTTACGACTTTATTTTCTTGAGGAATACGAATATTATGAAACACCGACTTAAAATTTTAACTGTTGCCAAGATCAGAAGATTAGAGATTCAGATAGGAAAAAAAGTGATGCTGGACGTCGAGCTTGTGTATTGCTAAATAAAGGACTTCTCTCTATCTATGCCTCGACTTTCGATCTCCAATCTTGCGAGTTCTTAAAGACTCAAGTTCTCAAAAGACTTTCTTGCTACATTGTTTTCAACCCAAATACATTTTGATAACGATCTTAAGTAGTTCGTCAGTAGAAAGTTTCACCATACCCCGATCAGCGAGCGTGTGCTCCCGGCAGCAGCTCACGTAGTGCGATTAACATCAATATTGAAGAGCTCTCGCTATCGCAGTCGATGCCGAGATACAGAAACAAGTTTGATCTACGACTGTACTTGTGATGCGGGAATGATAAGGTGATTTATATTTCGGATTATATTGTTTATACGCGTACAGATTTGTAAAGTAGGAGAAAAATAAATCAGGCGAAAGTTTAGCATCTAAATCGAAAAAAAACAAAAATATTTTTAAGCAATCACTTTTTTTTTCTACATCACAAAATGTTTAATCTAATAGGTATTTTATTTCATAAAAATGTAATTTCAACTTGAAATAAATTCTCTGAAATCCATATATCTCGTCATAATACAGTTCTAATCTAAAGCTTCACGCTTAAAAAAATAGCAAAATGGATGCTTTCGAATTTCAGACAAGTTACACTTGGCAACCTCACTAAATTAATTGACTAAAGTCTCCAAATATTTATGTAAACGTGTAGCTACCACAGTAAATTATGTTTACTACGGTTGCCAGGTACAACTCGGTTGAGTTACATTGAGTCCAATTTTGTTTTCTTTTGAAGCGTTAAGCGTTATTTTAGAAGTTTTTATTCAATTTGCCAAAAAAGCTTGTTTTTAATTATTTTATTTTTCAATTTGCATCTAGTTGTTTTCGTACATAGTCATATAAGTTATGTTACATACGAGTATGTGTTCCTCCGTCTCACGTCCCCACATAATCCGTCAATACTTCAATACCCCAGATCCGACCGCCCTTATAACACCGCACATATTTCAACGAGACAATTTTTATTCGAATCCGCGCTTGAAATACGTTCGATTCGATGATGAATGTACCGGTTTTAGATTTTCAGTTAGATTTATGTGAATTGCGGTTACGATTTCAAAGCTTTGGTAGGGGTTAGTAATTGATTAGCATTGTTTTGAAAACAATTTTCGTTTATGCAGTAAATCATGGATACCGTTTTAAAAGGGGATTTAAACGTATGCATACGAGTTCACAATCGTGTTAGTAAAAAGCCATACCCATCGACAAGCTAATTCTCGATAATTAGAAATCATGAACAAAATAAGATTCCTGGAAAATTAAATAATGTAATCTAATATTAAAAAATACAATATTAAAATTGCGGTCTTTTAGATTAGTTTAATTTTTAATTTAAGTATATTTAAATGTTCCTCTGTACCTTCTTGTATAATTTAAGTCTCTATAAATAAATAACTTCATATTAAAATGATGAACTTTAATCGCAGGAAGTTTCTTTGTTGTTCTACTAAGCTTTAAATTATAGTTAAAGATAGATATAAAGGAGGATTTGTACACATCATACAAAAAAATACAGCTGCCTATTGACTATCAAATCCTCCTTAAATGTGTTCAGTAGGTACGAGTAGCAATACAAAATCCTGACGAAATCTCACAAAAGGGCTCCGAATAAAGGAAACCCGACACCTTCAAACGAGCTTTGGGAAACTACCTTTATGGAACAATTTATCCTCGATATTGAGCCCATTTTACCTTTGTTTATTGCTGCTTAGGGTTCATTTTAGCTTGCACCTCAGGTAGACTGGAAATAGCACCTTAATCTCTAAAATCGAAGGTGTGAATCCAATTCTTCAGACCATAGTAACTATTATTCGATCTGTGCTCAAATTAAACCCATCAATAACCGTCCTTAACGATTAACACTTAAGATTAATATTGGCTTACTATGACTGGTGTAGACTGATCAAAAGATTTGAGGTGTGAATGGAATGCCTCAAAACGAAATAAATGTTATTTAATCTGGTCTCGGGTATAATTATTTTACCAATTCCACTTTTAATTATTTGAATTTACGAGTTACATTCGCGCAAACTACTAATATAATATAATTATACACTACTGTATAATTAATACATGATAATCTTAAAGATTCATACATTCCACAACACAAAATGCAGAACAAAAATGTGAGGAGCTTAGAGAGTTGTCTGTCTTTACGAATGTACTTACTCCACCGAAGTCGGATTCGATGACTTACTCGCAATATCTTTTTGTAGAGAAACAACGAGCTTTTGACTTGCGTTTGCCAGATAGAATGGGATTAGTAAACAATCGATGTTTTGCGCGGATTGGATAACTATAAGGATTTTTGTACATTGCTACGGAACTCTTAAAGTATCCGTGGAGTGCGTACAATGTTAGTTTATCGCACTGAATATGAGAAAAATGAGAAATGTTGTAATCACACTAATTGTTGTAGGTACATAATAAAATAATAAAGTTTTATAGTTTCCATTAGTTTATAAAATATCATTCGTAGGTATGTTAGAATTACATAAATTTAAATTAGTGAATTTTGTTTGAACACTGCAGCCTCTCTTCGATTACCTAGAGGTATTCGGCAAAAGTTGTAAATACATGCTTATTACATACATACATACATACATATTATCACGCCTCTTTCCCATTGGGGTAGGCAGAGACTACATCCCTCCACTTGCTACGATCCTGACATATGTCTTTCGCTTCTTCTACTTTCATAAGTGTTTTCATACAAGCTCGTCGGTTGCGGGTACTTTTTACGTGGCCTTTACTGAGAACGTCTTCGATTTGATCGTGATACGTTCGCCTACGTCGACCTCTACCAGCTTGTCCATTCACACTCGCCTCATAAATCTGTTTCGTCAATCGTCTTTCATCCATCCTCTCTACGTGTCCGAACCATCTCAGCATCCCTTTTTCTATCTTTGTCACTTAACTACATCTTCTACCACACCACAACGTTCCCTTATCACGCTGTTCCTCAACTTATCCATCAATGTCACTCCAGCTATACTTCTCAGACTTCTCATTTCCACAGCATTAATCTTACTTTCATGCTTCTTCTGCCAAACCCAGCATTCACTACCATACATAAGTGTGGGGACCAGCACTCCTCTATGTACAGCCAATCGTGCCCTTTTCGATACGTTCTGGCTGCTCATAAAGTTATGCAGGGCTCCATTCACTTGGTTTCCTGCCAACACTCTTCGCTCAATATCACAATCATACTTGCCGTCTCTCGTAAACTTTGATCCCAAGTAAACAAACTCTTTCACTTGCTCCACTCTTTCTCCTTCAATCATAACTCTACAATTCGACATACTTTCTTCTCTTTCAAAAACCATTACTTTCGTCTTACATACATTCATTTTCATACCTTTGCTTTTTAGGGCACCATGCATAATATCAACCATCGCCTGCAACTCCTCCTCTGATGATGCTAATATAACTTGATCATCAGCGTATAGGAGGCATTTGACAGTTAAATCATTCATTCTTAACCCATACGCACTTTCTTTCAAATCCTTCAAGCAATTGTCTATAAATAGGTTAAACAGCCCCGGCGAGGCTACACATCCCTGTCTAACACCTTTTTCGATGCTAAACCAGTCTGTGTAAGCCCCGTTTACCCTAACACAAGCACTGGAACCTACATAAAGTGATTTCAGCGCTTGTATCAAGGAGCTGCCCACCCCATACATAGACAAGGTCGACCACAATTCATCCCTCACCACTCTGTCATAGGCCTTTTCCAAGTCCACGAATGCGCAATAAACCTTTTGACTTTGAGCCAAGAATTTTTCGGTTATGCTTCGTAAGGAAAAAACCTGATCCGTACATCCCATTCCTCTCCTAAATCCCGCTTGCACATCCCACATTTTCTCTTCAGTTTCCTTTATCACTCTCTTAAATACTTATTACTTAGTAATTACTTAATACAAATGCTCAGGATACTCGGATGGAAACTACATTTCCTAAGTCCAATGCCTCAGACGCAGCGTCACCGCAAACGACGGATTATCCAAATCAATGGGAACGTCGCGCGTCGTCTGGCTCGAAGGTAATTTATATTTAATCTCCTTCACCTTCGGACGAACTTTTAAATTGAAGTTTTTGCATTTGAATGGTGTTCTCTGAGACGTGAACTCCAGACGCGGGAAAAAAGTGAAATTATAATAATTTGGGGTGACATCAAATACTAAGGTAGATGAAATATTTAAAGCAATTTTAGAGTTACTCGTAACTAAAATACGATTTTGTTTAACTGCCTAGTTTACAGCATAGATGTAGTTAACTCGCTGGATAGTTATAGTTTTATGTGTCGAACAAAATAAGCCAGTTTTATACCACAGACACGTCTCACAGGCTCTCGACAGCACTAACTGGCATGCTGGTGGCATTACCTCACTGAATTGGTGCTATATTTTGTAATTGTATTTTCTTTTAAATTATTATTATTCTGATAAGTCTTGACAACAGCTATAATTAGATATTTACCCACTACTACACATATAATACTCGTACATATTTGATAGAAAATGTGAAAGGCATATAGAAGGAAACTGCATTTTTAAACACAGTTTACAATTTTTCGATCGCTTTTGTGCTAGGGGTACTGAATTAACCAACAAATATTAAGTTGGTGTAAATAGAGTTGTGTATCATGGTATGCTGAGCTGTGTATTTCGGAAAACGAAACAAAAAATATGTTCGAATAGAACTAAGAGAAGAAGAGCCAAAGTTACAAGAAAAGTTGAACATTTTGAACCTATAAGAATAAACCCTGAGTTGGGGCAATGTTTTTAATTTTCTAGTGACGTATTTCTTGAAGCTATCTGTTTACTGAAGCAAACTAAATGACCCAAAATACTTTTAAAATTTTCTCATCATTCCAAGAAAATGTAATTTTTTGGCTAAAGTATTTCCTCCGTCTCGAGCTACGTTATTACGTTAAATACTAAATTCTTCTGATTAATTTCCCTCTGAGGGCCGGAGGGCGAGGGCCGGAGGGTCGGATTAATCGCGAGACGTGACCCGGAATCCAATGGCCCTTAGGACAAAATAGGTGAGGAGATGCTGGTTGTTTTAATCACTAGTCCAAAAAAAAGTTTTTAACTAGTATGATATGCATACGGATTTCAAAATAACATGATTATTGCAATTAGTTCATTTATAGTTCCCAACTGGTGCATCTAAATTAATTGCTAAAAATTCGAGTGGGAAACTGGAATATTTGCCAAACTCTTTGAGAAACTATGTGTTGCCAAACTATTAGGTATACAGGGTTATAAGGATTGGTCCCATAGTAAAAGTTGTTAATAATAATGCGAGTCATACGTGCTATGAGCCCTTTTCAGCTTCACATACCCTTTCCTTATCAATCTGTATACAAACACTCGTAATCAAATTTAGTAGGAGCTCTCAGACTAAACGGACTCAGCATTAAGCTGCAGCACGGCGGCCGACTAATAAATAACTGATATGATAATTCGAGTCCACCGTCACCGTCTCCGTCACCGTCACCGCCACCGCGCCGGTCGAGATGGGCTTTAATCAATTACCCACTATTCTAACAAATGAATTCTAGACTGAACGACATTTTTTACAGAAAATGGACAAATAAATATAAACACATTGATTCCTACTCTACTAATATCAATGCGAAAGTTTGTGTGCTGAATGTTTATTACCACGTATCTCTGTGACTACGTACTAAGCCAGTTGGGATAAAATTTGAAATAGAGATAGCTTATAATATCATGTATTACACATGGACTATTTTTCATCATCATCGTTTTCTATCACAGCGTGGGTGAAACCGCGGGCCACAGCTAGTTTGAAATAAAGTAAACATCGTACAGAAAAATGTTCGTACAGAGCGAGTGCCTAAATGTACTATGCAAGAATAGACGTTGTGATAAAAATTAACACATCGTGTATGAGGAAAACTGTTTAGTTTATTATGTTTAGACGTCACACACGAGGCCATTTTTACATTGCTTCTTTTATTTTTTCAGGCTCTAGAGTCTAGATTTAACATTTAAATTAATCATATAAAAAGTTTATCAGTGATGAGTGTAGATTGCTGATAAATTTCGGTGTCCACCTGTGACTTGACACTTGAGCTACCAAATTATACCTGTCGAGTAACTTGCCACACGCACTACCGGCCTCAAACATTTTATACAGGGTTATACAGAAAGGGTATGCTGAGCCCAAAAGAGCTCATAGTACTCATCATTATGAACAACTTTTACTATGGGACCAACTCGGAATTCGTGAAAAAATCAGCTGTTCCAAAGAATGTCAATAAGGTTTATTATAACATTCGACAAAATGTATGGAGGAGCTGATTTTTTTTCGCGAATTTCGTGTTTTTCCCATACTAAAAGTTGTTCATAATGATGAGTACTTTAAGCGCTTTTCGGCTTAGCATACCCTTTCTGTATAACCCTGTATAGGACAGGAAAGCTTCTATACTGCCACGTCACTTAGTTCGCCATCGTGCCTCATAAACTGCTAAAGCATATAAACATGTCAGCGCAACATGCAAACGCACTCCGGAACCGCTTGACGCAATAACGTCAGCCTGAATCAAGGTTTGGCGACAATAAACTACCCAGTCTACAAGAACAGACTCTCGTAAAAATCAAAGTACCTGGAGTATTCTGGGCCGCTCGAGATTGTGTCGGTCTCTCTTACTGTCACGACATTTCTAATGAGAGCGACAGTGACCGAGATCATGTCTTTCTCGCCAGATTAGGGCTGGGTGACCGATTTGTACAGGCAAGCGGCGGGCGCAAAAATCCCAGACAAACTGCCTACATTTTGAATGAACAAGCGGCGTGTCTAGCCACCACTTAGGTATAGTACAGGTCTAGTAAAAGAAAATAGTAGGCCCAGACGGCTTGTCCTTTACCAACGACCGCCAAGTCATGTTGGCTTTCCGGGGTCCTATAACGTTGACATTAGGGCTGGCCACTCGGGGTACAAGAACTTCCTTTTTTATAAGAATGACAATACTCTAAAATTGATCACTTTAAGACCATAAAAACATAATTCTGAGTGTCGATTTTTGTATATGAAACCAGACACTCGTTTGCAGTTCTTGAAAATGAACAGCTTTGATTCAGATATGTGAAAGCCAACACATCCACTATCCAAAAACAATCGTTGTAAAACGTGAGTTACACACGTAGGTAGGTATACCGAATATCAGCTCAATAGGACATCGGGAAGTGGTTCAAAATTCAGTTGGAAGATTCCACCCAAACAAACATAGTTACATACATTGCAAGTTAAATAAAAGCTGGCAAAAAACCTCTACATTTTCTAAACTGTAAACAAAGATAACCAAACTGCATAAAAACAATGCAAAGGTTGTGTCCCTGTTCCAGCGGATCGCGATTTGGCGGCGAGAGATAGCGATCTGGAGTTACGAGACCAAGCGCCGTAACGCGGGGTGTTAGATCGCGGATTATGATAAAAGTAATTAAACGAAATGTTAAAGGTATTTCAAAAAGGAAACTGTTGAAATGTTTTATACTTAGTTGGTGAAATTTAATTGACCGTGAGGTCTCAGAGTATATACTGAAAGTATTGAACTACTGGAAATCATTAAACATATTAGCGTTTGTATGACTGTACCTTTGTGTATTTTTCTCACGATATTTCGGGTACAGTTATTTTCATCATCATGAAATTTCGTAGACAAAAAATTCATTATTATTTCATTTTTTTTTAGCCAAATTGGTTAAAAGTTTCTTATATTTGTAATGCTTTATTTTAAACCAGTCACAAAATCTCAGGTTACCGTCAAAAAATTACATAAAGCTACATTAACAATTTTTAATATACCTAGCATTATGTTATTTTTGGTAAAACAGCCATCTATTAATTATAATCATAATTAATAGGCTGTTTCCCATATTTCCGATCACTTATAGATTCCGCTCCCGCGGCGGCGGCGGCGGCGCGCGCCAGCACGTCTCGTCGCGCGTGCTAATATGACGCAATCATCGATCTAGTATGTACTTCGGTGGACGCAATTAATAAATAGGTGATCTAAACACGGATTACTGATGGCTGTGGAATGGATATGCTTTTTATGTTGTGTTGGTAAAAGTATGAGTGGAACAGGTGAGGTGATTGTCGATTTTAATATAGATTGGAGGAGTCTGTTTTCTGTCGTATCACTCAATTTCAAATTCAGTTTAATCTACCCGTACCACCACAAAAATAACTGGACCTACTGAAAATTGAAATTAATTTTCAGCCCTCCTAAATAGGAGGCTTGTGAATTTTGATTTTTTAAGAAGTACTTGAAGAACTCTATCTGTACGGCTACAGGTAAAAAGCAACATCAATTAAATTCACATCTTATTTAGTCTATTCTTGTTCAATATAAAACAATAAATAATGAAAGCCACAAGGTAAAATCATTGTATTTCCAAGAACTAATTTCCATTTTCCAGTACATGCGTTGTTCCTAGGTAACGCTGTGCTGCGGGACTGCACGCTCCAGGCGGGTACAGACGAGTGAAGCGTGTACCGTCTGCGCGGGTTTATACGGTAATAATAATGTACGTAGTGTTATGGAATGAGAAGACTCGTGTGGTTATAGTTAAGTATACTCGTAACTCTGTGTCACTGTTCAATAAAAAATCTGTGATGTTAATAATACAATTAATGAATTAATAACATAATTAAATTGACAAGTGACAAAATTTCTGTGATGAACTACGAAAGATTCGTCAAAATAAGAGTGTCACTTAAAGACCCAAAATGAAAGAAATTTATTTTATTGATACAATTGTCATATTAACAATGTGGTATGTACTTACCTGTTATGTTGTCTAAACTACTATCAGGAATAATTAATCGTTTAACAATACCAGACTAACCTGTGCACCTGACGCGTAGTGAGTAAAACAACAAAATTGAATATGATTTTGCTAATGTTTCAAATCCGCACTACCAAGTTTACACCATTCAAAGTTATAACATACTGCATTAATGCACTCAATACGACGATTTACAAAATTAGCGATCATCTTACAAGGGTCCGCTCCGGCCGGCGGCCGTACAAACGTGCCGTAATATCCAGCACGGCTAATACTATTATTGCAGCGATCAGGTTACAGCCCGAGTCAACACTAGGGACGTGCCCTACGCATACAATACATTACGTCTCGATTTACAAGGGATGCGATGTCAATATGATATTACGAGTATATGGCAATTCGAACTGATACAGGCAGACAGATAAATGCACTGGTTTAAAAAACAGAAAGTCAATCAAAACGGAAAACAAAAATGATGGAATGAAACAGGGGATTTTTAAATACACACCTACATACGAGTACACCTTTTAATTTTAATGCATATTTTATACAGATTGGACCAAAGGCTTGGACTGAAAAAATTGAGTAAAATAAATACCTGATATTTTCAGAAACATTGTAAAAACTAAAAAGTAAAGCGTAACAGAAGTGTACGTATTATATTATGGCAGTGGGAAGAGTAATACAAATTCAGAATCAACAGACAATACGTTACTAATGTAATCTCCATATTTATAAACCGCGGTCGTTGCATTCACATCCTTATTCCATCGATTTAAGGAGCGGTTGAGGCGTAGTTAGGACAAACATTTGGTAGACAATTCAATTAGGGGTGTACATAATATATAATTCAGCAAAGTTCGGCAAAACAAACCGTAGCCACTTCGGGCCGATTGTTTGCGCCGCCCGTCTGAGCACACACCGTACGTGCCATAGATATACGTAACATACGGTAATACGGTATGCTTCGTACGGTAATGTGGACAGACCTTTAGCCCGGGATGTGTGTCGATGTTTGATGAAGGGGTAATCTTGGAATGGACTTGAGATGTTCAAACTTTGAATGCTTGATGAATAGGTTGGAGCTTGAATATGTTTTGATGAAAGAGATGTTTTGAACGATGAATAGGATGTTTCGTGCAAACATTTATATTTCGGATTGAGGTTATTATCTGCTGAGTTATGCTGGGCTCATAATACTATGATTTTTTTTTACTATCGGACTAACCCTAAAATTGCGAAGAAAAAATCAGCTGTGTCACACCTACAATTATTGTCGAGTGTGCTCGTTATTTTTCTATGCAACAGCTGATTTTTCGCAATTTCAGGGATGCTCCCATAGTAAACATTTTGCAAATGCTACGAGCTGTTTTTGGCTTATCATAACTATTCCTTGAATTTTAATACAAAAAAAAAAAAAAAAATAGTTCGAGCCAGACCTTCGCACACACAATAGGCCCAAGTTTGAAGGCATTTTAAGACAGATCTAAACTAACTAAAAATATATCTGTCTTTATCATTGCAAGCCATTAGACAAAGATGCCAATAGTTTTAGAAAATTTAGATCTGTCTTAAAAAGCCTTCAAACTTGGGCCTAATAAGTCCGTAAGAAGAGCCACCTGCGCCGGTCTCCCGCGTGTTGTTTTAGGGTTCCTCAGGCGTGTAATTACGCACACCACTGCGGCGAGGGTTCCGCGACAACGTCTCAATTAAGTTTTACGGCAGGGCTGCCACCTGTGGGTGTAACTTATGAACTTGCGGCCGCGGTTAGCTAGCTTGACTTACTGCGATTTCTGTTTGTAATACTTTCTGCTTATACTGTGTCAATGTGTTGGTTTGTTAATTAATAGAAGTTTTTTATTATTTTTTTTGCAATTCAATATATTTCATAATTTTTTTACATTACAATAATAAAATATGATTTTATCATTCTTAGATTCTAACGTAGAAAAAAAAAGTTGATTTTCGATAAAAAATGCGCAAAAAGAGCAATTAATTTTGCTCTCGCCTGCTTGGCACTGCTTGCGTCTGCAGTTTTACAGGAAATTTCCCACTCCACGAACAAAAAAAACATCAAAAAATCATAAGCAGACAAACAGTCATGTTTGAAAAGTACATCAAAGTCTTACGTTGTTTCGATTGTGTTGGTTTGTAGTTCATTCAGTCTTCATATGAGGCTTAACTGCACCATGCACTGAAAACAATACCTTTGCTGGCAGCGTGGCAGCCCTGAATGCAAGCAATGATTTATCCGGCAGCGATGGTCCGCGATTACACGCCGCGGAGACTCATGTGGACTCTCTGAATTTACTGATCTACGGTTATTAACTACTACGGTTGGTAGTTTTTAAATAATGACGGGTAGTCTTAAATTGCCGTTTATCTGCTTTTTTCCGCTTTGGTTCGATTGGTTTTTTTTTTTTGGGTCCAAGATAAAAATTCCGTAATTTAGGAATATGTATTTTGTTTCTTTGATAATGAAGTATTTGTTGATTGGTGAAAAGATTAGAAACAGTTGCCCAACTTTTTAATGGCACTGAGATACTCAGTTTTGAATAATGTTATCGCTGTCAGTTTGTGTAGATAAATCATCATCATCATCATGATTTGTCTAGTAAAATCGACAAGACATGATTTTTTTATAGCGATTGAAAACATCCATGATTTATGTTAGATGAGTTCATATTAGGTTATCACATCGTCTGTAGTATAGTTTTTCACTACACGTACCTACTCCTAGTATTCTAGCTATTATATTGCAAAAAGCTGTAGACAGCTTCTGCCTGAGAGCAGCCATTAAGGCGGGGTCCGGTTAAACCACTCCAAACGTCTTCATAACTACAACCCGGCAGATAAATACCGACAATTAATAAAAACTCTGCAACTGCGGGCGGCGACAGTGGAGGCACACCCAGTCGGCAAAAGTACGTAATTTTATTTTTCCTGCAGATTATTTTCTTAATAGAAAGTTGAAGATAGTTAGTCCTGTCTTCCATTAATTAAAGTGAGAAAATTGCATTACCAGAGACATTTAATACGTTAAACGAACGAGGTACTATCCATAAATAAACTGACTGCTTATATTTGTTCAGTAAAACATAGAAAAGGCGTCACTCTATTAGCCAAATACGACTTGTAAATAACATTAATAAGAGATGTTGCCATGTGTATGCAATTCTGATTTATTGATAGATATTAAACGTTATGGAGATAGTTTCATGCTGAATAGAGGCATGCTCGCGAGTTGTAAGTAATTTTATTCAAACGATAATTTAGAAAAAGACTTACAGAATAAAATCTCCCAGTGCGTATTTATTTAAAATCATTATTAACGCGACAATCTCATAAAACGGAATGATTTATACACAGCGTAAGAAAACTACCAGTATGTTAAATAGAAACCGTAACTACAACTCATCTGCCTAATAACATGCAATCGGACACCGTCCACCGTTTACTCTTTATCAATTTTACACAGATCTAGGGAAGATTTACTACTCATAAAATGTTATACTGTGACATTACTCGCTGTTAAACTAGCTCCGCTGTGACATTACCCGCTGTTAAATTGCTACACTGTGACATTTCCAGAGGGACAGTAATAACAGCTTTCTAGTAGTAATTATTACTCATTCAATGTAAAATAAATAAGCATGTTGCAGAACTAAATTGATAGTAGGAGAGCTGAGGGTACAGTTTGAATAGTGTGCCTCAGTATTAGTATTCGTAGTTATGTAAAGATATAAGGTAGTTTTTTGGGTATTTTGCAATACTTATTTCTACCTTTTTCCTTTGACCTTTACAAATTAACAAAAAATATTTTATGTTTATTGTGCGAACCGCTAGGGTGTGGAACGCTTTGCCTGAGTGGGTATTTCCCATATAATATAATCAAGTCGCGAGTGAATTGGTTCCTTCTAAGCAAGCGTGCTTCATCGTAGACCTCATCATTGCTTACCATCAGGCGAGACACTCAAAATGACCGTCATCTCTTGTCCAAGTCTGTATTTAAAACATTCCAAGCGGAAACGCATAAATTAGCGCTCTCTAGATCTAGATGGAAACTAATCAGTTTATGCGATCAATGTCGGGAAACATTACCTAGTGTAACAGATAAACTAAGAAATAAATGGAGCACAACATTAGATTTGGGTGAAGCCAAAGACTATGTTTATGCGTGTATAAACACATGTATATACCTACACATATATATACACGTATATAAACAAGCTTAACAGTGCCTTAATTATTTTTTAAATAACTCTGTTGAGCATTTTGCGAATTAATGTATGTATGTAACAATGTACAGTATGTCTTATCTTTTTAATCAAAAGAATGGTGTACTCTGGGAATAACATGCCGCGAGTAGGGTAAGTACATATTTTATTTTATTTTTATTTAGATGCTCGCTGTGCTTACAGCGAAGCCGAAGCATTAATTAGCAAGTATTGATTTGTCAATAAGTGCGTCTTGTGTACATGCGTGAGAAAGTAAGAGTTCTTGGCTTCACCCAAATCTAACCATCGATCCATCTACATCTCTAGGTTAATCTTTACCTGAGCTAGTATCAGATAAATCTAGCTTGAGTACGTAACTTACAGCATTTTACCGTTTTCTACCGTTATCTCAAAATCTGGGCCCACTATTTGAGCAATTAAGACAACTTTATTGGACTCGAGGGTGAGTTATAGTCTGATAATAATTTAGTTAAAGTAGTTCGATTTGTTCTGAATTGTGCTGCGAACGTGGCCCCGGGGTGTAGTTATTTAAAACGGACACGCCCTAATTAAACAACGGTTGCTTGTTACCTTTTCGGAGGAAGATATGAAAGTTTAGGTATTGTCTCTCGTCACGAACATTTATTAAAAAGTCTTGCTCCGAGCGCTCTTGTTTTGTTAGTCGAAATGTTGTTAGCGAAATGAAAACGAAAAAAATAAAATAAAAATTTTGCTTCTCATTCTCAAAATTAAATGTACTTCTATACTTTTTACGAAAATTCTGAGAATTATTTGAATGATTAAAAAAACGAACTTTTTTTTTAACCATCGATAGGTTACCCTACCACTGCCAGTTTAACTATTTAAGGGCTATTAAATTATTGTGGTTAAGTATTGTTACTGGAGCTGCGTTTCCTTGTTGATGTTCCGTCGAAGCTATTTCGATCGGTCGAGCGCTATACCATACCTTTAAACCTATACCAAAACAAGTACCTACAAGTGAGTCTGCACACTTGTATTCCGCGAGAAAGATTTAAACATATCCTAGCTTAATCTACATGAATAAAAATGGTAAAAAGACAATTCGTCCTCCGGTCCCTGATAATTGCACTTATTTTACATTTTATAATTTTGTAATTTTTATGGGCTTATAATTATGTTAGATATCCGCCATGCCATGCGCTATCTCGCCTGATGATAAGCAATGATTCTGAAACAAATATCCACCTATCTACACACATATTTCGTTACCATCAAATCGAACCCAAACAACAGGTTAGATAACGTAAGATACCTTATGATCTTAACAAGGTTACCCGAGCTGCCTTGTATCAGCGCTCACCGGGAAGGACGCGAGTGGCAGCCTCCTTTCAGGTCTCGGGTTACGCGGCGATCGAGTTTCTCGAGTAGGGAGCGAGTGTAAGCGAGTAGTTGTACACATTTTGATTTACTTCTGGATAGGTATTTGACCTGAACTCACCTTAAATTACATTATTATTATTGTAGGCCGCGAACTGATTGATAACTTGCGAGTTTAGTATCTTCAGTATCTATTTGGTTATTATTTGAACTTCAACATTGTACTGAAAAAAAATATATATGTTATGCGTCGACTTGAGAACCTCCACCGTTTTTAATCGGTTAATGAACAACTAGCTTCAAAAACTTAATGACAAATTCATGGGTTCAATCAAATTTATTCAGTTATCAGGGGACAAATATACAAACATTCAAATGCCGATTTGTCTAATTACACTCTGATACCTTTACTTCGCTCGGCTCGTTATGTAAGAGCAAACGTTCGATAAACAATAATATCAGTTTCTTTGTGTCTTTCCCAAAACTAAACTAATATGACAGCACTGAAATGATATATCCCTTTTCTTTTCGATATACATTTTGCAAGAAAGGGTATGTACAATAATTTAGAGATGTCAATTTTGGTTTCCAATAGAATTGACATCAATGTTGAAGTTGTATTGTCAGATATCTCAGATATCTGCTCTAGAGTAACAGTTAACCTTCCAAAAAACATAACATTTTTCTTTTTAACAAAAAAGGAATACAACAAGGCAAAGTCGAGCTCACAATCACAGTTTTGGTTTCCAATAAGTATAAATAAAGTCGCGGCCTCCAAGTAAACGGGCAACCTAAAGCGACTGTTTATGAACGAAAATATGATAATCTTGTAACAAGCGCTTTGTATGAAAACAGCTGAAGCAAAATGGTCGCTACTAAAAAGCCTTACTTTATTTCCTTGCAGGAAATTCTGCGGCTTTTTCCTACTTTAGAATAAAGACCAAATTGAGAACACTCTAAACTCTACCCTTGTTCTACCGCTCTCTGGTCTTGGATTTTATTCTCAAGTGTATGATATATTATCTCATTCGATATAATTATTGCTAAACACCCTTCATTCACAGTGTGTGTCCGATGTTCTCTGTGATTGCATCCGCTATAACTTTTGCAAAACCGTATATTTTGCAGAATAAGAATTCTAATGTGACTGTTTCATAAGCCTTCTATTTTTTTTGCATAAAATCATGTAAGTACGTCGTTTGGTAAATTGATATAAAAAAGAAAAGCGTAACGAAAAAAATAAACGAAGAAAAGCAAATACGTAGGTAGATAGGTACCAAGGTACCAGGAAGACACTTACTATTTATGATATTGGTATTCATACTCAATTTGCGAAATAATATGATATCTCAATTATCGTGTGGTACAAGAATAAGGTCCCAGCTTTAACTGTCCGCCACCGGAAATGGCGGTTCCCGCAACACGAATACGCGAGTATTTGTTATGACTAGAGTACTGTGCAAATGCTCCTGAGCATAAGCAGTTATAAAACTTTGAACAGTTCCGAAGGAGGGGTATTCTAAAATAACTTTAGTGAGAAAGTAGCAGTTGTTGTATTTATATGTAAAATACAGTTTATAGTTTCATTTTTTTATTTGTGTTGTTTTATTTGTTGCAACTAGCTAAGACTAAAATGTTTTCAAAAATCTGTACCTATAGTATTTTTTATTTGGTAAAACTAAGAAGAAAGTGAACGACAAGTCAACATACCGACTGAAGATTAGAAACGAAGGAAGATGTTGTGAGCTACTCCACTAACAACAGCGCTCTTAATTAAGAAAAGGAAAAGTTCAGAAAAAAGCGATTTCTTACAGTTTTGCTACTCCAATTAATCTCGTACATACCTGAAACAAACAAAATATCTTCGTTAGGATAATTATAAACACAATTTATATGTAGCTTTTTTTCTTATTAATCAAACCGCATGTGGATTTATTACACTAAGTTTAAATGTTGTACAACCGGAAAACTGTGAGAAAAACCCCTGCAGAGTCAAATTGTTAAGCCAAGTTCAAAACATATTTATTGTTATAAGAATATACCTCTACTTTACTATTAACTCATCATTAACAACAATTTTTAATATCCCATTTCTGCTAGACAGTATACAATAATCTCGTCTGTAACCTCGCCCCAAAATATCTCCGAAACAGTGACAAAGTTGCTCAGCCAAGAAAGTAAACAATTTAGGACACCTAAATAGTTGTATAGCTGTAGGAGGCATTAATAGAGTAAACACTGTACAGGGTTATAAGAAAAGGGTATGCTAAGCCGAAAAGAGCTCAAAGAATTCACGATTATGAGAAACGTACCTATACTATGGTACCAACCCTGAAAAAGTAATAAAAAAACAGCTGTTTATAAAAATGCCAATGACACTCGATAAGACGTTTGGAACAGCTGCTATTTTTTTCGCAGTTAAGGAATTAGCCCATAGTAGAAGTTGTTCACAATTATGGGTATTATGAGCCCTTTTCGACTTAATCATACCATTTATGCTACTTATCCTCCTCCTCAAATCATGCTCTTCATGTCCAAGAGTCGGGACCAACACCTTCAAGGACCACCTCTCCGTTTCGTTACAACCCTGTAAAGTGTACCTAACATATGGTTCTATGTATATTGTAGAGGTATAGATACCTCAGTATCGACAAACGTCTCTTGACGAGATTCTCGTCTCGACCCGAGCTGATCCCTTAACTCCGAAGACTCGAAGACTTCACGTCATTGTATCCGATAAAGGAGCGGTGAGATTACTCCCCCCCCCCTCTTTACCCCTGCCTGCCCACAATATGTTTAGTTGTTTACCCCCTCTCGGGTATATCCGCAAATTGTCTACGTCTTAAGCCCGTAATTGAATTTATAATGGGTTAGTTTAAGGTATTTAGTATTTAGGCGGGTTGGATGTATGGTCGGTAAGGTTAGGGTCAGAGCACACGATGCCAAAATTCGCAATGTTGAAACGCGACGCAACGCAAAACGTTTAAAATGAATTTATTGGTTATCTTTCACTTTTAGGTGTATTGTTCAGTCCTTATTGCTGCTGTTTGTCGTAATAACACGAATGTTCTGGTTATCTTAGCAAAGTCATCGCGTAGACAATATACAGTAAGTCACATAAATCGCGATGACATCCCGAAGTTGTGACGTACGAAACTGGAACTGTAGAGTCTGTAGACCTAGCATAAGTTTTGTGAAAACATACGTAGATTGGTAAATATGTATCCAAAAGATAAATGAATGAAAAATGAAGCGAGACCTTTGTCAAGCGTAAATGGATATTGCATTACGCTACGCTATTATTTTTCATGCTAGAGCTATGGTTTTGTCATTATGCGTTTGCTTCTACGATTGTGTGATCAGACCCTTAAGACAGTGATGTGGTTAGACCCTAAAGGCGAGGTGAGATGTAGGATTATCTGGATTCCGCGAGGCAGTCAGTTCCTGGAATTAATAGGTTTCGTGAGAAATGGTTCGCGCGACACGTTTACCGCAACATTAAAGTTATTTCAAGCTAGATTGTAGAATTTGTAGAAAAGCACAAAAGTATTGTGAAGTGTTACAAAAAAAAAAACAATAATAACAGCAAGAGACATAATATTTGGGCCGTAAGAAGAATTAGGTTTAAGCAGTGTTTATAAGTAATTATAAACATTGCTTAAACTTAACCACTGCTTTAAGTCTTTATTCACATGGGACATTAAATTAATGTCAACAAAAAGTTGTCAGAGCAATTGAGGTAGTGACTTAGGTTAAGTATTGGTTTTAAGTAAGACTTTAAATATCCAGTAAAAAGCTATTCTCTAAACTAAACAAATATTTGTGTTGGCTACAAAATAGATTTCTAATCAGAACGCAATAACTACGAGTATTTCCATAAAACCGTTAAATCAACCTCCCTATAACACACTTTGAATAAATTATTGATTTCCAAAGAAATTTCTAAATCTATATTTGAATCAGTCAATTCGAGGAAACACCTCACCCTACCCGCTGAGTCACCAGAGGTGGCGAATGGGTGAAAATCTGTTAGTAAGAGGTGGGTTGCACAATTTAATTCGAGATGCATTAAATACACTTTAAATACACTTCATACACTTGAGGCCTTACTTACAAAGTCTGCTTAATCTTAATCTCTGTTTTAAACTGTCACAATTGTCACAGTTTGTTTTCACAATTGACATAATTATCACGTCAGCGAAAAGTTGTTGAAGCATTTTAAGCAGCAATTAACTTGAAACAGTGTTTAGGACTAAAATGAAATAGGTATTTATTCATAGCATTGCTACAAGTCAATGGAAAAACGTATTCGTAATAAATTCAAAAATAATTCGTTAATCAATCACTAAATAATAATTCATAGGTCACAAACATGTCGAGCCTCCATATTCGTCAAGGTCGTAGAAAAGAAAAGCTCATAGGCAAAGACTCATTTGTTCGGACTAAGCTCCAGAGTCTCGAGCATCGCCGCAAGGTTGGTAGTCTGTCGGTATTCTATCGGATACATTTCGGGGAGTGTGCATCTTATTCCCTCTAGCCCATTCTATTATCGGTCCACAAAGGGCACAAAATAGCGACATCGTTTTATGGTAGATATACCAAAAACTCGTACGAAACGCTTTGGTTCCACTTTTATTGTGCGCACTGTCAGAGTGTGGAATACTCTGCCCGAGTGGGTGTTTCCCGATAGATATAATTTGGGTGTCTTCAAGTCGCGAGTGAAACGGTTCCTTCTAGGCAAGCGTGCTCCATCGTAGACCGCATCATTGCTTACCATCAGGCGAGATGGCGGTCAAACACAAGCCTATAACTGAATAAAAAAAAAAAAAAGAAAGAAAGGATGTTCTAGCAACCAGAGTTTCAATTTAGTTATAAATATTGCGGTGGAAGCTGCACTCCCTACTTACTAAGATTCTTATATCGTAGTTGGCTGGCAAGAACTTATTTAATATAGACTAGAAGTAGAATTTGTTAGTATCATAGACTAAGACACAAGAGATCGTTGAATCAACCAACATACTCAATCACCTACACATGTAAGAAACTTCTGCTAAACGAAGCGCTAATAAACTAATCTACGTAAATTAACTTACACTATAGCAGTAACTATTATCCAATCTGTGCTACAGGGATGGAACTGAACTCAGAACAACACAAGAAGCAAGCTCGTAATTGAAGCACAAGCAGATCCGCAGAAACTGACGTAATTTCATAAACTGCATTACCGAGTCGGAAGCAATCTGTTTTGCTGCTAATATTGTGGCGGTTTGGTTGTGTGTTTGTAACTTCGACTACCCCTACGAAAACTATCGCAAATGCATATGACGTTTTTTACACGAGAGCAATTAAAAGTCTCAAGACCTAAATTAGTAAGTTGAAATGCGTAATATAATTTTCGATGCATTTAAAAAAATATTACACATTTGTTTTCCTAAAAGTGTATTAAACATTCGCATAATTGGTTCAGTGAAAAAAATACATGATTTTGCAGTTTCAATACTGTTCGTAGAGGCAGTCAACTTGCGAGTACCGTCATAAATGTGTTGATCAGATAAAAAGATCAGATTCGAATGAAGTAGGGTACATTTTATGGGGCTTTTTTAGGCTAATAGGATTTTTTTACCTAAAAAATGACCAAGCAGCTAAAGCAATTTATACGTAATCGATACACATGTTACAATATATATTTACATTAAGTTTTTCAGCAGTTTTGTTCATCATAGCAAGTTGGAATCGACAACTTAAGTTTTACAACGGTAACAACATTTACATCTACAAAAAATCTGAACCAAGCACCAACGGAGATTAAAATTTTCCAAAATTAGATTCATTTCTGTACCCGAATTATTTCGAGCGAACCCGAGAAGCATAGCTAGTAACTCCATAACAGCATTACCTCGTCCGCAGCCAGTATCCTAAGATATTCATCAAGCTGCAGCATAATTACGTTATAGAACAAGGCGCTTTACCCATTAGAATACTGGTGGCCAGTTTGTTGCAAGCGGCGAGTGCCTAGGGTATTCTGGCGAGTGAGATATTATCTCCGTCACTGTCGCTCTCATTTGAAATGGCATGAGAGTGAGAGTGACGAAGATCATCTCGAGCGCTCAAGACTAGGGTCTCTGGGGGTATTCTGAGCCGTTCGAGATTGTCTCAGTTACTCTCACTGACTCACTGACTGGTCATTTCTAAGGACATCGACAGCGACCAAGATATTTCTAAGTTGGGGTAAACGACCTGCACTAACGTTCCGCTTGGGGTGTTTTGTACATTGCCCGAACTGCCTACGCAAACCATCCGAGCTCCTCAAAAAAATAACGCTCCAAAATAACGGAGCACGGCCTAGGGTTGCTGGCATACCTCTTCCACTCTTATTCCATCTTTTTGCGTCAGGTGTTGTAGTTAGTCACCACCACCAGTAAAAGACCGAGATAATATCTCACTCGCCAGAATAGACCCCGGTTCACGTGTTAGTTCGGAACTTTGCAGCGGCACAATGGCTGCTCGAGGAGCGGTGGACGATGGTGTTAGGACTTGCTCTTAAATGCTAAGCTGGTGAAGACGTTGATTTGTGATAAAAGGGAAACGTTTCAAGAAAATAAGTAACTTGATAACACTTAGAGTATATGTAGTGCTCATTATTAGGTACATACAACTTTTACTACGGAGCCAATCCTAAAATCGCGGAAAACAAACAGCTATTCGACAGATAAATATTACCTCGAAAATTTGTACGAAACAGCAGATTTTTATCCGCAATTAACGATCCAGTAGTATAAATTGTTCATAATGATGAGTTATATTCGACATACCCATTCCTTTCACTTATGTACCTATAATTGTCTGTTACCTAATAAAAAAATAAATAAATAAAAAAATTAAAAAAAATGCGAAAATTATTTTAGATTTAAAATTATTTTAGTCCTAATAGCTACCAGACGCCACCACATGTTTACTTTACACTAAGTACTCGTATGTGCGTAATGTAATGAATTTCCCATTAAAGTAGTGCGTCCTGCGACGGCTTCCATTTCCCTTCATCACGTTAATGGAGTGTGAACCAGCCTGTTCAGGGTGGAGTGGGACGTGCGAGACCGTGCCGAGTCAGTTTTTAGTTCAAATGAAGGAAGGTTTTTAAAAACGTTTTCGCTGTCTTAGCCGAAAAAATGAGGGAAAATGAGGAGACAAAAAAATAATTTAAGAATGAAACAAAAATTAAGCTTGATACAAAATTCAAATTCACTTGGTATTTGCTACTCGTACCATAACAGTTTCGGTGCCATAAAGTTTTTGAACTTTGATACAAATTCAAAGAAAAATGAAATTCAGCCTTATTAGTGCGTACGTGCGTACTTGCGTAGGTATGTCTAGATGTATTTTGATATAGGACTTATTTTGATTTCAATATACTACATAATCTTGGAATTTTTAAGGTCAGAGTGAATTTTTAAGATATCTTCTAAGTCTGCGTCATCTTCGACCATATCGTCCCTTACCAATAGGCGAGTTGGTGGTCAAACGAGGATTAATTGATTAAAAAAAAATACTTACAGCAAAATTTATTTGAAATTTATTTCACGAAAACTTGAAATCACGCACAAAGTATTCAAAGCAAATTCGAAAAAGTTCGGCATTTCCAGCCCACGCGAAAAGAATAAACGTTATCATTTTACAGGAAGATTGTATCATTCCGTCCCGAGATTACAGAGCGTAATAACACTGAAGCTCCATTTATTCTAAAACCCACCGGAGACCCGAGACGTAACAAATAAATGCAAATCTCATTCTGTTTCGCAAACTTGAGACCTTAAAATTAAACGATATTAAATTCGTAAAAGCCTAAAAACTTGGCCCGTTCGCGTGTTCCCAGGAGACGGTTGTTCTTGAACCTTGCGTTTGGTCTGGGATGCATTGTGTGTACAGTGTAGACAGTAAGACAACTTTATTTGAGTTTATTCGTGATTTAGTGGTAGATTCTGAGGCGGGTAAACGTTTTGTTTGCCCTTACTGCGTATATCGCACGGTGAGCAAGCTAGTTTGTTGGAGGTAGTCGAAAGTTTTTCCTCGCATTTGGTATTTTCATTTCTTCTGTCAATAACTCAGTTAAGCAAAATATTTATTCTACGCAAACAAAGCAGTCTACTCCAATTTATACCTTACCTGTTTTGATTTAAAATTAATGTAAAATAAATTATTTTTTTGAAGCTACTTATTTTGAAGCTACTCCTTCATCCAGTATCATTATGTGCGTTTTTCAAAAGATTGAATACTGCTTCCAACGTAAGCGCTGCACACTGAAGAATATCCTGAATAATTTATTAATCTGACTTCCCGAGGATTAAATACGGCGCGCCGTTGAAACATCAACCGGGGCCCGAGGGCGAGGTCGGGGGGTAATGAATCGTTGTTTATGGGGCCCTAACTCGGGGCCCTAGCGACCTTAAAAGGCCTAACTCGATTGCAGTGCATTTACCAGTACTTAGGGGAGCGCAGTCAAACGGAATTTTAATGGTGACTTAGCGTAAGTAATGAATGTTCAAGTATTCATTCGTGCTAGTTTTGCAAACGGAAGCCGGGTTGTTTTAAAAAAGCAATTATATAATCATAGTACAATAAGTTGTCATGTTAAAGTAGACAAGTACAGGGAAGTAGATAAGTGCACTGAAGCTTTTAGACGAAATTCAGCGTAAAAATTTTGCTTTACTTTGTTTTTAGTTAAAAACAAAGAAAAGCAACAACTAGGCAAATACTCCTTACTCTGATATAGCTCAAAAACCATTATTATTGTCTCATTAATTATCTTTATTTTTTCATTATATTGCTAAAACCGAATTGCATTTAGAGTTTTTTTCAGGAAAGATAAATTTATCTTTAAAACATTGAATTTATGAATTATAAGTTAAACTCTATTTTCATCGTCATAGTGTTTTATTTCGAAAACCCTGTGTACCAGCAACATTATGTCAGTTTCAGAAACTCGACGCCGCATTCCCCCGATATTGGCTTCTTTTTCACAGGAAACGTCTCAGAAAATCTCTTCGGAGCCGATTTAAAACGGCGACAAGCTCGAGCGGAAAATTTTTCATTGGAACAGACGAAAGGCGGGACGAGGACAGACTAAATAGGTCCTACTGAGGACTGTGTAACTATGTTTACTCTGTGGTAAGGCTGAGCGGCTAGCTTTAGTATTCTTCGAGTAGTCTTAAGGCTTTTAAAATAGTCTAATGCTTATTTTTCTTAACGAAATGAAAAGAAAAACCTCTCAAATGCCTAAAAGAGATCGCTCTAAGCGATAAGGCCGCCTGTCATTGCATTACTTTTAGGCGTTATTTTTCTTTTGTTTGTTATTTTTGTGAACAATAAAGAGTTTACCTATCTATGCCTCTAACAAAACTTACCTTACCTACCCTAACAGACCTCTATAGTAAATTTCACTTGCGGCCACCCATCCTAAAACTGACCGGACCAAACGTTGCTTATAGTAAATTTGCAAATCTGTAAAGATTAAGTTGACCTACTAGAACGTTCCCCAGCCTCCAAGCTCGTGTCAGGGATTGTCAAGGACCCCTACTATCTTTTTACGACGGCTTTAGTGGTGATTGGAGATTTGGACTCTGAACTGTAACACCCCAATTACTTTGCTTAACGAAGCATATATTCCAGTATTACAATATGTAGTGAAACTGATGTTACCTTTGACTCTTAAACTATATTTGAGTATTAGACTAAGGCTTTGAGTATCAAAACTTATTGGACCATTCACAGAAGTTGGGTAATCTTTCATACTAATATATTTTTAGGGTTCCGTACCCAAATGGTAAAACGGGACCCTATTGCTAAAACTCTGCTGTCTGTCCGTCTGTCACCAGGCTGTATCTCATGAACCGTGGAGCTAGGAATGTCTAATCTTCTAAATTAATGAGTAGTATAATTATTAGTAATAGTTATTTGTAATTCTACCTACTTATACCAATAATAAAAAAACTTTGTAAAAGTTAAGTTCAATACTAACATTCCAACCTATATTTTCTCCTTCACTTTTGAACATAATCATATCTCCACATAGCCACATACACACCTTCCCCCACCAACAGACACCTGCCCCCATTTTTTCACAATATTTATGTGACAACAACGTCGCCCACCCTTCTGTGATAACATGACACCGCTCTGTTTAGATATCAGATGCCAGAATCCGAGGTGTTTGGACATCGAGGAATTTTTATTGTGTTGAAATGTTCGTGCGACGTCCTCAGACAAACTTAGAGAGAAAGATGGAACACTGCGTAAAATTTGGGTGAAACCAATAACTCCCCTACTTTTCTGCGTACGATAAGCTCTACAGTGCTGCGAGAAGGGAGTATTGACAAGGCAACATAATATTATACGGCAAATAATTATTTCAAAGTTAATTAAGTTCTGAATGCTGTATTTTTGTATGCAATTAATATTTTTCCATTAGAGGGTTTTGTACATAGCTTTTATTATTATAAGTAATCTTTGCACATATACATTTGATAAATAAATACGAGTAAGTACTATATTTTGGGGCAAATTGGAGATTTACCATCTTATATCTTAGGGTAACAAGCACAGTGCTGGGCCGCGCGGGATTTTGAATTGTTAAGGGCGTCCGCTGCGTTAAGCGGGTTCACGGCGCGGGCGCCCGCGTGGCGTGCTGTTTCTTGTAATTCCATAGATCAGCGCTGCGTGCAGCGGGTGCCCGTCGCACGCGGCGCGGGCGGCGAATCCCGCCCCGCGGGCGGCGGGTGTCCCGCGCGACGGAGCACGCGAGCGGAGAGCCGGAGATGTTTTTGGAACATCAGTGAGCGCCGTTGTGTTATCCGTGTTATCGACTGTACACCCGCGCGATCGAAATTGTACTGGCGGCGCTGCGAGAGGCGGGAGTCCGTCGCGGGCGTCCGCGACGGGTTAAATTTGTCCGCGACGGGAGCACGGCGCGGGTCCCCGCGACGGAGACCCGCGCCGTGCTCCCGCTTAACGCAGCGGACGCCCTAACAGTTCAAGTTTCTGAGTGGCACCAACCTGTCAGCTATGGGCAAACATGACGTTTATCATCAGGCAACCGCTATCCTCGTCTTGTCACTCAGTTATATAAAAAGAAAAAAGACATACGAGCATAAGGAAAGGTGTTGTTGGCTTCAACAAAATCTAGCGCAGTGCTCCACCTTCGTCTCTAGGTTTATCTGGGATGTCGTCGGTTCTATTGACATTGTCAGGGAGTGTCATCCCTTTCACACTTGATTGTGTAAACAAGATAGCTGCTAATAGGTTTGTACACGTGTTTGTAACATTCAATGAATATGTCGTAGGTTGAGGTGACTGGTGGTTGCTGCGACTCAGTTTGTTTTAAGTCTTTTTGGTTGTTTCAGTTTTTTGTGGGCGAAGTATGAGATGGTTGGTGACTACAATAAGGACTTTTAATCTCAAGATTCCTAACATTTTCGGTTACACTATAGTGATTTAGTGGTCTTGAAGAGTTTATTTAAAATGAAAGATTTAACATTTTTTTTTTAACATTGAAAGTTAGACATCTGAAACGGAACAAGTGATTGAAAGAAGTTTTATCTAAATATTGGTCGGAAAATAACTTGAATACAGTTAATCTGATCGTTAGGAAATTTTGTAGACAAACAGTTTAATTCAACAAAATTTATAAATTCAAATAAGAGCTGATTGAGCAAAGTCAAAGGATTGCATGCAATGTTTCAGTTCGGCGCCAACAATTTTATTAGTACCTAGTAATTATAGTTACTTAATTACTTAATGCAACACCACACCTTTACTACAACCACGCCTTTGTAAATCAAAAAATAATAAGTCACGTGACAGCCACTTAAACAGTTACCTTCAGCAAACAACAGAATTACTTAGGAACAGTTTACAACTCACAACCTATAGAGCCATTCAAAACAATACATACAGTAAAGGCTATTAGGCACGCGAATAAAGTCGCGGCCGACAAATAGTCGCACCGACAAGTCGCCGGTCGCAGGCCAGTTAACGGTCGACGCAGATGTGTTGCGGCGCGATAAAATTTAACGACGCTCGAACGACTGTCGCGGTCGCCTTCTACGCCACGGACACAGTAGAAATGGACAGTTGGTCAAGTTGGATGTGGCTTGTAAATCTTTTAGATACGTTGCGCTTTATTTTATAAAAACAAACTAAACATTTGATAGAAAGCTAGGCAAGCAAATTGAGATCACAGCGCATAAATCAACTGCACCTCATCAGTTGTCGTTCTTGTAGTTTTGGAAGTTTTTATGAGCGTAGTAAAATGGCCTCTTCATTGTTGTTAATGGGCGAGAAATGTTATTTATCACTATTTAAAATAGGTAAATATAAAAAAGTTAGAAAACATTATTCATATTAACACAATTTTAAGTAGATACTACAACATTTTTGTTCCAAAATAAGAAAAGAAGTGCTGAAGAGGTTCCCTTGACCGCTTTGTGCTTTTTACAAGTTCATTCACTGAATCTATTTCCACTGTGTCAACTAGTGCCTACTAACCCTTACAGTACAGTTCGTGTAAAGTTATTTGCAACACGTTTTTGGCCGAAGTTCTGATTGGAGTTGCGACGTTTTAAACTGAGTTAGCGCTTGTAATTTTAGTTTTGTAGTTGCTCAAATTGTTTTTGGGATTTTCATTACGTAAGTTACTACATAGGCTAAGTCTGGCCTGAGTTTGTTCAACTCATTTTTTCTAATACTAACTTTTAACTAAAGCCTAACCAACTAAACAGTCTTGAAAAAAGGTTAATCGCTTTATGAATAACGTTTCTAGAACGAATAAAATATCTACTAATAAAGTCATACTTCCTTAGCCCAAAGCCAATTTTTTAAAGTGTGATGCGTGAGCGTGCCCAGTGCACGTTAGTTTTCAAAGTAAAATTGTAAACCTTTAAGAAGTTGGCTGTAACATAGGTTTTAAAGAGGTACGACTATAATCAGATGATATTTCTGACAAAGTCATTCCTCCTTAAGCTGAACGCTACAACCTAAAGCTTTAAGGCAATGAACAAAACTACAATCAGAGAATGAAACTCACCGAAGTCGGATTACGAGTTTTATACTCGTAAATTTAGGTTATTCATAAAGGGTATGCTAAGCTAAGGTATTTTGATTTTGATTTTGATTTTGTCATTGACATTTTTCTATAGAACAGCTGATTTTTTTTCGCGAATTTCGGGTTGGTCCCATAGCAAAAGTTGTTCATAATGATGAGTACTATGAGCCCTTTTCGGCTTAGCATACCCTATATGAATAACCAAACTAATTTGAATAATATATGAATGATCAAACTCAATCATTTGACACTAGCCCCGAGTACTCACAGCATACAAACTTCTAAAATATTTTAATTTAAGCAATAAATAACGCAAACAAAACACGTTCCTGATTCCTCGAAGGAAGACCTCACTCACCCGAGCTATCATCGTCTGTAATTCCTGCCCCCGACTTGGCTCGCGCCGCGTCGCGCACAAATCTGTCGTGCAGCTCGTTACGGCTCGCTGACACTTCGGGCCCACTCACCGGCAGGGTTAATACCTACATATGCCTCGACAAATTGAGTACGCTACTAAATTTAAATAAAGACTTGTAACCTTCACGCAATCATTGTAAATTATCAAAACATTTTATACTACCTATGTACTCACGTAAAATTAAGTCTTCTGTTACGACTAGTGGACGACAACGAACAGAGGTCGTAAGAGCATCACGATTTCAATCTCCTGATGAAGTTTATCGAATGTGACCGAAACTATCTGTAGTTGTAATAGACGACTTAATTTTTCGTGAGTACTTATTTCCGTGTTAATTATAACGAAGTGTCTCAAAACTACGTTAGTTTCCTCAGTACAGTTGATCAAAACATCTTAGTAATGATTTTTTAAACACGTCTTTATAATAAGGTAATGGCAGCGATGGCTGTACTTAATTGAACTCGAACTAGAACTCTCTTAATTGATGAGAACTTCAAGTGCAGACTAATGACGGACGAGTCTCGAAAAGTAAACGTAACTGCTGAAGTCGCGCCGACACTCGACGAGTCAAGTGGTGGCTCTCAAACGAATCTCTGCCGCATCGGCACTCGACGGGCCGTAACAGTTTTAGAGCTAATTCATACGGAGTTATTACTTCCAGTGTGACATCGCGCGACGCTTGCTGTGTCATAACTTTTGGGGAGAGGACACTGAAGGATCGGATCGAAGTAGCGGTCGAGCAACTGGGATAGGTTCGTATTTTTGTAAGCTGAAGCCACTTTGTATTCAACTGCGATTTATTGTTTTAGAAATTGGCTTGTAGTTATAAAAATCTAAATGTTTGAAGGGACTTACTGGAATAGAAGAATACTGGAAAAGTTTACAAGAATTGTTGTTGGCCCTAATATAAACAAGAAATTTTAAGCTGCCAAATAACTCCTAAATGATTTCCTATTTGGATCACAATAATTCTGTTCCATTTGTCAATTTTCCAATTTTTAGCTAAATATCAGAAAATAATAGGTAAGTGTTACCTACAAGTACCTACAAGCGGTTTAAAATTGCCCGCGTTGTCTCCCACTCTAGCCTCATCCCACATCCACGGCTATAACTTTTATGTGCTTACAATATTGCTGAGTTCGCAAAAAATAGCACTTCGGAAACCGAGTTTCGGTGCCGAGAGTCTCATAAAATATAAGAATGGCTCCTTGAAAGAGCAGGATGTTATAAAATTTTAGTTTTCGCACTCTGCATCAATAATCGGTTTCCACTTTGAGAGATAAGTAGTCGGTTTACTAGTGGTTGGGGATATACGACGTTGGCAACACTTAGGTATACAAAGGTAAGTTATTTGAAATAAATCTCGGTGATGAGAACATTTGTGACGAAAAGATACTAGACAAGTAGACATGGTCGAAATTGGATTGGCTGACAGATAACTTAATGTGATTTGTGTTTCTGAGACATGCTTTCGCTTGTGCGACATTTTGGCGTGCAAAATAGCGCAATTAAAAGATTGAAAGTTAGTAAATTAGAGAGAGTAAGAAAATAAATTAATGCAGAGTCGATAAGGTGAGAAAAAATATACCAGGCAATACTTCAAATTCTCTCTGTTTCTTGACATTTATTCTGCTGATTTTACGATAAATAACGGATAAAATATTGCAATTCGAGCTCGTTCGTTGGTCACAAAAACTGGTGAATTCGTCGACGACGGTAAAATTAACGTTGGCATCCGCTATGTCATCGCAAAAAACATCGTCTCCGAGAACTCTTACTGGAAGTTGTATAGCAAGGAAATTGTTTATAGCGGTTTAACAGTTTCCTGAGTTAAGATAAGCGTATGCTGGGACGCAGGTCCGCGCAGCGCAGGGCAGAGCAGATTTTGTAATGCATGAATGAAGCCATGAACGTAACAAGAGTTGCGGACTGCGGTGTAGGCACGTGCGATGCAGACATGTGTCTGTCCTGCTCTGCGCTCTATTATATCTGTCTCGCTTACTCTGCCCTGCTTTTGTTCTGTGCTGTGCTGCGTCACCTGCGCCTCAGCACACGCTTGGCCTCATAGTGCCACATGTATTGTATGAATGAGATGTTAACGTGGTATGCTCGTAAAATGAGAATGAGCTCACGGCGCGGCGCGGCGCGGCGCGGCGCGGCGCGGCGCGGCGGTGCAACGATGTTCCTACATTTCGTTTTACAAAGTGCTATACCTGTTTAAATTTCAAAATGGTATTGTTATACGAATGTCCAAAAAAAACTTATACGTTTTTTGAATGTAGGTAGTTATACTTATATTTAAGACTCAACGCGTAATTTTTTATCCTGTTCATGGTTAGAGTTTATGCGGGTTATAAAATATCCTAACAGATCGGGCGCTCCTTTTGCATTTACACTATTTAGAAATTGGGATAACAGTTATGATTTATTAAATCATACACGAAAGCAGCTGCATGATTTGACGAGACATTTTAGTACAATAGTATGTAAAGAAAACCGTACATACTTCGCTTTTCTTTAGATTAAAAATTACCGCTATTTAAAAACTGACAGCTGCTGTTGACAAGCTGTGATTTAAAGATCGAAACAACTATGACAGTGACAGATCCAAAGGTAACCAAAAAGGATATCAAGATTTAAATTACAACGAAGACTTTTTGTAAAAGAGTAAATAAAGGACATTAAATGTTGTTTCTCTTGTTTTTACAGGTAATTGATTAATCTGTATTTTGTGAAATGTAATTTGTTTGTTTGTTTGCATTTGGTGAAAATAAAACTCTTGTTTTTACAGAGCAACACATAAGTTTTTATTTATCAAGAATATCCAAGAGTAGGAAGAAATAGCATTATTATAAAAGAAAAAAGAAAAAAGAGGCAAGTTTTAAAAAGGTGAGTAACTTAACTAAGCGAAGAACATGTTGGGAATTAAAGTCAACAAATTAAGAAATTAACCCTAAAAAAACTTCAAAAATATTTGAATAAACCTGCAAGAGAAACTACAGAACAAAAATTAAAACGTTATTTTGATCTACCTTTTACGTAAATTAGCCTTTAAAAATAAAATTGAAAAAGCATTTCTAAAGCTCCCCACTAAAACGTTATCCATCTCGGCTTACATCCAGCTAGATATTTGCAACCAAATGGAGTTATTTCGAGAAATATGCAAAAGGCAAAGTTGCTCGCTGCACGAACGGTTTTCACTGAAAAGTTAAACTTCGAGCTTAGACAAACGTAGAGAGGAAGATGGAGCACTGCGCTAGATTTGGGTGAAGCCAAGAACTCCTCTACTTTTGCGCAATACACAAGCTCTACAGTGCCGAGAGTACCTAGGGGAGTAATTACTCGTATATCTATTAATTTTTTTTTTATACTATTGAGTGACGAGACGAGCAAATCGCTCACCTGATGTTAAACGTCACCTTTGCCCATAACAGGTCTACGACATCCAGAATTTTGAACTCTTAGAATTCCAAATAAGATGTCAATATGTACGTTTGCGCGAAAGTGGATGAATTCTTGGCTTCATTCAAATCTAACGCAGTGTTCTATCTTGCTCTCTATGTTTGCCTGACACTTCGAGTCAGTAAGCTAGCCAGTAAATAATATCAGTTGCTGCATAATGTTATAGCGTCTTAAAATGTGATGTAGTAGATACGCTTACAAGACTTGTAATCAGAAGGAAGCTATTACATTTTACATATTTGTTAAGTAATGCAGTTACATTTTACGTTAATGTAATAGATAAAAATGTCTTGTTAGATCGTTTAATAATCCAATACATATAATGTAAATGTGATGTTATTTCACCAGATCTTTATTATTTGTAGACTATATAGTTGTGTCAAGTATGAAGTTAATTTTTCTAATAATAAGTTACACAGCAGTGCTTAGTTTACATTGCTGAGTATAAGTTGTTGACCGATTTTAATTGTAGCAGGTTATTTTAATTTAAATAATGATAGGCTTGCGTTGGACCGCCATCTCGCCTGATGTAAGCAATGAGTCTAGGATATACTAGTTTTAGTACTTGGTTACTATAACTATTTGATTAGTTTTTATACATATTTCTGTACAAACTAGCTGCACCCCGCGGTTTTGATAACATGAGTTCGCCGGGATTATATGACATATGTTACATGTCATACATGACATATGACATATTATGTGGTCCAGACCATGAAAGATCTTAATTCCAAATTTCAAGCAAATCCGTTGAACGATTTTAGCGTTTAGTGGTTACAAACACAAACTTTCACTTTTATAATATTAGTAAGATATCACCCGGATTATCTTCCAATCTGCGATTTAACATCACAACTCACTCAATCACACTCGGCAGGCCCAGACGGAGATGGCGGGATGAGTTGGACTCCTTTTGCAACAACTGGATTCAAAATGCTTTAGATTCTGATGAGTGGAAGGAGGATAGGGAGGCCTTTGGCCAGGAGTGGGATGGAATAGGCTAAAACCAATAACAATAATAACCTAAATAAATAGAGCATACATGATAAAAGTAGATATTTATCTCCATAGTAATAGCTACCACCAAGCTGTCGCGTCGCTCCGAGCACTCGATCGTATGGAGCGCGGCTCTCCGGCGGCGGCGCTCCGTGGAGTAACGACGCGTAAAATTGAAATGCAGATAACTGCTACTAAACTCATATATCACACAAACTATCTATTATATATCAAAATTTATTTCTTGTAGTATCTATAGTCTTATGTTTTTATTATGAACCAGTTCCGCCCTGCAATTTCTTCCGCGATTTTATGGACAAAAAGTAGTCTGTTCCTAAATTCAGCGGAAAGGTACCATCATACAAATTTTCGTCCAAATCGTTTTTGTGTGATTGATCCAAAACTTCCAAACATCTAAACTTTGACTTATGTATAATATAATATTAGTAGTATTAGTAGAAATTTTCATTTTACAGATAAGTATAAGTTAAGTTTTACGAAAGTACAGTATAATTGTAGGTATGACATCATAAAAAACTTTTGTTTCTACGATTTTATCAACATTTCTTTCTTAATACATATATAGTAAGTTTGATTGAACAAACAATTTGAACAGCTATGAGAGTGAAACGTTTTCTTTTTTAATTAAGAACTACAAGAACCAGTATCTAAAAATAAAATGTTTGAAGTAAAAAGGCCACCAAAGGAGAAAGAACCTTTCCACTTCCCATATCGCACACGATCTTCCTAAATGTTAATGATCTCGCCAAGCTTTTTGCCCTTACTTTTTGTAGCCACTTAAGTGCGCGGATTACAAAGCGCAAGCTGGTATTTTTTCTCAACGACCAGCATTGGCACATTAGACTCCATCTGGAAAGGTGCGCACGCTCGAACACACATACGATATATAATACGTTTTGTCTGTTAGCTTTGCGACTGAGTTTAAACTTAGAACCAAGTAGGTAAGGTCGATTCTAGATAAAACGGATTATGAAGTTCCCATAAGTAAATGACTAAAACTGCACAGAAATAGCCAACATCTCGCCTTCGACACATGGGGTGCCTACAGGAATGCTTTTAAACGCCCCATTGAATGTGTTGACGTATGTAATTTCAGATTCTTTACAAAAAGCAAGTGTAGGGCGGCATTGACGTCGTTTCGCCGACTCACAGTTTTTGTTGCATAAAAGAACGTGTTTCTAAATACTGGGGGAGATGTTATCGCGGCGGCTTTTCATACGGATGGTAATAATGCGATAAAAGAAGCTTATGACCCAGAGGGAGCAGCTCATGGAAACGGAAATACATAAAAATAGGATTAAATGACAAAGAAATTGATTGACATTTTGTAAATAATACCATATCTATACTATTGGCTATAAAGGCTCGAAGTTTGTCGTGATCTTCAAGCAAGCCAACCGCAAAAGCCACAGAAGCCTACAGATAATTATTGAAGTGTCATTATTCAAACAGCTTTAGATTCTCACGAACCGCGTTAAGTTTACGTCAAAATTATGGTTACAGGGGAGTGAGCCTCACCGCAGAATCCACCTTTCGTGACCACAAAGTCTTTACTGCGATGATTTTCTTCAAGAGCTTGTAAAACGAATCAAGTTTTGTGCAATTTTAATGGTTTCACTATAGAACTCCTTCAAAGGCAGTATAAAAATAAATCTTCGACTTGTTTCCCAAACAAAATTATATCTTTTTAAATTGAGACGCTAAACGATCAGAGCAATGTCGTCAGCTTTGATAAAGGCAAATTTACCGATCGAAATTTATTCATTTGTCCCAATTTCCGATCGCTTTATATCGTCTTTGATGGCAAAAATTGCGAAATACAATCTCATAAAACTCCGTGGGCGACTTCTGGTCAACATTTTTATATTATCATATTTCAAATTTAAAGTACTCCTTTACGGAGTAATAAACGTTAAACCCGGAGTTGTCAATTTGGTTTTATTGTTCACCAAAGTGAACATTAGTGTTGTTATTGAGTTCAAGGTGTGGGATGATTCAGTGATCGAGGTGATATAAATTAGGAATGATTTACGTTTATAGAATGACTTCAGAGCGTTGCGTTCGTGGGAATTGAATTTCGTAAGTTAACAAAGCTCGAGTTGAGAGATGGAGCTAATCAAATAGTTTCATGACTTCTGATTTCCATACAAATGACGAAGCGAAACATCTAATTTCTCCGCTCTGGCTCATTGTGGAGGCAATATAGATGTAAATGTGATTTTCATTAGACATCGGCACCGCATTAGTGTGACTATACACGTTTCAGTGATTACACTCTTTGCATTTTAATATTCTGTTTTTATTTTGCTTTGACAAAAGTGGCATTAGACCAGAAAATAGTTCTGTTATTTTATAATAAAATATGGCACATTCTATGAACTATTAGGACACAAAATGATAAGATAGTCCTGGCCTTGGGACAGCTTTTATACACACCGCAAATATGAAACACTCCAACTTCGACAAGGAAAAAAAAACTTTAGTGTCTGCACACGCAGACGTTAATACGTATTATAGGGTGTAAGACAAGATATGAACGTCCATGTAAATGTGGTTTGCAATAAAAATGTTCATTTTAAGCGACTAGAATACCTGACATAATGACGCTGACAGCAGTATCATTATTTGAAGAGACGGTAAAAACCAGTGGTTAGGATCGCATAAAACGTCTACAGCTCTTGTTTTATCTCTCACTTTATCAAAGTAAGCATAAAAATAGGTAACTACAGTAGAACTAATATCTTATGTTTCCAGACTTCAAAATTACATGTTAGGATACTCCATCTCTGCTAGTGCTAAATTACAGAGCGGCGCAAAATTCGTTCGCCCTTTCGCGGAGAAAAGGGACTTGCTTCTGTGAAAAACTGGACGAAAATACTGGAGCAGGTGTGCTGTGCAGTACGGAGTAGGTACGAATAAATTTGGAAAGTGCTGGCGTGTTTATGCTGCCTTCGTGCATACGTAAAAACGAGGATGAAACTGCCATTTATATATTTTTTTATTAGGTGTGTTAATATTTAAATGGTCCGCAACAGCGTGGAAGTAATATGTATCATTAGTCTCGCATCAGTTAAATTTATTCATTTCAATACCAATGTCCTTGCTGACTTAAAAACAAAGGATCAACATACTCGAACGTGTCGCAAGCGAGTCGGCAACAAACGAGTCAAGATTCGGTTATGAAAAGACGTTTCCACCTCGAATGAAGCGGAGCTAATGTAAAATTCATTAGTCTTGCTGCTGAGGTATCGCCCTCATAAAATTACAAGCTTCGTTGAGCTGAGGGCTTTCTTTTAACCGGTTGTTTTTTAAAACGAGTAATATGACGGGCGTCACTGTTGAATGTTTCATGTGAATTATAATGCAGGATAAAGATTGCTTTTGTAACGTGCATGTGACGAGATCTGAGGAAGTGACCGTTTCGTATTTTTTTATTATCAACAACATTACAAGCAAATAATTACGTTCAAGTAAAGTTTAATTTTGGTTAAATATTTTTGAAGCCGGAAAATGTTGTTTCTAATATTTTTTTTATTCTTTAACGCTTTGATCTTGTTTCATGTATAATAATTACTGATTAAAATAACGCACTATCCCGATATAGCGTTGGATGTTCTAAATAACTTTGTCTCGTCGCCACGTTTAAAACACTGGGCGATAAGAATGCAAAAAGTAGTTCTAGACATTAAAGCTTGAACTGTGCCAGATGACTAGATTCTATCTACTAAGAGCTATGGTAACTATCCACTGCGACTTTTAAATGTAAATGTTTGATGTTATCTGCAACAGGATTTTAACAATGACATTTCTATTTTCACAGAATTACAGCTCATTGTGCCCCAACATCAAAGGTTAGACTAAATTAGTTTATGTTATAAGGTTGCCTTCGTGACAACGTAATTTACTTTGGTTTGTAGTCATAATTTACGAGGAAGTCTTGTTTAGAGCTAACAAAGCGGAGTAAATTGAGAGTATTTTGAATTTGCTCAATGCTTTATGCATATCGTAAATTCTGCATATATCTGTCGTATTGCATATTCATGAGAATACTCGTACCTGTATATGAACAGTTTCAGTATTCTTCATACTTTCAACCAAGTAACCAACCATATTTTATATTGTAACGTAAAACGGAAATGTAGGGTTTTCTGTTTCCATAACACTTTTTACTCTTTTCTTTTCATATCCTTGTAACTTTTATTACTTTCCTTAATCAGTTTTATTCCTGTCCTTGCGTGCCACTATTTATTTCGTGTTCTTTTATAATATCCTTTCTAAATTATTCATATTTCTGTATCTTTTCTAATATTTGTTTGTAAACATTGATCTGAAAGCTGTCTAGATGTTTTTAATGTCATGTAACTTTTTAAATTCTATCTGTCAATTCATTCTCATACAGTTCCTATTTTCTTTGTATAGAACCTATTTTCAATTTTATGATTAGTATCTGGCTGCCTATATCTTTCTTAATATTCAAATTTAAATTTCAGAATTCTTTAGATCAATTTGGAAGGGATGCCTGAGAACCGCTCTGACAGCGAAGAGTTCGGATTTGGTCTTGGATCGAGGTGGACGTGAATTGGCTTGGAGGGCCATAGTCTGAACACGCTTGAACCTTGAAATCTGAAACAAGAAAAAGTCCTCAAGCCTTAAATCTTTTCTACTTAAGTTACAGTGGTGAACAGGTTTGCAGTGCAATAACCAGAGTCCCCTTTTACCCAAATTGATGAGCTCGTGATCCTCGGCGAGCTTCACGACTGTCTCCAGGCCTCAGTAGTAGGCCTAGCGCTACACGTGGGCTTGGCGGACCTTCATCCTGCGGGCTGTATCTTAAGCCTTTCTCCAGACCTCCTTCTCTACCGTATAACTTTCCTTGATCAGTGCATCCCCGAGTGTGACACCTTCAACATTTTTTATAACCTAGAGACTTTAAACTAATATATGTACTTTTAAGCTGTCTCCTATCTTTCCTTTTAAATCATCTCGTAGGAATAGGGAGGTAGCCTTAATAACTTGTGCTTTACACCCTTTTGCCTTAATAAGTAAAGGGGTGTAACGTTACAATATGTGTGTACAATATCGTACTCTTATTTGTCGTCTATCCAGGGCAAACTTTTATAATTATAACTGGTTACAATTTAATATTTGTCGGATATATGAATCCACGTTGATGTTTATATTATTATGTATTTGAAATGAGCAAAAGCATCGAGCCAAAACACGAGAGCACATCAGACAGCCTGCACCGGTCCCAGGAGGGCCCGCCGCCGCCGCGCCGTGCGTGACCGAAATTTTACGCTATATTTTGCTTCTCCCCGTATAATCAGAGGCAAAAGTTCAAACGCAAGGGTACAAGAAACTCAGTTTAGTTCACATAACTTGTGTAACAACATGCTACTGAAATGATAAATGGAATTCAAAATGAAGTTGAAGGTAAATATAGTTGCTAAAACTTACACATAAAACTGCTTTTACTCGAACTTTATTTAACTTTTGAATTTTAAAATCCAATTACGGGCTTACCTGGAAGAAAATAAAATAATTAAACTTTACTTTTACATTAAAATATAAATTGTTCTAATTAAATTTCGAGCCATTTGAAGGCAAGAAGCGTTATCGAAATCCAATTGAAAACTTTAACTAATCCCAGATAAAGCAATCGCATTGAAAAGTCAACGGCCCCATTTCAATTCGCCGCGAGCCCTAAACCAGATAGTTGAAACTTTGCAAAATAATATCCCTAAAGACTTGAGTCGGGGAGTGTACGTCCGGATAACGGCAATTGGAGTGTTATAAAAACTTTTCGTTTGTTTTATTCGCTCCTCAGTGGGAGCCTTCGGAGAGCCTTTGTTGGGATTCGTCTGGACTCCAAATCGTTTTCCAATAGTATTTTATATGTAATGGACAATAACACATGCCTCGGGACCCATTGTGAGACGCACGTTTATATTGACGACCTGCTCATAACGGGCAACGATTTAAACGGACATTAGGTTTTTTATTGTTTGCGAAGAGATACCCGGAGCCATCGATAACTAATAGTTAAGCTGAGATTTCGTGTTAATGTCCCGAGTCCATTATAATGCTATTGAAAACCGAAAATGCTTTAAATGTACACTCTAAAATTCATAATAGATTGTAACCCTAAATATTAAAAAGGGAATACCTAATACAGAAATATGTATAGTTCCTGTCTAAAATAACTTCACAAGATAGCTTCATAAAAGAGTTAACACGTTAATTTCGTCGCTCTCTATCTCATTTCCATAAATTACTTTTACAGCTCTTTATAACTGAACACTCGTAAAATGCACTGAAATGGTATATTTCCTGCGCGCTTTAAAATCCTTCCGGACGCTGTTATGAATGTTATATGACGACTGGGAATTACTGTCCGTCCGTCCGTCGGGGGCCGGGGGTGCAGGCGCCATTACGTTTATAGAATTATCTTGAATACCGTTAACATTTACTAAGCCTTTGGTAAACTGTTATTTCTTGATCTGCAACATTTCCAAAGTATTCGTAGGTACTAGTTTAAAATCTTAGTTAAAGATTTTTTTTAGATATCTCTTAATCTAAAAGCATGCAATATTTGAAGGCAAAGAAGCAAAATCTAGTTTTAATAAGCTTCAAGTAATTAATAAGAAAATATACGATTAACCGTTTTTTTATAATAGTAGTATTTTATTTGTGTTTATGTACTGTTGTTATATCTATAGTATAAGTATAATATTTTGTACATTTAAGACTGAATAAAATTAGTTTTATAATTGTCATAAACTATATGAAAGTTTCACAAACAATCAGAGTTATACAGCAAGTAAATAACATCAAATTACTTCCGACAATGATATCACGCTACCTATTGAGTTTACTCGACTCCCAATGCATCTTTTCTTGCAGTTAACGTCTACTGCACTGCTAGCTATAAAACAAACTTTAACAGCTTTAAACTAGAAATACACGATCACGCCACGCTGCAAGCTGCCGTCAAGATGCCGTCAAGCAGTATTGACGTTAACTGCATTACAGGATTGATAGCGGCGAAGGGTTACACCGATTTTATTGTCAGCCAGCGGTGGCAAGTTCGGGGGAATTTTCAATCACTGAGGAGCTAGTGCGGTCGCGGTCTGTTACAGTCTCGATTTAACTTTGGTCGGGTTTGTTTGGATTGTGGTTTGAGTTGCCGTTCTGTGAGGAATGATTCTTTGTTTAGTGGAAGTAAGCATTCTGAACTTGGTTTTAGTTTCAGCTCAATTGAAACTGAAAACTAATTTATGAGCCAGCACAAAATCTTTGTATGAGTAGTATTGTTGGTTTAGTAGTAGGTACTCGTAAGTACCTACTTAATTATTATGTTTTTATGGTGATTAGAAGTTTTAACTTCAATTGGCATCTTCTAGTTTCCTTCATTTGAGATTATTGAGAGTTAGTTTAAACTCCAGGCTTCGCACTTACTACCAAATTTAAAAACCCACTAAGAAACTATAATTAATTATTTCGTTTATCAAATTTGAAAATTATATTGCATTTATGTCTGAAACCCGAGATGCTAATTGAAAACAAGACTTTTCCAACACTACGCCAGTTTGACGTTTATTGTTGTTCCTATAAACATTAGTGGTTTACGCGCTCATATCGGTTGTTTTATTCCCTTCTGTTACTGTTGACACAGTTAAAGCAGCAGTTACTACTTCAGCTGGAAGTTCGTAGCTATTCCTATCTTTATGTGACCACGCACTTGAATTGTGGGGTATTAATTACGGCAGTGAACATTATATTTGAGAAAGTGTTCATTTTGGTTATATAAAAAACATGAATTTAGGATCTTGATAAACTTTAATTTTAATATTTATGAATGAAACAAGTTATATGTATGGTTTCATGCAACTTCTTTCTGAGACTAAAATATTAATTTATTGGTGTTAATCAAAATTCTTAAAGGTATAATCAAATTGAATAATTACGATGTTTTAAAATTATTTTTTCTCAGTAATATCTCACTTATGTAAAATCGGTACAGTACATACTATAGTAGTAGTATAGTAGTATATAATAATAGTCCTCCATTCATGTCTATCATCCGTCAAGTCTGAATTTACTTCCTTTTTTCATGTAATCGTGCAGTTCATCCATACTTTCAAAGGTCGTCTTTTATTGCTATACCCATTTTTTGGTTTTTGATTTTTTCTTGTTGATGGTTAATTTAATAATTTCGACAAACTTTTTCATTGAAAGCACGACAAAATCAACCAAATTTTCCACTTCCACCGCAGTATTCCCACGGCGCCTATTAGCCCACAAGTCCCCTCCACGCAAATCAGGATACTGACGAGCGGATATTTTAACGATTTCCGTTCGAAGTAAAGCAGTGCTAATTACCAACCCTCGTGGGGTGGCGCATTGTAATTTACCAAATGTTGTCGTATACGGCCTAATGGGGCGGCTTGGGTCAATGAATTGGCTTCATACGTAATAGGGTGTGTTGTAGACGCAAGTTTGCGAGGGATTGAAGACATACGCATACATACGAGTATACGAGTATATATGTATGTAGCTTGAAATAACAGTCACACTACTACTCATATCCCTACTTATATTAGCAATTGTTGAGCAATATTCGAGACAAAACAAATTGTTTTCAGAGATACAAAAGAGATGTAATACTTAGTATGATCATTATTGTATCCAGACAGAAAAAAGTTTGTCTAATCTTTGACTACTCTTACGACGTTTGTTTCGAAATCAATAATATTACCATTTGTATCCATTGCAAGCCTCACGAAGAAACTTTCGTACGGCTCCCCATTCTCAAGGGTGAAAAGAATCGTACAAGTTCCTTCCCGTGATGTCCTCAATAAATTACATCGATCTCGGATTATGAGCCTCCTTATAAATCCGGCGTACGACGTCACGTCCGAAAGTATCGCAACTGCTACAGAGTATCGCGGCTGGAGCCTTATTTTCGTGTACGACGATATCTATTATCGACTGTTATTAAATATCGAGCACTATATTGCATGTTCTCAATTGACATATTCTACATGGTTCTTGCACTTTAAATACTTTCTGTTGATACGAATATCTAGTTTATGTGATATATATAAAAATATGGCACTGTTTGCTCGGATTTGGTTATCGAAATCAACTGTATTAGCTATGGTAAATATAACACTTTCACTTTTAAATCGACAGCAGACCGATTTTCATTTTTTTTAAACAATTTAAATAGTTAATTTCGGTGTGCCCGTAAGTAAACACACTTAAACAAAAAAAACTTATTATAAAAATCCTAGCAAAAAAACAAAATAAGTTACATTGCTCATACCAATCTATCTGCGTAAACAAAAATAACAAAATAACACAAGACAACAACGGAAACAGAACGACAAAAAATAAATAAAAAAGACATAAAATGATACAAAATGACACTAGAAATCGTAAAACACGAGAATTAGATCCCCAGCATAGAAAGTATCGTGAGTATCAAAAGTATCGAGTACAGAAGGATTTGAAAATAAGATCCCAGCATAGAAAGTATCGTGAGTATCGAAAGTATCGAGTATAGAAGGATCGCGCCCCGGGGACGGGTCGCGATTCCGGACCAGCGATCGATCGAGTCGCGATCCCTCATGTAAGCGAGCACTCTCATTTCATGTGATGACGATAAAATCTGCAGTGACGACTTTTATGGGAGTTAATTTTAAATGCTGTCTATAATAATATGGTAATATGGTTCTTACATGTAAGTATTAGTGCTACTTTATCTATGGTCCAGGCGCTAAACCTGGAGAAGCGCCAACAGCGTTCTAAAAAGGCGCTTCTTGAACGCCACTTGTGTGTATGTGTTTGTTTTACATATACTTGGAAGTGTCTTAATCCTAGAAGGGTGGTGTATCTGGGTGGAGGATGATCTGGGGCGCTAATGTCAAGTTTTTGCCTCGATTTGCATAAATCGCAGATTCGAAGATTTTTAGATCCTACTAAACTCAAATTAGATGTGCATCTTTCTGTGTTACTTTAATTAAAGCCCATTTTATTTCAACTCGTTCATATTAACCCTTGAGATGTGCTTTTTCGTATTTCACTCACAATTAATTTGTGTAGATAGTCTGTTGGTATTGCAAAATAAAGAAAAGCTCCCTCTAGCAAATTAGAAACCAAAAAACATTACCGATTCAATATTTCAATTCAATATCACCAATAGTCTCTAAACTATAGAAATCATAAAACTCTAGATCAAAAATAATATGAAAACTATAACTCTAGACAATAACTTTTACCCGCCATTGAAAACTTTCAGATCAAAACACCCAAAACTTGCGACAAACTCAATCTCGACACAATAAAAGTCAAACCGTGTCGCTTTGTCGCGAGGCTCGGAGATACGGTCGGTGGTTTATCGAACATAAATTTCAAAGCCGCCTCGATTCCAGTTCGATACAAAATGCAACAATGGAATGTTCCGGAATAGGCACCCTAACAACGCCGACTATCGGAAGGGGTGCACTGAGCTAGAATACGATGGATGACTATTTCTTCCGGAATGTGAGTTCATAGTAACTGTTCTTTAATCTGCAACTTTACACTGGTTTTTCTTTCGCATACTTTTTGCATTGAAATGTTTTATTTGCCTCTAACGACGGTTGTGTGAAGATTTGAACATCACAAGACTAGGGTGAGTGAGTGGCCAGTGCAATATGCATTGTGCATAGCATGGATATTTACAAACTTATAATTATGATGTTGAATCAATCTATCTCCAAGCTTCTACTATTTTACTACTTTTACCAAGTTTATTTAATATTCATATTCTGGCTACCAACTTCATAATAATTCAAATTAGTCGCGCTACCCGACCACACCAACCTGACACGCCTGTAACAACAGGTGAATTATTACATTAGGTCATACTGCTAACATGTTATTAGTCAAAGCGAATTTCCAAACATCGTTAAATTTCTCTTGCAATCAGTAGTAAGACAGTTAAAATCAAATTTACATTCAACATCGAACTAAAATCGTATCTACACGATCTTGTTCTTGTCCAATTAGAGATCCTAACTAGGAAAACCATGTCAACAATATTCTTACTGTCTTATAAATTTTATTGTAAGTTAACTGTATTTGAAGTATCATGAATGTATCCAATTTCTGTATTAAAACGAACTGATTAGGCTAAGCGTATGGTGAGACTGAGACGCAGGCGACGCAGCACAGCACAGTACAGATTTTGCAGGGCAGGTCAGGTGAGACAGACATAGAGCGCAGAGCAGGACAGATATATATTTGCGTCACACGTGGCAACGCCACAGCGCCCGAAGCGTATGCAGCTCTCAGTACGTTTATGCATTACAAAATCTGCTCTGCCCTTCGCTGTGTGGACCTTCGTCACCTGCGTCACCTGCGTCACCTGCGTCACCTGCGTCACCTGCGTCACCTGCGTCACCTGCGTCACCTGCGTCTCAGCATACGCTTAGCTTCAATATCGTTATTTCCGTGAGTAAGATATTTATTCAAATTAACAAGAGTATTTCTTGCATTAAAGTCATAATACTTATATTTCACGTTTATTATCCGTTCAGACTCGATCTAATCATGCTGTTAGATATTTAACACTTATTATTTGAGTAAGAAATAAAACCGAAGCGGCGAAGCTGATTAAAGTCGGTGCTGGGTTTTATAGAGATAAGCTCGCTCTATAAAACGTTAGTGGTTTTTCATTATAGAGTCAGATAAATTGATGTGAAAATTGAAACTTAGCTGTTAAAAGTACCTACATATATGATTAAGTTTTATTTAAATTATGACTAAATTAAAACGTCCGATTAATTATATTTAGTTATTTTGTTCTTGACAATTAAATTACATTACATTCATCGTCATCATTTTCTGTTGATTGTTGGTCTTTTCTTTAGCTTAAACTACAAAACATCCTAAACTAATTATCACTAATTAAGGACATTGAGAGATTATAAAACTTTGACACATTACACAATATAGATTATACTGAGAAGAGAGATAATATAATTTTAAATAAAATAATTTTCAAACATAAAATTTTATGAGTATTCTTGTCTTGAATGAATGTAAATAGTCAAAACAACCTTTCCTCCCCTCTACCCTCAACTTCTTCGTAAAGCAGTTAAACATTTTATCTCACAACTAATAACAATAAAAAACATTAGCACCCCGATGCACTCGCAACACTTTATCGGCTATAAACTTACACGATACTGAGTGACGTGACGACGGATCAAACCAAGTGTCGGTTGCAAACTCTCGTGCAATGACGTACCTACTAGCTAGGTTGATCTCTAGGTAGCATAGCTAAGCTATCTAAAGCCATTGCTTTAAATTGTAATTTAATTCAACTAGTTATGTAATACCACAGTCTGTGCATTGAACTTATGACTTTTACTATTTCCAGTTCATTAAAGATACTATCTGTTTCATTGTTTACTTTATAAAACTTCCCGAAACAAAAGAAAACAGCAACATCTGAACTATTCCAAAACTTCATCAAGTTCGTTATCAGAATGAAAACAAAAGAGCATCGCGAGCAAAATAATGACCCATTATTTATGCAGCGAACAATTTGAATGGCTAATGAAAGGCAGTTGAGAGTAAAGAATACAGTTGGAGCATAATAAAGTTTGAAGAGAAAAGAACCGTTTATGGACAAAGTTGTATCTTGGGGGAGCTGATACGAGAAGACGAGGGGAGCGGACGTCGGCGACAAAAGATTTGATGTTTGTGGAAGATTGCAGGAGAATCGTCGGAATTGAGTTGGCGTTTGAGAATACAATGATATAAATTGTAATAGGGTGATAAACCGAAATTATGTGCATAAATTATTTGCGAATAAAGAGAGTCATTTAAATGACAAAAAATATGTTTCAAACAACCTACAAAAAAGCTGAATTTAAAAGACACTATCGTAACCAACAAAACACAAAACGTTTAAAAACTTCAACATAATCTGTTCTGATGACCTGGGAATTATTATACTACCAGTGACCTTTTGTTTTCAATATACTCGTAACAAATCTATACCAACAACTCAAAAACTGCCAACCTAGTCCAGTTAAGAAAATGACATATTAACCGAATCAACGCCAACACAAACCATTCTAAAAATACTCCAACGTCAAAACCGTAAATTTAATAATAGCCAAACCAAGACACAATATAAATATTGACATCCAGAATCCGTTAAATCCTCTTCATATTGACAGAAGGCTGCGTTTGTCATCGGCTGGTCGACAAATATTGGGCCCACGCGACGCGCCGTTATGCCTACAAACCTGGACAATGCCAAGCTATGGAAAAGTAGGAAAGTCATAGGAACTGTGAATCACTTTAAGCATGTTTGAAGGGAAAAGTCCGGTGAATCATAACTTATTCGGTGGCTTAATCAACTGCAGTTAAATCCTTTCGATGGTTTCATTTTCTTTTGTTTTCAATTTGAGTTTACATATTTCATGAGTCTGATGACTTTGTTAGGTTTGGTTTGCGGTACCTTGTTACAGAATAGAATATAGATACCGTAGTCTGTAATACCACATTAATCCTTGATATGTCTGGTATAGATTTTAAAATTGATTCTATTGAATATTACAATCCAACCTTATGTTTCGAACTAACGTTATCAATAACTACGTATTCTTCATCTTTATTGTTGAAACCACTGCCAGCCAAAAGCATCGGTAAAATCCCACCTAAAGTTTAACGTGTTTAGGAGGCTGCAGATATTTCAAGCTTTCGTCATTTTACCTCCTAATATAGATCGCTCTCTTTAATGATGTTCTAAATTTAAACAGCAACAGTTTCTATTTACTAGTACCGGAGAGTCCTAACATTGAAGTGAGCAGCGCCTGGTATTCGCTAATAGGTTGCCTGTGGCGTGCTCGGAGGAATTAAACACGGAACTATCGCGTGTTCGCACCTCTTTACCTTTGCCGGTAATTGAATTCTTTTTTACCAACGCTCTTGCGCTAAGTTTTTCCTTGTTGATGTGTTCGTGTGTTTACTATTTTGGTTCGTTTTGTTTATTTTAGATAGGATAATAGTTTTGTTGAGTTTGTGGAAAAGAGGTTTTAAATCATATAGGTTTTAACTATTTGAGTGTTTATTTTCATTATGAGTAATTAAATTTAAATTGGGATTAGTTGGTTGATAAACCGAAAAAAGTACCGTTCACATGACATTACCAATTCCAACATCGTAAATCATAACATTTTCTCAGTTTCCCCAATACTCCGAGCAGCCGCCGACCTCCTAAAACAAAGCTCAAGCCTGCTAACTTATTCATGTCCGTACAATCATCGATACAAACTGTTTCTTACTTTATCATTCTCACCAACAAAAACAGACCATTTCCAACCTTCATCCACAGTTTTAAGACTTACATTTCAGTGATGAAACATCTGAAAAGCGGCACCTGTGACCCCCATACATCAATGGAAAAATGGGATGGTTTAAAAAAGGCTTATTCCTACATGACATAGTAAAAAGAGATGCTTACGAAAAAGAGGTTTCCGTAGTCTTTTGTGTGAAGATATTCCGTCGGAGGTTCAATAGCGGGGTTAACTTAAAGATGCTGTCGGTTAAGCCAAGTGTGCACGTGTTTATAGACATCCTTCAAATCACACGAATATTAATAAATACCTTTTTATAAGTTTTTGTGTATGTTTGTAACCACTCAATTTCGCTGAGGTTGTATGAATTTAGATTTCGATGATATTATATGGAATAACACGTGATAATACTACGATTTATAAATAAAATATAGTTTTTGTCGCAGGGAGAAATGTCGCTAAATCTAAAGAAATCATTAGTAATTTGTACATACGGAAAGCCAAGCCTTTATGTAAATACCTATATTTATAGCAGTGAAAGCGAAGCGACAGTGACAAAGTTGTGGCTTGTTAACGCGCCTTTAATATTAACAAACACATTGCCTATGAGAACACCATCAATTAATTACAAAGTCTAAACATCAACTATTTTATGATAATAAAATAACAACTTAATTAAGACCTGTTGACTGCAGTAACCAACGATGCGGTCACGCCAGCAAAACACTGCAAGTGAAATTAGCAGCTTCATAGTAACTATCGAGTAATCTACGATAGTAGTCAATTACCGCCCGCCCACGCCGCGAGTGGGCGGCTATTGCCCAAGCTGTAACACTGACTTAGAAGACAATTAGTTACAACTACTAAATGCATATTTTTATAACAGCTCCTAAATAAAGTTCTTTATGGCGGTAACTTTTTTTAATGAAAAAACCATAACGATTATTAACGTTGAAACTATTTCATAATTAAAAAACACGCATTGTCATTGGTTGTTTTTTTTAATTAAATCTGGTCGTTCAAAGTAAGGCAAAATCGAGTCCAAAAGGGTTGGTTACAAACATAAAAGCGTATTAAAAATGGGGGTAAATGTAGTAAAATTTCAGTAGTTTTTTTTATAATGAATAAATCCACATTTGACCACCAACTTACTTATTGGTTAGCGACGATGTGGTCTAAGATGAAGCACGCAGATTTAGGAAATACCTATTCACTCTGACCTCGAAAGGTTCAAGATTATCTCTCAGGAAACAAGGAAGCCGGAAGTGTGTTCGATTCCCGGGCTAACCCTGGGTTGTATATTAATAAAAAAAGCTCATGCATTTATTTATTTCGAATTAGAGATACTTTTTAAATCATTGAGAGATAAATTAACCACACTTCTTAACTTGTTGGCTGTCAAATTCATGCATTAAAGTTTGAACCACAGCTATTTCTACATAATTTCGTAAACTAGCGTAGCCCACGTTCTCTCTGTGGTCCACGTAAGCCGTGCACACAACATTGTCGCCAGTAATTAGCCGGGAAGCCTTTGTATTAACTTTTTAAGGGCATTATCGGAACTCGGGAACTCTGGAACTTTGAGCGAAAGTTCCAGTTAATCTTGCTAGGGATTAATTACTTGAAACTATGTTGTCTTGTGTGTTGAAAATATTATTGGCTTAACTTTAAAAGTGTATACAGTTTAATATAATTGAGTTATGACTTGTTAGAGATAAGTAGGTATTTGTAAAATAGAAAACAGGACATTTAAAGGTACAGATCTTGTATATTTTAGTGGAAGTTTTGAAGAATCTTTCGATAAGGAAAAAAATGGAATCTGGACAAATATTGATTTAGATTTTTTGTTTCAAAATTAAGTGATTTGATTAAAAATGTTCTTAGCTAAAGGTATGGTTCAAGAAAATCTGTTCCAATCTATTTGTCATTTTTTTATTTTTTTAACTGAATACTTGTGTTTATGTAGGTACGGGTATAAAATATCGATTCCAAAATGCTTCAGCAATTTCCGGTTGAAGTTAGATCGAATTTAGATTTCCGGAAGAGTTTTCCCACTCGCTTAGATCCAAACACGGAAAGTTTTCCCAACATAAAAACGCTCCACATTATTCCCCTCCAACCGATATACATTCTAACTTGTTAACAAAGCAAGGGCGTCCGTACCCTACACAAAGTATAATGCTAGCAGAGAAACAGCTTCTTACAGAGTAAACCGTGTGGTGTGCAGCGTGTGTACCAACTGGGACTTATCCTGGTAGCAGACAGGGTTAGCCTGTGTGAGATTAATCAATGTGTAGCGTACTAATTGCGTGTATTGCGTTGTGTTGCGTGCCCTACTTGTAGTAAAAATTTCAGTACTGACAGTTTTGCAAACAGCATTTGAGTTCACAGCGAAGCCGTGACGTCAAGTTGCTCAAAAGAAGCCAAAAGTCTTTAACGCCAGGTACCTAAATACTATCAAAGCTCTTATTAGTGTGGAACGAAAATTGAAACGAACTGAGATTGTTTAAGATTACAATACTGGCCAACTGTGTTACCAGTTCGCTTAAAAACTTTTACCCAAAACAAACTTTTACGAAAGCTATTTTTCTGAAGATTTCGTCCTCAGCGCGGATACCCTCACACCGACAGTTAGAAACAACTTAACTTCCTTAACTCTTCAACACGGTCCAAGTATTACACAAACAGAATTCTATTTACTGACCCTCCCGAAACTCCCACAAACTTTAACGCTTTATTTACAAAAATGTACAGAAAACTGTATAGAGAGCTTTACAAACATTTGGGCGCTCTCATAATCAAACATTCATAAATTTAATAACGAGTTAAGACTGGAACTGTGTTATAAAAACATATATTGACGGAAATTTTTAAACATTCAATGATATTTATTTGTGTTACCGTTACTAAGTATAACATTTAAAAGTTTAATTCTCAAAATGATTCCCACAGTGCATTGCCACGCAGAATTCTCAGAGTTCGAAATTCTGGATAGAATTCCATTTGTTGTTGGCATCAATATTGAATGTCTTGCTTTTATTATCAGTGAATCATACCAAGTAACAAGGATACACCTGAAATGTCCATCTAAGCAACGACACAAAGTGTGTGATCTGGTACGTTTTTAAGCGCGAAACTACGCACATGTCTGCACTATGAAATGAGTTTGTTAGGAGCAAAACCTCATTCAGTTACTTTACTATACTATACTTTACGTAGTTGATACTGAGCCGATGGGCATTGCAGCTTATATTATGATTTATGTTAAGTTTAACTTGATTAGCAATGATGACAATATTGCCTACGTTATTATAAGTTAGCATCTGACATTTAATTTTGTGCAACAAAGTCTCATATTCTTTAGCAAGTGACAATAAATGCCACCTCTCCGAAATTAACCTTGCTGTCCTAATTTGAATCTTAAACTTACTCACTAAAGTTCAGATTCGATTCGCAAGATGCTTTCATTTGCGGTCAGTTTTAATAAAGTCGGTGTAAAAGGTTTACAACAGGTTGCTTCTTCGTTTACAGCCAAGAAAGAAACATAAAACTGTTTTTTAGCAGTTAAGGATCATTTAGACTTGCGAGGACTTGCAAGTCGACTTCTGCAAAAAATCTTAAGCCAATAAACAACTACAATCACTTGCAGCAAGTTATTTTCAGCAAAACATTGGTAGTATTTGGTAGCTGCTTAAATAAGTGGTCGCGCCTTTGCACGTACAAAATATTGGAGGAAGTTTTTGCGAATCTGAAGCTTGTTTTAGTGCCTCGGGGATAAAAACAAAAGAGATGGAGTTTGACACGCTCGTAAAGAGGCTTTACTTAATTTTGTTGTAATTTTTTGCCTCTAACTTTAACAAAGGAACAGTCATAAACTTGAAGACTTGTCAGCGGTAAGATTAACGAACCAGTTTTTACATAAACTCGTGCTGTAAAGGGAATAACCTTTTAGTCGAAGCAAATCTCTTGTTGTTCGAGAAACACAAAAGACAATCTCGGAAGAAAATAAACGATTTGCATTAATTCTCCATTGGCTTGCAAACTACAGGCTTGAAAGTGCAAAAAACGACACCCACACAGGAGTCAGACCTTCGCAAGGTCGTTTACGTAACACGATCAAAGTGCGTTGACCTGCCACAGACTGGGAAATAGTTGCTTCGTACACAGATCTCCACTGACGCAGATTAGGTCATAGTTCTATGTACAATACTCGACTTTTCAGATGGCACACTGGGAAGAAAAGTAACATTTACGTATGTAGCTGAAATTCGTGTAATAATGTGGTTTGGTTTTGTAGAGCACTCTCTTTGGTGTATGTCGACACATGTTATGGGTCCAGCAGTGTTTAATAAATTACCGGAGCAGATCACCACTGCGCCCACTATCGGGAGTTTTAAATCACGCCTCAAACGCTGGCTTGTCGAGCAGACTTTCTACAGCTATGAAGAATTTATTGAATGCATATTTTGACTGATTTATTATGAATAATATTATTTTTACACAATGACTACTTATACTTCATACATATTTTTTGACAATTTTTCCTTTGACATTATGACATTTTATTGTAATTTCATTGCGACATTTTTAGACCATAGTTAGTGAAACAGGTCAATAAGTTGACATGCTTAATGTATAATTTTATGTTTTATATTTTGTAATGACCTGTAATGAATATTGCCAATAAAATGATTATGATTATGATGCACTATCAGTTTTATAACTCTAAATTAGTTCAAACTATTTCTCAGGTTAGGAGTAGATTAATCGTAGCCATATACGAGTACAAATAACTAACTTCGATACAGATATGAAATTTGCTAACCCATACAAAAGTCCGTTTTAAAATTGTTGCCATTCTTTGCACATACATTAAATTGAGATGCGAAAAAATAATAAAGACAATTTTAGTCTTGTAAAATGAAATTAGTTTAGTGGACGATAAATATAACAGACGTTATTGGTGACATTTAACATACCATCTCTATTTTATTAGCGACACTCAAAACGATTAACAAAAACAAAATTAATTGATCTCAATCAAATCCCTGACGTGTCATTGAATAACTTAGAACAGTTATACAGATATAGATTAAGTCTCAGTTACTACAGTCATAGAATAGGTTCCAGCATTTATGGACATAGAGGATACAGGTTAGAGCATTCCCCGCTGTGAAACTTTATGAGTCGGAAACCGTAACGCTCCACAATACTCTTTGTGCTCTGACGCTGCGCTGCTCTGCGGTAAAGGATAACGCTATCTCGGAAGCTTCATTAGGAGAGCGGTTAGATTAATGCTAATTCAGTTTAGTTCTGGGATAAAATAAACTTTAAAGACTTGGAGATTAAAGATCAGGACTCTAGATTGTTATCATCAGTCTACATATACTCCTGGGGGTGTAGGGGTACACGTCTCCCGAGGGTACGTTGCTTGTTTCATTCCTCGGCTTTTCTCTTCCAGCCAGTACCAATTCGTGTCATTTATCATGTCTTAAAAGTTCTAGATTTTACACAAAAACAAGATCACTTTCCACGACTTGCGTAACATTTCTATTAAGGGAAAATAAGATTGACTTCTTGGTAGAACATTACTGTAATGGATGCAATAATAGTTATAGTTAGGTACTTAGGTATGGTGTTATTGCAGCGTTGAAGTAAAAGCTGACAATAGCTTGAATTCTACGAAAGGACATTCAACGAATGCAGTTGTACTTATTTGGCAAACAGTTACCTACTCGTATATACACCTGTTTTTGTCCGATCGCTGTCAAATAAAGTTCCGAGCTGACCTGACAGCTGTTACCAAAAATGGTAAACGAACCTTAGATAGCTCCAAGTCGTAAAGGCAATAAATTGAAATGAGGAGAGAAACAACGCGAAAGGAATTCACTGCGAGTCTTGTTGGCGTTCCCCAGGGCAGCGCCCTCAGACCACTTTTGTACAGCGTGTATCAAACACTTTTTCCGATTTGTAAATACGTTATTCTATGACGATTATGACTATTGTTTAGGTCATTTTCTATGTTAAACACACTAACATAGATACTTGGAAAACGTACTTGGTGAAATATTATGAATTACAGCAAACGACAAACAACTGAAAAATCTATCCACAAGTATTTCTAAATGCATTTTTAGAAGCTAAGTGATACCAGTTTAGGAAAAGTTGCCCATGTTGAAATATTCTCTAAGAATGACGTATTGTGTTTTTTTTTTAATCTTTATGATTTATATCACACGCTGTATATTTCGTCCACTTGGACCTTAACTGACGTTCCACTTTCACCGCAATAAACTGACGATAGCAATAAATAAATAAACGAAACCGTATCGGCTGTTAACACTGAAATATTCAACGATAAACTTGTCTTATACGCCTCAAGCCGTCTAACGACTGGTGTGATTGTCTTTTTGTATGACACGAATCACGATAGCAATCACTGACAAAAGATGTTCCAAACAAAACACGTTTCAATTCACGTCTACACGTTGTAACACCCTTTTGTATGGTGATTGTTGATACTACCTATATTTAAATGAAGACCTTTACAAATATAGCAATAAGATCCAAAATTCCCTATTTTCGATTTATTTATTATAATTATATCCCTATAATTATACAGTACTGGATCATTTGAAGTAGATGTCACGTTTTCGTTTTCAACATAACCAGTGTTGGTGAAGACAGTTTTGAAAAAAACTTTATTATCTTGAAATATGGCTTACGATTTCGAAATATGTACCGCTTTTCTCGCTTGAAACCTTGTTTTCGATACGTACCTGGAATAAAAGAAAACATTATTAGCATTCGACATCATTTATGCACATTTATTGAAGAGAAAACCAATGAAACAAAATACTTATTGCCTACGATGGGTGCAATAAAATAATAAGTGTTCATTACTGCAATATGATAGTTGTAGAAAAACGTGTGTTTTTAACATTTTATCGTCGTAATAAAATCACCAAGAAAATAAGCTTACGGCTAAGGTAAGATTAATTTTATCCTTTTATGTTCACACGCGGTGTAATAATGCCAGGCTCTTTAAAAAAACTATCTATCTTACTTAAATTAATATGTTAATGTGTTAAAATGTTACATGTGAGTGTTTGTATGTTTGCTAGTAAATTGCGCTTTAACAGCTGAACGGATTTAATGTTGGTATAAAAGTAGCTTTTACTCTGAACTTACATATAGGCTACTTTTTATCTCGGTAGTATTAATAGTTATTGCAAGAAAGCGGATAAAACTATAACTAAAATAACATAAAATGAGCTTGTTATAACGCAATAGTGTCAGTAAGTTTTAATTCTACTTTTTCTGGCCATAAATTATCATTTCCTAAGTATTCAATTTGTTTTATAGTTTTTTATTAACACAATCCATAAAAGATATTATATCTCCAACGATATCAAAAACAAATTGAATCCATTAACAATCATGAATTTGTCAAAGTTGACTTTAACGCCTTCCATTAAACTGTAAGTGATAACACTCACAATATTAATCAAACGTTAGATTTGTCGCTTTCACCTGAGCCGATAATGGAAAACTAGTTACATTATTTCGAGTGTCGAGACACTGAAGACACTTGAGTCTGCGCAGACGAGAGACACAAATATGAATTGTTGACACACGGTAATAGCATATAATAACCTTCTACTGTCACTAGCAGAAAAGTCCTCTTAAGTTTGTGTGGAATGAAAAAAATGTTTGTAAGCGCATATACGAGTACATGGTCTTTAATATCTACTTAATTGTTTCGATGTACTCCGTAGAACACGAAGTCAAAATTGTACGTAAATGCGCTTTAGCAGTTTATTCATTCTATTTCTTTATAATCAAGTGTGGTTTACATTCAGATCAGACAGTTTATACATGTTAGAATCCGTTGTATTTCGACTAACTTTGGTACGAGTTTTACGAGTACACTTCGTACTTATAGTCTACCATGTGCGTTATTCCATACGAATGGCTTTTCTAGAGTCATTTTCACCATAAACCAAAAGCATTTAATCTTTTTGCATCATTTTCTCTAATTTATACTTCTTCACTCTTCACAAATCGAACACAATGAATTAGCAGTAAATGGGCCAAAGTTCCCCGTCTGCGCAGACTGTTAACAGACACTCCCAGACACTTACATCGCCAGCTCGGACACTCGGACAGTTCCAGATAAACCGCTACGTGTGAATAATTCACGAGCAGAGAGATATGGCGTCAATCTGTGGATGGATGTCGCGTGAGTGTCTGAGAGACGGAAATGTACGGTGCTGGCTGCGTACTAACATACTGCGTACTGGAGGAGCTGGGTTTAATGAACGATCAAGGTGACTGGGAAACGGACGGCTTTCCTGGTTATTGAGGTTACCTATTGATTTAGTTGGTTTTCCTATCCAATACCTACTACATTCTAATATGCAATGGTAGTTATTTTTTCCGTATTTTCTACTAGCTGCTTCTCGCGGTATCAACCGTTATCCTAAAGGAACCGTTACATTTTCCGAGATAAAAGTACCTTATATGTTAATCTAGAGTATAAGCTACCTCTGTACTAATATTCATCCAATCACGCCGTTTTTCATGAAGGTGAGGCATAAAGGTGCGTAGGCGTAAGGTATTTTTTCTAGCACCTTTAATTTTGAAACTTAAATATCCCATAATTAGCACCGAAGTCTAAATCTACAATCCAGTACAATCACGCTGAAAGTATTCGATATCCTACTTAGTCAAATCACTTTCATTGTAGGAAAAGATTTCGCTGACAGCTGCTATATCACAAGATTATCATATTATATCAGAAAACTCCGGCAATATTTCCCGTATTAATATATTGCGGAAGATATAATCATATTTGAAGCGCCTAATCTTTCAAAGAGTGACTACAATAAATCATGATCCCGCGGTATATAAAGAGTGAGCTTGTTTTCAATCAACGCCGCGCCGTGTGGCTTCAATATTAATACAGTAGTTGAGTTTCATTATGAAGCATAAATAGTTTGTAACAGATAATTTTGCAGAAAAGAACATAATTATAATAGAACGAATGAGTCTCTGACTCGCACGTTAGTGGCTATTAGATCAAAAAAATAGTAAAGGATTGAAAACTATGCATAAGTATTACTGTAACACTTCCTCTCTGCTTTAACTTAAAATTATCTAGATCAGTCATGTGAGGACGCATCAGTAACCCAGAAACAGCACACGGTCGCCGCAAATCAGCAACGAAAATAATATTTGCTGCTAAGCTACCTTCTCTCGGCTTTAACTATGATTTCCTCCACTAAGAAAGTAAGAAAGTTTTAGTACTGATCCGATTATAATCCAGTGACACTGCGAAGATGGAGTGAAATATAAATATGAAGCAGGCTCGGCTGATCCCGGTTGATTGATGTATTGTCTGCCAGTGCGGTCTCGCGCAAGCAATTTAGGTCTTCAGGTTTCTCTGTCGTGACTTTGGTCTGGGGTTTTGAAAAGGATTTGGCTTAAAACTGATAAAGTAGAAAATATAAAAAAGGAAAGGATACTGAGGCTCACTTGCGTCACATTTATTTTTTCTTCTAAGATAGGCTTGCGTTTGACCGCCATCTCGCCTGATAGTAAGCAAAGATGTTAGGTTACCGCAGATAGCTCTGTATTAGTTGTTAACTCTGCGTTAAACCCTGCCAAAACCGACGAGTTACGTATTCATACTTTTAACCTAGTATGACGGAGGTGAGTGTTAATGTTTATATTAAGTAACACACATATTTCGTGTGTTATAAACAAATAAAAATTTTGAAAATCCGAAAACAGAATGTTTAAATTAGTTGACGATCATTATTTTAAAGATTGAATCACATTCAGCCATTTAATTATCCAAAACAACTGCTTTAAATAGTATCAAAGTATCACGACAATATATTATAATGTAGTTGTTCTGGTTATAACCCTTTGATATTCTATTTTAGTCTCACGGACACGTTTCTCAATATGTATTCTAACCCACTGGTATCGGGTTGCGCTAGGAATATGAAATTACAGACTATTTCAGCTCAAATCAGAGCTATAAGCCTCTACTTGTTCAGAAATTCCACACGTTAGGTTGTCTATTAGAAGAGTATTTATAACGGCTCTAGCTATGAGCTAGCTTTCGTAGTTCGAAGATCGAACTTGAGGTAGTCGATGTAACTAGCCGATACGATTGTTTATCAAAGAAAGTATGGATGAACTGTGTGAAAGATGATATGAAAAGGAAGGAAGTGTATCCAGATATGACGAATGATAGAGATGAATGGAAGAAGTGTACATACTGTACCGACCCCACGTAAGTGGGATAAGGGTAGGCAGATGATGATGATGATGATTGTTTATCAAAATATACAATTAAACTCAATCCGGCTTTCTAATAAAATAAAACCCTGTTTAAAGGGAAAGATTTATAAAAAACTAATTCGACTGCGAGTTTTAAGAAAACCAGAATCGAACATCAGAGAAGTTATCCAGTAGGGTCGCAGGATGCACTCTAAAGGCTCGCACACATTTAGGCAGACTGCAGCGGCGCACAAATTCTTGCGCTGCGGCCCGCCTGTAGTGTGTGATAGTTCACTTAAAATTTACGAAAATGAAGCAGGAGGATTTTTGTAATGCATTGCGGTGCGGTGCGATGTGTGCAAGCCTTTAGGCAGACATTTGTTACAAATAGGTCATTGAAACATTGTAGCTAACACTATGTACGAGTATTATAACATAAACTACGGATCGAGTAAGCAATTTAACTTGAGCAGTCAACGATATCACAACATCACATTCTAATGTAACATCACTGACACTTGAAGTTCTATCTCCGAGTAAATCAACGCAAAGCCTGACTTTGACGAAGGTGAGACAAGGAGGCAAGACAGCAGACGACTCGAAGGTTAACTCAATTTGTCCGGCTAGTTGACATAAATTTGACGAGTGCTCTAAACAAAGGACAATCATAATTCAATGCTGAAGTTAAGTTATGATGTGGAATTTAAAGTTAATTGACAATTATGAGAATGCTTAAAAATAACATACTTTCCTATTAGTTACCTTCATATTTCTGGTGTAAACAATAAATTATTTATCTATAATGTACTCAATAAGTAAATAGTATTTTCAGTGGGATAATATAAATAAAATTTAATTTCATTACTCGCAATATTGCTAGGCAGGGTTTTCGTTCAAAGAACAAACAAGTTCGTATAAAGAAGTAAACAAAAACATGCTAATATTAGAAATGCAAAAGTTTCTCAGTGTGTTTATCTATCTGTATAATATTATGTTTGTTACGTATAGCGTCTTCACAATGAAAAGGCTCAAAACTTAAGCTACTTTATACTAGAAAATTAATTATTACTGCAAAATAGCGACTGAGACTACAAGCAAGCTATTTCATAAAACCAACGCAAAGCTATCTCAAACTTCTAAAATATAAGTTAAGCTAGCTGCAATTAGAAACACATTGCACAACCAACCTAACTCTGATTTATTAGACCAGATAACCCATATCGCAGACCTCTATCCAAACCGAGTTAGTATCTCAATCAAGCTCTAAAACAATGCTAAAATAGCTCAATTCAACAATGGCACGTAGTCCAAACAAAGCGACGCATACGTGACAATTAGCGAACAAAACCAACCAGACACACGTAAAGATAGCCTTTCATGTTACTAGAGGCACTGAAATTATACCGAAATAGAGATTTTGCCCTCTCAGACGAACAAAACGATAAACAAAATCGTACCAACCATTAAGGGATTTTGGTCGACTAAAATAGATGAAGATGTTCGCGTAACAAAAGACAAAATAGAAGCAGAAATAAACAAAAATAAATTCGTGTACCAGAAACAACTCGGAAATCTCACCAAAACCATACCATTAGGTAAAGATAGTGCTAATAAAAGTGCGTAAAGATTTTATCAACATAAAATTATAGCAACAATTTTAGGATTTGTCCTTTCAAATGGACATAAAAATAGCCATTATCCCTAAATGTCCCGAATGAGCCTCTAATTCACTAATTGTGCCTATTCGTGTGAGTAACGTCGGGCTTTAATTGCACTTGACATGTTGATAACCTCTATTGGGCTGTGTGCTAGTATTGATGAACACAGTTAATCAAGTCCCAAAACTGAAATAAAAAAATAATACAAAAAGAGCTCAAAAAATATTTTTGTCATTTTTTGAAAATAATATCACAAAAATAATAAGTTTAAACTTAAATAAAAGATAATACGAGAATAATCAACAATTGATTTTGTAATAACTATACTGTTTTTGATAACATAATAACTATTGCTAAAGAAAATTGATATAAAATTAAGATATAATACCAATAGATAAGGAAGGATAGAAAGATGTATAATGTTACAATTCAAAGAAGCTTTGTGCTCGTTGTAACAAAATTATCAACTTTTGACTGCGAAAGATAAACTGCTGTTCAAATTACGCATTTTGGTTTGTAATTACTGGACACTCGTTGAACATTGTGGACATTCCAGTGACACTAGACGTCTGATTAAATCATGATTTTAGCTGATCTGGTCTCTCCATTTCTGTCGTATATTATTGTGATTACGTATTACTGGAACTATTAGTACTATTAGTAGAAACTGTGCTAATATATGAGGAGGTAAATTAACAAAATATAAGACTAAGAATAGGACCAGACTGTAAATGTAACGTAAGAACGGATCAAAAACCTAAAATAGCAGAAACGGGATTTAAAAATGAAGATCCTCCAGAAGTTATTAGTATAGCATCGTTGTGATAGATAAACTCTTTATTTTTCACACACGAAATTACATACAAAAGGATAACAATTGACGGTCTTATCGCTAAGAGCGATCTCTTCTAAGCAATCTTAGAATAGAGAGGATATATTGTTACATTATAGAATAAATAATAATCAATTTGTGCGTAGTTTAATTCAAATAAATTAAACGCAATAGTGATTAAATTCCACAAAATAGCTGATAATTATCTATTAATTACAAATTGTTGGTTGATTAACGAAGCTACTGTAATTAACAAGGCTCGCTCAATTCGCTATGAATTGTTGATTGAATCCAATGCGCTTTGTACGGCGGCTAATCAGGCGCGTTATCCAGTTAGTGGCTAATGAGTGACGGTTCGTTTTAACGTTCATTGAGACGTTTTATATTGACTTTGTGAGTGTTCGTTTTAGTTGAGTCATATAACTTTAAGTGGGTGACGATAAATTTGTTAGATCCAGCAAAATTTGATTCAATTTTGGGCGATAATTGATTATTTAAAGTTTTAACGAAGTCAAAGTCTAGAAAGGAGTTTGACAGAATGATAGTTTGAATTGTTATTCACAAAGTATGAATCGAAACTTAGTTCACAATTGATGAATTCTAAAAGAAACTACGTTAATAGATTTTAGATAAAATTTGGATTTCTTCACAACGCATGTTCGATTGCTCACCATTAGGCAAAATGGTGGTCAAATACGAGTCCATCATGAAATAAAAAAAGGGGAAAGCAATCAGCCTTTAAAAAGGTATTATGTGTTTATTTTGTTATCTCAATCTATGGTCGTGTTTGTATTAGCCACATCGACTTTAACTTCTATTTCTTTGTTTATATTGAAACAGAGCCTTATTTTTTGCGGATCCTAGGTCGGCACACGCGGACCCCCCGGCGGGCGCTCCGGGACCACCGACATCGCACTCCCACTGTGCCTATACTGCGTAGATTGAAGAATTATTTTATACCCGTACCTTAATAACTATGAAAATGTGTTTTATTTCAAGCAATTTATATTTATTAGGGAAATAAATAAATATGACATATTTACATGAAATTGTTACTGTGTCTAACTTTACTGAGAAAGAAGAAACGATGTCAAATATGAAATTATTCGTGCCTAGTTAGGACAATTAATGTCAAACCAATGTCTGTAATTCTGTATTGTTCAAATATTTTCTAAATAACAGTTCTTCAATAAACATCAATTTCAAAGAAACCTTCATTTTAAGACAAAACTTATAATTTTTATTAGAATTATTCCTCTACGATGTACGGAAATACTCAAAAAAATATTTTTCGCGCAAAACAGGTAAAGCCATGTGAAACAGTTCGTATATTTAACTTCAAATATCAAGGTAAATTAATCAAAGAAATATTATAAGAAATTCGTATGAATAAGTATTGCTGTCATGAATGGAACACACGCAGAGTCAATCAATGGAGCCAATCAATTTGAAGGGAATGGCGATTGAGACGAGATTTCTCGTCATTATTGAAATATAAGTAAACAAATCTTTATGTGTATTTTCTGACTATTACCAATATAAAATTACCTTGACATATCAAAATATATGTATCCAATAATTTGATTCTACGCCGTCTGATTAATTTCCAAAAACCAAATTAAGGAAACATAAAAATTGAAGACGCAGTAAATCTTAAAAGAGCCAATCAAGTTTAATTATATGGATATTTTAATATATTTTGTGGGGTTATAACTTTTAACTGTGACAATCCAAACATAGCTAACCATTTGCGTAAAAGAAAAGAAAGCTATAACCATACATGGGAGAGTCGTTAACAATGACAAATGGCATAGAATTCTATAAGCATTCGATCGGAATCGGATCCGATACTCGTATCCCGCATTCTCGAAACCTCTTACGATTTTATCGAACACATTGTTCTCTGTAGCTACTCAGTGGATTATTTTCACATTATGTTTAATACAACTTTACAAAAATAATCTAAAATTGTTATATTTCGGAAACTTATATTAAATCATCATTATTAATATATTTAGTACCATATTCAAAGTTATCTGAATTACCTTCATTCATAACAGTTTCTGTAGGTACTCTAAGCATACCCATACCATTTTTTGTGTTTCAATTATGAGAAATTGAATATTATGTTGAGGAATAAAACGCGTCAATTCATAATACTTCTTTTACTTAGGTTAATATATGAGTAGCTGCTTAGAATCTTTTGAATGGAAACAGGAACCCCAACATCATTCAAACCATATGTTCTTTTGTGAACTCCAAATGATTTATAATATTTTTTGCTTCACAGTTCCGGGAGTCAACAGTGTTTCTATTGGCTATGACATTATTATGACATGGGTGTAACAAAAACACTTCATTCTTCATAGTGTATTGTGATTTTTTGTGTTCGGAAGATGGAAACGATTTAAATTGTTGCTCAATAAATGCAGGATGTGACTGTTAGAATTTATGTTAATACGAATTAAAATACGTCAAAACCGTTTATGGCGACATCGTTTAGAACAACATACCGGTTAAATTGACCGAAATCAAAGGTCCTGGCTGAATGCTATATGACCGCCTTATCGAAAACATTGGTTTTTACGACATTGTTTACTACGACATACCGTATTAAGCGACCACATTTGGTTAATGTTCTCGGAGAATTATATCTGTAGAACGACCGCTCAGCTGTATTGTAAACAATTTGAATAGGTAACAGTATCCACATCTGGCACAGTATAATGGTCAATGGCTATTATCCTACGAGTAAAAGTAAACAAAGTTTAGGGTCTTTTGTAATTCTTAGAAACAAAGCACATGCATGCCGTAGCCTCAAGGCCCGCTTCGTCATATCTCTTACTCGTAAGTCAGTTTGTTAGGTACTTATCTTTACACAAGACGCACCAAAACATATTGTTGAGTTAACTGTGAAAATTGTAACATGTCGCAAACAAATCAAAATCGAAGAAAAATCGTGTAATTTCAAAGCTAGAGAAAGGAATTCCAAACAAAGACCTGGCAACCGGTTGTTACAACTGTCGGTTTTTACGACTAAATATGAGTAGTCCCTTCGATGTCGTTATAACAGATTTTGACTTTAGAAAATAAAACACTAAGTTTACTCCTACTATCATCGACCGTGCTTCTACTACTATAGACTATATTATTACTAATTTATGATCTCAGGTTATTCTCAGGTTGCGTAGAATCTAAATGCTTATAAATTACGCATCAACGTAAATACTTCTCAAATAGTATAAAAATACCCACTATTTAGCATGCAAAGCAGAACCAATCTACACGATAACTTTAAACTATTTAACTGTTTTGAAATAAATGCGACATTAAACTAACCAAACGTAAAATGTGGCACAGATACTGCCATTTAATAGATAGAGTTTATCTTTATCACCATTATATCTCGCTCGAAGCTTATTAAGAATCAAAATAAAGAGCCACAACTAACCAGAGCCGTCTATAATCAAACCTACACCTTTATTGAAATGGAACAAATGCCTCTATAATCTACTTTATCGACATTTTATTACTTAAATCACTCTATATATTACAGATCTGTATCACTTTACATTTTCTATGAGCAGTAGTTAAAGTTTCAACGGGTATAAAGTTACAATCATGTGAAAGCATTTCCATAATTACATTGATATTTAGAACGTTTTGTTTTGGAATTTGACCTACAAGGGCTAAAGTATTAGTTTAAATAGTTACTTAAATCTTTGACTAATTCAAATTAGCCTTCTAACTAAATTGTTGTTGTTGCTCATATCCATGGTCTATAACATCACTATCATTATAAATCGACCTTAAGATTATTACCAAGTTTGAAGTTGAGATACTGCTCATGCTTTTTTACGTTCTCTGTGTTGACAGAATCAAATGAAAAGCTTAGCTGTGTTTCTGGCGGAGCTCCGATAAAGGCCGTGTAGTGTAGGGAGTGTGGTTCGGTCGAGGGACAAAAAAGTGATTTGTAGCCTCGATGAAGACTTTCGTTTGTTTTTGTCTCACAAATCGAAAACATCGGCCTGTTGTTTTTTTGGTGATCTTCATTGTTTTGGGAATCTTCTGTTTATTTAGTTGAGGAGCAAAGGAAAACAAAAGATGAAATCGAATTGGCCAAAGGTTTAGCAACCGTTTTATTAGTTTTAATGTTTTACACGTTACAGTTTTTTGATAAAACAATTACAAAGAAAGAATAACTTATTGTAGCTTTTTAATTATGCTTAAAAATATTTACGTACGTACAGTTGTACAAACGTGTTACCTACATAATTTTAAATTTCAAAGTATTTTTGAAAATGTAACAAATTAATGAAACTTAAATAAGTCGATTAATTTGATATATTCAAAGCGTTGTTGTTCCCCACTCACAAGATCTATGAATGGCAAAACTCCGACCCCCCAATATCGAGGGTAACTTTATGCCGCAAATTTTTACTCTCAAAAAACTTGAGCAAGTTACTGCCAAATTAGGTGAAAGTTAGTCAATATATCAGCTGAAATTACTTACTTCATAGCGAACGGTGGCTACAAATAAAGATTAATCGTTCGCAGTTATCTGTAATGAGATCTTGGCAATTAGTTGAATGGCTTATACGGGCTCGGCCGATAATGTGTGATAGAGCAACATAGCTGGTACTAGTAGTTTGTTAAAATGTTTTCCATTTTAAAGTGCGTTCTTAGGTTGCTCTCGTACAATGGAGGTAAAAGAATTTTTGAGGGTAGGTTTTTAAGCCTTGAAATAATACATCCAAACTAAAAGAGTATTTTACACTAAGGATAAGGACCTTACTTATAAAGACTGATTAAATTAAGTGACATCAATTAGCTAACCGTGCACGTAATTTTTGTATTCCTAATAGGTACGTGTGTAATTTAGCAAATTTTCAGACGTCCACGAAAATTGTTAATGTGGTTTAAACGTTGTCCAACTTTTAACTACGAAACCCGCAACTCCCACATGCCCCACTAACTCATTACACAGCAATGTGACAGACACAACAGTTTTGCGCGATTTAAACTTCCTCTTCTGAAATCTGGCAACTCCGGCAGTTCATAGCCAACTGACCACATTTCGGGAAACCGCTTCAAAATCAACTTTATTCCTAAAATAACAGGAGTCACCGGCGTAAAGTGCCCGAGACACTTGACCTGTGCAAGTGGTTATCGTTCAAAAATAGGTTCTATTTCTATTTGATAAAGCATAAAGGTATCAGGTGGATGAAATTTTGCTTTATTAATGAAAGTTGCTTTCGAATTTTGAACTTTGTGTCTAGTGGTTAGGTGCTATCGGAGTGTTAAATGAGTGAAGTCTGTGTGTGGTCTGCGGGTAACCGAGTCCAACCTAGTTTTATTTCGTGGGAAAGTCTGCAATATAGAATGCTGGAATATTTCGCAGACAAGTGAATTGCTCTGACATTATTAATGGACTGTTTTTGTTCGTGTTTCGTCTAGTCTTTACACGATGTTATAGCCTTTTATAGAAAGCTTTTATTATTGTTCTTTTGCCTGTTTAAATAAATATCTCTTACGCTTAGATAATTATTTAACTGATGTTCTCTAACCGTTGTCATACCAAGGTCTTATTAACAGTTATTTCGACGACATTGTTCATTTAGAGCTCTTTCCACCGTTGGACAAAAATATTAGACCTCCTCACTCAAATTACGTCACTTAGCGTAATCCTCTACTTCACCCAATTATTTCAAATTCCTGCAAAGTAAGTAATCAATTAATCGTCCAAATACCGGCAAGCCATTGATCTGCCGGCTCACTCGTGAGTCCTAGTGTTATCGAGGCAGTGACGCTATCTCGGCGGTCCTAATCAATTGAGCCGCGGATTAGCCGACGACTGGCAATTACTACTGGAATTACTATAGGGATTAATGCTGGTATTGATCACAAGACAGAACAAAAATAGAATTATTTTACTGGTATCGAATTAACTACTCCTTAGCTAATTTTTTCTGCCTTTATGATGCTTTGAAGCTTTTGGGGCTTAAATACAGTACTATTTTTTTTTGGTCCTAAAAGTGGTTGAGTGAGAAATGGTTACAATGCTGTGAGAAAGTGGATGGTGGTACTAGCACACATTTTAATTTTTAGGTGTAGTATTTTTTAACTAGACGCCTGAGATGCTTTTCGGAATATTAATGTGCATTTAGGTTTTTGTTTCTAATTTTGATTGAAAGTAAATTGATGGGGTATGCTTCTACGTTAAAACATAAAGACTGACTGGGCCAAAAAGTAATTATAATACTGGGACTTGGACTTAGTTTAAAATACTAGAGCAAATGTATCAGATTCAATAAATAGTTTGCGACCCATAAAAGCATGTTCAAAACCGTAAACGCAATACCAAAACTCCGGAGGCTTGTTAAATAATTCATGAGCCTCCGTCCCGCGAGCGAAGCCGGAGGAAACTATTAACATTTTAATTAAGGACTATGAAGCCTTCGATGACTTAAGACTACCGAAGAGCTTTGTATGTAAAAGTAGCTTCAGTTAAAATAGTTGAGTTGGTTGTATAAAATCCGTAATTTTGAAAGCGGTCAACGGTTTACTGATGATTTTGTTTTATTCAAGTGTTTTTACTGATTTAAAAAATGATTATTTTGGTAGTGCACATCTAAAATTTCGTATCATAGTGATTGGTAGACTGTTCTTTGAAACAATTTCTGTTACGTTACGAAATACTGTTTTGAAAGTTCCTTCTTTAACGTATTTTCGCACCTAAATTTACATTTAATGTGATCTGAATAATTATAGTGAATGTTATTTTAGTTCCTATAACATACTTAGGTACTTTTCCATACTTCGTTACTTCCGTTACTACCTTCGTTACTTTGAGCAAGAGCATTTTTTTTTTACAAAACAATAAATAGCATTTTTGAACGATTAACACTTAACGCATCACAACAAAAATCATCATCATAACCTAATTCCCAAACGTAGACAACCGGATATAACCAAACGCTCAAATCCGGTTCCACTTACAAAAACACAATGTGTGAAAATTGCGCATTTCCATAATCCGCATACGATAATGTCAGCGGATATTTTCCCGGATGTCCCGAGCTGGCGCGCCGCCAACACGCAGTCCGCCAGACAACTCGCAGACGGGGATAGATCGGGTATTCTAGGACATTCGAGATTAACTCAGTCAGCCTCATTGTCATGGTGTTTCGAGTGAGAGTGATGGTGACCGAAATGATATCTCACTTGCCAGAATAGGGCCCCTGTGCGAGTGTGCGATAAGTCGAACGTGCGTATTGTGCTATCTAGTGCTTTCTCAAAGGTGATGTTTGGAATGTAACTGTTACACCATTCTGGTTATAATTTATATTAATTATTCATTATATTTATGCATATTTTTTTATATTTTTTTAATATGTACGAGTAGAATTCTGTATATTGTTTAAAAATAAGAATTTTATTATACTCGAATCATAAGAATTGATTTGGGTAAATTTAAGTGAAGAGAGCTCTAAACGTCAGTTCTTTTTACTAACTTAGGTGTTACTAATTTAGGTGTTTTATTTTGTACATAATAGATAATCTTCCTAATACTTTGCTAAAACTAATTAAACTAACACCTAAAGTAAAAATAGCTGCAAATAGCTTATTGTGCTTAAAGCTTATTTGGGTGTTATTTGTTTTTGTTTGTTTATGAGTTAAGAAACTACAAATTTTTAGCAGAGAGTTAGTCATCTCATTTCCAACTCTCTCTGTCCAGCACTCTTCTTATTGTCCCAGCTTTCAAAATAAATTCCATACCTACATCCCTTCAAGTAATAAACACGTGATTTATGAAGAGTCCCATTAAGAGGGACGTTTCATGCGACAAATAAACATCTACTTAAGTTTATTGGTGCTCCGATATTTTATTGAACTTGTCAAATACAGCATTAAGCATTCAAGCGTTTATTACTTACAATGACATCTGGCGGTGATAAATTATATTATTTAGGATAATGAGAAAAAGTAATGGTAAATTGTATGAAGTACTAAGTTTTATGTTGCTCTCAACGAAATGTGTGAGAGCTGAGTTTGTTCTGGCGATTTCAGGGTTGTTTCCATAACAAAAGTTGTTTGTTATGAGTTCAATGATTATCCTGTCATGTAATGTGACAGGTGTCTAACTAATCAACTTGTAAATAAACATAATCGTATACAGTGATATATCAAAAGAGTATGCTGAGTCGAATAGGGCGCATAATACTTGTGATTGTGAACAACTTTTACTACGGGACCAACCCTAAATTAAAAAATTAATCAGCTGCCCATACATTTCTAAAAAACAGCTGAATAGGCATGACGACAATATCAAAAAATCGCCGATTCAATGCTTTCAGGGGACTAGCCAGATTAAAAAAAATTAAAACACATGTTTAGTTTTATTTTTAAAAAACAGATTACTAAGATTTTCAATAAATTAAAACATTAAAATACAGCAATCGGCCATCTTGCCAGAAACAACAATCACAGCGTATGACGTCACGCCAAAGTGAACTCAGGTCATCCGCCGCTCATCACGCATAGACACAATGACATGTTTACTAGCCGTGACGTCAAATCGACGCCATGACACAAGCAAGCTGTTTTCGGGCACTGTTGAAAAAATATGTGAAAAATGGCTTCAAACTTCGTTAAACTTAAGTTTATTACCGAAATAAAGGCTTTTTGTAAATAGTAAATGTGTACTCACATTATGGAAGAGGATTTTAAAATCTTTCGTCACGCCTATTCTTTCGCTGTTTTGGATTCAGTCCCATAGTAAAAGCTGTTAATAATAATGAGTACTGCGAGCCCTTTTCGGCTTAGTATACAATTTCCTTAAAACCCTGTACTTATAACTTGAAATACGTGAACTCATAGCACACGGTTTTCAGTCAAATCTACCTATACCTATATTGTACAATTGGATTGAGAATTATGCACAATTAGATATTCCAATTGCCAGCACATTTGGCATTTGAACTACACCTGCAGCGGCCCCATGTAAACCGCCCGACTACAGAGCTACGCATCCGTCCGCGGCCGCGCGCTCACAATCGCACTAATTTAACTATTAATTAGGAGCGGCTGCACCTCCACTTCCCATGCAAGTGGTTAATTTAGAGGTAGGGTAGGTGTTGCGGTAGTAGGGACAGCTGCGATTTAGCTGTAACTATATAAAACAAACGTAGAAAGCGATTTGAAAAAAAAAAATTGAATAAAGATAAATTAAAAAAAGGTAAAATTTTAAGTAACTTGTATAGATTGTGGTCAACCGCATGTCTAGTTAGTTGTAAAAAAATAAAAAAATAAACTTTAAAAAGAATGTGCTGTGAATGTTCAATCAGTCGTTTCATAAGTTTGGTTACAAACACACAATATTTCAACGAGTAAAATTGTTTTAAAACACATTTTCATAGAAAAAATGATAGTAAATGAAATGTGGAGGTCTGCTATTTGCATTAAAATCAACTTATAACTAAAACAAATATTGAATAAACAATATTAAATGAGAGGTATTTTTGTTTTAGTTAGAAGTTGATTTTGATGCATTCAGAATACGATTTACCTACTACTGCGTGCACTTTTCAGATTAATTAAAATATTTCTAGAAAAATTTCATCGTCATCAGGTTTTCGTGTGTTTTATCCACGTCATTTCTGGATTGTCTGAATATCCTTACTGTTCCTCGGAGCTACGACACGGTATCGTTAATATCCGGTACCACTTGCGACAAGGGCGGGGGTAGTTGATCATAACTCATTTCCGGTGAAACACCCTCATTGGGCTTTAAATTAACTGTTATAACGCTTGTTATTTGGTGAAATTAAGTGATCATCAAAATAAGTGGGTATTCACAACAGTAGGTAGTTGGTCCATAGTAAGTATATAAATACTTATTCGAATATTTTATCACAAATTATTTATACAAAACTTCATTAAATGAAATAGTTATGAATGACTAGCTGCGTCCCCTGTTTCTCTCGATATCGTTTTTGGGGAAAAAGTAGCCTGGAATGTTAATCTTGAGTAAAAGCTATATCTACACTTGGTTTAATCCATATCCTTCGAGCCGTTTCAGTGTGAAAAAGTAGGTAACAAAACAACCATAACAAAGCAAACTTAAAAAAAACTTTCGTAATTATAATATTAGTAATTAAATACACTGAGATAAATGTCTATCTAAATTTCGTTAAAAGAATGATGAATTCACTTCACACAATTTATCAAAATTCCGATGAATTCACCTAAAGTACTGAGCATACTGATATCACCAAAAAGTACGATGATTAGCAGGTTTTTACGGTGACAACTATTACAATACTTTAGATAGATAGATAACTGATGTACTTTAGGTGACTTCATCGGAATTTTGATGGCCATATTTCTCAGTGCACGAGTATCAACAATTAAACTACTTAAATAAAAATGCCAATAACTCGCCTGACATCACAAGTCAACCCTTGTAAAAAGTAAAGTAAAACAAGTAAAACTAGTAAAGTTATAAATAACTTCCAAAGGAGACGCTCGTAAACTTTCAATATTCATCGGCTTTCGTTTATTCTCGGGACAATTTGTCCCCATAGTCTACGTAACGTTGTTTAAGGCCTATTCTGAGTCGTTCGAGACTATCTCGGTCACCCTCACTGGGACCCAATTCTTGGACACTCGAAATTATTTCTCTCACTCTTACGACTGTCACGACATTTCTGATATTATGAACTACAGTGACCGAGATTTTTGTTATAGGTAATTATTGTCTGTTTTCTGTTAATTTGTGTTTTGTTTTTGTTTCCATAGTAAAATGTCACATTCGCCAGAATATGGCCCCCTAACACGACATTCTAAGGAGAGCGACAGTAATCGAGATAATATGTCACTTGCCAGAATAACCCTGTGGCTCTATTGAGTTAGCTCCCAGATGACTTGTTGTGATAACATTGATAACAATCTCTTGGAAACGAGATGTTATTTTCGAGGGTTTGAGAAACTTTTTGGGATCATGTCACATTAAACTCATGTGGTAAGATTTTTCAGTCAACATAATCATACAGCAAAGAGACTAACTTCCTTACTTTTTATATGAGTTTCAAAGGGCTTTTGTTTTAATTTAAACAGGTTTTGTTAGACATTTGAACATGGTAATAATTCTGTTAACTTTTTGAAATGAGATGTAGAAATCTCACATACTTTTTTTGTGCATTGTTGATTAATTTAGCTGTTGAAATTGCATACTTTTCGTTGATATACCTCAACTTCTTAAATAGCGTGTCTTATTCTCCCCAAAAGACCCCAAGGCCCTATTATTTGAAATAACCCGCTTTTAATTTCACGTGTAAATATAACCGCACGTGGTCCCGTGTGTGCTTCACATACACGAGTTCCGTATATCTACCGATCGTTCATTGCGGAACCCCAATTTCCCCGGTGGGGTGAAACGGGGAAAATGGGGTAAAATCGCATTTTCTGATAAGTGTTTCTTATTATAGAATCGATGTGGAGTAAGGGCTATAAATTAAGCTCGTCGTTAAGTAATTTTATGGTTATTTTGTCGAGGATATTGTTGTTCTTAGCAATTACGGTGTTTGTTTTACTGAGTTTGAGAAAGTTGGCAGGTGTTCATGAAACCATATTTTAAGCTTTTGTTGTCAACAAGAATGTCTTAAATATTAAAACTTGAAATCAGATAATGGTGTTGTAAGTATAAGCTCTGAATTCAAAATCTAAATCCTTCACATAATAATATCATAGCCAACAATACGAGTATCTATAAATAATTTTCAATAGCACTACAACTTAAGAAACACCATGATAGATAAGAAAGAAACCTAAAACTTTTTGAAAAGTGGTTGCTGTTAGTATACTGTTGCCAGTCTGATAAATAAACAGAAATATAAAATATTAATAAAATACAAAAAATAGCTAAATAGATTGAAGCTACTGTTAAACATGTAACAACAAAGAAAACCTATCCGAAGTAATCTATACTAATATTATATTATATTTGTATTTTTGTATGTTTGTGTGGAATAAACTCAAAAACTACTGGACCGATTTCAAAAATTCTTTCACCTTTCGAATGCTACATTATCCGAAAGTAACATAGGCTATTTTTTTTTATCCACAGCGAAGCGTGGCAGGGAACAGCTAGTAATTAACTAATAAAGTGCGTGTTGAGAAAGCGATTCCAAATAAACAGGATTCAATAAGCAAGGGCGCGATATTGGAAACAAACATCTGCTGGCGGACCTCACGAACGGGGAAGTGGGGAATGATATTGTTACAAAACATGGTACAGAATTCTATCAAGATATATTAGTACGTGATGATAGGCAAACAAGACTGGCACGATGACAATAAGAAAATTGATATTAAAAAGAAATGGTAGGAACAGAAGTTGTATAAGATTTAGAGATAAAATAAAGAACAAAACCATTTCATTCAAAACAGAAAAAGAGAAACAAGCTCTAGCAGAATAGAGTAGTAAATACCTAAAAACGTTTGCAATGTAAATCCTAAACATTTTTCAACACACTTTTGATTAAGAATAGAACAACCACATAGAACATGATAGAAGTTACATAAAAATAGCTTCACAAAATTTACTAACACAGCTCCAACACAACTAGATATTCCATACACATCGTGTGACAGCTGTTGCGATGTCATTTGAAGTATTCCATTCCATTAGCAAGTTCATCCACATCTCCCCACGTAACAAGCTTTTAAATAGGGATGAAAAATGAGGAGAGCATTTGATTTTGATAGTTGAACACGTTTTAATGTTTGATTGAGTGTTGCGAGTGTCCCCTTAACATTTGGCATTGGAATGAGATGAGTGAATGGAGAATTTAAATTCAGAACAGAAGATTAATTGAAGGGGAATATTATAGTGAAGAATTCGTTTTATATTTTGGCGTTAATAATTAAGGCGTCGTTCAGAATTGGAAACGAAGTAAGTGAGAAATTACTTGTTTACAAATTGTTATTACTACATAGTTATACCCACATGAAAGTCAATCAAAAATCTGCTACTTTTTCAATATCAATTTCTTGAGTCAATTCAGAAGATTGAAGGATTCTGTGTTGTGAAAATGAAATTTTAGAAGCAAACAACAGCTTTACTTTAATTAACACAGAGCTATGAAACTGGATAGCTCTACTTAGCGCGACACAATACATTAGCAGTATGTAAGCCGTGTGTTACAGTCTATTGTCAGCGACACAATGGCTCGGCCATTCTAGCCAGTTTTTGTCATCCGACGCTTGGCTTAGTGTCAGACCATATTCTGCTACAGACGAGATTATCGCAGTCTCTATCACTTCTATTACAAATGTCATGAGGCTGAGAGTGACCGAGTGAGTCTCGAACGTGCCTGAATAGGGTTCGAAATCTTACTTAATGCCAGTAGCCATCTAGCCGTATTATGAAGATGATATACTGAGTGTTTTTGTGTGGACATTGTTTGGAGTTTTTGTTGGAAATAAGTTCGAGTCTGTGACTATTTAGGAATGTTATCGTAGTGTGGGTGACACGTTATTAATTTAGTTTTTGCTTGTATTGTCGTTTTGATTAACGGATTTAGTTGCGTTTGTTTTTATATGGAACCTTGATTTAGTATCTCATTTGGGTGGGTTTGAGAAAATAGTTTCAGAATAATGTTATAACGTTTTTATTTGAGTACAATAACTCTAACCAATACATTTTGATTCACTATTCATGCATAACACGTTTATTTGTTTTTCCTAAACATCTCTAGCGTGGACGTACTAATTTACATGTGATTTGAATTAGTTTTTTATATTTGAAACAAAAACGCCAGCTAAAATATCGGAACCAGTTAGGCACATGAATAAATCATCATTTCCTACTTGAAGCAGTGATAATTTGACTGAAAAAATACATAGATACCTACTGTTTAATACAAACATAGTTGCAATGACGGTAAGAATAAATCAATCCCAAATACCTAAAGCACACTAACAACCATAACAAGAGTGTCACCATAACCACAGAATAAGTAACAGTATAAGTAAGTACCGTCATTATCGTAACAACCGTGACGTGTGACACCACGAGCAACACGTGGGGACGGCTTTACGTGACGGCTCATTGAACACTGTCGGGACGCGGGCAGGTGACCGGTGAGAAACATTCACTCAAATTATAGAACAAAAGGATAGCAAAGAAGTCTTCATAACTGCAAAGGTGGTAATAATAAAACAATTCTCAAATATCCAAGGCAGTCTGACAACCATAACACTCGTGTAACCATAACTAACGTAACAACCGTGACGTGTGACACCGCGAGCAACACGTGGGGACAGCAATACGTGACGGCTCATTGAACACTGCCGGGTCATATACAGGTGGGAAGTCTACAACCATATTGTGGAACAAAAGAATAGATATGAAATAATAATGATAATAGAGAAATTGTCGTAAAAGTTGTACACAATTATATATAGGTATTTGTAGCGCATAGTAAAACTTGAATAAATGTTCGTAAAAAACGATACGATGTGTCTTCAGATAGGAGACTGCAGCGTGCGGGTGGCTTTTGCAAGAGAGCCTTACCGCGGACCGGATGAAAGTGTAGGCCTTATCCTTTAACAACGACCGCCAAGCTGCGACGTCAGAGGCCTTTTGTGTGGCTCTAAAAGACTACGACAACAGTGCTAGCCACTTAACTTTATGATATGCAAAATTAAATACCCATTTGTTCAGTTACTAATATATTATGTAATTCAATACTTATATGATAGTTTCAAGCTACAAGCACTACACAGTTTCAACAACGTAAAACAATGACATTCTCTCCGTTACTCAATCCGAAGTGCAACTGACAAGTCAGATTAAATCGGCCATTAATCTGTAAACCCATTAGTCCCGGAACAAAGCCCCACTAATAGATATGTAAATTGCCCTACAAGGACTTTGAAAAGCGAAACTCATGTGACGTCATCGGGGAGATATTTTAGTTAGGCTTACTGAGCCACCAGCTAAGCTAGGGTTAAGTTCTCCTGCATACGTAATACAGGGTTTTAAGGAAAGGGTATGCTAAGCCGAAATAGGATTATAGTACAACTTTTTCATCATTTTGAACCACTTTTACTATGGGACAAAAACAGAATTCACAAAAAAACAGCTGTTCCATAGAATAAATGACACTCGATAAAATGTATGGAACAGCTGATATTTTTTTCGCGAATTTCGGTTTGGTCTCATTGTTAAAGTTGTTCATAATGTTGAGTACAGTGATAGCCTAGAATACCTCAAGTGTCTAACTCAACCTGTATAATAAGTATAATAACCAGCAGTGCTCCGCGGTTTCATCCGTTATCCTGCGAGTACAACTTATCCAAGATAAAAAGTAACCTATGAATAATTGAGTAACTCCAAAATAGCCTCCATATTTTCGCCTGAACACAAATTATTATCTAAATCCTTTTAGCTGTGTTTGCGTGATTGTTTAACAAATATGCGCACAGACGTACTTTTACATTTATAATAATTATTATAAGTAGGATAACATAATGAGAGCCAAGTTTTTTAGAACAAACCGTATCATTCGTAGAAAACAAAAAACTTTTCTGTAAAAACTATTGAAATTTATCCTAAAATTGTTGGTTATAAATATTGCTAAAGAACCCCTTATGTTTTCTAAAGCTATTTAGACTTAGAAAGTGGCATTAACCTAATTTGCGACTAAATAGTTTGCTGAATCTGATACATTATATTAACACCGATTGAAACAAATAATGCTTAGATTATGTTTATTGGCGCCGACATTTATTGACCTAAAGAGGTAGTACTGCTAACTAATCTGTCCTAAGTTGTTTCAGGTAGTTTTAGCAGTTTCTACAGTCACGAGTCACGCCGTTCGTACTCTAGGCGACTCTTTTGTACAGGGTTACAAGGATGAGACACAAATCTGAAATAGGCCGATGATATACTTATACTTGTTATCATTGTGAACTGTTTTTACTGTGCGACCAATCCTCAAATTCCGAAATTTTCAAACCTGTTCCATATTTTTTTTTATTGTCATTGAAATTGTTTTATGGAACAGTTTATTTAATTTTGTGATTTTCAAAGTTACTACCATAATTTTTTTCGATTTAGCAAATCTGTTTTATAACACAGTACGAGTATAAGTTATCAGAGTCAAAATAATCAACTCAAATAGCGTTGTAACTTTCATCGTCCGTTTGAACGGACTTCGTCGCTGAAATTCTGACAAACTGTCCACGAAACTTCATTGAAGGTGTATTTGTCGCCTTGTGTACAAACGGCCTCAGACTTAGCATATCAAATACGGAAGACAAAGCCGAGTAGCCTGAACAATTCTATCGCGGAACATTACTGGTACGTTCGGTATTATTGTCTCCGTGCTTTTAATGGAACGTGGTGGTTCTATTTTAAGAGCTAGTGTTGTATTTAGCATTTTGTTTGTTAGAAATTAAGCGTTAAATTAGCCATTTTGTTAAAGTAATTTTGGTAATTTTTAAAACAATTCTAAACTATCTACTCAAGTATTGATTATCTACGAGTAGTACCTATCCATTCCTTCGTTTTTTCGTCATTGAATAATATTCAAACATACAAACTTTCACATATTTTCGAAACCATTATAAAACTGTTAAGCCTGATTTTCATAAACCCAAATAAAACGAAACATTTAATGTATTATAAAAAGTTTTTTTTAACTACTCGTATTACACACAATAAAATAAATTTTGAAAAGAAACTAGTCCAGCTAGGTTATACCGGGATACTCGTAGTACCAACTTACAAAAGAAACAGGTCAAAGCAAAAACGAAACATTCTGATATACCGCTTTTGAAAGAAACCTGACCTCATTGTATTCGACACAATAGCGTAAAAACATAAAATTAATCTTCAAAGAGTGAAATTTAAGACACAAAAAATGTAAAATATTGTGCTCGTTTTGTGTGATGACCACATTTTTTTACGTTAAAAAAAAAACGTTTTGTGATGCAAATATAATATGCATTGTGGAGGGTAGTATGAAGAGAAGTGAACCATGTTCCAGTCTCAGATCATGTAGAAAGGCAGATAGAGTCCCGCCTTAGTTGCAAGTGAAGCCAAGAAAACTACCCTACTGCCCGTGTACTACTTCAAGCACACATTGACGCATAAAAACTATCCTTATGACGTAAGAATAGCAACATAGCAATTGACGTAAGAGTAAGAATTTACGATGGATTCGGGCAGTAGGGTAGTTTTTTTGGCTTCACTTGCAACTAAGGCGGGACTCTATCTGCCTTCCTACTTGATGCGAGGTTCCAGCGAGTTGACGGCGGACAGCTGCGCAATCAAGTCGCGCAATGAGCCGCGACGCGTGGACACCCTGTACTGTATTGTGCTTTTAAATTGTTTTATACGGTGTGATCCTAATAAAAAACAACTGTAAAGAAATCAAGACGAAGTTTTTGTTTGTAGGGTGGACATCATTGCGCTAAATAGCTAAGGTTATTTTGGGTTAGAGAAACATTTTAGTGTGGAAGTACTCGTAGAATTACTGTTTTTTAAAGAGTAAGTAAGAATTTTTAAACTTCAGCAGAATTAAATGGATAAGTACGTAAATAAATGTCATTAACTTTATTAAGTAAATGTAAAATAAACCTGTATTTTTAAACGTAAAAAGTTAAACAAATTAAGTCCAATTAAATCTAGCACCCAAACAAAACATCAAAATAAACATATAGATACATCAAAAACGCCGCTGACACAAATTCGTAATCAAATCCAAACACCCTGTGTACATAAAGGGTTGCCGGCCCTCGCAGGGCGTGATTCGGGGTCGTTGTCTCACAAAGGGCTGAGGAAAAACTGAAGGACCATACACTACAGCGGATAAAGTTGCGCCGAAATTTGGGAAAATTTACTTACTGTGATAATCAGGAAATTATTTGATAAAGTTGTTAGCTTTGAAGGTTTTGAAAATATATTTTGCTGACAATTTTAACTTTGTTATAATATTATGTTAACTTATGAACTTACTAGTTACGCCTCGCGGTTTTGCTCTTTTGTTACAGCAACTTTAAAAAAAATTATTCAATTTACATATTGATATTGTTTTAGTTGATAGCATAAGCTCATGCATGTTCAATTTTGTTTAAATTAATTTCAAAATAAAATTGTAGGCAGCCAGTACCATTCCAGCGTAAGAAGCGACAAATTATTCGTCTTCTCACCACAAACTTCCCTATTTTAAAAATTAGTATGATTTAGAGAAAATGCTATTAAAAAATTCAGATAAATAAGTTGAGAACTGTATCTTCCAAAGTAATCTACATTGTACCAACAGCCATTGTGTTAGTACAGCAAAACCTTGGCAACTTTATCTCAGGCCATGTCAGAAGCGGTCTAGAAACTTCGGCACTAAAGCTCAGACTATTCAACAAAAACAGCATCACTACTAATACATCTATACTACTCGTAGCTGCGTACATGCACAACTTTGATATTTATAGTTGAGTAGGATTGTCACCAGACAATTAATCAAAAATAGTACTATCACAACAACACATTTTTTTTAATGTAATTGAGTGACGAGACGAGTAAATCGCTCGCCTGATGTTAAACGTCACGTTTGCCCATAACAGGTCTGCGCCACTCAGAATTTTGAACTCGCAGAATTCAAAACCCTGCGCGGCACAGCACTGCGCTCGTCACCCTGAGATATAAGTTGATTAATCTCCCATTTGCCCTGTAATTTCACTGGAAACAATGCCCTTCCAACCGGAACACAGTAATGTTTTGCACATTACTGCTTGGCGGTGGAATAACTGGCAATGGTGTGGTACTTCCCCAGGCGGGCTCTGCAAAAGAGCCCTACCACTACTGAAAACGTTTGCCCATAACAGGTCTGCGCCACCCAGAATTTTGAACTCGCATAATTCAAGACCCTGCGCGGCACAGCACTGCGCTCGTCACCCTGAGATATAAGTTGTTTAATCTCCCATTTGCCCTGTAATTTCACTGGAAACAATGCCCTTCCAACCGGAACACAGTAATGTTTGCACATTACTGCTCACACATAACACACATAACATTACATTACATAAGGCGTGCTCCATCGTAGACCGCATCATTGCTTACCATCAGGCGAGATGGTGGTCAAACGCAAGCTATACTTAATTGAATAAAAAAAAAAAAAAACATAGGTACAAAAATCTATGTTTTCACTAACCGGTTCAACACAAACAGTATCACCAGTTACACTCATCTATTCTACTCGTACGAGTATGTATCACGCCAAATCACACGACTTCACCGACTGTGCTTGCCCAACACTGTCACATCCAAAAGACTAAAGCCCTCAAAGAGAATGCCTATTATGCAGTTAATGACAAACAAACACACGCGCAGACTCGCTCCGGTGCAAACCGGATTACTGCGATTGTGATTTATGTGTGAATAGGCTGCTATAGAATTGATAAAACGATGGGTGACTAGACTGAGGCCTTATGGCGAGTGAGATATTATCTCGGTCATTGTCGCTCTCATTAGAAATGTCATGAGAGTGAGAGTGACGGAGATAATCTCGAGCGTTTAAAAATTGGGTCCTGGGAAAGCATGATGATTCGTTGATTGGCTCCATTGAATTCGACGCTGAAATGGGTTTTGGCGCGGGGTATTTAACCATTTAGTGCTGTTTTTTACCAAGTTGGTTTTTTTGTGAAACATATTTTTTTATTCGATTAATTTTCCTAAAATTTTTAGTATTTTCTTCTATCTTTACTCACGACGGAACGAATAACTTTGTGCACTTAGGGTGAGAGGTTGTTTGTTTGTTTGTGTGTGTCGATTGTTACCATAAATCTAGAAAACAGCTCGTCTGAAATAAGATACACCTTTAGTTTATTTTCATAATTAAAACGCTCAATATTTTTTTGTTCCAAAGTCGTTTGAAACGAGGCATTGAATAGAAAGAAAGAGTTTGAGAAATTAAAATCCAGAATTACTTCGTAAGTTTTTGTAATATCTTTTCAGAAACTGTCTTAGTAACTTATCCACACTGAACCACGAAGTCTAGAAATTACTTCACTGTCACGAAAAGATGATTAATCAATGAGCAATAGTGTGACTCGTTTGGTGTTACTGGTTGTAACCCATCGAATTAACACTTACCTATTCATTTTCCTTGTACACATTCTTGTTATGTCTAATAGCGAAAATCAGCGAAAGGTAAGTACCCATTCAAAACTGTGTTATTAATTAAATGGAAAAAACAACTCTATGACTAATAATGTGACACGTTTGGGTGTTACTGTTCTGTTGGGAACCCTATACATAGAGCCAATATACAGGGCTATAAGGAAAGGATAAGCTAATCCGAAAAGGGCTCATAGTAGGTACTCATCATTATGAACAACTTTTACTATGGAACTAGCCCTGAAATCACAAAATATCAGCTGTGCCATCACTTTGTAGATTGTCATTGATAGCTACAAGAGCTCTTTTCGGCTTAACCCTTTTCTTACAACCCTGTAAGTTAGTTCAACTCGTGTTCCGGATTACGAAAACCAACTATTTCTGTCGTACAAAAGTCTTACTAAATAGTTAACGCAATACAAATAATGAACCGGGACCTAAGGCCCGTTCGCACGATCCCGAACATTTTCTCTCATTAGTGCCTTGAACGTAGCACGCGACGGCAGCCACCGAGCTACGGCGCGGCGGTTAATGAATTAGACAGACTGGCTTCATGCTCAGTAATTATGAAAATAAAATGTGAGAAAACTGTAGGCAGTGGAAATAAAAAGTAGGCAAACTAAGTTTTTAGGCGGCCTAAATAAAAGGCCTCTGACAGCTTGGCGGTGAAAACTCTACCAGTCCACCTATTTCGGTCTTTCATACAGTTTTTTGGCTGACTAGAGGTGGAGAATCCAATCACTAGTATTTTGCGTGATAGTTTACTTTGATACTTTGAGCTCCAAAAAGTAGACAAAATGAGAGAAGATAAAAAGTAAAAAATCTAGTTGCCAATATCTCACCAACCTTCTATATTTAACGAAAGCTATTTATTATTATATATTATAATTATATATTATAATATTTATTTATTTCGATCAAAATACAAATTAAGCCGTCGTTTTCAGTGACGACATCCTCATTTATATTTTTGGTCTTAATTGTATAGACTTACGGTATTATATTATATTATATTATATTATATTATATTCAGGTATGAGTACCTAGAGTTAAACACTCAGAGTAAAAGGAAGAGTTATCCAAAATAACCCTATACCTATACTTATACTACAGATTAGATAGTACTTACTATCCCTTTTGCAACTGAGTTTTACAACTGAGATGTACTGATAAAAGTACCAGTTTGTCTATCTATCCTACCTAGATAGATAGGTATAGATACAGCAAGTCTACATAATACAGGACACACGGTGTATCGGTGACCAAAGGACCGAGGGCAGGAGGCGGCGACCGCGGCTAATTGCTTGTTTGTCCGACGCCACGCGACGTGTACAGGCGTGGCGTGGCGTGGCGTGGCGGCGGACGAACTTTGCTAATTTGCCTGAAGAGTTTGATGAAATTCGAAAAGTCAGTGTTTTGGTATGTGTGAAGTCATGTTGCTTTGCGAAATCGATATTGTTTCAAAAGTAGCTGCGACCCGCTGTTTGGCTTACTAAACCTCTAAATTGCAGCAAACAAAACAACATTTACAACAAAACATTATGTATTAAAATCGGCCAAACCGTTTGAAAGTTTTTGCAAATACGCATGAGAATTGATTTCTGCATAATTAAAACAATAATTGTAGGTAGTTATAGATAGATTGTAAATAATGTCTTGAAATTTTGAAAAATATGAAAAAACCAATTAGTTACCGGAACACTAATAATCATCGCCACAGTGAATTCATAAACATCAAAACACACTGACATAATTTATTTGCAATTTTAAAAACTTCTGAAAACAATACAGACTATTCACTAAAATCTAAATTATAATTATGTAGTGAGTATTCAAGTGTTAATTATAATAAAATATAATTGAGCGGTTCTAAAAAAAGTTTTACAAAGAAACACAAATATTCAACCTCCCTTACCACGCATTTCTTAACAAAATATTTTAATTACCACAGACCAACCAAACAATAACTACTTACAAATGCCAAGTTCGAATCTATTCCCGCCGCTCTATTCCGAGCTTTCTATTTTAAATCTAAATCGACGTGAAGTTTCTCACTCTACTGTTTATTACCTCAGAGACGTACGGAAGAGCCAACTTAGCGTGGAAGTGGCGAAATGAGGGAACTAAAATTGTAACTAAAGTCTTCCTCGCTTTTGTACAAAAGTTGCGATGGTGGTGCTCCGTATAAGTGTACGGATAAGTTGGTCGCACTTTAGAGTACGAGAGAATCAATTAGTTCGACACCTCGCTAATATTACCGTCGGCAGATTTCAAGAAGCGCGAGTTATACTGTAATACTGTTACCGAATATTAGTGCTTCTAAATGAAATAAATGATTGAAATAATTTTTATAAAAGTTTATTAAGTTAGAGATGTTTAATTACGGATAAAAAGTTTGCCAAATGCACATAAAATGCACCATATTATTGAGCTGGCATCTAAATCCTAGTTGAAGATTTAGTAAAATACAAAAATACCTACCTACTGAGGCTGAGACTGATTAAATGCCGAAAGATAAAACTTCAGTTTTTATTTATTCAACCGAAACAGACGCAAATAAAAAAGATGATAAATATTGTAATAAAAAAATTTAATGATCAATTATTCGGAAACATTTTTGCTTTGTTATCATTTTTGATTTACTATTTCGATTTAACACACACTTTTTTCTAAACTTAAAGCGAAAACGTCTCAACTAGATGACCATAAAATTCTAAAAATAACTTACTTCTAGCATTAACACCTCTATGATCTCATCGGCTTGTAATTTTGATACAAACTTTTTGTTTCAAAGCTTTTGAAGTTTATTTTAGGGTCACAGCTTACATAATAGTTACTTACGTTACCTTTTATCTGACTCTCTTATGAGTTAATAAAGATATCATCGAGCTACTCGAAGTGGAATGCTTTAAAGCAGAGGCTCTCAATCTTTTTTTAACTAGGGACCACTTTGATATCTGTCTGTAGTTCTGTACTGTATGCGAGGATCAGAAGGTTAACTTAAGTAAATAGCTATATCTAAAAATAAATGATATTTTTTAATACATAATAAAATCATTATCATCATCATCATCATCATCTGCCTACCCTTATCCCACCTAGTACGTGGGGTCGGTATAGTATGTACACCTCTTCCATTCATTTCTATCATTCGTCACATCTGAATCCATTCCCTTCTTTTTCATATCATCTTTCACACAGTTCATCCAGACTTGCTTTGGTCGTCCTCTACAGCTATACCCATTCACACTCAAGTTCAAAAAATATTAAAATGAAAAGAAGCACACATCAACAGTATTATTTGTGTAATATAATAATTAAGATAGAAAACCCTCAGTACCGCCCACGTAACGAGAGAGTTATTATTATAACAAATATTTGTAGGCATTTCACGGCATTTCCAAATTGTGAGCGGTTGCGGACCACCGCGCACCGCACCGGTAGTCCGCCGACCACTGTTTGGGAATTAGGTACAGGTTTAAGCAAACACTTGGGACGGGACTTCACGCAGTGAAAAGGAACGGCAGCTGAGATGTGGTAACTTACACGGTTGATTGATAGGTACTACTTGTACAGAAGCACGATAAGTAAGGATCGGCCAGGGTGTTTGGTTTTTTTTGATATGCTATCATAAATGCTAAAGTTTGTATTTCTTTTATCAATGAATTTGTTTAAGTACCTATGGGGGTAACTTATAGCCTGTTAATTAACAGATACTAGGTATAGATTTTATCCGAAAAATAGCGAATGAATCCGCGCTGCGCAACTAAGTATTTTAGATATGGAAACTGACGTGGTTTTCACACATTTTTGTTATAATTAAACATGGGAATACTCACGTAAAAATTAAGTCGTCGTTCGTAAACTTGCCTGATGAAGGTCACCGAATGTGACCGAAACTAGTCGTAGTAGACGACTTAATTTTTACGTGAGTATTCCCGTGTTTAATTATAACAAAAATATTTTAGATACATTTTTGGGTAAAATTTTCAAGAAGGTATTATAAGCAAGACGTAAGAGTGACTGAACAATTTAGTCTGCATTTTGTAAATGGAATAAAGTCGGTATAGACAGGTAAAGGTAAGGAAGGCTACAGAGGGTAATACAGAAAAAGACAAACGTAAACGTACATTGATTACCTACTGCAGCAATTTGTATAAAAACAGCTTAACGAAATCAGCGTCCCGATGCATTTTGTTTCATTTATCGATTGAAGTTCGCCAAAACGCCCCAATTTGTTTAAAAAGCCGTTTTTCCCCAGCGCTGGGCAAACGATCAATCAGTTGGGGACAAACAGGAACTGCGGTGGACGCGCCACCGAATATGTAATAGTACAAGCATGAAATGTATTTATTTATGTTTGTGTGAATTGTCAACTGAGGCAGATTTGATGGAGCGGTTGCTAGAATGTTGATCTTTGCTAATAGATAGAATTTTAAACGGAAACGTCAATTGGAGACAGAAATATATTTAAACTAGCTTCCGCCCACGGCTTCGCCCGCGTGGACTATACCTCGGGAACCGATAATTTTTCCGGGATGAAATTAATTTATCCCTCTTTTTTGAGAGCATGTAAAAAGCGTCATACAATGGAAGCATCCCTGCTTCTTTTTCAATGGCTCCAAAAAGGTCCGAGGTTTTGGTGACTTCTTAGTCGCTTTGGTAAAAATGTTTTTAGTTTTCGAGTTAATTAGCAGTTCCACCTCGAGGATGTGACTTTTCGAAGGTTTTGGATTTTTTCCGGATGTTGTTTACCCGCCTTAAGTTTAGTACATCTGTAAAGTTTCATTGAGTTAGCATCAAAACAAATTCTTTCTCCGTACTATCTTTACCACGCTATCTCACCCCCACTGGGGTTGATTTTCCAAAAATGGTGAAATAGGTGTTCGTTATTTTTTTAAGCTTCGTATATTTGTAAAGTTTCAATACCGTGGCGTCAAAAACAATGCTTCTCCATACTAACTTTAACACTCTATTTCACCCCTTTAGAGGTTGAATTACAAAAAATCCTTTCTTGGTACACGTTTACTCATCAAGACTATACACTCCATATTTCTAATTTCTACGACCAGCGGTCTAGGCTGTGCGTTGTCTGTCAGTGAGTCATTACAATTCTCTCTCCGTACTATATTTACCACGCCATTTCACCCCTTTAGGGGTTGATTTTCCAAAAATAATGAAACCGGTATCTATTACTTTTTTAGCTTAGTTTTGCAAAGTTAAATAATCGTAGCATTAAAAAAATATATTTCCATACAAACTTTAATACCCCGTTTCACCCCTTTTAGGGTTGACTGTCCAAAAATAATGAAACATGTATCTATTATTTTTTTAGCTTAGTACATCTGCAAAATTAAATGATCATAGCATTAGGAAAAAATATTTTCATACAAACTTTAACACTCCATATTTTAACCCCTTCGGGGGTTGATTTTCAAAAACCAAAAAAATAAGTGTTTATTATTTTTTCTAGCTTAGTATATTGGCAAAGTTTCGTAACCACAGCACCAAAAAAAAATTCTTAATACAAACTTCAATACTCCGTTTCACCCCTTTAGGGGTTGGTTTTTCAAAAATGATGAAATAGGTGTCGATTATTTTTTTAAATTTAGTATATTCGCAAAGTTTAATAATCGTAGCATTAAGAAAAATATTTTTTTCATACAAACTAAAACACCCCTTTTACCCCCTTAGGGGTTGAATTGGGTAAATTCCTTTCTTAGTGTGCGTCCGCTTTTTGATATAAAACTTTTGTCCAAATTTGACGTTTGTAGCTTAAGCGGTTTAGGCTGTGCGTTGATCTGTTGATTTTGATGCGTTGATTCAAACATTCAACACTCTGTTTAACCCTTTTAGGGGTTGATTTTCCAAAAATAATGAAACAGGTATCTAAAATTTTTTTATAGTTTAGTACAATTGCAAAGTTAAATTATCGTATTATTAGGAAAAAAATATTTTTAAACAAACTTCGATACTCCATTTCACCCCTTTAGGGGTTGATTTTCAAAAAACAAAAAAATAAGTGTCTAATATTTTCTTAAGCTTAGTAAGTATATTTGCAAAGTTTCATAACCACAGCATTAAAAAAAATCTTCATACAAACTTTATTGCTCCGTTTCACCCCTTTAGGGGTTGATTTTTCAAAAATGATGAAATAGGTGTCGATTATTTTTTTAAATTTAGTATATTCGCAAAGTTTGATAATCGTAGCACTAAGAAAAAAAATTTTTTCATACAAACTTAAACACAATTTTTCACCCTCTTAAGGGTTGAATTGGGCAGATTCCTTTCTTAGTGTGCGTCCGCTTTTTGTTATAAAACTTTTGTCCAAATTTGACGTTTGTAGCTTAAGCGGTTTAGGCTGTGCGTTGATCTGTCAGCCAGTCTCGACATTCACTTTTACCTGTTTAACCCTTTTAGGGGTTGATTTTCAAAAAATAATGAAACAGGTATCTAATATTTTTTTTAGCTTATTACAATAGCAAAGTTAAATAATCGAAGTATTAGGAAAAAAATAATTTTATACAAACTTCAACACTCCGTTTAACCCCTTTAGGGGTTGATTTTCAGAAAACAAAAAAATAAGTGTCAATTATTTTTTTTAGCTTAGTATATCTGCAAAGTTTCGTAGCCACAGTATCAAAAAAAAAATCTCCATACAAACTTCAATACTCCGTTTCACCCCTTTAGGGGTTGATTTTCAAAAAACAAAAAAATAAGTGTCAATTATTTTCTTAAGCTTAGTATATTTGCAAAGTTTCATAACCACAGGATTAAAAAAAAAATCTTCATACAAACTTTATTGCTCCGTTTCACCCCTTTAGGGGTTGATTTTTAAAAAATGTTGAAATAGGTGTCAATTATTTTTTTAACTTTAGTATATTCGCAAAGTTTGATAATCGTAGCATAAAGAAAAAAAAATTTTTCATACAAACTTAAACACCCCTTTTCACCCTCTTAAGGGTTGAATTGGGCAAATTCCTTTCTTAGTGTGCGTCCGCTTTTTGTTATAAAACTTTTGTCCAAATTTGACGTTTGTAGCTTAAGCGGTTTAGGCTGTGCGTTGATCTGTCAGCCAGTCTCGACATTCACTTTTACCTGTTTAACCCTTTTAGGGGTTGATTTTCAAAAAATAATGAAACAGGTATCTAATATTTTTTTTAGCTTATTACAATAGCAAAGTTAAATAATCGAAGTATTAGGAAAAAAATAATTTTATACAAACTTCAACACTCCGTTTAACCCCTTTAGGGGTTGATTTTCAGAAAACAAAAAAATAAGTGTCAATTATTTTTTTTAGCTTAGTATATCTGCAAAGTTTCGTAGCCACAGTATCAAAAAAAAAATCTCCATACAAACTTCAATACTCCGTTTCACCCCTTTAGGGGTTGATTTTCAAAAAACAAAAAAATAAGTGTCAATTATTTTCTTAAGCTTAGTATATTTGCAAAGTTTCATAACCACAGGATTAAAAAAAAAATCTTCATACAAACTTTATTGCTCCGTTTCACCCCTTTAGGGGTTGATTTTTAAAAAATGTTGAAATAGGTGTCAATTATTTTTTTAACTTTAGTATATTCGCAAAGTTTGATAATCGTAGCATAAAGAAAAAAAAATTTTTCATACAAACTTAAACACCCCTTTTCACCCTCTTAAGGGTTGAATTGGGCAAATTCCTTTCTTAGTGTGCGTCCGCTTTTTGTTATAAAACTTTTGTCCAAATTTCACGTTTGTAGCTTAAGCGGTTTAGGCTGTGCGTTGATCTGTCAGTCAGTCACGACCTTCACTTTTATATATATTGATTAAGTTTCATCACATCCTGTTGGAACACAGATATCATGTTTTTTCGCAAAGATACTTAATTGTCACTTTAGGGTTACTATTATACTTACTACTACATGAGCTCTTAGCGCAAGCCTGAATGATCAGGATCATGTTGATCTCGCTTTTTTCTAGCTGACAGAGCCAAAATGCCAGGGCGATCCAATTCAAGCTCGCACTAAGAACTTGCCGGATGCCTACGGACCCAGTTGTAACATGAAAAAATCCCCCGATCAACATAAAAGTTCAAAATCAATCACATTAGTTAATACATAGTTCACTGAAATCCGTGAAGCCATTTCAACATGAAAAAAACACACACACACACACACACCTTTCACATTCAGACTGTCTCTTTGTAGTGTGATGTAATTAAAAAACAAATTAGACCTTTTAGTTTCAAGTTAGTCGCTTATTAGAAGGTACTAAGCATATCTCCACGAGCCAGCTACCTCGTAGGTCTGAGTTCTAACAAGCTCCGCACACACTTTCTAGCTAAAAATACATACATTTGAGCTAACTGGTAGCGCCAACAGCGGGCTAATGACTCTATCGTGTTTGCTCATCGCCCTGTAATATCACTTACTTTTCGTAAGTGCTTCGCCACACATCTATCTACAGCTGGGATGGGTTGGTAGGATAATAATGTTTTACAGTTATATTTACCGAAGGGTTCGAGAAAATTATGACACAATTGGGGACAAAACAATTGTGTTTTGCAACTGTTAGTGACGGTATTTTCTGTGTGGCCTCTTAATAAAAATGGAACTTAGAAAAATGGAGAAATGGATAGAAAGAAACTCTTTACTATGTGCAACTAGCTATGCCCCACGATTTGACCCGCGTTTTCCGGGATCTAAAGTAGCCTTTGTTTTAATGCAAGGTATAAGCTACTATCATACTAAGTTTCATCCGAATTCCTCAGCCGTTTTTTCGTGATAGAGTAACAAACATACGAACTTTCACGATTATAATATTAGTAGGACCATTCAGATTTATAAGTTAAAAAACGCATACAAACTACTGCCACAAGTAGTGGTTTTATCTTTCAGGCATGTATTGGATTTAAAGGAATTAATACATTTCATGCTGACGGGGAAACTACTTATCAAGTCGATTTTTATTTGAATTTTAAATGATGAAACGATTTAAGTTATTACAAAATTTGCGTAAAGGAATTACTGTATGAATTCCGAATCATTTCTATGAATAACAAATTTAAATTAACTCAAGTATTCAATCCCGACCTTTATCAGAACCACAGATAACGCTAGAGAGAAAGATGGAGCACTGCGATAGATTCGTATGAAGATAAAGACACTTGTACTTTCGCACGTACGAACACAAGCTCTACAGTGCCGCAAGTAGAAGAGTATTGATATGCCCATGTGTGCGCCTCATGTAAGTACACGCAAAAGTAGAGTAGTTCTTCGCTTCACCCAAATCGAACTCAGTGCTCTATCTTTTTCACTAGGTTTATCTGATGTCAGAACGTGCTTAATTCTAGAGCCGCAAAACAGATTACAACCGCTTATTGTAACTAATCCGTTCAATAATATTTTAATTGCCGGTTAGAAATTGTTCGAACGTGAAATTGTTAAGTGAAGTTAAGAACATTGTTTTTGTTTAATGTAATAAATTACCTTTCATTATCACCTCGTATTAGAACCTAGATAGATATAATTTTGGATAGAATAAATGGAACCTAGATTGATAAACAAAAACAATTAATGTTTGTTCTGATTTGTTACTGAGTTATAATTCAAACGTCGAAACTCTTGTGATGGAATTTCTTGGAACAGGGAACCCAAGCTTGAACTACGAGTATTTTGAAATGTATTTAACAAAGTGTTACTAATTTAAAGCCATATCGACAATACTGAATAAATAGAAACACAAACAAAGAATTATGACAACTAAACATCAAATAACCAGGATAGCTATATAGAGCAATCTAATCAGTATGCGATGATATTTTTATACTTAGATATATACATAAACAATGTTATTTTTGGCGGACAAAATATATTTAAAAAGGGATTATTCGTGTTTACCGATAATGCCGAAGGACATAAGTTATTGCTCTGCCATGTCCTTATCTTATCAATTTCTGTTTGATTTGTTTTGGGGATATTTTGTGATTTGGGTTTCAATGGCGAATACATTCTTGTTCATTATTTATTTAGGCGACAGCTGTGCAGAAAAGATTTTGCATGAAATCGTGTGTTATTAATGATCTATTTAAAACTTTCGAGAACATACATTTGAAATGATCATGTAAATTCAAACTAAAACTAACTCGTCAAAACTAAACTAAAGTAAGCAATCCAACCAAAGGAAGTCAGCAATAATTATTAAAACTCAATATCAGCAATCTATCAAACGAAGAGTTGAAGATGTAAACTTCCAAGTATTTACAAAGCCAAATTATGTTTGCTGATGCTAAGCTTTATTGACGTTAAAACTAATACTGAAGTCAAACTAAAACGGAATGAAAACCAAGCGGTATTCGAGGGAGTGAACGCAAACCTTACGGTTGCGGAGAAACCGCTGGCTTTTATTGATTTGGAGGGTGATTCGATTAGAGATTATCAGTTGGATGGATAGACAGATAAACTCTTTATTGTTTACACCAGAAACAAGCAGAAGGATAATGTATTTTAACTTGATAGGTAGATCGGATTTTGTTTGGTAGTAGGGAATTAAAAACTTGATGTTTTGAAGAAGTGTTGCTGAAAAGTCACAATATCGGTACGAATTTAGTAAGCAATCTTGTTGGTGCAGTAAAATAAGAACTTAAGTAGGTAATTAGCAAGCAAATAAATGTGGAAGTAATTGGCCAACCATGTGGTAATAAATGTGGTAAAAACCATAATAATTAATTTAGCTAATTTGACAAATTACTGATGAACTTATTTTTTTTTACTCAACAACAGAAATATCTGAAAGATTTACAGTAAGTACGAATAGATAAATAAACTCTTTATTGTTCACACCAGAAATTACAAGCAAAAGGATAATAACATTACCTTAAAGTTCTCAACCCTTCACAAGAATAGTTACGAGTACAAGTTAAACTTACATAACATTATACAGAAGCGTGGAATGTAGGCAGGCCTTCAAAATATTAGTTGATAACTGAAGCGGCGTCCGCAACAGGCGCTCTAATTACCGCGGCGGATGACACTCCGGAACCCTTTACAGCTCGACGTCCTTTTGGCGTATTTTGCAGGACCAGTAAGGAATTTGTAAGACATTTAATGTTAGGTCCAAAAGTAATAAAGGTATAGTTTCCAAAAGAGATATAGTTTTGAATTTAAAAATTCACAGCGGTTTATTTAAAGCTTTAAAAAATAGATTACTAGCAGTGAGTGTGAATGAAACAGATGTCAAAACAATGATATACTACTCTGTCAAGAAAGTACCGGGAAAATATCAATAATACACAAAATGTTTGTTATTCATCCAAATTTATTTTATCACCTTCAAAGTATGCTCCTTCAGAAACGATACACTTATGCCAACGAATAATCCAATCATCAAAACATTTTTTAAACGCTGTTTCCGGAATTGAGTTGAGTTCTCGCCTCGAATTCTCCTTTATGTCTCCTACCGATTGAAAACGGGTGCCACGAAGTGGTAATTTGAGTTTAGGAAAAAGAAAGAAGTTGGCTGGAGCCGTATCTGGTGAATATGGTGGTTGCTCGATGGTATTTGTTGAGTGTTTGGTCAAAAATTCGTTCACAATGATGGCCGTGTGCGAAGGCGCATTATCGTGGTGCAAAATCCAAGAATTTTCTTTCCACAAATCTGGCCTTTTCTGTCGAATTTGCTCTCTTAAATGCCGCATAACACTCAAATAATATTCTTTATTTACCGTTTGACCTTCCGGCAAGAATTCCGAGTGCACAACACCGCGATAGTCAAAGAAAACAGTCAACATGACTTTGACTTTTGATCGACTTTGGCGTGGTTTTTTCGGTTTCGGTTCAATTGGAAGGCGCCACTCCGAAGCTTGTTGACTAGTTTGCATGTCAAACTCGTAAACCCACGTCTCGCCACCAGTAACAATGCGTTTCATAAATGTTGGGTCGGAATTGACTCGTTCTAGCATGTCCTCAGCGACTCTCATGCGATTGAGTTTTTGGAGAAAATTCAGGTCTTTTGGGACTAGCCGAGCGGTAACATGTTTCATATCCAAATGATTACTTAAAATGGTACGGATCGACTCGTAAGATACAGAAAGTTCGGCGGCTATCTCTCTCAAAGTTGAGTGAGGATTTTCAGTCACTATTTCCTTCACTTTTGCGATGTTAACTTCAGTTGCAGACGTTGATGGCCTACCAGAGCGAGGCAAATCTTCCATCACATCTCGACCGCTTTTGAACGCTTTGTACCACTCATAAGCACGTGTTTTTGGTAAAGTCGATTCGCCGTAAGCCTTCTGTAACATTTTTAGTGACTCCGAACACGAAATTCCATTGGCGATGCAAAAAAGACAAACTCTTTGTTCGATGTTTTTGTCCATGATGAAATTCGTAATACACACTAGATATGACCTAACTAAAAACAGCACCATATTTAATCTAAATAACAGACGCAACTCAAACTCCGCGCCAAAATGGAAAACAGTTGTGCCAATCTAAAAACAACAATAAAAACAAAAATTTGAATTTGGAACCCAAAACAAATCATCCATTCCCGATACTTTTTTGACTGAATGATAAGTTCATAAAAAAAGTTTAGATGTAAAGATTAGTAGTTCAACGCTAAATTTACAATGATTTCAATTGTGCATCATGTAACAACATTTGATAAACATCAAATTTCTCAAGTGAACTGACTACCCCTACTGATGTTAAATATTTCAGAAGATGAGGAGGTCCTTAACGGATACTCTCAGACAATGGGCTAAATGGATTAGTTTTGAAGTTATTACGCTCAGGGTGCGCAGATGAGATTATTGTATGGGCATGTTCATTTCATTGAAGTATGCCTTGATTGGATTATGATAGAAGGGTTGCGATAGAAATGTTGGGAATGATAATGGAAGTGAATTGTCATGTTATTCACTTCCATTATCAATACTTAACGTTTAATTTTCTTAGGTTTGTATACTTATCCAAACTGAGGAGTTTTCTGTATTAACATTTTTTTTTACCTAATAATAGTATTATTAGTATGTACCTAGGTACTAGGTTTCGTTTGTAACAATAAGACACGATCGTTGACTTTGTGTGGTATACTGGCATAATTTGAAGAACTAAACTAATTTCGTGAATTGTTAAATTGTGTCAATCATTTTTATATCTGTAACATTTTATTCAGAAACAAGAATACCTAAAGAAGTATAATGTTAAATTTCTCTTAAAAATATATCTGAAGAGTTATATATTATAATATGTGTAAAGATTAGTAACCTAATCAAAGGAATTTGATACATCTTAAGGTTATCTTCGTCCCCATTCGAAATTCCATAATCATAACAGAACATTTTCAATTGATTCTAAAATTCAGTAATTTTCTCAATGAAACATGGATTAATGACTTGTCATGTCAGGAATTTAGGATGTAAAGCGAAAACCCATCGTAAAACGTCGTAAACCGCACGTTTGTAAAGATTTAGACTTTTCCAATCGAACCCCAATTAAACCTTTTCAATAGCGAACCTAATTTACAAGTCAATGACCACACAAAACGCTTCCGAGCAGTGCTGCCAACCTCACAACAATCCCCATATCCCACGCCTACCAACATAATGAGGGACCATTGAAAAACTCCAATGGCCAGCTAAATATCCGCTTGTGTGGTCAATGGAGCGCACGGACTTGCTATAAATACGTGTTCAATTGATGTTAATAGGTCGAATATACTCGGAGTACATAAATCGCAGTTACTTAATTATATGCATTATTTAAAGAAATTACTTTTCATCATCAATCTCAACTTACTGCGATGAATATAGACATTTAAAATATCTAAACAATTGAATAAGTATTTCATTTTAAGAAGATTTTGTGACTTTTATACATTTGTAATATTCTGTTACGATATAAATTGAAGATTTTGGTACTGATTTTATAGGTTGTACTTGTACTACAGTTTTTGGTCCAGCAAATGTTACGTTACAGTCAGAAACAGAGAGACATATAGATAGAGCTAATTACATACGAGAACAGAACATTGAGGTATTTGATAGACATAATATATAAAGCCTTTCTCCACAATCAGCCAAATAAAATCCTATTGTTTGATCATTGCTAATTGACATCATCATTAGTGTTAATAGACTTAACGGACATGCCAATAATCCTCCGCATGATGGGGTGACCGCTGTCAAACGCACGCGTCAGGACCACGAGGCTCGTCTGGTTGGAGCCCTCGCAGTTTGTTCCGTTTTTATTGATTGCCGCTTTAGTTGGTTCTCACAACAATTGAGATTTTCAAATTTATGTTGATGCTTTGTTTGGTTACGTATTGGGTGTATGGGAGTTTAAATGGATTGGGTGGCGAACCAAAAGACGACTTCGTAGAATGGTTTTGTAGCAAAACGTTACAAATACCAAAATTGCCACTCGTAAAGTGTATGAGAAAGTTGCCTAGTTTGATAATGTTATATGTAATTTGTTATACTAAGCTACACTAATTTTAATTTAATTTATTTTTAATTCCATTTCATTTTCGTCTGTGTCCGATATTCAAAAATGACATAAGTTTTTATATTTTTTATCTATCCTCTCCATCCTAAGATTGCCTGGAAGAGATCGCTCTTAGCGATAAGGCCGCCAGTTGTTGCACTAGTTTTAGGTGTTTAATCCTTTTGTTTGTAATTTATGGTGTGAACAATAAAGAGTTTATCTACTCGTATCTATCTATCTATGTATTTTGTGGCTAAGTAAACTAATCTGAACCAATAGATCTAGTCTCGTATTTGATACTGAACATACTAAGTGTTCTATATTTGAGATGATAATAATATAATAATATTGACTTCTACTTTATTTTTTTAAGATTCTGTAGTTAAACATGGATTGCTATTGTTAGACTATTATCTCAAACAGTATCTCGACAGTTTGAAGGCATGCTAAATAAAATGAATATCGAATCGACACAGTCTACACAAAAGATTGTATGAGACACCACTGCATTACGCAATATTCCAAAATGCAAAGAAAAAAATAACTGCCAACACCTACCCTAATCCGAGCTTATCCCAACAAAAAACGGCAGTCCCTTGCAGTTGTCACCCGCCGACTCAGCGTTTATCATGTCTCCTATCTGCGATAGAGTGGGGTGCCTGACAGCTTCCCATCGGGATTAGCGGGGAAAGAATTTAATAGTCGCAGCACGAGATTGGTCCCTCATACCCTCGTCGGAGTCGTCGGGTGTTGGAAGGTCGGAACTGCAGTTTGATTGAGATTTTGGGAAGATTGTACTGGAAATATTAATAGTGTGATGGGTCATTTTTGGGTAGTTTTGTCTTTAAGTAATTTGGAGAGTTGCCATAATGAAAGTTTTTGAAGGCCTTTTTGAAACATCTAGCATCTAGGTAGTCGGTGGTCATTATAGGACAAATGACCTAACTAGAGATAGCCAAGCCGCAGATTTTATGCCTTATAATTATAGTACATATTAGTAACAGATAATTTCTATGCGCTGCGCGTTGCAGCGCTGTATCTTACTTAGTCATAGTTTATCTTTATTTTTTTTTGTTTTGCAATAAAGCTACATTTTGTTCTATTCTATTATTTTACCTGAAATGGCTAGTCCCTAAAAGTCCCTAATAGTAACGAAGGTTACGTAAACATATTCGTGCTACTTTCGTTAGTGTTACTGGTACTCAGTAGCACAGACAACAAGGAGAACCTTTTTTAAATTCGCATTAATTTAGTAATCAATTAAGAAATAATTATCATGTCAAAAACTGATCAGTTGTACGATCATAAAACTCAATCCACTGATTTATAATATCACCTACGAGTACACCTAAAAATGGTTTGAGAGTTAGCGACTTTTAAAATTATTCAATTCGAATATAAATTTAGTAAAGGTAAATTTGCTTTGAAAACACATTCTCTTTCATCACTATAATTTTCAATACTCGTAATGATAGGTTGCAGACATAATTACAGAATGTAAGGATACGATATATTGCTCGTCTATGATTAAGCCTTTGAAAATACAATGCAGCGGTGAACACTATGAATTATTGCTGTGCAATTTTGTTAGTGAATGACCTATTTGAGCTCGTCCTTTCATTAATTATAAATAATGAGCTGACATAGAATACACAACGTCATCAACACATAAGTTCAAATAAAATAATGAACTTATGAAAAGTTAAACGCAAATCAATAGAACTAGTGGGAACAGAGCAATGAATAAGCTTCCAACAGAATTAATTAATTTTGAAAACAATAATGTTGATTGTAAACATAACAATACATTCATAAATTAAATTGTTGATGTAGCAAATTGTCAGGATTTAAAATAAAATGTGATAATTCCTTCGTTTGCGAACATTGAAACTGGCAGTGTAGCAAGTTATTTCGGCTCGACAAATACCGGGAAAGAATTATTTCTGCTTGCGTAAACAGCTTCTAACGCGGTAATTTTTCCATAAGGAAAACCTTTTAACCTTGTAGAAAGAAAATTTCTTCTTTAAAAGTTTGAGCAGAATCTAATTTGAATTTAGGAGATGGTTCCAAAGAAAGCAAATTTTAAAACATAAGATAAATATTTTGAAAGCACATTTCATCCTCCTTTTAGAAAATGTTACAACGAATAAAGTTGAGCAATTAATGGACTTCACTTTTTATCGAAAAATCTATTTTATTATTTACTCACTAGCTGCGCCCCGCGGCTTCACCCGCGTTTTCCGGGATAAAAAGTAGCCTATGTGTTAATCCAGACCATGAACAACCTTCATTCCAAATTTCATGTAAATCCGTTCAGCCGTTTTTGCGTGAAAGAGTAACAAACATCCATACATACATCCATACTTACAAACTTTCGCCTTTATAATAGTAGTAGGATTTCACAATTTACCGTATTACACCAGGAACATTAAAACCATAAAAGTAAATAAGATATCGGGCTAGGGTGAAAAAATAGAGAGTTCCAATAATTGTAATGTTTCGGTTCTTAGAGAACTAGTCTCACCTGATGGACACATGCAGTCTCCATAGTCTCTGATACTTCGCCTTGGCCTCCAGTAGCTAGCCGGCCTCGCCAGCACCTCCCTCCGCAGCCTCTCCACCAGCGGCTGCTGCGGCTCCAGCACCGCGCTCCGCAGCGCCAGGTGCTGCTCCTCCAGTAATGACAGCCGGTCCGTCAGGCCCTGCTGCCTGTACAGGCTATACCCGCTTGATATTAAACTCATGGCACAAGCACACCACAACACCGCACAGTACGCCCACGGATCCGTGGGACATTTATCCTCGCATTGTTTCTTCTTCTCTCTCTTTACTTCTTTGTTACTCTCTTTTGGTGTCTCTAGAGGTTTTAGCCCCGGGGATATCTTCCCACCTATCTTCAGAATCATTTTGATCTTTTCCTTCACATTTGTCAGCATCATCTGTGCCTAATCATCTTTCACGTCCCATTTTCTTAAAACCCGATAAAATTAAACACAAACAAAATAAAATCACACAAAACAAAAGCGGATCATTGTTAACCGATGCGTTCGTAACCAGAAATTCGAATTTTGTTTCAAGATTTTGATTGTGGAATGGTATCGTGTTTGAATTCGCGTAGTTCTCGGGTGAAGAGACGTGCGGTCGTGCTCTCGGGTCGGCAGGCGGAACGCCACTGGCAGCTGCGAGTCATGCCTGCCTCATGGCTCACCGATTGTGGACGCACGCCGGCCGCGGGAGACAATGAGGCGTGCGCGACGTCACAGGAGGATTCTCCGGATAGAAGCGCTAGGATGCTGAGTTGCTGGATGAGTTATGAGCTACGACTCGCGTGTGACTCGAATTTAATATTAAGTAGTATTTTGGAATAAGAACAGAACGTTTGTCTTGCTAGTTTTGAAGTTTGTTATAATCATATTATGACGATAAACTGTAAACACGTCGGATATAAGGACTAGTTAGGTACAGTTGATTGGGAATTAGCATTTATGATTGGTTATGGTTATTGGTTATACTGTCTAAATTAACCTTGTTGTAAAAATTAATATGTTTGAACTGATCGTCTTACTCTAGACAAACTTAACCTAAGTTTAAATATCTTAAAAGTAAAATAGTTGGATCTATTTTACTCGTATTATGTTATGATCAAGCCATAAAATGTGATTTTTTCGTACATTTTACTTGGGAATTTTAATTGCATATTTCTTTCCATAAATCGATGATAATACCCGATCGATAACCTCATACTTTAAAGCATAAACGGACAAACTGGTGTCATTATTGGCAATGAGTTTTTCTCCATCACTCTACTCCGTTTAGTACTAACCCTTATAACTTGTACGTATCATACGAAAACCCAACGAAATACCACTTTTATATCGACCACCATAAAGTACAATATCAAATTCGTAAGAACTACATTATCAAAGTCGGAAAAGTGTAGCATATCTCAAATTTGCTCAATAGAAACTCGACTTTACCATTTAAACTTTAGAGTTGATAATTGAAGTGTGAATGGTTAAGGTTTTTAAGCGAGTAAGTAAGGCTTGTATTAAGGGGATGCGTGCAAAAACGTGCAGGTCGGAAGCCAGCGCCAAATTGGGCACAACTCGCGTGGAAGCACCGAGGGGCATGTAGTGACGTTCAACGTACCGCTTTACGGACGAACCGGTTTTATCCGGTTTAGGTGCATTTAGTCGGGTAACTTGAAATCAAACCCGTGACTTTGCGAGTACTATTTTTAATTGAGTGCGACGGTTTTTGGTTAGTTACTTTTAGTTAGATTGCCTAGAAGCAAAGTGATGTCAAACGCAGACTTAGTAAAAGAGTTATCTATAACTTTACTCATTATTGATTTCAGTCGTAATATTTTGAAAGAGCTTTAATCTATTAAGGTTTTTAAATTATTTTTTTTAAATATACCTACGGGCTGCTCGGTTTAATTATTCTGGCAACACAGTCTACTCATCTACTAGAAATATTCTTGGATGATAAATTCATTTGTAGTTTAGCAGTTGAAATAGGTACACTGAAATGAGAAATTTAAATTCAAATTTGAAACTTCACTTAAATATCATGACAGCTTTATAATACAACCTTTACATCATTATAGCTGAAATTACTCGAAAATCTCAAAATATTTGACATTAAATATCAAAATTTGCCAAAACACGTTTCCAGAGTTTCCTTCAATCCTTGAGTAATAGCTCATCTTGTAAATGTTCCAGAGCTGTGTAAATAAGTAACCTGAACCCAATTTACCCTAATCAGAATCCTAATATAAAGGATTTTCTCGGAACAAAATTATACATATTTTACTTCTCAAAAAGCTTCGTTATGCAACATTGTAATTTCTTAAAATTTTGACGTCATAACTACATAACAAAATTTTACTTCTAGCACATTTTTCATTAAACACTCTGAAAATAATACTATTCTATTATCTAATATGCCATATAACTGCCAATCAAAAAGCAAAATTGTAAAACAAGAAAATAATGTAAAAGACAGCAGTTCATGAGCGCCCTTACTCGTATCTGGAAGTGATGTTTCCAGGAATCTTTTCAATTACAATTTTTTTAATCATTTCGTATTGAAATACTACTACTATTACACAACACTACTAACACTGCTAGGTATTTTTAATTAATGCATTCAGACAGGTAGATACGCCACGATTTTTTTTCAATTTTTTTTTTAATTTCTGTTTTCTCACAAATCTTGCTGAATTCCTTGCACAAAATTGCTGGAGTAGCCAAAATTGTGTCAGTATATTTTTTCCGTAACTATCATAATTTATTAGCTACGCAACAAAACCCCGCCATCACTAGTCTTTCAATCCAGTTAGTTGTTCCCCCATGCAAGCCCTGGAATTTCAACATCGGTTAGTCTTCTGATGCTATCTCTTCATCTCACCCTACATCAGAAAGAGACGGACAAATAATTCAATTTGAAGCTCACGTTAAACTTTCAATTACAGTAAAAGGGGCTTCAAAATGCGTCTTGCGTGATTTTAAGGTGCTTCTACACGATGCAAGTGATAAAATTTTAGCAAATGAAGTGTGGGTTACAAACATGAGTTAGCAAGAGTTACTTGCTCGTCGAGGCTTCAGAGCCTACCGGAAAATATTGGCGTATACATACACGTAATTAATCCGATCGTCATAAGATTTTACAGCAAAATAGTACCTATATTTCAAAATAATATTTAATTCAAGTACGACAAAAATATATACTTATGGTGCAGTTCACCGCAAGCTATTAGTTTTATCGTAATCGTTGTAGCTTACTTGTAGCTACAGAAAACTGCTCGAGCAAGCACAACATAGGCCGAGTAAAGCTTAGCTACTCGCCTCTTTTTATCACGCAAGTTACTTGCGCCAGTACGGTTTGTTGCCACGTAGGTACATAAGTTAACTATAAATTGTTATTGGACCCGCACACTTGCTCGTATGTTTATCTCATTGTAATTGATACTATGCTCACAGCCTGCGCAAGTGCGTCATCATGCGCGTGTTACTCGCGTCGTGTAAAAGCACCATTAAACTCAACGATATGTAAATAAATTCACCGCGGTTCTAAATTTGTTGATATGAGATTGTTTGTAGATAACTAAATGTTCTTTTGATTTTAATAATAATAAAGCTTAAAGTGTGTTTGTTACTCAACAAGTGTGTTGTTCCTTTTTTTATCATTTGTGCTTTGTGCATTATGACCGGTTATGTTACGTCAATACCTACAGTTTTACTCGTAAATAAATAAATAAATATTATTATTATTATTAAGCATACTAACTTGATATTCCTTAAAAATTTAGTCGACTTTGACAAATATTTGAAAGTTTTTGACAGTGTTTTGTAACACAGTAACACATTTATACAACGGCTTTGTTATACTTTTCATCCGAAAAAATTCAGTGCGCGTGGACAAAGCCACGGGGAGCAACTAGTTCTAGACATTTTAAGGAAATATGTATTAACGTTTTTATATCAACAATAATATTCGAGATTGTTTCCTAGATAAAGATATCCAATTTAATTAATTTCATTTTTATCCATCAGACAAAAAAATGAACGATCCTTCGTTAATCGGCTTAAAGTCGGTTACGTCACAGAATACACAATAGTAAGTTCCTCTTGAAGATGTGCATCGACATTAATTAAATTTGTATGGAATGAAAAAAGGGGATGTGTTTTTTAAACGATAGTCACAATCAATCTTTTTAATAGAGTCATTAAAAACCAAGAGGCGGCAAGGCATCGAAACAAAAAGGATTAGGCCGGGGCCTCACCACAGGAGGTATCAGTTCGCTTGATTCAGCCTAAATACTTATTATTTTTTCATTAACAAACACAAATATGCAATAACATGCCTCATGCTTAGTGAAATAAGTAGAGTGATTGCAAATTGTAGTCTTGATCAAAGATTAGCCTGTGTCTATCGCTCTAATCCTTATTAATACGAAACTAACTAATCACGTAAACGGATGTATCCAAAATTCAAACACAAAAATATTTTTTACGTACTTACTTACTTTTTTTTCTCGTAATTTTGCGTCGCGTCTATCACTTTGTTGCCTTATATGGATGATAACATTCACATAGGGCAAAATGTTCAAAACGAACAAATATAAACATTCGAATACCAATAGTACTACCTATGTATCTATCAGTACAAATCTCTAAGCGCGTCTTGCGTTGCAGCCCTGGCTTTACACCAGTCATGTCCTGTACTCTAAAAAGCTTGCCTATAAAGCACTCATAATAAAATTAGAGATAGCTTTGATAGTTAAGCATCGTACATGCCGATCTAATAGGCGAGTAACTGTTATCAATACTGGAAACATCTAAACGGTCACTTTAAGTTTTTATTATTGTTATTTACGGTACACATTACGTTTAATGTTACAGCTCCTTAATTAGATCCCATTTCTTCCCATGCGAGTGTTTTAGCTTTCGATCATAAAACAACTGTTAATAAGTGTCATTTTAATATTATTTTTTATTATTAAAACAGAAATTGCCCCAACAAATTAAATGTGATTTTTGTTATGAATACTTAGCTATACTTATGAGCGTTATAAGAAACTGATCCTTACGTCTGTGATTTAATGCGTTAAAAATATTTGTCATCTCGCAACATCCCTTCATGTAACTATTAAATTCAAATTCATTCATTCAAATAATATCTTCATTTTCCCTGACAGATCCACATTAAACAATCCAACCAAGTTCAATGTGACTCCTCATTACATTCAACGTGAACCCACTCACGTACCTTCCGAAGTGAGAAGCGCTATCCGTAACCGATCTAGAATCTGCGAGTCGCAGCGCAAGACAAATAGCATCAATTAAAACTAGATTGTCGTTATTTAGCTCCCAGCTCCCGACGCGAGCAGACGTGTGCGAGGAACGAGGATCCATCTTCACTGCGCTTGTATAAATTTAATTTAAACTTTTGTACTTCGTCAAACAGAGTCTGAGTCTTCTCGCGTTGACAGTTTACTTTTTAATTTAATCTACTGCGCTTTAAATAATTTAGTGGGAAAGCACTTATAAAGCTACTTTGTTATCCTAATTTTGTTTGGTGAAGTTATCTGGCTGTTATTTGTCTTCTTTTGTTATTTTCGGCGTATTATCTGAGATGCTATCATCAACTTCATTCACTAGATATAATCATGTGGTTAATAAATCTGACCTCCACTAAGTTGTACTCTTAGTTGGTCAATAATAATATTATAGTGATCAAGCTTTAGGCACTGTTTATTCAGCGAATTGTATTTGATTGATTTGATTCGATTGATTGATTCGAGGTTTTATTTGTGGACTTTTTTTTGATTGTCGGTTCGGATGTAAGCTCATTGTCTTGTTTTTACAAACTGAGAGTACAGCGAAGGTTTTTTTCAATCTAAACCAGCTTTCACGTTCTACAGCCAGACCAAATAATTACCAAAAAAACTGCCTGCTCGTCCATCCCAAGAGGTTATAACACCTCGAAACAAAGTTGGCGATTGGGGCAAAGTTTAAAACAAATAGAACGGTGATCCACCGCCGGTGATTTCCCCTGGCAATGGACTCCATCACCGCCGGAAGCTGCCGGAATATTAGGGACGTTATAAAGTTACGAGTTAAGCTACTTCCATAAACTTTTAAACTTGATGTTCATGGATATAGAGAGAAGGCGATGAAAAGCTCCGATTTTGAGACGAATAAGTACATAATACTCTGAGGTACTCTTAAATTGATCTTCCTTATTGTATTCTCTTTGCTTTCATATAAATCGAGTTGTTTTTCCATCGACGCGTTTCCGATCTGCGAATGTTAATTCGGGTCCACCATAACTGCAGCACTTTATCGCTATAATGTCTGCAGAGTGAAGTTTTAGTAATTATAATGATTATTATTATCGATGGGTCATATCTAAACAAAAAATCACAAGTTTGACCTGATTCTCAAAACGAGAACCTGAAAAACCAATTCACCAAACAATCACAACTCATTCGTTAAATCCTTGCACTTATCAACAATTCCATAAAAGCGTAAATAAACCAAAATAAGTCCTGGCAGCTCGGGCACCCGGAGCGAAAGTGAAATATTTCTCGTTTTAACGAAATTGGGGCAGCCACGTTATCGTCACATTACCGTTGTTTACAATTTGTTGCGGCAAGTTTCGGGTATGAATCAAGAGTTCAAGAATACAGTCGCTTGCTCCATTTTGTTCCTTTAACTTTATTAGATTGTTTTTCACTGGGCGTGATAGATAGATTGTAGTTTTGTACAGTAAATTTTTTATTCAAAATTCTGGGTGGCGCAGACCTGTTATGGACAAACGTGACGCTTAACATCAGACAAGCGATTTCTTCGTCTCGTTACTCATCATAAAAAATATAGTAATGAAAAATAGTTGATATCGTTAAGTTTAATACACAACAGTGTTAAAAGGATCTTGTTCGGGAGTAAAGTGATTTTAAATTAAAATTGGTGTGAGTTAAAACACTTGCGTCAAATGGTGTGTTAAATCTTAAGTTCAGGGACTTGGTTCACTTTGCTGGGAGAGTTATTATTCTGAGAAGAGTTTATTTATCTCCCAATTTTGAAGAGGGCTTAAGTAAACCTATCAAGATTTAGATAAGATTCAAAGTTACTCCAAGAATTTACAGAGATAGTAAGATAATAAAAAATATGGTATTTGCAATATTTGTACTTTTCAACCTCCGACGCAAAAAAGGAGTATTATATACATATAATAAGTTTGACCGCTATGTTTGTCTATCTGTGACACAATAGCTCTTTAAACGGATGAACCGAGTTAGATGCGGTGTTTTTGTATGAAAGGAGGTTTTCTAGCAGCTGTTCTTAGACATGTTTTATAAAACTCGGTTTAGCTGTTTCAACGTCGAGGTTTTTTTAACCGACTTCAAAAAAGGAGGAGGTTATCAATTCGTCTGTATGTTTTTATTTTATTTTATTTTTTATGTTTGTTACATAAAATATATTTCATCTTAAATTTAAAATAACAAACTAAACTAAATAGAACTAAGAAATTTACAAAAAGTTAATAATCAAAAACTAGTTTTTGCCCGTGTGGCAAAGTACCAAGAACGCTGCTGCTGCTGTTTGTTTCCTCATAACTTTTGACTGGGTGAATCGATTTTGATGATTATTTTTTTATTAGAAAGCTGACGCTTCCCATTTGGTCCCATTTCAATTCAGTCCAGTTCTGATAATGGTCCATGAGAAAACCATATAAGTCTTAAATTTGCATTAAGTACGTGCGCGACAAATAGATGCATAACTCAATAGTCGGTCTTTTGAAGTCGGTTTATGTTTTTTGTTTTGCAAAAATAATGTTCTTGTACTTGTATATTTTAATTAATTATTTTTTTTAATTAATGGATGATAAGCTTAAAATTCTGTGAAGTCACCAAGTACGTCCATTAACGCCAGTACTAAAGTTTTCCATTTTATGAATTGTCGAATGCCGGTCAAGCGCTGCGCAGTTCGAACCAATATTGGCTTCTCAAGTGCTCCGTACACTCGTAACTTCGGACCAGCGAACGTTTTTAAGTCCACACTGCGGTTTAGGATATTTACTGGTATTGCTATTGGTTTCGCTTTTTGTACTGTTTGTGCTGATTTTGGATTATTTTATTGTGGGAATTTATTAAGGAAGTGTGTTGACTGTATAGAAGTTTGACCCGGATACCAGAAAAATAATGTAAGTAGTATAAACAGAGGTACCATTTCATCCTGTATTCCTAACGAAACGGTTTTCCGGACCAGACCTCACCATCATAATTATTATTAGCACCAGACAGTACAGACAATTTGAAGTTGGCATTTCAATACCCAGCCTGTCAGTAACGAACCAAACCAATACAGTTTTTGAAGCATTGTTTTGAAATGTACGTTTTGTACTAGCATACAACAGTTTTTTTTTTTAATTTTTTATTTTAATTTTATCATGCAATTTGTGTGTTTTAACTTATTATTAGAGTAACTCGTGTAAGCGGTTCTAATTGAAATGAATAAATAATTATTTTTTTTATGGGCTGTTACTTGTTACTTGGCTTTTACACTTGGCTTATATTTTCCGTCTATAACAAGATCATCATCATCAATATTTTTCCATCCACTGCTGAGCACCCACTGTTGAATAATATACCAATAGCAATACAGTATATAGGTATATCTTTTCTTCACCGCGCCATCTTTTTCAGTCCAGTGCCAGGGACTTGCTTAATTTCCTAACAAGCAGTTTCATCTCCACTCTCCAGTTTACGATTTGCCAATCTCATCAACAACTGGCTGTAAGCACTACGTGACGGTAACTATCGGAACTAAGGGGTAATCTCCGATTGCGACAGTAAACAAGTAATAAACACAGCTCAATCGGACGTCCGGTACGTTACGACAGCTGTTCGACGATGTGATAGTTGGTGATAACTAGGATGATAATTTGACAGCAGCTACTATTCGTATTTAAAGTTATTCAATAAGACATTTGGATGCGGGATCCAGATGCACTGAATAATAAATTGCTCAAGCTATGATCGAAGATTGATAGAGGTTCATATACACGAAGCGACATGCAATTGAGACACACTATGTCAATATTTACAGTCACTATGTATGTATGTATGTACGAAGATCTTTTCAAGCTCACTGCTGTGCAGTAGTCACCAGACGACGCTGCTTTAGTCGCCATCGATTACATATATCTGGCAAGTTTGTTTCGTACAATCAACGATTTTGAAAAACAACAATTAAAAAAAATTAAATTGTTCCTTTTTGGGAACCCCTCTTAAAATTAACACAACGTAAATTTTTACATCTAATCGATCAATCATTTTAAAAATCACTACCCTTCTCACGAAACTACCAAAATTCCTGATCACAACGCAACTGCACTATACCATACTTTTGATTTACAACCGGGCATGCACCGCCCTCGGCACAATATCTTTATTACCCTAATCTCACTATTGTCTTTGTTTTATTACTCCAACTCTTGTATTATGAAGACCTCTAATAAATGAAGACGTTGATGCCCCGCGGGGTTATTAAAGGGCGACGTAAGTGCCGGGTTAATGATCAACAGTGGGAATTAATAGTCTTTACAATGAAAGTTCAAGTTGCTTTAAGATGATAATGAAATTAATTGGGAGTTTATATCAACTTACTTTCTGTTGTACTATTACGAGTAACAAGGTAACAACAGTGTATTATGTGTAGGTATATTTTTATAAGCACAGAAGTAAACTTTTCTTTTCCTACATAAGTTTTCGTCATTTCTAAATTTAATTTTGTTAGTCAAATCTGGTACCTTATGAACATTTATTACTAACCTATCAATGAGATCTATTCTAGCAAAACAAGCTAAAACCCAAGCTGATTTTGTATTCATACTAGATTTCACTAAAGCGAAATGACTTTCAGACCATTATTCCTAATTGCGTACTGGACCCAAAGAAATTAGGACAGAACTGTAAAGTTTGGATTAAATAGCAACTTAGCCTAGATATCGAACCCCTATAAACTCCAACAAGATTTACGAGTCACAATCCAAGGTTCGTGTGACGCACGGTAATTAACCCGAAGTGACGTATGAGTCCAATCAATTGAACTATTATACGGATCACATTCGAAGGCGAAAGTGAAGCTCTCATTGATGGGGTAAGGGCGGGTGTGTACTAGCTTTGGATACAAAACTTAAAAATTAGGACGATGACAACTAACAGTGTGTGACTCGTTTGGGGTGACTCGTTTGGGGTGACTCGTTGAAAACCTCTCCTATTAATTATGGTACGTCGACGTTGAATGATATAAGATTTGTGCTTGAAAACATTTATTTATTTGTACTTTGTACTAGTAAACTGTGGTTAACCTAGTAATTGTTAGAGGCGATTGATTACTCTAAAAACATTGGCATGACTTTCAAAGGTGCAGTTTTATGTACCCTTTGCCTCATCCCTTAGAAGTTACTTCTGTTTTTGCTCATTCTCTTGACAAAGTAAAACGTATGACTCAACTTCCAACTCATTTCTCGCCGTATCTTCTCCGGCACTACCGCGCTGCCTTCGTTCCGTCACATTACACGCGTCACCTCCGGGTCCGGCATTTGTCCGGGTCATTTGGAATTCAGATCGGATCGGATCGTCTAATTGCCGCGGTCGGCTCGGCGCATACTAATCACGGGTTACTTGCATGTAGGATGGTTAGTGGGAAGTGGCACCACTTCCCAGTTAATCGTGTTATCGACAGAAAAAATCGGAGCTGCTGAAAAATCGGAATTGGTTAAATATGTGATAGCAGAATTTTTGCTCTGAAATTTGAGTGGTAATATTGAGCTCATGCCCAGATTTTTTTTATGAAAAAAAAAGAAAAAAAAATATATATAAATCGAAATGTGGTTTATATTTTTTGTATCTTATATCTGATTAATGATTATCTGATTATCTGATTAATGATTAAGAGAAAAAAAAATTAAAAGTAATAACTACAAAAACTTACTACTTAGATATAATTAATTAAACTAGGTTTAAGAAACTAACACAAAATTATATTAGAAAACTAAGCAAAAACTATTAACTTTAAACACTAGATACCTACTCGTAAAAGAAATTTGTAACATGTTAATTCAAGAAATAAAAAGGCTTTTTATTTTTTATTTTATTATATCTGATTAATAGTGACGTTACCATACTTACTTCACCTGTACTACTGAAAGCAATTCTAGCATTAATAAGAATTTTGGTGGTTTTTATCTTCTAAATCATTATCTCTAGTTTTTGATTGAATCTATATCTATCTATCTATCTATATTATATTATTATATTTATATATATATAAAAATGAAACCCGTTTTCCTTGGTCACGGCCTCACGCGTGAATGGCTGGACCGATTTCACTAATTCTTTTTTTGTTGTATTTGTTATTATTAGGAGAAGGTTTTTACGAAAAAAAATATTAAGAAAATCTCTCAGAAATATTGAAAAACCCTAAAAACAACCCTTTTATTTTTCCCATACAAACGTTTTTTAACTAAAACGAGCTTTATTGCTATTGTATAAAGCTCATATTGAATTGCAAGCACTCACTGTTTTGTTTAAGCAATGTAGGTATGTTCCTAACGTCCAAGAGTCAATTTGCACTTTATTACCTCTGTACAAAGTTCAAATTCAATCATATCTATCAAAACAGTGTGCGTTATATACTGATAATTTTTACTATAAATTGACAAGTTAGCATCAACAAACTACGGTTGCTATAGTTACGCAATAGCATGAGAATAGAGGTTATAACAAAGAGTTCCTTTAATTATTCTCAACACCTTTGGTCACGCCATCACGCGTGAACGACTGGACCGATTTCAATTTACTCTACGTTTATCCCAAAGTCTACCCGTGCGAAGCCGGGACGGGCCGCTAGTTGTTCATAAAGAAAGGGATAAAAGAAGCAATAGAAACCATAATCATCGAAACGGATTGTTCTTGAATTAATGAAATTAAACTCAATTTAAGATGGAAAATAACTATTCTGTAACTTGAGACCTTTATCTACTACTTAAAGTCATAACGGGAGAATGCGTGAGGTGTAATTCTAAAGCAGCCCTTTTTGGTGAACAATAAGTACAATAAGATACGTGAGACTCCCATACAGCGTTTAATTTAATACCTCCTAACAAGGACTCACAAAGACCAGATAAAGTTATCAGACATCGTGGGTGGAGCCTAAATAGGAAGCAGTTAGTTTTGGAATAATACAACGTTTTTAGGCTTTAAATGTAACTTGAGTGAATTAAATATTTAAAATTGAAACTTTTAATAATATGATAATTAATTGATGTCGGTTTGATACATTTTTTATGGACAAAGTTATAATAAAAGGTTTTAAAACAAAGAATAAGCAATGAAATTAGTTATTTTTCACATTAAATAGCCCAAATGTGTCGGTGAATCATTTTTATGAATATGTTGTTGTCGTAAAATAAAATAAGTATCAACTTCGAAGAACAATACAATTTATTCAAAGTGGTTGGGAAGTGTCAAGGACTGCTACTATAATAAACACCCAGCGCCATATCTCAGGTTCAAGGAAAAAACTTTCCACCCCTTCCAAAAACAAACAACAAAGCCATAAAGCTGGTAACTGATAAAGAAACTACTGTAACAAACTTGACGCCAAACTTCAGACAAATTATCTGTCTTCGCCACGAGCGTGTGTTTAGGACACTTTAAACCAACTACTGGCCTGCTAAGAAAACTCTCCGACCACTTCGACGAGACCTGTGGTTATTCATTAAAAGCATCACCCTCGTTTGACAAAGTTTCAAACGCAAGGGCTGGGACGGATCAATCGTCGGTGGTTGTCCCAACACTTGCGTGTGACATTCGGTTAGAGTTTCGGGATTGTTGTTGTCTTTCTTGACAATTATACATATACGTACACTGACGGAACTTTCGGGGACTTTACAACTAACAACATAAAATAGTGCTAGTTTATGAACGTAGATGAAGGCAGTGCAGACATTTGAACATTGGAAGGTAATAATTTAATTGTGAGACAAATAATATCGATTGAAGTGAATAATATAAGACAACTACATTAATTTTATCAGCAACAACTGATCATAATAATTTGAATAAAACAATAACCAGTATCTTATTAAGGCCCACGCGCTGGTATAGATCAAAGTTATCATACAAATTGTAATTTGCTGCGCTCGGGTCGCTTTGTCTTACCAATAAAGTATTATTATCTTCGCAAAATTATTTATACTCGATCTAATTTGCTTTCTCCTATTTACGATCTTGAAACTAAGAACGAAACAATATCTTGTCTCGTTTAGATGATAGATAACTTCTGGTGGTAGTTTAATAACGATAAATTTTGCGCACAATGCTCTGCCGAGGACCAAGGACTTTTACGGTGTACGCAAGGACAATATGGGACTATAAAATATGCCGTCTAGACGGTAAGCTGGGAGTGTATTGTGTCAGGAGTTATGCAACGGGAAGTCGGGCTGATTTGATAGAGATAGTTTCCAGGTATGTGGCTTATTGAGCTGTGGGCGAAGTGATTTATCCGAACCCATTCATTCATAAATCGCTATCTCAGATATGCAATTCCTAGATCTTGTTATGACAGGGACAAGTAAAATAGATTTGTGCTACGTGAAGGCAGTTAAATTTATAGCGCCCAACGTAGACTTAACTAAGTCTTACATATCAAACCCTTAAAAAGCTCTAGTTCTGGCAAGTATCAATGGCATGCATATCAAAGAAAATATTTGTTACACAATCATTACTTTTAACGAGAGAAAAACAACAACATAGCGAATTCTAATCCTCAAATTCACCATAAACCACTATCGAATTTCAAAGCAGAAGGAGATGTTGTGTAAACAGCGGGCAAAGAACGTCTTAAAGATCAATTACCTCCAAACCAACAACTCGTAGACGATCAAAGCGATCGCCAACCAATTTGAACGGGTACGCTCTAGAGAAATATAAACAGAGTATAAATGAAATAGGGGGCTGTATCTTTTTACACGGCTCAATGGGCGCGAACAGTGGGCCGGGTGGACGGCGAGATAGCTCGGGTGGACAGAGCCGAGGAGCAGTTCGTAATCTTGGGAGGTATTACATTACGCACACATAGATGGTGTTTTGTATGTCAAAGATTATGTTTGGAAACATTCATTCACATTCGGTTTTTGTTGATATTTTAATTGCTAATCTAGCCTTTATTTTTAAGTTAGTTATAAAACTGATTTATTTTTACTGTGTGTAGCTTTGATGACAAAATATAGGTATCGGTATTTATTCACAGTCAGTACCTATGTCTCTGACAATGTCGAGCATTTATCCTTTCTAGTAGGACGGTCATAAAACCTTGTCTTTTCAAATCGGCAGTTAATTTTTACGTCAACTAACTTCACGATACTATGGATGATCCTCATGAATTATATTTGGATCGACTTCGGACACCGTTTTAGCAGTAAAGTGTCGCGCGGACGCGTGCGGCGTCCCTCTTCCTTATCTTGATTAATTTGCGAGAATTTATTGCCATGAATTAGTGTAGCGTGCTTTTTATTTAGAAAATTCTCCGGAGAGTGAGTGCGGGAAGCGATACAGTAACATGGATAGAAGAGCACGCATGATTGACTCTTATAGTTGAAACAAGCAAGTGGGGCAAACTTTTTATATCGTGTCAGTAACACGGGTCAAAAAATTTGAAGATAAAACTGAAGATAAGAAAGAACAAATAAAAAACAAGATGAAAAGGAAAGAAGAAAAAAGGAAGGTTGTTATTGTGTTATCACTTGCAGAATGTTTACACAACAAAGTCAGGTTGTAAGAAAATGTAATAAAGCATAATATAAATTATATTATATTTCATCTATTTTACCTCTATGAAACAAAGGTGTGATAGAAATAAAAAATATACATTTATTATTGACATAACATTATTACTATCAAGATGACATCATCCAACACAGCACATATCAACCCTTTACTATCGAGAGATCGCGACCCTTTCCACCCGTCCACCTGCCTGAGGCCTTCATCGATGCACTATCACATATCAGATAGGAAAAGGTAGAAAAACGAACGGCTAACAGATGATAGCGGGTCGACAGTGATAAACGGCCCGGGACGGTAAATAACAATGTCATATGAAGACGGGTCGGAGCCACTCGGAATGGTAAATTTGCAGAAACGTTTTTGCTATCCCAATAAGTAAACGTTTTTTATGTTTTACAGTTTGCTCCCGCGGTTTTAACCGCATTTTCCAGGATAAAAAGTAGCCTATGTGTTAATCCAGACCATGAAATATCTTTATTCCGTTAAGCCAATTTAGCGTAAAGGAGCAACAAACATACTCACAAACTTTCAATTCTATAATATGTATTAGTGAGAAGTGAAATGAGATGGGATGGGAATGGGATTTTTGGTTGTGAAAATATACCAAAAAATATCGAATAATTTGTCGTTATTGTAAAGATTAGCAATCTAACTTTGTTGCAGCAGCAACAAAAATTGTGTCTTGGCTTCCGATACTAAGATTCGTCATCGATGTGGCAAAACGTAGTACGGCAAAACTTAGAATTTCAAAATTAGCAAAAGCGTACCCGTGACAAATAACTTTATCAACGTTTGATTTTCCAAAATTCACCAACAACTTTATTCAACAGACAAACGTTATCAATCTTTGAAAGTTGAAGTCTTGGACTCATGAATACATAAGTAAAACTCCAAGAAATAGTTCTTCTGAAAAAGCATTTTCGAAATCAACCCAACAGATCTCAAGAATCTCGAAATCCCCGAGATAACCGAATTGGCAAAGATTCCCTCTGAGACTCGACCATTTATATTCTTTGATCTCGAAGGTATTCGAATATCCTTTATCAGCTTTCATGCGATAGTTCCAGCTATTCTTTTCATAAGACGAATTCTCCGACGATTTATTATGAAGTTTAAAACCTTGCGGAAATAAAACGAGCAAGAGGAGCTGAAAAAACTGTTGTTGTGGGTTCCGTATTTGTAATTATTTTAGTGAACATGTAGGATTGTAGAATTCTATAAGTATAATGTAGGTATTTTAAAATTCCAATAAAATTAAACGCGGAAGTCAACTTGTTCTCCTACATATTTTGAAGAATGTTTTAGTAAGTAGGTATTACGTTTTAAAACATTTACTTAAATCCAATCAATGAATGGTAAGAAAACAGATCCTCTATAAAAATTGATTTCGTAATTTTACATGATCATCATCATCACGGGTTCTTCCTGTCCTTTCCGTAGGAGAGGTGGGACACAGTGCGAGGTTTTACCCTCGATCCTGTAGCAGGACGCTGAGGAGCTTAGTCCCCAGGGCAATGTGAAGGTGCGAGTACCCGGCCCGGCTGGGCGGCATCTCCAGCACCTCCTCTGATAGGCCTAGGTGGCCTTATCGCGGCTTTGTTGGCCGTCTTGGCTTTGTGGCTCTTCTTTTCTTCTTTTCCTTTGCGGGGGCCTCATCTGGCGGGCCGCCCTCGTCGTCCTCTTCCGGGCCAGCCAGAAGTAGGTCTCGAGGGAGAGCTCGCCAGGTACGTACGTCAGGGGGACGTGTGTGGAGTGGCGCGATGTTGTTCAGGTGGGGGTGTGGTCCGTTGTCCGCGCGGTCGAACATACTCCGCGCGAGACGAACCACGAACTCCCCCACCTTTTCGGTCTTCAGGTCCCGGGCGATGACGTCATTGCGTACGTACCGGCCGGCTCCCGAGATCTGTCTCAGGGTGGTGCTCTGGATCACCTCGATTCTTTTCTTCAGGCTGGCCGAGCAGAGCGCATACCATGCCGGCGCAGCGTAGGTCAGCCTCGTCCTTATATAGGTCTTGTAGATTCCCACTTTAGTTCTCATCGGCAACTTAGAGCGAAGCACCGGACGGAGTAGCGCTCGAGCAGCCTTCGCCTGGTGGACGGCGTGCGAGGTCTGCGAGCGCATACGCAGGTCCGAGTCGATCAGGACGCCCAGGTACTTGACGGTCTTTTCCCATTGGACGTCCTGCCCTCTAAGTTGCAGTGGGGGAGGCAAGTGGGACATACGCTGGCTCTGGCCGGTCAGTAGCGCGGCCGTCTTGCCCACGTTGACGGCCATCCGCCATCTGTCCAGCCAGTCAGGCAGGATGTCGAGGACTCTCTGTATCCTGCCCGCGGCGATGGTCGCTCTGCGCGAGGACGCGACATACGCGCTGTCGTCCGCAAATAGTGCAAGTGTAACTCCTCTCTCGCCTGGGAGGAGGTCTTCGAGAAGCGGTATGTCGTCGGTGAAGGCGGCGTAGAAGGCGGGAGACAGGCAGCTCCCCTGCGGTACTCCCGCGCTGATGGGTCTTAGGCCGGAATGGGTATTCTCGACCGACACGAAGAAGTTCCGGCCCGTCAGGAACGACGCCGCGATTCGTATATACGCCGGCGGCGTCGTTGTACCCATCAGCTTGAAGATGAGGCCCTCGTGCCACACCCTGTCGAAGGCCTTCTCGATGTCGAGGAACACGGCGACGGATCGTCGCCCCAGATTGAGCTCGTGCGATAGGTGGTGTAACACTCGCGTAAGCTGGAGCGTGGTGGAGTGCCTCGTGCGGAATCCGAACTGCTCGTCCCGGGGTGTGAGGTGGGGACGCAGTCTCCGCAGAAGCAGCCGCTCGAACAGCTTAGCGAGGTGGGAGAGCAGTGTGATGGGGCGGTAGCTGGCAGGTTGACGTCTATCCTTCCCTGGCTTCGGTAAGACTATCACCTTGCCAGTCTTCCATATCGAGGGGAAGTGTCCTGTGCGCAGGATGCCATTGAAGAGCCGGGTCAGACAGACCAAGCCCTTCGACGGCATCCACTTGAGGGCACCGTTGGGGATACCGTCGTGTCCCGGCGCCTTCTTGGCATTTAAATACCTCACGGCTCGGACCACTTCCGTTGGGGCAATGAAATCCTCTCCTCCCAACGGAGGAGCCGGGGTCTGCAGGTAGTCGGACACCTCCCTCTCGATTCGCCTGTGGTGTTCCAAGACTTCGGCCTTTGTTCCTGCTGAAATCGGGTGTGGCTGGAACTGACCTTCCAAATGGTCAGCTAGTAGCTCTGCCCTCTCTAAGGCTGAGTAACGCCGCCGCCCGGTGCTATCCAGAAGGGGGCAGACGGACGCTTTAGCCTGGGTCAGGTGGCGGATGAGGCTGTACAGATCGGTCCTGTTCTCATCGCACTGGGCAAGGTGGTTGTCCCAGGCGGTCCCTCGCCAGGCCTTGACCTGATCTGACAGCCTCTCTGTTACGGCGTTCAACTCCCTCTTGATCGTTGGGCATCGCGAGTGGGCCCATCGCTTGCGGAGTCTCCGTTTCCGGTCGCGCAGAGCTTTGAGATCGTGAGGGAGTTCTTCACGCCAGGGTGTTCTGGTCACCTCGGTGGTGGCGGCTTCTTGGGCTGCTGCGATCGCTCGGGTCAGCTCCGTCGCGCAGGTCTCCACCTCTCCAGGGGTGGACAGCTTGCCGACCGTCAGCGACTGCAGGGCACTCTGGAATCTGGACCAATCCGTCTTCCTGATGGGGCGCGGTATGGTGCAGGACATCGCACCCCCTACGGTAATTACCAAGGGGAGATGCTGCTCATCGAGGTCATATAGGACCTCGATGGCGATGGAGGCTGCGATCCCCTTGTGGAGTACGATATCCAGCACGTCCGCGCGGTGGAGGGGATTGGTCGGGAGGTTGGTGGGAGATTCCGGTCCTATCACCGTGAAGCCGCTCACCTCCGCTTCTCGCTGGAGAGCTCGACCCTGTGCTGTGGTGCTATGTGACCCCCATATCACATGCTTTGCGTTTAGGTCGGCTGCCAGGAGGGTGGGCGTTCTAGCTGCGAAGATCCGCCGGAAGTCTTCTGTGATCAGCGGGCTGGACGGGGGGCGGTAGCCGGCGTAGAGATTCGTCTCCACTCCGGCCACCATGGTCCGTATACCCACTGTCCGGGTCTGCTTGTAGTCCAGCAGTTCAAGTTCTTCATGGACTACGTCGCGGCGAACAAGGGCCGCCGTGCCGCGGTACGGTTTGCCCTTGGGCGAGACTTCGTCGCGACGGTAGATCTCGTAGTTAGCGAACTTGAACTGCCGGTTCGGGGTCAGCTTGGTTTCACCCAGGAGGACGACGTGAATGTTCTGCTCTCTCGCGAGGTGGCGCAGGGCTGCGGCTTTCCCTGCGACTCCTCCTGGGTTCCAGTATAGGATGCGCAGCTGGCCACTATCCATAATACAGCCCCTGGAGAGTGGCCAGTCCGCGCATCGCCGCAGTGCGGAGGTCTTCCCCGCTGGCGATGGCGGCGAGAAGGCCCACCAGGGCTCCCATCATCGCATAGATGGGTTCCCGAGGATGGGCGCTCGCCGCTGAGCCCGCAGTGTAAGCAGCGGGGAAAATATGGTCCTTCGGGCCGCCTCCCGGTCGGCTTGGGAAGCCCGGAGGGGGCGGGGGGACCATGCTTTGGGGCTGCTGCTGCGGGGGATGTATGATGGGTGGAGCTTGGGTGGCCCACCCGGAGTGCTGGGGGCGGGGCCCCTGCAGAGAGGGTCCTGAGGCCCTTGGAAGAGCCGCAGGAGGTGGTAGTGCCCCGGTTGGGGCGCGTTGGATCCTGGGGTCCACCCTGGCTGGCTGGGGCTGCTGTTGGGGGGGGTCAGCCCTCGCTGGAGGGGCAGACCGTGCCCTCTTTTTCTTCTGTTGGCCCCTGCGGGCCTTGGGTTTCATTGTCTGGGGTGGTTCGACTGGGCGTTGGTCCACCTCCATGCGGGCTTCCTCTTCTGCGGCGGGGGCCTGGGGGGCGGGTGTCCTCTCCCTTGGTTGAGTGGGGGGCGCCGGAGTTTGGGGCCCTTTCTTCGGGGCCCCTCCTTGGGTCTTCCGCTTCATCGACCTTTTCCTCCTCTTCTTCGCGTTCTTCTCTCCCCCTACTCTCATCCACCCCATTTCGGTAGGGGGGAACGGCTCGAAGCGTGGGGGGTTGTCTTCGAAGGGAGGAAGGGGGGTCGATGCTGCTACCCTGCCTCTGCTGCGTCGCCTCCTGCCCCTGGAGTGCGACCTTTTCTGGGGCCGGTTGGCGGGTGGGCATAGGGTGGTGGGTGCTACGTAAGCCGGGTGCGGGGTGACTGGCCAGCCCCAACCCATAGGCTGGAGTGTCTGGGGGTAGGCCGCGGTTAGGGGAGCGGCGGTCTGTCGGGTTGCGGGGGGCAGTTGCTGTCCCCTCCTCCCGGGCAGGGTGGGTTGTGCAGCTGTTGCAGGTTGCTTCGGGGGGGGAGGCCGTTGGTCCCCTGGGAGCTTGATCTTTCGTTTTCTGGCCTCCTTTCTGAAGATGGGGCAGGTTCTGCTGTTGGCCGTGTGGGCCCCCCCGCAGTTAGCGCAGGTAGCGGGGGTTTCCAGCGACCTCGGGCAGTTTACCCCAAAATGCGGTTCCGCGCACTTGACGCATTTTTGGGGCCGGAAGCAGTTCCCGGATGCGTGACCGAAGCCTTGGCAACGGTGGCATTGCGGGACCATGGAATCGCCCCTCCATGCCTCGATCACCACTCGAGGCATGTTGAGGAGCTCGCATGTCCCGTACATGCGCTGCTGCTGCTCCTTTGTCATCGCATCCAGGTGGACAAAGTAGGTGCACTTCCTGGCGTTGGGCTTCATAGGCAGGGGGCGGACAAATCTTGCAGGGAAGCCCAGCTCCTTCAGTGCATCCACGATGAGCAGGGGATCAGTCCCCTGGGGGAGTCCCCAGAGTGCCGCCTTCTGTGGCTTTTCCGAGTTCAGGGAGTAGCAGTACCAGGACAGTGCTGGTGTCCTGGTCTGCTCCTCCACGAGGTAGGCCTGTACTGCCCTGAACTCCTCTGGAGACTTGGGCCGGAATCGAATACCCTTGTCCAGGGGACGCGCGTTCGGTATGTGGCCGATCCTCCTCCTCAGCTCGGCCAGGTGGACGGGCCAATTGGGGAGGCATTCGACCACTATAGGCGGGTATGTTTTCCCCTGGGCTGCTTGGGCGGCGCTGGGTGGGGCTGTCGGGGCCGGGGCCGTCGAGGTGGACGGCTGCGGGCTTCTGGCCTGTGGGCCAGGTGCGGGTGCAGGGGCTCGCAGCGCGGCTGCGTATCCCCTGGCTGCGGGTGGTGCTGGCAGGGGGGACCTCAGGGCCGCGGCGTGGGCAGCTGCGGCTTCCGGGGGCGGCGAAGGGGGGGACGGCATGGGCGCGGCGTCCACCGGCACCGACTCCAGTATGGCATACTCCGTGGAGTCGTGCCTGGTGGGTCTGGCCAGGGGGGTAGGGGAGAAATCTGCAACAGACATCATTCCCTCCCCGCCCCCCAGGCTTTTTTTTACATGATTTATAGATCTGAATAGCACTTGGCATATTATTATCGAGCAAGGGACACCAAGACGACGTAAATAATATTATATTATTAGCAAAAAAAGGTTTCTTTATTTTTGTTGTAGGCTACGGAACCCTAAACAGATGACTAAGCTGTATTGAAGGAATATCCAGTTATTTCTCCATTCACTGCCATTCTTGCTCTTGAAATGATAAACTTAGAAGCAAAGTCTGTTGTGAAGAATGATTTAGTACCGGTTTAAAATACGCATTAGCGTCTCACAGGCGTAAGAGCTTTAAAAGGTTCAAAGCTTTTACTTTCATGTTAAATGTATTTTATTAATTGAATTCTTTCAATGGAAATTTCTTCGACGGGAGTAATAAAGGACATAGTCCTGCTTCAAATGTCTTTTATATATTTATGATGCTTTAATTTAGAAATGTTAATGAAATGAGTGAAGTCTTCATCAGTAAATTAATGTTTAATTAATATAATTTTTAAACGTTTGACTATCAATTTAGATACTTGATGAGAAGCGACAAAGTGACCTAAAATATACCATCTATTCTTTCAAATGCTAGACTAGATAGTTTATGAATTAGAAAACAAAAAAAAAACTGGCAAAACATGTAGTTTTTAATGCATGTAGGTTTTGTAGGTATATTCATGAAAGTTAAAAATTATGACTTAAGTAATTGAAAAATCGCAGAACATTTTTTATTCACAAATTTTAACACTCATAACAAATTTCACTACGGATGTTAATTATTGCATCCAAACATACAAACCGTAACATTACATCAACAGCCCAGGGAACATACGTCCCAACTTCAAAATTAACACATTTCCTACGAGTCCCATCCTATATAAATCTCTCAACATGACCACTTTAAATTAAACCCATCTTCGATGACAAATAACAGTGGTTATATAGCAACAATACAGTGTATACAGGGTGTAATCGGAGAGAGGGGTCAGAGGCAGAGGGGTTCAATACGTTCTCACTTATGATTCATATGTGTTCTCACATGATACGTTGAATTATTATAGGTCTCAATTGCTTGGCTAAGCCATGTCAAAGGACTTCAGGCGACTTATAAACACTGACATTAGGGCCAACATCTCTACCTATAAACTAACTTACTAAATTACTTTTCAGATAAACGTTAAAACGTCGAAATAAATATTACTGCTCCGTAGAATATCATTGACGCACGACTAAAATGTTGGTATGTTTTTCTATTTACAGCTGTTTTCGTAGTATCAGGCTTTACGTCAAAATTAAATTGATAGGTATTGTAGTTGTAGTTTATGCGCTATAGCATACATACACTGTCTCGTGTGCTCCTGGTCGGTTAGCCAAACGTCACTGTCACGAGAGCCGCGGGCGAGAGTGGATGGACGCGAGGTAACGACCAGATACGGAAATAGCGTGGGCATTGCCGAGCCAGTGGAGAGTAAGTGAAACACGACAGGGTTATAGCAACCCCTACAAGTGGCGACGAGGAAAAAAGGTAACACATTTAAAATCTTACGAAAGAAAAACAGCAGTGCATAAAATCATAAAACATACAAACATTGTCGTAGATGTAGGTTGTAGAAATGTTAACGCTATTAATTGACAATGCCGTTTGCATGTTGTTCAAAATTGTTAAGTTCAATAACTGCTTATCTCTTTGGTGAATAATTTTCTCAACAAATCAGTTAATACTCTGTTTCGGCCATAGATTTTACGAAAATTTTTGCCGGCAAAATGTAAATAGTAACAAAAAAAAAATAGTCCCGATAATATACGGCATATATTGTGCAGCCCAATAATGTATGTACCGTTTTACGCGAACGATTTTGTTTGAACTAATTAAGTATGCCTATTTTACGACAATTTTTGTAAAACAATTTGATTATAAATTAATTCACATAAATGCATCCATTAGATTGGAATTGGTTGACAAAACCCCCACTAAACTGGAAATTGTCGGGTAGTTCAAATGAACACGTCCATTAAGTTGAAATTGGTTGACAAAACCCCCACTAAACTGGAAATTGTCGTGTAGTTCAAATGAACACCTCCATTAAGTTGGAATTGGTTGACAAAACCCCCACTTAACTGGAAATTGTCGGGTAGTTCAAATGAACACGTCCATTAAGTTGGAATTGGTTGACAAAACCCCCACTAAACTGGAAATTGTCGTGTAGTTCAAATGAACACCTCCATTAAGTTGGAATTGGTTGACAAAACCCCCACTAAACTGGAAATTGTCGGGTAGTTCAAATGAACACCTCCATTAAGTTGGAATTGGTTGACAAAACCCCCACTAAACTGGAAATTGTCGTGTAGTTCTAATGAACACCTCCATTAAGTTGGAATTGGTTGACAAAACCCCCATTAAATTTGCAATTGTTTGGTAGTTCAAATGAACACCTCCATTAAATTGGATGTTGAGGGTCAATGTACCCTCCCCTCATAATAAATTGAATATTACAGGTTGCCCCATCGAGATCAGGGACTATGGCTCAACAACCATTGATGATGTTGGAGGCGCTAGATTTGGATGGCGATAGAACTTCTATCGGCTACAAGTGGGAGAAATGGAAGAGATCACTTTTCATATACCTTGATGCAGCCGAAATTGCGACGTCACCGAAAAAACGAGCAACGATGCTACATTTCGGAGGAGCAAGTTTGCAAGACATATTTTATAACTTACCTGGTGCAAACGTTCCTGTTGCCGAAGGAGTAGATGTATTCGACGTGGCCGTAGAAAAACTTGACGAATATTTTCTGCCAAAACAGAATCGAGTTTTTGAACGTCACATGTTCAGGATGATCAAGCAAGAGGATAATGAGAAGTTTGAGAGTTTCTTAGTACGGCTGAGGAAACAAGCTGAAAAATGCAACTTTGACAAAAAAGAAGATCATTTAATTGATCAGATCACCGAGAAATGTACTTCAGCTGAGTTGCGGAAGAAAATTCTTACGGTTGGGGACAGCATAACCTTGGAAAAAATTGTTACTGAGGCTAACACTTTGGAAGTTGTAAATGATCAATTGCAAGTATACGAAGAGAAAAAACAAGGACATCAAGACAAGAAGCAAGAAAGTCAAGAAGTGAATGCTATTTACAATAAGAACAAGAAGGAAAGTATCCATAAGTATAAACAAGTACAAAATAAAAACATGATACCTTGTGCACGATGTGGAAATAAAAACCACCAATCAGAATACAAAGGATGTGCTGCTCTTGAAAAAAAATGTTTTACTTGTGGCAAGCTGGGACATTTTCGTCAATACTGCCGGTCTTTGAAAAGGAAATCAAATGACCGAGGAAATTCACAAAACGCCAGAAAAAAAACAAAAGTTGAGGTCGATTATGTTTTTAACATTGATGATGATGCAACAGTCGAGTGTACTCTTGGTGGAATTAATACCAAAATGTTAGTGGATTCGGGCTGTAAGGTGAATCTGATAACTCAAGAAACATGGGAAACATTGAAAAATCAAGGAGTCATAGCAACCAACCAGTCATGCAAGCCAAACAAAACTCTTCTTGCGTATGGCAGCTGCACTCCGCTTAATATTAAAGGATCTTTTGAGACTATGATTGGGATTAATGACCGAGAAGAACAAACAACTGTGTATGTCATTGCAGGAGGCACAAGAGACCTTTTAGGCAAAGAGACTGCAACACTTCTTGGTGTTTTAAAAATAGGCGAAGATATCAACAAAATCGAGGACAGTCCGATATTACAATCATTCCCCAAGCTCAAAGATGTGTTGGTAGAAATTCCTATAGATGACAATGTTCAACCAGTATCGCACCTTATCGTAGAATATCGCTGCCTATTGAACAAAAAGTCGAAAAGAAGATTCAAGAACTACTTGACCGGGATATCATTGAAGAGGTACAAGGACCTTCAAGATGGGTCTCTCCGATGGTACCTATTATGAAAGATAATGGAGATTTGCGATTGTGCGTAGATATGCGGCGTGCTAACGCTGCTATAATGCGAGAGAACCATCCATTGCCGTGCATGGATAAACTCTTACCACGAATTGGTAAAACTAAGTACTTTAGCAAGTTAGATATAAAAGATGCATTTCACCAGTTGGAATTGCATCCTGATTCCAGGCATATAACGACATTTATAACTGCTAAAGGACTCTACCAATACAAAAGACTTATGTTTGGAATCAGCTGTGCTCCAGAAATTTTCCAAAAAGTTGTAGAAAGACTTTTGATAAAATGCGATGGAGTTGTAAACTTTATCGATGATATACTGGTCTATGGAGATAACGAAGAACAGCACGATTTCCGGCTCAATAAAGTGTTGCAGGTATTAAAAGAAAATGGCGTACAACTTAATAAAGAAAAATGTGTGTACAAAGTTAAGAAAATACACTTTTTAGGGCATGAGCTATCATCAGACGGAGCGAAACCATTGCCAAAATACATGGAGAGCATCGCAAATTTCAGAATCCCAACAAATATAGAAGAACTACAGAGTTTTCTGGGACTAGTAAACTATGTAAATAAGTGGGTGCCGAATTTGGCCACGACAACGGAACCTTTAAAAGAGTTGTTGAGGAAAAAACTCGGAAAAAAGGCTGACATCACGCCATTTTGGACCACCAAACAAAGCAATGCGTTTACAGTGCTGAAACAAACACTTACCAAAATACAATCACTGGGATACTATGACTATGACAGCAAAGACAAAACATTAGTTATCGCAGATGCCAGTCCTGTAGGTCTTGGAGCTGTTCTAGTACAGACTGATTCAATGGGTCCACGAATAATCGCATACGGGAATAGGACATTAACAGATTGCGAAAGGAAATACAGTTAAACGGAGAAGGAAGCTTTAGCTTTAGTCTGGTCTGTAGAACATTTTAATATTTTTCTTTTCGGCAAGAAGTTTGATCTCATAACAGATCACAAGCCACTGGAAATATTATTTGGCCCAAAATCTAAACCTTGTGCGCGCATAGAGCGATGGGTGCTTCGATTACAATCGTATCATTACAATGTAATTTACAGGCCAGGGAAAGCGAATATTGCTGATCCTTTATCTCGGCTATGCGAATATTTAAAATCACCACTTACCGGAGGAGACGAACACGTACATCAGATTGTCGAGCAAGCAAGACCACAGGCAATTTCAATGGCAGCCATTATTGAAACGTCAGGAAATGACAGAGAGATCAATGATGTTAAGAAAGGACTATATGAAAAAGAATGGCCTGAATCAGTTAAAGGTTATAAAATATTCGAAAATGAATTATGTTTTTACGGAAATATTCTACTCAAGGGAAACCGAATCGTAATACCACTGAAGCTACGTAAAGATGTACTTGATGCTGCACATGAAGGTCACCCTGGAATTGTGGCAATGAAAGGAAGGTTAAGGTCTAAAGTATGGTGGCCAAGAATCGACAAAGATACAGAAAATTTAGTCAAATCCTGCAAAAACTGCACTTTAGTAGGGTTGCCGAATCCTCCGACTCCCATGAAAAGACGCGAGCTACCTATAGCACCGTGGATTGATGTCGCAATGGACCTGCTTGGTCCACTACCTAACAATGACTTCTTGTTGGTAATGGTTGACTATTATAGTCGCTATAAAGAAGTTAAGATTACCAGAACAGTGACCAGCTCCCAGATTATAAAATTACTTATGGAGATTTTTAGCAGACTAGGTTTTCCGGTCTCAATTACTGCGGATAACGGAAGACAATTTGTCAGCGACGAGTTTCGTTCGTTTTGTGAAGAATGCAACATCATACTTTACAATACAGTACCCTATTGGCCCCAGCAAAACGGAGAAGTCGAAAGACAAAATCGGGATATCATGAAGCGCCTTAAGATCAGCCAGATAGATAAAAGGGATATAAAAGAAAGCTTGATGGACTACCTATTGATGTATAACAGTACGCCTCATTCAGCCACAGGCAAATCACCATCAGAGCTATTCTTTGGAAGGCAGAACAGAGACAAAATTCCGTCACTTGATAGGCTGGAAGGTACTCAAGTTGATCTTGATGTGCGAGATAAGGACAAAATTCAGAAAGGAAAAGGGAAAGAGTATACAGACACTAGGAGAGGAGCTACGGAATCAAACTTGGCCGAAGGAGATAAAGTTTATTTAAAGAATATGTTTAAAGCCAATAAGCTCAGCTCAAACTATAACTCAACGCCTCACACTATACAGAGCATTAATAGAGGAGATGCCACTGTAAGAAATGACCAAACGGGAACGGAACTGAGAAGGAATGTTGTGCATCTTAAAAGAGTAGAGGGACAGTGGACAACGGTTCAGGAAAAGGATCACGAAGAAAAGACAGAAGTGATAGGAGAAGATAATTAAAGTAGATGAAGACTTTGGGATTTCTAAAGTCTAAATAATTACAAATTAGAGAGTCTAATTTAAAGTAATGATGTCATAAGTACAACTTGACAGATAAAGATACTAATATTCATCTTTTGTCAATATAGTGCAAAAGTGAAATTGTAAATACTACTAAATACCGAGTAAGGGTAGTTAATAAATATATTGATTCTAGTTGAGTATATTTTGTGTGTTATTTCTAATTTATCACAAAGGGAGGGATGTAGTGTATGCGCTATAGCATACATACACTGTCTCGTGTGCTCCTGGTCGGTTAGCCAAACGTCACTGTCACGAGAGCCGCGGGCGAGAGTGGATGGACGCGAGGTAACGACCAGATACGGAAATAGCGTGGGCATTGCCGAGCCAGTGGAGAGTAAGTGAAACACGACAGGGTTATAGCAACCCCTACAGTAGTTATCTACGTAAGACTGCCACTATAATAATCACTAAAGCATAGAAGAGAAGAGCGTCTCATTGTTACCCAATAGAATTGCACAAACATTAAACACCCAGCTCCCCCTTCCGAGCGGGGGTTTTATGCAACTCTATTGCTCCGCTCCTCTCTTCTCCGCTTAACTAGCAGTCTAATGTTTCTCAATCCACCCTGTATGCATGGTAGTTATATAGCGGATCGAAACAGCATCTGTTGGTAAAACAACTGAGATGTGTCATAATAACTCAGTGAGGGAAGTTATTAGAGTATGAGCCCGGTTAGGGACATGATTAGGGAGCTGTTGTAACAGTTAAGTTTACTACTGGGCGATGTTAGGAGAACTATTTTGCAAACAAGAGATGGGGCTTGACAATAATTTATATTGTATGATTATTCTGTTTGGAATAAGTAAATGAATTATATTTCATGGTTAAGTTAAAGCTAAGTTAAGTTGGTTACTTACGAGTAGATAAGATCTTCATTGAAATTATAAGACAAACACAAAGATCTGATATTAACGTTAAAAATAAACATAATGACTGGCGGCCTAACTGCTAAAAGCGATCTGATCCCGCTATATTATTGTGCATTGTTTATTTAACGTAAAAAAATATTTTCTTAGAAGTTCCTTAAAAATCTATCTAATCGAGTAAATTCAGTTATCGTATTTTATCACGGCTCTTTTGAGAACGAGGCAAAATGAGGGTAGTATAAAATTTGCAAACATTTTTGTCTGAAAATAAATTCAAACTTGCCTAATTTTGTAAACTAATAAGAAACAGAAAAGTAATTTATCTTCAAAACCATCTTAGGCATTGCTTTGGGAATAAATTGAATGAGTTTCGGTGGCCAGGTCTGAAGGCTACGTTTAATTTCATGAATTTTCTTTGACTTTGATATTACAAAGTTTATTTACATTAAAATTATGTTTCAGACCTTTTGAATAATATCTAAAAAATATTATACGGCTGTGTATATTAGTCTGACAAAACTTAATATATTTTATGATTACTGTTATAATATATCTAAAATATAATCTGTGGAAATCAAAGCTAGTTATTTAAAATAGGTATTTTTTTATTTGTAGCAAAAAGTATTCTAATCTAAAGCCTTAACGCTCTTAACCTTGGGGTAATAAAGTACAAAGCATTTCTTAACTATCTTTTTCACTAATTTTTAACGACATTTACAGACTCCATCAACAAACAGTCAGTTCAAAACTCCGCAGAACCATGACAATATAACTACAATTAAAGCCATCCATTCACGAGAGCCCTCACCGGTAATGTTCAGGCAAACATTTGCGTATGACCCTCCCCACACCCTCAGGAAATAAGCATTTGAATTGCCATGTCCATATTCCAACCATAACACCCCAACGTTTTTATAACCACAGCATAGAAACAGTCCTTGAATTTGTGGCTCGAAATTTTCAGAATGAAATTTTTGTGTTGAAGTTTGTTTAGTCTGTGGTAAATTGTGGAGTAAAGTGTGAGAGTATGAAAGCGTTTTGGGGGTTGGAGGTGGCAAATACTGGACTTAGCTTCTTTCAACATATCGCCCCTCTGTTGATATTAGGATCGCACGGTCGAGGTGCTACAGTAAATTGTAGGCTCAGTGTTTCAACGCCTGTACTTTATGATTTGTGGAACGAATTCCGAACTTAGTTTACTTGGGAATAAGTTTGAGATATGAATATTTGGTGAACGATCGTTTCTGAACGGTTATTATTTCAGAACTTTCAACTGAATGAGTGATAGATGTTGATAAACTCTTTTATTAGTAATTTTTTTATAAATTTTGTAGTTACTTGGATACTTTATTTACAGTTTACAATATTTACAATTTGAATTTAGATTAAGGTAAAAAAATAACTAAAACTAACTTACTTTTTAAAGCCTGATTTACTTTTTTTTACTTCAGTGTCGTACTTAAGTAGTAAATAATATAAAATGTTGGTTGAGAAATAAAACTTTTAGGTAAATATCATTTATTTTTAAGAAAAGCAAATCATCTAGTCTGCCACAACATTTAAAATTAAAATTATAACTCGAGATCTCATTCATTCGTTTTAATATAGAAAAAAAATATGCCTCTATTTTCTTCTCAAATAAAGTCACTTCAACTGCTGTAATTTAGAACAGTAATAAGATAACATTACCGTATTTATCTTACAACCCTTTACAACACACTCAAAACAGTTATCTAAATTCAGCGCACACAAAACAACCAGACAAAGATTAACTACTTCCAAGATAAATACACTATCAAACAACAAAAACTTGATCTCAATCGGAGACTGAACGAAGTAGACAATAAGCGGTATAATGGTACTACGCACCCGTTCTCATCAATAGCCGGGTTCTAGTTAGACCATTCAGTCCCTGAGCTTTAGTGGCGTTCACAACTTTTTTGGTAATGAAAGGAAAACATTGTTCTCCTATAAGCCAGATGCACATTGCACATAGCTTTTGCTTTTGAAATGAAAAACATCATTTTAGTAGCAATCGTGTGGTTTTCGTTTGTGCAATATCTAAAATACCTATTTAAAATTTACGATGTTGTAGTTTTACAACTTGTTATCTAATAGTCTTAAGTCCTACTTAGTAGTTTTAAAATTCTATTCTATTTCGATTAATATAGACTATAAGATACCACGTAGTCACGCTATATTGGTCGCTTTTACATTCTTAAACATCTCAATTTGTTAGGAATCATTAAATTTTCATGGTTCATGGTATGACAAATCAGAAAATGATTAGCCATTAAAAATTCAGGTTACTCGGTCCCTCACAAGAAGTTCCAAGGAACATTATACGATGGAACTTCCGAATGATTATCCAAACATAATAAACGTTAACCGATTCCTCGAGACTCCCTCGTCAAACAAGTCAAAACAATGCGGGTAAGGATGCGATCACACGTCAACTATTACAATATTGAGGACTTACTTTACTGTGACAGTGACACAAACGGAAACGCTGTGAAAAAGAGCACAGATGAAGAAAACCATAGAGTAGAAAGTGAATTTTGTCACCAAAATATTTTGGTCTTAAATCGTAATATTTTGAATGGAATAAGAAAAAAGATAAATTCGGCACTATTAGCTCGAACTAAATAGAGCAGACAAACCAACAAGAACATTATTTTTACAAAACAAAAAACAAAAACCGACTTCAAAAGACCGACTATTGAGTTATTCACCTATTTGTCGCGCACGTCCTTATTGCAAATTTATGACTTATATGGTTTTCTCATGGATACCATTATCAGAACTGGACTAAATTGAAATGGGACCAAATGGGAAGCGTCAGCTTTCTAATAAAAAAAGAATCATCAAAATCGATTCACCCAGTCAAAAGTTATGAGGTAACAAACATAAAAAAATAAAATAAAAAAACATTCAGACGAATTGATAACCTCCCCTTTTTTTGAAGTCGGTTAAAAAGACAACAAATGAGTGTACGAGTTCGACACTTCAGTGTTAAAACAAAAACAACTAAAAACGAAACATGAAACAATGATGAGAACCACTCGGTAAATATTATGTCATTTTATTTTGGAACATCCACAAAAGCAGTCGCTTTTATAAGCACAAACAGATAATTCTTCGCGTGTTTTGGTGAATTATATTAAAATGGCATGATTTTGTTAACGAATTTAGTGTTAATAAATAAGATAATTTATTAGACCAATATTTCAAGCCAATGAAAAACGCGTAATGTGATTTTGGAGCATTTAGTGGTGAACCGTAATGGGTCGAAGCCCAAATTGCGGTCGAATAAATCGTTGCATTATTGTCGTGGATTCGATCTGATTTACTACAAGTGAATCAATTAGGAAGATTTATAAGAAATTAATGTAAAAAGTGAAAGAAAAGTGAATGTCAGTATTTGAAAAAAAAAATGTGGTGAGCTCTGTTTTTTATTTACGATTTTCTATTCTGTTTATGTCTATTTATGTTATTTAATTTGAAAAAAAAACCCTTTTACGAAATGTTAGAATATTATTATGTAGGTATACAATTACAGGTGCCTTATTCTGGCGATATATTATATTATCTCGGTCACTGTTGCTCTCATTAGAAATGTCGTGAGAGTGAGACTGACGGAGATAGTCTCGAGAATAGAATGTCTAAGAATAGGGTGTTCTAGGTTTATAATTTCTTGAGAGGACTCGTATTTTTCAAGATTAAAATCCATCGATTAAGATAAAATAAAAAAATAAAACATTGCTAACAACAACATTTCATGCAATGTTAACAACGGCATTTTTACCATTGCATTGAATTTTACATGCAACAGTGTAAATTGTCCATAACATTGCCGTATATCGCACCCTTATGCACACTCTCAAAACCCACTGGAAATTGAGACGTTTGTCTTCTGTATAATGTGTACCATCTGAAGGTAAACAGATCCAACACAGAATGTTCTCTAGATAAATAGATACTTTGACAATCCGCTTGTTTTGGGTTGCGGAACCAAATTCCTCAGATTGGTTCCAAAATCAATATGCGGGAATAGAAGTGTTCCTGTGAAGTATTTCACTATGTGAAGACAATTATTGATGTACCTACTTATGGAGAAATAGATGGGAGATGGATAGGTAAACTCTATACCTATTGGGATACGAATATTAAAGTGTTGGGGGGGATATAAAAACTTAAAGTAAAATTTAAATTATTAAAATGTTTAGCACGTCGAAAATAATATACACACATAATTTAAAACTTAGATAAAACGACATAAAAGTAAAGAAAAAACATACAAAACATACACAAAAACATAGTTAATTGTCAAGTGAGTTTTGTCTGCAATAAAAAAAAAAACAAAAAATTAAAGTTTTATTAAATATTTTTTAAATGTTCGAAGAAATACATAGCTGACCAAACTATATAATTTCACTTTTAGCCCATCAGGCGCCAGGTCGAATTTCAATTTTGCCCTCGCTTAAGAGTAAAGAAAATAAAAATAAATGAAAAGCAGCAACCGTAGAAATATTTGGGCTAGTTTCAGAACGAGCATAAGTTATTTAACCAGGGACAATAGTGTAAATATTCCCAACAATACCAGAAAATTCAAGTCACATTCGCCACCAATAACCGAATAAAACGTGTACATTTACCCACGACACCCGCATCCAATCAGATCTACAGATAGTTATCGGCCTGTCCGTCTGTCACACACCCGATTATAATAACAACACAATGGAGGTACAAAAAATACAATGGGATTACAAAGGAATACAATAATTTTGTTTACGTGTAGAGACACTATGTTTTGGGAGTAGCAGAGACAAAAAAAATAAAACAAAGATATACTAGACTAGCGACCTGCCCCGGCTTTGCACGGGTATAAAATATAGCCTATGTTACTCAGGGATAATGTAGCAATGTAATGGTGAAAGAATTTTTGAAATCGGTCTAGTAGTTTTTGTGTTTATTCAACACAAACATACAAAAATACAAATCTTTCCTCTTTATAATATTAGTATAGATGGGTGAGAAATAAATAAAAGAAGACGAAATGAATATTTGTTTGCAACGACGATTAAGAGTACGTAATGTTTAATCATAAACTAAAGTTATAACAATAAAACACGCACACACATAGACAATTAGACATACAGTAAGATACACAGACATGATTGTAAGTACATAATTATCATGTGGATAAATATTGGGTGTAAAATTTTTGAGTAACTTTATAAAGAATTCCATGGATTAATATTTGTACAGTATTGGTATGTTCCTGGTAAATCCCCGTTTTTAAAACAAAAACTATATATAAAATATGATAATGATAATAAGTAATATTAAAATAGTAATTGCTAGATGCTAATTGCTAGTGTTCGTATCATTTTTTATCCCAAGAAATTGGAAAAAATGCTGATCCCAGTGATCCATGTATTGAATACATGATTGTGAATTGAGAGATAAACATGTTCACAGAAAATATCGAAATTATAATTTTGGGATTTTGTTGATTGAAGCAGTGAGATCTGTTGAGATAATCTGTTTGTAATTTATTATCAGATAGGGGATGGACAAATTCTTATGGGCTTTATATTAATTCTGATGGAAGAACTTGGAAGGTTTTACTAATGTAGGAAAAAAGTATCGAAGGTCTCTGGCTCTCTGGTCTATAAAACAATATTTGCACTACAAGACGTATGGTATAGATGTCTATCGACAAATTTTATATTTATATTCGACAATATTTTCGAGCAAACCGCGGTCGCGTGGTACTCAGATATTATGAGAGCATATATTATTTAGATTCAGAATAGATTTGTCAATTCTTGATTAAAAGAAGCAATAGCTTTTACTTTTAATTCAAAATACGAGTACGCTTGCGTTTGACCATTATCATCTTTTCTGCCTAAATTTGAGCAACAACACGATTGCCACTTCATCAGTTAAACTAGTAACAACACAACAAAATACATAAATTATTCTAACTTGTACTAGTGTTTAAATACTCTGTACTAGTACCTATTTAGTAAATACTATACTCCAACACCACAAGGAACATCTAACCAAACTGCCAAACTAAGACGAGCGAGCACTGTTTGCAGTCATTAATGGACAAATGGACATTCTCCCAAACCGCATCCAATATCAACCTTTATTGCCGGCTCGTAAAGCACAATGGTCACCGCCGCGCCAGGAGGTGCGACCACTTGGCACGCGTCCCTGTCGTTACATAGGATTCTATGTCAAAACGCGTTGGTAGGCGAAGAGGTGGTGAGAGAATTATGATATAACTAGTATAATTACGGTAGTACTTATGATTGATTTTTTTAAAGGCAATTGCCGAGGATTTTAAGTTTGTGATAACACACACACACAGTCAATACATGCATACTACTCATAGTTTATTTTCCTTCACACTATCATGCTCATCGAAATAACCTAATTTGTTTTTATGGAAAAGCCATTCAGTCATTATGCTACTATCTTATTCTTCCACTATTAAACCACACTTCCCAGCTATCGAGTTAAAAACCTTTCTACTAAGTAATCCGTAAGCCCAGCCAGCCAGCTCTCCTCCTACTTGGCTATTCGTCAAACGCGCGGTTGCGGCTTCGTCTTTATTTACGCCATAAACTTGAGTTACCGCTTTATGGCCAGATTTAGCAACTAAATCAAGGTTTAGGGGTTACTCGGGCCTCGAATGGACGGCTTTTTTTAACAACGCCTTTATATTTTATATGGAGAAGGATTGGCAATCTCGCGGACCGCAGTGACAGTGAAGGGGAAAATTTAGGGAAATTGCTGTTACGTAATGAATCTAGCTTATCTGTATAATAATCAAGATTATACGAAATTTAGGGCGACGTTAGACAAAATTTAAGACTTCAATGAATACCAAAAGAAAGCTATTTCAAATACCACGAGACGATTCTAATTTGCAAAAGTTTTACCTAATTTAAAAAATCGTTATGAGGCTTTCTGGGTAAAGAAAAAAGTTACTGCAAACCTTGTGTTTATTGACTAGACAGTCAAACTGGCATAAAATATCTATGTAAGTATTCATGTCTGCCATAAACATCGTCAACACTTCATATCTAAGCCGCAATAAAGATGTCACCAACTACATTTAGTCGATCACCAAGCCACTCAAGTAACTCCAATCTTGTCAATAGTTTAAACTCTAACTCCCATTTGATCTGTTCTCCAATCGCCTCCAAAGCGGCTCCTAAGCGGTGTCTGAACCAATAACAGCACTACAAAGCCGACTATTAACGTAATGCTCATATAAATAGTGCGATTTCCGCCTAACCCTGCGCCTTAAGCCTCGCAGCCAGATCCTCGCTGATGGGATCAATTTGTATAGCTCCCGTCTAAAACCCTCGACCGCAGCGGTTGTAATATCAACCATAAGAGAATGCTTTAGAGCTCCAAATTGCGTTATTTGGATCAGACACAATAAAACAGTAAACGGTAAACGACTAGCGCAACTTTGCCTATCCTTCTTCTTAACGTTCTATCTTTTTAGTGTTTAGACTTGCGAGTAAATTTGTAAAAGTTGGCTTTGTAAGATTTTGTTGTAGGTATGGCAAGTTGCAAGTTGCGTGCAATATTTTGCGAGTAGATCTTGTTTCTCTAAACATCACGCGCTTTGCGGTTTAATCCGCACGATGATGGAAAACGGGTATAATGAAAAAGAAATCTCGAGATATGGACATAATGCTTGAGTGCACTCATTTTTTACACAAATTTTGAAATTAAAAATAAACTATGCTTGATAAAAATAAAGAAAAATATTTTGAAATGTCCAAATGAATACCTTTCCTCTTATACCCCACATGACTCTACACAGCGTGGCTTTAAAATTGTAGGTCTCCATTTCCAATTATACTTCTACTTCATCTACAGATTCGCGTTAAGAGCTGTTCTTCTGCTAACATTGTCTACTCAGTGATAGGATACTGCTACAGATGAAGCGGTCTAATGTGTAATCGGCCTGGGCCGTTACTCCGCAGGTCGCGGCGGCCTAATGGATGGCGGCCTAATGGCAGGATGTAAGCTCAGGCCAGGGGTCACGGTGGCTGGTACTTTCGATTTGCATGTTAATTACATGCAGGATACAAAAATTATATACAACTTGATGTGACGATGCGGTGTGCTGTTTTAGTCTTTTTGGGGAACCAGACTTTTTTTCATATTCCCATACTTAATATCAGTGAAATACCTAACCTTAAAAAGGTGAAAGTTTGTTCTTATGTTTAGATGTTTGGATGTTTGTTACTCTATCACGAAACAAAAGTAGGTACATATAAACCGATTTGAAAGAATAAAAAAAAAATATAAGCCATCAGTATACGGACAACAAACGAAATGAAAACCGTCAGGCATACTTGGCGTTTGCTGAACCAATTTCTCGTCGATAAAAAAAATAAAAAACTCCAACATTTTCATCAAACATAGTTATGAATACTCCCGACTAATTTCCCTTTCGAACAAAAAAAACTGAGTCAAAATCGGTTCGGGAGCTACGATGCCACCGACAGACACACGTAGACACGTACCTACTTATAACACCCCGTCGTTTTTGCGTCGGGGGTTAATAACACATTTACGTTTCTTTGTATCTACTTATTTTCTTATTTCAGTAATTGAGTTACATTACAATCACATACTATTAAAACATCGATAGGATTACGAGCCGTCATCTTCACTGCGACATTGTTCCCCGACCCGCCTCAAAGTTTCCCCCGCGTCGTGTTCCAAGACTTTGTCAAATTAGCTCCATTACGGCTAACCCTAGAGTTGGCATTCTTCAGCAAACTTGTTTAAGGCTCTGGGCTCGAGTTCTCAATGGCGATTAAAGTTCCAAGCTCATTAGGAAGGAATCTTATTAAACTTCATTTTATACGATTGAATGAAGGAAACGTTCATGGGTTTCTTAAGTGACTTAATTATTTACTTTAAAACAGCATATTATGAAAAGTATTTCTTATTCTTCAATAAACTTAATTCTAGAAGGCAATAGAATAGCACTTTCTATCCGAAAAAATTACAGTTGTACAATGTACATGTTCAAATATTATCAAACAAAAATAATTGCGACTGTTCCTATTTGGACTTGTCAAAAACATTAAAAAATACCTATACAATTAATACTAAGATTTTTTTGCACACATAATTACTATATGTACTAGTTGTCGTAGATAGGTATATATAATTATATATGTACGCATTTCGTAAAGTAGTAGGTAAGAAAAATAAAAAATATAGGAAACATACGAGTATCGAGCTCTTCTTTTCGGCTTTAGTATGTAACTTTTTTCGAGAATCTGTTACTATTTTGTAACTAATTAAGTCCTAAATCAACAGCACGAATGTAAATCCATAAACATCTTTATAAAGAAAGCATAACTGATTAATAACTCAATATAATTTATAGACCAATCAAAAATTAACATAAAGTACAGTTAAACGCTGAACTTTAACTTACTAATTAATTAAAATATTTAGCATAATAAAGAAATAATCCACGGATTTATAACTCGCCGTCAAATATTTCTAACGGGTCAATTAAGGTCTGTGTATTAATGAATTTAATCATAATAAATTTCGAATAAATTATAAAAGCATGTAATAAAACAAATACAAGTATTAGTATGCATTTTCGTAATTAAAACTAGGTAATCTGTGGGTGTTTTGAAAGAGATTTCAATAAACTTTTTTTAATTATTTTCAAATGGTAAAGGCCTGTCTGTCGTAAAGGTCGTTGCGTCGAACTACGAGTATGTATAAAGCTGCGTAGAGCTTTTAATTTTATTATTAGGGTTTGTTTTAATTGTTTTAATTACGGAATAAAAATAAACTAGTATAATCGCTAAGTGACTAAGGCTTTAAAAAAATTAAGATGAACAATTTCAATAAAACGTTTCTTATTTGTCACGACCCGTGTTAGTACGACACACTAAAAATTCCAATTATTCCGGTAGGTGCTACCTAAAATCTATACGTATGCTTTATTATATGATAGCTTATTTCACAAACTTACAAAGATATTGTTAAAGATTTTTATCTGACCGTTTTGTTTGAAGTCAGCGCGCAGCGTTTGACCACCAACTCGCCTGATGGTAAGCGACGATAGTCGAACATGAAACACGCAGACCTTGAAGATCTTCAAACCAACAAATTAACTTTTGGTCCCGCCAACCTTCGTGTAGTAGATTAGTGTTAAGCTTTCTTAACGCTCACAGATATTTTAAACGTCTTTACGTAAATGTTAAATCTTTTAAATTTTTATTTCTTGTATTTATTTTGCATACTTAATAAAAATAATCAATTTATTTCAGGCAATACACACTACTTGTATACAATGCAAGTTACAGACATCTATAGAAGATAAACATCTTACAGACTAAAATAAATACCTACATATAAATAACACGTTGAGCAGTTGACGCGATCTGACAAAAGAAATAAGCCAAATGAATTGCCAAAACAGTATTCTACTAAATCGAATATTCAATCGACTGTTATTAATTTTCACATCTCGGGAACTCCAGGGCTTTGCGGTTTTGTGTACCTACAGATATAGGGATTCGTATTTATATGCGCTATGCGGCCTCAATCTCATGTGGGGTAGGGATGAGGTAGACTCGTCTGTAGCCAGATATCCTAGTTAAAAGGCACGTGTTAGGTGAATAAATTCAGACGTTAGAATTACACACGAACATTGAACATTGCTGATTGGACTTTGTCCAGAATTAATATATTTATTATGCTGTTATGATTATGGCATTGCCACACTAAGTTTTTTGGAAAATGACACATCATTTTCTTGCTTACTTTCTTAATTTGGTGATAATTGCATTGAACTGTACCTGTTAGAGGTCACTTTGCCAGTTGTTGCACTAGTTTTAAGTGATTTGTTTTTTTTTTGCCTCCAATTTCTGGTGTGAACAATAAAAATTTAACCTATCTATTTATTCTATCTATCTAGTATAGGTAATTTCAGCAATTTCTTTAAAAAACAAAACTTTGTCTAATTGCTTTTGCGTACGTAGATAGGTTTTTTATTTACCACTGACTGACACTGATAATTTGACTGACAAACAAAAAGCCAGCGGAAAAAGAAAATTAGTCCAAAATATTTTTGATACCCATAGAAGTGCTTGAAAGATTGTACCACATCACTAGGTCCAATAGAAATAATTAATGTGCGGATTGAAGGGCGTAATTGCAGTAAGGATACACTGAGCTTGGTTTGGGTAACTGTGTGTCGCCTCGAGCCGTGCCTGAATTATATTGTTATCCCAGCGGTTGACAGTTGGTTACGAAACTACCGAATTATGTTTGCTAGAATTTAGAATAAACAATGTTGTGATCGATTTTGTTCATTTGAGATGAGTTATACATTAAATAATACGTTATGAGACACACAATTATTTTTACTCTGCCAAGAACTTTTATTAGTTTGTGGATGAGGTTTGCAGAGTTATAAGAAGAGGGTATGCTATGCCGAAAAGGGCGCATAGTACTCATTATTGTGAACAACTTTTTGTATGGGATCATCCCGGAAATCGCGAAAAAAAATCAGCTGCCTATTTCAGTTTCGTACACCCTTTTCTTATAACCTTGAATAAGACCTTATACAATTCATTTATCATCAAAACTGCAGTCTAAAGTAAAGACTATCCTAATGAACACTCAACCATGAGGCTCACGTGATGTCACCCAGTCGATAGTTGAAATTCGTTTCGCGGCTAAAGTCAATTATTAGACAGGCTATATTCACGGCATAATAATGAATAGATGCAATTCTATAAAAACATGCTGGAAAGAGCGAGATAGCAAATCTCAATTGACTGTAAACATCTCACACAAATTAGTATTATCAAAGTTTGTGTCCGGACCACTCGGTAAGTTCTTGTTGAAAGTAGTTTTGCATGACATTTGCTTGGTAATAAATGACATATAATGGCGTAAGCGCTCTACGTAAAGTGTACACTCAAATGTGATATAAGAAGATATCTAAACTATCCAGCTCATCCCAGTTCTTGCCTGGCAAGTCGTCCATCAGCTATGACGTCGATAAGAACTCCCCCGGGACGGGCGTAAATCGGACCCGCCCCGGCCAAGCAAAAACCTAATGTGAAAGTAATTTGGGATATTTTTGAAGACGGTTAGGTCCTAGTAAGCAACTCTGCTGAAGATATAGTGGTCAATTTTGGTTTGTTTTATGGGGAAGAAAATTTTATGACGTAAATGTTGGGACAGAAAAGTTGCTAATATATTTGTGTGTAACTACACAAATTACTATATTACATATACTTATATAATAGTATATTATGTATTTAATGTTATGTATTGTCTAATTATCTCAGTGAACCAAACATGAAATCAAAACATACTTTGCAAAGGAATAAGTATAGAAATATACTTCTAAACCAACTATACTATTCAACCAAATATCTTCAATAACGTAATACTGAAACTTCAACTCAATTTACCCAACTATAGAATAAACTCACTGCAGTGGAAATTTATTAAGAAACTTGGTCTATCACTAGGAACTTCTATACAATTTTCTTTAACAAAACACACTACCCAACTCCCGTCTTCAACTAAACTAGTCAGCGCAAAAACCGAAGAGACCGGTAAAGTTAACCGCACAAAACCAAAGATATCTTCGGAGGAAACTTTGAAAAAAGCCAACACATCTCCTTTGTTACAACTTTGGGCTAACAAGCTCTTTAAGCGCTTACTTTGCTAAGTACAACTTTTCAGTGCTTACATTTCATCTTTGTCTTGTTACGGAGTAACGCACTTAGTTTCGACCTAACTTTGAAAATGTTTTAACACCTGTAATATGGTATAGTTTGACGCATTCGTTTCGATTTCTTTCGTTCATAATGTTCTTAATTTAATTATTGTCGCTGTCGGATAAAATAAAAGTTAAAGTATTTTGACTGTTTCGGTTTTATTTTTGGTTTGTCTACTGTCAGGACTTAAGTTTGAAAACAAAAATAAACATTTATGAATCGTGTATTTTTTAATTATTAAAATAAAACAAAAAATGAGTTTTATTTCATTAAAAAAAATCAAAGAAATACTTAAAAAAAAAAACTAATTACCTACAAATATCTGACGTTCTATTTCAATTAATTACACCTGCCTCTCAACAGTTTCGTTAAAAGTTCATTAATTTGATTTCCTTTGAAGTCCGGCTTCAAGTCAGATTATCCCCAAACAGTTTAAATTCCCCCGAAGCCGTCGCCAGCAATAAGCTAGAAGTTTTCATAACCATCTAAAGTGTTTTTTCCTCTAGACCACTTCCGAAAACGACGTGCTAAGAGTTCCCGCTTAAGCCAAATTGCGCGGCCTACGACACGACTCCATTTGCAAATTAGACACTCGCAAACTTAATAATGCAAATGAAATAGAGGAAATTAACTTTTATGGCCTTGATAACAGAAAACAGAACGCCAGTAATATGGAAGTGAACATTTTTGGCGCGCTAGCAAATGATATTAACGAATGCTTAAGTTTTATTTAAAATCCAGGAGTTAAGTAATTGGGAGTTTGTGTGGTAAGTCTGGTGTATATTTGTATTTCAGTCCTGCTGAAAACATCTGAAACATCCGTGAAAAATTGTATTATTGTCATTAAAAATTATAATAAATATTATAGTATCCTAGAGAAAATAAATTACTCGGACCCTAATGAACAAAAGCTCAATACAAATTATGAAGATACCGATAATCTTCATACCAATCACAATCGAAACAAAAGACCAATCGATCATAATAATCGATAGTAACGAATTAGTGGAGGCGCAATGATCTCTGACCTGAATGATGTCAATCAATCAGCTTGATCCAACTAAATACTCTATTCCAACGTATACAAGAAAAACACCAAAAATAAAAACGCACTCTACGACAATAGCAATTAAGTTTTAAATAACGAAACAAATGCTGATGAGCACAAGACTAATATCAAACATAAAAATGTGCTCTGTGATAATAGTGATAAAGTTTTAATTAGAGAACTGGGCGTGGGTGTGTCGGGTGACCGCAGCGACGTGATTAATGAAACAGATCCCGCGGTACAAGAGGAAGTGTCTGAGCGCAACATTGATGTATTAGAAGAAAATAACGTGCGTACTAACGTTGAAAAGCAAAGGTAAGAGCAGTTTGAAGCAAAATGAGTAATTATGATAGCCTATTCCAAGCATCATACTAACGTATCCATACCGAACAAACAGTTTATCATAGATTTTGTTAAAATTGTTATGTTAACTATTTGATATCGATTGTGATTCTGATTAGTAACGAATTCAAAATGTTTTGCAGTCATTACATTTTGCAGACTAATAATTTTTTTTTAGACTAATGAGTGCCAATTTTGAATATGAGCCCTATTGCCAATTTATTCTACTGAAATGCAACAGAAATGGTTGTTAACAATTTTTTTTTTTCGTGTGGATCATTTGTAAAATAATTTGAAAATAATCCCAAAGGTAGATTTTTATGAAATCTCCCTCTATTCTGGACTAACGGCTAAGTTATTAAAGGCTAAGTTATTAAAGGCTATTAAAGTAGGAAGCAAAGTCTTGTTTTGGAAGTAAAGTTAATTTTATCCATTGTTACAGTCGTTGTTAGCTGTCAGTCAAACGCGTTGTTTATTTATATTTTATCTCAATTGTCTAACAATCAGCATTTCATTACAGCCCGACGTTTTAATCCGCGAATTGGCCATAAATCCATCAGCAAAACAAGAGGATTCAGAACAGGACGCGATAAGACAAATGCGAAATAAAGCCGCGGAAGAAATACTACTTGGGCTGGGATCACACTGCAAGTGATATAGCTTGACGTTGACTAAAAGGTAGGCAATTGGCGGTAAAAATCACATCCATTAGGGTCATTACTTTGACTAAATGACACCAGGTGGCAAATGACGCGTAATTTTCCAAATTTGAGTGGCACGTGTGGCTGTGCGCTTTAAGTATCGCACGGCGCTCCTGTTATGTGATTTCAAACTGCGTCACTTTTATGTTTGTGATGCGTTTCTTTTTTTTTAAGTTAGCTAGGTTTCCAGCGGTAAAGCTATTCTTCTTTTTGTTTCTAAGTTGTTACGTTTGGTGTGACACTAGCCTTATTGCGACAGTAGAGGAGAATATTGTTGATAAAATAAATCATTCGGTTGTGGAATTGGGAAGGGATCGAGGTTTTGCTGACGCGTACACGTAGGAAATTAGAAAAAGGTATAGTTGAGATAGTTTGCCAGTTCATAGGTTCTGATACTTCAGATCGCTTGTAAGAGGTCGTGAAATTGATAACTTGCTAAGAATATGGCCGTTTTTTTGCAATACAGCGAAAAACGACGTAAAAACTGTTACTCTACTAGCAAGGCTCTTTTGTTTTATCTGTTATTCTACAGAAATTATTCATATTCCCGAACTGAAGAAAAGGTTTTGTGTCAGTCCGGTCTCATCATCATCATTAACTATTTTCCACCCACTGGCTCATCTTTTTTGGTCCAGAGTCAGTCTCATTCAATGTTTTTCTGCTGCAATAACAATGTTATCCTACATGTGACGTTTCACATCAGACGAGCGATTTGCTCGTCTCGTCAATCAATTGCATAGAAAAAGCCTATCTACTCGTATCTCACTAATTTTATAAAAGTGAAAGTTTGTAAATATGTTGATTACTATTTCACGCTGAAACGGCTGCACAAAATTTAATAAAATTTGAATTGGAGATATCTTATATCCTCATCATTATTTCATCATCATCATCACCATGAGATGCAGCTAGTGGGAGGTAATTATCGAATTACATATTCTCACTGGTTCCTGAGAAATTTGAGAGGAAACAAAAACACACAGTCATGCATTCGTATTTAAATCATGAGTATTCAGCTAGTGCAATAATGCTGTCATCTTCAAAGGCTTGCTAATATTGATTTTGGCATCCTACTCAACATTCAATGCAAACTAATGCAACTTTAGTTGACACACATATTGTATGCCATATTTACATAAGGTTTGCTAAACGATGTTGATTTCATTAAGAAATTAAGATAGATGAAGTGTCTCAGAGAAATTATTCGATAAAAGAATAATTTCTACTTAAATGCTCCTAAATCATACCTAATGCTTTTAAGATAAGACATTTTCAGACACGATCCTGAAGTAGTAACTTTTGTATTAGTAACTATCGTCTCGAATGTAATTTAAGAAAACAAATATTTATGCAACTTAGTACTCCTTAGTATTTAATTTAGTAAACGAAAGTTGCCATCAACCTTCGGAAAGTGAGTGATTGTTGCTCGCAGTGATAATTAATGATTAAACTCATCGTTCGTATCAAAAACAGCAAAACATTGCAACTGCTATAATTAAAGCCCATAAAAATTATAGAAAAACTAAATCTGTCCTCATACAAAAATTTATAAGGTCTGAAATCATCATAGAAAAACTATAACTGTCCTTAATCAAAACTTAAGAAAGTGTAAGTCACTAAACCCAGCTTTAGATCAAAAGCAGCAAAATATTGCAACTTCCAATCCGTAAGGTCCACAAAAAGCAGCCTGCCTGATATCTGCACTATCCAAGACCTCCAACACCAAGAGAAGCTAACAAGTCGGAGGTATTTGCATAAATTTGCGTTAAGTAAATGGGGTCCCATGACAAGTTTAATCTTGTCTTGGGAATTTATGGCCGCCTACTGCAGCCTCTGCAACGGATAAATATTTGTTTAATCTGGAATTGTTTGTGAGGGGGCGTTTTGTTTCGTCAGCTGATAATTTGATGGCTTGATCATGTAGGTATTAGAATTGTTCAAGTGAACTGCAATTTATTGTTATTGTAACTAACTAACATTTACTGTACCTGTCTTAAATAATTCGGAATCAATATCAAAAGGATCGTGGCAAAGGAAAAAGTAAGAAAGAGGCAAGTAGCAATGATGATAACGTTTTGTGAATAAACTAAATTTAAATTCGTATGCAAAATTTGGCGTAAATACATATTTTGCATCGATTTGGGTTAAAATTGAATATAAAACATGGTAGTCAATTTTTTTATCTAAAAACTGTATTGTTTCCGAAAAGAAATAAAACAGCAGTCATGAATAAACCAAAAACTAGTTTTGTGAACCTCAGCCCTGTATTTAACTGCAAATACTAAAACAAACAAAAGTAGACTCGGTTAGCCAGTTTAAAAAACAACACCGTTGTTTGGTTTAACTTTCCACATTTCAGAGACACGATGGCTCCTGAACTCAGCATAGTTTGTTGTTTCTATCTTTGTTTTAACAGATAACTTTGCTTGAAATAAATAAAATGTAGAAGTCTCTTTATTTGAAATTCTCTCGAAAGTATCTAAAATGATGTGATTTTTTCTAAAATCAACAATATTGTGGCACTGCTGAATCCTCTTCCACTGCTGATATATAAGTTTAGTCTACTATAAGATAAAAAAAACCGTCACATTTCTCCAAAACCCTCAAGCTAAGATTACACGAGTCTACACAAGCGTATCTTCCGATCTCTCAAAACACGAGTTAAAAATTCATAAAAACCGTCTTACTTCCCCCGGAATGGTCCTTTAAAAGTTAAGATAAGAATAAGTTATGGCGCAGGAAGCGCATTAGAGTGATATTAATTCGTTTGTAACGCGAGGGGATGGCGGTGACGGTGTCGCTTATCGGATGCCTGGACTAGGCCTGGGGACACAGTTTTCGGATGGTACAAGATTTGAAAGTAAGCCATGACTCATGACTATAATTCCCTCAAAGGAGAGAACAACTTCGTCAATATACATGCTTCATTCTTACGCTCTTGTAGACATTGCAACATTTGCAACGAACAAAATAGAGATAGATATAAGAAGATAGCTGACCAGCTCCAAGCAACAATACTGAGACCCTATTCTTGGCGCTCGAGATTATCTCCGTCAGTCTTACTCCCATGACATTTCTATTATGAGCGACAGTGACCGAGATAATATCTCACTCGACAGAATAGGGTCCTTGCTCAATATTATAGCTTGACTTTCAGTGCTGCTAATTTAACTGTTGATGACGATAACTCATGTGGCGGTTGACAGACGAAATTGGATAACTGTGTGTAAAATAGGAAATATCTAGTTGACTCTTGCGCCAGTTTATTTATCGCTGACAGAAGATTACTTTAGGTCCAATAATTCTTGCTCTTAGAAAATCTTAATTGTTAATTTTCACTTTCGCGATATAGTCCAACTGACTAACACTCGCAATCCGTTTGACACTAGAAGCTTACTACAAGTGTCTATATGATGCCAATTTTAATTACCAGTAGTATCTAAGCTACATAATAAAGCTGCTGGAGAGCAAATAAACAAAAATAAAGAATTTATCTGGACTTTTTATACAAAAAGTTTATTTGCAAAGAATTACTTAAACAGTTCTCTGTTTTCTTTCCACTGTGGCAAAGTTTTGACGATCTCTGCATCGGTTATCTCCGTCCGAAGCGGAAACTTCGAAACGGTCATTTCACTTTCAAGTTCTTCACTCAAACCGTTTCACTGCGATTGGGCGTCTGCTTTCAAAGAGGGATGATTTTCTTCGCATAATTTTATTTTTATTGTAAAAATCGACTAGTATTGGTTTTCTACCATCTGTTACTGGTGCTGGAGGTATCTTGAACGTTTGATTTTGTTTTAGTGTATTATCATCATCATCATCATGTACCTGTATCGATCCACTGTTGGATATAATCCTCTCATTTGTTCCATTTTTCTCTGTCTCGGACAAATCTCATCCTCAGAAGATCCGTGTTTTAATTGTAAATAATCATTTTTAATTTAAAAAAAAAAAGTCTTGAAATTAATTTTATAGTCCTTTAGTAGATCATTTTGGAAAAAAAAAATGTGGAAAGACATCGCGTCACTGTAAAGAAACTTTGCTATGAATCGTTAAGAAAATCCAGAGTGTTCACAAAATCTCGTCCAAACAAATAAGTGGAGGGTCAAATTAAAGCAATCACTTCTCTTAAATGTAGATGAAGCCGGAGTGCTCCAACTATGAAAATGCTTGAACTATTCGGAAGTACCTCAATACCTGGCCTAAATACTGAGACAGAATATTGAGGAAATTGAAGATGGACAACTTTATAAACAAACAGAAAAACCACCCCCCTAAAACCACGATGTATAATAAGTTAAGGTTTACAAAGTAAAATTTAATTAGTAGATGATAATAAAAAAGACTTTTTCAAAAACAAGCTTTTGATGATTATATTCAGTTTTACTAAAACGATAATATTCACTTTTATGCAAAGCCTGAAACCATGGAGCACAGCTAGATTATAATATCAGTAGAAAACCGTAGAGCGCAGATTAAAGAAAAAAAAAACGAGAAAAGCAAGCTTGTCAAAATCATTACTTAATGTGATTTCGTCAAACTTGATTCTTTATTTGATTTCTAATCTGCACTGGCAGCTCGAGCCCAGTCTCGGCTTCATTAGCGATGCCTTTGATTCAAAGCAAGCGTTAATGCTCTACTTTATACTTTTCACTTGGAATCGCTTTAAGCTTTATAAAATTTGTGTGTGCAAAGGACCAGTTTGTACCTACAACAACTGAGCAAAAAATAGCATTTAGAATTCAACGAAGATTATAAGCGACATCGTAATGATACAGAAATATTATCTGTAGCTTCTGTGTTCAGAAGTTATAGGTAATATTGTATCAAGATGACGGTTACGATGCTAACTAACAAGTGGATTGTCTGCTTGTTTACTATTTTTGAAACGAAACGCCAGACGAAGACTAGGCCTATCTGTGACGCAGGTGACGCGGATCCACGCAGCGCAGGGCAGAGCAGATTTAGTGATGCATGAACGTCTGAGAGCTGCATACTACGGTGTAGGCACGTGCGACGCAGACATGTCTGTCCTGCTCTGCGCCCTATGTCTGTCTCGCCTGCTCTGCTCTGCAAAATCTGTTCTGTGCTGTGCTGCGTCGCCTGCGTCTCAGCATACGTTGGCCACATCGTTCCTTACTCACAAACCTTGTTTTAAGTTAGTCCCTGTTTAAAACGCTCTGACAACTTCTCGCTGACGTGAAATGTAACGGGCAAAAACAAGAGAGTAAAATTTAAGCAGCGATTAGGTTTAAGCAAACTTTATCTTTAAGGCCCAATTTTCCACTACATCGTAAAAACACGAAACAAAGCCAAAAAACTTCCTTCCAACAGAGACAATATCCGAAACATTTATATCGCAAGCACTCCTCTATTTCCGTCGATCTGTCGTCGGATGGATTAACAAGATCTATCGTCTGTTTAGAGGAACGCGGAGATCTTTGACTTTTTTAGACGAACACGGTTCCTGAGGGAATTACTGTTTCTATAAATTCGTTTTGTCGTCGCTTCTGACTTGACCTGATAAATACAAAATAACTACTGACTGACTGACAGTGGTTTTGCATTTCAAATTACGTAGTGCAAAAAAATGTGATGTGTGAAATTAAATAGTCTGTGCGGTGGCTATGCTAAATTGGATATTTTCAAGTCTTAAATGATTTTAATTGCTATTAAAAAGATACATTTCTAAACGTTAGTCTTGTTTATCTTGCTACTTTATTTTATTACTAGCTGTGGACTGCGATTTCATTCGTGATTTTCCAGTTTATTTTTAAGTGATAAACTTTCAACTTTCATTTTACATTATTTTTATGAAATAAGGGTACCTACACCCTTATTTCTCGCTAAATATTAATATTAAAAATTACATTGAATCGCTGTCTAAAACAGCGAACTCCGAAAAAGATACAAGCGCCGAAGATTACTTTCCTATCTCAAAATTGATTCGCTTCATTTTACATAATAGTTTCAGCGTTTAGCAACAAAGTAGGTTAATAAGTTCTACTTTCTTGCTAAATTAAATTAGTTAGTTTCGAGTCAATATTAGCTAGATATTTCTCTACCTCTAAGCTCCGTGTCCCATTCTGCCCGGACAATACTCCAGGACATTCCGTGCGTCCGGCCCGGAGCCCAGAGCCCGGATCCCGGATCCGGACTATTGGCTCTCCGGATCCAGCCATTGGCTCGCCAGTTACCGGTATTGGCTCATTGTTAGAGACCCGGATGTACATTTACATGAAGTCCCCGTGAGAAATTTTAAACTAGATATTGTTTAATAGGTAGGTAAATGTGAATCTATGACTCGAGTTCCAAGTCCATATTAATATATTTGAATTCAAACAGCCTTCATTTCTGGTAGGTAAATTTTAATATACTTAGTTTTTACATAATGCATGCATTTATTTAATGTTAGTTTAGCAATCACTGTATGGAATCATTTATTAGAGATTTATTCATTTATTTCAATGAAATTAAATTATTAATTATATAGCTGCCAAAAATCAAGGTAAAAGTAGTAGACGTAGCAAATGTTAAAGTAGCAGATGTCAAAGATATCATAATTATCAGGTTACATTAAAATACCTTACCGCATAACTGAGCGTCACAACAGTATTTTCTGTTTATAAAACACTTTAATTTCATGGACTATCTTTCTCATTCTATTAAAATTAGAATGAACAAACGTAACAGCTGTCCGTTGACACATTCCCTTTGGGAGACAAAACTAACATTTCACTACAACATTGTTAATCCATTAACTTGTCTTAGTTGTAGAAAATACATGGCTTTATTTTACACACCGTCTTTACTATTTTTGTAGCTGTCAAAAAATATAGTGTAAATATTGGTCGTAGCTTCTAGAGTTCATATAAGACGGTGTGTGTTATTCTAGATGGCCTGATCCGGCAAAGTGGAATAAAAAGCACAAAACCCAGAGGGTAAAAATGTTGTCTCAAAAAATATTATATTTATTTTTAAGCAATTTGCGCATAAAAAACGCAAAGATTCAATGTAGCTCGAAATTCCAAAATAAACCTGTCTAAAAATAACTGTTTACTACATAGACATAGACGGGCGACGCAGGAAGAACTTTTTAAAAAGCGAATTAATATTTTAATTACGTCTTTATTCAGTTGATGACAAATTATGACTAAACTTATTCTCTAACTTATGTTTAACGAAAGCTTGGGTGGCGTGATTGATTACTTGGAATTGTGGGCAGGATGTGCTTATCGCATGCTGACATTTCATAACATACTCTTTCTTATAATTCTTATAACAATATTTATGAGATTACGAATACAGGGTTAGGTTCGGGTTCAGATGGTATAACTCCTCCCTCCATGAGTTCGAAATTATCCCTTATTTCGGGATGATTTCGGACCTTACAACATATTTTTTTAATCTTATTCCTAAACATATATAATATAAAGCAGAAGGTTAACATAATGCAAAAAGACAAATTTCCAATATCAATTATCTTATTATCTAATTGATTAACATAGTTCTTATCACTAATCTCACTTCCACTTTTCTGCAATAAGAAATTAAGGAACCGCGTCTCAGTCAAATCGATACTATTAAGGTCAAAAGGTTTTCGCTGCATACAGGCTGCCGTGTCCGTCAGTGTTGCAGGCAAGTTGATTACGTGAAGACTGTTAACCACGTCTTTCCATTGAGTTTCTTGATGCTGCCTAATCTTGAGATTCTTGATTTTGATTTCACAGTTATTATCTGCAATTAAAAGGTACGTGCCGAAAACGATGTGATGCTTTACTTCATCTTCACAGTTTTCAATGAGAGTTGTTTCCACTTTAGAATACAGGATCCAATAGTTCGGTTGGAGATTGAAAGCCTTGACGTCGTCGATAATTACTGGAACTGAGTTGCAGCTCGTGATGTTGCTCTTGAAGTTTATCAACTCGGTGATACAGTTATCTTCGATTAGTGATGATGCGTCGCTCTCGTAACATAGGAAGCGATCCTCGTCTATCTCGCTGCATGGCTGGGATAGCAGTTGCGTTTTCAACCCTTTCACTAAGAGGTAGGGATATTTGGGAATGATGGTAGAGGTGAGGCCATAGGACTTGTGGTAGATAGGTAATGGGATCAACTTGTAATAATTAAACGTTTCGTCGTGAATCAAAGGAATCTGCATAATTAGTTTTATCTGATTTTGTTTCATGTAAGCTTTTATCTCCATACTTTGTTCGATTTTGACAATGTTTTCTAAAGTTACAGGGAATACAAGGTTATCGGTCTTTTCAATTTTCTTTAACAATTGTATCAGTTCGTCGGTGTCTATGATCGATTGGTGTAACTGATTAACTTTAGCAAAAGCAATGGCTGTCTCAATTTCACTTAATCTTGTAAAAAGCGTTTGAAAATTATGTATATATGCATGATACATATTTATAATCTGATTGTTAAGCTGAAGTATCTTGGTTTCATTTAAGCTCGAGTATATATCCTGCATATTTTGTTGAATTATTTCAAAATTGCTTTTGGTAGAGTTAGCGACTTTCGTGAATGCCGTCAACATTTCAGAGACTACCGTGATTTTATAATTTAATTGATCTTGTTTGACTTTAACTTTTCTGATTAATTCTTCATATTTTATTGCGTCATCGTTATCCAGATTGCCAGTAATTGCTTTGACAAGCGATCCAAGTGGGTTGATTAAACCGCGCCTAGATCTTACAGATGGGATTAGTTCTCTATACTTTTCAATGGTTATGTTCATACTGTAGTCGGCCTGTGATTCTACTTCGATTAAATCATACTTGATGGTTTTGTTGAGAAAGTTAACTTTGGCTTGTTCCTTTAACCCTAAATAACTATTTATATTAATGTCTAGTTGCTGGTATAATAATTTTAAATCTAATATCTTAATTACGGTCCACGAGTTATGGCTTACTATGGCTTGACCTTCCTTTATAGGTAACAGGCCTGGGTTCTTGTCAATCCGTTGGAGCTGAAGGGCTGCCGCGTGGGCCACCAGGAGGATAAACCTGCGGAGGACGTTTCACGTCTTTAATAGGGACTTTAGTTGGTCGGTTCTTAGTGACTACCGGTACTACGTTCCTATTTGTCGCTCCAGTCACTTGAGCTTTTTGATACCGTGGTTTGTCCTTACCTCGCCTAACGTTTACGCCTTTTATAAAAATCGTATCGCCGGTGTCAATGTCGAATTCGGTTTCGCCACCTCGCTTTTTAATTTCGACTCTCTTTTTGTCGATAATTCTGTCAGTTAAGTATTCGTATAGATGTTTAGTTCGCTTCGCGTGTTCTTTTACCAATTGCTGCGTAAATTGCTTGTTAAAATCTGTGTGGAACGTGCTATTTGATTCAGTGTGTCCGAAAACTACCTCGAAAGGTGTTAGTCCCGTGGTAGAGTGTATTGTGTGGTTGTATGACATTATAGCGTAGCACATAACTGAGGCTGCGTCTGTTGTCTTTTGTTCGTACTTCGCTATCCTGTAGATTTCAATGAGGGTCGAATGAAATCTTTCAACTACTCCCATGGAGTTTGGATTATGTGGTGTGCCTATGTGAAGTTCAATTTTGTAAAATGATAGCATTTCTTTCATCAACGTGTTGTTAAACTCGGAACCTGGGTCTGAGCTGATTCGATTCGGGGTACCATATAGTGAGAAGTACTTTATCAAAGCTCTAAGTACTTCGGGAGTTGATTTTGTCTGAATTTCGAACGCTTGGCCTAATTTACTAAAAGCATCGACTATCGTTAAGTAGCTTTTGCCATCTATTGTGAATGTATCTATAAAGAGTTCTTGAAATGGTCGTATCTGCGTTTGCGTGAGCTGAAGCTCGGGTTTTAGCGGTTTTCTATCATATTTCATTGTTTTACACGTTTCGCAGGCGTTAATAACGCTTGATACTGTTTGTTCCATGTTTTTCCAGTAATAAGTTCGTCTTAAGTGCACGAGTGTTTCTTTTATCCCTCTGTGACTGTTCTTACCGTCGTGGTATTTAAGTATGATTTCGCGTTGTTCTTTTTCGTCTTCTATGTAAATTACTCGGTTTTTACATTCATAGAATTTTACAGTTCCTTTTTGGAAAAGGAAAATCGTTGCTTCCGAAAATTGTTTGCGGTGTATGTCACTTTCGAAGTAGAAGAAATATTTAATCTTGGGTCGAATGTAGTTTTTCAGGAATCGTTTTACTAGTTCAGGATTGTTTTCAGGTAAGTGGACTTCCAGAACCTTTTGTTTGTCTCGGGATAAATCTTTAACCGTTAATTCATTTCTTTGCCATGTATGTACGAGTATTTGATTGGGCTTGGTATCGATAGCCTCGTTCAGTATTAGCATACCGTCGGTGTCAAGATCTTGTGCTGAGTGTACGGTATTTATAGAGTCATTGTCGTCACGGCCTTCGGATGCGGTCGCGGTGTCGCTACTTATTGATGGTAATGAGTATGGTGAACGTCTACCTCTTTCGCTGTGTAGAGATACGGTTTTCTCAGAATCGGATGAGATGACAATAGGCGATTCTGATCGTTCACTTGTCGAAGCCTCGGCGGTCTGACGTTTTGGTCGTTTACCCTTTTTATCGACGTTAACTTTCATCGATACATCGTCGTCGGTTAAGGCGTTCACTTTTATACGCGACAATGCGTCGGCATTGCAGTTTTTCTTGCCTTCTTTGTGTTTTATGTCATAGTCGAATTCTGAGAGACGCAATTTCCATCTCGTCAGCTTGCTATTTGGTTCGTTTATTGATTTGGCCCAAATTAATGGTCTATGATCGGTATAAATCGTGAATTTCCTACCATATAAGTACGGTCGGAAATGTTTGGTTGCCCAAACGATGGCTAGCAATTCTTTTTCGATTTACTATAGCGGGTTTCGGCGTCGTTTAACGTACGACTTGCATATGCTACGGGTTTGTCGCCGCCAATAGGTCCTTGAGAGAGGACGGCGCCTACTGCATAATTTGAGGCGTCTGTCGTGAGGACAAAAGGTTTGTCAAAATCAGGGAATTGTAAGAGCGGTGCGTGTGTTAAAAGCTCCTTACATTTTTCGAATGCTTCTACGTATTCGCGATTTGTCACGTCAATTTTTTTTCCTTTTTTCAAGCATGATGTCATAGGCTGAGTAAGTTTCGCGAAGTCTTTTATGAACTTTCGGTAATATCCTACTAAGCCGATAAAGCTTTTTATTTCCGTCGGTGTTCGCGGGAGTGGGAAGTTTTGGACTGTCTTTATTTTATCATTGTTAGGCATTAGACCTTCCCTGGTGATCGTATGACCAAGGTAAAGTACTTCTTTCCGTAGAAATTCACATTTGTCGAGCGTTACTTTAAGGTTCGTTTGTCTGAGACGATCAAACACTTTCCGTAACTTCTCTATGTGTTCTTCTAGGCTGGTGGAAAAGACTATGATGTCATCGAGGTAAACTAGACAATGCATACCTTGGAGGCCTCTAAGCACATTGTCCATAGCTCTCTGGAAAGTAGCTGGTGCGGTTTTTAGACCGAAAGGCATTCTCTTGAATTCGAAATGACCTGCTTGTGTGGTAAACGCGGTCTTGGCTCTATCCGCTTCGTTGACTTCAATTTGGTGATACCCACTGGCTAAATCGATTGTGCTGAAGTACTGGGACTTCCCGATTTTATCAAAAAGATCAGTTATATTAGGCAGAGGGTATTTGTCGTCTACCGTAATTTCGTTCAAGCGACGGTAATCTATTACCATCCTAAACTTTCGTTCTCCTGACGCGTCCAATTTTTTTGGCACCAGGTGGACAGGTGCACTCCAGGGTGAGTGTGACTCTGTGATAACGTTGTCCTTCAACAATTTATCGACCTGTTTCTGAATTTCCTGTGTGTGAACGTCAATGGTATGTCTTCGGCATAGAAAATGTCGCGGTATTCGTGGCACAGATTGTAGATACTATCGCGTTCTTGCGTGTTCGTATGTTCGAGTCTTAATTTTTGTAAGTTTTCAACTAACAAGTTGTCATTCATGCTTTCCTCTTTCATGCAATTTATCTCACATTCCTCCAACTTACACATTGTTACGTCGAATGGTTCTTTAATTTCGATTGTTATATCTCGATCGTTTGTGTTTTGAATTACCGTTTCTGCAAAATAGCTTTCGCATTTTACTAGTGCGGTAGGCATTCTGACGCCTTCGGTGAACTGTAAGTACTCTAAAATAGCTTCGCCATTTTGTAATTGTGTAGGGATTCGAACCCTAGTTTCGGAACGCGCTGGTATCTCTACCTCATACGGTGGGCTGTATAAAATGGGTATACGCGCATTGCGAGTCTGAAGGACTTGCTTATCCATATCTATCTTTGCACCTAGTCTTTTTAGGAGGTCGACACCTATTACTCCATCATAACGTTTGTCTACTTCATACACGTAAAACTTTTGTATCATTTTGCCTTTGAATGTATTAGGTAATGGAATTGCAACAACTTCGTCATGCGTACTTTGTGCATGTGTACTGACCACTGTAAACGGTTCGTAGGATTTATAGTTGTTAAAGAACTCGTCGGCTTTTGCTGGGCTTATGAATGATCTGCTACTACCGGTGTCTATAAAGAATTTACTGTTTATTTCCGGGATTATAATGTGCGGCAATTTTAATATGTTATCAAGATGATTGAGTTGTATTATTTCACCGTTGCATTTGTCGGAGCTGTGTGAAAATTTTGTTCTTCTTCGCAAGTGTTTTCGTAAGAATAGTCAGGGTATTGTTCAGTTTGGTAAGCGAATTCTTGTTCGTCAAATTCTTGTCCGTAATAACCTGCGTAATCGGTCTCGTCGTATCCATATTCTTGGTTTGTCTCGTCAAAGTAAGAATCGTCAGTCAGCATGTTTTGTCTGAAAGGTGCTGTTCTCATAGTAACGTCTGAGTCTGGTAATGGTCTTATCGGTTGGTTTTGTACCGGTCTATTTTGTTGGTTAGTCGGGATTCCAAATTTATATCCATTGTTTTGGAATGGCGCACGTTGTGCTTGGAATGGTCGCTGAGGTTGGAACTGCCTCTGCTGTTGGAATGGAGGTCTATAACCGAATACTGGCATAGTCTGTCGTGGTTGGTTATTTGTGAAATTAGGTCTATAACCAAATTGCTGTTGCGTCGCGTTTTGAGTGGGGTTGTTCCCGAATCTAAAATTGTTATTTTGAGGTATGCCGAACTTGAAATTCGGTGGTTGTGTAGGAACGAGCGCTGATTTGAAACCAAATGAGTTTGTTACATTAGGTGGTTTAAATGAATTTTGCGTATGTGGTTGTGAGGTTCTATTTAATTTGTTTTTCGCGTCATATTGGTATTTGAAATTGACCTCTTCTGTCACGACGCTTAAGGCATCCTCGAGTGACGGACAACCTTTAAGTCTTACAATCCTAATCATATCTTCAGGCAAGTTATACAAAAACACATTTAACGCCATGTTGTTGTATACGATCATTTTCGCTGCTTTTATTCCTTCATCTGTAAGTCTATTCACCTTTGCAAATAACGAACTTCTCGATTGTTGGATTCGTTGGCAAAACTGGATATACGTCTCGTGTTGTTTGATTTTCAGGGACTCTAGCTCTATCGCTATACATTCCTCGGAACGAGGGTCTCCGAAATGTTGCGTCAATAGTTCTTTTAACGCCTCGTATGATACTACATTTGGGCGGTCACTTAGTAGTGACGCAGCTTTACCCGTGAGTCTACTTGTGATGACATGAAACAGGTAAGTTTCCTGGCTTAAATTGCCGGTGATACGGCTGTTTGCAATCACGTAGTCGCATTTGGATAAAAACAGGTTTAGCTGACTTTCGTCACCTTCATAACGAGGGATTAGGGAAACGAATTCCTTTGATACAATCCGGATTTCCGCCATTTCAACGTTTAGTTTAAATCTACTTACTATTTCTATGCAAATCTAAAACGACACTAAAGAGACTTAGCACACTTAATTAACGTATCCAAAATTTTTTAATTACAGTTATTGATATCTCGATTTCGTAAATATCAAATCTTATAACTATCGATTGGGCGATTTTTGACCGAATCAATTAGGTACTTACTTATCTACTATTTAATACACATGTAATAATTTTAATTTACATAAATGCACCAAAATCAGATAAATCTAATAAAAATTATAATTTAATTAGTTTCCGCGATGGAATAATTAAATTACCCGATTAAGTTGATCGGTGGGGACTATGGACAGATGGGAACGACACAGTATAGTGAAAGTGTTTACTCACTGCAAGCTGCTGGTCCGCATTGTCCACAGGAGTCAATTGTCGTTGATGCTGCGCCGAACGTCGGGGAGTCTTATTTATTTGTTTAGGTTCTTCTCTCAGTTGAACCGAAAGTCTTTACACTTGATTTTTGATTTTTGAAAAATCGCGTAGACCGACTTTCGCGTTTTTTGAAAGATCCGTTAGGCTGCGCCAGACATAGACGGGCGACGCAGGAAGAACTTTTTAAAAAGCGAATTAATATTTTAATTACGTCTTTATTCAGTTGATGACAAATTATGACTAAACTTATTCTCTAACTTATGTTTAACGAAAGCTTGGGTGGCGTGATTGATTACTTGGAATTGTGGGCAGGATGTGCTTATCGCATGCTGACATTTCATAACATACTCTTTCTTATAATTCTTATAACAATATTTATGAGATTACGAATACAGGGTTAGGTTCGGGTTCAGATGGTATAACTACATTTTTTTATATTTAGAATGAGTGACAAACATGCAGACCAATTATAATTTTATTTTCCATCTAGAATTAAAACAACTACGACTTAAAATGCATAACTTAGGAATAACATAATATTTCGGTTAATTTACAGAACTATTTGAGGCTTCTCATTCCTTGTCAAGCGATGACCCTCGATTCATTCAGTATAGTAGCAGTAGCTACCCAAACATCCTGTGAGGGCCTGAATACGAGTATCCATGGATTAAATTATCGTGAAAGGGTGTTGAGTTACGGACCAGCGCGGAAGTGCCATAGAGGCTTTCGTACAATTACTGCGATGCACTACTACGCAGTGCCTGAGGTAGTGCCGACACCAGCGCCCCCTAGTCGAGTCGCAGTTCTATAATATAAAGAAATACAAGCTATGTCCCATTCCTGTGCTTACATTTCTTTTTTATTTGTTTTATTGCTGAAATTTTACTGAGGAAAAATGGTCATCTAAATTCCGATGAATTCACTCAAAGTAAGGAGCATACTGATATCATCAAAAAGTGCCATGATTAGCACCAGTTTATGATAGTTGTCACCGTAAATCATCATACTTTTTGGTGAAATCAGCATGCTCCGTACTTTAGTTGAATTCATCATTCTTTTAGCGGAAATTACATGAGCGTTTTTCCCAGTGTTTGCGTGGTTGGAGTTTCCCTACTGGCGTACCTTGTAACCAGGATGCCGGGTATTCCGGTCCTAGAGTTAATATACTTGCGCAATTGTCGGGATGATGCGAGAAAATTAGGGAACGCAATTCGGATAGTGGCATGGTGTTATGCTTATTGGCAAGGGTAAGGAAGATAGAGTTAGCACTTTATTGTTTCCTTGTTTTGTTTTTTGATGGGATCCTTTTTAATTTGACGGCCAGTACTTAGTTTTAGGCGCGTCTGCATCAGAGCAGGAAGTGTAGAGTTTTTTTTTTCCGTTTAATTATTGTGTTCCTTGCGTTAATCCTGTAATGTGATGATTTTGAATATTTTTGAAGCGGGTGCTAGTTTGGGATGGGTGAAAATGACCACACTTTCAACATGCGTTTTATTCAATTTGATCAGTTACGGAACTAAAAAACAGGTTTAATAAGCCATGTAGTTTTATGATGTTTTATTACAAATATCCATCCAAAAATTGTAATAGGTACTGTACCTAATAAATAAATCATGAAAAAAATATTGATTAAAATTTCAAATCTCATTTCAAATTAATGCTACGCAATATTCAATTACCTACATACAAACATTTTGATTCCTCATTCCAGAAGCGACTCCATCTCCGGGGGCAAAATATTTGCCTACTTAATGACACACTCGGAGAGGCTGCGCCCTTCTTTGTGCAAACACGGCTAATGATCTTTGGGATACAGAGGCTGATTGAAGTGAATGCTTACGGTGCCTACGATCTGCAATGACGTCATATTTTACCTCTATATAGATACGGAATGTATGTATATATTGTAAGGTATATGGATAGCATAACTTGCAGAACTCTCTACAGTTTGCAAGTTTAAAAATAATTGAAGTAACACAAATATTTATTTATTATCTTCTTCTTTTATCTTATTTTTCTTTCTTTTTTTTCTATTTAAAATAATAGCTGTTCGTTAGTCTCGCTAAACCCGAAAAACGGCTTGACCGATTTAAACAATTTTATTCATTTGTTTGCTTGAAAAAAAGTGAAACTGCAGGGCACAGCTAGCATAATCTTAATATATATAAATTATGTGTCACGTTGTTTGTCCGCTATAGACTCCTAAACTACTTAACCGATTTCAATCAAATTTGCACACCGTATGCAGTTCGATCTTACTTAGGAGATAGGATAGCAGCTCACATCTCAATCTATAGTAAAAAAACATGAAAAATTAGAAAATTTAAAAATACTTAAACCATAATTTAACTTTAGCGCTTTGGACAATGTAAACTTTTTTAATGTAACTTTTGACATTTGACATTTGACATAGAATTGACGCAATGGCTTTTTTTACCAATATAATTCGAATTAAATAGTCGTCGTTAAGACAGGACAACGTCTGTCGAGTCAGCTAGTTATTTATAAAAATCAATTGCTATACGTTAGTCTCGCTAAAACTCAAAAACGGTTTGACCGATTTAAATTTTTAGTTTCAGGGCTCCGAACGTCTTTCAGGGAAGAACCCTAATACGAGACTTTGGTATGTGTCAGTCTGTATGTCCCAGCCAATTATTTAATTTTATTCGCTTTAAGACAGGGGTGGTTTAAATGTAAAAAAAGAGGGTCAAACCGCAGGTTCCAGCTAGTTACAAATATAAATGCACAAAGCTCACCCACGCTCTGCGGCAATAGGTATTCCGATTTGTTCCCGCCGCCGCCGCTGCTGGCCAGACCATGGGAACACAATAGCCTATGGCGCAACAACGATTACCATACGTATTGGTATCGCATTGATCCGCGTCGCAGACATCGTAATGTCCGCAAATATTTGTATGGTAGGTATTTGTTAGGTTCGAGTACAATATTCGGCTTTTATTTAAATCAGTACCTAAATCAGGCTTGCGTTTGACCGCCATCTCGCCTGATGGGAAGCAACGATGCGGTCTACGATGGCGCACGCTTGCCTAGAAGGAACCGATTCACTCGCGACTTTAAGTGTCTATCTTGAAACACCCACTCGGGCAGAGCATTCCATACTCTTTTCGCGTTTCGTACGAGTTTTTAATTCATCAACCTTAAAAAGATGTCGCTTTTTTGTGCCTTTGCCCGGCTTCTGTAGAACATTACATTATCCTACTCCTATACCTAAATATTTTAAACGCAAAGTGGATGTTCGTTACTCAATTGTACTTTTGACAGTTTTGGTTAATCGAACTTAAATATAGTAGGTATGAGCGGTATGACAAAAACATGACTAAAATGTCCTGCAGTATTTAGTAGATGGTACTATGCCCTAGCGCAAAGAGTCAAAAGCTCTATTCGGTCATTCTCACTCACATGACATTTCTAATGAGAGCAACAGTGAACGAGATAATATCTCACTCGCCAGAATCGGGCCCCAGAATAGGGATTCAGCTTCGTCTCGACTGTTTGACAACCTCCTCACCGAGTTTACACTCCCGGTGCTTGGATATCCCCATAAAGGGTAAATATTTTTGCACTTTACACTTTTTCCGCTTGTTTGCGAAGGTTGCCGGGTTGATTGAAGGTGGCGGTCGTTTTTCGATAAAATATTAGCGTACTATCTGCCACCACCGTTTCACCTGCCACCTCGCGTTTTCTGGTGTAAACAATAGTTGTTTTATCCATCTATCTATCCAGAACAGCGAGTTATTTCTAGATAGCCAATCTATGAAGCAGCTTAACAGATTGGCTGGATTGGCTAAACTAGTTTCATTGAAAACTGTAAAGACCATTTTGAAGTTCAGTGCGAATAAATTAACAAAACACGTACAACCTACATTATAAATATTGCTTATATTATTATAAATGTGAAAAAAATGAATTTTTAATGTTGTAACTCAATCACACAAAATCAGCGCGAGCGCGTCACGCTTGTAATCTCCTGATGAAGATCACCGAACGTAATCACAACTAGTCGTAATAAACAACTTAATTTTCGCGATTATTCCCGTGTTAATTAGGTAAAACATAATGTCAGCTTATTAGATTTGGATATTCAGTGTAAAACTAGCTCATACCCTGGACTAACACACGAGTATAGCTACTTTTTATTCCGAAAAATACTTATAAACCGCGAGACGCAACTAGTAAACAGATAAATAAAGGACCTCATTAGTCGAAAGCAAGTGAACTAATGACAAAAACACATTCCTTCGAGTCGGAGTCCCGAGTCCCGAGCTCCGAGTCCCGACCGCCGCCGGACGGCTCGAGCACAATTGCAGCTAATAAAGCAGCGTAATAGACCGCTTCCAGGATCTTCCGGGAAGAGTGGGATCTTGGGCCACTTTAACCAATTTTACTAGTAACTAGCGAAATTGGTTAAACTGGCCTAAGAAGAATAGCCTAGCCAATAAGAACAGTTTTAGTTGGTTGTTGCGTAAAGTGACCGGAGCTACTCGTAGGTACAATTTGCATGTTCTATCATATTTAAAGGTATCTGATTGGTAAGTTGTCAAGTAGTAAGAGATGGTGCTTGCGATTTTTATAACGATGCAAGAGTTAAGACTTTTTAATAGCAAACTTATTCTGATTAGTTTGACTACAAATTAAAAAGTAATCAGGGAACGAGTAAATTAATGAAAGGTTGAATTAATTTAGCGGTATCTATTATATAGATATATTTTTCGATATTGGTAAAATTTTACCTAACACTAACAAAATAATTGTCAATCATTAAAATAAATAATGTGACAAACAATAGGATTTTTAGTGCCATGGAACACAAATACAAAGACAAGGACAACTAACACCCAGACCCGGAACAGAAATTTATATCTGGAATTTTAGTTCTTTGTAATATTATGACTTGTAAAACTATACGTGAACGTTGTTGCACTTGTGTCTTTCGAGAAGTAGGTCCTCCTCACTACTTTTGTAATGGACTCTGTCCATTACCGATAAATTGTCGTGTGTATCGTCTAGACGGAGTTTCTTGATCTCCCGTCGGATTGGAGAGAGTGGCCGCACTAACTAGTATTAATCTGTGCCATGGGAAACGGATATTTTCCAGAACATTCCATTAGAGTAATTGACGCAAGTGAATGAAATGAAGATTATTAATAAACTGTTTCATAAACATGCTGAAAATAAGAGTTTTTTGTCAATAAATATGAAAGTTAAAGGTGTTAATTGTAAGAAACTTCGAATTTAAAAAGTTTATTGAATTAGAATAAAACTTAATTAGAATTGAGTCCATACAAATCGGATCAATGAATATTTTTATCGTAAATTACAAAATATACCTCAATAAAAGTAATACTGTTTTCGATGGTAAGCGCATCACTTGAGAACGACTAAATCGATTTAGTTTATTTTGATGTTTGCATTACCTACTGAGTAAGATTTTTGGGAATTATCAGAAAGGCAAGGACGAAGGCCGAGTTTAAGTCCAAATCTCAATCCTGTAAGGACAACGGCCAATTAGAGAAGTATAAAAAAATCAACTGTTTCATACATTTTGTAGAGTGACATTGTCATTTTTCTATGGAACAGCTTTTTTAGCGCGAATTTTACACGCTTTTTATTGCTTCACCTGTATGTTTGTAACCGACTTCTTTGGGCGCGATTTTGACCCACTTTAAACGGTCAGACTTCGTTCAATCTTTGTAGATTATATCGAGGACTGATGACAATACACTAAACAAAGCGTGTTTTTTAGTTTTTTTGAACTATTAATTATAATTAAGAGTACTACAAGGCTTTTACGGTTTACGACTCACCCGTTCCTAATAACCCTGCAGTATAAAGTGCTACATTCATTATCGCAATGATATTCCGATACGCGTATATTTTGTCATTAACAAAAGCAACATTATTTTCGCTCCAAACGGTTGTTGCTCCGCCATTGTTCATGTAACCAAAATTCCAGCCTTCAATTTGCACAGTTTAACTCGGATATCGGATCGTTGTGTCAGATTAACACTCTCGTTCATAACAATATGTAGAGAAGTTAAATAAAAGCTGTTAAATAAAGGTCTACAGTACTGTAAATAAAATGTTAAGCCCATCGGGGAATGTGAGAACTGTATCTCACTATGCAAAAGAATCTGTTTGTCTATGTAACTGTACAGTTGTTGTTCTTCATGTCACGAATAGTTTTATACCAGTTTAGCAATTCATACCTTAGAATATTACAATTCCTATAGGCAATTTTTTATTACAAATAAACTTGTAGATAATATAATCTAATGTTCGGGTAAAACCGCAGTACCTACTCTTAATATTGTGTGTAATATTACAATGAACTTCTAAACCAAAGTGACGAAGAGTGAACATCGAACAAGGAAACAGTATAGATGTTGGTGCGGTTTAATAAAGTGAAGTTAGTTGGTACCTACACTGCGCTCTACATTTTTGTATTACGCATAAGTTAAATAACATTTTTCAAGCTAAGCAATTGCTAATCAATGTTTATAAGTAAAGCTCCTGTGTTCAGTCGTATAGAAGCTAAAGCAAACGCCACCGCAAGTTCTGTGAATGATTGAGTTCTCAGAACTAAGCAGAGCATGTTGGTGTTGTTGTCCGATATCACAGCATAACATGAAGCAGTAGGTAGATTACATACCTGGATAGCTGGCATCTCCCACGCGACGCACTGAATGCCAGGCAAACTAGTGTGGAATTGGAATACTGCTGTTATTTTGTGCTGTGCCTATTAGGTATATTGTAGTGTAGGTACTTATGTGTAGATAGTATAGGTAAACGTAATTGTAGGCAAGGAATGCGTAAATGGTTTAGATTTATAGTTTTGTTACAATTATTGTTACGTGGGAGTGAAAAAAGCCGACCCTAACCATACCACCGTGTGGAATATAGCTGTGAAGAGAAAGATAGAAAGAAGTACGAGAGACTTCACGTATTGATGATTTCTTGAATGATGTACCTAATGTTTAACGTAATTTGCGATTAACTGAGTAAGGCGGCTGATGGCAAGTGGATGCGTAAGCTAAGAATTTATTACCTGTGTGTAAGCAGAATATTGTGCCATGTGACGGTCTTCAGGAGGGGCCATGTCCAGAAGTGGACTAATATTCAAAAAAACTGGTGATGATGATAATAACGATAGATTTTAGAGTTGGCACAACATTTTTCTTCTTTTTTCACAATTATCTTTTTAAAAATTCATGCATGATTTTAATTTAAAATTCAATTTTTATTCCCATTCATTAATTTAATTTGACACCCATTTTGGTTGTAAAATCTATGTAAAAACAAGACCTCTAAAGGAAGCGCAGATATCTGTAACACAGGTTTCCAACCTAGCACAGACATCTGAGCGTAATTTAGTTAAAGCTTTTTGTCTCATTTTTTATGTATATCTCATGTAAGAGACCTACAAATTGTATTTTTGAATAAATATTGATTGATTGATTGATTGATCTTTAGTCCTTTAAAACGTTTTGCTGGTCATTAAGTAAATTATTATGTGCATTATTTGACCTTTCACATAGATATATACACTACACTATCCAGCAAAACATCACAACTTACTTAGTGACCGTTTACGCGAAAGTGTTAAAAGCGTCTTAAATTCCACGACCTATAACCAATAACCGTTTCTCACACAGATAGCCGACCAACTACTTATTACCAGCTACCTACCATACGTTACGAAAACTTAATATATAGGGAGGTACATTTTGTATCGCCTCCAGGTTTAGCGAAACAAACAATGCTAACCGTATCGAAACGATAATCACGGCTGCAACAGTTTAGACTGAGTGAATTAAATCGCCGACAGCTTTCCGACGGCAACCGGCAATCTGTCCAGTCGTGATTCGAAAGCGACCAAGGGCTTGAATGTTACTTTGCCCTTTGAAATGTTATGGCTGACGGAAACTGAATTTTGATATCCGCGTAAAGTCTGTGCGATTCTCAAGCGGGTGAGTCTCGGGAGTGACAGGGACAAGCAATGTCGCGTATGTCGACTGCACTAGAATTAAGTAATCGTAGCTAGACATAGTCTAGAATTTGGATGATACTGTTTTAGTTTTAAAAACCTGTTCGTTTATAAGACGCGCCTCACGCACCTGTTTTATCCAAAAAGTTTGTAGACCAAAACTGTTTGTAGTTTGTAGACAAAAAAAAATACGGTGCGCCTTTATAATTTTCGTTTGGTATTTACAAAAAAAGTAGACTAGATAATAAACATTATAATTACTTTAAATAACTGGTGACTTTTGTTAAGCTTCCAAGCAGAGCAGCGTAGTATCATACTAAATTTAGAAGTCCAATGTATCCGGACTTGAATGCACTGTAGCAGGTATATTTCCAGCGTGGTGGAATATGGCTTAGTCACCCTTTGAGGGTAGTCCTGTTTCCCAAGCAATGCGCAGTAGGAGAATTAAAGGTTGAGCAGATAGATAGACAGTTACATTTTTAACTAAACGATCACCTACCATGTTGTCTTTTCATGTCTTTTGTTTCAAACAGTGACGTCATTGACCAGATAATAACACAATTATTCCCCGTTCTTGAACTTCCAACTGCCAGTCAAAGGTGCATCGCCTGAGTCGCGGCCAATCGTTATACTTGCATTGTTAATGAAGGGTCGAACTGTCAGACTCTGCTGAATGAGGGGGAATAATCGGAAATGACTTAGCATTTGCTAAACGCTAAACCAGCCAGTAACCATACATTATTAGTAATGCTATTAAATTATAATCGTGTTTTGGGGTACAGTGCAATGTGTACGGAAATGTATTCGGCTAACAAATAGTTGGTGAATATTTCCCTGATTGATACTAAAACTGGCTGGCTGGTAGGCTGGCTATTTTAAGGCAATAGATATAAATTTCTACCCTATAAATACTCACATTGATATGAACAAAGAAGTGTTGCAGACAAACCTTGACATTCGTTTAGAATTAGCCCCTTTTTACCTATTCTTAGCGCAAAAAATAGCTTTACTGTGATTTTTTTGAATGAAATTTTGGAGCAGTTTTGTTACTCACTCCGAATAACAAGCCTAAACATTTAAAAGATCTCTACTCGTAGAAAGCTTAGTTACTTTACAAGTTACTACCACAATCAAGTTGAAATCTGTAATCAATACAATACTCAACGAATTCCTTTGTAAATATTTAGGGCAACGTACCCCAATTTTTACAGCCAGTCCTTTAATTAGGCCACACTACTAGCACTCCCATTACACACGAATGCACAGGTAAACTGATGGGAGACATTCATTTCGGGTGGTTGTATATTATAACGGAACAAATAGCACTGGATTTGCACGGGATAAGTCCGATATCAGTATTTGGATTTCTGCGTCTGAGCACGTCTGTTTAAGTGGATGTCCGCTTCTCCGCGATGATACTTTCTATTTTCAATACGATGAATCGAACGTAACTTTGTATTGAGCTTATCTATTTTTGACTTTGTATTAAATGATTGTTATCAGAGTTTGTATAAGTTTTAAGTGCAACATTCTTACCGACAAAACCTTTACCTACTTTGTCTTTTGACTCAGAATTCGTTTCTTATTTCACATTTACGAACTGATTTATCAAACTATGTACGGTTCTAGTTTGAAAATTAAGTCTTAATCAAGAATCGTTTTCATGATTACCAGCCAAATCAATCTATTAGATCTGGTGCCCCATTCAAACGTTCCAGTCCTCGCCATCGACTCGTCGCGTGTGAGCCAGTAATCAAGCCAGTATTTACGATCCAGCGCTGTCGTCGTTTATGCTTCGTTTTCTCTAATTGGCTGGCGACATTTGCCCCACTGCTAGTTTGCCCCACAAATGTATTTTGATGTGGAGTTGTTTACATATTGTTGTTTTGTTAGAATTTATTGTAATGAATTTTGTATTTTGCTTTTTCAAAACTAATTTCAGATTAATTTGATTTAATAACATTTACATGAATATTACTTCATATGAAGTAAATAAAATTGCTGTAAAGATGTTGCCAAGGACAAATACAATGAAAATCTTAGTAACAATTTTCTTTTTTTCTTTTATTATTTCAAAGAAAATGGTTACGAAAATTTTCATGAATGCTTTCATATCATATCTTTATCTAGAAAACTTACCAAGTGCAGACGAAATATTTATATTACTGGCACATACCTGAAAGCGAAAAGAAAAACAATTACACAAACAATAAAAATTGTAATTTAATGTTTAACAAAACGAAATCAAATTCTCGCACAGCACTGCATTAGCATTGGACACTTCATACATTTTTCTTTTAACCTTTTGAATCTCGCCCACGCCCTTTCTCATTTGCCCTGTAATTTAACCATAATTGTCCTTAATTTAAGGTTTATTATCCTTTGATTGAAGCATTGTGAAGGTGCTTAAAGTGTCGCTTCAAAGCAAATTAATTGTTGCAATTTTGAAACTGATACAGTCTTCTACATTGATGCTTATTCAGTTGAAATAGAGGTGAGAGTGTAATGAGATTGGGTTTAGTAACTGCAAATTGAAGTTGGTTTTGTATGAGTAAAACACTGTAGCAAGCGAAGTGCAGTGCATATTTGCCGAACAGCTTATGCGGTCCGCTCATTCATTTCGTATGAAAAGCGCCTTGTGATTTTGTTTCATTTTTGTTACGTTTTGGTTTATTACGATGATTTCTGTTTGCAAAAGTGACTTCGTATTTTAAGCTTTGGACTATTTTAAGTGGTATTAAAACAAATGAAGGTAACGTTTACTAAGAGTTCTAAGACGTAGTGACGAAAAGACGAAAATTTAAACCAAAATACAAAGGAAGACAATGTTAATAAGACTTAGACCTACACGTCCTGGCTTTAAGTGTATTTTCAAGTGTACTCGTACCTAAGTTTAAAGTTTTTTAAATTACATACTTCTTTCCCTTAACGAAACATTTTTTTATTTCATTTTTAATCATGTAAAGTAGCTAAAATACTACAACATCGGTACAAATCAAATATCACTCTTCCTCTTGAGTTAAAACAACACAACTGACCACTATCATGAATTAAACGACACAAAAAACTGTAGGCCTGTAAAACTTATCATCAAGTCATGTCAGAGCCCGTTGGGCAACCTAAAGATCACCAAAAATGGGGGAATCGTAGTGGAATAGCGAGTGTCTTTTGGTCCCCTGCAGGATCGAATTGGAGAACTCAAACGAAACTTCCCGATCCCGAACAATCCACCGTGCCTATACAAACTTGATTTTCCTCTTTTTTTTCATTAAGAAACATAACTTCCACCAGTTAAGAAAGCAGCAAGATTCGCCACACGAGGACGAGGATATATCGTCGCATAAAGCAAGTCCCGGAGCCGGTCCCGGTGCCGGTGTGGCCCACACGCAGACTTATTGTTATTTACCACGGGCTGCATTGAATCTGTCCGCAGCGGTAATTAGAGTAGGTAGGTCTGAGATATGACCCGTGATTTAGGACCTGGATAAGTATTTATACTATACTTTGATCTTTGATACATGTACTTGTATATTTAGATCAGGCCAGAACGTTTGCTAACTGGTGCATTTCTACTAGGTTTTGACAATCAATTCAGTAAATTGAGAAATAAAAAGTTGCGGTTTTAATCCATTACATTGGGTCTAACATATAAATAGAATATTAAATAAAATAATTAGGTAATTCATAAAATAATTAATTTAGAAAAGTGTCAATGACACTGGAGACAAACACAATCAATTCCGAATTCTGTAGTAAAAGTGGTTCATAATGATGAGTACCTATTGTGAGCCCTTTTCGGCTTAGCATACCTTTTCTTTATAACTCTGCAGAAACAAGTACTGAAAGAGATCATTTTCAGCGATCAATCTGCCACTTATTTAGTGTTGGATAGTTTTGTAACTCTTACAGTGAAGAGTTATTATTTATCTATTAAATTAAACTATAAATAAAAACTTTCAACCCAATTCTGCTTCTAATCATTTGTAAGTATTTTCTTTTGCCTTTAATTCGTCCCCTCTATTTACAGGTGTAATTAAGTCCCAATAATTTCTCAGTACATGTTTGTACTACAGCAGTTACAATTAGAATCCTTTGATGTTCGCCGACACGTCTTCAATCAATCGTGATCTATTCAAATTATTTACGATAAAAGACTTGTAATTATCGTTATCGCTTTGAAGAAGCGGTTAATTACAAACTACGACAATACGAAGGAACTTGAAATAAATAGGTACAGACTAAGGGTTAAACCAAGCTTTATTTGAAAATAGACTCATGTATATTTTTAATCATTGTTTGGTGTATTTAGGTCTTTTTCCTTATATTTGGCTTCATCTTTCAAGTAGTCAGAATTTCATATTCACAACAAATCCAAGTGCCAAGTAGAAGCGAAATACTCCTCACTCGCTGAATGACGAAATATCAAAAACTATTACGCCGACAGAGCTGAATTTGTAGATTATTTTTTATGCTAATGTGAAGAGACGTGCAAATCGCTCGCCTGCTGTTAAACATCACATTTGCCCAAAATAGGTCTGCGTCACCAAGATTTTTTAAGATATTTCAACCCTATTTTTTTTAACTAATTTGCAAAGGACACGCATCAGTTTTCTTGCCCAGCCTAATAATGTTAAAGACCCTACAAGCCCTACATTTATAGAATTAACTCTATTTATATCTAAGTTCTCATAAACTACAGTTAGTATAGTTACGTGTGTAATTTCGCGGAATAACTCATAAGCTTCGCTGTTAGTCGAGCAGGCTACATCCACGTAACGAGCCGACTTAGGAATCACTTGTGATTGGGGCCATGACACAGGCGAGGTGGGTACCTCGTCTATGCTATGAAAGCTCTCTAGTGAGGCTGGTGGTTTTTATGTATTTTTGATAGCTTCTCACGCTGAGACAGCTGAGGTTTTGATGAAATTTTGGTGTGATAAATACACTACACGAAAAGTAAAAGTATAAGCCCTTACTTTTTTGACTACTATATTTTTCACACCAGAAATTACAAGCGAAAGGATTAGGTTAAGGAGGAAGAAGATGCAAAAGGAGGAGGAAGGACACCTAAAGCTAGTGCAACAGCTGGCGGCCTTATTGCTATCATCACACAAAATATTGTAAGGCTGATAGTTTTTGAATATGTAAATATCCCTCAACAATTTGGGTGATAAGGCAGGCAGTTTTTACCCTCAAGATTTTCACTTTTACTTTTCTTTAAAGCCCGCGGTTTCTCTGGCCTCGTGCACAACGGGCCCGATTCTCGCGGTAGGTAAATATTTGAAGTGCACACAGGACCGAGAATAAACTGTGTCTATACGACGGGATATCGATCACCGGCTCCCTCCTTTAATTGTAGGCCTTCATTTCTACGATATGGGGAAAACCAGGATTGACCGAATTGTTTTGCAAACAGAAATGATTGGAAATAATAATTGTGTTTACATTATCGTAGGCCAAACTTCATAGTTTATACTTATCAAAAAATCATGTGGGCTTAAGTATTTTTTGTGAAGTTTTTATGTAGGTGTTCTTAGGGCCAAAATAAAATAAGTACGAGTATATCTTATCACTGAAAAAACATTTTTTTCATGAGTAGATTATTCTAATAAAAGGTATGGTAAAAACCAATTTATTTATTTTTTTTATCATCATCAGCCTTCAAGGTCAACTGTTAGGCTTGGCTTCCCAAAGTCATCGTCGTCTTATCTACGAGTATCTGGCTATATTATTTTTAAATCTTTTAGGTAGCAGGACTATTAAAAATGAATAAAAATATTAAACCCATCTGCATTTGGTCACAAGCGTATGCTCGTATAAACGGCCTGTCCAATCAACGGCTGGTCAAAAAGATCCTACTCCAAGAATAGTCCTGCCTTATAAGAGTGCCATTGAAATTCAACCTCGAGTCCGCGAGCCCCGTGGAAACAGTCATGCAGGTCACCAGTGAATTGAGATTAACTAACGAACCAAATAAACGAATCGGATGCATTGTTAGGTGGAAAGAGGGAAAAAAGTATCAAAACGGTTAAAAGTAAATGTAGCGTTAAAACAAGGAGTTTTATAAATCTTTTCATTAAAAAATATCGCCATTTATTATCTCTATTTATTCTGCAGTAGACAAATAAAATTGTTGTAAACTCACTTTCTGAGATAAAATAACTTTACAGAAATTTTTAAATTTACTATTCACAGAAATGTACACCGTTCAATCTTTTATTCTTTCCTCTCTCTCCTTTTTTCTTTTTTTTCTTTTCTCTTAATTTTTTTCTTCTGTATTTCTAAGTATTTATTAAGTATTATTATTTTTTATGTAGGTTTATATGACACAGTTTTTCTTCTATATTGCACACCCCGTTTTTATATTTTTCTTATCTATCCTCTCCATCCTAAGGTTGCCTGGAAGATATCGCTCTCAGCGATAAGGCCGCCAGTTGTCGCACTAGTTTTTAGGTGTCCTTCCTCCTCCTTTTGCAATTGTGAACTCCTATTGTGAACAATAAAGACTTTTATATCTAATAAGGTTGCCTGGTAGAGATTGCTTTTAGCGAAAAGACTGTCAGTTGATGCACTGGTTTTAAGCGTCTTTCAGCTTTTAATTTCTGGTGTGAACAATAAAGAGTTTATCTATCCACCTATAATTTTACTGGTGGGTTCTGGTCGAACGCGTAATTTATATAGTAGGTATATTATAATAATATTAAAATAAGTTTTACCGATACTGACATTACTTACTGTTGTATACTGTATGGTGCAAACTGTACCAAAGTATTAAGTACATTGATTGGTGTACAAACCGGCGTGAGCTGGGAGCCGATACAAAACCGGCAATCAGGGAGTTAGAAGGGCGCGGGCGCGGGCGGTGTGATTGCACTGGGACTCGTACAATTTGCCATGCCGCGTTATTGTGACGGTAGAGACAAGCTAGAGAATAGCGTGTAAATGTGAAAGAGATAGATAATCAATTTATCATGATATGCATATAAAATTTAGCTGAAAAGATTGCGTCTGATATTCTCAAGCAGAAGTTGTGCCACGTTTGCCAATTTCAAAATGGTTCTAAATTCATGATGTTGATTTTGCGATATCTCTTTTATCATCATACATGTGCGCCGATATAATTAAGAATACTTATAATACTCTGAAAATGTTTATTTAACTCATATTCTGACGTAAAATACGTAGAGAGTATTTGATAGATAAATGTATGAAAGGAAAAGGTGCATGGGTACCCGAAGTCGAGAAGGGCTTATAATACCTACTCATCATTATGAACATGTTTTACTATGGAACCAATCCGGAAATCGCAACAAAATCTGCTGTTCCAAACATTTAGTCGAGACTCGAGAGTTATCAACATTTTTCTACGGAACAGCTGATTTTTTTCCAGATTTCGGGTTTGGCCCTATGGTAAAAGGTGTTTATAATGATGAGTAAAGTACTACGCGCCTTTTTCGGCTTAGCATGGCCGTTCCTAACCCTGTATGAACATGAAGTAGAAGGTATAATTATAAGATAATAAGATACCTACATGAGTATACCGCATTCCAGCAGCCATTCCGCAAGATATCTAATCCTGGTTGCATTATTAGAAGGCGTGGCGGTAGACCCGTCTCAATAGACCGGGGCGTGGCCCGATCCCGATTTATGCTCGCTCCCAGGAGAACTGGTCGCTTTGTTCCCTGATATGAGTTATTGCTGATGAATCTGGAGTGGCGATTTTCTTGATTATTTTTGGAGTTTTTGGGTCTTATCTTTGAACAGAGCGTGTTCGAAAAGTAGTAGCGATTTTTTTTGTTTTTAGGGAGTGTTTTTGAATCCTGGTCATTAATATTTTTTTATGGAGCGTGTTTAAAGAGTAGGTGAGCAACTTGTGTAGGAAAATGTGGAAAATTTAGCAGTATTGCCAATGAAGTGAACTTAGTAGAAATAAAAATGGTTGAAATAAACGGGTTGCTAGTTCAGGAAAAACAGGTTACGAGATTAATAAATTAATTACCTACTTGAAGTACACTGGCTACCTAAAAAAGTCGTAGGTTTATGGTAAAATTTAATCCTTAACCAGATCTGACAACAATTTTAAAATAATATATACATATATTTTTTTGTAACAGAAAAAAAACACTTTACTGAATCGTCTGAAATAGACACTAGGCACGTCAGAACCGAATTTGATTATCACAAGTAAAGGTTTTTTTTTTTCAAAAATCTCCCATCTTTTCACACGGATACAATATCTCCAGTGTCTCAGGCGCGTAATGCCAATCGATGCATCATGTCGCGCGTCGCGTCGCGTCGGGGGCGATATCGCGCGCCGTAAATCGCGGACGGCCGACGACCAATGAATAAATTGTATTGCAGCGGCGCTCGACCGTGAGCTTGGAGACGTGGATGGAACCCAACATAGAAAGTAACTAAGTAGAAACTTCTTTTAAGACTTTCGTATCTACCTTTATCCATAAAATTTTTGAAATTTTAATGATAGACCTTTTCTTGACTGCCATCTTGCAATAGTATTGTTTACAATGGAACAGTCATGCTTTTCCACATTTCTCAATTCTCCATGTTCTCCTCTTCCACTATCATTTAGATTGTGTAATACATGTAAAATCGTTTATCCAACATATTTAAATGAAAGATTGTACAATATACCTACGTCACAGTGATCACGAACACGAATTGTCTTCTCGATCCTTGTTTGACTTTTAACAATAATTTACATTTGAATTTCCTGATTTGTTATAATGAGGTTTTCTTCATTATTGTAGTCATTAAATAAAGAGACAATTAAAAAAATGTATTAAGCCTGAATATTTCAAAGACGTAAATCGCTAAATTACATTAGATGTCTGAATGTCAAACCCATTCTACCAAACAATATCTCCGGCACCGCGAAAATCGCTCGCCCATGCGTTGTAGAAGAATGGTGTTTGTAAATACGCCGCCGCGGGGTGTAAAGTCTCAATTTGTTGAATTTATTTGGAGGATAGTGTTTTATAGGTTGTATAGGCGCGTTGTTAGAACCTAACAATGCAGCGAGATTTATGGGAAGAGGGCTACAGTGAGGGAATATTTCATTTTGTAGTGAGTAAGGATTTATGCCGACCATTTTTTTATCATTTTTTTTTATACATCATAAAAAAAAATATAAAGTTTTACAATTTTTTTATAAAATTTTGTTTGAACTAAATTCGAGTTATAATATTATTCCAAACAAAAATGATAACTTGCCTACATTTATATTAAATTAACAATTTTTTTTTACTTGTACTCGTATGTTGTACCAATTAATATCAATATAAGTATTATGATGTACCTAAACCTGTAAGATGAATATAAAGATCGATCTAGCTACTACATTTATCTTTTTGTTCTTCGATTCTTAGTTTTGGTAGGCATACAATACCAATTAATAATTAATAAATAAACACAATGTGAAAATTTTGAGAAGTAACATTTATATCTTTATCTACAACTCACAATCGCAGGTGATTCCCACAAATTTAACTGAAGCGTAGGAAACAGACACTTCAGACACATTATTTATTTCATATAGAATAAAAACAAGAATATGGCAAACTAACATAAACACTGTTATATGAAATGGTCTATAAAGGAGCGCACACACTAGCGCATAACGTTCCGAATAACCATTACTTACGATTTACTGTGACGCTGCTCAGGGTTACGGTTATCGTATTCATAGTTTTTATTATTTGTCGGTATAATGTTATAATGTAGAAAAACTTCTTAGCTCTAAAAAAATATAAACTTTAAAATATTAACTATAAAAAAAGGTTTTCAAGATTTTTGTTATTTTATATGCATTGTCTGTAGTAAACTGATAAATTTATTTAAAATACTAGCTGACCCGGCAGACTTCGTACTGCCATACAGTACTTCTCTATGGTACTGCCTAATTAAATATAAACACTGCACAAAACACTATTTACAATTTTATACTTTTAGTATATTACAATTATAGGTACGAATTTGTTTCGTGTATCAGTCTATCAGTTGACAAAAGCAAACTCATCCATGAAAAAAAAAACACTGACATTGACAGTTTGTTGTTGTTTCAACTTTTTTTTAATTTGATATGACTTGGAGTCAAATCCTTCGAAATTTAAAATTCCTTGGTTTTGATAGATATGATTGAATTTGTACTTGGTACAGAGGTATTAAAGTGCAAATTGACTCTTGGACGTTAGGAACATACCTACATTGCTTAAACAACAGCGAGTGCAATAAAGCTCGTTTTAGTTAGAAAACGTTTGTATGGGAAAAAGAAAAACGTAAACGTAAACGTTTCACACTCATAGCTCCCCACTAGGAATAAATCCTGTGTTGTGAAAGGACTGTTTTTAGGGTTTTTCAATATTTCTGAGAGATTTTCTTAATATTTTTTTCCGTAAGAACCTTCTCCTAATACAACAAAAAAAGAATTAGTGAAATCGGTCCAGCCATTCGCGCGTGATGCCGTGACCAAGGAAAACGGGTTTCATTTTTATATATATAGATAAGTGTAAATAAAATGTACCCTGGATCAAACAAAATAAAATACACTTTAAAAGTAAAAGTTACTCGATTTTATGGTTTGTCACATAATTTTCACGATTAAACGGTTAAACCAAAAAGCCGCACAAATTGAAAATGAGATTGAGCACTTTTTAACTTTGAATTCAAAGATATTAAGGCTTTGATAATTTATTATTTCTGTTTCCATATTAATCAACAAATAATTATACCTGATCTATATCACTGATCTCTTCTGTTCTTTCCCAATAAACCAACCAATACTTAATTTATCTTAATTTATTAACATTTTATCTAGAACAACCCAAACACAAAATCCAAACTTTTATCCAACTATCAACCCAACCATTCCAGTCAGTCGACCGTCGCCGTCGCTCTATTACCGGATAATCCCGTATCCATGGACATAAATCATAAGTTATACTATACAGCCACTAATACACTATACTCGTACAGCCACCGTACAGCCATACTGCTGCCGGCTTGCGCCATTGTAGCCGAGTCCATTCAGCCGAGAATGCAGTGATTTATGCGATATGTACTACGCTTTAGATGAGTCAAATGAGTCTGTAATCTTGAGCTACGAGTATCTGGGTCACTAGCGAGATTTTCAATTTGGTAGTCTTGAGAAATGGTTAGGAAAAGTTTTGGTGCGTTGTCTTGAGATGTCTTGTCTTGAAAAGGATAAAAATTGGAGATATACTGTTTTGAAATGTATTTTTAGTGTATTTCCGCGGCGAAACGCCTAATTTGATAGATTAAGGAGATAATAGAAATAGATAATTTATGTGATAATGATGTGGGTTTGTCAACAAAATTTTGTACAAAAACTAAATAAATTAATTTTTGTACGCGCTGGGACGGACTAATTTGAATATGAAAAATAATTAATGTTTGAATAATTCTTAATTTTTGCAAAAACAAGGGCATAAGAAAGTTTATCACCATGTCAGTCTGGGTCTTAAGATTTAAGTATGAATAAAAATAAAAATGTATAATAAGTGTAGATCTGTAGGGTGAAAAGCAATAATAATTCATTTTAATCCAAAACGACTTCCAATTCGCAAAGCTGACTTGCTAATTAACAAAGAAATTTTGGAAAAGTTCATCTCAATAAGATTAAAAGCCTTTATTTAATAAGGTATCAATTAATTATGTTGTCGTCGAGAGAGCTGTAATCAAATTTAGATCAGAGAGGATCTCAGGCCCGAAGAGGCGAGAGGCTTTTCAAAATGTAATTAGAAATCAAGAAGCTGTGTATAGTTTATGTTAATAGTTAGTAGGGATTTGTACGTGTTGCAAAATTATAAAGAAATAGATACCGCAAGTATTTTCTCTTGAATACAACTAGTACTTACTCGTAAATGTCGGACTTTTGACCTTTTGTAATTATATTTTTGTATGTTGTTAAATGTAACTGAATGTTTAAACAACTGTAGCGTTTTTAAAATTTCTAATACAACATTTATTAGGTTAGTTGACGGCTTAACGTGGACTTATTCACGATAGTAAATATATTTAAAAAAAAACAGTAATCTTTGTTCACAAAGATTATAAATAAACATCGATCTAATCCGACTTCGGTGTAAATAAATAAAATCTTTTACACTATGAAAATTAACGTGGTTTTGACGTGAATGTTCCCGTGTTATTCCCATGTTATCTAACTTAAGTTCCTATCAAAAAGTACAAACGCAAAAACTCTATCTCTCGACACAGTAAACTTGTGATCGTCTAAAAAATCTATTTGTAACCGAATATTGGTGTTATTTGCCGCTCCATCAGGCAACGAGTCACATCAAACGCAGAGAAATTGTTCGTCGACCGAACGACGCGTATTTCATAGAAATAATATATTATTTGATAGAATATTATTTTATACTCCCCCGCAGTTCGGGAGCAATGGCGCGGAAGGCTGTATGAAATGTTTGAATAAGTATTTTCTGATGTGAGAGGAATCAGCTTGAGGTAGGAAGGTTTTTAAATTGAGAATATAGGTTAATAGTAAATGTTTTTGTTTTTATCTTAATCATAGTAGGTTCATGGTCGCAGCTTTGCTCGCGTAGCGAATGAAACGAAATACTTATTCCAAATTAAGTTTACTGTTAGCAAAACCAACAAGTTCAATTTTTATGACAATTTGTCTATTAGATAATTATCACCCAACACTGTACAAAATATTTCTAATTTTGAAAAAAACGTGATGAAAACATTATTTTATTTCATTTAAAAACAATTTTTAATTTTATTGAGACCTATTACTAAATGAATTTAATAATATAAATTGCGCGAAAGCACTTTAAGAAAACGACAGATAAACGATAAGAAAGGATTTACAAAAGTAATTCAAGTAAGATACGTTCAATTCAACAAGGCTCGTTAAAAATATTTCGTGTCGTTTATAAGAAAAAAACTTTACCCAGAAAAGTCTAGCAATTTGTGAAAAATTTACAAAGTTAGGAATTCAGATTTTAGCCTTTTTGTTTCATTTGTCTAATAATTTTAGTAGGTGCGTATTTATAAAAGCAAATGATAAAACCAAGAAGTGATTTTGTTTAAACGTTTTTTTTATATCTTGAATTACAGCTCGTAGTTGTTAAATATTCCGAATAATAAAAATAATAATTATTGTATTTGCATACTATTTTTTATTCAAAAAGCTATAGAAGAGGGTTCCTTATGTACATTTAATAAGGAAAATGATACAAAAACAAATTATATCAACTTAATAAAAGATTTTGACTTAAAACAGGAAAATCGACGAAAAACATCTCCAGAGCCTCCGAAAAAACTCTTGAACATTAGGCTTTTAATTTTTCCGATCTCTCGCAGTTGCTCTGATGTTTGTAATTTCCTGTGCTTTGAAATGGAGAATAAATATTATTTTGGATAATATCCTGTCCGGGGACGGATCGTTGAACTTCAAGCTAACAGTCAAAGCAGTGAGTTTGTAAACTTGGGGCCGCCTAGAATATACGATGGCCGTCAAACTCTGTTAGTGTATTCAGAATCTAAATTAACTAATGTAATGTTTTTTTTTTCAATGATTAACTTATAATAATGGACAAGATTGAAGAAATGGAACGGGAGATGGGAGATGAAAAAAGTTTCGCTTGCAGGAAGATCTTATAAAATCTTTAAAAGTTTTCATATTTGAATTTGCATAATCGCAGTTATACATTTATTTCATACTAACATATGATTGGAATTTCGCGCCCGGGGATATAAATATAGCATATACGAGTATCACTCAGGGATGAAAGCTAGATGTAGCTTCATATTGGTGAAATAATTTATGAAAATGGATTGGTAGTTTGGAAGATTACCCTCTAAAAACATATATACAAACTTTCCCTCTTTATAATATGTTTTAGTATAGATTTTTAAATCAACATTGACACTAGTATTGCTTCCCAATACTAAACAGCAATTCATCAAACATAGTTAATGTTATGTATAAACCCAAATTGTTTTTTCCCGTCGATGGCTCCAAACGAAACCGAGAACAAAACAGCTCGTCCGCATCCGCACCGCCATTGTCCCAGCGCGTCAGAGGAAACCGGACATAGGACAACAGGCTTATCGGCGATTAAACGATTATAGCTGTTTATATTCAGGAGCTGTTAGCGTAATCATGCAGCTTGTAGCTGATCTAAGTACTAATTGGACGATGACTCGTTGGCTGTGTTTTGTTTATGTGATGGCTAGAATTTTGTGTTTAAGCTCATGTCATGGTATTCAGAAATGGTGTGGCATCGTTGTAATGATGTGTTTAAATTCTCGAAATTGGAATAGATATAATAGACCTTTTATAATATTTTTATAGGTACTATTACTGTAGAAGTTTCTCAGACAAATAAGTTGGATAGTGGTCCCACAATGAACGTGGTTAGTAATCATGAGTAAGTAACATACACACTTTTCAGTATTATGTCGTCTTTTTGTTACTTGAGTATACAGAGTTATAAGGAATGGATATGCTAAGCTGGAAAAGGCTGATAGTATTCATCATTATGAACAACTTTTACTTTGGGGCCAACCCTGAAAAAAATTAAACTGTTCCATTAAAAAATGTCAATGACATGAACTCTTTTCGGCTAAGTATACCTTTTCCTTATAACCTTATACATATATAAGTGAAATCAGCATCCTACATCATAGAAAAAACAATTCAATAGAACAATAATATCGACAGAACTTTTCGGGCCAGCATACCTATTTTAGTTTAGGGTTAGAACTAATATAATAAACAGTTTCACAGCAGTACTCCAAGCAGTTAGCATAGTATTAACCCGAGGAGGGCAAACAGCTGGCCTGTAATTGTGGTAACTGGTCGTTACTGTAGTTAGCAGTTACACTATCAGATCTAGGATCTGATACCAGTGTTGATGATAGTGGGCCGAGGTAAATGCTACGTGTGATATTAGAAATTTAGAATGTGTGTTTGTATTCCTCGGAGTGGTTGATAAAGGGTCTAAGACAAATGTAATAATGTCGATTCTTGAAGAGACCTGCGATGCAATAGAGTGACATTTAACATAAAAAACAAGGATCGGACAGTATAATTGTATAGCATAAACGTATAGCGTACCCTACTTCATCAACATCATCATTCTCTACCTTTAATCCTCCCACTGCTGGGATACAGGTCGACCCTCGAAGGGTGATTAGGCCATATTCCACCACGCTGGCCAATTGCGGATTGGTGGATTCACATTACGCCATTGAATTTCTTCTCCGGACGTATGCAGGTTTCCTCACGTTGTTTTCCTTCACCGAAAAACCAGTGTTTTGTAAACCATTTGTACTACATAAGTGATTTTGAATATAATGACTTAATTCGCTGATATGAGAAGATACTCAAACAAGATAACAACAATAAACCCCAATTCAAAACTTCAAAATCCCATCGAATAATATTTTCAGCCTCAACCCAGCACCTATTCCACACATTTTGTCATCAGTCGAGGGTGTGTCTCGTATATCAGAAGGGTAAAGGCCGTTCAATTTCCGGCGGCCCCTATTATGATACCGGCCCTATATCGGCTGCACCGGCCCTTTCGGCTTACTACGATATTCTTACTTTGGACATCATTTTATTGAAAAGTGAGCAGTGAGCGGTGAACTAAAATAGAACTGAATAGGTCATGTATTATCAACCTTATCACACCATCAGTATGTTAGTACTACTTCGTTTTTTGTAAACTGTACTTAAGTACCTACTTAGCTAGATAGTTTTTTATTTATTCAACAAGAAGTACTGCATCTTATACCAAACGTATACCGGATTATAAAGAAAAGATATGCTAAGCCGAACAAAACACATAGAACTCATCGTTTTGAACAACTTTCACCAACACTCAAAATCGAGAAAATCAGTTATTCTATTGAAAATTTTCAGTAAAACAGCTGTCATTTTTTCAGAATTTCAGGGATTTTTTCGTGGTGAAAATTGTTCAAAATGATGAGTATAAAAGTTCAGGTGGTTCGAGGGGTCGCACTGATTAGAAAAAAAATCACATGGATCGAACCAGATCGATTGATCGGCCGATCCACGTGGCCATAGCCGAACTATGAGCCCTTTTCGGCTCAACGTACTCTTTCCTTATGAGCCTGTAGTTACTCGTATACTTTGTTTTTCCGTACAATGAGTTTCATTTACAAAACTTTATCAAATTAAACTATAAAAAGGTTACAAACAGAAACAGCGACAGTAACTTTGCATTTAGCACAATTTACTGTGTTTGTACGCGTAATTCATCGTGTTCTAGCTAATGCAAAGCAAACACCCCTAAGATGGATGGCGGTGTCCCGTTACTAATGCACCGAGTGGACAACGGACCCGCGGCCGCAGTTAAATCAATTCCGAATGCATCCATCATTTGAGAGCTGGGGACCTAATGGTGTTTGGTTTTCATTATCTGATTAATTTGCAGGTGTGGTTAAGGATCAGTAAGCCTTTGGTTGTGGACAAATTGTCTTCTTAAATAGTTTATAAGGAAATGGTACGCTTAGCCGAAAAGGGCCAATACTTTTACTATGGGACTAATCCTGGCATCGTTAAAAAAATCAGCTGTTCTTTTATTTAGAAAAATGTCAATATCACTCGACCAAACGTATGGAATAGCTAAAATAAAAAACTAAAATAAAAACTTTTGCGATTTCTGGGTCGGTCGTAGTAAAAGTTGTTCGTAATGTAATGTAATGTTATGTATGTATGTAATGTACTGTAACCTCTTTACGGCTTAGCATATCCTTTCACCTGATGTCACCTGATGGTGAGAGGTCACCAAATTCAAATTCAAAAATTCAATAGTTATTTGTTATACAAGAGTGCAATCACTCATTTTAGTTTTTTCACTTGTTTTCAAGTTTCTTGTTTTTACTAAAAGGTTTAACAATGACGTGAAAAAATGCCGCGTAAAGAACCGCGTACAAAGCAAATTGAAAAAAGAACACCAAGAAGGTTCCGAGTCTGAGTTTTTAACAAATTAAAAAAAAGTTGTATGATATATTCGGCACCATAGAGGTAGCAGTAAATAGGTTTAATGTTTTTTTTAATTCACAAACTTAGTGCACACGATGTTCTAAATTCAATTTACTTTATCCTCTAGAGAATAAAAACGGCTTTTCCACTCAGATATTGAAGATTAAAAATACTCTTTCCGAGATGGTGGGATGAAAAATTAATTTATTTCAGGTACCCATAATCAGTAAATGTACCCATAATCAAAAACAAAACTCAAAATAAAATTAAAGTTATTACACAGTCAAATTATTATCATTATTATTGCTACCAAAATTACATTAAATTAAATTAGAATTAAAATCATCATGTCAAAAATAAAATAAAATAATCAGACAAAAATAATAATACTCGTAATAAAACAAAAATTGAAATGTCGTTACAGTGCTAATTCTAGTACTTTCGCTCCGGCATCGGTACCGATAGGTGTCTATGGCAACAACGCCGGATGAAAGCACAGTCAAACCTAGCCGCGATCATACTCACCGCCGCCTATGATATAAGTGGCCAACAAGTGATGGGCCACCTGATGGTAATTGTTCACCGTCGCCTTTAGACACCTTCCATACCCGAAACATCTTCAGTGCGTTGGATACCAGGATTCACACCTACCTTTACCTTTATTCACGAGTAGATGTGACAAAGCTAGAATATGGATACCCTTTGTTTCTCTCTTTCTAAATTTATCAAAGCCGTTTTGTCCGCGGACTATGCTAAGCCTGTAGGAGCGTTGTGCCTGACCAGTAAGTGGATTGGGAAAGTTTTTACGTGAAACTTATGACAGTTCGTATCGCAGTTGGACGATGTTTTCTTTCCAGAGGAAGGATGAGCTAGATCTAGTGTATTATTCTTCGTCTGTGGACTTAGACTTGGCTGGCATTCTAAATAGGGTACAAGCCAAAAATACATTTTATGAACCGCTAGAGTGTGGAACGAGTGCCTGAATGGGTGTTGGGTGGGTGTCTTCAAGTCGCTAGTGAATCGGTATCTTCCGTATCGTTGCTTACCATCAAGCGAGAAGGTGGTCAAACGCAAGCTTATTACTGAATAAAAAAAATAATCTGTCATCCAGGCTGATCACTAACTTTTAATACGAAAACTCCACATTTTTGCGTTTCATAAACGTCTCGAAATATATTCTGCATACACAATAAACCCCAATAAACATTTATTTTTACACACCTACGTACCTACGTAGATAATATATCGCGCACTGCGGCAATGGAGGCGTTATCTAGTTACACGGATGATCGCGGACGGTTTATACGATACATGTATCGTTTCGATACATCGACTAGAAGAAACGGCTACATTTCAGCCTGTTTGCTAGAATATTGGATGAAATGGGTTGAAGCTATGTTATAAAGGTTGAAAAAATGAGGCAGTGGTAGGTAGCTTACGAGTATAGCTATGTACATACAGAGGCACACTCAAGAAACGTTAAACTATTAGTCAACACAATAATAGTTGTTAGAGCTAAGTAGATAAAAAACAAACTTTATAGACGTATAAATAGGGACAGAAAATTGAAATCAAAGCAACAGTTAAATGGTCTGTCAGCCTACCTGATAGTAAGTGGTTAATTAGTATCAACAGCATAAGCATGATGGCCAGTACGATGCTCATCAAAGTCTAGAACTTTCTCGAGTCATTTACCTCTAAAATACAGTACCAATATCCACCTTCAGCATAAATCCGACCCAGCACCTCTGGACTCGGATAATTCCATAAAGCTCCAAAGAACGGGTCGCGATATTTCGTTAGTTTCGATCCGATTTCATTTTATGCAAAAGACGATCCAATTTCACATCGGAGGGCGACCGAGAGACCTTCAATCGGGATAATACTATAGAAGAATGATCCGAATTGAATTCGCGACTTCCCTCCCCTCTTTACCCCTCCTTGGACCTGGTAAAGGAGTTGCCACACTCTTACAAAGTAGTTGAATGTACTTTGAATTAAGAATTTGTTCGAATGAACTGGCTCACGGACGAAGCGCTACAATCAAAGTTGTAACTTCCAACTGATCGGTTGTTTTACGAAAAGTATACAAAACTATTTAAAAATTATTTACTTGCAATAATAATTTTCAGATTGACAAGTTTAACATTTTCGGTCGACTACTTTTAGGCGATTCACACCGCAAAATTCAAAATTAGTTTGGTCTAATTCTATTGTGATATTTGGTCATTTGTATCGTGTTAACTAATTTTGTCGATATAAAATAACCAATTTTATATATATATATATTTTTTATTTTTAAAATAATAATTTATTTGAATGTATTTCTAAGTATTTATTATTATGTAAATGTTTTTATGTAAGTATGAGTATTCTTCAATATTGCACACCCCGTTTTTATATTTTTTTAACTATCCTCTCCATCTTAAGGTTGCCTGGAAGAGATCGCTCTTAGCGATAAGGCCGCCAGTTGTCGCACAAGTTTTAGGTGCTATAATCCTTTTGTTTGTAATTTATGGTGTGAACAATAAAGAGTTTATCTATCTATCTATCTCTCTATCAATGATCGATGTTTTTATCTATAATAATTATTATACTTGCAGTGCTATGTAGCAGAGCCTTTATCGCCAAATATATCGCGCCTTCAAGGGCCCTGAGTCGGCAAAATGTGTTGGTCGGTTAGTTCTCAGGATTTTTATTAAATTTCTCGGGAATTCAGCGAGCTGAGGTTGGCACCCTTGTCTTTACGATGCTGATGGTTGGATTTTCAGGGCACTTGTTACGTATTGCTTGATCTTTTGTTTCCTGAAACACGTTTAACGTCATTTCTTGCATGATATTAAAAAATAAATAGTATTTAGTTTAAAGTTACGTCTTGCTATTATAATTACTAAAGTTTTTTATGAGTGTTTGCGTATATTGAACAATTTTATATATGATAGTGAGACTTAAAAATAACTTGCGCCAGGTATGATAATCAGAAAAGCTTGAAAAGCCATATCTGAATAATCATAATTAATTACCTATTGCCTGGTAATAATTTGAGAATGCATTTTTTTGCAACTATATTTTTGGAAACCAACTTTGTTTAACTTTTAAACCCAAATTTCACCTCGAGGGTTTTACTTTTTTCAAAATTTGCTTCATTTTTGCATGGAAATTTTTACTTAACGTGTCTGTTTTTTATTCGACAAGAACTTTTCCATTTAAAACAACATTTTTGTCCTATATTAAACAACAGATGTTATCCTCAAGCTTTTCACAATTTACCCTAATGAGCTCTGGTCTAAATGACCCGAAAGGTCCGCAACACGCCCCAGGAAGGGTTAAGCCATATCGCGTTCCACCACCTTTCCTGATAAATGGAAGCCAACTTTTATACTCCAATAGGCTTAGGAGACCCAATGGACGAAAGGTTCTACTCACGTAAATACTTGGGGAAATTGGTCTTACAAAATTGATATGATTAAGAGGTATCACAGACGACGTACCTACCCAATTTTTGCTGCTTTTTCTTCTTTCTTTTTCTTTCTCAAGCTTGTTAAAGCTGTAATGTAAATGTGCTAAATGTAAAATTACTACATACCTATTATCATTTGTTGTGTTGAATTTAGCTCTGTCTATTATTACTTGTTCTGGGTGGCGCAGGCCTGTTATGGGCAAACGTGACGTTTAACATCAGGCGAGCGATTTGCTCGTTTCGTCACTTAATCACATTAAAAAAAAAACTGTAGACCTACGTCTTAAGAGTTACAAAGTTAAGCGCACGATTTTTTTGAATCCAACGTCTGCGGAGTGTGTATATCAATTTTGTATGTACAGACAAGATTTCTCTCATTTAAAATATTAAAACAATACCAATTACAGAAAAAAAAATCTAAAAATCTCTACTACTCTTTATTACAACATTTACAACTAACCTAATAGCCTATTACGTTTTGTTTTAAAACCCTGAAACAAATTCATTTCTAAGCCGTAACTCATTAAAATTAAATCACAATAAAACCAACACTATTAAGGCTGGAACAGACGTCTCGGGACTGCGAAATAAAAATGTTTATAGCATTGTCCTTAATTTACGTTCTCTTTAACGACGTCCGCTGAAAGGGCTCCTCTCTAATTTCCGTGGCTTGGGTGAGGAAAACTAGGGAAGAGAAAATGATTTTTCTTCATAGCGTATCGATAATTTGATTAAGATGTGGTTGTATCGACTTTTGCTGCTGATGCGATTGCATAAAAGCTTTTAAATATGGGAAGATACGTACAAAAACTTGCAATTCTGAACCATAACTGATTCTGAACCACTCAATCAGCAGTTTCAAATTCTACCATAATATGTTGATCTATTCATTATACCAATGTTAAAGCTAGCCAAGCCGACCACTGGCAAAACACAGCGTAAGATTGTGATCAATAGCGTTCTCTGGTGTCGGAGGCCAAGCAAGACCCACATTGGGTCGCTGCGCCAGAGTAGTTAGTTAGTAACGTTAAATTAAAAATGCGTCAAACGATATGTATGAATGATGACAAGCAATAATGTATTTTCTGTTATTTAATACGTTCAAAAACTATTTCAGATCGATACCTTTCCAGTTAACTTTTCTAATGGAAAAACGTGACATCAATTTCCAATCAATCACATCTAAATCATAGCTCCATTTTGTCGCTAGAGTTTTTGCTACTCCATCATTATTGACTCATCATTATAACGTAGCTCTATTTATTGTGATTGATCACTCGTCAGATATTTGTAAGAGGAACGTTTTTGTATCGATAGTCGATAATTGGACACAGTGACATCTCTATTAGTTCAGTTTATTTTTGCCTCAATTTTATACCTTAGCTGTCAAGAAATAGGTAAGTGAATTAGTATTATTACATAGATAATTATTGTTTTAGGAATAACGATGTGTGTAAACAAGAATTCCAAATTCAAGGTTAACTGTTAACATACGAATAACATTTACATTTTATTATAACTTTCTGACTAATTTATTGAATATTTCAATTATAGTTCAGTGCAAGGCAGGGCATAATTGCACGCTTGTCAGGCTTGTAATCACTCCTTGAAAAAGATCACTGGATGTGATCGAATCTATGGTCATACACTATCCTTCTCTAATATGCCTTGATAGTGTAATATAACGGGAAAGTGTTTTAAAAACGAACCAGGCATCAGGCATACATCCATCAAAATGTTTTAAGAAATAATTTCAAGAACACTTTTCATGAAAATATTTTATTATTTTGCCACATTATGAACTGTAACATGTCTGGCAGATAGGTAAGTCCTTCTAAATATTATAAACGCGAAAGTTTGTAAGAATGTATGTTTGTTACTCTTTCACGCAAAAACGGCTTAACGTATTTCCATGAAATTTGGAATGACGGTTGTTCACGGTCTGAATTAACACATAGGCTCCCTTTTGTCCCAGAAAACGCGGGTAAAACCGCGGTGCGCAGCTAGTATACAATATTCCAAAAAGTAATACACATTTCTCCGATAGCCCCATTCTCCGTGATGAGAACTAATGACCCGTGAAGAGCGCGATACAACACATAATGCTGTCTCGGAATATGACTATATTATGTTTATGTGTCGCTTTACCGAAATAAACGATACGTGAAGCTATTGAAAGCTGCTGAAGAATGATTCGTGAATGTTAGGATTTTATAGTATAGTTTTTAATGTTTTTTGAACATTTTTTTAAGTTATCGACAGCGTTGAGTTCTTCTTTTCTTTCTTCTTCTACTTTTTAACGCGTTTTAGTATTCGTTTGAGCACCAACTCGTCTGTTGGGAAGCAAAAATGTGGCCGAAGATGGAGCACGCAAACTTAGAAGATACCTATTTACTCTCACCTTCAAAAGTTCAAGATTATATCTCTGAGGAAACAAGGAAGCCGGTAGTCTGAACTGCTGGTCTTTCAGAGGCATGGTTCTATGGTAATAGTTATATATGACAATAATTACAAAGAGATTCTATCAGCTTAGTGCTACTGTTTTGAATAATCTTTTATTAGTTAATTTTATGAACGAAATGCTGTGTTATTGCACCCTTAAACTAGCAATTGAGAGAAAGAGCTAATAATTTAAACTCTAGTGCTTTGAGAGTAACTATAATAAAGTTATAAAAATAATTTTAATAGAAAAACTTTAAGACGTCGTGAGCTGAAAGTTCAAATAACTCGAAAAGTTATATCGCACCTAAAACCCTAACTTATCCAACCAACTAACCACAGAATAAGTAAGAAACTTTAAACATATTACAAGAAAACTTTTTAAGCATATTATTCCTGTAAAAAGTTAAAAAGTGCAGTCCCGAGCACTGCGACAAAGTTTCGAAGAAAACCTGAACAAAATCGAACAAAAAAGAGCAAAAGAACAAAAGAGAATTCGACATAACCTCACTGAGTAAATGACCCATACCCTGTATAAGTTACTAACGATCTTTACATAAAGAACAAGTTTAGCTCAAAAAAATAAAGTAGGAATTTGGTTGCTATTTTCATGGACATAGAGTCGTGAGGAATGGTAAGTAAAAAGGTGGTGGAAGTGTATGTCTTATCAGCAGTGTAAGGTTGAAGCGCTTTTGCTAATTATCAGAAGAAACAGTTGGACGCCAAAGAGCTTTCAAATAGAGACTGGACATAATCGTCACTGCAAACTGTGTTGTGCATTTCACTTACCTCTATTCACTTTTATAGTTTGATTCTCTCACATTTTTCACAAGTTTCATGGGGTTTTCTTTCTTAAAACTATTTTAGCTGACAGTGCAATTTTAAAAACTGTTTTCAAACGTATTATTTTCTGTTCAAGTATATTTCCGCCTTCAGTTATTTGAAGATGAAGTTCCGCGAAACGAATTAGTGCAATTTTACATAAAAAAAGATTAAGACTGTGCTGAATTGCTGATATACTATACTTCCTATTCTGTTATCATACAAACATTCTGAGTTTCATTCAAACACTGGTATAAGTCGGTCTTCCTGCACTTTATAGAAAAGGGTATGTCCCTTCTACGCATTAGCTCAAACCTACTCTTTGTCCACCTGCAATGCAAACAGTATCGTTATCCGCTAACGAAGACCCCCCCCCCAGCTAACTGCGGGCCAGAGGGGGGAGGGCGTAATTAAAGGCGTTTATCTCCACCAGGTGGCGCTAATGACCTGATATGGAACTGAAAAACAATTGTAGCTACTTATCTTACTTTCTAGCTATGTTAGAATTGTCACAGACTAAGTAGTAGTTACTTTTAATGTACAGGAGAATACGTTTCGATTAATAAGAATGGAAATGCACAGATTAGAGTAATAGTTACGCTGTATGCTGGGCTGTGGATAAGCAGATTTCTAACATTACGGTGCTTGAACTTTGCTTGGACTGAGCAAGTGAGCATCCGCTCGGCTTTATAAAATGGAAGCTACTGAATTTTCAGTAAAGATTTAGCTAAACAGGACGGGACATGTGGTCGGTCAGACGTCTTGACAGCATGTGAGCGAAAAGTATGCGAATGTGTAAATATTTTTTTATCACGTACCTATCTCTGTAATTACTAAACCTATTCTGATAAAGTTAGGAATAGGCTACTTTTCATCAACATCATTTTAAATTCAGCTTTTAAAACTATCCTTGAAATTCCCAAATCACATTTACCCTTTCACCCCCGCTCTTAAATTAAAAACTACTAAAATATTCCACGAATTTTTCATCTGGCATTTTTCTTAAAATTACTGACGGAGCCGCATCTCTATTTCATAAATTATTTTTGCTAGGTGTTGGATAGGGGTAGTTCTAGAAAATATAGAGATTCTCATTTCTATGAAATTGGGTACGTTTCAAGAAAATGAAAGTTATTTCAGACGACAGTTTTTGATAAAATAGGATATTGAAAGAAATAGAGGTTGGCTGACTGACTAGAAATAAAAAAGATTTTTTTTTTCGTGGATTTATGTAAGGGGATACATAAAACATATCATGCATGGGCATGAGGTTATAGAAGGTATCATGACAATATCATATATTATATGAGATAATAGATCATGAAAACAATCACCTGCATTTTAATACAATGAACACTGGTAAAATATGGTACTTACTCGCTTAGTATTGAGTTGAATGCCCCGATCTAGATCAGTCATCTTTTTCAAGGAGTGAAAACAAGCGTGATAACAACACCATATTCGAAACAAGGCGTTGTTTTTCCGCTTACATTTCACACCAGCTGCGTATACCAGATCAGCGAGACGCAAGAAAATTTCATAAGCACAGATGATAGCAAAATCCTCGCACTAGATAGGGTAAGATCCCTCTGCATAATGTTTTCTTCCTTATGTTTTTTCTGCGACTTTTATTTTACGCGATTTGTACAGTGTACACAGGTTTTAGGTATCAAGCCAATAAAAAAAAATCTTTAACTTTTTATCCTAATGTTGTAATAATTGTTAGATTATTTGAATCACAGATGTCATCATCATCATCATCATCAGCCTATCTAATGTTTGTCCACTGCTGGACATAAGCCTCTCCAAATGAACGCCACAAGGCACGATCTTCTGCCTCACGCATCCACTTGCTACCAGCCGCCTTACGCAGGTCGTCGCTCCACCTGGCCGCAGGGCGCCCTACTCTACGTTTGCCGATCCGTGGTCTCCACTCTAGAACCCTACCCCAACGGTTGTCGGTTCTCCTAGATATGGCCAGCCCATTGCCATCACAGATGTACGATAGATAAATATCTGAATTATTATCATCATTGACCTAAAAAATTACAGCAGTATCACTCAGAAACTATAATATTGACCTTATCACTAAAAACGTTTTCTATCAGGCAGTACATCATACTTGATAGATTTACGGTAAATCTGTTCAGCAATACGAGTTTATTATCAATTGACAAAAATGACATTTATGATCTACAAACACAGTCTCATAGTATAGCTCAATAAAAAATAGTGTTCATCTTTATCATACTAAGTTTGCTCTACTATTTTCATCGTAATATTGCAACTTTTTTTTCGCTCATCAATGGGATGCATTAATATTGGATCGTAAAGCATTTTTACAGTAGGCTCTCGAACTATAAGGCAGAGATCACACCAGAATACGTAATAGGAAGTACGTATTACGTATTCAAATAATGGCATTAGGTTTCTTGGGGCAAAGCGCGATATAAGCATATTGCTTTTTGATGACGGTAATTACGTTTTTGGTGCAAAATTATTGGAAGCACAAAAGCGTTTTTGAAGACAAGCGTGTAAGATTTGCTTACTAATGGTTTTTATGCGTGTATATCAGTCTCTTTACTCGTCTTACAAAAAGGAGGTTATCGATTTGGTTCTTATGGATTGTTATTTGAGCTGTGGGTTAAAATTTGTGTTATACTCAATAGTTTACTTACATCCTAATGCTAATCCCAATCCTAATTTTTATCCTTAAAACTATAAAAAATGTGTGTGCCTGCGTGTGTTGTTAAATATTTTTTTATCAAAATTGTACGGCAAATATGACATCATTTTCGAAAGATTTTTTTATTTTTTTTAGATAAAGAACGTGACGTCATTTTATGCTGGTGAGTATCGGTGCCTTCTTCAGTACTCCGTGTTTTCAGTTTTCATGTGAAAATGTTTTTCAATGCCTTACAAACGTTTTATAGGAAGTCATAATTACAAGTTTTATCAATCAAAACATCACCTCGAAAAGTCAAGTAGCTACAACAAGTTTTGAAAGCTTTCAGAGAACAACCTCTCCCCTCTCCCCTCTCCCCTCCTCCCTCCGAGATTCCACCATTACTCGTACCAGCTCCTTAAATTCGAATTAATAATGAATCACTCCTTAACTTGGATAATGTTTGTCGATATACTCTCCTAAATGTAAACCCTCAGAAACCATTACAAGTACGTAAATGACATTGCTTTGGACGGTTTACAAACCGGCTGATAAATTTTATTGGTCCGAAATATTAGTGTTATTTTCCTGTTTTTAATACTATTAAAAAAAACTACTCATGAATAAATTTGTTACTAATAAATGGCTTAAAAACCACACAAAGCTTAATCAAATAATAATAATAAAATAATAATAATAACTTTTTATTATATGAAAATGACAACGTTTTAGAATATTTTTTTTTATAGACACTTAACTTTGTAATCAGAATCAGAACATTTATTTGCAGAACATGGTCGTACACAAAATACAGAATTGCATACATGGTGTTAGTATTATTAGTTTTCAGTCTCATGCTCTTGCCACGTGTGGTGTACCAATATTAGTATGGTTAATAAATTAGATTTGATTAAAATTAAGTAATAACAATGTCAAAGTCAAAGTCTAGTAAAAAAATAATTAGTCATTATTTCTAAGGTTACAGTCAATAATTATTACATTTTTATAAGTGTGTCAATTGGTTAATCATTGTTACATATCAGATTTTTTTTATCTAAGTTATGAGAAACTCCGAAACTTCGTAATAACATTTTTTGTGCTAATATTAATTTTAATTTATTTTTAAACATTTGTAATTATAGAACAAAATTCATGTAAATATAAGTTTTTAAAAAGAAATAAAAAAATATATATAATGTGCAAAGTTTGAACTAAATCTGATCGTTCAAAGTAGTGATAGTTCATATCGAGTCCAAAAGGGTCGTTTACAAACATACAGGTGAAACGAATGAAAGCGTGTTAATTACACTTAGGTTCTAGTTTATGTAAAAACTTTATCTGGCAAATAAATATAATAAATACAATTACTATCTAAGCGTTACTATTATTTGGTGAAACACGCCCTATTTCATTAAAACCCGCTTCATCATTAATTCACACACACTAAACGATTTCGGCTCAGATTTCCCACGACTCAATTTATCCTATAAATGTTACAGCATAATCTTCTTAGATGTTTACTAAGTAAGTGCGGTGTTTGATACTATTCATATTGAACAAACATAGATGTTAGAGGTAAAATATCAACTATATTTTAGTAATAGCTGCGGCCCGCGGTTTTGCCCGCGTTTTCCAAGATAAAAAGAAACCTATTATTTATTTATTTATTTTTATTTTATTTTTATTTTTTTATTTTTATTATTTTTTTTATTGTGTTAATCCAGACCTTGAAAAACCTTTATTCTAAATTTATCAATAAATCACACCTACGAGTATATCAACAGGTGTGATAGGATTCCAAATATCTAATAGGTACCTATTCTGCCCTCTTAACTCCAAAAGCGGTACCTATCTCGAAAAAAAACACGGTTTTTTATGCATCAGAACTTCAGAAGCATGTAAAAAAGAAAACAATTTTTTTTGAGGTTTCACTCTTTGGCTTATAAGGGCAGTATTACGCTCATAAATTCAAAATACTTGCTAAAAATAAACTCACTGCATCGATATCTCATTTTACACAGCTATCGAACCTGTCTTTCATTTCATATCTATTGCATATTTAACCGACATCTAAAAGTGGTGTCTACTTGCAATAATATTGACATGTGATTAATTAGTGACAGTGCATTCTAGCGGCGCCGTGATCGTGATATCGAGTGGTGCAGCTGTCCGATTGGCTCACAGACTATGCAGGGTTATACAGAAAGGGTAGGCTAATTCGAAAAGGGCGGATAGTACTCATCATTATGAACCACTTTTACCAAACAAGGGACCAACCCAGAATTCGAGAAAAAAAATGAGCTTTTCCATAGAAATATGTCAATGATATTCGATAAAATGTATGGAGCAGCAGATTTTGACTCAGCAAGCCCACACGAGCCATAAACAAATGGTTTTGCCACCGTTTTAGTCCACGCGTAGATGTGACAAAGCCAGAATATGAATGTTTGTTCATTTCTCCCGGGATAAAAACGGGGGAAAGACGATTTGTCCACGGTCTATGCTAAGCTTGCAGGAAAGCATAACTTCGTCTGTGATTAGCCTAGACATTGAGCTAGCCAAGTCTAACACAGTTTTATAATAGTAAGTAATAGCATAGGATAGGCTACTTTTTATAGTAAACCGGGCAGTTCTTGTAGAACAGTGGTTAAACCCGTAGGGCATAGCTAATACCTATTATGTTTCATTCTATAGAAATACCATAAAACCGAGGCCTATAATAATATTCCAAGAGATAATCAGCATTTGCTATTTGCATGAAATACGAGTGTAATGTAAGTCGTGTCTCGGACACGACACTTATACATGGCCAATAAGGAAATGTTATTTGTCAATGCGAACCGATTTCTGGTGCAACTTCGTGTTAAGTGTTATTTACTGGCTGGTCGATAACAAATAAATGTGTTTAGGTGGACTACTTACCGTCAGGGTAGATGCGGTCAATAGGCATGACGACAGTATCAAAAAATCGCCGATTCAATGCTTTCAGGGGACTAGCCAGATTAAAAAATTTTAAAGCACATGTTTAGTTTTATTTTTAAAAACACAGATTATTAAGATTTTCAATAAATTAAAACATTAAAATACAGCAATCGGCCATCTTGTCAGAAACAACAATCACAGCGTATGACGTCACGCTTCAGTGAACTCAGGTCATCCGCCGCTCATCACGCATAGACACAATGACATGTTTACTAGCCGTGACGTCAAATCGACGCCATGACACAAGCAAGCTGTTTTCGGGCACTGTTGAAAAAATATGTGAAAAATGGCTTCAAACTTCGTTAAACTTAAGTTTATTACCGAAATAAAGGCTTTTTTGTAAACAGTAAATGTGTACTCACATTATGGAAGAGGATTTTAAAATCTTTCGTCACGCCTATTGCAAGCCTATCTTTCAACAAAGAAAAAAAGTTCGTGGTTGGTTCTTTACTTAACGACAAGGCGGTGAGCCTGGACAGACAGAGATGGTGATATATTGAGCAGCATGTGGCAGCTCCCTCTGCTCGTAATGACACTACACGGCGACCACGGCCGCAGTTTCAAGAGCGTTGGAGTCGAGAAGAAGGTAACAAAAGCGCTTGATAAATGAAGTGATCTAAATGATAAAAAAACCTAGGAACTTTTTTTTTATTAACTAGAAATACTTCATTTTACATTTAGAAAACGCGGCCTATTTGTAAACCCGTGGTCACCGCGCAGGTTCGAACGAGTGGTTTCTCCCGACTGAACACTGGGCAGGAATTGTAAGCTTTTCAATTCCTCGCATTACTGTTAAGTGAGGCCTGACTATCCGTGAAAATGTAGAAAAACCCTTGGGGACGATTTTAGGGTGGGTTTATAGAATAAGCGACAAGCAGTATGTATAGGGCATAGGGGATAAAAACTGAAAGCAAGATTTCGTGGTAATTTACATTTCGATTTATTGTGGATTTTAGGGTTTGGTAAAATCTCATGTTGGATTTTCTTTTGGGAAAGTGGCACAAAATTATATAGGTTACATTTTCAGGAGCAGCAAACAAACCAACCTTGAAATCGCAAAAAAAAAACTGTTCCATGTATTTATTTTGTCGAATGTCATTGACATTTTTCTATGGAACAGCTGATTTTTATGGTTAGTCCCATGATAAAATCAGGGTTCATAATCCCTAATAAGCCATAGTAATAATGAGCCCTTTTCCATTTTGCATATCCCTATAGAAAAAGTTTTTTCTTCCCTATAGAAATGAAACTAAAACGCAGATGACGTATCCTATAACACAGCGTATCTCGCAGTAGCACCACGCGTCGAATCGCGGCGGTCATTATAGCCAATCGAATAAAGTGGTCCGACCGTCCCTGGCGACCTGCGAGTACATGCATTGTTACCTGTTGTCCACGAGCGACAGTAGGTCTAGGTATACGAGCTGCCTGTTCAGTTGATGGTATGTGAATTGGCAGTACGAGACGTGATAACGTTTGAACGTTTGAATCAGAGCTAGAACGAATGTCAAAGTCTATTTGTAAATGCTACGGTTTTATTTACGAAGACAAGAAAATGTTTTATTCAAAAACTATTGACAATACTTGGTTACTTTTTACATTAATATTACAAATGTGAAAGTTGTCTGGATGTACATAAATTTTTGACACTCAACGGCTGGACAGGTTTTGATTAAAATCGGAACAGAGATAACTTACAACCTGAATTGAAACATAAGTACAACTGCGTTGGCTCATCTAGCATAGTAAAGTAATATAGCTATATTTATGTAAATGGAAATTCACCAAAATATTGTTACCTTATATTTAGTTTGTATTTGAATCTTTTACGAATTTGACTAACAAAATCAGAACAAGTTACGAGTACCTACTATAAAATAATTTTCATAAAATCTAGTTACACCTACTCACTTCTTTCTACACGGCCTATAAAGGTCAAAAAACCCCAAACTAAATTATCTTCGTCTAAAAATATCATCCGACAACATCCTCGGTCATTGACCAGAATCCTCCAGGGGTAGCGCCACAGGTTACATCATAGTTAGTACCTATAGGGGTAACGCTGTAGGTTATACCATAGTTATTACCTCCAGTCTCAGAAAAACCTCGACAGAAAGATGAAGCACTGTTAGATTTATGTAAAGTCAAGAACTCCTCTACTGTTGCACATACGTACACAAGCCGTACACATTAAGACGCTCGCACGCTCTGCCCGCTCTGCCCGAATGGGTGATTCCCGATAGATATAATCTGGGTGTCTTCACGTCGCGTGCGAATCGGTTTCTTCTAGGCAAAGATGCTTTATCATAGACCGAATCATCGCTTACCATCAAGCGAGATGGAGGTCAAAAGCTAACCTATAATTTTGCATTAAAAAACAATACTCCCCCCCTACTTGCGGCACTGTAGAGCTTGTGAACTTACGCGTCAAAGTAGAAGAGTTTTTGGCTTCACCAAAATCTAGTGCAGTGCTCTATCTTCCTCTCTATGTTTTTCTGAGGCTACAGGGTAATATGTCGCCCAACTATAAATCGCCGCGATGCAGGGGAGACCCAATTTGTTACATTAAATTAACTGTAGCATTCTCCTGGGATGTATGTACATGTACAGTACATGGTTAATTTTCAAGAGACGGTACATCGTATCCTGTCTTAATGAGGGTTATCCTTAGTTTAGAATCAGGGCTCTATATAACTCTACAAGTATCGTTAAAATTTCAGAAGTATCTCGCGAGGTCTATCATTAGCAACACCTTTGCATCATTAACATTGGATTTGGAACACACCTTCAATTTAATAAAGTTTTTTTTTTACTCATCTTAATAAATATTTATGTATATTAAATGAATCATATGTATCAACAAATTAAATAAAAGTAGATAATCATCTGATGATCAATGATCATTTTTAAGCACTGGTCTTCTGATAGTATCTCCGTCGCCTATGGACACCTAACACCAGATAATCTAGTCGTAACAGAGCATACAGCTGTATACATAAATATTCACTTTCCTTTGTTCCTTTCTCCTTTTTCTTTACACTGCTTGTATAAAACTATTCTAACTACTACTAACTCTAGTAGGCTATCTTTGTAAACTCCACGCTCTTAACACAAACTAGTCGAGTTCCCGTCCCTTATCGCCCCAGAACTCCAGACACTGTAACAGTCCCGTTATGACAGTCCCGCAATTCCGCGTCACTCCCGCGGGACCACTTTATCCCGCACATTGTTGTCCCGTTTTAAATTCACCCTTGTGTTGTGGTTACGCTGCGTTGTGAATGTGATGTCTGGATCTGATTATTTAACCAACTGGCTGGAGAAGGATTTTGCTGTGTTTTCTGCGATTTAAGCAAACAATGACCGGCGCAGTGTTTTAGAGGACTTTTATAGTGTTAGCAAACTTTTTACTAATACTAGGTAACATATTATAACCTGGAATAGCTTTAGCTCTATACTTGAGATTTTTTCTAAACTTTACGTATTGACATTTATTGAGGTTGATTTTGAGATATTTATGAATAAGTATTTTAAAAAGTTTAAACGGGAACGTATCCGTGACACCTCCATTGTTACAGATATCCATAAACGAAAGTAATTCCTTACCATCGGGCGGCCTGTTTGCTTGTTTGCCATCTATATCATAAAAAAGCATGTTGCTTACACTGTATTTTAAACGATTTGGAATAAAGACAATCAATTTTAGCCCAAACAAAAAAAAGTTTTTAATTTTTTTTTGTAGATACTCAGTAGGTATGCTCATAAAATATTCGAATGACGGCCAATTTAAATTAAGCAGCTATGATCCAAATATCCCATCGCACACCAACCCTACCATTCCGTTTAGTAACAACCGAGCTTTATACCGTAATTCGCGTGTAATTTTTAACGGAATTAATACGACATTAAGCGCACAATATTTGTCGCAATAAATAACGCGGCACGTGCAGGGAGAATGGTCACCGTTGATTTATAAAACAACGCTAGGGCTGGCCGGTGGACGGTGGACGGTGGCCGGTGGACGGTAGACTGGAGGATGTAAAGGATTAGTACGTAGCTATGAAAATTCAGAGCACATGTGATTGTCACAGCAAAAATATGAAGTAGGTACATACTGTGTATGTAATATAATATGTGTTTGTGCGTGTAGTATATAAGAGTGTCAAGTAGGTATTAACGTGAATGTAAATGATGTGTTAATTCCTGAAAAAGCAAGGTTTGAGATGTCGATTAAAAAATCGTGTAATATCCATAGCACGGTTGACATGGTGGTTGAAAATATAGAAATTTCTAAACAATAGTGACAAAGGAAGGGTGTTTTATGGCTCAAGCCTTAAAGGCTTTTTGATTAAAAGGTGTATTTCTGCAGCTACTACAGCAAATGTGGTGAACCGGAAGACACTCGTCAAACTAAAATCTACGATGTAAATGCCTATCTCAATAGAGCGACGGTTAAATTGAATCCAACTCACAAGCAACCGCAAAATAGTATCAAAGAATCCGCAAGAACTCAACAAGACAGGTTATTAAAAACGGATGCAGTAGACTCGTTTCAAATCAACCATTAAAACACTTTACAAGAAAATTATCTATAAAACGTCCGATCTTCTACATAAATTTGAATAACTACCCAAGAAACTAGTAATATTTCGCTGATGGCGTATCTATTTTATCAGAAACACTAATAGTTCTTGTACTACAAGCTATAAAGATTATATTAACATTAATAAATATAAGTAAGTACACTTTACTATTTAATTTAATACGAATGAGAGTAGCTTCTCTTTGAGATGTATGTAATTATGTTGTTATGTAAACGTCTTTATCACTAAACTAGCTAACTGATACTCGGAACTTTTTGCGACCCGCGGTTTAAGGGCTTGTACACAAATCTGCGATGCGATGCCGCAACGCAGAAACTTGCGACGCGAATTTCTGCGATGCGATTTCTGCGGCAAGGAAATTCTTTGCCGCAGAAATCGCATCGCAGAAATTCGCGTCGTGCGTGCTCGCAGATTTTTGCGATGCGACGTCGCACCGCAGTTTTGTGTACAAGCTCTATACCATGCGATGAAGCTGAAGATTAAAAGCCTATGTTCTTTTCTGTACCCCTGACAATTTGTTTGCAAAATTTCACGATGATCGGTTAAGTATTTAAGGCGTAAAAGCGTAACGAACAAACTCATTTTGGTTCACCCTTAATCATCACACTGCTGAGATGCCACGTCTACTCGACTACCCTTGAAGGGTGATTAGGCCGTATTCCACCACTGCCAAGTGCGCCATTGAATTTTTTCATATTCACATACGCCATTGAATTTCTTCCCCAGACGTATGCAGGTTTACTCCCAATTTTTTCCATCACCGAAGAGCCAGGAATCTGAACATTCGTTCATAAGATTATAAATGACGCATTGGCACATAATACTAGGGTAAGATAATAATAAGATAAGATAAGATAAGATAAGATAACAAGATAGGTAAGGTAATACTAATATGTTATGGTGTTATTTGTGTTTTGTTTTGTTATTTCATTTTTATATTATGTTTTGTTTTTAATTTGTTATAAATCACCACTTTGTAATTTTAATTTGATCATTTATTTGTTTGTTGTGTTTTATTTTATTTTTAGTCGTGTTTTGTATAACGTGCGTTACGTCACCGCCAGTCTCAACTGAAGACCAGCGCCGGTTGTTTACGACCGGCATTAGGCTGAGTTGAGACTGGTTTAAGGCAAAAATTGTGTTGTTTCTTCTTTTAATTTTTAGTATGTTTGTTATTATTATTTTTGTCTTAAATAAATATTTGTCTATTTTGTCTAATACATTGGTAAGAATCAGGGGTTGAACCCGCCACCTCACGAATCTACAGCGGCCATTCTTCCACTGAGATACCACGGCGCTTTCGCCGCTTTTGTTCGCTTTCCTTGTATTACGAAAGGATATGAAATATATAAATTCATTTGGCCTCAAAAGCATTACATATCTACAGTTTAGTCAAGTTAAGTATAAAGGTATAATATTAATTGAAAGCTCCCCACTAACCACAGATCATACAATAAAACAGATAAGACAGCAATTGTCTCGGAGGAACCTCGAAGTGCCGTTAACCGGCGCTTTATGTTTATGGAGACGTAAAGTGAAGCTGATTAGCGACGATTAAAACTTGGATGCGAAACAGTTTTAGTGGTTCCGATAAAAGGATCGATGCAGTCTTGTAGCTTACTAATTTGTGCTGTTACTTTGTTTACTTCCTGTCTAACTTTCTACTTCCTATAATAATACATCAGGCGAGCGATTTGCTCGTCTCGTCACTCAATTACATATATAGGGTTATTCGTAAAGGGATGCTAAGCCAAAAAGGGCTCATAGTACTCATTATGAACAACTTTTGCTATGGGACCAACCCGAAATTAGCGAAAAAGAAATCAGCTGTTCTATAGAAAAATGTCAATGACACTCGATGTATGGATTATAAGTGATTGAGTTGAGTAATTACATGATATAATATTATAAATGAGAAAGTATGTGTTTGTGTGAATGTTTGTTACCACGTATCTCCGTAACTACTAAATCAATTTTGACAAATTTTAGAATATAGATAGATTATGCCCTGGATTAACAGATAGAAAATAGGCTACCTTTCATCGTCACCGTTTTTTTTTATCACAGCGCGAGTGAAACCGCGGGGCATAACTATATAAATGATAAATGTTAGAGACAAATGAAAGGAACTTACATATGTACTGTTCCGACTCCACATAAATGGAAACTACAATATGAGTGAATTCAAAAAAAGTCGTTTTACTGACGATAGTTGAACGTGACAACGTCATAAGAAAATACTGATGAAATGGTTTCATTTTTCAAAAGAAAATTTTAATTTTATTTGTTTGATAGATATTTTGTATGGATATAGAGAAGGAGGTAAATGGAAATCACAATTGAATTGATCAAGTTACATTTATTTGTACGCATAAATACAATTACGACAATATATCACTGAACATACATTTAATATCGAAAGAATCATTACCTTTATCGCCGCAATTATCGTTGCTATAAACAATTGACACCATATTCACTTCTCACTGCACTGCACTTCATACTTGACGAAAACATGTAAATGTAACTATTATTGTATAGCAGCTGTCCACGCGGACGCATTGCTCACTCAAGTAGGAGAGAGACAGATGTCGAACGCTGCCGAACGCGGAGGCGCTCGTTGCGCGCTCTCGCTTGCACTTCAAGCCTTAAATGGAACGCCTCAGAGCGAGGTAACGCCGCATACGTCATGTTTTTTCGTGCGTGCAGCCGGCTCCATCGAAATATAAGACGTTGTTACGTCAAAAATATCAACCATCTGATTAACTATTTAATCTACTTCACAAAAAAAAAACGTGTATAAGGCATATTTTCAGTACGTGTGGTGAAGATTTCTAAAACGTTTTTCAAACAGTATATTGTTATATAAAGTCCATACTGGCATAGTACATACTGGCAAGTAAAACTAACTGAACGACGCCTCTCTCCACACCTCCTGCCAATAATCTCGGTCATTTACTTGCGAACCGAGAAAAGGCGGGCCGCAACAAATTTGCTGCGGGCCTTAATACCGCGGGGTCTAATGCGGCCCTCGTCTAATCAGAGATGAGCGCCGATGAGATTTGGACGCTAGCAGAATAGGTCAAAGGTCATGTTATAGCTAAATTTGGAAGCTAGAATAGGTAGGTATGCATGATACAGCTAGATTTGAAAAAACGTATCCTACAAATTTGTATTTTAAATGTCAAAGGTTGAATATTTGCTACTCAATCAAGCAAAAACGGCGTAACGGATTAGGATGACATTTGGTATAAAAGTAGCTTATACCCTGGTTTAAAAAAATAGACTACTTTTAGCCCGAAAAATGCGAGTGAAACCGCGTAGACCAGCTTAAAGGAACAAAGATACGTTACAAAAAATATGAAAAACTGTGATAGTAGGTATGCTATATAACTTAATCGGAAGACTGGAAATAGCCAGTCGGGTTCGGTCGTATCTGGATTTATCCGGACCTCGCCGGTTTAGCGCGGATAATGTGAAGTGGTGTGATATTTTCTTTGAGATATTGATGTGAGTGGGTCAGCTGGGGCTTTGTGTCATTGTGCAAAGTCAGACAGACCTTTTATTTTATTTGTATTCTTATGAAATACTAGCGGCCCGTCCCGGCTTCGCACGGGTAGACTTTGGGATAAACGTAGAGTAAATTGAAATCGGTCCAGTCGTTCACGCGTGATGGCGTGACCAAAGGTGTTGAGAATAATTATAGGAACTCTTTGTTATAACCTCTATTCTCATGCTATTGCGTAACTATAGCAACCGTAGTTTGTTGATGCTAACTTGTCAATTTATAGTAAAAATTATCAGTATAAAACGCACACTGTTTTGATAGATATGATTGAATTTGAACTTTGTACAGAGGTAATAAAGTGCAAATTGACTCTTGGACGTTAGGAACATACCTACATTGCTTAAACAACAGTGAGTGCTTGCAATTCAATGTGAACTTTATACAATAGCAATAAAGCTCGTTTTAGTTAGAAAACGTTTGTATGGGAAAAATAAAAGGGCTGTTTTTAGGGTTTTTCAATATTTCTGAGAGATTTTCTTAATATTTTTTTCCGTAAGAACCTTCTCCTAATAATAACAAATACAACAAAAAAAGAATTAGTGACATCGGTCCAGCCATTCACGTGTGAGGCCGTGACCAAGGAAAACGGGTTTCATTTTTATATATATAGATAGATAGATAGATAGAGAGAGACTTTATTTCGATTATATACAAAATATTTGTAACGTTGATTATACAATAATTAATAATATATGGGTTTAATTAAATACGATCAAATTAAAGCTATGGTACGTAAGAAACACAGACCTCCACCGGGACCTCAAGTCAAGTTTGTAGACAAAGCTAAACAAAGGTATGCAGAAGCTCACGAAACCAGACTTCACCACCATGTGAATTTCAATTGTTAGCACCAGGGAGCACCAAAAACTTGGTGATTATACTGCAACCCGGCAAGATGATTTTATATCCTAATATATATTACCTATAGGCATAAGAAATACCTATGCCTAGATAATATATTGGATACCTATAATATATGTAAATCTACCTATACCTATAGTTAATCCTTGGCGCGCGTAAACGTGTGCATCGGTTGCGTTGTTACACTTGCTATTTGATTTCTTACACAAAACTATATAAAATAAACTCTGAATTTATGTATTATACTTGCAAAATAAACTGTTGAATTGAGTAGTTACAAATAAACTCAGTACTAGTTAGTAGTAACAAATGGTCCTTATTTATTATGACAGTAATTAAAGGTTCAGACAACTATTTTAATAGCTCATAAATTGTGTGAAAACGGCGACTATGTTTCGAGAACTATACGGAAATCCTAAATAAATTATCTGGTGCTGCGCCTTGCGGTTTCACCCGTGATCCTGCAGGAACCCTAATTTTTTAAAGATAAAAGTAGCAGAATAAATTATAACTTTATTGAACACCAAACAAATTACAAGAATAAACTACGACTAAGTAGAATTTAATTTTATAACACAAAGGTCTAATTAAAAAAAAAAAAAAAGTGAAATGTACCCAAGAACAAAAACAAAACCCAAAATAAAATTAGTATAAAGTCAAATTACTATTATTCCCTAAACCGTTAAACCCCCTAATCGCCTAAAGCATTTTCTCGCAGACAACTTTTTTATAGACAAGACTGGAAGGATTGTCTTGTGAAAATTCAGGCAGTCAACTACTTCTTTACCACATATCATTCTAATCTAATATATTTAACTATTTTTGCGTAGGTAGTAGAGTAACAAACAACGACGAAAGTAATAGATTTAAAGAAAAGAATAAAACAATTAAAGTGGAAATGGGCTGGACATAGGTATATGTAGACTTAACGACTCAAGATGGACTAAACTCACGACAGAGTGGATACCACTAGAGTGTAAAAGAAAACAAGGAAGGCCCAAAATGAGATGGAGAGATATTTTTACCAAAAAATGTGGACCGGAGTGGATGAGGAAAGCGCGAGACAGAGACGTATGGCGCGATTTGGGGGACGCCTATGCCGCAGAGGCAACAGCTACCGAGATATAGCTCTACTTTAGATTTAATTATAGTGTAAGAATTGTAATGTAGGTACCTTGAATAAAGGCTTTTTAATTCAAATTTATTTTAGTAGAGTAACAAACATCCAAGCGCACAAACTTTCACAATAATATAAGTAGGAAATAGGATTATGACGGTAGTTATCTTAAGACACCATGTGACATGGTTAAGTTTGTGATTAGAATAAAGGTTGAATTTAATTCAAGCTTGTAAAACTACACAGCTGTTTAAAAATAAAGTGAATAAGTATTTCGTAGGCAAGCGTGTCACGTCTATGCAGATCTTTGCTTCCCAAAAACTATATTTTTTTAACATTAAATACTCGTAATATTGCATTCTGTCTCAAGCTTTGTTAATGGTTAGGCTTTAGGCTTAAAACGTATGTTCACTACATTTAGAGAATTTAATTGTTGACAATTATTTAATTATTGGATAATGTTTACACAAATCTAAACTTAAACTAAATTTTACTAAAAATATCTGCATTTCTTTTCATTATAATACATTAGAAAATAGAAAAGGACGCTCACAAAAGTTAGTTTTAGAATATAGTATAACAGAATCAAGAACTCACACAGATCAGAGAATATAGTCACATCGTCCATCGCAACTCTCTAAAAATAATATAATTTATCTCCTAAACTCAGGAAACTTCCTACGCTTTTCTAAGATTTAATTACCGAAACTGTAGCTTCTTACTAAAATCCAATCTGAGAGCACTCAGGCTCCCAAGACGGTTCCTTACTTCATTATGCATGTGCCGAGAAGCGGTCACACAAGACATGCTTGCAGCTTAATTCCGAGCAGGCTGCGCAATTAAAAGTAAGTGCCGCTCGGGTTTTGACTAGTCTTGATAATTCAGGAAAGTTCTGAGACGATTGGTGCTAGTTCGTGTGTGGGTGTGACTTGATAGTTGAGTGCCTACAACCTACAAGGCCAGCGGTGTTATTGTTTAACTTTTCCGAGGTTCGCATCTGGATTCATGAAATTCAAAAACCTTAAATGCGTCCTAAAAGCTTTAATAGCTGGGCTTACTAACTAAATTTACTAACTTTTAGCTATAGCTTTAGATGTAAATTTTTGATTCGCAATACTAAGTTTTATTTAAAATTTAAAATCTCTAAACGTTGAAACGGCTCAACTTTATTTTTAATACAAACATGTCAAAAAACCAGCGCTAGAAAATCAACTTAAAAAACCGAATCCAAATCGGTTCTCTCGTTTAAGAGCTACGATGCCCCTCTACACCCTACACCCCCCTTTCTTAAAAAAGAAATGGTTGCAGTAGACTTTCGAATTACCAAAAATCAGTGAAGGCCAGTCACTTACTCTCATACATGTACCGAGTATCGAGTACCGAGTAACTCACTCTTGCAGTTTAATCCTCGGTCTGCGCAATTAAATATTCAAATGACTGCGCCGGAATGAGTTTTAATTAGACACTGCACTGTGGCCCGGTAAAGTGGGCGATGCAGTGAGAGGAAAGATAAAAGAAGGAGTACGAGTATGTGTCGCTGCATTCTACTTTCGATTTGATTATGAAATGAATAGACTTAAAGTACCAATTAACGCTACCTAAAACTGACTGTTTTTCTATTAAAAAAAATGTATTTTATGAAATAAAACCGAAGCCTTGATTTAAAAATTGAAATAGCAGGTAATATTATTCACTTGTTGTATAGAAAAGATTACAAATTAATATCAGGTGACTAAACTGTTTTTTTTTTTATTATTATTTTAAAATTTACCTACAACGTTGTTTGCGATGTCAGGGTCCAACACGAAAAGAGCGGTAAATGCATTTTTCTGTGTGCTTTTAGCGCCATAGCTTCATACTACCTAAACCTCCTTCTTCGAAGGTCTCAGAGTGCCTCGTCCCTTACTCGTCAGCTCGTTAGGCTGAGTGCAGCGGTCACTCGATTAATTACAAACTTCGCGCTGTTTTTGCTCTCCGAAGGAGACTGACCAGATTTATTTGGCACTAAGACTCTGCTGTACACTTAATGTCAAGATTTATCACCGGTTTCAAAATCATCATGTAACAATGTGACTCATTGGGAACCCACCATAATTTATGTTCGATTATCGTGATTTGTCTTAACTGTCATAAGCAATGATGATGATGTGCAATCCTGCTGTTTTACCCACTATCTTACAAAACCCCTGTTTAAAAAAAAAATAGCATATGTTTATCAAGGGATAAGCTTTTGTCGTTAGTAGCTAATCCCCACTGGTCTATGTCAATGGGAATGGAGAGCATATAATTATGTTATCTCTCATCCAAAATCGTCAATCCATTACAGCGTACAGAAGTAACAAACATACTTACATCACTCACAAACTTTCGGATTTATGTTGTTTACGCGTTAGAATACGTCTTTATCTTGTGTTGTTTGAGTCTGAGTTTGACTTACAATACTGAAAATATCATCAATTACTCTGGAATTTTTGTAGAACACGCCTCGTGTCATCAAACCAAGAGTAAGGTATATCATCATACTAATAGTATGATAGTAGTCAAACACTTACAAATGTCAACACCAAAAAGTACAAAGGTACAGGTACGGTACAAGTAAAGTAGTGGTACCATAATGGCTCATCTGAGAGCGGTCAATACAATCGGCGTGCACTTTAAGAAAAAAGTCCCAAATATCGTACGGATCAAGTACTTATTCGATTGGCAATAATTTCCTCTGTACCTAACTTAGTGCTGGCTAAGCAAATTTGCTAATAGAGCAAGAAAACACTTTTTGCTTTCACTATACTTTTGTAAGACCTAATTGATCGAGAAAAAGCACTTTAGTTCAATTACATTATCGACGAATTATGTGATTGTTTGTAAGCTGGACTAGACACTGGGATATGCTTCGGCCTCCTACACTAGTTAGCTTAACAGCATAAAAAGCTTTAAAAAATATTGACTTTATGGATAGTTTTATTGGTAAAATTAACACATTGAATTATTTTTTTTCGGTTTAAGAAAATAAATGTTTATATTCACTTACTCGTACTGAGCTGACATACTATGACGTTATACTAGGTGCTGATTTCAGAGGGACATGCTGTCAAATTTGTTTGGTTCAGAGTAAAGATAGAATTGAAGTCACTAGCAACAATTTTGCGGCTCTGTTCTGTTGTTCTGTGTTTTTAAACTTAACTGTAAAAAATGTTGTTATTCTTCTTTCTAAAAATGATCTTGATAATTTTAACACAGAATCAACACCATTGTACAATGTATTATACCTTTTGTACAATATCTGCTATAGGTACACTTAGTAACAAAGAAGCAAATAAGAACAGGCCCTACCTGAGAATAAACCAGCACCCACGCACCGCGCCTGTTTTAATTAAAAATATAAATCTTCAGGACTTGTACCTGAATACTATAAAAGCAAAAGTTGAAAATTAAATCGAAATATCAGAGATTCATATTCAGGTTTTTGTGTTGGCATTCCAATCGATGTTAAATATATTATATATCGGTTTTGTTTGAAGAAATTATCTAAACCTAAGTATGGCAACCATCACTTGTTTAACCGCCAAGCAGTAGTGTCAAAAAGAATCTGTTGACCGATTTGAGGACAAAAGTCTTCAGTCTCAAATAATACATTTTATTTTAGTCTAGGTTGAGTTAAAGTGTAATTCATGAACTCATATCAAAGTGCCGAGTGAATTCACAGTTCCGCATAATACTTTTAAGGTCAAAATTCTAGTAAACACAGTGGCAGTACACTATTGAACTAATTCGTGATAAAAAAAAACCTATCAATCGTTTTACTAAAATGATCATCCCTGCACCCCAACTATATACATCGTAAAACTTGGCTAGTCAATTATCTACTGTAAACATGCGGTCAATCTGCTGGTCCACCAATAGTTGCAGAGGATGACGTCATTTAGAAGGAACGGAAACCAGTGGGTTCAATATATTACATATAATCTTGTACTTACTAGATTCAGATTCAAAATATTTATTCTTTAGTACGACATAGACAGAGGCGCTGCCCTGGTCGAACCTGGACCCGATTACGATGTCACCGAGGCCGACGTGAGACGGTGTAACAGGAGAGAGGGATATACTCAGCAGTGGGAGAGAGAAGGCTGTAGATAATGATGATTCGTTAAAGCATGGCTGGTCAGAGGTATTCAAGAAAACAAGGAAACGAAAATAGATAATAAAAATAACGTTTCGCACTCATAACTCCCCGCTTGGATAACTTGTGTCGGGGATGCCATGGAACACACACAAAGACAAAAACAACACCCAGACCTAGAGCAGATTTTTAAAGTCATCATTCAAATATCTGCCCGGCAAAGAATTGAACTCTGGACCTCTGTCATATAAGACGGCTATACTACCGCAAAGCCAACCACGCTTTATGTAAAATTTTACAAAAATGTTATTTTCAGTAAATTAAAAGCAAAACGCAGGCAGCAATAAAAACTCTCCTATTATTTAAAACAACTCTGTAACAAGTACATTAATGTCGATTCCAGCCACAGGTTACGAAGCAGTTTCTACGTAACTTCACCATAGATTACCCAACAGTTTTTATGTAAGTATCTCTTTGAAGCTTTGAAGCTGTTTCTATCTAAAACGCAGTAAGTGATTTCCTAATTCATTTCATAACAGGATTTTTTTTTACTTTTTGTGGCTGACCAGATTGGATCATTCCCTGCCTTATAACTATTTATGTATATTATACCTATCTACGATTTTACCTGGACCTACACAATTTACACAGTCATACACATTTTATAGATTAACCAACATTAACGTCTGGTATCTGAATTTAAAGAGAAAATTAAACTATTTATTGTTCACACTATAAAATTAGAAGAGAGATAATTATGAGAATAAATAATAGTTAAAAAAAACTAAAAAAACACGCTTTTTATAAAAAACTGAACTAAAAAAATAGAAAATAAAATTTTATAAATTTAAATTAAGAATAGGGTTGAAAATTTCAATAAATATAAATTAATAATAGTGTAAATAAATAAATATATGTATTTTATTTTTAAAAAGCGTGGGGTGCATGGGTCAATAGATATTATATATTTTGTAGATACATTTTGTATTGACAGACATGAGTAGAGTGATTAGCATTTTGATAATATCTTAGAAAGCACCCCACGCTTTTTTAAAAATAAAATACATATATTTATTTATTTACACTATTATTAATTTATATTTATTGAAATTTTCAACCCTATTCTTAATTTAAATTTATAAAATTTTATTTTCAATTTTTTTTGGTTCAGTTTTTTATAAAAAGCGTGTTTTTTTAGTTTTTTTTAACTATTATTTATTTTTCGCTTTTTAGTTCGATTTGCTAACTATTAACCATTATTAATATGTACAAATGTGTTGGTGTTATCCGATTTTGGCCGTCTGCTCAAGCAAATTAAAAATAAAATTGATGCGTAACAAAAAATATTGAGCAAAAAGATTTGTAGCCGCGTGGTTTCGATTCTCAGACCTCATAAAATAAAATTGATGCGAAACAAAAAAATATTGAGCAAAAAGATTTCTAGCGCGTGGTTTCGATCCAGGGACCTCTGGGTTATGAGCCCAGCACGCTTCCACTGCGCCACTCTGTTCTCTGACACGAATGACGAAATTACCATTTGTAAGTTAAACGGTATTAAAAGTTAAAGAAACTTTATAGAATAAATAATAGTTAAAAAAAAACTAAAAAAACACGCTTTTTATAAAAAACCGAACTAAAAAAATAGAAAATAAAATTTTATAAATTTAAATTAAGAATAGGGTTGAAAATTTCAATAAATATAAATTAATAATAGTGTAAATAAATAAATATATGTATTTTATTTTTAAAAAGCGTGGGGTGCATGGGTCAATAGATATTATATATTTTGTAGATACATTTTGTATTGACAGACATGAGTAGAGTGATTAGCATTTTGATAATATCTTAGAAAGCACCCCACGCTTTTTTAAAAATAAAATACATATATTTATTTATTTACACTATTATTAATTTATATTTATTGAAATTTTCAACCCTATTCTTAATTTAAATTTATAAAATTTTATTTTCAATTTTTTTTGGTTCAGTTTTTTATAAAAAGCGTGTTTTTTTAGTTTTTTTTAACTATTATTTATTTTTCGCTTTTTAGTTCGATTTGCTAACTATTAACCATTATTAATATGTACAAATGTGTTGGTGTTATCCGATTTTGGCCGTCTGCTCAAGCAAATTAAAAATAAAATTGATGCGTAACAAAAAATATTGAGCAAAAAGATTTGTAGCCGCGTGGTTTCGATTCTCAGACCTCATAAAATAAAATTGATGCGAAACAAAAAAATATTGAGCAAAAAGATTTCTAGCGCGTGGTTTCGATCCAGGGACCTCTGGGTTATGAGCCCAGCACGCTTCCACTGCGCCACTCTGTTCTCTGACACGAATGACGAAATTACCATTTGTAAGTTAAACGGTATTAAAAGTTAAAGAAACTTTATAGAATAAATAATAGTTAAAAAAAAACTAAAAAAACACGCTTTTTATAAAAAACCGAACTAAAAAAATAGAAAATAAAATTTTATAAATTTAAATTAAGAATAGGGTTGAAAATTTCAATAAATATAAATTAATAATAGTGTAAATAAATAAATATATGTATTTTATTTTTAAAAAGCGTGGGGTGCATGGGTCAATAGATATTATATATTTTGTAGATACATTTTGTATTGACAGACATGAGTAGAGTGATTAGCATTTTGATAATATCTTAGAAAGCACCCCACGCTTTTTTAAAAATAAAATACATATATTTATTTATTTACACTATTATTAATTTATATTTATTGAAATTTTCAACCCTATTCTTAATTTAAATTTATAAAATTTTATTTTCAATTTTTTTTGGTTCAGTTTTTTATAAAAAGCGTGTTTTTTTAGTTTTTTTTAACTATTATTTATTTTTCGCTTTTTAGTTCGATTTGCTAACTATTAACCATTATTAATATGTACAAATGTGTTGGTGTTATCCGATTTTGGCCGTCTGCTCAAGCAAATTAAAAATAAAATTGATGCGTAACAAAAAATATTGAGCAAAAAGATTTGTAGCCGCGTGGTTTCGATCCTCAGACCTCATAAAATAAAATTGATGCGTAACAAAAAATATTGAGCAAAAAGATTTCTAGCGCGTGGTTTCGATCCAGGGACCTCTGGGTTATGAGCCCACCACGCTTCCACTGCGCCACTCTGTTCTCTGACACGAATGACGAAATTACCATTTGTAAGTTAAACGGTATTAAAAGTTAAAGAAACTTTATAGAAAAAGCGTGTTAAAAAAATAATAGTTAAAAAAACTAAAAAACACGATTTGTTTAGTGTATTGTCATCGGTCCTCGATATATCTACAAAGTTTGAAAGAAATCTGACCGTTTAAAGTGGGTCAAAAACGCGCTCAAAGGAGTCGGTTACATACAAACATACAAACATACAAACATACAAACATACAAACATACAAACATACAGGTGAAGCTAATAAAAGCGTGTTAAAAAGCGTGTTAAACAAATTAATAGTTAAAAAAACTAAAAAACACGATTTGTTTAGTGTATTGTCATCGGTCCTCGATATATCTACAAAGTTTGAAAGAAATCTGACCGTTTAAAGTGGGTCAAAAACGCGCTCAAAGGAGTCGGTTACATACAAACAAACATACAAACATACAGGTGAAGCTAATAAAAGCGTGTTAAAAAATGAAAGTAACGAAAAAGAAGGAAAAAAGAAAGCAAGGTATGAGAGTCTCCAGAATATCTTTTCGCTAAAAGACAATGCTATTGAATGTTCTTGATATTACTGTAGCTGTACCTTATTTCTTGATATTACTGTAGCTGTACCTTAGCATTTCTAGCCGAGTCACATTTTCCCCCAAAAATGTAAGTTCCCGTGTTCTAGTCCACAACAGCTTGTTCGCGAGTCGGCATCAAGTTACATCGTTTGTAATAATGGATGTGTTTTATGATAGGTATAAAATTCGAGCCGCAATGAACCGGGTATGGTGCGCGAGGGAAGTGGGTTACTGAATCCGTGTTTGTTGATATTTGGTTAAAAATTATGGAAGGAATTTTTGAGAGGTCTGAAATAGAATTTGTATTTATTGCTCACTAAACAAACTACAAGAAAAAACTAAGACTAAGTAGAATACCATTCGGTATTACATGGGCGGTTATATCGCCTGAAGCGATCTTCCAGACAACCTTTGGATGGACAGGAATAAGATGATTGGAGTAAAGACGGTGGTGTTTATAAATTACATAATACATAAATAGATTTAAAAAATACTAATTTGTATACTACAACTGTAGTCTGATTGAAGAATTTAGTGCAAAGTACTTGCCAGTACTTTGTACGATTAGGGACCCACATTCTTGCAAATTGCAATGGTCCGAATTATCTCGTTATAGTGATAAATTGTAAAATAAAGATGGTGCTATCCATTAAGAAGTTACTACTTATTTATCTCGTGATCCCTTACTTAAATATTTTGCGTAAATACTTTACTTTATTACACAAAACTTATTTCAAAATAGCTTTTCAGATGTTTTTACGATATTTAAATCACAAACAGACCATTGAGTGGGTGGTAATGATACTATTGTAATGAAATTGAATATCTCCACAATCTCGAAGATTCTGGACTATAAAATCGAATGAAATGTTCACTTACTTTCACATAAATATAAATCTTGTAGAATAAACTTTAAAAGATTTTAAATTTTAAGTTAGTGAGTATTTAGTTATAGTCCAAAACTTATGGATGCAAACGATAAAATGACGCCTTTGCAAGTAAAATTTTATTAAAATGTATTAACGGATTCACATAAAGTTGGTCACATAAGCTTTGTACTAAATTGATAACATAAAATTACTGAGTCTCTACAACTACATATATTATAATTTATATTTATGTCTAAAAATATACTAAACTAGCTGCGACCCACGGTTTTACCCACATTTTCCAGGATAAGAAGTTGCCTCTAATTACCTATGTTCATCCAGGGTAAACTAGAATACTTTCATACCAAGTTTCAACCAAATCCGTTCTGACGTTTTTGCTTGATTGAAAAACAAACAAAACATACAACTTTGACATTTAAAATATTAAGTAGTAGAGATAAATAGATAGATAGATAAACTCTTTATTGTTCACACCATAAATTACAAACAAAAAAATTATAACACATAAAACTAGTGCGACAACTGGCGGCCTTATCGCTAAGAGCGATCTCTTCCAGGCCACCTTAATAAGTTTCTTATAAAAATATATTTAAAAACAAGCTTTCATGGCATTGTCTTCGGAGTTACTTAAGCACGTGTACCAAATTTCAGCTCAATCGGACATAGTAAAGTAATTTAAAATTGAGTTGCAAACAAACATACATTACAAGTTAAATAAAATCTAAGTAAATAAATACTAATTTAATAAGTTGGGATATTTATATTTCACCATAACTATAGCTCGACTAAACAGAGTCGATCCTACTTTCAAACAACATTATTATTCCGAACAAAAAAACTAAGTTGAAAATCCCATCAAACTGTCATCAGGCAAGTTGTCGCAACACGTGTACCGGAGGTGGATTTATTCACGAAAATATAAAAAATGCGAGGCCAAGTGGGTGATGTAACGCAGGATTAATGGTTCCGTAGGTAACTATTACAATACTTACTTTTGGAATGAAATACGTATCTACGCAAATATTGTTCGTATATTCTTAAAGATACATCATATGTTATTTATTTGTTCTTGTACAAAATATGGGCTAAACACACGCCTGAAATAAAAATATTTTATTTAATACCAAATGATCTGTATTCATAGTTCTGTTGGTGCTTTCAGGCCTTGTTAAAAAGACGTATTTGACTATTTCGTTTATTTTTCTTCGCTATATTTTGCTTAGCAGCCTACCTTGGAAAACCAACCTTTGACCTTTTTTAATATGTTATTACCATATCTTTCATGCTTATTATATTAAAATATATTTCAATTTTCTTATTTGCTTTGTATAGATCATTTAAGGATTGTTGACGTCAAAAAAACTGCCTGTATTAATACCTATTTTGCGTTGCTATAAATAGTTATTTTAATAGTATTATGATTGATGGAATTAATTTTTGCCAATATGGACTACCTACAGTCATCATGATGATAATTTAAAAAATCTGAGTATAATGAAACGTAAATTTGTACTTTCTTAAAAATTCAAACGAAACCCTAAAAAACTGAAATACGCACCGAAAAAGTTTACATGGAGTTTGTATGAAGTTGTATGGAAGTCGGGAATTGTTCGCGTTTGGAAATAGAATGCCAATAAATCGATTAGAGGCAGGATGGCTTTGGAGATTTGTGATGCCATACGCATATTATAACTTGGTCGAAGAAAGATTGATTTAAATTACCAATTTTGAGACGCACTTCCTAACTACTGGGTCTTCGTAAACATATTTTTCTGCCTACATTTAAGAAACTGTTTTCTCTGCGTGAAACTATTCGTATTAAAATGACGATTAGGTACGAGTACTCTGTTATACCAATTTTTGTAACAAGGTTTGTTTGATATAAATTAGAGAGCACTGGGATTGTTCATGCAAAATTCATGACATCAGATTAAAAATAAATGCAGATAAAGTTTTAGTGCTGTCAGATTAGTTTAGTTGTTTACTAAGTTTAGTGTAACAACATTAGAGTGAATTGAATAATAATAATAAAAAATATTCATATCAGGTCACTATTAATAAATACCTTACAGATTAACATTTATAATACATGAATCTGATAAAATTTAAACTTAAAATTATTGTTTCCTAAAAAAAAATCATCCCTTAAAAATAACGCTGAATCTAAGCGTTTCTTTAAAAATATGGGAAATTTTAACTAGGTACTGGAATTTATTCTGTTGGCTACAGAATGTAGTTAAAGTTTAAAACTACTGCATCACGTTCTACAAAAACCAAACTACTTTCCTGTTAAGAAATTTTTAGCTTGAAAGTTTTATCAAAACGCAGTGCAGAGTGCAACTTCCGTTTCAGGAGCCCACGCTGCACCCATATTCATGAGGAAACAGGATAGGTGAGCAGCTAGAGGGAGATTTAGTTACTTGTACAAGTTTATCACGTTTTAGATTATTGAACGTGGAATTCGTGGCGGAGCGGTGGCGTTTTATGTGGGGAAGGTTAAACTGTTAGATTGCTTTACTAATTAGGTAGATGAGAAATATTAACGGATGGTGCGATCAGTTTTCAGACGAGTGACCGTGATTGCTATTTACCATAAAACACTTTCGTGTTTCTAATGGTAAGTTATATAGTAGATCTTTATTATTGTCAGTCCTTAAGAAAAACGTTAAGAGCACGCTTTAGTTTCTCGCTTTTGTTTAGTTTTTTTGGTGTGATTGTGATACTTTACATTTTTATGAAGGCATTAATTATACCTTTAATTATTATGTGCTATGGGTTAGAACTTTTAAAGTATCTTGGCATGTATCTTAAAACATGTCTTCGAGTCCGATTGGTTTAAAATAAAATTTATATTTAAGGGGGCTAATTGGTAATGTCAAATTTTCTTGTGTAATACAATCATCCCGCTCGCTGGTAGACTAAACGAAGAGGAAAAAATGTGAGTCTCGTCGAGGCCATAAACTGCACCTGACGCCGCATCGCGAGTTAGCGCCAACTTTTATATAACGCAAGTTTTTTTAGCGCAGATCCTTGCTCTTGTTGGCGTGAGCTTCGCGGTGATGTCAGCGCATTCGATACGTTCCTTACAGAGAGTTTATAAGATAAGAGCAATGGCCCCAAGCCTCATACTTTGCCTAATACATGTCTATATTGGGTGAAAACGATCTTAAAAAATCTTTTATATTTTCAAGATTAATGAATGAAGTCTTGACTCAAAATTTTTTTGCCAGATTTTCCCTAACAAATGGAATTTTATTACCTTGGATTGTGCATGTAATGATTTTAACTGATTATTTATTTAAGTCATATCCATAATAGATAAAATATGTCTTGCTTGATTGCTTTTATTTTCGTGTCTTTTTCTATTATTTAGTTTTCCATATATTTCCATATTATCTTACCTTGCCCATAATGCAAAATGCAAATAAACTTTCTGTTACAACTAAAACACATTGTAATATCGTCGTTACTAACAGACAAGTTCGTTGTCAACTGCAGAGATAATTACGAGTTTAAAAAATATGAAGAACAAATTTGTTGAAAAAGGTTTCTTGCAACTTTTTTAGGCATCTGCTTTTTTCTATTTGAATGTTTTCTCCAAATCTGAGTACCGTAACGCCAGTACTCTACTGACAATATTATGAGAGCGGGGCGCTTCCCCGACACATGTTGGCCAAATTTGTCTCTCGAACAATAACTCTGCCAGAATTACGGACGCTAGCTGCTTTACTGCATTTTCCTGCTCTGTGTAAAAACTTTTACGATATCATTACAATAAAAACATCCTTTACCACCAGGAGTATTATTTAGAACAGACCGGATTTCTATTTTGTACATCTTAATATATATAAATCTCGTGTCACAATGTTTGTCCTCAATGGACTCCTAAACCACTTAACCGATTATAATAAAATTCGCACACCATGTGCAGTTCGATCCAACTTGAGAGATAGGATAGTTTAAATCTCAAATTATAGTCGCAATTTTAATTTATTGCAAATTATATATATAGTATACTGATAATTTTTACTATAAATTGACAAGTTAGCATCAACATACTACGGTTGCTATAGTTACGCAATGGCTTTTGACAGGACAACGTCTGTCGAGTCAGCTAGTCTTAATATATATAAATCTCGTGTCACAATGTTTGTCCTCAATGGACTCCTAAACCACATAACCGATTATAATAAAATTCGCACACCATGTGCAGTTCGATCCAACTTGAGAGATAGGATAGTTTAAATCTCAAATTATAGTCGCAATTTTAATTTATTGCAAATTATATATATAGTATACTGATAATTTTTACTATAAATTGACAAGTTAGCATCAACATACTACGGTTGCTATAGTTACGCAATGGCTTTTGACAGGACAACGTCTGTCGAGTCAGCTAGTCTTAATATATATAAATCTCGTGTCACAATGTTTGTCCTCAATGGACTCCTAAACCACTTAACCGATTATAATAAAATTCGCACACCATGTGCAGTTCGATCCAACTTGAGAGATAGGATAGTTTAAATCTCAAATTATAGTCGCAATTTTAATTTATTGCAAATTATAAATATACTGATAATTTTTACTATAAATTGACAAGTTAGCATCAACATACTACGGTTGCTATAGTTACGCAATGGCTTTTGACAGGACAACGTCTGTCGAGTCAGCTAGTATACTGCCGTGCAGGCCCTAAAACGCAGTAAGCGACATTTTGGCGATTTTGAGTTAAATATTGAACCGTAATGGGCACGCCATAAGAAATCGAATGATATAATTGGTTTTTCATTATTTTAACTGCAAGATAGAAAAAAACAAATGCCTCAACGCAGTAACTAAGCATATTTTATGCAAACTGTAACGTAAGACTATCTAAAATGCAGTAATAGCAATAACGTCTAACACGACCCCGGGTAAATTACAGTAAATCCCAGGTAAATTGCAGTAAATGTCATCATTGATACAAAAAATCGGTTTACTGCACCTTAAAAATATAGTGAACATATAAACTAAAATGCAGTAAGTAGGCAATGTTCTGAAAATATGAATACTGCAAAGTTTATTTTTAATAGTTTTCAAAATGATTACAGACTAATATGCAGTAATTTACTAGGATGTTGTATTTTAGATAGCATCGCCTATTTTTTGAATACGGTTAAATAATAATAATAATAATCCGTTTATTTCAGGCAATATAACTTGCATACAATGCAAGTTACAGAGGCCCATAGAAAATAAATACCTTACAAACTAACATACATATTAATAAAACAATAATTTTTTTTTCATTCTTCATTCTGGGACTTTGTTACTCGTACCGTCTCCCAGTAACGCCGGAACACTAGCCCTTTTGGCCAGAAATCTGGTGACAGTAGTGCCACCTTGTGCTTCACAGGAACCCGGAGTACGTAAGACTTGAAACAAGTCCTACGGACACTTGACTCCAGGCGCTGCATCTCCACAATCGGCGACGCCACTCCCAGTCTATGTTGCACAAATTTGTGCACGTTGTCTTCTGATGCACTCGGATCAACCCGCGACAAATACATCAGGAATGTCGGCTCTACGGCTTTGAGCCCAGGCGCAGTCGAGGTACCTCGTTTGTTGAGGTTAGCACGACGTTGACGGCTTTTCCTCCGGTCTACCAATGTAAAGCCGTCGCTGTCGGGTTTCCTCAAATCCGGGGCGAGCGTTGTTTTCGTCTTCTGCAGCGGCGCAGTCGGAGCAGGAGAGGGGCGAGAAGCCTGAGCGTAGCTCTTCTTCTGCGTCTTGGATGGTCTTGCTGGTGGAAGAGAAGCTGGTTTCTGTACGGGCAACGTTGACGCGGTCTTAGCAATAGGAGTTGCATCGGTCGAAAGTTCATCGGCCCGCGAAACGGTGTCATTCGCGCTCGGGGAAATGCTGACCGACGAAATATCACACCGGCCGCCGCCGCGGTTCGAATTCACGTGCCGCGATGACGTATTCGGCGACACAATCGTCGACGCTGCATTCTTTCGTAATATCGCCAGCTCCTTGTGTAGATCGGCGACATTTCTTTCGGATTCGTCCAGTTTTCTCCGGATACCTGAAACCTCCTCTCTCAGCTGCAGGATGTCCTTCATGAACCGGGTGACGTCGACGTGGTCCCACGTAACAGGCGGCAGTCGACTCAGGTCGCGAGCCACATACGTAGGCACGTCGTCAGGATCCGTCTCCTTCAGAACACGAAAAATGTCCTGCAGGTCCTTTTTCCCCGCCAGCGCGTCCCGCCGCCTTGTAATCAGGCGCGTGGTGATGATGGCAGAGTCGGCGAGCACCTTCTTCGCATCCAGGATGTCCGCCTCGGTGAAGCTGGACGAACAGATTTGCTCGAGACTGAGCTCATCCATCACGTCCAACTTGTTTTGAACGAAAGCCAGGAGCTCCTGGACAATCGTCGTGTCGCAGCGCTTAGGTAGCGCCATTGTTCACGCGTTTAGCAAACGCGGTGAAAAATATCGGTCAACATTAGAATAGCCGCAAACGAAACGACTGTTCTTGCTGACGGTACGAATGCGAATGACGAATGAAACATTGTAAAATGCAGTAAAACTGATAAAACATGTCCTTTATTTATATCATAGGTTACATATTATTGTCAATGTTACTAGTTAAATTGCAGTATTCGGGTTATTTACTGCAGTATAATCGATAATATCTAACTCTTAAACAATAACATTTACAGCCTAAATTGCAGTAAGATTAGTAAGTTACTGCATTTTAGTTGGCAATTTGAATCAAATTGTTATATTCCACTGCTTTTGTGAAGTAGTTTACTGCGTTCTACGAGGGCGGCACTACGAGTAAAAGTATCGGGAATGGAATATTTCCACTGATCCTGTCATATTTAAATCTTTTTAATTGAAAACTCCTTAGTTTTAAAAATCGAATACCATTTATTTATTTTAAAGAAGATTCTCGGTCTAGTCACAAGGTCTTGTCAAACTTGTTTAGTCGTTGAGAAAATGGAATTGACTCGAGAAAATTCAAGAGCGATGATTTATTATCACTTTCGAAGTGGTTTAACACAAAACAGTGTGTTGATCGGATGCTTTCTGCATTTGGTGATGAACCCCCATCCAAAACAACAAAATTTATCGCTGGTTTGCTGAATTTCAACGTGGACGTGTCAAGCTCAGTGATGATCCCCGTCAAGGTCGTCCAAAAACTGCAGTCACCCAAGAAAACGTTGATGTTGTGCGTAAGCTGATTGAGGAAGATCGACATGTGACATACCGCGAAATTCAGGCAACCTTAGACATTGGCATGAGTCAAATACAAATAATCTTCCATGAACAATTAGGTGTAAAAAAGTTGTTTTCCCGATGGATACCGCATTCGCTCTGTGAAGAGCAAAAAGCGGCTCGCGTTACTTGGTGCGTCAGAACTCTCGAAAGATTCCACACAGGATCCTCAAATTATGCTGTATACAACATCGTATCAGGTGACGAATCCTGGATATATGCGTACCAACCCGAAACAAAAAACCAGTCACGAGTTTGGGTGTTCGAAAATGAGTTAAAGCCATCAAAAATTGTTCGTTCACGGAGTGTTGCAAAAAAAATGGTGGCCACGTTTGTCTCCTAAACCAGCCATGTTGCGACTATTCCTCTTGAGGGACAAAGAACGGTTAATGCAGAATGGTATGCTAGCATTTGTTTGCCACAGGTCGTTTCTGAACTCCGTAAAGAGAACTGCAACCGCCGCATCATCCTCCATCACGACAATGCGAGTTCTCACACCGCGCACGGAACAAAAGAGTTTTTGGAGCGAGAAAACATAGAATTATTAGACCATCCGCCGTACAGCTCCGACCTAGGCCCTAATAATTTCTATACTTTCCCTAGAATAATGAATTAATTGCGTGGTAAGAGATTTTCATCACCTGAAGAAGCTGTGGACGCCTACAAAACGGCCATTTTGGAGACCCCAACTTCCGAATGGAATGGTTGCTTCAATGATTGGTTCCATCGTATGGAAAAATGTGTCAAGATAAATTGTGGTATTGGATGGGGCTTCATCACCAAATGCAGAAAGCATCCGATCAACACACTGTTATTGTGTTAAACCACTTTGAAAGTCATAATAAATCATCGCTCTTGAATTTTCTCGAGTCAATTCCATTTTCTCAACGACTAAACAAGTTTGACAAGACCTTGTGACAAGACCGAGAATCTTTTTTAAAATAAAAAATGGTATTCGATTTTTAAAACCAAGGAGTTTTCAATTAAAAAGATTTAAATATGACAGGAACAGTGGAAATATTTCATTCCCGATACTTTTAGTGCCGCCCTCGTAAATGTTTTAAGTTTAAAATACTATTACTGTTAGTGTGACTAAGCCAAATTGTAAAGATGTCATAAAATTCTGAACTATTATGTCAGAATAATAATAAAACGTCATATTTTGGCATGGCTGATAAGTGTTCATTTCGTACTTACTTAATATTTAATAAAAAATTATTCTGATAAACATTCTCTATTTTACTCCATAAAATAAGTAACTAATGTATAATTAAGCCAATAATTATTCACATACTGCACCTACACTTTATTAAAGACACACATTAAAATGCAGTAAAATATAACTGATACTGCATTTTAAACAGCAAAATAGTACATGTCACGCATAATTTTGCAGTACTAACTCAAATTACTGCATTTTAGTCTGTTTATGCGTACTTTCTGACTAAATTTTAAGTGTCGTAACGGCTCAGATTTTTCAATATTTTTTTCAAAATAGTTTTTAAATATAATATAATAACCTAAGGGCGTATTTTATTTCGTAAAGTCATTCTTCGAATTCCGGTGCGCCCGATGGCCATCAAAACATCCGTCAAAAAACCTTGTAACATGGAAAAAAAACAAATCGAAAAGTTTTTCGCTGTTTTCTCGAAACCGCGTTTTTGCTCATACTGCGTTTTAGGGCCTGCACGGCAGTATATTATAAGAGTAGGTTTATATCGGCCGGGAATGATCGGATTTATATAATTTCGGAAATGTAAAAGTGAGTATGGGCCGAGTTGTTAACTACTAGTCTACTAGTGTCGGAGTATTTATAAAAAATGTGCGGATCAAAAAAATTTTGTCAACTATTATTTTTCAGCGTAAATGCATGGAAAATCCATTTAAATGAAGTAGTTAGGACAAAAATATCTTTTCATTGCAAAAAGTTAACCCTTCCAATGGTGGTCTGGGTATATTTGGACCAATGCCACGCGCGCCGACTGTTTAGAATGAAAACAGTAAAATGGTTTGGATTTGCTTTTTTTGCAGAGGAAATCAAGGACTGAAAGTTGTAGAAACTTTTTTAAGGTAGAAATAAAGTCGGTTTAAAATAACTTATCAACACATTTGTATAAAATATGTAAAAAACATTTCATGCACAAACAGCATAAAATGTTTTTTAAGGGTTAAATTGATATGTAATTGACTAGTGACGGAGATGACTGGTTTTATTTACATAAAATAAGAGTATGAATCATTCGTAAGTGATTTTCTGGATCATATTATATTTTTCTTTTCACTTCAATTTTACGTATCCGATATTGAATAACTATTCTGTGCAAGTTTTCACGTTTAAACTTAGCCAGTCCTTGTTGCAGACTACCTTTTTTGGCAGTGGAAGATTGGATTGCATGCTGACTGTATTTTTATGCGGATCGGAGACAATGCTCTTTGTTTCGCATCGAACAAGCTGTGGAAACCTGGTACGTGAAATAGCAGATAAGCTTTGTCTGGTTTTGATATTGCTGCGCATATTATTTACTTTTGGAGTACCTTGTTTATTTATAATTAATAGAAAATGTCTGCAGGAACACATTTATTAAAAAAATTAAAAAAAAACCTAGCAGTAGTTTAGTACTAGCAATAATTAAATAGTTTTAAAAGTAAATAAATTATTCGTACAAATTATTTTTTAACTGGAAAATAAATGATATTATCGTGATTATTAACTTAAAATAACTCTTCATGTTCAAAAATTTAAAATAAAACGGAGGATGAACAAAATGTAAATGTAATAGCTATGTAACTTTCAACTAATCAGTAATCATCGATGAATTCAATTAGACTTTAAATTTTAAGCTTTTCACATTTTGACTTTGAAAGTTTTTGTAATACATATAAAAAAACTACGACAGACGTACTCGTATTTAAGAGCAAATAAAAGCTCCATCTGTAATCGTCGTCGGCTGACAGCGCGTCTAATAAGTGACAGTATCGCGTCGTGAGATCTGATGTGCGTTACGCCTAAACCTTGTATCTCGGAGCCAGGGACGGTGGAAAGCAGTTTGTAAAGTCTACATTTTTGGAGAATAGCTGCTGGTTTTGTAGGACTGCGATTGCGGACTGATATGAGTCTTTGGTGGAAGTTTACTTAGTTCTATAATAAGTTCGTCGTGTAGCATTTTTTTTCTAATTCTGAATTTGAATATATTATTTGCAAGGAAATAGTTTGTTTTTTAGGACTGCGTTGATAAATTTTATCGTAATTTTCGGTGTAAAGTCTTAAAATTAAATACCTTCTCTCTAATGAGAGCTCGAGCAAAATGTTTACGTGAATAATGTTCATATGTGTTATGCACAGTAATTATGCAAGGCTGTGATAATATTACTAGTACTACTTTGCCCACTTCATATGCAACCTTTAATCCTCCCACTGCTGGGATACAGGTCTACCCTCGAAGGGTGACTAGGCCATATTCCACCACGCCCACTTAATTTGCTTTAACTGTGATAATTTCAATGATTTTAGAAATAGTTATACTTGTTCTTTCTATAAACTTCATTATTTGGATCATTTGTATTTTATTATTTTATATTTCTAGTTTCTTTTAAATGTTAGCTCTACTACTATATACGTATTATACGGTGTTACTCCGCACGGCTGGGTGGTCTCGCGGACCGGCCGCCCAGCGGGGGGTTAAGTGAATTAAATTACGAAAAACGGATGAATCGATGTCCGGTTTTATTGGACGAAGCAGAATTGACAGTTTGTCCGGGTTTCATTAGTGTGAACGTTCTTTTTTCCGGACGCTGGAATTGATGGTTTCGGATAGTTTGATGGAGTTGATAAACTATGTAGTGTCTGAAAAGTTGGGACCATTGTTTTGTTATATCTGCAGGGTTATACGGAAAGGGTATGCTAAGCCGAAAAGGGCTCATAGTAGGTACATCATTATGACTTTTACTATGAGACCACCCGGAATTCACGAAAAAAAAAATTAGCTGATCCATACATTTTGACGAGTGCCATTGACATTTTTCTAGGGTAGCTGTTTTACATGAGTAAACTATGAAGTACAAGTTGCTCATAATGATGATTACTATGAGCATGAGCATTCTTTTTGTTGTAATTTCTGGTGTGAACAAAAATTGCTAACAATGAGAAGAAGATCCTAAGGAACTACGAGCCTCTTACTTCTTAGCATTCAAATTTTCGAAAAAAACCCATATCGGTATATCTAGAGGTATATACTATACAAACTCCTCTTATACTCGTAGATAACGTAACAAAACCATTATTAAAAATCCATCTTCACAAAATATATTACATTCTTTAACCATTTTCCGATCATTTGTTTGAAATATGGCGTTACTTCCCCTTTTATACAACGCTTCCGTTACGTTAAATAACGGATAACGCGTATAGCGGCGTAACGTGCGTTGTAAAGTAACTTAGAAAATGGCGGAAAAATAGCTGATAAAGGTTCCGCTGATAATATCTATGAGGTTCCCCTTAAGATGATAGGAATATAGTTCGGGAGACAAGACTCAAAAAATTACACAATTATTAGAACGCAAGTTTTTTGTGAACGTTTCAATATTTGAAGTTAAAACTTTACGGTGATAGTTTTATTATATATTTTAATTATCAGGCTATCTCTGGTTTATTGAAATAAAACGAATAAAACTATCCACTTCAAAATGGCTGAACAAGATAAAATAAAATCAAAATTTAGCATGAAGATAACTATTAGTTATTATACGGGAGACCCGGAAGCCTAATATATAGTTTAAATTGAAGAAGCTTCATTATTCCAGTGCCAAAATTTGAGAGATGTCTAATTTTTAAACCCTACTTAGCGATGACATCTTAATCTTGAATTTCAAGTTGGCTCCGAGCCTAAAACCGTGCTGCACAAAAACATACTTTCTCAAAACAAGCCACTGAATATAATAGTACAGATGATCCACTTTTAAAAAACCTACAAGGTTGGTAAGTTATTTGTGAGCTCATGCGAGCGTCACGCTTATATTCACTCACTAAAAAGAAAGAAATAAAAAAAATAAATAAATATAAATGTGAAAGCTTGTACTTGTACCTATGTGTGTCTGTTCACGTATCTCCGTAACTACTGAACCTAATTCAATAACATTTGGAATTAATAAAAATAGCTTATAATCCGGATTAATATAATTGATACTGCTTTTAAGCTAAGTTTCATCATCGTCACCGTTTTTGATCACCACACTCAGCTCTGGTGTAATCGAGGGGCGCAACCAGTTACCTACAACTTACAACGTCATGAGTCGTCGTCAATTTTCGTAGCAGATTGTACTACCTGCTCACCTAGCAATAGTTGTCCATCTACTTTTTCATAATCCGTAACAAGGGGTAGGATATATCGTCCGCCCATTCTCCGCGCGCCCCATTTATTTTGTTAAGATACAATAATTTCTTTGTCTTCTTTCTCGGTGCATTGTGTTTCTAGCAATAAAGAGAGATATTCCTGTGTAGTAAAGAGAAACACAGCTATGCGGGAATAATTATTACCGTAATGTTATCTTATGGTAAACCATTCTCAGAATGGTAACTTTTGTTCAAGAAAAAAGGAGTTTCCTAAGTTAGGGAACCAAACAGCTGACCAAAGAAAAACTTCTTTTTTATACAATTGAGCGAACGACAAACAAATTCCTCGCCTGATATCAAACGTCACATTTGCCCATAACAGTTCTACGTCACCCTGAATCTTGAACTCTCAACAATTCAAAACCCTGCGTGGCACGGCACTACGCTTGTCACTCTGAAATATAAGATGTTCTCCTACTTGCCTTGAAATTGCGCTGGAAACATAGAGTTCCAATGCGGAACACAGTAATATTTGCACATTACTGCTTGGCGGTTGAATGACTGACATATGTGTGGTACTTCCTCTGGCAGGCTCTGCAAAAGAGCCCTTCCCGAGATAGTTTTACTAGATGCCTAGTCCTTGGAGATCTAAACAAAACCACTGTAAATTTGGGTCAGTGACCGCAATTCGACCAACGTAGTGTTGTCGTGGTTCAAATGATACACTATTTTGTAAATCCGACTATAATAATAGTAGCAAAAGTGTTTTTTTTTTCTGAGGAAATATGCCACATGAAACGTTTTGACTAGAAAAAACTCAATTATAATTCTTGTTTCAAGGAAAAACTAATTTGTCTACTTTTTATTTGTAATTTGGGGTTAACAATTTATTACCCATACAAACAAATTTAACCATAACTGCAACAATACCATTCGACAATATAAATCATTTGAACAATATAATTTTGCTCAAAACAATACTTCAACCATAAAATTGCTTAAACAAAAACCATCACATAAACACATTCATAACCACCATACATCCCCATTATTATAGAACACACACATAGAACACTAGAAACAAATGGAAAAGCCATCTAACTCGCTTCTGAAGCAGAGGCTTCTTTATAACAATGTAGTCTAGTTATTCTGGTTCAGATATTATGATATTGAAATAGAAGACTTATTATTTTTCTACTATTTCGCAATAAATCATATGGTTTCCACATGTTTCTACATTTTATAAAGAATAACATTCGTTTACACGACACGTTTTGGTGTGACTGGTTGGGAACCCTCCCATAAAACTAACTTCTGGTTTAAAAAAAAATAATGTAAATATAAAAAGTATGAAAAGACATCGTGGCATCAAGGTTCGAATCGTAGCCCTTTCAAATTTGAACGGGTTTTTCACTCACAACACCCAACCATTCGGCGACACGCTTTCCACTCGCATGTCTTTTCCATCTCACTTATATTCTCCGACCCAAACCCTTAAAACGTAAAGCTTTGGGCGAAAAAAATCAGAAATTGCCCTCTCCCGCCCCAGCCCCGGGCAATACGGCGTCAATGCAAGCGGGCGACTTTTATAGCCCCAGTTTATTGGACGATATATCCTGGGACCCTTGTACCTTGTGTATAGAACATGTGCTATATAGCCTTGGGGTACGGATATGATGGAAATCTCGTGATAAGATGCTGATTTGGAGGTTGGGGTAGAAATTGGGGATTAAAATTTAATTCGTTTTAAAAGTACTTACTCCGCTTGCTTGTGCATTGTGTAGTGACCCGAAATGGCCTCTTACACAAGAGACCCGCATGTCATCAGCCATTGGAAAGTTGTTGATAAAAAAAAGAAGGTGGTAAGATTAATTCTTTTCAGCGTATTTATTACCAAGGTTGGTTATAATTTATGCCCTACAAAAGTGAAAAGTAGATACAATCGCAAAGAAAAAGCAATCAGCACGCCATAATACATCTTAGTACAAAAAGTGCGTTTCGTGATTTAGCTCGCGAGATATCGTGTAAGAAATTATCTGCTATCATAAATCTACCCAAAAAATAAATTACCCGAAAACCTTTTCCAACGTTTTTGGGTTAGAAAAGTTTCTGAACGTTATTCAAAGATTGAGATTACTATCCCGTGAATTATATTAAAGTCATGACTTCAATTTGAAAAATTGATATAGATTTAACCTAAGTTTGGATTTAAGATAGGTATTGTAAAAGGAACTACCTATTTTCAAAATGATTACTTCGACACTTATAACTGAAAGTTTAGAGGCTGACGTGATAGCATAGCTGGTTAGTGGTTAGTAAATCACCAATTTTTTTTCACCAAAAAAAAAAAAATTGTGTGGTCCAAGCGGAAAGCAAATACTTAATACCAGAGAAGAGTATGAATTCCAATCCAATCAATCAAGAAGCTAGAAATATAACTAATACAAAAAAGCACTTAAAAATAATAACTCTAAAAATGGTGTTACATTTACAACATTTTTAGAGTCAACTAAACCATTCTAGTACAGTATCGTCGCAGCACTGACTCTGTAGTATAAAACTAGAAGAGATCCGAACCGAATACCAAGTCTCCAACCCTTTCGAAACCCGGCGTCACGCGCGACCCGTTACTTTCCATTTCAGCGTGAGTAACTCACACTAATATCTTTACTAACAACACTAACGCATCAAAGAAAGGGCTCGAAAAAAACTATAAAACTAAACATTTTAAAAATCAACTTTATCACGATACAGAAGACACAGCAGCTGTAACTCTGATACAAAACTAGAAGAGATCCGAACGGAATACCAAATCTCCAACCCCTTCGCAACCCAGCGTCACGCGCGACCCGTTACTTTCCATTTCAGCGTGAGTAACTCACACTAACGCCACGAACGCGTATAACCAATATTGAACTTTATATTGCGAAATGAGTGGATAAGTCCTGGAAGAAACGAGAAGTTAGCATGGATCTGGAATAATCTGGATGCTGCCCTGATATATTATTGATCACTAGCTGTTGCCTGCGGCTTTGTACGCGGAGTAACTAGTTCTATTCTCTTGTTTTTAGGGTTCTGAACCTTCTTTCAGGGAATAACCCTTAAGGCAAGACACGTGCGTCTGTATGTATGTCAAAGGCAATTATTTGTATAATTATTTGTAATTGATGAAGACTCGGTCGGGAATTGAACCCAATACCTCATAAGGAAGAATACCTACTCAATCAAAACTCAATACTCTTCGTGCTTTCAATACTCTTCATGCAGCCACCATGACTTCTACGCTGTAACTCGTAGTCGAATAAAAAATACATTAACCCTCAAAATAAATGGGTATTTACATTCCAAAAATATAGAGATGCCAAATGATAGGATTTAGATCCCGATTTTTCAAATCAGAAGTTAAAAGGGTATAAAAATTCCGGTAGGGTCTTAGCGAGACACGAAACGGTATCGACCGAACGACACATGCAAGCGCCGTGACGGAAATTTTAACTGTTACCACTGTATGGGGCACAGTATACTGTCATAGAAGGGTATCTCAAAAATAAGATAGCAAATAGTAAAAAACAATTCATGAACATGGATCGTATAAATGCAGATGTCGGAATGAATACAACTACAAGTGATACCTACTTGCTATAGCTACTAAAATGCCTAAAATTTTCCGCTCGTATCAACCCAGTGGAAACAGCAGTTTTTTTAATGTAGGTTTGCAGATAGATTAGGCAGTTTAGGTTGCCGTACATCCTGCTGCATGGTGCTAAATGGTTGTTAGTCAACATTGTCACTACATCGAGTTGCACGTATTCACTCTCGATGGTCAAATACGAGTACACAGGATATATCGAACAGCCACGTCAGATATAGTTTTTTTTTGTATGTTTAGCTATTACTCCTCCGGCAAAGGCCTGAGACGTTATTCAGCAAAACACAGTTGTCACACAAAACAGTCAGATATAGTTGTAAGTTCACCTACTGGCAACGAAGCTTTGTCAAAACCCAAACCATAATCGTTAGCAGTGGCGCGTCCCGCACATTTGCTACTCTCGGTCGAGGGAGAAAGAACCGCTTAATTGCTCTATCCGGGAGCGCTTCTATAGCGGCACTTACCTATCTGCAGGTTGGATTGCGTCTGGACTGTGTTTTAAACTCAGATTAGGAACAATGACAGTGTTGCAAGTGATGGTATTTTAGGCGCGATATGCTTTGGGGTGGGAGTTCTGATTTACACGAGCTTTAGTTTTTTGGTGCAGAAAGATTACAAGAAATTAGTAGCATGGTTGTAGAAGTCCGTGTTTGTTTTTTTGTGAAAATAATTTTATATTACATCATCTTTGCTTGTGCCAAACTTGTTCGTGTTTGATCCGCGAATTTTGTTCTATTGTTTTTCGGAAGCCTTATGGTTGAATTGTAAAATTGTTGAACTATGTCTCAAATAAACTATTTGATTTGATTTTCGATGTGAGTAGACCAAAGAGTGATAAAGTATGACTGCTAAAATTTACCAAGTTTGAAATAGACTAAATTAAAATCTGATAGATCTCAGAATTCTGTTTAAAGTTGAATTTTTAGTTAGATACTCATTTCTTTAGGGAACATTTTTCAACAGAAAAAGCTTTTGTTTTAATCATAATACAAGTGACAAACAAGCGACGACGGGTCATTGCTGTGAACATTGGACACCTCCAATACCCGAGGAAACTTCAATTCGTGGCCTACCTTAGAGGACTTTTATTTATGATAATGTTGAATCAATCTCCTAGATTTCAGCAATACATAAATATTTTGATAGGCATAGGAAAGCAATTTGCAATTCAATCATCGAGCGCTTGTTATTTCGACAAACTCTCGAGACGCGAATTTGGTAAGCAAAGCAACCGGCAGCCGCATGATGTATTGATTGTTGATTTTAGACAGCCGGCTTTTCAAAGTATTTTTTTAAATTTATTATTTCAATTAGGCTTGTGAAAAGTACAATATTCTTCTTGATGTTAGTTGATAATGGGGCACTGAAGCCACTCTTGCATCATCATCATCCTTAGCCTTCTTTTTTCCACCGTTGGGTATAACTAACTCTTACTCTTACCTACTTATTCAGATTCAGATTTAGAAATATTTATTGAACAACTGATACATTGTAACTTATAAGTTAGATGTTAGTGCATTAGTTGAAATAGTCAGTTTACCCACATCGGGCATTCAATATGTACACAGTCAAATAGTTTTTAAAAATAATAATAATTAACAATTTCCAATTTATTTTAAATTCTATGCATAATAATAATGTCAAATAATTTTAATTAAATGTCAATAGTTCAATTAAGATAATATCATGTCAATTTATATTATGAAATGTCAAATTTTAAATTGTTTATTGAATAATGTCATTCCCGTAGATCTATCTCTATTCACAAATTCATTCAAGTCATAAAATACGTTATTTAAAAGCCACTTCTTCAGATTAATCTTGAACTGTTTATTACATGGTATGTCTGTCATATTTTTGATAACAAAATTGTAAATGCTAATAGCACTGACGAAGGTGCAAGGTAATCATCATTGCCCCTCATAGTGTTCGTTCTCGATCGCGCATCCGACTTGTTTTTAACCGACTTCAAAAAAGGAGGACGTTATCAATTCGTCTGTGTGTTTTTTTTTTTTAATTTTTTTTTTATGTTTCTTACCTCATAAGGGCCAGGCCACACGGTGCGGCACCGCACCGCACCGCATCACTCCGCACCCCTCCCCGCTTCGTCTGCCTCGCGCCGTTGTCCGGTGCGCCTGCGTGCGCCGGAGCGGTGCCGGACGTACCGTGTGGCATACCATACATTTTTATATGTAGGAAAACGTTGCGGCACCGCTCAGGCGCCGCGCCGGAGCCGCACCGCACCGTGTGGCCCGGCACTAACTTTTGACTGGGTGAATCGATTTTTATGATTTTTTTTTTATTAGAAAGCTGACGCTTCCCATTTGGTCCCATTTCAATTTAGTCCAGTTCTGATAATAGTATCCATGAGAAAACCATATAAGTCTTAAATTTGCATTAAGTACGTGCGCGACAAATAGATGAATAACTCAATAGTCTTTTGAAGTCGGTTTTTGTTTTTTGTTTTGTAAAAATAATGTTCTTGTTGAATAATCCTTTGTTATGTCTCACAAACAGACAAATTTCAAGAATATAGATTCCAGTCAGTGTTAAAAATTGTTTGTCTTTAAATAATTTCCTTAATGTATCGTCGCTTTTTTCACTATAGATTATTCTCAAACATCGTTTTTGGAGTATAAAAGTCTGTTTGACGTTAACGGGATTCCCCCAAAAAATTACTCCATATGTCAGTAAAGGGTAACTTCGATTGATGCGACATCGACCAACACTGATAAGGCATAGCAATTGCTGGAGATTTTACTGTCAACATTTGCCAGATGTGACTTCCAGTTTAGATTTGTATCCAGAGTTACTCTGAGAAAATCTGTCTGACAAACTTCGACAACAGAAGAACCGACAACATTTACATTGAGATCAATTTGAGTAGCTTTATAATTATTGTGAAACTGCATTATTTTAGTTTTAGATATGTTTGTCTGGAGGTTTAGAGTGCTTAACCAATCTATCAGAGTTTTTAACGTACTTGTTATTGTGTTATTATAGTCAGAATCATTCATACTCTTACATTGATAAGACTAACAATTTAATACACTGCAGATTTAAAGGGCTATTGTTAATTACAGTTTCTTAATCTGCTGTGGATGGAAAAGGATTATTGATGATGATTATGGTACAATAAACAACAGTATGAAGAAGTAACAAGCATTTAGACGGACTCGCAAGCTTTTGCATTTATATTCATGTGATTACAGAGTCTAAGTGAATAAGGTTATGTTTTGTTGTTTTTTAATTTTTTTAACGTTTCACACTTATAGCTCCCTCTATGATATCCTGTGTCGGGGATGCCATGGAACACACACAAAGACAAGCTAAACTAACACCCAGACCCAGAGCAGATATTTAAATGCACCATTCAAACATCTGCCCGGCTGGAAATCTAACCCGTGACCTCTGGCTTATAAGACGGATATACTACCGCTGAGTCAAACAGGTCGTAATTTTTTGTGGTCCTAGTTTAGTGTCGCACATATATCACAACACCACCACAGTTTCTTGGTATAATTCCAGCTCGTTCCATCCACCCAATTGTACCGACCGCCACCTCTTATTATGTCTCTCTGTCCACACGCGGCCTTATGGCCACATAAACTTTACAACCACGCAAGAACCCCATACTTCAACAACAGTAGGTTTACTGCCGAGTTTATTTCACTGTGACGACTACGCAGGAAGTTTTAAAAGCACCAGATTGTGGTTTTGGTGAGTTTGAGTGTCGCTTTGAAGGATGTGAGGTCCATGGACCCTATTCTTGGGCACTCGAGATTATATTGGTCTCTCTCGCTATCATGGTATTTCTAATAAGAGCGACAGTGACTGAGAAAATATCTTAGTTGCCAGAATAGTACTCTATGCTCCACCTTTTTTCAGACCCAACTCAGCATAAGATCTGTGGAAATAAATTTAGGTCAAATGGATAATCAAGAGTTTGCACTTGAAGGTTGCGGATTTTATTGTTATATTTCAATAGTAACTTTTGAAAATACATCCCAGTCAGTCACCCGTTGTCCACTGAGATGGATATCAGAATGACGGGTAACAAAACCTATTCGAACCTCGAACACCTATCGCACATAAATTACGCACTTGCTAGGTGGTTTTATTTAATAAGAATAAATTCACGTTGACTACCATCTCGCCAGTTGGTGAGCGAGGAAGTCGTTTTGACCTTGAAAACATCACGTTAAGTTAGATTTAGCTAATAATATAGTCTTTTGCGAAAGGCACAAAGTCTACAACACAATCTATGCACGCATTACATGATCTACTCGTATACGTTTCTTAATTCCAGTTGAACTCTGCTATGCTCTACAATACGCTATACATTATAATTAAACTCTTCCAATACTGTATGTGATAATATCACCCAAGTCGACACTTCCTTCAGTCCAAATCCAGCAATTGTGTGAAACAAAGCAACTGCATAAAGCACAACATTTGGAAGCTTTATTGTGACAGTATAAACTAAGCTCTAAGAACAATGCCGCTGCTATAGAGTTAAGGTCTGCTACAACTTTAGCTACAAACTCAATCTTTCTACTTACAGCAGTAAGGTGAAATTAAGTGTTTTCTGGTCTATAAAATCATACTTTTAGTGAAATACATTATTCATAAACTCTTAAAAAAAGATCGAGAAAGTTCCTTTATTTGCATTTTTGGCACCAAAAATGGCACAAGGTGTAATTTTCTCACAATTTCTAAATAGGTACTCGTATGTCTGTGAAACTTTTATTAGACATTTTTGAAGTGAAAACTTCTTTAGCGGCGTTGTACACTTTTTTGGAATGGGTAAAAAATGTTAAACTCGCGACAGGGTCACGTGACCTGATCGAAAATTCGTAAGACGGATGGAGAGTAGACAGCTAGTATCCCCCTCTCTTTCTACGGCGCGGCGAAAATGTATGCCTGCGCCACCGGCTGTTTCGTTTAGGCGGCGCAGGGCGCTTGCGCGAATGTTCTAATTTGAGAGTTATAGTGTTGTGACCTAGTGATTATAGTGGACACGATATCGATTCATTTTTCTATTAAAATAATTAAAGCAATTCGTGCAAAATTATTCCCTAACCATTCCAAAATATCCAAAACGCACAACGTTAATACTTAAGTTTTCACTTCTGCCGGCACTCCCGGAGTGCAACCCGTCGTTTTTTTATCCATCGTGACATGTGATTATCCATTCATTTCCCCCTACCCTGTATAGATTTCTACCGATAGGAACATTTTTATGTACATCATAAAAATTAAAGTTTCAAAACAGAAAAGACAAGCTAGGGCTACAAGTGGCGGTTTTATCGTTGAGAGCAATCTCTTCCTGATCTAAGATTAGATCAGATTCAAAGAAGCACTGTCATTTACGTGCCTTTAAAGATTTTTCTTTGATCCATAGCAGAAGTATAAGTCGCGAGATTTTACCCTTTACCACTGAGGCACCACGTTTTTTAAAATAAAAAATAGTTTTTGTGGTTATCCATATAAAATCATATCCAAATAAAAATTTCATCCAAATCCATCAGTATGAAAGGATATTTCAGAATGAAAGAGTAACAAACATACAGACAAACTTGCTCATTTATAACTTAGGCTTCGTAGCTTTAAATCAAAATTAGTTATTAAAATCTAAAGCTTAGTTCAGCAAATCTTCGAGTACACCACACGCCTAATAAACTCTGCAAGTACTATAACTTCGCTGAGTTACCACGCATTGTCCCAAAGTTCTAAACAATGCAGTTCTCAGCATTATTTCCTATTTCTAAGTATTGCGGTGGCTTTATTAGGTGGCTTCAAGTTGGCGTCTATTGTTTAGAGTTAGTTATTTAAGTGTCAAACTCTATTTCCTTCTCATACAATAGTATTGCACGAAGAAATGAACCTGATTAGGCAAGTGGCAATGAGTGCATCAGACATGATGTTTTATAGTAAGATAATGATGCTTTCATTATCATACATATATGTCGAGTTTGAAGGGCGCAACGTAAAAATCTTAAATCTGCTAAAATACTTAAATTTAAATGACAGGTGTAAAAATTGCAAGTTCGAAGGCACCACCTAACTAATAAATTGAACGGAATTTAAATCGTTTTCGTTCAGCTAAGTTTAATTCACAGATAAATAAAGTTGTGAAAAAAGACCGGTTTCCGTTCTAGTTTCGTTCAAAATTCTTGATTATCGTTGGATTTCATCCACAGATAATCAAGAATTTTGCTGAACGAAATAGCGAATATTGCTAGCTCTTAACCGATTTTTCTATTTAATTTTATTTTCTGTAATTATCTTTCTTCATACATTAATGTTTTACTAGAAGTATTCGTGTGTTCCTGAATTAACTATGTTTACGTAATAAGTTAATTATCATGTAAAAATGTGTTCTCTGCTTGCACATGGTTCAATTTTTGTAAAATATCACTACGTAGGTACAAGAAATTGTTGGATTCATATAATAAATCTTGTCTAGTGAAGGCATTCTTTTCTGTAGTAGAAAAAGTTGATAAATATTTTTTGTTTTGGTTCACGACAAAAATTTATCAAATGGAATTACTCGATAAAAATGGTGGTTTTTGAATTTTGTAACCTGGCACTCGCTATATCGTATTTATCAATACGATTGATTTCATTGTTTTGGAAATATAAATTGTATACAAATTAGAAGATAATTTAAGAATAGCTTTATTATTTATTAACCGCATCGTTGTTGTCCGTGTAAAGTAATTCAAAGATACCTACACAAAGCAAACTACGGTATCAAAGCAAGAAAGCTGATGGAGTAAAGAACTTGTAAAATAACTACGCATTCAAATAAAGGTAAGCTAATCCCATTAAAAGAAGACTTAGCTCCTCGAAGTCCAGAAAATATTGAAGACTATATGTATCCCTTGGATTAACTTGCTCTATCAGAAAATAATATTAAACGAACCATAAAACCTTTCACATCAATGTTGTGATCTGTGCTTAAACTCGTAAGATGTGATTATCTTTCACTGCTTAAACTGAATGTTTTCAATTTTATCGTACCTGCTAGCTAAATGTTATTTTTATTTTCAGTGCAATGAAAATAATAAGAAAACGAAATCCAGTTCAATGATGGTGTAAACAAGTTATGGCAAAGAAAGCGCAACAACATCGCTTAAATTAGTGTTTTATGTACAGAAAAGTTTATTTCGTTCTAAAAATACTAAAACAAACTATTGAAACAATTCTATTCTCAAGGAACTTCACATACAAGATAGACTTTCGTCGATTGTGCAAGTGCGAATACTGCAGTGCTGTGGGCATATCTCCAGGTACGAGAATTCGATGGAGAGGCTCGTAGTGCAGTACCGTGTTAAAGGCAAGCACAGTCCCGATCTGGTCACCAACTCGATGGACCAATCTCATAAAAAATGCCACACAGGCCACCGTGCTTCAGTGTGTTTGCGATGCAATCAACCGCCAGGAATGCAGAAGCATTCCAAGACGGACTATCGATGACAGTGAGGAGCCTCCTAGTAATATTACAACCAAGACCTTGACCAGTCTACCAAAAGTGAACGACTAATAAGATAAGAAGATTAAAACTAAGATTTAAAAAGTTGTTATTTTTTGTACACATTTATGCACATTTATTTTAATAAAATTCACAGTAAATTACATTTGCAAGAAATATTTATAAACTGTAGTTTGTAGTGTATTATTCTGTTTCCCTGTAGCAATTATAAGCGCTGGGTCTAAGGTACTAGACCTAGTGCTTTCTGAAATCCTTACCTAGGGTGTGTAAGTTAAAGATATAGGTTAAAAATCCAGACAAGTTTATAGTTATTAAGGTTTTTATTTATTTTTTTATTCAGTCATAAATAGGCTTGCGCCGCCATCTCGCCTGATGGTAAGCAATGATGCGGTCTACGATGTACGGTTTTCAATAGAAACCCACTAAAAACACCAAAACGGCCGAGGTAGATACACTTTTCTATTACTGATGTTATTCAAAAAATAGTATGTACTTTGATCACATATAGCGCTGAACAGGAAAGACTATTGGGCAATTACAGGTTTTCATACATTTTTTGTTGTGCTTAACTTTGCAAAGAATTTGTTTTATAAGACTTGACCAGTCTAGTACCACGAATATTAATACTAAGATTTAAAAAGTTGTTGTTTTTTGTAATACACATTTATTTTAATAAAATTCACAGTAAATTACATTAGCAAGAAGTATTCATAAACTGTAGTTTGTAGTGTATTATTCTGTTTCCCTGTAGCAATTTAAAGCGCTGGGTCTAAGGTACTAGACCTAGTGCTTTCCGAAATCCTTACCTAGGGTAAGTTAAAGATATAGGTTAAAATTCCTGACAAGTTTAAAGTTATTAAGGTTTTTCAATAGAAACCCACTAAAAACACCAAAACGGCAGAGGTACACTTTTCTATTACCGATGTTATTCGAAAAATAGTATGTACTTTGATCAGATGTAGCACCGAACAGGAAAGACTAATGGGCAATTACAGGTTTTCATACATTTTTCGTTGTGCTTAACTTTGCAAAGAATTTGTTTTGTAAGTAAAAACACTCAATTACTTGTTTTAAACTCACTTTGAAATTTAACTTTTTTAGGCAGGATTCAAAATGGTGCTTCCTAAGTTTGTTTAAAAATAAACCTTAAACATTTTAAAATGACATAAAAACGTACCTTCAAACTACCGAATCAAGTTATAATTTCTAAATTGAGTAGTTTAAGTCGATTTCGTTCATTCGTTTCGTAAAATTGACTTTGACGTTTCTAAATTTCCTAAAGTGGTACCTTCAAACTTGCTTTAAGATATTTAGGAATTTTACGCGGTTTAGCTAGTTTAGAAATTTTAAATGCGCCTTCAAACTCGGCACCATAGTAAGTATAAAACACATGTAAAATATAATAAGACGTAGTAGTAGAAAGTAAGTGTTTTGTAGTTAATAACTTCTCGCAGAACCTCACAACTGATCGCTCATGTCAGCCTGTTTTGATCTGCAAATCTTACAGTTGATCTGGTAAAAGATAGTTGGAAGCATTGATTCAAACGACGCATATATCAACTGATAATTGAAATTGTCTAACTCCAATCATGACTCTAACTAGGTATTAAATTTTCGTATCAGATGATACTGAATGAACAACTAACTGATCTCGAGCCTATTAGCCAAAAAAAGCTTTAAAAAAACGGGTTTAGTTTTGGTTAAAAACTGTGTAAGGTACAAAACTTAACACATTTTGCTGCCACTAGCATGAAACGTGAGTGATTAAACGCTATTTATTATTATGTAAAAGACAGTGTAATATTCAACTTCAATACGATTACTTTAGCTAACTAAACCAAATTTCACGAGACTTAACTCAAAACAACTCCACTTTAAACGTAGCTTGGACACAGCCACTTAAAATATGTACCCCCAGTCGTATTTTCAGCATCTTTTGTCCGAATTTAATTTAAAAGTGCGGTGTGCTCGTGTCCTCGGGGATTCGGCGTCAAATTGGACTGCTTTTCTACAACTTGCGCATTTGCATACGGACAAAAGATGTTAGCACCGCAGACTGGTCTGAGACGCAGTATACACCTGAGCAGTAGGACATGTCTAACAAAAAAAGAGGTAAAAAAATTAAAAAATGTGAAAGTGAGTGAGTTTGTGTGAGTGTGTGAATGTGAAAGTAGTTCTGTTTCTTTTATTTGTCATTCTGGTCTCTCTGTCGTCTCTATCTGTCAATGCAATTTCGAAAAAAAAAAATGTATGAGAACCAATAAAAATGTTTTTGTTACACAATCACACAATAATATGGTATCTTTATTTCATACTAACTGTTTCTTAACTTTTCGAAATTGAACAGTAGTGCTGATATTAATGTCATTTAGCAAGCTTTGTAGGATACCTACTCGTATCATTACTTATCATGATTTATTACCTATCTTGATTGATGATGACATAAAATAGATGTTTCGAAAATTCTGTAAAATGTTATCTAAACAATGCAGTTTGTCATTACTTTCTTACTCGTTTTTACATTTTTCTGTGTAAGTAACTAACTTTTAAGTTTAAACCGACTTATAAACGTAAGCTACTGCATTTAAAAGCTTTCTGTATCTTAGACTGAATTATACGTTTGGTCGTCGTCGAGATATCAGGACAATAGCTACGAAAACAGTTTCGTCGGGTGATGGGAGAAGTCTGGGTATTTAGCATACGATATTTCAAGGGTACAAGACGCTTCGTTTAAAGAGGATTTATCTAAAACGGTTTTATATTGAGGAAAAACCGTCCTTTTTCGTTATTTGGTTACATTTTTTCTCAGTGACAATAGCTTTATGCCATGAGTATGGAAAACTCTCAAAAAGCTGTTCTACTATTTTTGCTATGTAAAAGGACATAATGAGTTTTAACAGAAGAATTTCAAAATTATAAACTAGCTGTGCCCTGCGGTTTTACCCGATATCCTACAGGAATTTTTAATTTTGCCAGGACAATAAATAGCTTGTATGTTAGTCCAAGGTATGAACCTACCTTCACACCACATCATCCAAAACAGATAAACTGTTTCTGCCTGATTGAGTTACAAACATCCAAACATTTAAACATACAAATGGTCACGTTCATAAATATTTGTAGGATTTAGACGTAGAAACATGCTTACGTACCTATGTGGTACGTAGGTATATGCAAACGTACGTTATCCTGACATAAAATATCTTACAACTCGTATTAAAATGAAATTGTACAGGTAAAGATATAACCAAGCAGAGCTCCGCAACTCGCTAGATGAAATATTGAAATGCCGCGGCATGCGTGAATGGCCATCACCAACATTTCCTTTGCAGTTCTCTCTATCTAATCCTTTCGAGATAAAGTGCATTTTAGCGTGTGATGAGCCACGTTAAAGTGGTATTTATAACGTGTTACTGCGGCTGCCTTTGACACCTTGTCATGATGTTCCGACGCGTTAAGAGTGGGAAATAGCATTGGATATGGGGGAATAATTAATTGGCCATCAAAATCGGTCTATCTATTATAGTAGTACAAAGTTTTTGGATCAAATTAGATAAAGTAGGTATCTTAGCAGACTAAGACAGGCAAATCGAACGGACCTTTGGCCTTAGCTCTCTTGATTAAAAAATAAAAACAGTTCTGATTCCGAAATTTCCATCTTCTGGTGTGCATACTTATCGTATTTTGATGCACAATTTTTGAACAGATTTTTTTTTGACAAAAACGAGGTTTTAGATGAGCGATGAAATACTATTGAATATACACATCTGTTTAGCAGTGTGCACGATAAATAACTATTTGCAAAACCACACACTCGAATTTAAATCTTATCCTCAAAGATTTTGGATGTACCTATTTTACTTTGTATTTCCTCAATGTATTATCAGGATTTTGCAGAGGAAACAAGATGTAAGTGTCCGAATGTTAAAGTTTAGTTTGATTTATGAATTTTTGGATCATGAGATATGAAGTTTAGTCAATATTTTGATATATTTATGAGTGGCTTTCAGTAGGAATGTGTCCTTAATCATTGTTGTGTTATCCGTCATGTGGTACCTAAATCGTAATAATTTGTGAAATTGTCAAAATGGGTACAATTAATCATGTTGCTCTGTCAATTCTAAAAGCTTTATTTTATAGGTCTAAATTAAATAAAAGTGTTGATGTTCTTGTCAAATAGACTATAATTACAAGGATAGCTGGCTTTTTTAAAAAAAAGTTTCGAGCTGTCTACTAAAGTCCTCAGAATTAGCTGTTTTATATCAGAAACTAGCTGACTCGACAGACGTTGTCCTTTTTTTTTTTTTTTTTTTTTGTTTACCCAGTGGAAATCCTTTATGGATACCACGCCCGCCCCGGGGGAGGCAGGGTGGTTATGTGGGAGTCTCCGCCCTGCGGCGGCATACCCACTAAAACCACTGGGGTGTTCGGCATCCGCCTGAGATGGGGCAAGGTGGGGTCGCGTTAGCAATCGCCACCTTGCCCCGGCGACGGGCCCGATTAGGGCCCCCTGCACCCATGGCGGGGTGACCCTGTTCCCCAGGATCACCCCCCAGACAGTGTGGGGTCGTGCAGGCCGGGAGAGTCCCCCGACTCTACCGGCAACCCCACTGCCGAGGAGCAAGGAGACGGGCGAACCGCCCTCTCGCTCCCCAGCCCCGCTCGCACGTGGTGGGCAGTGTGGTTAGCACCACCCACCCCGCCTTAAGCCCACGTTCCTTTCACACCCGGCCGCAAACCTCACGCGGTGGGGTGCAAAAGGAACCCTCCTCTTTCCCTTGCACTCCCGACCGCGACCCACACGCGGCGAGGAGCACAAGGAAAACCCTCCTGGTGGCACCGCTGTCACCGCCCGAGCGTGGAGCGCCGTTTCCTCCAGCGTCCACCACACTCGTCACCGGTGGCAGCAATGCCACCGTCCAAGTGTGGAGCGCCGCATCCCCCGGCGTCCACCACACTCAGACCCTCCTCCTTTCCTTGCACTCCCGACCGCGACCCACACGCGGCGAGGAGCACAAGGAAAACCCCCCTGGTGGTCCAAGCCATCGCTCAGACCCCGGCTCATCCGCTGTGCCCTCTGCTATCAGCCCTCTGCTGCCAGAGGGACACGCGGAAGGCTCCACCTCGGGTTCCTCTTCGTTTCACCGGGCAAGGCGGCCCGGCTACTTATCCCCCCCGCCACGGAAAGGCGGGAACCCATTCGGGGGGGGACAGACGTTGTCCTGTCTTAACGATGACTATTTAATTCGAATTGGTAAAAAAAGCCATTGCGTCAATTCTATGTCAAATGTCAAAAGTTACATTAAAAAAGTTAACATTGTCCAAAGCGCTAAAGTTAAATTATGGACATTGGACACGGTGTGCAAATTTGATTGAAATCGGTTAAGTAGTTTAGGAGTCTATAGCGGACAAACAACGTGACACGTAATTTATATAAATTAAGAAGAAGATAATTATAATGCCAATCTTTGCAGCAAGTCTACCTTTGTATACTGTTTTAAAAACTAGTAGGTATTTGCGAGAGAGCGTTCGAATAGCACAGTAAGTATGCTTAAATAATAGGTATATACTAGATTTGGAAAATTAAAGAAATAAAGAAGATCGAGAACACCGCCATCTAGTTTAGTTTGAGTCGAACTAAACTATTTTAAATGGTAGATAATTTCTCACCAACTTGTCATTATTATAGGTAAACTAATATTACAAACGATTTTTTTTCCATTATCTGTCATTTTTCTTGTTATTTGCCTTGAAAGGCTTATGACTATATCCAACGAGATAAAACTAACACCTTTTACTGCATTGTTATCGAATTTACACACGTATACCAAGTTCCAGCTCAATCGGACATTGGGAAGTGGTTCAAGATTGAGTTGCAAGATTCCACTCACACAAAAAATCTGCGAGTATCGAGAAAATCTTTCAAATTCTCAAAAATGCCATATTTACTCGCAAATACTCGAGATCTACTATAAATCTTTCCGCTTACGAAACTTTGACGTGGAAACCCTCGCGGTTGATTTCCAAAGGAATTCTGGGAGTCCATTTATTTCTGTAAATAAAGTTACGGCATATCTGCACATGGGGAGTTTAACTCGATTGTGAAGTATGGTATGATTACGCACTGCGGGTGGAAACCGGAGAATAAACCACTGCGTTTTGAACGCAGTTTTTGGAGCTCCGAAGGACCAAATCAAAGACTAAGTACCTACTGGATACAATAATTATAATCTACGAAAAAAAAGATGATACAAGTATTTCGATTTGTATCAAATTGGTATTTTAACACGTATATATTCTCTTTAATTTTTATGATAATTTTTTATACCTACGCAGATTTTTTTTATTTCATGTTGAAATATTTTGAAAGTAATATGAAAAAAATGTAGAGACTGATTTGATGGATCTCATTTGATATTACCTATATACAAATTAAAATACATATTTATTACGATTTGTTTCTTTCGTCGTTAAAAAGGTTAACTATATATTCGTTGCGATTTTTAAGCACAGTGCGTATAACAACACAGACCGCAGACTAGTCTGTATGGAAATGCAGTCTTCTTACTATTCAGGGTGTCGGTTGCGGAGAACATCAGAAGCAACTGGAATGACCATGTGTGACTTCTATCTTGGCTCTTTCTTGGCTAAACTTCACATCCTTGATCCAAATCCGATCAGCCGTTTTGCGTGATTGAGCAACAATCAATCAAACATTAACATTAGTTGGATTCCAACGCATAATTTAACTTTGAACTTGATTTGCTCATAAACATCAATATTCAAGTCATAACGTAGGTATAAAGTATCTTTAAATATAAAAATGAAATATGTATATTATACTAGCTGACCCTTGCCCACTTCGTTGGGCATAATGTTAATTAAACCCGAAGCCATCGCGCGCCGTCCGGACCGTTTTTTCTCCGTTTCACTTTGCAAAACGGACTACCACGTAAAAGCCTTTTTATTTTTCGGTTTTTTATATAACCTATGACACTCAGCAATAACGTGGCTTTCTATTGGTGAAAGAATTTTTAAAATCGGTTCAGTAGATCCCGAGATTACCCCTTACAATTTAACAAATATACAAACACACAAACTTTACTTCTTTATAATATTATATTATATAGTAATATAGTAATAAAGTAAATATAGTATAATAGTATAGAAAAGTAATAAAGTTTTTAAAGCAGTAACTGTGTATAATACAAAATTAAGTCGCAGTAAACTAGTAAAACAACGGGTGGTCACGTCGTTAAAGATATATCTTCTTAGCGACCGTTAAATGAAGAAAATAATAATTGATGGAGAATTTCTCGCAGTTAAAAAATGTAACGTTTCACACTCATAGTCACCAGGATAACCTGTGTCGAGGATGCCACGGAACACACACAAAGACAAGGACAACACCCAGACTCAAAGCAGATATTGAAATTTAACATCGGTAATAAAATTCGGGACCTCTGGTTTATAAGGCAGATATACTACCGCTGAGCCAAATAGCTCGTCAGTTATTATTATTACCAGCTTTATTCTTTACACTCCTTCAGTTGACCAGTTGACCCTTCCAGCCCCGTGTAATGTTCTGCGGCACGCGCACACGCCTTTATACTGTAGTAGTTGTGATAAATGAGATACGCTGAATAAATAGTCGAGTTTTTGCAATACAATGAGCTGAAAGAGTCTGGTCTCGCTGCGAGCGGATAAATTGTTTACTTCCTTTGTATTGTGCGGTCTGCCAGGAATATCGTCAATGGACGAGAATGGAGTTATGCAGGAGCTGTTAGTTAGATTATGGAGTGAGTATGTACCTAGCCTGTGAAATATGAAAGTCGGTGTGGTGAAAGATTGTATCGAAATTTGAATGTAAGATCTATTTTGATAAAGTTAAAAATGTTGGCAATGTTGTTGTTGTTCATACATACCTACTATAATGCGAAAAGACTTTTTCCCCAACCTAATAGTTACTGTCGAAAATATTAACGTATTTATAGCTTTAAAGTTTCTTCCGTTTCATATTAGTTTTGGACTTCAAAAACAGTCACTTCAAAAACATTCACACTTCCGAACACGCATTCAATAACAACTTCAATATTTTTCAGCGCAAACGATGCGTACCTCTTTTTCAAGTCGAGATATTTTAGTCCATGCCGCCGACCACCCAACTCTTAGACACTTCACTTAGGGCACACTTTTGGCTAACGCATTAGCTCAAAAATTTGATATTACTCGTATGTACATATTTATTTATTTATTTATTAAAACTATTCTGGTAACACCTTTACAGTAGAACCAAGGCGGTGCTACCTTTATATCTACATACTATGCAATTACAGAAATTAAAAAAAAAAAACTGAAGAACATAATAATAAAAATAAAAAACAATATAAAATAATTAAATTACATTCCCATCTCACAGAGTCTGTGAGCTGTAAAATATAAAAATATTGCGCAAATCCATGGCACACTAATGGATGTAGTGACCTTGAACGGATCAATCAGAGATCAGCACCCAGCCCACGTGCAATTCAGTTCTTTGTAGTGCTTAGAATGTTTTACAAAACACATCGTCGTCCCAACAGGCGAGTTGTTGGCAAAGCATTACGTAAAACTTATTCGCAATAAAATAAAATAAAATAAAATATTTGGTTTGCGAAAACATTCGATGTAATGTCTTTAAGATACGAAGTGGTTACACCCGCACATCAAATAATAATAAATCAGCAGAGAGGACACGCGAGATCTCGCCAAATCCGAATTGAGTCATAAAAAGCTCACAGCGACATCTGACTAATCATTCCGTGGCCGCCTCATTATTCTCGGGGTGACAGACGAGTTACAGCTGGCAAGACTATGCAGTTTGAAATCGGTACTTTGTAATACCTTTTTTCCGCTATAGGTGGCAAATTAGTAAAGGAGCGTCATGGTAAGCGATCGTCGTCGCTTATAGATACCTGCGAAACACAGTATCATCACAGATGAATTTACGACATTTAAAGACTCTATGTGACTTAACTTACGAGGAAAGCTAATGAAACAGTGCTTGTTCAAAAAAATTAAAATTAAAAATAATATAAATGCGTCAAAAAATCTAGATAACTTTACAAAGTTTACTTAAAGTTCTATTTTAAGATATTTTTATTGTTTTGTGACTACGTATAAGTAGTATTAATTATGTTAGTTTAAAATGAACCGTTATCTTTATTAGAAAAAAATACTTTGCTATGCTACTCTTAAACTTTACTATTTATTTTACAACTGTGCTTTATTACTATGGAAACTAACGTGGTTTTCACACATTTTTGTTATAATTAAACACGGGAATACTCACGTAAAAATTAAGTCGTCTACTACGACTAGATAATAATAGTAATAGTAGATATCGTAGTAGACGACTTAATTTTTACGTGAGTATTTCCGTGTTTAATTATAACAAAAACTGTGCTTTAGATGCAAAGAAACAATTCTCGTTTTTAATAAGTATTACTAACCCATTCCAAAATGCTTAATACCCCTTCTTGATATCGTACATCACACATTTGTCACATTTAGAATACAGTCAAGTGTATTTCACATCTTCTCATAAATAATCGGGGCAAATTAGACCAAAAAATAGGAGTAAGCTTACATTAATTCCCACCCAGCTGAAAATTGGTAGGATTGTTCAGAACACCATCATAAATGAAACCTAAAAAGTCCTCATCGATCCGATACGTGCAAAAATTTTTACTCCGGGTAGAAGGTCACCAAAACGGGTATTTCGTGATTTTCTCAAAAACGGTACAAGCTACGAGGATACTGTTCAAGACAAGTATGTTCACTATAACATTTTCTACAGTATTGCTCTTAAACGCATGTTGATAGAACTTATGGTTTTCGAGATATGTCGATATTCATTTCAGACCAGACCAAAAAATTGACAATTTCTCTTAAGATGCCTCAGTCAGCAGTAGATCATATAACAAGTTTGTAAATGAGTTTTCCCGAAGTTATAAACATTGTTAAATCCGATAATCTCAAGAAACACTTTGAAAAATGACTCCTTGTATCTCAAATCGGATAAATGATGATGATGGTTGACGGAAAATTGAACCCCTCGTATCTCGGAAACGGAACGAGATAGAGGGTTACACCTCACTTTTAAAATGTAGATCAAGTATGGACCTTTCTAGGGAAATGATAAAAAAAGATGGCCGCCATACAAAAAAGTTTGACAGTCATACAAATAAACAAAAAAAAAGGAAATGCTCATAGCTGTGGAACCGCTGTAGATGGATGGAGTGTGCTCGAAGAAATATTATAGAGATTCAAAACGACAATCGAGATTCAGCAACAAAAATCCAAGATGTCGGATTTCATATTTCCATCAAATTTCAAGGGATCTTCCAAATTTTAAAGTGATCCTAGGAAGGTGTTATTTTGGATCTGGAGGCTCTTAAGGTCCTTAAATCCATTTCTGAAATGATTTTTTTGGTTCGGCCATTTTTCAAAATGGCTGCCATACACTTGAAATTTTCCAAATACCAATTTGTATGGAAACTGTTATAAACTAATTAATACCTACCTACGAAAGCAAAATTTTCAACCTTGACCTCATCATTATTTTTCAATAACCGCATTTAAAACTAATTGGTATTTGAAAAATTTCAAGTGTATGGCAGCCATTTAAAAAAATGGCTGAATCAAAAAAATCATTTCAGGAATGGATTTAAGGACCTTCAGAGCCTCCATATCCACAATAACACCTGCCTAGGATCACTTTAAAATTTAGAAGATCCATTGAAATTTGACGGAAATATGAAATCCGACATCTTGGATTTTTGTTGCTGAATATCAATTGTAGTTACGAATCTCTATAATATTTCTTCGAGCACACTCCATCCATCTACAGCGGTTCCACAGCTATGAGCATTTCCTTTTTTTTTGTTTATTTGTATGACTGTCAAACTTTTTTGTATGGCGGCCATCTTTTTTTATCATTTCCCTAGAAAGGTCCATACTTGATCTACATTTTAAAAGCCAGGTGTACCCCTCTATCTCTTTCCGTTTCCGAGATACGAGGGGTTCAATTTTCCGTCAACCATCATCATCATTTATCCGATTTGAGATACAAGGAGTCATTTTTCAAAGTGTTTCTTGAGATTATCGGATTCAACAATGTTTAAAACTTCGGGAAAACTCATTTACAAACTTGTTATATGATCTACTGCTGACTGAGGCATCTTAAGAGAAATTGTCAATTTTTTGGTCTGGTCTGAAATGAATATCGACATATCTCGAAAACCATAAGTTCTATCAACATGCGTTTAAGAGCAATACTGTAGAAAATGTTATAGTGAACATACTTGTCTTGAACAGTATCCTCGTAGCTTGTACCGTTTTTGAGAAAATCACGAAATACCCGTTTTGGTGACCTTCTACCCGGAGTAAAAATTTTTGCACGTATCGGATCGATGAGGACTTTTTAGGTTTCATTTATGATGGTGTTCTGAACAATCCTACCAATTTTCAGCTGGGTGGGAATTAATGTAAGCTCCGATGTCTAAATTGCCCCGGTTATAAATCTGCGTCTATATTATTGCGATTGGTACAGACTGGGCGATCTGCCAAGCTTCACGGATTTGTTTATTTGTGAAACAAAAGAACTTGGCAGATCATCGAGATTAGAACGTCTGATTTGCAACTGTTTCTCTGACCGACTTTTATTTTTCATAAGCATCAAAAAATATCAAAACACTACATTCGTAAGTAAGTGCAGTCGCAGTGCAATATTACTTTGACAAATTGTTAATGATTAAACTCGAATAAATCGTGAAACTATCCCAGAAAGGTGATTAGGTTGAATTTCACCAAGCTGGCCAAGTGCGAGTTGTTAGATTCACATATGCCATTGAATTTCCTACGTACGAATTTCCATTCCTCTGGTTTTGAGGTGAATAAAAACATCGAGAGGAAACCGGCATACAATGGCTATAGTTTATCTTTATGTTCGTTTATCCTTATTTTCTCAAACTCTTCGTAAAACACCCCTGAATTAAATTATTTATTAAAATTATTCACAGCAAAGCGGCGCAATTAATTATTCTTACAAATGTTTTACGGCCGTTTGCTCCATAACTCTCCATTTTGTGCAAAGAATGAGTCAAGTCCGGTTGTACCCAGTTATATCCAGTTTAAACCGGTTACAGTGCGACATAGCTTGTGATGAATCTGGATGAAGGTGCTGCTGGCGCGCTGTTGCAACATTGTGAAGCCACCACTGGTATTGCCGAGTAACTACGACGTTGAGCTCTTCGAAAGAGTTGTTAATAGAGTCTTAAAGGTCGATAACGTATTCGTGACGGCATGACAGGTATCCATAGGCGAAGGTAATCGCTTACCATCAGCTGGCCTGTTTCCTTGTTTACCACTAATGACATAAGAGAGCAGTGTGGTTTTGATTTTGACCGCATTCATTATGAGCTATGTCAGTGTGTATATTCAGTTATGACCGGTTTTTCCGGTCACGCGGTCATCCGGACCCCTTCATGCCGTTCTTTATTTGCATAAAATTATTAGCCGCATAATTTTTAGGGTACGGTTTCTTTAGCCTAATTACCCGGGTTTGATGGGACTCGGGTGAAATGTTTCATCCTTATTGTTTTCGGTCTGGAGTGCGGGTAGTCGGGTAAGGATAATACTGTTTGTGAGATTAAGTATCTACTTATTTATCATATGTAGTCATTTGCTTTGGGCAGTAAATTGTTTTAACTTTATCTTACCAAAAAGTTGAATATATTTACTCAATATTTTTAAACAATATAATAATTTATTTGAACGGTATTTTATGTAGCATCTGTAAAGCCTGAAGCAAAATACAAATGTGTTTCCTATAAGTTGATAGGGAACTCCTAGTTTCGAAACTACAAGACTAAGTTATCTGAGGTAGTTGCAAAGTTTCTAACTATAACAAACCAGATTTCACAAAACCAACAGTTTAGTAATGTATAGAGATTTATTTCACAGAAACACCGAAAATTTAGAAAGCAACAGCAATAGACAACAAATCACAGTTCTTCCGTGAACGAAACTTGCTGAACTACAAGAACCGCGAAGAAGCGAGATGTGGGAAACAAAAGTAATTCCGAACCAAAGCAATAACACGAGGCATAACGGTCAATGAAACAATTACGGGAACAGATGACTCCCTGCTGGGCTGTGCTGGCTGACGTTGGTGGAGAGACGGGGGTTGGATTTGTAAAGGTCTTGTGTAGCGTTGCATAAATACAGAATGCCCTGCTGTATCATTGTACACGTACACCATCTTACGAGTATGCCCGGGTATGAATGACCGCCGAACGCATATAGAGTTGGTTATACAAAAACTGACTTCTAAATTTTTGTAAGAATGTGTTATTACTAGGTATGCAATGATGCTATGTTCTGCTGGAGACTCGTTACATTGATAAGTTAGTGTTTGACTACTAGTTCAAAATAGGTCAATATGTGTTGTAAGAAAAATTGGACGCGCGTTCTTTGTTTGAATTATTAATTCTTTGAAGCCATCAGCTCTCCTACTAGATTCAAACGACGGATGTTGTATTTTTCTGTTCGATAGAACAAAGCGCTATATTGGACAAGTGGTCCGAAGTGGGGCAATAGCTCCTGAGAGATTCATTCGATAGATATCTTTACTTTTGTGGGAGTAGGTTAGTACTCGCATTCCTAGCTTTATTATGAATGCATAAGTTTGTTGATCGGTTTATCTTTCTTTTGCCACGTGACAGCACAACAAGAAGACAACAGATTATTATGAGCATAGTTGTAAAGAAAGGCCTACTTCTTTCCCTACCCAGCAGTGAGTGGGATAAGGTAAGCAGTGTTTATAATATCTACATTAATGATACTCCAGTACAAAATCTACATACCTACCTACCTATCGTATTTTTATAGCCTCACGACTGAAGCTGTAAATAGCTTGTTGTTAATAAATTCTAAAAGTAAGTTTAAATTAGAAGAAGTATCAATTTAACCTAATTAATCAATCTAACTTTACAATTTTGTAAAATAATAGCAGACACCTTCAAAAACTCCAACCTCCAAGTTTAAACTTTTGTCGTCTTCAATTTCATTCCAGAGCCCAGATAAGAATCGGATCAAAGTTCGTTCATCAAAAGCTGCAAACAATTGAGCCTTTATTACAACAATCAGAAGTAATTAGTGACCCCTAACCCCTCCCTGAGTGACGCCGCCAGATTTTTTCAAACTTTAAACCCTCTTTGTCTAATTGAATTTTTAAACGAACTTTCTCGAATTCAACTTGGATTAAAGAATTTTGTCTCGCAGTTTCATTAGTAACTGTCTAGTCTGAACAATTGCAAATTAACGAGCACATACATTAAACAGACTATTATAGACATAAAATAAGGGTAACTATTTACTTGTACAGTAAACACGTAAAAAAGATAAAAAAAAAAACATGCTTACTACAAGTACCTACTACCTATAGCTGCTAAAAATAACAATAAACCAAACTTCATTAATACAACACTTGCTAAAGCTACCGCTTAAAACGAGCGTAGCAACAAACCCGTTCCAAATGAACACGGCCACTGTAGCACTTCATTCACGCATTAGAAGAGGAAACACCCAATAAACCCAATCGGGCTGATATAACAAATCCTTTCAAGCAATTTAAAGGGACATTTCCCATATCCGGTCGAGGTCAATATCCCTCAGAAATACATAACCTGATTCGGCGCTGAAAGGGCTTTTCTGGCCTTTTATTTAACAGCCAAAACTAGTATTTCAGTATAGTAGTAATGTACAAACTAGTAGCGCCCTGCGGTTTAACCCGCCTTATGATGAAAAACGTTAATGATGATGATGATGAAAAGTAACAAATATTCACACACACAAACGTTCGCATTTATAATATTATAGAGGTAGAAGGAAGTAGGATTCGTTGCTAGTAGGTTGCTTTAGCAATGGTATCCAGACTTTAAGTGCGTTGGTTCAATTTTCTTGTAATGAGACATTTTCAATCGTATTTCGTTATAGTAGAGTTGGTTTTAGATAAATCGCGTATTCACGTCCCAATTGAGCATAGGACAGGATATTGTCAAATGGTAGTAATAGCACTACGATGGTAGACTTTGATGATTGTCTTGCACTAGCTTCACAAACAAATGAAATAGTGGTTTGAACTAGTATTGGGAATGCTATTGAATACACACAAAAAGAGACAACTACAACTAGAATGGCGACCCTGAGACTGTAGATACTAAAAGTCATTCTGACATCTATCCAGAGATATCAAACCAGAGACCACCTTCTCAAATAGTAATCGCGCTACCAACTGAGCCATAACGGTCGTCGAATAAAATAAAGACGTTCAATGGTTGAAGATTTCAAAGATTGATTACATATCTCAGAAGACTCCGATTCTAAAGATGCTATCAGGTTAGAGAAATCTAGCTCGCAAACGATTATATTTAGTCCTAAGCAGAATCCGCATTAAAGCTTCGATTCTATCTCAGAATTGATGAGAGGCGTCGAGTTCCAATGGGTAGTCAAATTTCAATTACGAAAAACGACGCTCCTACGCGGAAACGGTTTCTCTCGCAAATTTCGTCGAGGAAAATGTTTATTGATACCAAATCGTCGAAGAAAGATTACGACTTTGAGACACTTTATTTTGCTAAAAGCATTTGCGGAAACAAATTGCGGACGTGAAATAAATTGATCCGTCTAAAAATTTCATGAATTTCTACGATTTTATTCATAAAAGTCAGGATTCATTTAATGATTCTGGGTTCTTCGAGCTGTCGGTTCAAATCATGCAACTCACCTGCAGGACAGATGCATTCGTTTGCATCTCTGGCCTCCCTATTCAGCACCAATTCATGTTTTTCTGCTTCCGGCGGATCACTTTCCACCATCGCCACTGTTCTTTTAAACTCCTTGAACTCCTTTTCAAGCACTAACACTCTCTCCTCCAACACATGCTGTCTGTATAACCCATACCCGCATATAATGAAGAAAAATCCACAACAACAGTATAACACCACATTGTTCAGAACTCTCTTTTTATCACTTTCCTTTGGGTTCGCCATGGTCACTCGTTGACTCAAAAAAGCCGAAACTGCTAAAGGACTTTCATCGTCGCCTTTCTCGAAAGAAACAAAAGACGATCGCCGAAGATCTCGCATGAGCAACCGGTCACGTGGCAGATACAAACGACTGCTAATACGGGGCTCGCATGATCTTGAGACTGGACAAAAGACGGTTGTAATATGACTGGTTCCAATGTGAAGTTCAAAGGTCAGTCAGAGTATGTGTGTCCTCGGTAGTGGTCCTGACTCCACTGGGCCCCTGTTAGTGCGGTCCCGCGGGAAAGGAAGTGGCTTATCCACACTAAATGCCCTTAGTTGTGTCGATTACGTTCGAGTACCCTTCCAAACTTTGATGGACGTGTAAAATTGTCGGCGACGGATGCTGCCGGTTCTTCTTATTTGGATCAATTGGTGGGTGAAAGGAGGTGGAGAGTTTTTGTTAGTGGTTATTGTTGCTATTACTCTCTTGTTAGAGGTCTTACAAAACAAGTATCTGTCATGCAATCATCATAAATGCCAAGGGGAATGTGTAGCTGTGAATGTTTGTTTCCTCTTGGCTTTGTAACGACTTGATGAGACTAGATTAAAACTCACGAGGAAACATTTTTTTGGATACTAATTATATCGAGATTTTGGGTAACCAAACGAAATTTCCGCACTGGCACGTGGCTCAGTTAATGAAAGGTCTATAAACAATAACATGAAAAAGGCTGTAAATTATGAAGAAAACGCCTCTTTTCACGCCAGGATGGTATATATTTATAAAACACTTTATATATCACAATTATATTCACAGTAACAGTATTACATCGACGTCTGATCGAAACTAAAGCTAAAACCGAATTGCCTTTCACTTCTCAACATGCCACCTCGCCAAGTCTTATCCCCTCTACTTTACAATCGTTCTTCCTTTAGCGCTATTGCGTTTACTGGGCGGGGCGACATGTTTCCGGTGACCATTTTAATCAAAAGACTGTTTATCAAATTAAATACCGAATGATATAAAATCGAGTAAATGACATTAAGGTGATTAAATTTATACTATACATAATTAAAAATCATGACACTCGGCCATCCGGCAACGTGATGCCTCCCGGCATTACTCACAAAATACACATAAAATACAAATTTAGAACATCTTTGAATAAATATTACATGGAAATTCAGACTATCTTAGTAAAATCATAATACAATAATAGACAATTTCAATAAAAATGATCGTTAAAACAAAATATAACTATGATTAATGACACAACACTGATAATTCAGGTTAACATTTTAACAGTTTTGGTGTACTCAGAAAACACACATTAAATACAATAATAATTTCTCTGAGTTATCTATTACAATTACAAATCATGACATTCGGCTTTATAACGATCTAGTTACTTGGATTCAACTATTTATATACAAGACTATTGTCGTCAAAAATTTAAATAAATATTTTCATTTACACATGTCTGTACCCTTTTTGATACATTTATTTCAAGCAACCTTGAGAAAACAAACTTTCAACTGATATGGTATCTAGTGTAATTCTAAACTAGTATCCATGTCAAAACGAATTTAAGAAGCTGAATCATAAAAATGAAAACAAAGAAAAATAATAGCTTAAAAAACGTAAAGTGTAAAATATAGAAACGCAAAAATAGTAGGCCTTGTAAAAGAGCATATCCTATGGACACATTTTAACTAAATGCAACGAAACAAGTTAAAAATGGAATTATATTACACTATTAGTATACTAGTGTTAAATACTGTAAAACACAAATCTATCGAAATGAATCATTTGTTTGTATTTATTTAGTTAAGTAGCACGAAATATCGTTTATCTGTATCATAGCATCGTGAATCAATAATGCCGTATCCATTTAAAATATTAATGAAGTAATAGAATATTATATAAGAACCACCTTGTGTACACAATATATTCATATTGAAGCTAGATATTTCACAAAGATAGGCTAAAATTTAGCAATAATACAGCATGGATGAAAACCAAAAATGATTCAGGAATAAACTACCTAATTACCATTTTATCAGATACCTCAACATATTAAACAAAGTTTTCATTAGTAAAAACTTAGTGATTGAAATAAGGGTTTCCGCAAAGATAAAAAAAACACAACGTTTGCCATCTTCAAAGTGTTAAACCATGTTTGGGAAGATCTGATTAATATTAAAGAACTGATATTTCTCCATGAGTTTTGATTGCATCTTACATAAAACATTACACCAAATTTAATGCTCTCAACTAATGGTATAGGTATGCGGAACCTTATTAATATTGGTAAAATTATATCTGCAGAATAGAATCACTGCCCATACAAAAAGAGCATGAATGTTGCAACGACTAAATTTAGGTTTTATGAATGACAATCTCGACGTACCAAATAATGCTATTATTGTTCAGACTACTAATTACATTCCTGATTTACTGGCAAATTGTGCATGATTATGCCACCATATTTGAATATTCATATTCATTTATTCGAACTAATAGTACCTTTACGTCAAATATAAAATTGTATAAAGTTTTAATGTTAAATTTTTAAAACATTAGGTATCCAAAACATAAAGTTCATGAACTTAATAACTTAGCTAAATAAAAACAAAGCTAGCACCACACTTAAGATAGTTACAGATTGGTTACAATTACAATATATCGATTGGACAGGAACTATACGGAACATTAACGTCATTTAATTTCAAAAGTAAGTATAACTCTTAACATCAGTATTTAAAACACCGTAAACAAACCTAATTTGTAGGTTAGCATTAGCTATAGATACGTATTTCAATTTTTTTTTTTTTTTTTACTAAAATCTAGAAGTCACTATTACCTCTTGATTACTCGCTTTGATTTACCCTCTAGCAACATTTAATACGCAACATCATGATCGTGAGCGCGTCACGCTTGTTATCATTGAGAATAAAATTAGAGTCCTATCCGACTTAACAGTTCGCAAGTTCGTGTTAATCTTAAAAAAAATGTGTGAAATCAAAACCACATTTGTTTTCATGGTAAAAAGTAGTGAGCTCCAACAAAAAAAACCCACGAAAGAAAAAATATATATATATATATATCTTGGGCTATACACGGGTATTCCATAAACTTAGACTTTTCATATCCACAAAAATTAAAATTAAAAAGTGAAATAGTAGTATTCCGCGGTAGATTCCGATTTAAATATAACAAAATTTTACTAAACCAACATTTATCATATATTTGATTGAAATTTAGAGATAACCAGCTTTACCAAACACAAAAATATTGTTGACCCGAATGTTTTGGAACTGGCATTGCAATGCCCATTCATCGAACAAACTACGTCAGAACAATGCTTACTTATAAAGCAGTTCAACTTTTAACAAAATACCTTCACAAGTTAAAAAACAAAAATAAACTCACTTCACTCGTTGATAAAAACAAAACCTCACATTATATCGATTATAAATCATAATCACTAAACAACAAATACGTAAAATGGATAATTTGCTACAATACTTCATTAATTTAATTTAACCATATTTTCACAAAAACGGTGATCTCGTTATCAATGTTAATAACGCTCTTTGACTATCCAAAAACTAAGGTAACGTATTTAATTAACTTCAAGTCTACTCGTTGCTATCAAAAATGCAATTGAAGGAATATTATCAAACTGAGAATTACAGATAATAATATACTGAGCCAACCATTCAAAGTTAACAAAATGTTAAAGTTAACTAGTCTTTTGTTCAATAATATGGAAACTATGTTTAACGAAAGTTTGTTGTTACTGGCAATTAACGTATTTTAACTTTCGGGTTACACGTTACTTTTACAGGTTTTATTCTTTTTGTGCTCGATCTAAACTTTTAGTTAAAACTTTTACTTGCTTTTACTTTTAACTTTTAGTTTTGATACTGTTCCTTTATCAGGAGGAAAATTACTAAATCTCATAACACAGGATCCCCTTAGCATGAGTCTATTCAGGGTATTAAGGTTTACAGACTCATTGGAAATCATGTAGTTATCTAAAATTATGCTAACACGATTCAATAGTTTTTTCAAGTGTAACCTCCATAAACAATGTATATTTCTTAAATAAACAAGCTATTATCATAACTAAATTCTTATAATGCAAGTCGGGTTGATCCTGGGACCCGAAGTAAACTTAATATTCATATGCTATCATTGCATAACGCCATGTACACTAATGTACAATATACCTATTATACCTTCATTAAAGTTATAGAATGCCAAATCATAATAAAATAAAACAAATTTTGATGGGTACATTGCTCAACAGAATTCATCGTGTGTTAAACATGAACGACAAGTGTCAATCGAACTGAAGTTGTTTTCAACAATCTCGTGTTTTGAAAAGAACGAAATAGGATTCAAAAATATCATTAAATAGCAATTCACCAGAAAAATACCAATATATTTATATAATAATTTTTAATTTGATCTCCATTTACCTACCTAGTTTTCAAAACGATTTCATTATTACGATCGAAAGCACTGAATCTCAAAACAGACCTGCCTTAATCTATTCAGGGTTCACACCCAAATAACATCATGAAATGAAATGATTCTAAAATTATCCACTACACGACAGTCTATCCAAATAAGAAATACCTTATGAAGTTTAACACCTTTCATGGTACTCTAACTTTGCACACGCGTGCTTACTTAAGTATATGTATATTATTTTTTTTTTTGACCTTTGAGGTAAGACCATGAAGAATAATTAAACCGTTTTTATTAAATCGCAATGTAGTAGAATTACAAATCATCATTTATTTATTTATTTATTTTTTTTTTTTTTGTGAAGTGCACATTCGAATTTAATTGTGAATGAATTATTGGTAAAATTCTAGTATTAATCGTCGCAGTAATTTATTATTATATATTTGGAAAATTGAGTTTGAAGTTACTCAAAGTATCTATACTTATATTAAGTATGTATTTTATAGAACGCCGTTTTACACGGGATGTCAGTAATAATTTAAACAATAAATATTTAAAACATGAATCACGTGGTTACCAAACATTAGAAATCGATATCTTTTAATAATCGAATATTGGCACAATTTTTTTTTTACTTACTTCGTTTTAATAAGTCAAAATACATCTCTATTGGATTAGATAGAATGTTATACTATTCATCAAGTTTCTCAATTATTATAATTACATATTATTATGCGAGTCAAGTTGAATTGAAATCCTACGACCCAAAAATAACAACGATTTTGCTGCCCCGTTTCGATTGTAAATCGAAATTAGTCTCTAGGCTTGTTACGAGATGGCGCTACTAGAAAAGTTAGATCGCGCAAGCAAGTTATTCACTCAAATCTCAAACAGTACGGTGACACGTCTTTTAAAATATGACTGGGTAAATTCTAACCTAACATGGAGTTTCAGTTTAGAGTCTTATTATAAGAAAAGCAACTCTCAGATATGCTTGAATGTATAGATATACTCTGATATATTACTATGCTCTTGCATAACGCCCTGTGTATAATATGTGTACTTTTTATACCTTCATCAAAGTTTAAAGCATTATAAACACGTCAAAAATAGGAAAAAGAAATGTTTTGAAATATGAAAGATAAGTGTGTTAACTCGTGATTTGAAAAGAACCAAATATTATTCACCAATATCATTAATTAGCTATTCGGGTAAAATCATTAAAAATTAATGTGAATATAAACTGAATTAGCGTGTTTTAATACGATAACGTTATATAAAAGAAGACCAATCCACTGAAAGATACCTATCAACAGAAATAATGTAAAATTATCAAAATCATTTTAGGTACATTTCAGAAGTATGGAAAAAAAATACCCTCCAAAATTTAAGTAGGAACTCTCGTAAAATAGTACAACCATCAAAATATTTTATTATAATTGTTATCTTTTTGCTAAATAGCATAAACCATTATAATTATGTAATTTGACTGTGACTGAAGTAAATTATTGATGCAAATGTCGATTTGTAACGTGTTAACTGTAATACTGTAACATAACCACCGAATTCGGATAACATAACGTAAGTTACGGTAATTCTGTATGGAATTTTATAACAGTCTTAATTAATAGAAAATTTGTTTGATACCTTCCGGGTCTATCAAAGTCTTTCCAGTTACAGCGCTGGAACAACATGGAGAAGAGGAAGGTCTCTTCTTTATAACCCTTTTCGTTTTCTGCCGATGCCTAGGCAGCATATCACGAGCAGTACCGTCTACGGTGAACTTCATTGACACCAGTCAACACCCTGGAATGTATACATTGTCTCCGGCAGAATACATTCACAAACTAACAGTTAACATTGGGGGGGAAAAAAAAGGTTCATTTTTAGTTCAGCAAACAACAAACTAAAACCATTTAACCTTTTCAATTAAATATTTAAAGTTCATTGAAATAAAACAAACTTAATCATACATTGAGTAGACAACGTAGCTCTGTTAAACCTATGAAATCTAATGACTCACTCACATCGCATAACATCCAACAGAAAGCATATTCTGTTCAACTATGCAGTGAAATATAACAATTCACTTAACATCTAGCGGAAATACATACTCGTACCTATATCCGCGCCATTAAAAAGGGACATCTAATGTTTACTTAATTTCCAGTGAGAAACATATTATTATGCGCTAGTACATAATTTTTGTACAATTTCTGTGTAAAAAAAATGAATAAAATCGTTAACTTCGATATTAATAAAAAATTAATTTAAGAAAATGAATAAATAAGTGATTAATAATGAAAAGTTTAAAAGAAATAAAATTACTTCTTATATCCGGCAAATACAGATAATTTTTTTGAAATAATATAAACTTTATAAAGAATGGCAAGAAGTGGTTTCAATCTCGCACAATTTTGGCGGTTTTTGGGAATAGCAGCCTTAACTAGTGAATCTAACGATCCACTTAACATTCATCGGGAAAAATACCCGTAACAAACCAGTGAGTGAGTTAACCAACAGTCCGACTTTACTCAAAAATTAAATCTTAGCTCGTAAATCTCGAAGATATACTTTCAACATAATTATAATAAAGTCAACTTTAAACATATGAAAGCCTTTTACCTTTCTCTTTCTCTTTATAAAATGTAGGTAGAAATAAATTAAACGAAAACAAAACGGTATTCTATAAATACTGCTCAGCTATTTTATCGACTTCGCGCGAAAATATCAACATCGTTTTCCAAATTCAAATATACGTACGTATACACAATGGGCAAGTACCAAAACGTATCATGTGCTATTAAAAAGGAGGCCTAACCTACCCTCTTCGAGTGGATGTTTTATGAAAATGCGCGCCATAGTACTGCCAAGGAGTAGCCTTGGCCAAGTACCTACGCGCACCTGCATTTACTTTTAATTAGAATCACATTATCAAAAAATTACCCCTATTGAAAACGGTACGTGAATTTACCACCCACCCAATGCATATACGCACATTACATTTATTAATTTCTATACAATAAATTAATTTTAAACACAAATACCTTGGTAACAGTAAGATGAAAAGAGAAAGAGAAAATAAAAGCTTAACACAATAACAAGATTAGCATACCTTCATTTTTTTGGTGTAGGTATCCTGCACGTCGTCTGCGTTTAGCTCTTCATGCTGCTGCTCGTGGTGATCTCGCTACAGGGGGAGCTCCCTGAGCTCGGTTAGCTTGTGGAGCAACGGCGTTTACACGTCTGCTGCTTTTTTTAACATCATGTTTTAACATTTTCTTTTCTTCGTTTGCGGCTTGGCGTGAGTTTTTTAACACTTCTGAAGTATGAAGAAAACGCCTCTTTTCACGCCAGGATGGTATATATTTATAAAACACTTTATATATCACAATTATATTCACAGTAACAGTATTACATCGACGTCTGATCGAAACTAAAGCTAAAACCGAATTGCCTTTCACTTCTCAACATGCCACCTCGCCAAGTCTTATCCCCTCTACTTTACAATCGTTCTTCCTTTAGCGCTATTGCGTTTACTGGGCGGGGCGACATGTTTCCGGTGACCATTTTAATCAAAAGACTGTTTATCAAATTAAATACCGAATGATATAAAATCGAGTAAATGACATTAAGGTGATTAAATTTATACTATACATAATTAAAAATCATGACAAAATTATAATGAAAATGAAATGACATTCCGGATAGAATTACAAAGTATTACGGTCATCATTTTGCATCCATTTTCTGTTGCTTAAACGTAGCTATGACACGCTTTTCAATTGAGTTTTTAACAAAACCAGCAAACTTTCAACAGAGACAAAACAGAGACAACAGAGAAATTTACGTCTTCAATTTAATCTAATTTCCACAAAAAAATTGCCATTAAAATAACAATACACCCTACAAATTCATTAGCATTTATATTGCATATAAATCGTTCTCTGATCTTTGTGAGGACAATTAGGCCGCAGTTTAAATAGTAGTTACCAAGATTAAGGGTCTCAGTTGGGAGGGGGTGTCTTGTTTTACAGCCAGAGACTAATATCAGAGGGTAGGCAGATAAAAATGTTAATGTGAGTTAACTGGGTTGCTAGATTTAGGGATACAACTACCCGGAAAAGGTAATACCTTTTCCGTGATTGGGAAATTCTGGTTTAAATATGGCTTAAACAAATCGAACTAAATAAACCATGTATTGGATAAGAAGCACCTAGTGTAAATTTTACAAAAGTATATATATTAAAAATATATTCATCGTAAATTATCATGAAATAATGAATTGATATAAGTGAGAATTAGAAAAATCTGTTTTGGCTTGATTTTTTTACAATTTTTGGGGCTTTGAGGATTTTAGATAGACAACCAGACCAATGGTACCAAAACAAATAAAATAACTTCACAATTTTCCACCTCGAAAGTAGCTAGTTTCATCGAAGACTGGCAACCCCAAGTTAACCTTCCAGGCGCATTAGTCGCGAGATGTCAAGGGAATTTTTCATCTCCCCTTCCCGGGGATAAATCTCGTGGATCTAGAGTCTTGGAGAAATAAACTATGAGACGTGTTATGGACGTGGTCCGAGAACTTTGATTTCGGTGAATAACTTTAAAGGAGTGTCACATGAATGGTAAAAATAATGTAAATGTAAACAAAACTTTTGAAATCTACTTTTCTTGAATGTAAACGAATGTTAAGTATTAAATTTTTTTATATTGGCTGATACATTCGGTTCTCTGATTCGATCAAGTCAGTCTAGGCCAGCCTAGATAGTGGTAGTAAAATAGTAAATAATGGTAAGTAAAAGGTGGTGGTAGTGGTAGGTGGTGGTAGCTTTTCGTAAACTCTTGCTTTCAACTGGCTTGGTGCAAAAACAATGTTTTGTGCTTGTAGTGTTTTTGCAAAAGATAATAACAGCCCAAAAAAACTTGTATAAGATTCGCATACGATCGTTAGTCGTCTGACTGCATCGCACGTTGCATAAAAAAGAAAATCTTTTCCTCTCTCATATGTTTCATGTCCCATAGGTTTTCGTCCAAGCGCAGAGAGTGGGATTGTCGCCGTCCCACGTGTGGGCGTGATAAATGATCGCGACAGTAGCCGTACGCAAATCTCGTTTACGATGCGAGCTGCTGAGAGATTACTATTTTTGAGATTATGTATAAGTACTATGTCATTTTCTGGAACGGAGGTAGTTGAGGTATTACGTTATTTTTGGGACGGTGAAAATATAATGGTAAGCCATGTTATTTTTGGTAAACTAAATAAAATTTTTGTTATCCTTGAGGGGTTTCTTATGAATTAAGTTCCATATTATCTTTTATTCTACCTCTAAGTACGTTATATGGTTGAATTGTTTTAAATAAACACTGCTACGAGTACTAAAAAATCTCTGTTAAAAGAAATGATAGTTTGGGTTCAATAGTTTCTCAAAACGTGATATTAAAAACTTTTTTTTCTTGGCTTACAATTTAGGTACTTAGTTTCGAAAGAGAACTAGGTATCTACACACCAAAAACAACTATTTTCTCTACTTCAAGTATAAACGCGTCTTCTCAACTAAAATTTAACAAAAATAAAAGCTTTTGTAATGTAAAAACAACGCAAATATTTTACAGAAAATGTAACATTTTTGCCCTTAACAGTAGTTTACATAAACCAGGTACGTTTAAACAAAAACACGGGTTTACAAGGATAACTAAACGTTTCCAAGCTGAATTCTCCGCAATCCTCAGTTCAGCTCGCCAGTTGACACTGGAGGCACAAAATATTGAGAACACAGAAGTAAAACTCATTGGATACGCGTGTGAATCTTTTTGGTGCATTTGCTCTTAATTTGCTCTTATTTAAAAAAATCTGAAAATTCCAACCTTGAAATGGCTGAACTGATTTGATAAAACATTTCTAAGAAACTGTATTCAAATTTAAAAATGTCGCTTCGAATTCGGTTAACCCGTCTATGTGTCACATGTGTGTATGACACAGAAAGATACACGGGGGTGTGTCTGTCTGTGTCAGATGTCACTTATGGGGACACAAACACATAGCGGTCAAACTTATAACACCTCTCTTTTTGACGTGGCAACGTCTAATAAATCGATGAACGCCGGCTGCACGCACGAAATACGTTACGTGTCCCGTTACGCTCATTCTGACGTCACGATCGGAGCGAGAAAAATATGCAATCATTTCATAAATGTTTTGTTATGACGTTGTCACGGTAAACTATCGTACGTAAACCGACTTTACAGCCAACCAATTATTTTTTGCGTCGGGGGTTTAATGTAGCGTAAAAATAGAGTAGTGCTCCACCATTGTACATACACTACCAACCAACGCACACAATAGCACTCGGAACAATAGTGCAGTCTCGCGAGTGATTGCTCTGTGACTCGTGTCCGTGAGCAATGTCTATGTGTGCATTAGTCTAGCGCGCTTACTATGCAGTTTGACTTCTGTCCTCTCAATGTTTTGTGCTGTAGGTAACAGAAAGTAACGGGGGTGACTGTAGGTAACGGGAGTGTTTGACTCTAACGAGGGTAAATTAAAATTCTTGCCCGTTTTATACGGTCACCCTTGTCTCAGGGAAATATCATCGCTGTAAGGAATGGCGGGAGAAGTAATTTAGTGTACGTCGGGTGTACAATGTACCTACTTCTCAAGAGAACATAAAAATAGACAATAAAGCTTTGTGTCTGTCTGTTTATCCTAAATTCAACTTAAATTTTGTCACAACCATAACTTTGATGACGCTCTTAGCGATAAGGCCGCCAGTTGTCGCACTAGTTTTTATAACCCGGTCACAATATCTGTGCACCTGACCTCGTGCTAGCAACTCAATTTTGAGCCACTTCCCGATGTTCGATTGAGCTGAAATTTGGTATACTTATTAACATCTGTATTTTGTAACGATTGATCTGATAATAATACAATCGAACATCGGGAAGTGGCTCAAAATTGAGTTGCTAGCACGAGGTCAGGTGCACAGATATTGTGACCGGGCTGCTAACTTTCTTCTATCCATCCGAGAGGGATTTCCGTTCTTTACTGAAAAACTTTGATGGACAGAATTTTAGGAATAAGCTAGTAAATTATGTTATTGAATTTGGAAAACGTTTAAATTTTTTTTTTTTTTATATCGCGAAAAGTCCGCTTTCTAATATTATTGAAATATTTAAAACCCAGACTTTTTCATTTAGCAGCAGCATTATTTCTACATAATGTTAACACACTACTGTAAACATGAAACTGAAAAATGTATAGAAACTTTTTTAACGGTTTGTAAAATACAGTAAATGTGAAACTAAAAATATAATAGTAACTCAAATGTAACGGTTTGTACCCGCCATGTCTAGTAAAATATAATTTCTAGCATTGAAAAGGGTTGACACCTGATAGGGCGACGTTCATGGCAGGAGGAAATTAACGGGCACGTTCAAAAACTGACTTTAGTTCTGTTCAAACAAATCAATAGCGAAATAACATGAAACATTAATTTAATATCTTTTTAAAACAACTAGCCGCTGACCACGGTTTCGCCTGCACGGTAATTAAAATGGAGATTAAATGATAATGATGATGAAAATTATAAAATGTTTATGGGATAATGTTGCTTGTGATTTTTTTCATACTAACTGGGACTCGCGATTTCACCCTTTATCCCACAGGAACCGTTTTTATTTCAAGATACTGAGTTATGGGAAAAAAGAGAAAAAATAATCTCGACATTATTTCTATACGAGTCCCCTGTGATGAGCTACAGTGCCAAAAAAAAACAATGTCAGCCAACTCGTAGCATCGTAGAGTGTCTACGATACATGCTACGCAGCAATTAGTGAAATGCCAACTTTGTTATATTAAGTATTCCGCTCGGTCAAAAACACATTAAAAAATTAAATAAAAGCCAACGTTGAAACGGCTGAATCGATTGTAATAAATCATATATAAGTATAAGAACCACTACTAGAAAGCCTGCTTTCATAAAAAAATGCATCAAAATCGGTGCTATGATATCACAGACAGATATACTCACTCACATAGCGGTTAACTTATAACACCCCTCTTTTTACGTCGGGGGTTAATATCTTAAGTCAAAATATTTGCAGAACCTCGCATCAGTCTGAACAATCCTATCCAGCTGAAACGCAAAAATAAAACACGGCTCCAATCAAATAGCATCCAATTAAAACCGATTCGCTCTAAACGGCTCTCACCCCGTCACCTCCGAGCTACGACCCTCAAAATCAAATAAAGAACCCTAAAAAATCAATTACAAGGAAAGAACTCGGGACTAACAGGGTCAGATAATGGAAAGGGTAGACCTATACGTCTACTATTGGGATTGGAAAAATTAGAAGGACATAATTGCTGTGAGCGTAATTTTTGTAGCCACATGTATGAGCAGACTTAAATAGAATAAAATAAAAAAAATACTCCAACGTTGAAACGACTGAACTGATTTTCATCAAACATAGCTATGAACACTCCCGACTAATTCACCTTTCAAACAAAATCAAAATCGGTTCGTCAGTTCGTGAGCTACGATGCCACAAACAGACACATACACACACACACACACACTCGTCAAACTTATAATAACCCGTCGTTTTTTGTCGGGGGTGAAAAACAATATCATTCATATAGATTGACCTCACTACTACGTAGTCATTTATACAAAAATAATTATATCTGTCATTATAGGTAAAAAAAAAAAACTGAAAAAGATGCTTCGAGCTACCATCACAACTGAGTTTCAAACTCAGTGTCAGACTAGATGCAATGGCTGTAATAACTAATACTACTCCACTACGTATTTTATCTTGAAAATCTAACAATCAAGTAGAAAGATGCACATAGATTGTTACTTCCATTCATGATACTCGCACCTCCCAAAATCAGCGGAATAATTTTAGAATGACCCTTCCATTGAATTCAGATGTGTCCCGGGACTTGTTCAAATACCGCCAGTCTCGGGACACGTAGGTACGACGCCGGGATACGAGTAAATGAGTATCAAACACACAGAGCTCAAATGGTAATCCGATTTCAGAACAAGAAAATTTAAGCGGAAAATGTTTGACGCCAAAAATTTTATTGGGTTCGGTAGGAAAATAGAAAGTAGTTAGAGGAGAATGTTGTAATGAAATTGGGTACACTGAACTTAGTAGTATGTATCTACGATTTTGGACAGTAAGATAATGAAGAATACTAATTAAACTAAAATGTGTCAAAACTACGTCGGTTTTTATAGTGAAGATACAGGTAGAGAAATTATGAATGTATCAGAGTTCAACGTAAAGAAAGGTATTATAATCTCATTTATAATTTTAAAGACATAAAAGTAAATTTTTCGACATTGTAACATCATCATCACCAGCCTATATTGTTCCACCGCAACGTAACCCTCTCAAACAATAGACTAATTCACTTTTAGTTTCCGTTCCGTTCATAATTCACGGAACCCTAAAAAGAGATCCGAGCTTAATCGGCATTACTCGGTCTGGTGAGTCCGTCGGGCCCGAGTAGACACCTACTCGTAGCTTCATGGCCAGGCTTCTCAACCCCGGCCCGCGACCCAAAGGTGGACCATTTTTGGGTCAGCAGGTCACACTTTCAAATTGAGGTTCCATGGGTTTTGCCATTATGACAGTCTATTTCTTTATTATCTGAGAGATATAGGAGTATTCTTGGAGTTTTCAAGGTCAAAGATCTTAAAATCTAATCTTCTTGCGTGTTTCATTTTCGACCACATTGTCGCGTACCAACAGGCGAGTTGGTGGCCAAGCGGAAATTTATTCGCGACAAAAAAAAGTCAGAATGGGTAAGGCACGTAATTTGTTGTGTGTTCTTCACAAGCTTTGGTGGCTATAGTTGACTACCTGGAACTATTGAAATATTCAGTACGACCAGCATTGCATTTAAATTACAGCCCGCTTTCAAAATGAGTTGAGCGGCCATGTTTTATACAGTTTTTGCATGATAGAGGGTCGCATCAGCCACTTCGGCCTCTACAGATCGGGACGGGGTTTTAGATTAAAAACGGTGGCGGTTCTGGAATCACAACGGGTTAATGAAATTTTAGTCCTTTTTGATTATTATTTAAGTCACTTACGGGTTACGGGACTAAAGTTTGATTTTGCATGTAATTGAAAGCAGAAGCCGAATCGCTGCTCGTCAGTTTTCAATATAAAATTAGAAACATGTGAAATATATTGCTTTGTAAAATAACTGTACTTAATCCTACTAATATTCTAAGTGTGAAAGTTTGTATGTTAAGCCCAAAAGGGCTCAAAGTACTCATCATTACAAACAACTTTCATTATGGGACCAACCCTGTCGTTGCAAAAAAAAAACAGTCGTTCAACAGAAAAATCTCAATGACTGTCGACAAAGTGTATGGACCAGATAATTTTCCTTTACGATTTCCGATTGGTCCCTCAGTATAAGTTGTTTAAAATCATGAGCACTTTGAGTCCTATTCGGCTTAGCATACCCTTTCCTTATAACTCGTATAGATTAAACCTTGGATTAACATTTAGACTACTTTTTATCCCCGGAAAATTACAATTTCTATATGATAGCGCCTAAAACCGTGCAGCTATTATATAGGTAATTTGTGTCAAAACAGCTTACAGCAGTGTCAACACAAGTACACAGTGGAACCACCCCTGCTCCACAATAACTCACAATTGCAGCAGATTACGCGAGTGCACTCGCTACAGAATAACACGCCCATTACCATGTCATAAATCCATATTAAAAGAGCCTCGAGTGCTCACTGTTCCACAGTGCGGGACATTAAGGCCCGCGCATTGCGGAGCATTCGCCTAACCTAAGAGCATTACATCACAGAACTGAAACAAATGATAGATATAATATATGGCAAATAATTTTATCAAAGCCATTAAATAATAATTAAAATTAAAAAACTAACGTGCTATTTCTAGTGATAAAACAAAAAACACAAAAAAATATATAAGTGAAAGTCGTGTCAAAAGATTAAGAACTGTAATGTTACGTATTGTATTCTACCACAAGCAGCGCTCCGTGGCTTCATCCGCTTCCTTAACGAAACTGGTAAATAATCCGGGCTACCACCAATCATCAAAATCAGTTTAGCTGTTTTTGGCGTAATTGAGTAACAGACATACAAACTTATATATTTATAATATTAGTAGGATTTAAATTGCGAACTGTAATGCTCGGTTCTTTTCTCATTGCTGTAACGCTCGACTCAGTACTGTTGCACTAATGCTCCCGGTGTGGAGGCGCCTTACCGTTGCCTGTTAGGGTATTTTATAAGGGTAGATACACATCTGACGGAAAATGCGTCGCGTATTATCGGTCGCGTAACGCCAGAACAGAGAAATGTATAATAAAACATCCAACCTTTCACACTCAACCGATGATGCGCTAGTGCGTCGAGTGTGAAAGGTTGGATGTTTTATTATACATTTCTCTGTTCTGGCGTTACACGACCGATAATACGCGACGCATTTTCCGTCAGATGTGTATCGACCCTTACAATGTAATGCACATTAACACGTATCAGTGTAGGTATACTGATTTGTTTATTAGTCTACTTGTTTAGTAGACTAATAACTTAACTCTAAAACTATGAAGACCTACCACATGCAGCTGAGATGCTTGAACCAAACAATTTTTGTTCTACAACTTTCCAAAATTCAGAAAAACACGTAGCAAATATTCGATAGAAAAATGTGTACAATTTAAATTTACGTCCGATACTTCAGCTCCCCCATTTTTAATACATTTGTCTTTCGAATACTCGCTACGTATTTTACGCATCGATTTAATTTTATTTTAATTTATTTTTAATCCGACTTCGATGATTTTACGTTAGAATTTATGCTAGACCTACTGGTTGTGAAGATTTGAAATGTTGTTTTGTAAGTCAAAATTATAAGTTCGTTTTTAAGAGTTATCAAGATTTAATTTTAAATCTTCTGCTTAAATCGATAAAAAATACGTCATAAATAGACTCGTGGTCATGTATTTTACTAATAAGTTTTGTTTACATAATCCTAGTAATGTACAAATGGGAAACAACTTTTACTAAAATATTAAGGTTTCTGTAAAGAGATTATACGCTAAAGTTGCCAATTTTCACCGCGCGTGGCGCTAGGCGCCAAGGATAATTTTCCCGCTTAAACTCAAATTTGGGTTTTTTATCATCAAAACTTATCTTTCGTACAATATTTCTTTGTTATTTTAATTACCTACTTGATGCCACAATCCAAATATTTTTTGTTTGAATATTGTTAAATAATTGTGAAAATAACTTGATATAATAAATAACTATTTCAGATCAAAAAAATATAATAAGGTAAAAAGAAATATTAAGAAAATGTTTTCCACAATATTGCTTTTTAAAGTATTTTCGAAACAGAAAAATCTTACGATCGACTTAGATTTTCTGCTTTACCTTTCCTCAAGAGACATAAGCACATCTTTCATGAATATTTAAAGTATTGCCATCAAAATCCCGCATTTTTGTATCATTACTCGGCGTTATTATTTAAAGGCCGGAAGCAGGTTCTTTGCCTCCCAGAGTTTCATCCGAGAGGAAATTTACTCATAAAATTCTAATTTTATTCTAATCTTGTTATATTTTGCCTTAAACCCTGCTCTAATGGGACTAATCCATGATACCTAAATGGAAACACAACTGTAGAAAAAGTATATGTGTGTGGAGGGAGGGTGGGGGTATGTGTGTGAGTGTGTGTGGAATGTGTAAGTTCTTTTTGAAGCAATTAATGTGATTGATCAAGCTATAAGCCCCTATTCTGGTGAGTGAGACATTATCTCAGTCACTGTCGGTCTTATTAGAAATGTCCATTACAGTAAGAGTGATAGAGATAATCTCAGGCGCCCAAGAATAGGGTCCCTGACGGGAATTGAAACGTGTATTGTTTATTGATGATTTTTAAATCCTCTTCATTTTAGTGCAAGCAACATAATTATAAGCGGAGCAGTTTTTTTAAATCTTCATTTACGTTTATGGCCGTGTTTTTTTATAGCAACTCTAAATTTGACTCTAATTATAATTCATAACAATTAATTTAATTTATTGAATCAGGCGTTGCTTCGCGGAAGTTCATTTTCTAATAACTGTTTTCAAATGTTTTTTTTTCTAGTGTATTTCCGCCGTCAAGCCCGCCAGCCGGCCTTGCCTTCATTATAATTAGTCAGGTCCCATTTTGCTTGACCACTCACTAATCCTACTTCCCACTATCCTACTAAATAAATTATTATAAACGCGAAAGTTTGTAAAAATATAAAAATCTATGTTTATTACTCTTTCACGCAAAAACAGCTAAACGGATTTACATGAAATTTGGAATGAAGGTTGTTCATAGTTTGGATTAACACATAAGCTACTTTCTATCCCGGAAAATGCAGGTGAAACGGCAGGGCACAGCTAGTAACTTTATATGAAAGATTCTGCATTTTAGTAAAACTATTTAAAGTCTGCGTCTTGCAGATGGGCTAGAAGCCAAATGCCTTTATCTGTCTCGTGCAATATTATGTCGGTCACTTTCTCTCTTATAACTTTTCTAACTTGAGAGACAGAGACCAACAATTCGGGCTGGGTTCGGGGAACCCAGCGTAATTCTATTTCACCGATCTACTGATTATTGGGTAACTAAATGCAAACCCTATTTTATAAATAGTGAAACTACTTTATTCCTATTACAAATATAGATTTTTACTTTGTAAATAAAGTATAATAAAAAGTAAAGTGTGGTAAAAATTTATTGCATAAACTGTGTACAATGGTAGAATAAATTATGTGTCTCAACAGTCTATCCTAGCGGACATGCAATGTAGTGATTGTTACAAAACATTAATAATTTTCTGCATAAGCCAAAGATAAAAGGAATCATTTTATAGCAAAAAAATGTCTAAATAAACAAACAAAACAGTAACTATACAACCTGAGATGCTTGAACAACACAACGTTAGTTCTACAACTTTCGAAAACTCCTAAAAATTAAACAAATATTTCATTCAAAAGTTCATTGACTGGACGAAATAGACGGCAATTTTTATTCATGTTCTTAAGTTCCTGGCCGTCTTGACACGTAATTACGGCTACGTCGGTGAGTTCTGCGGGCCGCGTGAGGAGCGCGCGCTGCAGCCAACAGGAACAGTCCAGCGTGTTGCCAGCCAGCAGCAGCGAGCCAGGGAAGCTCTCCAGTCGCCTGGCTGTCTCATCACTAATCGCCTTTATCGAGTTAAAGCGCAGGTCTAATATCTGAAATGGAATTTCGTGAAAAAAATACCGATAAGACGCGCTTATCCGAGGAACTGCAGCGGCGCCTATTCTCATATCCTAAGGCCTTTTAGACTAGTTGCCTTATTTTGTTTTGTATGCTTGTAGTGTATTCTACTCCAACATAGATTAGTGATGTTTTGAAAGAAGCGTCTTTTATGATCTCTGTAGATTCCAACGTTAACAGTCAGATTATATTGGCACAACATTCAAAACATACGAAATGGGGCTGGGCGAGATTATAATGTGACGAACAAGATAGAAGGTACTGACTTTTACGTCGGGGCGCAGGACATCGGCATCCAGTTCAGTGATGTTGTTGTGGTTCAGCAGCAGCTCGTACTGGCGCTGGCTCCCGTCGGGAGCGGTGCGGAGGCGCGGCACGCGGCGCAGGCCGCGCCCCGCGCAGTCGACGCGCACCCGCACGCGGCTGATGCTCGGGTCCTCGTCCGGGCGCGAGCCGCACTCGCACTCGGCCGGCACCGCGGCCGCCGCGCACTCTTGTGAGAATTCGTTATCAGAGCACACCATTTTTTCCGGCTGGATATCTTCTAGTAGCCGACCTCCGGCACAGCGCATCTCAGAAACATGGTGCAACGGCTTGTTGGGTGCGGCGAGCGCACGGCGAGTCCAGTACATGCGGCAGTCGCACGCGAGGTTTGACAGGCCTATTATATGTACAGAGGAGCTCGTCGTCTTTCCCACCGCAAAGTTGTACTGCTGACGCGTCATCCCCACCACGGTCACCGGTGCGCCGCTTAACAAAACCACTGCATCTTTTTCAGTCCTCTTGAACTGGATGTCCTCAAACTGCAAATGAAATACAACGTTTCATTAATTAACAAATCATCAACAAATCTAAACCGATTAACAAATAGTTTTGGTCTAAATCGCATTTATTTTGCTAAACAGTCAACTGAGACTCACCCACAGCTCGGACACATTCGTACTTCTCAGGTCCAGGGTTCTGAGCTCCGTCATGGCGATTCGCCAGTCAGAGCAGATGTAGTTTACGTTCGTTCCTTTCAGAATTAGCTCCTGAAGCTTCGTCGATTCGCTCATAGGTGAATTACCTGCAAATAGATTATAGAACTAGGTGCAAACCATCAGGTTATTGTACCCGATGCGGTGTGTCGAGAACTTCAGTCTCACAAGTCGGACGGGTTGGGGGTTTAAACGTATACCTATGCTTTGTAAATCTGCCATGCTGTCTCGTTTCATGACTGCGTTTCGTGTTATACACCGCTGTCGGGAGATTCAGCTATCCGAACATCAAATGTATTCGACAATTATCTTCGAAAAGTCATCCGCCTTCGGAAAGAATGTGTCAATTCGGAAAACTTTTCGAAGATAATCGTCGAATACATTCGATATTCGGATAGCTGAATCAGCCTGCAGGTTATCGTATAAAAAATCGTGTCAGTAGCTTGTTTTTCGCTTCGTTGATAGGATGATACAGTCCGATCCAATTCCTTATTCTAACAATAGTGTTTTTTTTTAATAGTCTAATATTTATTTTAAATCAGACATGCTCATTGCTCACCTTTTGTGTCGCAGAGGTTGCAGATGCGCGGGTTGTTCGCGAGGTTGAGAGCAGCGAGGTCCCCGAGCGGCGCGAGCGCGTCGAGCGCGGACTTGTCCAGATCGTTCCATGAGAGGTCCAGTGCATGCACGTTCCGGGCCACTGCAAACAAGCCACTAAAAAAAAGGTTAATTTTATCGCGACGCCTGCCAACGCGCAAAATTAAAATGCAATTTAGAATATAACCATAAATCAAATAACAAATTTAAATATAAGGATATACATATAGCGCGTATGAGTGTTTGGTCAATTGGTCAGGTGTGTTTCTTTGTTGTTATTAGTTTACTAACAAAAATGTAAATTTGTGATAGGGGTCTAAGTTGACACAAGAAATGGAAACTTTGTAATTTTCAAAGTTATATAGCATATACAAACTATTATTTTCTATTTCTATCTTTTATAACATTTTAAGTTATTGTACTATTCTTGTTGTTTAGACTACACAATAATAATAATAATTAGTTACGACGCATTATGCGTTAGTCAGTACGTTTTTGGTTAATCGTTTTTTAAATATTAGGGAAAATATAGAAGCAAATACCTTGGCAGCATTCTGATATGGTTTCCCGTCAAAGAGAGTTTGCGCAATCGTGGCGCGCCGTCAAATAGTGTCACTGGTAGCGTCTGGAGTGCACATCCGTTGAACGAGAGCTGCGTGAGTGCACTCGCGTTCGTTATCAGGTTCGACGGCAGATGGGTGAGGTACTTTGCGTACACGAGTTCGAGCTCCTCGAGGCGTGAGCATTTTGCCAGCCAACCATGTGGCAGCTCTCGCACCGCCGGTGTCACTAACTGCATCGAGGTCAGATGGTCGCAGCGTATCACAGGCGACGGCCGCTCTTCCACCCAGTTAATCAATCTGAGGAAGGCAAGCGTGGGTACCAAATTCAGTTGCAGTCCCGTAGCGAGTGACGATAGTTTTAGCTCAAGTAGCCCCGGCGGCACAGCTAATACATCGAGGTCAATATCACTTGTGACTGACAGTCGCCTCAAGGTAGTCGAGGAGAGCAACGCTTCGGGTAGTTGCTTCATGCCTGCATGTTTCAGACTAAGTGCTTGGAGGTGGGGTGGCGGCTCGTCCAGCTCGCCAACCGGTAGTATCACATCACTCAGTTGTAGCATCTCGAGATTTCTCAGCGGCCTGAGGAAGCCGCGCTCGAGCCTCATAGTCTCGTTGGTCATAGCGCCGTCCAGGCTTAACATAAGAAGGTCCTCGAAGCCGATGACATGCTTCTTGGCAAGACGAGGTGCGTGTGGCAAGTTCACGAGCCTTAATTGGCTATGCTTCTTGCCAAGTGCATCTCGCAAGTTCGATAGCAATGTCACGTTTAGTGCAGCGAGAGTGTTCATCAGCGAGCGGGCAGCAGGCAGTGGGCAGCCCCGAAAGGTGACCCTGCTGACAACCAATATAGAATCGGCGCACGGTAGGGCAGGAGACTCCAGCACACTGTTTCCATTACACATTACTTCTAGATAAGATCCATCTAAGAAGTCGATGATTACGTTTTTACCTGAAAAGACGATGGATCAGTAAAGTTATCATACCAACTGAGAAGCTAAGTATTTTACTATGTAGGTACCTCTATCATGTAGTACTGTTCATTCGTTATCTTGCTCATTTTTTAATATTAAAATACCTATCTACTTGAATTAATTCAGATTTTTTCGTCGGTAAACTTCGGATATAGAGGTAAATGGCGGCCTGCGATCATATTTTTCACAGATTTTGAAATAAAAACAAGTGTAAAAAGTAAAAAAAATAATAATGTTTTGATACGTCCAAATTAATGCCTTTCATTTGATACCCCCATGACCACATGTTTTGACATTAAAATTTAAATTCCCTATTTTAGGAACCAATTTTCAGGTTAAGACCTATTTCTCAGAATATTTTTTTCTAAAACTTGTAGCGGTTAACATTATCTCGCGTCATGCCAAATTTCAGACTGCTAGCTGTTATAATTCCTGAGATAATTGGCTGTCACATACAGACAGACAGACGCACGAGTCTCGCCATAAGAGTTCTTCCCCAAAGCAGAACTCTAAAAACCAACTAAACTCATCATCAGAAAACCAGTCAAAAGAGGGCGTTAACGCATTAGGCATGACATGGATGGCTTAAGGGATCTAGTCCAATGTATTCAATCCAGTCAACTGAACAAATAAGACAATTTGCTTCAAATTTGTTCAACTGTAAAAAATAGTTGAATTAATTGAACTGAATCTTTAAATTTTTTTAAACACAATACTTTAAAAGCATTTACTAACTTGCATGTATGTATAACATGTAACTATGCTTGTTCGAGTGGAATCTTGCAACTAAATTTTTAACCACTTCCCTATGTCAGATTGACCTGAAATTTAGGTGTAGTACGTATGTATGTAACTCCGATGACAATGCAATAAAAGCTTGTTTTAAAAATACGTTCAGAATTATCTTATTTATCTATCTATTAATTTATTTTCAAATCACAAAGCAACATAATTATTCTCTAATATTGAAAACAAATCACCAACAATTGAATAAAAACAAATAAACAGCATCAATGAATATGTCGATACATAGCCCGTACCAGGATAGCAGAAACGATGAAGAGTATACACAAGATTCAGAAAGATCACGGGTCGTGAGGAGGAAAATAATAGTTTTCCACCAATTTCAAGTACCAGGAATGTTACACGTTAGAAGATACGATTAATAAAGAAGTTTACAAACAAAGAAACATACAACCTTTACTTGGCAATCTGGTAAAAAAATGGATTACGTAAATAATTATTTATTAATTAAGATTTAATTATTAAATTGAAACTAAATCTGTTTCTACCTTCCACTTTGTATTCATGCTCTGTTCTTGAGCCACCCACGTATTGACAGCGGCTGTCTCTGCAGCGCAGCGCACCGCCGAGCTCGCGGCCGGCGTCAGCGCTCCCCAGCGCCGCCGCCAGAAGCGCCGCCGTCAGCAGCGCTGCTCCCACCGGCTTCCTCCAAGCTAGCTCCGACCGATACATCCGCGCACTGGGACAACCAACTTCTTAGTAACCGTTGTTATATACGTCGTATAAGCTGTCGACATGAAAACAATGGTTTGGTTTTATCGATGGGGTTATCGCACAAAAAACCCAATCCATTTTTAGGCACTACTTGATACATACGTGTTGTTTAGTTACTAGTTGTTATCTCGGTACCTAATTTCATTATAGGCTAAGATTAAATATTGTATGTTTTGCATCGAATGAGTAACTTACCAGTTTCGTGGAATTGAGGCGGATGCTCCAAATAAACAAACTTACTTACCCATAAACAAAAGTGTCAGTTGTGTCGTTAGTTATCATGGTATTTTTTTTTTCCAATTCGAATAAAGGCATTATTTTATTTTAGCTTATAATTAAGTAGGTAGGTACGCTAATAACAAAATACCAATTTATTTTTAAATTGCAGTAAGGGCGTAGTTTTCTGTATTATACAATATGTCCGGTTTCCGATGTCCGATACTTTAAGGGGTTAAAATGCAATTAATTTTATCGACAAATCACGTATTTTTTTTTATTTTTCTCCATCAATAAAAAAATGGCAGCACTTTAAAAAAAATTGTTAGCGAAGCATAGGTGCTTGTATTAATTTAACAATATCTACCCAAGTAGAAGACTTAAAAACACAAAAGTGGTCTCAAATGTTAGTTAATAGTGTAGACAATAAATCTAGATTCAAATTTTAATTTTTTAATGTTTCAGTATTATTAAGAATAATTTTTGAAAAAAAAAAAATTGGACAATAAATTGGTGTTTTTTTCAGATTATTAGTTTAAAAAAAAAACCAATGTGTTAACCAATTTTATTTATTAATTTTTTTAATAATACAGGATATTTGCTATAAATGTACATTTAAATCTTAACTGTGAGTTAGATAGTTTAGGAGCTATGACAGTGTAAACATACGTACTTGAAAAGCGCGCATATCCAGGCAAATGAAATAAAACAAAAAAAAATAAAATAAGAGTGAGAAAAATAAAAAAAAAATCCGTGATTTGTCGATAAAATTAATTGCATTTTAACCCCTTACAGTATCGGACATCGGAAACCGGACATATTGTATAACTTACTACACATTGCCTACACCTGCTCTTCTAAAAATATGCGTTGATGGCAGATTTGTCCTTTCTACAAAACACATATAAATTCAGTGAGAAATAATTTCCATAAAAAACTGAACATTGTACATTAAAAGTACTGACTCTGGACTGACCCTACGAATGCGCGTACAAAAGTGAAAAAATTGTAAAATAGCACAAATAGAATAAAAACTTTACGCAGCAATGCATCCACCGTTTTACAGAGAGGTGAACTGCCTTGGACGGAATAAACACTGGACATGTCATTTGGACGTATATGCAATAGTCGTTTTATATAATACGTAGACTTAAGCCACGTATTCACTGAGCAACAATTGTTTATAAACTCTGTTTCAGAAACGAAATCTACGTGTTTCTGAAATAAATCATAATGTTTAAGAATCATATCACTTTGTTTCTGTAAACACTACGTGTTTTATGTTAACGTAGTGTTTACAGAAAATGATATGTTTCTGAAACAGAGTTTATAAACAATTGTTGCTCAGTGAATACGTGGCTTTACAGTGTTTTTGCGTGATTAAGTAAGAAACATCCAAATATCAACAGGTGCGTGAACATCGTAGTTGCATCTATTACACAGGTTAATGAGGAATTGTTCAACTTGTTGTTGGAACTCAAAAATGGCTCATAGTACTCATCATTATGAACAACTTTTGCTATGGGACCAAACTTGAAATCGCGAAATAAAATCAGCTGTTCCACACCATCTTGTTGAATGTCGTTGACATTTTTCTATAGTAGGTAACTTTTTTATCGATTTTTAGGGTGTCTCATAGTAAGAGTTGTTTATAATTGTGTGTACTATATTTATGTCCGTTTGGGCTCTGCACACTCTTTCCTTATAATCGTTTTAGGTTTTTTTTTTAATTTTTAACAGAAATGTTTGACGGTCGTTGTTTTATATTCCCAGCAAAAGCATCCAGAAATGTATTCGTCCTAGTTTCTACCCACCCGTCCTGTAGAACATTCTAGTCTATTTCATGGTATAGGAAGCCTATTGACAGTTCAAAAGCAAAAGTATTTGAATAGGCTGGACTAGCCGACGCTTTGTGCTGTGCACGAGATGTGTGGTCAGCTTTTTGTTACCTAGTGAGAGAAAACTTCAATGTGGGAGAATTAAACCACTTATACGTGTTTCTGTAATATCTACAACTACTCGCAGCTAAGCCCGGTGCACCGTGTAATGATGAAAAACATCAGAAAAGTTGCCTATGTTAATCCAGGGCGTAAGCTATCTCTATTATCTATTTTCTTTATTCCAAATTTTATCAAAATTTGTTTTAGTTGTTACCGACATATGTGATTACAAATATTCACAAACGCACAAACATTCCGATTTATTATAGTAGTAAGTTAAGATTTAAAAGGCAGTTAATAGAATCTTAAAGGGCTGGCAACATGGCAACGTCCTGTGATGCGCCCATATCCATAGGTGTTCTGGTCGCTAACCATCTGGCTATTAATTTGGTTGATTGTCACTTATGAATAAAACTTACAAGGTGACAAGGAAAGGGTATGCGAAGCCGAAACAGGCTCATAGTACGCATCATTATGAACCATTTTTACTACGTGAACAACCCGGAAATAGAAAAAAAAATAGCTGTTCCATACATTTCATCGCGTGTCATTAACATTTTTGTATAGAACAGCTGTTAAAATCCGACGGAAACTAGACACAAACTAGCTCAAAATGCATTCTAGCTGAAAAAAAAACAATGTTATCGATTTCTTCCTTAGTTAGTAAAGTAACGCTAAGTATAAACGATTCATCAGGCTCATTAAAGTCGGTAAACCAAGTTCCCGCAAATAAAAGAAGGAAATCTGAAGTTTTCACATCGGAGGCAATAACTTTTAGCTGGTGGTTCAAGGAACAAACGTTTGAACAACAAACACAAGAACATTATTTTTACAAAACAAAAAACAAAAACCGACTTCAAAAGACCGACTATTGAGTTATTCATCTATTTGTCGCGCACGTACTTAATGAAAATTTAAGACTTATATGTTTTACTCATGGATACCATTATCAGAACTGGACTAAATTGAAATGGGACCAAATTGGAAGCGTCAGCTTTCTAATAAAAAAAGAATCATCAAAATCGATTCACCCAGTCAAAAGTTATGAGGTAACAAACATAAAAAAAAAATAAAAAAAAAAAATAAAAAAAAAAACATACAGACGAATTGATAACCTCCTCCTTTTTTGAAGTCGGTTAAAAAGTTCCCTTATAAATGAGTTGATGAGTGCAAAAGATAGTATGTGTAAGTAAGTAATTAATAGTTCAAAAAAACTATAAAACACGTTTTGTATCAAAATCGCGCCCAAAGGAGTGGGTTACAAACATACAAACAAACATACAAGTGAAGCTAATAAAAAGCGTGTAAAAATATAGTTAAAAAAAACTAAATAACACGCATTGTAGTCGGTTTTTGACAGGTGTGCAAAGTTTTAATCAAATCTGATCGTTCAAAGTAGGGCAAAATCGAGTCCAAAAATCGGGTCGGTACAAACATAGAGGTGAAATTAATAAAAGCGTGTTAATAATTACTTCTTCACCATTCAGTGTTAGCTCGGAAGATATTGGTCTGCGTGTTGACTGTTGATGTGTTGATAGATAAATAAATTTGTCAAAGCGAAAACTCAGTTGTCAAGAGTTCTGAACCATTTTATTTTAAACAAGCGCGGAACCCTAAAATTTAAGACAACACAAATCGAGCAAAAGTGGCATTATTGGCGAAATTCTCAAATACTTTGCATCAATGCAAATTTTGTAAATGCCATAGGTAAATACTATACCTACTACCGATCCCAAACTGAATGCACTTATAAACTTATATATTACAAGCTGCACCCGGCGGTTTCACCCGCTGTTTTACTTTTAAACTTTCCCTGTATTAGAGCGATAAAAAAATAATATTCAAATCGGTCCAGCCGTTCTCAAGTTTTAGCGAGACAATGGAACAGCTATTCATTTTTATATATAAGAGAAGAAGAAGAAAAAGGTGATGATGATTAGATTGATTAGAACTAAAAAAAATCTGTAAGCTTTTAAACCCTTCTTGATTCTGTAAGTCGCCCTTCTTTCATGCCTCGTCCAGTGCTCAGAGAGGAACAAAGTAAGTACCCGAGTGGCGCGAGTGTGGTACAGTTTTATCAGAGCTCATTGAGCTCCGGAAGCCTCGTTAATGAATAAACCCATACGAACTTCTGCCACAATGAGGAACGCTTTGATTGTAAGTTGTTTTGGGGTACTAAAGCGGTTAGGTTGTAGGTTATCCACATTTTCTCTACGTCGTATTTGTATGTTGTGGTGAGAGCTGTGGGTAAGTACAATTTGCAGGCTTTTTCATTTATTGACATTTACACTAGCTGCGCCTCGCGGTTTCATCCGCGCGGTGATGAAAAATGGTCAGGATGGTGGTGAAAATCAAGTGATGTACCTATTATTTTAGAATCTGAAATAAAAAAAATTAATTCCAAATTTCATCAAAATCAGTTTTGTTGCGGAGATGGTTACTAGCATGCACGCATACAAGTTTTCGCATTTATAGCATTTCTCTCAATTTTAGATATGCATAGTTTCTAGAAACCAGTAGGAAAATACGTCATGAAGCAACAACGCAAGCAACGCAACACAACAACGCCCTATCTATCTAACAACGACGCGCTGCAAATGTTGCAATTTGCAATGCATCCATTCTTTACTCGAACATTTTTCCTGATATAAAAATATCAGCAAAACACATAGCAAGACTTATTCTGACTATGTACCCAAGTTACATGAAAAGTATAAGGTTTTATTTATCACACTCTTATAAAATACCAGAGACAGAACAAATTTTGGTCTGAAATACAAATTGAAAATGGAAAAAGCTCATAGTTGCACGTGCTGAAATCAATACAGCGACAAAGAATCCTAGAAAAGTGTACATTTCAAAATGTTCAGACCACATTCGCACGCAACAATGTACGTTCCATTCCACGCAACGTTATGTCAGATTTCCTCACAATTTTCCTTCAAAGGAAATGAGTTTCATTTCCTACTTTTATACGCGATCGTGGCGGGCGGAAAAACTAAAGATTTTCCGGTCACTCCGATAGATGGGAAACTTGCCGGCTCGGGGAATGCGGAAGTGTTTGTGTGAAGTTGGGATGTTGATTGCACGATGCGTCGCTATAGAGCTGTAGACTGTTTAGAGCTTGTTTGTGTGTTGGTTTAATATTAACTTGCAGTAAATTTTAAGTCAGTTTCGGCGTGAATAGTTTAAGTGTTGTGAGACCTTTCTGTTACGCCAGTAGGCCTAGTACGGGCCGCGTATTTTCACAGGTTCTGTTTATTCCGCAAGAAAGAAACAAATATATCCTTTTTCTAGCTTTGTCTTTGTCACATCTACGCACTAACTAACACGAGTGAAAGACAACCCGTCCAGTGTTCACCCATACTGGGCCTACCAGTATAGAAATATTTTTAACTTTTATCATTGCTGCCATTTCCACTAATATCTGAAAACCTAAATAAAAACACATAACTTTTCACACAGATCGTAATGTCCAGTCGTTTTTATTCGACAAAATGGTAGCATTTGCATAAAAACCATAAAATTTAACGATGAAACTGCCTTTGTTCCAAAATATTCGTAAATATAGAGCTGGCAATAACAAGTGCGCTGTATAAAGTGTATAACTCAGCTTATGCCAAAAACTGCACTACTGTATTAGCGGGGTACGTGGGCAAATAGAGCCGGCCACAGTGTGGGTGCAGCAGTAAGGGAACTGTAATAGCACTGTGTCTTCTTGAATAAGAATCAGTAAATATTTCAGAAGACAGTTTGTTGACGTAGCGTCTCAAATTGTATAGTGGCCTCCGATTTTGAAAAATTGGAGTGTAAGTAGTCAGACAAAGAAACAGGGTTCCAAAAATATCAGAGTGAGTCTTGATTTACTACATCAGAGAGATTAATCGGTTCTGTCACATGTTATATCTTACAACGTAGCTTTTAAGTTGTGCACAGCAGCCTATACTAGCTCATTACAATATAATACATTTTTGATTAAAATTACTCTAATTTCTTTCAACATACTTAGAAGCCGAAAAATCGGATTTCAGACTCCACAGTACTAGTTACATAATATCAAAAACTCAAACATTACTTACTCCGAAATCTGTTCACTATGCCCCCAACTAGTGTCACTGGAATGTGTCCAAGACAATAAACCGGTGTCCGGCGCTCCCGGCGTTTGGCAACGACGCGGCGCGGCGCGGCGTGTTGGTGGCACGCATTGTACGTGGATTAGGACTTATTTGACTTGATGATTAGATGTTGAAATTGTCATTAAAATTCAAATGTTAATGTGTGCAATGTAACGGATACACCTCATCATGAAACCCTCAAGTCACGACTGAATCGGTTTATTCAGGACATTTTTTTTTTGACTTAACTTTTATTCTTTTCCTGATAGGAGGTCTTCTGCTGGTACTTTATGAGGCAAGGCTTCCTACGATGCCCATTAGATCTATATGGAATTAGTGTCAGACGTTTTAGGCTATACGCAATTTTTCCGAAATATGGTCTAGAATCTAGAATATGGAGATGCAAAGCATAACGGCATGTGAAGAAATTACGTAAATTATAATTTATTTAATATCCAAGATTCTAGCTATTCGAAGTTATAACCATCGCAAAAAACCATTAGATCATCTTTTACTATCTCTTAAGACTGAGTTGTTAACTTACTACACAGTATTTATAAATTATGTTATTTTTTGTTGGGAGTTCCTACACAATTTGACACAAATTTGTACATAAAATCAAGCAAGTTAAACCGTACAAATTCCACGTAATTCTCGGCGATTTCGCTACAAAAATAAAACCGGTTAAAAATCTGAAACTACAGGCTACTTTTCAGGTCCTATGAAACTGTCACGCTGCGGTCCTCTTGGACGGCAGCCAATGCACCTCACATACTACCCACCATCCTTTATTTATCTCTCTCAAGGAGATTTCAACTTTACTATCAAGTTAATAGGATACTCTTCAGGTTAGCAATGTAAGGCCGTTTTCAGCAATGATTTTAAAAAAGGCCGGAAAAAGTCCTTTAGATTTTTACGGGTCTCACATAAACACCGTTGGAGTCTTTGAAAAATTTGCGGCTGTTACAAAGAACAGGAAAAATAATAGAACAAAGCTTCTCATAAAAACGGCTTTGAAATTTATTTTCCTTTTTGTTATAATCGACTTTTATTGAATTACAATAAAGGTTTTCTATTGATAACATAGACTTATGATATTGACGAGGTGCAAGAATATAATGTTGTTTTATTTCATCGGAATGCTCTTTCTTCTACAGGCATGTCAAAATCTATGCCAATTGAACACCGACTAAAATAGTTTTATACTTCCGACTAGATTTATCTGAGAATTCCAATTTCCAATTGATAAATACAAGATTTGATGATACAATTTTGATATAAATCAAATGTCTTGTTAGTACTCTACTCGAAAATTGAGGCACTTAGAAATCGGCTGATGTACAAATCGTTTTCTCAAAGGCAAAGAAACAAACAAGATTATACAAGCGTTTGTACAAAATGCAAAGTATATCTCAGAACCAAACGTTCCATAGTTTTGTCTCTAATTCTAGCTTAGAGGTAAAAAATAAACTTTCAAAATCAATGCTTTAATGAGAAGAATCAGTATCCGAATATATTTTGTAGACCCCAGATGGTAAATTGTTATGGATATTATTTGAAGCCAAATATCCATACAAATTATTATATCGGTTATTGACTCCATACATACCTCGTAAGTAATATTCATAATTTGACAAAAATACGGCTAACACGGGATCTACTGGCAAATGATTTAAATTATTATAACTACGAAAATTCTGATTTTGTGCTTTCACAGGTAGGTTTGGTTTTGAAGGATTCTGTGCTTTATGTTTAAGAGATAGGATATAGTTTGGTAGTTCATCATCCTTGTTGATTTTGTACTTTGCGAGAATTTCAAATAGTCCATTGGTTTGATTTTTCTTTTTAGGCGGATCATAGTTATATCCTCCATTGTTTGTTTTTCTCTCTTCTACTTCCAGAATATCTTCAGTAACTTCATAAGTGTGTGCTTTAGTTTTAGGTGATGAAATTTCAGGGAAAAATAACTCTTGTCCATAGTTTTTAAAGTTCAAATCAGCTATTTTCTTTGATCTTCTCACTGTTTTGTAGTCAGTTTCATTTTTACCAGTCGAGCGTTGAAAATAGTTTGGAACGAATTCATGTTTTGATTCTTGCGCTGGTTCGCTGGTAAGTTTTGATTGATTGCAGTTGGTGTTATCTGAAAAAACAAAAAAAGTTAATAAGTTTAGTTTAAATTACTTTCGCCGGTAACCTAAAGTTGTGACTCGACAGCCCCAAGTAGACTAAACGTAATATTTGCTTCAATAACATCGGTTGTAGATTTCAAGTGTGAGCTGGTAGTGATGTCTACTTTTGATTATTTTTTTTTTTGTAATTTGGTTTTTCTTACCTTCATTACATTCATGATTGAATTTTTCAAATTGTTTAGCATCAGCTCCGTTTTCTTGAGCTATTTTCAGTATCTTTTGAGGCAGAGCTTTATTCACATCGGTATGTAACAGCTGTATATTCTGCGCAGCAATATAATAAGGTGGTGGAGCGTTTTCTCGTTTGATTTGGTCGTACACTAGTGCGCTGCTGACAGGGATCCAGCCGTTTGCATACTCGTAGAGTAGATTGTTTTCTGCTTCTACGAATATAGGCCAAATCTGAAAAAAATAATTAAAGTTAGCTTTCCTAAATGCGTTGGTAATTAAGACAATCAGTTGTAAAAGAGGGTTGGTAACGTATCCGTGACGTCTCCGATGTTACAGTATCTATATGCGACGATGATCTCTAACCATCAAGTAGCACTGCTACCTTCCACCCCACCCGAAGATCTAGAAGCGGACCCAAAACAAGAAGGGATGTTGTAGTGCTAAAAGACATAAGCAATTGCAAAGTTTGCTAAAGAGGATGCCTAGAAAAGATCGCTCTTATCGATAAGGCCGCTAGTTGTTGCACCAGTTTTAAGTTTTATGATCTTTTTTGGTCTGTAATTTTTGGCGTGAACAAAAAAGAGTTTTATCTATCTAAGATAGAGCGAAGTGTAGAACAAAAGTAAAGAAACCCCACCACCATGTGGGATACATAGCCGGGAAGAGAGAGACACACTGGCCAAGTGCTTGCCACCTACATATGGCATAAATCTCTATCCACTGCACTTTCAATTTTACCCAAGACACTTTTCTAATAATAAAAAGTAAAACTAATAAAACGAGTATGTACGTACAGCAAGGAACACACTGACACAAGTCGTCCACATTTCAAAGCGTCCACTCACAGACCGCGCGTCGAGTGACACTACTGTATGGGTCACTGGGCATTACATGTGGACACCGTGAGGTTAATTCGCACTAATGCACAGTGAGGGACATGCGACAAAATGCTTTGTGAAGATGAAATTGAAGACATTTTCGTAATCCAATTGTTACCAAATACTTAAGAAATCGCTCTACGCTTTTTAGCCTGATCAAATTGTTTGCATATTAATGCGAATATATTAATCGTTAATTACAGCAAATTCTGAAGGTTTCAGTTGACAGATCAAAACTTATCCTACTAATATTATGAACGCGAGAGTTTGTGAGTATGTTTGTTGCTCTTTCACGCAAAAACGGCTGAACGGATTTACATGAAATTTGGAAAGAAGGTTGTTCATGGTCTGGATTAACACATAGGCTACTTTTTATCCCGAAAAAGCGGATGAAACTGCAGCTAGTTAAAAATAATAATATGGCTGCCTTAGTCAATACGGAGTCTTAAACCAGGATTTCAACGCTTTTAGTCAGTTTAGATCTCTCAAATAAAGCCTTCGGAATTGACGGTATACCTGCTGCTGATCTGCCGAGATTGATGCTGAGATTGGCATTCTATATCCTAATTTACATTAGTATTTGGAGTAAGCGGACATAAAACGATTTTTTAAAGACTACAGTACTAGTCGAGTCTACTAGAATACGAGACTCGTAGTCTCAAATTTCTGTCGCATCGAGGTCAGTGCGTTTGTACCTTTAAAGGCCTGCGTTTCTGTAGTGAGAGCTTGTTTTAGTGTAAGGTTAATGGGTGCTGTTTTGTTTAGGCTCTCGGGCCTCGGGTGTCGACAATGGACACTTTGGTGATAAGTATCTGTAAAAGTTTGTGCTGTATTTTTTAAAAGTTAAGGCGATAATACACATAATCAAAAACACTGAAAAAAGTCCAGAGCCTGAGATACTTGAACCAAAAAACTTATATTCTAAGACTTTCGAAAGTTCACAAAAAAATATCATTGGTCCTGTAGACAAAGTTTAATAACCCTGAAGAAAATGTATGAAACAGCAGTTTATTGTTAATTTTCGAAAGTTTTGGATCGAAAGTTACATGCATCAATGCATAGAAGCCGCCTGCATATAATTTTCAGTGGTTTAAAGAAAAACTAATGCATTTTTTCTAAAATACAACCAAAAAGAAATGTTCGATAAGTAAGCGTTATGTCTGTCTGCAAAATTGGTGGGTGGTTGACAGATTTTTTTCCTGCTTTTTTAGTGTATTTAAAATAGGCTTTAATTTGGCTTTTTTAGATATTAATAATAAACCAAACTTGTTAGAAAAAACGTAAGAAATAGTAAGTATACCTTTGATATAAATTTTGTGGTGACTCTCTTTACTTATACACTTGTCATAGATTACACAATGTCTTTACTTAGCAGAGTTGTGCTAAAATGTAAACAATTTGCATTCACAATTTTACACACATTGTGTTAACTTACATTAACGCCATGTCGTAATTTTAAAAAAGAAATTGCATCTTTTGTTGACGCGACGCTGAAAAGATTGATCGTGAAATAATAAAACTTAATACAATACTTAAATAAAATAACTATAACATAATAATCTGTTTTTGTTAAATAACTTCCAAAAAAAAATTATAGATGTTACAAACTTATAAGCCAGAGTTCCCGGGTTTGATTCCCGGCCGGGAAGATGTTTGAATGATTACTTTAAATGTCTGCTCTAGGTCTGGGTGTTAGTTGTCCTTGTCTTTGTGTGTTTCATGGCATCCCCGACACAAGTTATCCCAGTGGGGAGCTATGAGTGTAAAACGTTTATTTTATTTTATTTTCTTTCTCAGGTAGCCTAAATTGAAAATGAATCTGAAAACTCCAACACAAGAGTTTAGTTGAAGCTACACTCAAATATACTCAACTAATATACCTAAGCTTTTTATGGTAAAGTGTTCGTATCCCATTGTAGCCACAGTCTAAGAAACTAAAACCCCAGTAGGTGAAGGCCCGATCCTGTAATTGCTTCTTTGCGCCACTCTGTGTACACGGATTTGCTTTTAACACTACACCACAATACTATTTGCTTATTGCATTAATGTATTTTATGCGACTTTTACCTTTTAGTTTTACTATTCAATAATGGTTAAATAGGCTTTTAAAGTCCTATGAGATGAAAGTTTCGAAATCGCATTTAAGTGATTCAATTTGATTTTGGTCTTTGTTTTGAGTCAACTTCAGATAAATACAATTTATTTTTTATCACGAGTAAGTCTTCGTTTGTTCAACTTACTCGTATGTTGGTAAAAAACGATACTGTCGATACTGAAGCACGTACTTAAACTTAAACGATACAACATGAAAATCACAAAGATACATGATCTGAAAGTAGTAAAAATATGTAGATACTACGGTTCTACAAAAGATTCCAATTTTTCTTACAAATTCGAAAGCCAATATACCTAATTCCATATTTTGGCTACTCTGCCAATTTCAATAAATCTATTAAATACATAATTATGGCTTTTAAAAGTGGCACTTTCATTTCCCTAGTCTGCTTCCATTGGCACTGGCCTCGAGGCCATTATTAAGTTACTCCAGTCTTCATGTCTTGAGCGAAATACCCTCAAAAGCTCCGCACTTCCTTTCACGCCTGCAAGTACTACCAAAACACTCCCTCTTCCCTTAATTCGCCCTCTCATCTCATTAGCCCACTTATTGCGATAATTATTTCACTTCAAAGGCGGGTGCAAATCATGAGAGATTTTGCTCATTTCGCTCGTTTCGCTCCTTTCGCTCGTTTCGCTCATTCCGCTCAAATCGCTTCAGTAGTAATTGAAGTCAGGCGGAGTTATAATGGGTGGTAATTGGACAAATTGTCTGGTGGCACGGTGCCCGGGATGCTCGAGAGACTATGATTTTTTTCAGGCAAGGCGAAGTGGCTCCACTAGCTCGGTTTTAGAGTGTGTGTGTGTGATTGTCAAATTATTTATGTGGAAGCTATACTACATTCATTAGAATTAAAATATTTTTTGTAGAAATAACTAAGGCTAGAAAAAAACGTCCAAGTTTAACTGATCGTAGACGATTTCGAATTGAAAATCTTTATCGACTGTGAGGACCTTGCGAGGACAAAGAGCAAACGTTATATTTGTCTTTTTTATTGAATGTATTTATAAATGTAAGTCTTCTTCTCTAAGTGCCTTTCCGTTAATCAAGGTTGGCAGTCAGGTTCTTGAAGTTTTCTTTGTCCAGCGCGAGGTTGGATGTATACATTGGTCATTCAAACCGCTTATTGCACTAGTAATTCGCCGTCTAATTCGTCTGAGTAAACCGTAGGGGTAGTGAAAGCAGGCCCTGTCGGCAATTAATCCGTCTGTCTACCCCTGGCACCTTTACCCCTGTTTACCCTATAAAGCTGACTCACACAGGTGATAATCACCTGTTTCTCCCCGGGTATCACCGATCCGGGTCATTATCATTTATCTTCGTGGGTTTGATTGATGTTTTTATGAAAATATTTACCGCATTTTTCATCTTTGCGTAGAAAAATGAGATAATTTAGTTGAAAGTATCGTATCGCGGCGTTTAATATCAACAATATAAAATTATTTAAATCCAGGATAGTACATATTTTGTTATAATTAATACGGAAATACTAGGACAAAACCACCAGGATTACCAGGATAATAATTATAGTATATGTGACAGTCTGTGTTGGTTACCACGTAACTCCGTAAGTACTTAACTGATTTTGATAAATTTTGTAATAGGAAAAGCTTTGATTATGGACTTTGATTATTTACGATTAAAACATAGGCATTTCTACATTACTTCATTTCTACTTTGCCAACACTGCGCGGGTGAAACCGCTGGACATTGCTAGCATTCCATTTAACCATACTAATATTATAAATGCGAAAGTTTGATAGTTAGTGAGTCTGTTAAATGTAACTCTTTACGTTTCAATCCTTGGGAAAATTGAAGAATGAAAAATGAGTATAAAAATTTATTTATTTTTCAATCGTTGGTTAAATCGACTACCGTCGTGGTTTGTTTTTCCTTATCCTGCAGCATTTTTAGAGATTTAAAAGTTCTCGGTGTAAGTTTGACCTCGTACGTCTTGGGTTGAGGAGGCGGAGTCTCTTCTTCCATAGCTGTTCTTGTTTTAGCCGGGACAAAAGTTTTCTTTCTGAAATAAGACAGAAGTTAGTTAGTTTACAGAAAAGAGTAGGTAGTAAAGATTAAGTAGGGGCATCTGTTAATAATAATTTACATAAGTTTAACTTTAACCTTATTAACATAAAGTTTACCTAGTAAGTAGTTAATTATTGTGGGTTTATTATTGAGAGGTTAAAAGTAAATACCTTCCACTAGCGTCGTCAATTAATTTTCCAAGCTCTGTTTTGTTCATGTCTACAAATAACATCAACAAAAAGAACAGAAGTAAAAATAAAAAATATTATGATATAAAACTTCTAAGTTTTCCTACGTCCGGTTCATAATGAATACCTAATTTGAAAAAAGTTTCAAAGATATTCTTTAAAATTTTGTTTATAACTTGGTTCCGAGCTCTGGCCACTAAGGCAGATTATCAGATTCTGTAGTTACAGATTCAAATCGTCGCCCTTCTCTAAAAGTACTTATCCGTTCAACGAACGAAACGCTTGCGCGTGTTAGCAATGTTCAGCGCCATCTGGCTTGTTTAGCTAGAACTTTTAAGACACTCGCGTTTTGAGCAATGTTTTGCGCCATCTAGCTTGTTTTCCTAGAACTTTTTAAGACACTAATTAGCAGTTGAATAAAAGCTAGAATGGCGTCGTTTAACTTAGGTACAATGTTGATGTTAGTTTCTTAAATCAGTGCATTTTATTAATATATTTTTTTTAATTGGCTAAAATCAATAAGCGTGTAGTTATAGATATGTCAATAATAAATCCTTTTTCTTTATTAAATTTAACTTTAATTCCAAATCACGTCATCTTGAATGATCAGACAGAACTTTTAAAACACCCATCACGCGACGAAATTGAAGCATGACAGAGTTAGCTAGGTCATAATAGTTCACAATACTATTGTAGATGGCGCTAGTTTGTACAATCAATTTTTGTTATACCGAAGTTTAAATCTTTGGTATGAAAATAATATCTTATCTTTTAACGTAATAAAAATGGCAATGCCACCAAAATCATTTTATATTTTGTTTGTAGACCGACTGCAACATTTGCAATGTTTTTACTAAATTTCAATTTCTCTACAAAACCGGTTTTCTGCGTCCATTCAAAGATTTTATTCACTCAATCAATCAAACAAACCAAGATAAGTGTTAAGTACTACAATTATTCAAAATAGGCACACCTACGAGCCAAGCCTAAAAGCTTGGAAATTTCACTTCTCCGAGAATTAGAATAAAATGGACAAGTGGAATGTGTGTAACAATATGGGGAAAGTGATTTGAAATAAATATGAATAGTATTAAATGGTAATGGAGAAGAATTTGCATATAAATTCATAAACCGACTAGTTTACAAGTCAGAGACACAAAACGGGATTAAAAAACTAGGAAGAAGTTTTTGGATGTGGCATGTTAGGGTGTTTTAATTGGTATCATGTGGAAAGTTCTTGAAAGAGTTAGTAATGAAAATATATAATTATACACTTGACAAATTGCGGACTTATTCAAGATAAAAAAATCTACGTGAAAACGTCATTTTGATGCACTAGTCGCAATCGACTAGTTCACCGAAGAACTACCGAATGTGATCGAAACTAGTCGTAATAGACGACTTTATTTTACGTGAGTATTCCCGTTTTAATCACAACAAAATGTTTCAAAACGACGTTAGTTTCCATAGTCAAAATTTCAACTTGATGCCTGCGGGGCCGTAAAGTCTCTTCAACCTGCGAAAAAATGGGCTGAAAAAGCGATCCAGCTATCTCGCTGTGCTTAGTTTTCAATGCTGGAGTCCTTTTTTTAAGATTTTCATCACCATTTTGTCACAGATATAATTTAGGAAAAAAAGATACCCACCCAACGTTAATTATTATGCCTGCAATAAACAATTAGTATTAGTATATATTATAATCTTACTGAGAGTTCAAGATACCACATCAAATATCTCAAGAAACATACACCAAGATCCTCGTTCTATATGAGTGAAAGTAAAGACAGCCCAGTAATATGTGCAAATGTATGATTCAATGACTTAATAACAGGTTCGGCGGCGAATTGTTTCTGTAATTGGATGATAACGACATGCTTCTGATGCTTTTTATTTTTGGAGGCTTTTTGTGCTTATGGGTTGACATACTTCGTTTTCTTTTTAAGTCTATTATTAAATGACGTTTCACACTCATAGCTCCCGACTAGGATAACCTGTGTCGGGGATGCCATGGAACACAGACAAAGACAAGAACAATTTTATTAACACCCAGACCCAGAGCAGATATTTATATTCATCATTCAAGCATTTGCCCGTCCGGGAATCGAACCCGGATCTCTAGCTTAAAAGGCGGATATACTACCAGTCTCAATCATTAATAATGCAAGTGCGAAAGTTTGTGTTTCGTCCATTCAACTCCGTAACAAAAACTGGTAGGTACGTAATCCTTTAATTGGTAATAAAGTACTCCGTAATAACTTTTTTCTTTTCAATCAATTAAAACTGGACTATGTGTAACGCCGGACAATTAATCAGCGAAACATGAACTCCTGTTTCCTCTGATCAGTAGGCCGGTATCGTCAGGGTTACGCGGAATGGTGGTACTAAGCGGGAAGATGCTCACTGTGTTACAGTTATTTTAGCGGAAAAAAACAACGAAACAGCTGATTTGCTTGACTATTTTAGGGCTGTTGTCGCCAATCCTTAAATTGAATGAAATTTATCATAGACATCAGGCGAGATGAAAGTCAAACGCAAATCTAACAAAAAAACTAGAGCGCCAATGAGCTCCTTTCGACTTAGTACAACAGTTCCGTGTAGATAACCCTATATTAACTAAATACTGAACTGGAACCACTCCGTTGCACGCGAGTACAGTTTGGCAGGATGTTACCAACGGAGTAGGAACTGTGGAAATGGTGAATTGGTGGTATCCGGGAGAGAACTACCTATAATCTTGTGCGACGAGACCTGTTTGTTCTGACCTACCTATAAATTCTAAAATCTAGGTTTGTCTTTCTTTGCGTCATGGTTCAAGTTTGTGGTTCAAAAGCACAGAGGTCTTTTTAGATTTTGTTAATGTTACATGGGACTATTATCCACAAAAAAAGGGGAGCCGTGGTAGCTCAGTGGGAGAACCGACGCTTCGCATTCTTGAGGTGATGGGTTCAAACCCCGACTCGTACCAATGAGTTCTTTAGGACTTATGTACGAATTTACATACCACTGGCTTTTCGGTGAAGGAAAACATCGTGAGGAAACCCGCATATGTCACGCAAAAAGGGCCGATTACCGGCCTAGTTGCGGAAAAAGAGCCCGCTCTTTATCTTTATCTATCCACAAAAAAACACGAGGATGTTTTAAAAGTAGGTATAAAATGTTTAGTGCATTAAAACACATTTTTAAATAAACCTAGAGACAGACAGTCATTCCTACCCAATGCATCCTAGAGTTAGTTAATAATATACTAAATAAAAGTATATACAGTTAATGATAGTGCAACGATACAGTAGTTAACTGTTAGTATTGGTAAATAATATTTAAGAGGATGTTTTGTAACTGTCATTACGTGAAAGCAAGTTGATAGTCGGCTGACCTTCGCACTGAAGGTTTCTGTTGATAGATTGGAGTTTGAATCGATTTTTTTGAAAGCTGTTTTGAGAAGCTTTTTATTCACAGAAGTCATTTGGCGTTTTTCTTAAACGGTTTTTTGGTGAACTATCTTTAATTCTTGATTAGATAATAGAAAAACACCTATTTATTACCGATTTTATTGGAAGTCGGTTACTACCTACTTGTAGAAATAATAGATAACATACGTCGGATGATTGAGACTTTGTAAAACTGTTTCTAAAATAGCCATTCACATTTGATGAGATGTATGGAGCAGCTGATTTTCTATTTGCGATATTCCAGAATTAGTTCCACAGTAAAAGTTTTGGTAATTTTTAGTATGATGATAATAGTTTTATATTATCAAGTGTATAATATAAAGTGGCAGTCAACCGGTATAAAAACTTATAATCTAGTTTATCTCACCAGCATTATACCTACTTCTAATGTTATAAATATAAACTATTGTGCCAAAATCACTCTTCTTTTTTAGATTTCTAGCGCAGATAAAAGCTTTATCAAACGCAGCTCGTTCCACCAAGGCCTGATTGCTTGTAATAATCTCAAATCGCTGCCCTAATTATTAGGAATTGTGCACATTAGTCTCGACGTAATATAAGTTACGCCACCTGCTACCGTTGCCTTAATCAGGCAGTAAATTAGGAATCGATACAGAACTCGAGGGACCGCGTGAAATTACTCATTTGTGTGACACGGCTTTATAGTGGGGAGTTTTCATTGGTTTTAGTGTAAGTTTTAGTGAAATTATAATTAGATGCCATAGTTTTAATCAGAAACTGACACTTTCTTTATCTTTTTGTTTTAATAACTATCTGACCTAGATATTAAAAAAAAAATGTTTTCCTTTTCTATACCTAGGGACTGTTTTAAGAAGATATAACTAATATTTTGGTTGCCTGTTGCACCTGTATGAAAAGTTATATCACTTGTTGAATCTGGCGTAACTTTGCGAAAGTTCGTCTTCAAAGAAGTGGGTTTTTCAAAATTAATATCTAAAAAAATAAATGTTATGGCGGAAACTGATTAAAAATTAACTTTTTAAAGTTTTTAGAAAAGTTGTATCCTTATTCATTAGCCACATGGATCTAGAGGTACAATCAAACCTACTTGCTACTATAAACCTGACTAAAACAAGCTACTAATTTTTAAGTCAGTGGTCAATAAAGAAGTGTGCAAGGTCCGCTATCCCGGTACTGGGTGCGAACTCGGATAGAAAGCTTCACTAATTGTTACGCAAATCAGAATACTGATGATTTGCCTTAGATTAGTACGCTTTGTTCGTAGTTCCGTGGCTATTCTTGAAGTTTTGATGACGTAATGTTTCTTCGAAAATTGAAGCTATGGTAGTGCAAAGGCTTAATACACTAACTCTCTTTATATAAAAATAGTGAGAAGTAAAATACTTGTGTAAAATTTTGAGCTATCTATAATATAAGACAATACATACAATGTGTTAGCGCCTGATAACGCCTTCTAGAGAATTTTCGTAGAAAAACGATGATATAATTTTACAAGGTTTCTAATGCCTTAAAACACCAAAAACCTTTATAGGTACAATGTACATACAGAGGGCGGATGCATGGCTCCTAAAATAATTTTGAAATTTATACTAACTTGAGAATGAGAAGTCAAGTAGGTACCCAGTAAAGTTATCGTTATAAATTTTAGTTTTCTCAATGAACCGAGTCAACAGATCTGATAAGTTAGTCGATCTTTACAAATCTATCTTTTACCATCAGCGTCTTCTCCTAAAAGCTGCTGTTAGACTGGACGAATTAGTAATTTTGGAAATGGGCAAGTTAGGAAGTGGCCTAAGTCGACTAGCAAGGATCTGTTCTCAATCCTAGAAATACGAGTAACTCATCAACGCCGCTTGTGTTGTAACTATTCGTAGGCGACGGTTCTGCTTAACATCGGGCTGGCTGTCTGCATGTTTGCCGCTCTTTTATTTATAAAAATAAAAATTGGCTGTGCCATAAATTCAATTAAATTAAATAAAGGCATAGACGAACACCAGAGTCTTAGCATAAGGGTTATTAGCAACATGTGGTTCAGGAACCTAAAAAATATAATACTTTCAGCAATGCTAAGTTTTTAGGTACACTTGGCAGCCCCAGCGTGCTCTAGCCTAATGTGTATTGTGTCACAAGGAAGCTAATACCTAACCTATCCCAATTTCACGGTCCCCTGCATCGCCAGTAATGTAGTGTTACAACATATTCATATTTGTTTGCGTTTTGTACAGTGTGTCAAGTGGATTGTAGAGAGATGTTTTGGTGAGACAAGTGTTGGTGGAAGTGTGTTACTATGTAAATTCCGATTTTATTTAGAAAACTCGAAGTTGAAGTCTTTATTGAATAGAGAGTAGAAAAGCTTGAATTGTTTGCAATCTCGATAGTTTTAAGTAATTGTTTATACTCAATGCAAACTTCTCTCTAACGCCTGAAACAAATATTTAAGAAAGCATTCTGAACAAATTTATAAACTTTTGGCATTCCAAAATCTGTCAAACCATATAAGCTTTTTAGCAGAACCCTGTGTTTCACTCGCGCGCTGATTAAAATCGGCGATGATAATGATGCATATATAGAGTCTTAACTATAGGTATGTGTGTGTGCCTGCTTGATATGGTATCAAACAGGCACACACACAAACACAAAATTTCGCAAATATAATATAAGTGGGAAAGCAGGCTTCAGCTGGAGTTCACAGAGAAAACCAATCAGAAAAAAACAATTGCTAGAAATAAAAAATGTGCTTACAACTCTATAGAGATCATCCAGATGCGCACGCGCATTGTTCACGCATGTAACCCCATCGACGCATTGTCGTCACATCAGATTGCATCGGCTTCCTTTTCCTAGCTTCGGGAGCGCAGGCTTTCTAATGCACACTTCGTAACGAGGTGGCATACAATGTGGGAGTTTACTCTCTGAGCCTACCTTACCTGTTGACCTGATCATAAAATATATTATTAATACAGGGATATAAGGAAAGGGTATGCTAAGCCAAAAAAGGCTCATAGTAGGTATAAACTACTTTTACTATGGTACCAACCCGGAATTCGCGAAAAGAAATTTACAAGTTCCTCGGAAAAATATCAATGACTCTACAAAATGTATGGAACTGGCTGATTTTCTCGGAGAATTCGGAAAGTTGTTCACACTATGAGCCCCTTTTGGCTTATAATACCCTTTTCTTATAACCCTAATTAGATAATAAAAAAATCATAATATTTTTTTTACATTGATACTCGTAGGTTTTCCCGCCATCTTGCCTGATGCCTGAGGCCTGATGGAGGAAGATAAGAACTTTTATAAAATAATAGTACCTACCTAATCTACAGAATCCAGCAAATCCACATAACAATAAATAATGACACAGCAAACTCAATTCTCGCATTACAATACAACGTGTTACCATTCCATGTTACGCAACGTTCAAATTTACTACATTTTTGCATTACAATACCGTCGCCAGTCATTCAATAGAAAGTAAATTACTTAATACCTTCATAAAACTAAATAAAAGCCGGGAGTGAGACACCGTTGGATGGTGGACCACAAGCGACGACCGCAGCATGGCTGCTGGATCAGAGCTGCGGTGCCAGTATCTAAGCTTGAAGTAAAAGCTTTAGAACCTACTCTGAAGGCGAGCAAGTGTCACAGTCTTCTAAAGTAGAATGTTTCAATAGAGAGCTGGCGAAAAGTTTTATTTCCCACCGCCATTTCTTGATGAAAGAGTTGAATCGCGAATAGATCAAAAAAAGAAAAATATGGGCCGTAAAAATGCTCAAAACAGAATCACTTGCTAAAATACTTATTCAACAATTACGTACTAACCAAACTACCTACTAACTAAACATTGTGTCAATTTACGAGCTCGAACAGTGATTTCTTTGAAGTGTTTCTACACTTTAGATTCCCTATAATGGTATCGAATTTTTGAATTGTCTGATGTCTTTTGCATTTAATTTTTTTTCTATTATAATGTGTGAAAAAATGTACGTGGAAATGCTATTTCAGGTAACATTTCCAAAAAACTTACTCTCCGCAAGGACACCTACTGCAAACAGTTTACTCTACTTACAGTTTTCCGGTAAATTACAAAGCTACGTGCCGCCCTGAGTAACGGAACAGATTTGAGTCTAGGTATTGAAGATGGTTTATCTAAACGTTGTCTGTGGTCAGTTGTGCAAGCGCCTTTAGACGGACTTCCTTGAACCGATTTTATGATTTTATCGAAGCGTTAAACTGTTACCTGGTCTGGTTGTTTCACAAACTTAAAGATCTGAAAAATATTCTGACACAGGTTAAATAATTCTGGGTAGCGCAGAACAAAAAAAGTACTCGCAGGTAAGAAGTGTGTAAAAAAAATGGGCAAAAGTGACGTTTAATATCAGGCGAGCAATTTGCTTGTCTCGTCATTCAATTGAAAAAATAATTGATGCGTTGATATTATCCTGTTGCAGGATCTTCGGATGTGGTCGAACTATAATCGGAGTTTCCGACTCAATCATACGTCATACGAAGAAAATGAAGATTTTTTTTAAATATTGTTCACACCAAAGACTGTAAACAAAAGGACAACTACGCTTAAAAAAAAGTCCAACAATCAGCGGCCTACTCGCTAAAAGCTAGCTTCTCCAGGCTGTAAAACGTGGTTAATAAATCCCTGAAATAAGTCAGCAAAAGTAGTTCCAGTTTTAACAACATTCATTAGAAGTCATGACGCACTGTAGTGTCAATAGACATTTAGCGTCTAAAATTAAATTTTGTAAACAAGTTGTTAGTGTTTGAAGCTGCCGCAATCAGATATGCCATCAAGAAGCCGCAGGCAAAAGTATTACAATATAATTAATCCAAACTCAATTTTTAGGTGTGAAATATTTTTCAACATCAACAATTAAAGTTATTTAAAGTTAAATCATTTTATTGCTTCTTAGAGTTCTTAGCAATAATGTAATACTCGTACATCTTCATGTGTTGCTACATACATATACATATCATACAAACGATATTTCAATAGTTGCGAAACCGGGTATGGTTTGCAACTGGAGCATGTCATTTGGATGCGAACGTGTTATATTGCTGCTAAATGTAGTTTTTAGGGTTCCGTACCCAAAGGGTAAAACGGGACCCTATTACTTAGACTCCGCTGTCCGTCTGTCATCAGTCAACCTAATTATAATTTTTTTAATCTATATAGATATCGCTCTAATCTAGACTCAATTAAAAATATCATTCAGATCATCAACAAGCGATAGTTATTGACAAATTATTCAGAATAATTATTACGAAATAATTTAATCTTAATCATAACGTAATGTTATTCATTTCTGAAAGTGAAAGTTTGAAAAAACGGAAACCAAGTTTGACATAGAAATGCACTATGCCATCTTGCATCATGGAAGCTATCAATTTTCTTTAACATGCTTCAAGTTACATACATTTTGATTTTATGATATGGATAGTAAGATAGTGTAAGTACTTCCTGTAAGTTGACAGCCATGTTGTGTTAGTAGAGGGCTGAAGCATAAAAATGGAAAAAAAAGTTTTTAAGTATTAAAATCTTCCTAAGTTATTAGCAATTGATTGGATACAATTGACTGAATAGTTCAGAACAAAATACATATATATAGAAATATAAATGATACGTTTGTTTTCCGGAATTTAACAAAAAAAAGAATGTTTTTTTTTGCCGTAAAAATAATTACGAACATGCTTTTAACTTTAACAGTAATAAATAGTTTTCCAAAAGTTTTAAGAACTTTGATACCAACATTTTTCTTCTGAATAGCTGTATTAATAATAATATTTTTCAAGTTAAAGCCTTCAAAATACTGGGACAGTAAGCAAAACTGGTCAAAAGTAGACTAATCTGAGAGCTAACAGCGTCTCTAGCTCCGTAATAATATTGCTCGACAGTTCAGAGATGTTTGATAACATGACATACTTGCCCACATTCCAACTGTTAGTGGTTGGACCTTGTTTGTTCAGACCAGACATCATCTATTCTATTATCTCAATTATTATATTATTTACTATTAACTCTACATCAGCCCTTAGATCTGTCGACAGGTTGTAGGTATGGTCTGTGGTTTCGTCTAAGGCAAGAATGTAGTTCTAGCAAGAGCTAGGTGCTAGAGATCTCGGAGCCCTCCGTCAAGCATCATGGCAGGTCACGTGGGGGGTTATAGTATGTTTTTTTTTTAATAATAGGCTTGCGTTTGACCGCCATCCAGCCTGATGGTGAGCATCGATACGGTCTACGATGGAGCCCACTTGTCTAGAAGAAACCGATTCACTCGCTACTTGGTGATTTATGACTTAGTAGGTACAATCTCACATTACCCGGTTGCACCCCATTGCAGCAGGGAACCGTGCTGTCTGGGGGGTGATCCCGGGGAACAGGGTCACCCCTCCATAGGCGCGGGGGGCCCTAATCGGGCCCATCGCCGGGGCGAGGTGGCGATTGCTAACGCGACCCCACCTTGCCCCATCTCAGGCGGATGCCGAACACCCCAGTGGTTTTAGTGGGTATGCCGCCGCAGGGCAGAGACTCCCACATAACCACCCTGCCTCCCCCGGGGCGGGCGTGGTATCCATAAAGGATTTCCACTGGGTAAACAAAAAAAAAAAAAAAAAAAAGGGAACCGTGCGAAGATTTTCCCTCGTAAAAAAAGGTGTTAGGAAGTACCTAGCTCTGCTTCTCAGCCTAGCTTTGAGGTACCTCAGACCTTCGATAATTTTCAACACTCGTGGTCAATATTTTCTTTAAATCGTTGCGCTCCATCAAATTGCAAATTTCGCGGACAATAAGCGGTCTCCACTCTTCCAACCACAGAATTATCCCTATAACTTAAGGTCAAGAAAGATATTCTTCAAACTAACAAGATTTTTAGAAGCGTTTCTATGTTGCCCATGCTGCCATCAAAACTTTATGCGACTAGAAATAAACAGTTAAGTAACGTATTCAAAACCACAAACTGCGCACGAGTATCAAAAATTGTACTGGCAAAAGTAACTCAGTAATATTTTACTTTTTGTATTGTTTACAAGTATTGTAAGTAGCAAGTAGGTAGATATTATAGGGACCACGTATTCTTAAATACCACAAGTAAGAAAAATAATTGAATTAGAAAAAGTAGGAAAGTAATATTGAAAGTTTGTATTGTTTACAACGTTAATTATAAGTAGCGAGTATTATGAGGATAGACCCGTCATATGTCATGTTAGTATTACAAAAGGGTAACAGAGCACGGTAGTCAATTCACTTTCTAATGCTCTGCTCTTTCGGCTTGGATCATTTTCCGAAAAGGTTGAGATAAAACGTAAAGTCAAACAGTCGTAGAGAAAGTACGAGTATGTAGCTGTGTGCTTTACCGATGATTGAAGGCGTTATTAAAAACGTAATCGTGATGGAGCTATTACACAAATTAACAGTATGAAGAAAGTGGAAATGTTGCTAATACAAGTTATTTGTAAAAACCTTAAGTAGAATATAATGATTTGTTAATTGTAGGTTATTGAGAGACGAGGAAAAATATATCATCAAAATAAACAATAAGTCAAACTTTTTGTTTGATTTGTTCGAAAGATTTAACGGTTTTTTCTTATTTTATAAGAATGTAGTATTAGTAGTAATCATTATTTAACTTACGTACTGCGTCCGGTGGCTTCATCCGCTATCCTAAAAAACCGTTAAATCTTTCGAAATAAAAAGAAGCCCCTACGTTAATCTTCTTCTTATCTTAATATCTTAATATATATAAATCTCGTGTCACAATGTTTGTCCTCAATGGACTCCTAGACTACTTAACCGATTTCAATCAAATTTGCACACCGTGTGCAGTTCGATCTAACTTAGGAGATAGGATAGCTCACATCTCAATTTATAGTAAAAAAACATGAAAAATTTGAAAATTTAAAAATACTTAAACCATAATTTAACTTTAGCGCTTTGGACAATGTAAACTTTTTTAATGTAACTTTTGACATTTGACATAGAATTGACGCAATGGCTTTTTTTACCAATTCGAATTAAATAGTCATCGTTAAGACACGACAACGTCTGTCGAGTCAGCTAGTCTAAGATATAAACTACCTTCATACCAAACTTTATTCAAATCCGTTCAGCCGTTTTTGCGTGATTGAGTCACAAACATTCAAATATCCAAACATACAAGCTTTGACATTAACAAAGTAGCATTAGAATTAAAAATTCAGTACAAAATCTACAAAGAAGTCCGCTAAAGATCATAACTAGGAAATAGATCAAACTTCACCACTCGTTTATAATGTAAAAACAAGAGCAAAGATCGCGACATTTCTCATAAGAATTATCACAGCATCAGTATTTATTTCCTTTCCTATTTTCTCTAAAGTTCAAGAACCGGCAAGGTTGTTTCCTATTCCTAGTAAGTATGTGGTTATGTAAAAACTTTAAGTTCAGTCCGTGATCTGTCATTAGTGTTAATGTGTTACATCAGTGATCGGTAGGGTGACTGTTGTTTGCTTGAAATATTGAGTGAGACTGGAAGTTCATTCATTCATTCATTTGAAATACAAATTGAAAATAACGATATTTCATTTTTTTAACTGGGTGAATTTTTAACAAACATAGGTAAGATATTTTTTACCGTAACAACGCCTTTTTTGAAAAATGTATGACGCAAAACATACCTAGTGTAATGTTTATAACAGTCGACATTCAGATCTTCTTCTAATTTTAAACTTATCTTTCAAATGGCAAATTAAAATTAGTTCAACGACCAATAACTGTTTAATGAAAAAGTAAACTGAATAAATTAACTGCGAAGTAATTTAAATGTATAATGCAGGAAACCAAAACAACTATTGAACGTCAAGATTCTAACTGTATTTTTTAGTGGAATATGTTATAAATAATGTACGTTACATTTCAGAGATCGATAGACACCCCAATGCAGCATAATGATCATATCTGCGCTAGCGACTATCCGCCGCGAGCGCCAGTTCCGTTCCGTCACACGCGGCTGTCAGACGCGCCGCTTCCCGCGCTTTTGCCACATTTGACGTTTCCCTTGGCGGGAAATCGAACTGTCAAATTATTATAGTGCAGTGACTCTGGTTTTGATTTTGTTGGATGATTGTTTTGGTTTTGTGGTGAGTTGTTTTTTGAGTTACGAAATTGAAACGCATTTTGTGAATGCATTTAGTAAATCCGACTCAAAGCTATTGCTAGACAGGTAGATATTTTTTTAACTAACCAATTTTTTTATGATTATCTGAACTATATTAATAATCTACAATTTTATTAGGGACAGTATAAAATAATTTTTGTCAATTCTTATACCTACTCTTTGAAATAAACTCTATGAAATCGAATTGCTTTCGCTTGAATTTACACTGTAGGTCAAATTTTAGCACCTGTCTGTTGTTTTGGTGCAATTATGTACCTATAGTAGAAAATACAATAGCTGTAAAGCAATATATTTGAAAGTGTGCGTGTATCGTAAATACCTAGTTTTTAATTTTAGCGAAATTACCAAAACCATCTTGATAGATGTTATGCAAGTAAAACCACTTAAAATTAATTAAAGCGTTTTAGACAAACTTTCGAATTGAATCCTGCAGTTTAGCATATTATTTACATTCTGAAGTGGTTTGCGATTTTTGTTTAGAAAGCATAAAGTTTATTTTAAGCTGGAAGTTAAATACTTTCATGATATTTTTCCATGCAATTTTTTTGTCGACGTTTATCTTGATACTGGGAGACTTTTATGGCCGATCAAAATATATTATGTGATGCCCTGCCCACGACTTTTTGCCATTTTTTTTCAAAGTTGGTTTTGGCGTTTAGCCTTTAAATGATAACAAATAGAGTTATTATATTTATAGTAAGTACATTTATGTGTATGGTCCTGGCAATTTTAATATTTTGTCTTAATGAACATTGTAGTGATATTTTCAAAAGATGATTTTATGTATGAAACACTAGATGTAAAAACGAAAATAAAGTCATGAAAAATTAATAGACATTGGCATAATTCATCAGAAAGTTTTCTACATTGTTTTACTTCTGATTTACACCTTACGAACAGTCCGCAAGCATAAAGCGCGTTTAAATATACACAATAGTTACTGTTCGATATTTCCTACACAAAAAGTGTCAACAAAAAAATATACCTAGTCATTTCTATAAATAATTTTCCTACAAGATTATAATACTTAACGAATTATCAAACAAACAAAACTACTTATTTATACATTAATAGCAAAATAACGCATCTAAGGCAATCACAGAACGTACGAACTGTAGAAGTAATTCATGTCATTTGCAGACCCACGTTTTTGTGCGGATTCTCGGACCCTACTAGTAACTTCTGATGATATAATAATGACTCTATTATGTTAATTTATGCAATATTTTCTACTAATGCATATAAGATGATCGGAATTTTCTCATACAAAATTATATAATAATTTATTTGAATTAAAGTAAATTATAATTTATCAGCAACGGTTGTGTAAGTTTGTTGTTGGGGTCGAAAAGTAGATTATCTTTTAATTTATTTCAATAAATGTAAATTAATCCTCTATATAACAAGGTGTTTGTTTATATTTTTAACCGACTTCAAAAAGGAGGAGGTGCTCAATTCGACTGTATGTTTTTTTCTGTGGAGCAGTTCTAATGTTGTTTCAGTGAGGCAGCGTTAAAAGTAAAACTAGTGATCAATGACTTTAAAATTTATCTAATACTAGACTAAAATATGATGTTAACACAAGTTTTATCAGGCAATCGATTTTAGGTCGGAAAACTCGGAAAAAGCGTTTACCTAGTGATGAGATCTAAATCGATATTTTGCCTTCAAAAACCGCCGTATAGCAAAACTTCAACGAAATCGTTAAAACCGATCTCCAGTTCAAAAAAAATTTTTTTTTTAAACTAGAATTTAAATTAATAATCGTGAGTTGTTGATTTTCCGTATAATTAATTTGAAACAAATAAACAATGCTGTAATTATATTCTTGCAAGAATCTTTTGTTTTGTGAAGAACAACTGCAATTTTTTTTAAAACATGTTGAACTTTTTTAGATCATATTAAATTAGCACTTCTATTTTGGTTGCAAAATCATTTTCGCATCCTCAACTACTCATAGAGCTCACAGCTCTCAGCTCTCGTCCCGCGTGTGCAATGAACCGGAGCGCCGAGTAACGGAGCGCTGCCGTTACCGCGAGCTCCCGCGGGCATTCCGCCTTACTCGCGGAAATGGGGCAGCCGGGATATAATGTAGAACAATAATAATGACTAAAAAATCACAATAATAATAAAATTTCATTGTATCACACCAACATTTTTAAATGAGGAATTTTGATTTGGTATTGTTCTCACTCAACTATGATAGGAAAAAAAAAGAAAATGAAATATAAAAACCCTTTTCAGTGTGTTTTGGTTTTTAATGTTGAATTTCATTATGTAATACTGAACTGTGGATTTTCTATTATTATCCGATATAAAATATATTTTTTGAATTTTGAATTTGTGTACATTGTACATGTTTTTCACACAGAACCTAGACGTTTTAGTAGTATTGTAGTTTTTCCATTATTATACTTGCCTGTTTTATGTAATTCGTTCGACCTGCTTGAATAACCACCATCCAAACATACAATCTTAGTTATTTAATATTAGTAGGATATATTTCTCAATAGTGCGCAAGCGCAACATTTCCCGCCATCACTATAAGCGCATAATTACTGCTTTCCCTCACCGCGGGACAGGTACTGGTACACTGGTACAGCTGCGTTTAAACAACTAATCGCCTGCTATTTTACTCGTATTGCGCACTTATGAAACTATTACGAACCGCATTTAGGTTATTTTGTGGATTTTATAATTATTTTCTTAGTTTCGAAATTATTTTGCAAGGATAGTTTTTCATGCATCGATCTGTAAATAGATAGATTTTGTTGAGATTACACGATAATAATCGAATATTTCACGTTGTACAACATAGGAATACTCACGTATTTTCTGTCCTGAAATTAACTCAAAAATTGCAATTCCCGAGTGTATAATGACATTATGACAGATTAAAATCAAGTGGGATGTGTAAACAGTTGAAGTATTTTTAACTGATATTCTCTTCGTAGTTCGGGGCAGTAAATGGCAGTCACAGATGAGTTTTCTCTGGTTATCAACCTTATTTAGTCGGGTTTAATAATTTTCGTTAATCATTTTCCTATTACACCGTTCACTTAATTATTTTAAAAAGCTTGTTTTTTTTTTATTTTAATATTTGTTTTTTAGTGCTTGGCGAGACGTGGTCGCGCGCATCACGCTTGCATTCACTCCTTGAAAAGTATCACCTGAATGATCGAAATTATAGTCAACGTATTCAATTCAATTAAACGTAAGTAAATAGTTGTAGTAGTAGTCGTGTCATTATTGTTTTATATTTTTTAAACCGTAAAATCCGCTTCACCAATAAAATATAACAAGATTAGATTATTCGTATTCCAATTTCAAACACTTCAACAGACATGGAATAACGTATCAAATTAATGCAATACTCTAACCGTAATTCCTATTTGGCCATACCTAGTCGAAGAGCTCGCGCCATTCCGTAATACGTAGCGGAAATGATTGCTCGCTGGTTCTAAAAACTTGATATTCTAACACCGTCTTTACGCTACATCGCATAGTGCATAAAGAAGATTCTATAATACCTAGGAAATGGCATAATAAGTCGCTATGGAATAGAGATGAAAATATGTTGACAGCTGCTCGCTTTGACAGCTTGACAGTATTTTTTTGACAGCTAGTTTTTTAATGAGGAAATAATTTTAAATTGCAGAGCAAGTCCCGGTTGTTAAACTGTTGATATGCTATTTGTCATCGAATAATTAACATTAAAACCACTAATATTAAATCAAAAGGTTTAATTTTATAGCTAGATGGTGTCAGTTTATACTCAAATAAAACTAGATGGCGCTTCTGCAACTTTTTAAAACCAGTCATAATATACCGTACCCTACACTGTCAAAACGTCTCACGTACCGCAAGCTGCTCGCGCCCCCGCCCCCGTAATAAATACTAGAATAATATAAGCTGCCAATCTGTCAAGCGGTTATGTAACTGTTCTTAATAATGTGAAGATCTGCCATTTGCTCTCGCTTATTGTTTTTGCATAAAATGTGCATGTAAGACGATTTAAAAGCCGTTATATTAAAATTATTTGGTTTGTTTTTTAAGCTTATCATTTTATTCAGTTTAGTATTTTGACATAATATTTAATTTACATAAACTGTGTTCATAATATATGTTATGTTTAAAAAGCTAGGAAGAAAAAAAATATTACGACTATTTAATTTTTATAAATATTTTTGCATAATCAAGTGACGAACTCAGCAATTCATCCGTTCGCTAGTGCCGCCATCATAGCAGTTCCAGTTACAATATGCCCATTAACCTTTAATTTAAACAACGAATTTAAACAAAACAAACTGTTCATACAAAAGACTTGAACGGGTTCCGTTTTACGTTTGCTCGAAATATTTTAGTAACTTATGCCAGAAAACTAAGCAAAATATTTGGTAACAAGTGACACAAAGTGTAACAGTATGACTCTTGGGAAAATGATCTCAAGGAACTGTGACGCGTTTGGGTGTGACTGGTGAGGACCCCAACATTTTTACTACGTTACAAATCAATCTATAATTTCATAATCGATGACAAACGTTACGGTTAGGTGCCATATTATGTTACTTGCATAAAAGATTTAGCTTTATTATGATTTAAAAACGCGTAAACCTAGATTTAGCACCTGTTTTGAATACTGGATCTTGTTTTCGGATGAATAAATTAAATTTATTATGATACGAATCTGATTCTTTTGTGAAATTCTTGCAAATATCTAATTTTGACACAGATCACATAATATTTTATGTAATGACCATTTGACCTGGCATTTTCATAGAGCACATGCCAATAGATCAAAATTGTTTTTGTGTTTCATTTGAAAATTAAAATTTATATTATTGGAATATTTATTATTGACATTCGTAAGATTTAAAAAAAAACCTTACTTTCACCAAAATCCACAAGATGTTTTGTTGTTTTTCACCCAGTTACTTAACACACTAAATTCACATATTGGTGAAAGAATGATAAATGATAATTTAGTTGTCAAGCTTTTTTTATAAATTTGCTTCTTTTTTTCAGATATTCCAGACCTTCAAAACATGACAAGAAATCGAAACGGCTGTGTGTGACAAAATTAAAAGTTTAGTGTCAAGATGCAACTAGTAAAATATGTGCCAGTGAACTGATAGAACACCATCAAAATGCGTCCAGCAAAACTCGTGTGTGTACTGGTTCTGTGCGTGTTGGCGAAGGAGACGCTGTGTGAGTAACATTTTTGTTATTTTGTAGGGTTCCGTACAGAAAAGTAAGATTTTACAGGCCGAGCGGCTAAACCAGGGCTAGTCAGAGTTTTTAGGCCGCTTGAAAGCCGCTGATATGTCTTGGCGCTTCCGTAGCTAAAGTCTGGGAACTCATAACTATAAGCATACACCGTTTGTCTGTCTGTTCGTTCGTTGGTCCCATATACTCTCCATACTGATAGTCTAATTTGAAAACTGTTCCAAGCTAAGTGTGTTTAAAATATTAGATCAACCCAAGATCAGCCCGTCACTAAAAATTATTTTAGCTGAACTCAAACGTCTATCAAACTCTTAGCCATAAAAATAAAACAATACTATGATTTTTTTAAATACATGTCAATTGTCAGTATTATGTTCCTAATTAATTCAACGTCAAGTCACGTTCACGACTTAACGCTCATCTCCAAAATAAAAGTCATTCAAGAAAGTTCAATAAACCTATCCAATTAAAACAAAAAAAAATCGAGTACCAGTTACGTCTAAGTAACTCATAACTTATGACGCATCCACTACCAAATTATGACAAAACGACCACTTAACATTTTATAACTCCAATATTACCACAACAAACATTACTTTATACCACAGTTTACTCGACATTACCTACATTAACCAAGTAACGCACATAACTAAGTACATTTACAGACAAACGGACATTTTATTACGGTTTTATTCGCGTAATTATTCATTTAATTGGAATAATTGCGGTTCAAGAGATCATAGTGCTATACCGCTTTCGCCACTTTCCCTTTGAAAAGGTGATTTGGTTTGTGATAACTGGCGGAATCTTTTGTTGATATATTTGAATAGATAGTTATATGGGATGAGAAGATGTCGTATTTGTTTAGCTTTTAGATAAGCTTTTGTGAATTGTTTTAGTGGCTTTTTAGTCTTTATTTGGCGAAGTTATGAGAACTGCGCGGATTATGTTGTATTTTAGTCATTTTTTATTGTCTTGCTTGAAATTTAGAATTCCAATGAGAATATGGTATTTAATTTCTAACTGTTGATATTATTTCATTTAGTTTGACAGCCGTTATGCAACCACAATTTTTTTATCAGACAAATTTTGAGATTAATTACTTTTCGATAACAAACGTAAAATATACTTTTTAGGCTTAGAAAAATTACGTATTTTGCACATTCGTTGTAATTTCTTTTTAATAAAAATTTCACAAACATTTTACATAAATGAACATAAGGGCCAAGGATGGTTCTTTTCAGCATTCTAGTCATATTTCATTCAAAACCAGTTTAAACAAAAAGAAATGGTGTAAGAAGACTAGTCCATAAACTTGAAGTTATCTTGTAAAGTGAAATGAGTGTAGAGACACAATTTTGAGAGATTCAGAGCGGATCTGCGTGATCGTATCAACGGTTCTAAGCCGCAACCGACTGGATTATAGTACCTACTAACTATTGTATAAGCTGTGGTATATTCTGTAGAATACGTACTAACTATTGTTTAAACTGTGGTGTGAACTGTAGAGTACGTAATAACTATTATTTAAGCTGTGTCACTGTGTACAAATTGTTGCGGTTTTGGATATGCTTTTGGTAATGGAAATTGAAAAAATTATTCAGTTGTTGTGATGAAGAATAATTATGTCTAAATTAAAATAGCGTTACAAAAGTGTGTCCGTTTCGAATTAGTATTGTTTGGCACTACAAGTAACTGTATTTCCACATTAAATTATTACTGTCGCTAAAAGAATATTTCGTTGTACAACTTTTTGATGACTCTTTTTCCTAATATTTACTGTGTGCCTTTTTTTTGCAATCGCTTTCAAGCACTTGAGACTTTAAACATGGCTCAAAACTGAATTACAACGAAATAAGAAAAGTCTTTAAGTTTTTATGCAAGTATTTTCAAGTTAGACCCTATTTCCTTTTACTACAGAAATAGTGTAACAGAGAAATATGTACAGTGTGTTCAATAAACCGTATAAGAGACGTCTTATTGCTCTATAGCATGCTATGTTCTGTACAGAATGGTCTTGAACTTGATCGTATCGGTGTAATAGTGTTAACTATTTTGTTACTGTTAAAAATTATTTTATTTTGTCGCTTTTCCAGTGTTGACAATTTTGTTTTAGAATATAGCTTTATTGCACACCGAACAAATTAAAAGAAAGCTGGAGTGCTCTTATGGATTTGTTATGATTTTGTGGTGACAAAATTTTCATGTGCTTTGAAAAAGTAGTGAAAACAGGTTAAATCTGTTATAATAAAAAATAAATAAATCGCATAGCTTTTTCGGTCAAACTATAATGGCAACTTTGTGAACGAAAACGATATAAATGTAAAAAACCATGTGATCGATGACAGTTAAAGACAGAAAAGGTCTATAAACATTTAGAAAATGCTAAAATAATGACTTAAATGTATCTAAATTATTTACCGCAAGTCATACGTTAGAATACCAATAAAAACGCACTATTTTGCAATGTAGGTAAGAGAAAATTAATTATGCAAACAACTTTTACTGTTAAAAGCAACATCACAAAATTAGAATATAATGATATCTGTTCTACATTTACATAACAAGTAAAGCCTTCTGTTTGTACTATGTAAATATAACATTTAAAATTTAAATTTAATTATCTAATCGCTAGTAAAATAAATCAGTGAATTTCTATTAATTTGTGTTTTCACGCATGCTTTATGGCGTAGTGAATCATGCGATTCTTTGCAAAAGTTTTGCTTCTAAAAAAGAAGAGTATAAATGATTCTTTAATTTAATATGGAAAAGGTAAAAACTGTAGCTATGCAATAGTTGGATGGCATCTCGGATTTCAACAAAAGACAAATTTTCATGAGGTTCGTTTAATATGTTGTTGTCACGAATAATTCCGTTTTTAATCACCAATACCCTTATTAGTATACCTAACCCTAAGACATGATAATGTTCAATTATTGTATATCTCAATCATATAGTTAGTCCCACAAACAACTAGACTTACAACCTCCAACCATTACACGATCGTAGACTTTCTGTTGCCAAAATCCTGACATCAGGCCTGGCCACTCAGCTCCATGACAAGCCACCAAGGTAATTCCAGCCATTTGTTTCACTCAAAATTAGACAAGCTCGAAACAAAACAAGCATTGTAGAAATTCGTGTAATATGGATAAAAGTGTTGCCCAATTTTTTTGTATGATTGTCACGAAATTTGGTGCACATCCGTCAGAGTGACGCGCAAGTAAGTCGTGGATCACGTATTCACGTTTTTTGGCTGCGCATTGTTTTTGTCTTTCCAAAATTGTATGCAGTAAAGTTCAAGTAGGGTCAAGAGTTAAATAGAACAAAAACTTATTACAAAATTAATATTACATACATATGCACTTGGTTTTTATACCTTACGACGCGACCTCAAAATTAATATTTTTCACTACCAAGCTTTTTCCCTATTGGAATAAGAATAAATAATATAATAAAGTTGCGTATAGGGCACTTTGGGGATAGTTGGATTTATTTCACATTTATTTCTTGCTAAAAAGCACAATAATTAATTACCCCTCTTCTTTTAAATAAAATCACACAATGGTGAAAAACGAGAAAGTAAATGTTTCCATTAAGTTGCCACCGCCTAAAGAAAGTGTATTAAAATGAAAATATGTAATTTTTGCGTATCGTATATATAAACACGTGTGGCGTTTACCAATGACAAACAACAGTTTATCATTCAGTTACACAAACATGAGTCATCTCAACAATTCACAAACTCACAAAAACTTTACCTTTCACATAATCCACCTACAACTAAAACCAAGTCCAACAATACTTTGATCCCATCAAACAATTTAGAGAAAAGTGACCTAGAAATGAAATATTTAGCTGAGAAAAAGCCATTCATTACTTCCCCAAGGAAGTGACAATACAGCGTCTGCAAAGAAAACCATACAACAATGGTCCCAGATCGAGCTAGACGCATTTCTTTATTGTTCACATTGCAGCTAACGTATCTCACGCTTCGGAACACTTTACACGTGCAGCTCTATCCAATCCTATGTCTCGGAAGCTAGAGTTCAAATTTCAAAATATTGTCTCGGTGTAAAGTTGGTAAACTATAGCCCACTTTTGCTAAGTTTGTGTAATAGCGATGACACGCCGGCTTTTTTCTTTGGCTAATTAATTTGCTCGGCTTAGTGAAATCTATGGGAGTTTTGTAATTTGTCATGACTTTGGGTTGACGTTTGGACAATGTTGGGGTCAGTGGTGTCGTTAAATGGGAATCACTCATTTGTTAGACTTCAATGAAGTACCTTATTAATACTTACTTAATGTGTGACAGATATATCATTATTTATGGTAGATAAATACTTTTGGAAAAATTTAATTGTTACAGCAAATTTTAGGTAAAATCATATTGTTTGTGTTGATTTTAGGCATGATTGTGTCGTCAAAACGAAACGAATTACAGCTCTTTTGTGATATATTTTGTATCTTAAACTGGATTATTTCAATTTCATTACTTTAGTCTCGAAAAATCAGAATAATCACCAAGTCCTATCACTGAAATTTGACTCTCGCAGGCATAGCCAATCTGCTCAAAAAAGTGAGGTACACACTTACTATATTTTGAACCCGTACAAACTGTAAATCTTATATCATCATCATCATCATCAGCCTGTCTTATCTTTGTCCACTGCTGGACATAGGCCTCTCAGGACGCTACAAGGCACGATCTTCAGCCTTCTTGTACAAAACATTTTAACTCATATTGAAAAATAAATGAAATAATACCACAATAACTTCTGATTACCTAACCTACATCATAATCACAATAACCTATGAAGAAATAACAACTTAGCATCTCAACCAAATCATGTCAAAAGAAGGTTCTTCAATTGAATAACACAAGTAATTCAAAACTAATTGCCTCCTCTAAAAGACGTTTCATCACGAGTTCACCGCAAACGTCTAAGCCCTTTGCAACATTCAGGCCGTATTTTGAAATCGCATTTTAATGGCAAATTAAGAATTAATTAAGAGTACGTACGTTACAAGTATGCAAGAAGATAAGCGAGTATTCTTAATTTGTACATTGTATCATTACATTGTTATTATTTTAATAAATTAATTAATTTGTAAAACCAAAACTTTAGTATTTACAAATTTGTAAATACTCAAATTTTGTTTTTTACGTAAATACAATTATTTTTTTATTATATCCGACGCGGTTTGAAAACGAAGATACACTAGAAATACTTTTGAAAACAGTTATTTGAATATGAACTCCCGCGAAGTAACGCCTGATTTTATAAACTAAATTAAAATAATAATTATAATCTAGAGGTAGATGCTTCACTCGATTTCACCTGCTTTTCTAACAGGAACCCATGTGATAATCCTTGGTGCAAACAATTTTATCACGCTTTTATTATTTTCACCTGTATGTTTGTAATCCTGTTGGACTTGATTCTGCCCTACTTTGAACGATCAGATTTAATTCAAACTTTACACACCCGTCAAAGACCGATGACAATGCGTGTTTTTTGAACCATATTTTTTCGTAACAATATTTAAATCTCTTTACCTGCTATTTTACAAGAACCACCATGTGCAATCTAGGCTATAACTATTTCCATATCTCTATTAAATCTCTAGGCTGTTTAAGTCTGAATAAGTAACAAACATCAAAGAAGAAATTTTACACTCACAAGCTTTAGCATTTAGCATTTATATCACTAGTGCGGTGAGAAAGTTTGTGTTTATTTCGATGCAACTTTGTAAGGACTTGGATTAACTAAGTTGACTAGTCTTCGAAGACTGGAAATTTGCAAATGGTACTTTGATTTGACATGTAGGATACTTTAAGATCGAGCGACCAAAGGGCTTACTTACCTCGGCCAGTCAATAGAATTAGTATTGCTATTCAACGAGGTAATGTCGTCGCCAGTCTTTTGGGTTCTTTCCCCGTAGATACTGACATTTGAGCATCGATCTAGTATAATCCGACTTCGGTGCATTTGGGTTATTCCCAATTCTGTTTCATTATAACTTATATTTTAAGATATTATGTTTATAATTGATGTTACAAAGTTAGTTATGTTTTATTTATTGATAACTAAATTAAAACTTTAGCCTCGATTAAAAGTACGATTCTTACAGGATTGCAGACAAATCCGCGTGGCACTAAATTGTTTATAAATACCAAATCATTAGCTAACATCTTAATTCATACTCCCAGTTCTTTTTATTACTCACTTATTTGTTATGACCTGTCTCTATATAAATTGATTGTCCAAGTACAAGCTAGTAGATTGCGAAACTAAGTATTTTATAACTCTGTTTTGATAGACGTCGATAAATGGATTACTATTATTCGGATGTTTCGAAACTGAATCTAGATTAACATTTCAATCATTTGGACAAGTTTAACTAAAGCTTTGTGTAATATTTCAAAGCTAAAAGAAATCAAATAGTCCCAGCTAAAAATGAAACAGAAAAAAACTTCTGATTTAAACTTACTAAGAAATTTCCGTCCATATTTTCCAATTTTCAGAAACTTCTAATTCATGAAAACCGCCTAATTCATGAAAAATCTTGTTTAAAATTTTCTACTTCCCTGAAACACTTAAAAATACTAAGTCTTTGGCCCGATTGAAAATAAAGAACTCGAACTTCCCGCTTACAAGATTCATAATACATGTTTTGTAAAAATCTTGTAAATTCTCCAAGAGTGTTATCTTTATTCTGCTGTTTACAAGTTTCTTACATAACACTTCTAAGGCAGTTCCCCTAGAATGATTTATAGAATAATCCAAAAGCTCACACTTATCACCTCGCCCATTCATAACTGTGCCCATTGAATCGAGACAGCCTCCTCAATAAATTACTGGCGCATTCCCTACCAACATACCTGTATTCTAAAGCTCGAAACCGCAGACTTGGCGAACGTGTGGAATAGATGATGTGAAATGGCAGTGAGGGCTGTATGAATGTGGGGCTGTTGCGAACAGATTTGCTTGTTATAGCCATATCACTGACTTTTCTTGTCTTTGTTTTGAATTTTACAAAAATGCTTTCATTCGATTCAAATGATTATTATTTACGATCTGTACCTCTCTTTTTCATACTCGTAGGTACATGTCATGAAAAAGAAAGAAAACTAATTTTCGCAAATATAGACCAGGTACAAGCTACAATGCTATAAAAATCAAAATATGTACTGAGGAAGAGTTTTTTTATTACTGTGTTTCAAAGAATTCCAACCATTTTCGTATGTTGAAATTGTCGAAAACGTTACGACGTTAAACCAGCGTCTTAAAACAAAGCTTTTATCAATTCCCATAGATACACACTTTCATTATCTAAGTATTTTAAATCAGTTGTAGCACTAGTGCAATGGATCGAACTCGCGCCGGTCGTTGGCTTCGTCTGCAAAAACGCTGGAAGTATTGCTGTGCGTAGAGAAATGACGCGCCGAGGTACTCAGTACCATAAACGTTGCTAGGGAAGAGACATGGCTAGCTAGCATACATAGCTTGCTGCTAATCAATAACTAGACCGAAAATTAGCAGCATTTAGCAGTGTACAGTTGAGGATAATAGCATGTCAAAACACAGTTTTATTTTCTGTGTTTGGCAGCTCCGACAAAAATCGGTGACACTGTTCACCAAAACATAGTTGCGTAACATTTACAATTTAACACACCATTGGTCTTTGATGGCAATGCTTAAATTTTTGAAAAGCATTGTAGAAGGTACACTGGTACAACTACAAATGCATTTTTCTTTGTAATTAAATAAGATTTTGTATTCAGTAAGTAGGTAATCGCTTTGCAGTAAAATACTTAAACTGCTGTTTTGAGTAATGCAATTTTTGCACACAAAAGTGAAATCTGTCTTTGTAATTAGAAAACATTGTAATAACATTTCTTTTCTTTATGTTCTGTTATTTTTTGGTTTTTGGTTTTTTTCATTTTCCTCTTCTTTACGAGGCTTTAATTCTCAGTAACAGTTACCATGTCAGATAGAGTCAGTCTTATGCTGAGCTATCAATAGATTTGTGTCAAGACTGATGTTCCCATCACTATCGTAAGTATAGTAAACCAGAGTGGGAAAATTCGTTGCGCCGATTGTGTGTGAAAAAGAGATTCCACCTCGCAGCTGTTCCGCATTCTACTAAAATGGGCATAGCAATTGTGACAAATAGTTTTCCTATATTTTTATCGATTTTGTAGCTGCTTGAAGTTTTTGTAAGTACTGGAAGATTTGAAAGCATCATTTTAATACGTATTAATATGATAACACTGACACCTTTAAAAAAAACAGAATCAATAAACTTCTATTGTGAAGAATAATTTTACCTGACTGTCCAGCCAGAACGAGGTTAATATTTGAAAGCGGAGCTTTATGAGAAGCACTATCAAGTTTTATTTACTTAACTATTATATAATGCCGGTTGTAATTACTCACCAACATGCTGAACAAAATATGAAAAAATTTGTTCCGTGTTCAAATTATCATGCACTTTACTCCTCTACAACTAAAGTACATCTCTAAAAAGACCTTTAAATTAACACTCATCTTTATCCACGCCTCTAAACAAGATTCCCTCATAAAACTAATCACTTTCTAATAGCTTCATGAACTTCCTGTGCGGCAGTTTTCCCAAATGATAAGTGAAATCGAGCAATATAATCTGAGAAATCACGATTAAGGTTCATATTTAAACCGCTCATTTCCTTTAGCACCTAGTGATATTAATGTCATCGCAATAACCATAAGCTACATAAGGCTACATCTGTTTTTAATAGGGTTTGCGCGTAGACCACCCATACATTGACATGGTCTTGTTCTGGTTAAGTTAGCATCAGCGGCCCTACTAGCTAATTTCTCAGACGTTCGATTCTGGCTTCATGATATTCAAAATGGGCCAGGCCAATGTGGCTTTCCTCAAGACCAAGGTGACGTCGTTCTGGATTTAATTTTGCAATCTTAATGATTTTGAAACTGAGTGTACAATATTGTGTGTTTTGACATAAAAATTTGTATCGGCTTATTTTGACTACGAACAGCATTTTGATCCTCAAACTTTGGAAATTAGAAATAAACTAATTTCCATAGAACTCAGTCAATGATTTTATCTGAATAAGGATAGATAGATTGATAGATTATTAAGTCTTAAAAGTACTAGATCGTAGCGTAATGTGATGGTGTGATTGAACGTGATTGATAGGTTGAGAACTAGCAGTAAGAAACTAAACTCTAACTCGGAGAAATTAAGTTCATATTCTCTTACTGCAAGTGTCAATCCAGGTTAGTAAAACGCTATGTCATACTCCAAGACATGGCTTCCAAATACGCTACAACTCCTGCGTAGTTGAGTTGTCGGGTAAGTGCTATCATTGCTACAAACGCTCAGGCTGCGTGTGGACTACCGATAAATCGTCATAATAGGCTCCTTGAGTTTGAATATATGCACTTATTAGTCTGTGTTCAACCTGAACTGAACTGAACTCGATACACTCGTACACTTGCATACATTATACGGTAAAGTGATTCCCGTTTTGCTATTTCAACATTTTGATGGACAAAATGTTTTCCAGATTCCGGTTCTGTTGAGTGCTATTAACATATTTCATACATTATTTTAATTTCATGTTTGTAGCAATGCTTGGCTAGGTATTTAATATTAACTAGGTCATCGTGGTCGAATCCATCATTGAATCGACAAATTGAATATCCGGAATTTTGATTCTCATAGGCCTATAATAAAACTTCTTTACTGCGCATAATTACAATCATTCGCTACCAAAAGTCGTTAATAGCATTAGTTGGTTCAACTGTTACTTCATTTTAAAGCCCTATCGTATGATTACCATATAAATGGTCAACGACATATCAAACGATGGTTATCTTAGCTGTTGCTGTGTGACCACTTTCGTTTTTTTTCTACAACAGGTTTATTAATTAAATCAGGTTTTGTGGGCTCATCCGCTTTTTTGGTATTTATTACTTCCGTTTTACGGACCATTGCGTAATCTGCGCTACCTTTATCGAAGTCGGAGCTATTGATGGCAAGTGACCTTTCCTTGTTGGTACAACTTGCAATTGATTTTTTCAGTCACTAATCTTTCTTGGCAATATCTTGTTTATTAATATGCTCTATGAATAGGGTGCAAAATGAACTTTCTAATAAACCAAAAAACAATTTAGATGTGAATATGATTATTATATCATTTCATAATTTATTTCCGATTTTTTATTCACGGAATTTTGTTGTTTTTGTTTTCTATTTTTTCCGTTATTTACCTCTCATTTAAGTTTAGATGGCAACTCAATCAATTTTATGTAACTTATTCTAATAGTTTCATTTCATAATCCCAGAAATACTCTAGTAGAAAACCCAATCTATAATCTGTGCAATCTACAAAGCTATCAGTAGCATAAACTCTTTACAAAGTAATAAAGATATTTCAATCTCCTTGATAATTAAATTACATAACAAAACGATCGGAAAGCCACTCCAACCATTAAAAAAACCAACATAAAAGACGTTAACATGGATAAGGTAACATCTCATCAAGCTGACATAACGGACGGACGGACCAGTTCAGTAGAAATCGAAATTACAGGTCAGGCACTCACAACGGTTACATTCTTCATTTAGATGGAGTATAGGTAACCTTGGAAGGACACTACTAGAAAGGCAAACTTAGCTTGATTAAGTTATGATTTATAACTGAGCCACTTAATTGAAAGTATGAATAATAAATTCGAGAATAACCAGATATGAGCATAATAAATCAATCAGTAATAAAATAGAGCAGTAACAAATGTCATAAATCATGTTAGGAGTATTAGGTAACAATAACATTTATGAAAATAATAACTAATTGCAAGACAACGCCATTACGTATTTGGATTAAAATTGTACAATGGAAGGGAAAATAAGTATTTCTGTGAATATAATACATTTTGCAATAAAAACGCTTTCTAAGTAAAATGACCAGGTTATTTGGATAGTAAAAGAGTGGATTGTACAACGAGGGCATAAAACAAGCCATTTTACACATCGATTGCGAGGAAATAAATAAAAATATAATAAAAAATATATATTTCTAAGCATAATAATAATTAATTAAATAAAATATAAATAAAAATATAATTTAAATTGACTAAATAAAAAAATAATGATTATAAATAAAAATAACAATTTTAATTGAAATTAAATTCAATAAACAGTTTAATTTTTTATGTATTAAAACGAACTTTAATAAAAAAAAATCTATTCTTAAATCGGATAAACAATTTAATTTTTTTGTTATTTAAAATTTAATTCATTTAAAAAAATTGATTAAATTTAAAATTTTAAACATTAATTTTATTAAATTAAATAAAAAAACACATATAAAAGAAATACTTAATTTACGATTTAATCAATTAATTTTAAATTTTTCTTTTTTAGTTCAATTTAATATTTTTTTATCATTACATAAATAATATTTTAATTTTTTTATTAAAATATAAAGAAACAGATTTAATAAATTAATTCATACTTTTAATTTATTTTAATTAATATAAATAAAAACAAAATAACATAATACACATAAATAGAATAAAAATCACATAAAACAACAAGAACCTTTTTTCAAACTCTGAAAAAAAATACTACCTACGTTCAATATCTTCTATAGGATTTATATTTAAAAAAAAACACAAGGAAACTTCTTACATGATAGGAGAATAAAAAAATTGAACCTCTTTTTTTCCACCTCTCATATCTTTCTGCTCTTTTCAACTCAAAAATCCATTAAATTTCAATTAATTAAAAGTCCACTTTTACGCACAAGGCCAAAAAAGTAACTTGTTTTTATTCAGAGAGATTCTTTTTAAGCACAAGAGCTTAAAACGCCGCTTTAGTCAGCCTACACAGGGCGTAAAGTAGGACTTTACGAGCAGGAGAAGTGAAAATATTTAATACATGAAATTATCTTGCAAAGACGAAAGAAAATTGCATTACAAACATTAAAAGCTTGTTTGAAACAACAACAACAGAATATATATAAGTTACAATTAACTAAAGCTTAAAGTAACAGAACATTAGCTTTAATCGAACCTGAACCCAATTGGCACGTGAGCGAGATAGATGACATAATAAGAGAGAGGACTATACCCACCAGTGAGAAAGAGAAGGCTGTGGACGATAATAATGAAGCTTTAGTAAACCAAAGCCATAATTTTGTTGTTATTTGAAACATAACACTTTGACAAGATTCTACAGATGTCATAGCAAGTATTACTGTAAACTTAATGACTCGTAACAGTTTTAACTAACTCGACGTAACGGGCGAACAAGTTTGTGTAGAAATCGAAATTGACGGTAGATCAGGCAACGACCCCTGAGTCGAGTGGACTGGCGACCTTGTAGGCTTATTCAAATAAGAATTACGAAGGATTGAAAGTGCTTGATAGAAAGTAATTGAGATTTTATATATATTATAATAGATTGACGACAATAAATTAAGTGCTAAGTGCTGTTTGGACAATGTTGAGCGTTCTAATTATAACAGAGTTTTATTACTTCCTATATTTTCTAAATATAGCATCTGGGTTATCGTCAGTATAGTAATGTAATAAATCGATATAAAAAAATGTGTAACGTTGGATATAATTAACTTTTGCATAAAGAATTAGGTATGGTTTTTGAATGGCTATTAATTATTATGTGGTACATGATATGTTACATTTTCTAAGTAATTTCGTTTTGCCAAGCTGCAAAACATTGATTACGAAGGTGGCTGTTGGTGTTAATATATCAAAATAATTTCGAAGTAGATACATTATCGTGATTTAATCACGTTAAACTATGCAACAGAAAAATGACTCATACGTTTTCATCGTTTTCTTCGCCGTTTGACCTGTGCTTATCATAATACCATCGATCATCATCAATCACCATGTTTCAATCATTTCATTTATATTTCTGTGATTCATTCATTTACAACTAGATTTAGCTTTTTACCTTTTATTTAAAACTATTATTTGCCATTTTCATGAAAACAAAAAATAATCTTTAAAATAACATAAGGTCCTATTTTTGTATTGATTTGAATTGGATTAAAATGCATTTAAATTTGATAAAAAAAACAAATGTCCAAAAAGCAATAGAAACCATATCGCCAGTCTTTGGTCAATTAACCTAAGAGCAATAAAATGTTGATCCGATGCGTGACCAAGGTCAGTGTACGGCACATTTCTGTACAGTTAACGAAGGCGAATCTTGTAAAATTTCAAATATTTCAACGGTTTTAGATAAATTTGTGCAAAAATATTCCTAGAACAAGGAAGTTGGTAAACCTCATTTAAAAGTGATGAAGCCTGAAATGTCAAACCTCTAATACACCAATTAATATGTGGCCGATTTGTGCAATATTCATGTGCATAATTATTAAATTTCTGCTAAAAATACGCATTGCTTTAAAAGGTATCGATGAAATAAAATATCTTGATGAAGTAGAATTTATATTGAAATAATATCGGATAATTTGGAAAGTCCAAATTGGTAAAAAGGGAAAAATGATCATAGCCATAGTTTAATGGTTTGGAGAAAATGAAAAAAGTTTCGAAAAAGCGCAGCGGATTGAGGAAAAAAAATGAAAAATACTGACTTTGTCATTTAGAAATGATTTATAGATTTGTATAAAAAAAAATCGATCATTCTACATTAAAACATATTAATTCTTTCTTAAATCTTCTCCAACAACATTAATCTTAATTATTTCATTTAGCTATTACATATGTACGTCATTTATTTAATTAATGATTACATCCAATAGGTGTGTCTGATTCGATTTACTCATCCAATCTAATAATTATATTAACAGAAACATTATCTATTACATAAAGTAATCTGAACTCTAAACTCGATTCATTTGGATGCGCTTGCTTTCCATCCACGCTTTCTTTGGAAATCGATATTATTGTAGAAAAGTATTAGCATTTTGTTTACGTAATGAGATTATTGCGTCATTTAAATTTATTAAGCTGTCACATGTAGTTGGAGATAGTTTATGAAATTATGACACAGAAAGTGTTAAAAAGCAAAGATGCTTTTGAATAGATTATCACGTTTACTGATTTGCTTATAGTTTCCATTTATTATTCAATTTTTCGTTCTTTATTACATTACTTGCTTTAATCTTTACGCTATCATCAACTTGTATTGTTGCATATTTGTCACCGAAGTCGATACGATGATATTTGTAGATTTTGGTTGTTTCTTTTGTTGCGATAACCTTTCTGTCATTTCACATAAAACATTCTGTCACGTTATAGGTATCTACTCGTAGTCTTACTTACATATTGTTTGAACTATGATTGAATATTACGTATACTATGCCGTGTTATACTATATCATAAACTAAAAACAGTATTCTGCTCACAACAATATCCTACGCTCTATCATAAAGCAGAGAAAGGCTCAGCCCTCGAGTGTAAGAAAGCGCGATCTCCGTTAGATCGACCTAAATTACAAGCTGTGCCTCTACCCTTTAGTTTAAATAATTATATGGACGCTGATAGTGCGGTGGTATCTGATCTGTACGGTACCTAATATTTGAAAAGATCACAGAAAAATTCAATTTTGCTGATTTTGTTGTTTGCTAATAAGGACAAATTGATTTTGTTGTATGCCTCTAAGCTACGAGTACATAATAGTTTTTGGGTTGTTTTTTTATCTCAATGTTCCTTCTTTAAATCTAAAAGATCTATATTTATAACTTAACAGAACTAAATTAATTGCTGTTTTGATTTTTTAAGTACTGAAATGTTTTAAGCGAAATTTTATAATTGCCTTAGTTTGTCTTAGCAAAGTTTTCGTACAAAGACACGCAGTTCAATATATGCTATATTGTTTCTAATTGCCATCAAATAAAAGTATATCATTATCTTTCAGTTACGAAAAGTTGTTTGCTACTTCTAAATCTAATCTAATCTCTTGAAATATTTTACCGTCTTTAACTTTACCAGCTCTATCCCATCTCTTTGTAATGCTCTAGTACTCGCTCTTGGCCGGATGTTCCAGCATTTATCTGCTAATATTAATGTTATCTCAGATAAGAGCTTCCTTTATATTATTCTAACGCGTTTCAATATAAAATGATTGATTTGATGCATTGTTTTAGTGTAGATTTTAATCTCCATCAAGTCATTACGAGAGGATGTAAAGTAGTGATGATATTATAATCTGTTATTAAAATTTTGCAAAAGTTGTAATATGATATTGTTTTACTCGCACTTTTTATGTGTTCTTTGTTTCTATATTTTGTGTTGAAATGAAAAGGAAAATCAAAGATTGGAAAGAAAATTAAAGATTAGTGAAATATTTTAAAATGCTTATATTATTACATTCTTTATAGTTATTACACCTGTCAATTAAAAAAAAATTGATTTTGTATATTTCATACCACTTATTACCGTGTGTTGTTTCATTACTTTCAAGATATTAATAATATTAAGCAACTGTAAACTAAGAATACTTAACAATTTGCTCTGTTGGCTATTCCCTCATACTTTGAATTGATTTCAAAATTATATGTTGATTCAATCGTTACAAAACATTCAATACAATCAAACTCACGCATCCCGAATCCCAAACTGAAGATTACGCTAGTATTGCAGCACACAAATTTCCTCAAACACCAATGAACCATGTTTTCTTATACAACCCCGCATTACAGACATTGTTGCACGCTGTAACAATGCATGTAAAAACTCCCAGCCAATATTCAATGAACAAGATCAACACTTTATTATCATGTAATAAGCACTCAAGTATATAGACCCGTTATTTGAAACTATCAAGTCAGAAACAATGGGTAGGAAGCTTTTAGCAATGCAAGGTAATGTGAAGGATCTATGAACGGTGTCTAAAATAATGAAACGCCCAAGTCAAGGGGTGCTATTGAGACGTGAGATCTAAAGATAGAGTGAGATTAAAGTATAATAATATGTCTGTTTGTGGTGTTAGTTGGCTCTATCGCAAACAATACTGGTTAATCCAAAGTTGCGACTTAAAAATAGAATTATCATAGTAAAATATGATAATAATAGGAAATGTATAATAGGGTAGGATAGTAATATTGAATTTTGATTTAGTACTGAAAAAATTAAGAATTTTAAAAGCTAGCTGATTACAATGTCCCTTGTTGAATGTATTATATTCTAATGGTTTTAGACGTGCGAGCAGTGAGAGTTGATATCGTCGAAAAGTTAAATATATAAATGCAATGTAGTGCATCGAGTATCAAATCTAGTTAATATTATAAAATATAATTATGAAAGATTAGCTATACTTTACCTTGAGAGGGTGTTCAATACGAACATTTTCCCATGGCACGGTAGATTGCTATCGTCTAGTGTTGGAATAACGTGCAATAATGGTTTGATTTCTGGATAGATTGCAGTGAAGCTTGGCTTCGCTAAAGAGAGCAAAAAACGTTTTCAAAAGATTACATTTTATGCTGGGAGTTTTATATTCAGCGTTCTGTTTTTAGTAGCAGGCAGTTTATCAAAAATCTTTTTGCATCTGTGGCTGCTAAAATAATTGGCATATTTTCCATCAGAGAAACGACTTGTTTCCATTGTATGACTGATGTTGGATGGGATAATTAAATGAGAAAATTTGTAGTAAGACCTGTACACATTTTGTTTAACTGCTGTTGTTAAAAATAGTGTATTTTAATAGTATTATACTTAAAAATGTAAAAATAGTCTGTTGGAGTAAAATTATGTGTAATCAGATTATACTGTGTGAAATTCATAATTATCAGCATCCTGGTTCATATTCCTTTGATGTTGAATACAATTAAGCCGTTTATCAACGTATCAACAATTATATGCAATCACCGCTATTTTTCCTTTGTTTCTCAATTAGCCGCACAGCTATAAAACTACAACTATTTAATTAGTATTTAACCAGATTACCTTATTAGCATCTTTTAACAAGCAATTAATTACTTTTATTGCTTTATCGTAGCAAACTGGTCCAACATTCCCCATTCATGCTTGTTTCCCTTCGTATGACTAATTTACAATCCGCTACATGTAGACACGTAGTATGTCGTTCTTACGGTACTTTATATAAGATCGGTGCGCCAGTATTGTGCCTTGGGAAACCCCAGATATCAAAACTAATTTGGAAACTTGTTGTTTTGTTATTGATGTCAAAACGATAGTAAACAATTAAGAAGAATAGAACAATGCAATAATAGTAAAATGTTAGTGGAATAACAAGTGCAATTGACATTTGAAGTTTACAAGCCACGAGTGTCTCAACGCTGGTTATTAATGTCCAAAGAATACGAAGGACCATAAATTTAATGCTTTAAAAAGTTTGCATCTGTTTTGAAATGTTTAATTGACGGACATAATAATTCTTATTCGAACGTAAATATTATATCAATTTTCAATAAGGTTTTAATGATAACAGACAGAACTGTGGAGTGTAGCTAGTTGTCAATAAAACTTACAACTACGTGAAAGGCAAAACAAGTAGTGAAAAAATAAATCAAAAAGCTACCGACGAAAAGTGTATTACATAAGAAGAACTATTAACTTTATAGACAGGTGTGACCGAAACAAATAATTTTTATGGCTTTTAAGAATTAGATAACCAATGTTGATACAGAAAGCCTTTACGATAATGTTGATGATACTAATCTATACTGCAATAATGATGCATACAGAGTTATAAAAATAATTAAAAAGAAATACTAAAGTTATTAGAAAAAAATATTAGCTTGGAATAGATCGATATAACCATGCGAGTGCTAAATCTAACTGTTAAGAGATTTGAGCGGATATAGTTTTCTGAATTAATTATTATATAACAAACTTTAATAACATAAGATAAGACATATAAAATTGCCATAGTACCGGGTGATTAACAAACAAGGTGAAGAGCTTTTATTCGGCAGTGGTTATACAGTTTATCATCACAAAATATTTCTCACATGCCTAATTGATTAAGTTTGAAGTTTTTATATTTAATTTAAATTGCAAAAAAAAGTAAAAGTGATTTAATTGCTTTACTTAATACATAAATATATTCGAACTTGACTTTAAGAGTATTTAATAAGCAGATATTATTGCTATTGCTAATTAGCATAATGAGATATTTTAATTAGAGGTTGAACTTATTGCAAAATCAAGCATAGTAATGAAACTGTTTCTGAAGTAAAAGCTATAAGCTAAAAATAAAGCTGTATTTGTCATTCGGGCGACGGCCCAAGCCGAGGCTCGTACCTCCGGTGTGCCCTTGTGTGTGTCGCCCCCAAAAACTTTAGGCCCAGCAGCGCTATTTGCGCTCGCCAAACACCCGGTACGCTGTAGAGGCCTCAGAGGCCAACAGCATTTAGTCATTAAAAAAAAAATGTATTGTCATTACGGTCTACTAGAATTTTTAAATAACTAACTACTTAGTTTATACGAAATCAATTGTTGTTGTTGTTGTTCAAACAATAAACAAAACAGTAAGTAAGTTTATAAAGAGTGACTGAGCTAGCTCTGGTATCAGAGTATTTACCCCACGTGAAGGCTTTACTGTTGTTATACGACTATAACTGATACTTACACTTCAACCTGTCATCCAACCCACGGCAACGCGCATTTATTAACGCCACCCGCGGCCACCCATCTGAAAACTGACCGTGTCGTCCAATTGCTTAACATCTGTGTTCGAAAACAAACAGTAGCCAACATCATTGCGAAACCCTTGGTCGATGGGAAAACGCACCATAACGCTGTTTGCAAGAGAATTTGCCACGGACCTGAGAAATCTGATGATAATATTGTAATGAGGAAGCCGATTTTGCTAAGTTAAGCAAGTTTTGACGAAATTCTGCTTAAAATGTTGCAAAAACTATTATTGGATTTATGTTGATTAGTTTTGGAGATATTGATCGTTTGGATTTAGTGTCATTATTAGGACACAGTTTTTTTGATGCGGAATATATTAATTTTATGATGACTGACATATTACGATAGATTAGTAATTTGACTACAGTTTACCGCAATAAGTAAAGCTATGGTTGAAGATGTGTAAATACTACAGGTATAATAAAATAAGTATACCTCTATAACTAATTAACTAATCCTGGAGAGAAAGGTACTTTTTGTTATAAAATTCTGTTTATCAAAACTATGTTTGATAGTTATTTATTAGCTTGATCCAAGTCTAGGCTTCTTTATTTTCCTTAAGCCAGCCATCAAATTGAACTATTTAATATTTTTACACATTATTTTTCTATCTATAGGTTCAGTGTATGTATTGGTTTATTTATAATTTGTGGTAAAAAAACTCTTGGTATGTCTTACTCTAAGTAAGAATAGGTTCATATTCACTGAGGGAATAGCCCTGGTGTCAATCTCACCGTTATAACCCTGTATTGAGCTAACTAGCAGCACTTTATTGTCTCGACTTGGGAAAATATTTTGTTAAACTCCATTGTCTTTTTGGGTTATTAAAACGACATAATAGATATTGTCTCGAGACATTTTTGTGTCTTATTGGCTCATAATAATCGTATGTGCTTTAAGTAATCGATTATTACTAGTTACTTAACAATCGATTGTCGAGACAATGTACAATTCACGTACGAAGAATTATTACTTCAGTTTAATATCGCAGTTTGAAACTTCCCCCCTAGCCAAGTTGCAATCTATGATGGACAGTTACTTTAGTATGAATATCTTAATCGTTTTTAAAACGATACGTTACGTTACGTTTTTATATTCACTGATCAGTTTTATGCATTGTAAAGGTAAAGTATGGAAATAAATATGTTATCGTTAAAGTTTTTACTGTATTCTTTTCAGGCTGTAACTTCTATCCTGTTGGAGAATATCTGAAGTTTGTGAGGATACCGGAGAACCTTCAAGTTGGCGATGAGGTGCTCAGAGTCGAAGTTCATCCCAGGTAACTTTATATTAATTACTTCTCTAATACATTAAAAGAAATTAATACAATCCGGATTGACTAGCATCAGAGTCTTTAGACTTTCTGGAGATCTTTGATCTGCTGATTCTGGCCTAGTTTTATCTCTAGCCGACTTCGTTTGACATCAATCAAACGAATCATTATCATCATCATCAACATCATTAAAAGAGAGCATGCTTGTTCACAGAAAGTACTTAGATACCCATTTTTCGTTTGAAGATCCCTAAATTGCAAATTTGGAAGTAGAGCATTGCAAATCTTTGATGGAAATATAGATAGTTACTTTAAATGGTTTGCACCAGAAATTACAATCACAAGGACCACAACAATCTCATAACACAACTTCTTTAATATCAATAAAACAATATCTGGTCACACGAATTAGACTATACGAAACGTTCGCACACAAGTCACGAAACAACTGAATAAGTATACATACGAGTATATTGTCGAGTATAAGGAAAACTTGTCATACAATACATAAGAGTTTAATAGTTAGTAATTCTATCAACAAATCGACTGCCCCTATGAACAGTGTTACAGGTGACTGGAGAGCAATAAAAGTCAAAATTTGACTTAAATTATTAAGTTAAGGTTTTTTCGATTTAAAAATTGTTTTTTTTTTTGTTTTCCTAAAAGTTTACTAAGTATTCTTATAATTAGTAGACTGAAAAATCGTCATTTAGCAGTTTCAATAGTGATCGTAATAGCAGACGAAATATCCAGCACAACCTGATGTTGCATAACCTGGATAGTAAAAGTGCGATGACACTAAGTTGCGAACGATGTGCGATGGTTCGACGAATGTTGGTCATACTGGGGGAAACAGACGAGCAGCAGGGATTCAGATAGCGTTTATGAAAAAAAAAATTATCGACTAGAAGTGTCGAAGTGTGAAGAAAGGTGTCGTAAGCAAACCAATATAGAGAAGAATGACAAAGAAAATTAGGCGTATGTGAGATCAATGAAAAATTTAATATTAAGTAAGTAAGTAATTTTCGTAAGAATGCTTTTAAAGTTCTGACGCATTTAGTTTTTTTATGATTTTTTTTTTTTACATAATATTGAAATAGTGTGTAGTAGAGTAACCACAGCGTTGCATGTTTAACACTAGATGACAATCACGTAAATTGAGTTAGGATAACTTAAGATACACATAATATATTATATTAAAAAATAATAGTTGTAAAATGTACATTACACAAAAACTTTATTTATCTATCTATCTACTTCAAAATTAATCGTTACGTGCGTCTATTTATAATGAGACACATGTTTGCAGTACTTCAATATTATCGTCACAATATAAGATGCGATCAAAACGCTCGTTTGTAACCACAACAGCACCGCTATTCTTGAAGATGAGTTGCAGTTTCTCTGTCTAACACCTAACATCTAAGTATTGCTTTAATGTGGGTTAAAATGCGGCTCTTACGCAACTGTTGCTGGTCAATAGGTGATGACTTATTTTGTATTGGCATTCGATTCGGAATACGTAATAGGTCAATTTCTTTTGATGATAGAATTACAGCGAATACTTTGGTTTTCGATTGAGTTTCTGCTTAGTCTTTATGTTTTAATAAGCGAGTAGTGGGATAAACAGGTCACTTCGACTTATGGTAAACGCTACCCAAAAGTCTTCTCAACAAAACTCTGCACCGCTGTGCACTGCGCTTATCACTAAGATAATAAAACTGATAGAGATATTTAATCACCCACTATTATTTGTATTATATTTTTCCTAATATTTCGGTCAGTCTGTGAGTCGGTTTTTTTCTAGGCAAGCGTGCTACATCGTAGACCGCATCATTACCTACTCTTTTCAAACTTATTACTTGACAGTTCGACTATTAACTAAAGCCTACAATGCATAAGCATAAAAGCAAAGCAAAAAGCAAGCATGAACAATAAAGAGTGCTCGGATGTTGAGTCTTCAAATCCTTTAATCTATTTGAAAAATTGTCAAGCAGTATTAATTAAATGCATTTGTTTGAATACTACTCATCTAAATTTTTATCCGCTAAAGTTCAACCAGTAAAAGTAGAACTGGATTAGAAACAAGGACATTTTTACAACCAGCACAACCGGTTAAATGTAAGACAAAATTTCGAGCACGTGAGTTCCGCATACTTGCATCTTCATGGTTATTAATATGATATTATTCAAGTAGGTACTTTACTTGTATGGAAACACTTTTTATTATTCACGCTAGAAATTATAAACATAAGCAACTAGCGAACAATTTATTTACTGAAATATGAAATCATTATCATCACGTCAAACTAAATATGTAGGAAAGTAGCTAAATACATTTAACAACTCGCCGCTTTTCAACTCTAAAACGGCTGAATCGTTCTTCATGAAAGGCAAACGTGGAGGGAGTAATTATCTTAAGAAATTTAGGAATAGATACTGTAAGGTAAATGAATCAACGAAAAAGTCAAAGTTTCCGATTAATTCGTACGTAAGTTTCCAGCAGGCAGTAGGGTTACTTACTCACGTCCTTATGTTTGTTAAAGTCGATTCATTTTTATAATTTGAGAGGAACCCTATAAAAAACAAGTATGTTAATAGTCTAGACAAGAAGGTACCGTTTTCCTATATTTAGTAACTGTATAAAAATTAGCATCCAAACTAATTGATTTTGTGCAATAATCAGCTGTAAAAGCTAAATATGATAATGTAAGCATATTAAGTTGCCTATCTAAGTTAAACGACTTAATAAGAAGCAATCTTCATGTTTACAAGGTCATACTCAAAATTGTGGACAGGAGAAGGTACGACGTGAAGTCTTCTTCAAAATCGATTAATTTTATTACTGGTAGGTATTTAAAAATCCAATCTCGTTAAAAAATTAGCTTGAATTCATTTTTTATGTTTTTTTTTTAATAATTTGACTGAAGTTTTTTCTTCTCATTATTTGTATTCGATTTAAGGTTAAAGACGAATCTTGCATAAATATTAGTAGGATTTATAGTAGACTCTACGCAAGCCTTTTTAGCTTAATCTTTTTCTTTCTTATAAATCTTAGTGTCTCTAAAACTCAAAAGGGGCTTCACCGATTTTTTAGTTTTTTTTTCGCTCACACAAAATAGGAGAAAAGTGAAAACCTATAAAAATATTATAGTACTAAAAATATTATTTATTTATTATTATTAAATAAAATTATCAGAGCTTAATTCTAAACCACTGGCTCTAAAGCTCCAGTGGCATAATTTGGCAATGAAAATGAGAACAGCTGGTTGCTGTGGATTTTTTAGTCTTGAATTTTCCTTATTCCGTAAAAATTGCGTATCAAACATTTGAATACTACATATTGCTGACGCTGATATTTAAGTCAAAAATGATGAATTTTATTTCGAAGTTATTAAAATTAAGTCAATTAATTTTAATTAAGTCCACCCGAACTTAACACCAGTCCCGTGCATTATGTCAAGGCTACACGCATCAGCCTGATTTGAATGTCCCGGATGCGAAATACATTAACAGACAGATTTATGACAGTAGTAAATAAAATATAAAATTGACAAATTGTTTGAAGAATCTATTGACTTAAATGAGTGTGAATAATAATATTTGCTTTGCTAACATAGGTCAGTCAGTCTTAATTTCGAGTAAATTTTACTCGAAATTAAGACTGCGTGCTTTTTATCATAGCCCTTTGCATTTAGTGGATGAGCCAATTCCAATTCCAATTAGTACAATACAGAGTTATAAGAAAATGCCGAAAAAAACTTACATGATTATGAACAAAATGAAAAAAAGAAATGTCAATGACTCATGACAAAAGGTATGGAATAGCTGAATTTTTTTTCGCAATTTTCGGTTTGGTCCTATAGTAAAAGTTGTTCGTAATAATAAGTATAGGTCGCGTCACGTAAAAAGAACGCTGGGAGAACGTGGAGGGGGTATGTTCGCGCATGGGTGCACTCGTGCACAAAAGTACTATGCCTATTGTTTTATTTTTGAACTAAACTTTCGCTCGCGGCTTCGTATATTGGTTATTAGTAGGTTTTGATTGAAAAATATATTCCATAGAATATCATTAAATAAATAAATAAATTAAATTTTAACGTAAAAAAAAACACTTAACTCAAAAACACGCTTGTTTTCACGCAATAAAAAAATCATAAAAAATCAAAGTAATGTTGAAACTCCTTCCATTAAGTCATCTTGGGTGACGTGAAAACCTGATGATGACGCGGTGTTGGTGCTAGAGGTGGCCATTTCATCGTCGTCGCTGTCGTCACTTGAGCTTTCATCCTCACTTGAATCAGAATCATCATCCCCTACGCGAATAATAAATGTTTCTGTCATCATGTCGACCACATAATCGCGTTTACAATAATCAGCTTCTATTTCCTTTACCTTGGTGCATAATTTCCCCCATTCTGTTGCTCCCATTAAATTTACTTTTTCATTAACCAGGTCAGCTATCCGTGTAAGGTTCCAACTTACATTTTTGCTGGCGACATATCCCTTTATTTGGGACCAGGCCATTTCTATAGGATTTAGATCCGGGTGATATGGGGGCAAACGAAGTACAGAATGGCCTGCTTCGTTTAATATGGCATCGATATTAAATTTCTTGAATTTCTCTTTGTATTTTTTTATTAAGTTGTACAACTCCGGCTTCAGCATAGTTTCTTCAAATTCAATTTCTTTTTGACGGAGCCAGGTGTGCATGTCTGCTTTTTTTGAATTGGACGTTGGTGCAGCATCAAGTTGTTTGTTGTGGTACGATGCATTGTCGACTACCACGACTGAATTTGGCGGTAAATTTGGAATCAGTTTAGTACGGAGCCACTGCTCATAATTCTCCGAATTCATGTTGTCGTGGTAGTCGCCGCTTTTTGTACCGGCTTTGAACGTCAGCAAAGCATTCGGCACAAAACCTGCTTCACTACCCGCATGCACTATGACCAAGCGGCTACCTTTAGATAGAGGTTTTTTGATGCCTTTGGTGGGACCGTCTGTCCAAGAATGGTGAGACGCATGGGAACTGTCGACGTATGATTCATCAGTGTAAATGATAGGTCTTCCTTCCTCTCTATATTTTTTTATCTTTCTCAAATATTCAATTCTTTGTAATCGAATTTGTGACTGCTCAATCAAAATTTTTCTATTGTTTTCTGTCTTTTTCCACTTAAAACCCAATTTTTTTATTATTCGCCTGAGACTTGCTGCAGATCCTTGGAAATGTAGGTCATCTTGTAATTTTCTTTGCAACTTGCCTACGGTAGGCAATTCTTTTTCAGTTACGTGGAAATTGTGGATCGTTCGTTTTATAACACCCTGGTCAAAGCTGTCAATGTTTGTTATTGGTTTTTGTTTGATTCTTTTATTTTTGCCGGGAGTTCGGAAGACAGTAAGAAATTCCGAATCTCTTGAACCTTGTACAATTCGTCTCACTGTAGACTCGGAACATTTTGTTGCCGCTGCGGTCCGTTTCATACATTGTTTCAAATTATCAACTGCATTATTATCAGCCTCCCTCTTCATAAAACAATATACGTCATAAATAATTTTTCTTACTTTTCTATGTATAACCATTTTGTAACTGAAAACTTTTGTGCGCGATGCTAATTTGAGAACGAAGTCGAACGAAATCGACTGACGAACCAATGGCGCACGGGTAAGCATGCGGCGCGTGCCCCGCCCGCCCCGCGCCGCACCTCAAACCACCAAATAGACCCATAAATCGCCTACTGCGCAGCTTGACAGCCAGCGTTCTTTTTACGTGACGCGAACTATACTATGAGTCCTTTTCGGCTTAGCATACCCTTTCCTGTATAATATAAAAATATGGTGCGTTCAGCTAGGAAAATTAGACAATTAGAATGTGTCAATTCTGTTGTAATACCTGTCCAAACTAAACTAATCTGACAACACTAGAATAAAAAAATCGAAATATAAAAGAAAAGGATGGCAACAATTTTGGACGCAAGCTGTGAAAAATATTTTGAGTTTATAAAATGGTGAGTACAATTGAATGAACACCAATTTCTTAACCAAAATTGAGTCTTCAAAACCTCGACTTAATCTTAACAGCCTTTGACACTAATAACTCTTAATAACCATACAATTTAAAGATAACTGTAAACAATGGACTGTTTACATAAGGTCTCATTCACACTTACCTTCGGGACGTTTCCGGAATAGTTCCGGACCGTGTGACCCGCACATTATGTCATAACCTGGCATAATGGGCGTTAGATCGTTATTATGTCATTGTAAATGCCGTAAAATTTGGCTTAGGCTTTAATTGCGTGTGAGTTTGTTTTTGTACAGTACTGGATTTTATCTAAAACTAATTCGAGGTTGATTTGAATGTTATAATTATTGTTTTTAATGCCATCTAGCGATGACGTAACGAACTACGATGGGAGTGAACCTTGTTTTGTACGTTCAAGGTTGTTGTGGTTGGTGTTAGTCTCAACTGCTTTCTATATAATCTTATTAGTTCATTCAAGTTTTGTGAGATGGCGCTTGATTTGCTAGTTTGTTTCTTGCTTGCTTTCTAAATCTATGTTAGTTTATTCAGTGCGATGTAGATGGTGCATTCAATATTTTCGATTGTACCTACTGGAAGAAACAAAAAAAATTACATTTTCAAATATTTTAAGTATCTATGATAGTCACATTAATAAGTACCAGGTTACCAAGACCATGTAATCTAAGGTTAGTTTCTTCTAGGCTTCTAAATGCTCCATCGTAGACCGTACAATTGCTTACCATCAGGCATGATGGCGGTCAAACGCAAGCCTATCTTTGTTTAAAACAAAGTTCCACTTACTTACAGGCCATACCTACTTTGAACCAACCTCCAGCTAACCCCCCTTTCTCCTCATTCAAGGAAGAACCTCAGCCTCCAACCAGTGGACAAAGAAGAAGACGCCCACCTCTTCACATACCGCGATCTGAATCGGACGCACGTGTCGGTCGTACTGGCCCAGAGCGTCGACTCACTGGTGGACAGTGACACGCCGCAGAATGTTGTCAAGTTCAGGCTGGGGTGCGACTTTGATGCTGGGGATGACTTGGTAAGTTAGTTGGTAAGTTTGAGATAAAAAGTCTCTGCCGCTTATGTCAATGCATAAAACTCTAAGCCGTACATCATTATGTGCGTAAGACGATTCTACATAAATACGAGTAAATAATTTTCTTTGTTTGATCGATTATTGTCATCATCATAATCAACCTTTAATCCTCCCACTACGAGGATACAGGTGTACCCTCGAAGGGTGATTAGGCCGTATTCCACCACGCTGGCCAAGTGCGGGTTGGTGGATTCACATGCGCCATTGAATTTATTCTCTGGACAGATGCTGGTTTCTATGGATGACGTTTCCGTCGATGTATGTCACGTCATTTATACTACGTGACATTGGCGTAGTTGTAAAGCATCTTCATAAGAACTATAAAACCACACATAAAACAAGCTAAAGTTGACGTGATAAGTTTTAATCAGCTAACTACGTCTATGGAAGTGTAAGCCGGGCAGCCAGGTAGAGTGAACCTGCTCCTCCAAAAAATATTATTTAATTTGAAAAAAAATACATAATTTATTGAATTTTAACGATGTCTCTGTTATTTTTATTTTTTATTTATAAAACAAAGAGACGTTAGGAATTTAAATTCTCCATCGACATGACTAATGTTTGTAAGAACGGTGGGACTGTTAGACATTAATGGATTTGTCACACTGGATGCGTTCTGCGGTCTGCGGTCAGGTCGCGCAAACACTTTTGTTCGCGCGACCTGACCGCAGACCGCAGAACGCATCCAGTGTGACAAATCCATAAATGTGGTCAATGGAACTTTTCGGAAAATTATCAGAAGTAGATTTTTTAATGTAATTGAGTGACAAGACGAGCAAAGCGCTTGCCTGATGGTCTGAGGTTACATATACGTATCTTATGGTGTTGTATAAAGTCATTACATACTATCCTATAACTTACCCCATAAATAGGAAACCCATCAAATCTCCAATTTGATCACAGATCATGGTTTAAACTAGATACAATATAAAATGAAAGCGTGAAGAAAATCCGAGACTTTTACGTTTAAATTTATAGCTTGGACATAAAACTGGAGTCGATGAACTGTGACACCATGTAGTGAGTGCTGGAGCTATGTCTTACTTTAGTTTTATGGCTAGAGACTACGAAAAACCTACGCAACTACGCTGTTGATTTTTGACCCGAAGAAAACTACGTAGACGTTTCCCGATAGATATTATCTGGATATTTTTTTTTATATAAAACAGGCAGGCGGCCAGCCTGATGTTAAGCATAACCGTCGCCTATGAACACCTGCAACACTAGCGGCGTTGTTGGTGTCTTCAAGTCGCGAATGAATCGGTTTCTTCTAGGCAAACATGCCCCAGCGTAGACCGCATCATTGCTTATTGTTTGATACCAGCTGTTTTTTCTCGATTTCTATGTTTTTGCAATAGCGAAAGTACAAAATTATATGTAACTGTATTACAGAAAACAAAACAAAACAAAAAAAAATATTCAAATCGGTCTAGCCGTTCTCGAGTTTCAGCGAGACCAACGAACAGCTTTGTATTAGAAGAAAATTATATCTACCTGTGTTTTCGAATCAGTACACTCAAAACTTAGCAAAATAATAATCAAATCAACGTTTCGAACTCATAGCTCCCCACTAGGATAAATCCTGTGTCGGGGATGCCAAGGAACAAACACAAAGACAAGGACAACTAACACCCAAACCCAGAACAAATATTAAAAAATAGCAAAGCGTAATATAACTTTTATCTACCGTATTGTCCGCCCCCCCGCCCATATTACACGTTTCTACTAACCCAGATATTTTCTCCCTTAATGTAAAATGACCACTACAAAAGCGATATTCCAGCACCTGCTGCAGATAATCCTAAACATAGTTATAAGGAAAGGGTATACTAAGCTGAAATGGCCTTTTTGTACTTATCATTACGAAAAACTTTTAATAGAGGACCTACCCTGAAATCGCGAATAGATGTCAGCTGTTCCATACATTTGTTGAGGTTTGTTGACATTTTTCTATGGAACAGCTAATATTATTTCGCGATTTCAATGTTAGGTACATTGTTAAAGTTGTTCATAATGATGAGTACCCTTTTCGGCTTAGCATACCCTCGCCTCATAGCCCTGCATTGTCTGGCCTAGATGTCGCAACAATGCGGTTCAGCCACCACGGAACCTTCACCCATTTCACGAAACACTCGGTATCGTTATAATAGTTTTCAGAAATCCTAGATTGCTGCTATTGTGGCCGGCCTCGTTTTATGATTGTGAGGGGTAAATTTTAAATCAGTTTTCTATCATATACTTACTTCAAGTTTCTTTATTTTGTTTTTCGTGATCAGCGCTTTACTGAACTGAAAGCTCAGTGTAAATTCTGATTTAAAATACGTAGGCTGTAAATTGTATTCGATAGACAAACTGATGTAAAATGGGACAGCGCCCCTGTCGGGCGTAAATAGAAACTGCATTATGGTCATAGATTTTTCTATCGAATACTTTTTTATTTATCTATTTATGCAATAATCATATAATAATACTCGCTAAGTATTTTACGTCAGAATTTGTACTAGGCCTACTGAAATGATATTATAAAATGGTATGTTTTATCAAGATCTTATAATATAATCTTTGGTATCTTTGGTAATATTTGAAAAAAATCGCGTCACATCTTAGAAAGCTAAACATTTAGGTAGGTACATTTATTTTTACCATAATTTACTATTTTCAGTCATACACATTTATCAATTAAATTTCACATAATTGGCACTAATACTATTAAGTTTCTCACTAACTGAATATTCGTTCCTCAAATAAACACGTTAGTCCAGTGCATTCTGCAATCGACTTAAAATATTCAAGACTATCTTGCAATCAAGTTTTTCGACTATCACTTTCAATTCTGGCTTATACACGAGCGAGTTTATTCTAACGATGGTCTCTTATCGTATAGATATCTATTGGTTAAGAAAAATACCCCCTGAAAAGTTAAATGAAAATAGATGAAACTTGAACTTAGCTCTTAACTTAGCTTGGAAGTAACTGGCTGTCTTTTGTCCTTTGTTTGTACTGAAAAGTACCTACGAGTGGAAGAAATATAATAATGCCTTTTTCCAGCTGTGGGACGAAACAGCCACTAATTTGTTTAGTAACCTTATTTTGTCCTAGTACCTTGTACTGTCTTTGCCCTTCTCGGCAAAGGTCTCCCCCAATTTTTCCCATAGGTATATTTTTTTAAAGTAGACATATTAGTAATGAGTGCGGATTACTGCGCATAGATCGAGTAATCCGCTCTGATTGAGTAACGCTAGTGTATTTGTTCCAGATTTCCGCGTACCTGTCAGTGACGGTGTACATCGAGGACGTGAACGACAACGTCCCCCGGTTCCTGGACACTCCGTACGAAGTCGTCGTCGACGAGCTGACGCCCACAGGTAAATCTTCATTGTCCTGATTTTATTTTAGATACACGGAACTACTCACGTAAAAAAAATTACAAAATTCAGAACTAAAAAAAAAACCGACATTTTCGTCAAACATAGCTAAGAAGAGTCATTCCCAGTTGTCACTTTATTTTTGTAACCCTGTTTTTTTTCCTTAAAAAAAAAACAGAATAAAAATAGATTCATCTGTTCTAGAGCTACGATGCCGTAGACAGACACACACACATACACACACACATAAAAGAGACACGTCAAACTTTTTTGCGTCAGGGGTTAAAAACAAAAGGTCAGTTCCGTTTGAAGAAAAAAATAAATCGTTATGTCATTGTCTGCTTCCAGGCCTAACAATCTTCAAAGGCATCCACGCGTTCGACCGCGACAAGCCCAACACCCCGAACTCGGACGTGCAGTACAGCCTGGTGTCGGGGGACGCGGCCGGACACTTCGCGCTCGAGAGCTCGCACAAACCCGCCCTGGTGCTGGTGCGAGCGCTGGACTATGACACGGGAGATAAGGAGTTCTTGCTTGTCGTCTCAGCTTCGGTAAGATACTCTCCTTTCTGTGCAGTCTTATATTTAGCTTCTAAGTATAGCCTCGAGAGCTCGCACAAGCCGAATCACAAGCATAAACCTAGTGCAACAACTGGTAGCCTAGTCGTTAAAATCAATGTCTTCCCCTTTTCTTCTTCTATTCGTTTTTCTTTTTTATATGGGGATCACTCAATGTTTTTACTAAGTCAACATCTTTCCTGGTAGTAGATATCATCTATTACGTTAATCAAACAGCATTCTAGCCCTTACAGTCTTTAATAAAGACCGGGACAAACCGAGAGACGGAAATAGTAAAGCTATAACAATTTCTAGTTCGCTACAGAATTCTAAAATCGGGTTATTCCAGGATTAGTTAGACTACAACAAATAAAAGCACTTATTCCCAGCTAAGGAGAGTAACCCACATAGAATCCATCAAATAACAATTTTAATTACCCCCAAGAGCATACCAGGAACGTTTTATTGAATCTAAAACTGCCCAAAACTTTAATCTGCAAATGTAGAGCACGATAAGTCCCGGCCACAGAATATGCACGAGTCATAGTTCCCGGGCAAGGTTTAACGCACCCTCTCTAAGATAAAATAATTGTTTGCGACAATTTCCTTGGAATTCCAGCCTCTGTACTGATAATATCGCTGTGGATGGTAAAGTATCTTTTAATTGAATCACAAGGTTGATTTTTGGCTTGTAATTGGCACAGCTTTTGGTAAAGTACCTAATCCTAAACCTAAGCCATATTATTTCTACTATTCCTAAACAAACTAAATAAAAAGAAAATTATTAGTTCTTTTCTCTGGGTTTAGTACATACAAAATAGAAAAGAAGGAGATGATAAGGATTCTCATCAGCGAAAATTTTCCAAAACCAGCTAAGATCTTAATATATTTAGAACCTTTATAATGAAGGGTTCCATAGGGATGTTCTCAAATTGTTCAAAAACATGCTACTTGACGATATAACTTTTGGTAAAATTAATTCCTGCTTATGCTTATATGATTGAATATCTACTAACTAACTTTTCCAGGACCGCGGCTCTCCCCCTCGCAGTTCAAATGCAACCGTTCACATCGTGGTGCAGGACAACGACGACCTCCCTCCCAAGTTCACTAAAGACGTCTACCGGACGCAGATACCTGAGTTCTATCCTATACTTGTAAGTATTCATCATTGTATTTTATTTCCTCTGCTACAGGACAAGATGCACACTGTCGGCTTCTTTTGGATGCATGCAAAAAGTTTTTAATCTACGTTTCTTATCCATACAGCCAGGAAATGGAACAGACTGTCGATTTCCTTGTTTCCTGAGACATTGCATGCAATCTTGGGTTTTTTTACGGTTAGAGTGAAAAGAGGTATATTCCAAGACTGTGTACTGCTTCTTCAAGAGCACATGGTCGCTTACCAACAAGCTAGCTGGTAGTCGAATGCAGAATTAATCGCGATAAAAAAATCCACTGCAAAATCGCCCTGCTCCTCATTCAATCACATTAAGCACTACAGCAGAAATCATCAAGCCATCAATTTTGCCTTCAAAATCAAAAACAATAATTTTAAGTACTAATACTCATAACCGCGTTCTTTTTAATTTTTTGGGGTAATATTTTTAGCAACCATTTCCAAAAAACAATTTAACTCTTCCAAGGGAGCAACCATTTTAAAAACTACAAGCACCTTTCCTTCACCCAGGGCAAGCGCATCCACAAAGAGCTGCAGTTCCCGGAGCCGGTCCGCGCGCACGACCAGGACGCGGGCGCGCCGTCCCCGCTGCGGTACGAGCTGCTGGCCGGGGACGGGGGGGGGGCGCGCCGGCTGTTCCACATCGACCCCTTTAATGGAACGCTGTTCTTGGAGAAGGAAATCGATTTGGACAACGAGGTTAACTTGCCGGGTAAGATTTATACCTACTTAGATGATATTTTATTTTATTTTATTTTATTTTCACACAAAACAAATTACAATTATTAAAATATAAACAAGTATAGTACATAGTTACAATCTAGATTGCAATTCAACTGTTGTGTAGTCAGAAAAACAATACTACTAGCGACGTTGAGGTTATCTACGTTATTAATATCTACTTATTTATGAGATTACAGTATATAAAAAAATAAATATATATATATATATATATATAAGTGGCAGGTATGAAGAAAGCGCACACCCACGAACGTACCCATGGGCTCGACCGTGGGTGCACGCCCTCCCCAACCTCATCAATCAAGGGTAGTGTTTGGGACAGTCAGACTCGTACCGGAGGTAGAGTCTGAGCTGATGTGCTTTGGATAATAAATATCCTTTACAGTTCGAATGTAAGGCAAGAATTTTGGCGCAAATATGTCAATGTCTATTCCTTCTCCAAGAATCTCATTATACTGGCGTGCCATCCTTACCAGCGGATTATAAAACGAAATGTTATTATTGCAAACTAGTAACGAAAATAGATTAGTACGAGTGGACCTACGTGCACTATATCTAATATTAAAATTTAATTGTACCAATATATTAATAATATTGCTAATCTAATATTACTAATTTGCTAATTAACTAATTTGTTATATTGCTAATTTGCTTTAATAATATTTTTTGGGTTAAAAGTGGCTAAAAGCGACGGTAAATCAAAGTAAGTCACCACCGCCTGTGGACAGTGGACATTTCCAATAGGTACAAAACTTTTTTTGTATAATGACCTGCAAGCAGACTTGTATTTATATCTTGAAAGTAAGGGAAGGGATAGCTAAATGAAAACAAAACCTAGCAGAATATTTTTATTTAGTAAACCAAAATGGAGGTATTAAATCTCAAAGTCGTAAATCAAAACAAAACTTCACAAATATACCACGTGACTCACTACACCTACACACTTTAAAATAAGTTTACTACTTAAACTCAAATTAATTAATTTAAACTATATTTAAGTTGTCAACAACATCGATTTTAATAAACAAGCAATTAACGGAACACTAAATTAGCCTACTTTTAAAATGTGTCACAAGCCGAGCACTCGAGCTTTACGTAGAGTCGCAGTAGCTTTGGCACTACTTTCCTCCATTCGTGGAAAGCAATCAATTTCTGAATAAAAGCAGTGACACGCTGAGCAGGAAATTTAAAGAGTTATAGGGAGTCTTAAAATATAAGCAGATATGATATTTGTCTCTCAGATATTTCTCTACAGGCAGTGATGCGAGCGAGCTATATATCGATAGTCAATTATAGCGATGATGGTGTTTTCAATAAATTACATTTTAAACGCATCAGATCGGTTCCGAAGAAATATTTTTTATTGAAGATATTACACGCCACGCATTTGTCAGACCAAAGAGAATGGAGTATCGAGATTATAGATTTAGTGTCTTTCTAAAATCTCCACCTTTATTGCTGCATCTTTGTATCTGCAGCATTAGTCAAAATTCTTAGACAATCTAAATTTTAAATCAACCGATAAAACGGAAGACAAAACTCTAGTGGACACTAAAATCTGACGCAATTAATCTATCAAAACTTTTATGTAAAAGTATTGACTTGCCTGATTCAGACTTTTCTTACTAATCAACAACGAAAAGAAAAAAAAACCTGTAGGAATTAATATCTCCTGTAAACTAAGGGAACAATTTATTAACATTTGATCAGAAAACCCAAACTTTACAAGCTATATTTCTACAAAAAACTTCTGCTCAGCGACTCTGCTCCATCTGATTGCGACTATAACGTGAATGGCAATCAATTTAATGATTAATTGGATTTCTACGGCCCTCGCGTTCTGTGACACCTCTTCATGGGCCACGATCAGGGCAAAGGTTACACGCACCTGAGCTACTTTACGTAACGTATTTCGGAGAAAGTAAACAACAAAAATGTTAATGTTTTCTTCGTTGCATATTTAATTGAAAATGTTTTGATTAGGGTTGTCCAAACCTGTTACGAGTAGATGTTTACAATAAGACGTAGATGTATAATAATTGTATATTGTACACACTAAAGACATAACAGTGTGGAAAAAAATGGGTTGAATAGAATATAGTTACAAAGTATGTTATAAGATAGACACAATTGACAAGTGATAGATATACATTTATACATATAACGTTATATAATCGTTATTCATATATTTCAAAACGTCTTAGCTTCCAAAATAATGCAATATTTGGAAACCTTTAATTCCAGCAAACACATTCGTCCTACAAGTGCAGGCGTCGCAGGTGGACAACCCGCTGAAGAGCGCGCAGGCGAGGGTGGAGGTGGAGGTGCTGGACCTGAACGACAACCTGCCCGAGTTCGAGGTCGACTTCTACAACATCAGCATTGTCGAGAATCTGCCTAATGGTATGATAAGTTTCGTGAAAATAATCCTATGCCTGATTCGATTTAACTACATTTAGCGTATGTTATTAGAATCGTAAGCATTTAAAGTTGTGACTGCGCAGAACTTAGCTATTTGGAGGATATTAGTTTAATTTAGGACCTAGGCCGTAGGTTTGAGGTAGGTAAATAATAGGATTATAAAAAAATGAAGATTACAATAAGCGATGCATGCTAAATGCAGAAGTAGTGCTTTCCACAAATGTCATTACCAAAATTAATTTCAGTTACCTATAAAAAATGTCATACTATGTCATACTATAAAAATGTCTTATATTTCACATTAGTGGGAAAAAAGGAAAAAAAATGGGAACGAAGATATTGATGGACTTATTTTTTCAATAGGTTTTAGTGTTCTGCAAGTAATGGCAACAGATAAGGATCAAGAAGACAACGGCGAGTTTACATATCAGCTGAGTGATCCAGAGGGAGCTTTCTCTATCGACCCGAGGAGTGGCTGGCTTACTGTTAGAAACCAAGTAAGTTGACGATTTTGTGACCTTACTATGGAAACTGACGTCGTTTTGACACATTTTGTTATAATTAACACGGCGATACTTACGTAAAAATTAAGTCGTTTGCTCACCTGATGAAGGTCACCGAATGTGATTGAAACTCGTCGTAGCAAACCACTTAATTTTTTCGTGAGAGTTCCCGTGTTAATTATATCAAAACTATACTTATGAAAATAAATGAGTTATTTTATCTTTTTGATCTTCATAAAGTCTGATTAAGTCTCTTGATACAGCCAGAATTGGTAGAGAACCGAAATAAATTAATGTCCGTACTACTAAAACTAATAAAATTACCTACTTGTTTTTTCCAGACCGTTCTAGACAGAGAAGTCCATGCATCGCTGCGAATGAAAGTTTACGCCAAAGAAAAGAATCCAAGTGTGGTAGGAACTTTCTATGAGAAACATCGGATGTCAAAATGGAGGCGAACACCTACTACTCAAAGACCCTTTACTCAAAAAGATAAAACTACATACGTTTTTCCTGACAAACTGGGAACAAAAAGCGAAAATATAGAGTTTTTTGATGACCAGTTGATGTCGTTTGTCAATGTTGAAGTCACACTACTAGACGCAAACGATAATAATCCAGTATTTGTACCAAGCAATCTATACGAGTTTGCAGTAAAATCAAATGCTGCAGTTGGTTCGTATATTGGCAAAGTAAAAGCTGTAGATCCAGATTTAGGGAGAAATGGGATGGTTTTGTATGACTTGCAAAGAACTAGTAATTTGACTATTACGTCGCCTTTCCAAGTTGATGCTAAGACTGGAGAAGTAAGTGTGGCTGAATCACCGATAGTGGAAGGAAGGCATGCGTTATTCATTGAAGCATCAGATCAGCCGGCGAATCCTAGCGAAAGACGATATTCTTTAGCTGTTGTAACTATTGATGTTGCAAGAACTTCAAAAGGTAAACCATAAAAAAATATATGGTAATAATTTCGAAGACGGTTAAAAATGAACAAACATAAATCATTTACAAAAAAGTATTTGTATTTGACTGTAATGTGTTTGACAATTTTAGGTAAAGGTCCTGGATTTGTGGGATCTCCATATGAATTTTGGGTTGGTTCAAATGTTGGTATTGGTACCAGCATTGGACAAATCAAAGTAAATGATGCCATGGATAAGAATGACGTGTCGTACGATTTGTTGCATGGATACGAACAAGGAGGTAATAAACAAGAGATACTTTACTAAGCAATTTAATTTTTTAAGAACGAATCGATTTCTTTAAGATACCATGTTTTCTATTTTTTTTCAGTGCCATTTGCTGTAGAAGAGAGGTCAGGTGTGATAACTGTGATAGATCAACTTTCGAAATATGACAGACCTATGTATGATTTTGAAGCAGTCGCTATTCAAGAAAATGCCAATATTTCAATAGCTACCAACGCTACTGTTCATGTTGTTGACGTTAACGACGAGCGAGGTGTTTTGTTGAAGTAAAGCTTTTACTACTTCTTATTTGATTATAAAATGTAGGTGACTACAATATTAACTTTTCCTTCTCTTTTTCAGAGGTGCCCACTCACCACTTGTTTTTCGCGTTAAAGAAAATATTGCTGGTGCAGCTATCGGTCAAATCTTTCATGTGAATATGAGTTCACTTAATAGCAGCGGAAACATTCAATTCTTGATTGCTAACCAACAAGATATCGCAGATGAAATTGCTATAGGTAAAATAGAATGTGAAATCTTTGACCATATCTACGATTTTGTTTATTTATTTTTCTACTCAGGGCTGTATTAATTTTATTTTGTAAATTTACAGGCCAAGACGGAACTATTTATACACAAAAAGCTTTAGATAGAGAAAAACGAGACACGTACGTTTTAACGGTAATTGCAGAATTTACCAAAGGGCTTATCTCTGGAGCTGGAATTTATCAAGTTACCATACATGTAGACGACGATAATGATAATCCTCCCGTATTTGAATTGCCAGTTTATGAAGGATTCATCAATGAAAATTCGAAACGAAAAACGGAAGTGAAGTTGACGACAAAAATCAAAGCCAAGGATGCAGATATTGGACAAAATGCTGTATTTATGTATACTTTATTTGGTGAAGGCCGTGAACTTTTTATTGTTGATGAAAATACTGGTGCTGTTACGTTTGTGGGTAGTAAATTAGACCGAGAAGAGAAAAGTGTGTACATGCTTAAGATTATTGCAAGAGATAGAGGTGGCCTTAGCTCTGAAGCTAAGCTAACTATAAATATTATAGATGAAAATGACAATATCCCTAAGTTTAGTCAAATAATTATGCCACTAGGAGAAAGTGTGCAACTATTGGAAGCTGACGAAAAATCAAAAGTCAAAATATACAATGAAAAGAAAAATAATAAAAGCAGTGGAATTATTAATGTTGAAGCAAAACCAAAGAATAAATTTGCACTTAAAGTAGAAGAACTAGGCCCTTTGTTTGAAATACCGGAAAGTGTTGCTATTGGTTCCACAATTTTAAAATTACACGCTTTTGATATGGACAGCGGCCCTAACGGACAAGTGAGATACGAATTTATTTCGGAATTATATATACCTCCGTTCACTTTGTCTTCTAAAGCAGTTCAACCTAAAAGATATTTTGTCATTAATGAGAGACAAGGGCATATTATAGTAGCTCGAAGTTTGCCCCCTGAATCTGAGTTTAGGTTAAATGTTTCTGCATTGGATGGTGGTGATTTGAGTGATCATATTTCAATAAGGGTTTCTGTGAAAGACGTCAATGATCATTTCCCGATGTTCAAAAAGTCTTGGTACAACTTCAACGTCGAAGAAGCTCAATACACTAGAAGAGTTTTAGGAAAAGTCGATGCTTCCGATGCTGATTTTGGTCAAAATGCTAATTTGACCTATTCCATCCATTCTCCAAACAAAGACATACCTTTTGAAATATCTCCACAGACTGGAGTATTTAGTGTAAATGGTGAGCTAGACAGAGAAAGAGAAGACAAATACATTTTGACAGTTGTTGCAAGAGATAACGGCCAAGACAAAAAACTATCTTCCTCGGTGAGTGTTGAAGTACAAGTATTAGACGTTAATGACAATGCTCCAAAATTTTTCGCATACGATGAGTTACTTGAATGGATGCACCCTGAAGCAGGAGAATTATCTAACCACAACTTTGAATCTGTTATGATGTTGCCTGTATACAAAGCGACATTAGAAGAAAATGCTCCTATTGGAACATTTGTTACAAGAGTTTACGCAAATGATACTGATTTCATTGGCAATGGAAATGGATTAATATTATACAGCCTGCCACAGAAAAAAAATCAAATGAATTTGTTTACTATTGATTCAAAAGAAGGTATAATCACTACAACTGCTAGACTAGACTATGAAAATCAATCGGTTCATAATGTAACCGTAGTGGCTTCAGACTTAGGATCACCAAGTTTGAGTTCTACAGCTATAGTGATGCTAACTGTAACAGACGTGCCAGACGATGTGGAACTTGAAGATAAACCTGTTTTTATTTCTCGTTACTACGAACTAGAAATTGAAGAAAACGTCCAGGCTCCAGTTGAACTTGTTACCTTAAATCTTACTGAATATTATGAGAATTTCAAGATGCGATATTATATTTTTAACGAAAATGATACCGATGTAAAGCGAACTTTCGTTATTGATCCCAGAAATGGAACATTGTATTTAGTTCGGAGTCCGGATCGTGAAGTAAGAGATGTGTATGAAATAATCGTTAGAGGCGAAAGACAAAAAGTTAGCAGAGAGCTACCGCATATGATTTATCCCGTAGCAGATGAAGTTTTAGAAGGGATGAGTAAGTTTGATGTTAAAGTGATTGTGCGAATAAAGGATGTAAATGACAACGCTCCTAAATTTACTAACAGTGGACGACCACTTGTTACTGCAATACCTACAACGGCACCTTTTGGATATCAAGTGATTCAGTTAAAGGTAACCTAACATAATAACAGTAAGCACAGTACATCTGTCTGAACGATCGTTATTGGCACTGTACTTACGGTATTTTCGAAACACATTAAATCAAATTAAATTTATTTTAGGCAACAGACGCAGATATTGGCATCAACTCAGATATACGTTACCAAATCATCAATGAGCAAGCTCCTCGTTTCGCCATCGACCCAGTTACTGGCAAAGTCAGGGTGGTAGCAGCATTAACCAGAGATGCAGGACGAGTTTTTGGTTTTGACGTTAAAGCTACGGATAAAAAAGGAGCCGATGATGGAAAGTCAGCTATCGCAAACGTTTTCGTGAGTTTGTTTTATTAACTTATCTTTTAAAGAAAAATGTGGGTTTTATGTAGCAGTGCACGTATGTATAAACATAGAAACAACATTGCTGAGATTGAATCAAAAGACAAAAATGTTTTAACAATATATTTTATTATCAAATTTTCAGGTCTACGTATTAGATGAGAATAAGCAATTAGTTCTTCTCATAGGCGGCAAACCAATGGAAGTTGAGAGGGGGATAGAATACATTACACAAACTCTTACTGGCATAACTGGATACGACATCAGAGTAAGACGGCTAGAAGCTAACATGAAGGCTGCAATGGAAGCGTGAGCTATATTTTTGAAACTAATAATAACTTTATAATGTGTTTCATTAGTATTGAATGGGTCAGAAATGTCAGAATAATAATACCATTGATTAACTTATTTATTTCAGGACGGATATGTATATTTATGGAGTGGATCCTTTATCAAATGCTATCATCGACATGGACGTACTTCAAAGGTAAGAACGAAAATACACTTAGCTAGTTAAGATAAGATAATTTATTAACCAAAACATAAAGTACAAACAATGGAAACTTAAAAACTTAAAATAATAACAATAAACTATAAACTGATATATCAGGTTAAACAATAAATTTCCATAACTTTGGCTGCGGCCCCACACTAGGCACAAGGCCCGTATTGTGGAGACCAAGATTACGATACATAACTACGAGCTATTGCACATTTTCATCTCATTCTTTCTTATTAGTTTCCTTTCAAAAAACATTCCATTGTTGTTCATCTCTTTTGTTATTTTTTGTTTACTTTTCATTTATTATGCCTCTTTTGATAAATTTTAGATCACTTATGAAAAGAGAAGTCGAGCTCCGTCAGAACCTCGCTGGGTTCAAAGTCCTAGAAGTAGGAGACAACACCATGACGCAAGCAAGGAGCGGTAGACTCCTCAGCACTATGGAAATCAGTGTTGTTGCTCTTGGCTGCATCGTGTTTGTTGGCGCTTGCACTACTGCTATTTGTATATTGTGCGTCAGAAGAAGCAAAAGGTAAGAAAACAAAATATCAGTTTTAATAGTTTCTTCTAAATTTTATAAACCTACGTTTTATATATAAATGTCAAAATTGCGACATTTTATTGTCTAGTTCTGGAGTCAATAATTTAGATCGTTTTTTATCATTATATTTACTTTGGTAGTTACCTATATTTAAGTATGTTGATCGATTAATATTATGTGTAATGTGTATAGACTTAAGGTTTTTCTGAAAGAGCAGTGTGAGACAAAAGCTAAGGCCCTTTTTGTCCTTATTCAATTTTCAGAAGACATCAGGGCAAAAGAAAACATGTGACGCACCACCACTAGCTTTAATTATACTTTCTGTTTATTTATCTCAACCAAGACTGTTGATATTTTTAATAAAAAGTAGTTACTTTTATAGCGCGTAGATTATTTTTTGTGTAGATAATAAGTAGAAGTAGTTCTTTTAAATTACTCGTAGTTGTAGATCTATTCTAACCTTACTTGAAATCTTTGCTTTTAAATATGCCACTGGCCTGTGACGTTCATCTCGGTTTTCTCATTTCACTTTCTACTACAATATACACTCTTCATTAAATATAATAAGAACTAGTTGAACACAAATTTCTTAAATTTCGTTTCTTCTGGAAACTCGAAACTAGAAATTCAATATGACACTATTGTACTTAACAATCCTTCAAACATTAAGTTTAAGATTAATACGAAAACCACTGCGTCATAGGCCTCTTGTACCATACAACAAAATAACCTTATTTCAACTGACTTTCCGTATTTGCCCTAACAGAAAACACCACAAACCATATTCCCAGCAGCGTCTTAATGCTTTTTCAACTGAGCACCTAACTAAGTATGGTGGTCTCTTTCCGTCCGGTGCAAATCAGTGTCAAGAACTGACTCACTCGTACAGCGAAGCAGATTCTTACATAGACGTGATAAACCACAATGTTACAAAGAAGATATGCCCGCATGGCAACACTGTGGAGGAGTTTGGGAAAGCGCACCAGAAATGTGTGAAAAATCAGTTTGAGACTGACATGTTTGGACAGAAACATGAAAGAGTGTGTATAAAATTCAACCAGAGGCCATTGCAGAAAAGGTAAGGTTACAACTACCAACCATTTTTCATATACGTGAGACATTCGTTCAAAAGGTTTTAAATTTTGTTTTATTAATTTATAGCCAATGAGGAGCGTATAACTAGGCAAATCATTTTAGCTGCGGTATACCTAATAAGCTTTTCTGAATTATCTTACAAAGATTGATATTTTAATTTTAACGCTCGACGAGTAGAAAAATCTAGTCTAATTTTGATTTATAATGGCATCTGATACGAGTAGAACTAAAATAATTTTGATTTTCATTTCAAGCAATTTATCACTAATTAAATCTGAAGTCATATAAATTGGGTCTGAAATGGGGCTGAAATGAGATTTAACTTTAGTAACGATATCATAGTAACATATTTCAGAGCCTGTTAAACAGTAACACTGTAAATTGTTAGTGGTGCCGGAATATCTTAGCAAACTAGGACACATTAGATGGATTTCTGATGTTTACATTAACTTTGGCCCAAATTGAGAGTTCCCAATTATCTTGTCTTGTCAAACAATAAGCTACGTAATCTTGAGACTGATTTTAACTAGCTCAAGACTGTTAAAACAACAATAATGGTTTATGGGTAGCTTAAACAATATACATGAATGACGACAGTATCAAAAAATAGCCGATTTAATGCTTTCAGGGGACTAGCCAGAATCAAAAAATTTAAAACACATGTTTAGTTTTATTTTTAAAAAACAGATTATTAAGATTTTCAATAAATTAAAACATTAAAATACAGCAATCGGCCATCTTGTCAGAAACAACAATCACAGCGTATGACGTCACGCCTCAGTGAACTCTGGTTATCCGCCGCTCATCACGCATAGACACAATGACATGTTTACTAGCCGTGACGTCAAATCGACGCCATGACACAAGCAAGCTGTTTTCGGGCACTGTTGAAAAAATATGTGAAAAATGGCTTCAAACTTCGTTAAACTTAAGTTTATTACCGAAATAAAGGCTTTTTTTGTAAATAGTAAATGTGTACTCACATTATGGAAGAGGGTTTTAAAATCTTTCGTCACGCCTATTAACGAAGTTATTTGATAGCTTTTAGTTTATTGTAAGTTATAGCTTGTTAATTTTGAAATTAATTTATTATCACAGGTTAAAATACAGAAAATGAATTATATAACTGATTTATTTTTCTTTACTGAACTATGAACTCGTCATTACACTTTTATTTTCTTTAACTCATTTTGATACCATTCATTATATTCTTATTGTTTCATCATAAAAATCAAAACATCCAATTATAAGTAACTAATAACTACCTCTTGAACATGATCCCACTTCTGACTCGTGACGTCTATCACTTCAGTCACCACTACCTCAAATACAACAGATTCATATCAACACTCCCCATGTATAGGAAAGGACAAGACACGTCGATCACGTCTGTCAACTCCAGCGGACAAGATTCGGGCATCGCTGAGGTGACGAGGTGTCCCTGCGGGCAGTCGAGTGTGCATACTTCGGAAGAAAGCAGCGGGTAAGACACTCACTAACACAATTATACAATTTTCATTACATTAAATAAAGAAAACCTGAAAAAAATATTTGTCACAACAGTTGCATAAAAAGCTAATTAAATAAAACAATCTTATATTGTTTATAAGATTGTTTTGATTTGTGATAATTGTGTCAGAAAATTAACACAATACTTTTGTTCACTAGACTATTTCTCACAGATTTTTCGTAAATTCCAGGTGCAGCTACGAAGATTCCCTGAAGTCCAACCACAACCCTGAACTGCGCAAGTCGTACCGCCAGGACGAGCCCCGCGTCCGTCGAGCCTCCTTCAACCACCAACCTGTTGACACTCGCCAGTTCCACTTGAGACGTCAATCCTTTTCAGAGAACATGCAACGACACTTCCAACCCATCGACAGAAACCCTCGAATCACTAAACAAGTCTCCACACCGAATGTCTCCAACCTTTCTAACTCTTACTTCATGAATAACAAAAGAAAAGATGCAAGAAGAAAAGAGGTTATTAATGAACCGATGGTAGATTATGATAATAGTGAAGGAGAAGATGTGTTTGATACGAGAATTGAGAGGAGAGTGAGTGGGAAGCATAAGCGAGGTAAGTTTCTGGAGTTAGGAGGCCAAGCTGCGGTGTTTGTGACGCCGGCAGCGGCGGAAATGATGAGGCGACAAGGCAGTGAAAGATTAATGTTTGCAAGACCTTTATAATAGTAGGAGTTACAAAACATGCGAAATCAAGGCATCGGTGATAAGAGAAACGAAATTAAAAGAAAGCTAAAGTATGAGATAAGCAAGATGGTGAAAGAAGAAATGAAAGAAAAAATCCTAAGGTTTGTATGAGATTGTGAAAGAAAGTGTGAAAAGCTATTTATAAGTATGATAGATCGAGCCTTGTATTAGGTGATAAATATAATTAATTTTAAAGAAAAGAGTCATGTACCAAATGAAATACTCATTGTAAATAGTGAATTTGTAGATGGATGAAGAAATAGTAAATAATCTAAAATTCTAAACAAACAAATGAACTTACGATAGAAAATGAATTTACTGATGAACTCTGAAATCGCAGATTTTCTTACCGACTTTGATGAGATTGAAAGTTTTATCAGAACTTTGTCTTGTCTATATTATCTTGTAAATACTTAGATGTTTATAGTTGTAAGTATTTACTTTTTCTTTGTAATGTAAATTAAACTTATTTTTACTTGTAGATATTGTAAATTTTTGGACAATCTTGCCTTTTAAGCTTTATTTTACGTCCATATTATAATATTTTTATTTAATTAAGTGCCATTCAAATTATCTTCTCCGAGGAAGACTTTGATTTATTTTTAGATTCATTTAACCACCTCTAGTTAAGATTGTTCATATTTTGTATTTTTTGTAAATAATTCAAACTTCGAGAATAAATAACAATTCCAATAAATAAGGTAATTGTTTAATTAATTTTTTTTTAGTTATACCTTAACGAAATTAAATTTGTTTTTTTGAAAACTAATTAAACAAAAGTTTTGTAAATAAACAAAAAACTCTTACTAATTTGGATAAAAAAAATATTTTTTAGTTCTACATAGTTTTCATGTTACACAAAAGCAATAACTACAAAAATCAGCTCTTTCGGGCAAAGCAGAGCTCTTGGTAGAGTTCAATGACACAGTTGATTGAAATACCTCGTATCATATTCAACTACAATACTAAACGTTTCAAAGTCTTCATCAATAAAAATGACAAACACTTTCATAGATTCTTTCACAGAAAAAAAACTGTCGATGAGGAATTTCCTAATAAATCTCAGCACGCTTTCGTATGACAAAGTTCTACGAAGCTCATAATACGTTCGCCTCTTACCTTGTACATAATGGAACCCATAAGAACAGTGTCTTGAAGTATGGGAGACATAAATAAAAACCGACAAGGAAAAACAGAAGGAGAAATGTGTTTGCTGGTTAAGTCAAACAGAGCTTGGCAATTGTGGAGTAACCATGAGATACCATCGGAAAATGATATTGCAAAGTCCTTGTGGAATCGTTTTGGCCGTGTAAAAATTAGAATAGCTACTTTATGGTTGACTTCTTTTCCAAAGGCAAAAAAAATGTAATATATATTGCCAGTTTTGGGACGAATATTTTGACGTTTCATGATCCAAAGAGAGACCAATTTCGTAACTGTGATGTTCTTGATGGAACTTTCTAAGTTTGAAAATAAAAATAAAGATCCAAGACGATAATATTATTATATTTTTAGGTAAGTCTAGAAAAAGTCCTAAATATTTTACTACAGAATAAAAATAATAGAACACTTTTAGTTAGAACACTAACACTGAATGTAAGGAAAACTATGGTCAAACGCCTAGCCTAAACCAAAATAAGTAAATCAAACAAGACCCAAAACAAGTAAGCAAATAAAATATTTTTATCCAGCCGGGCTATCAAGAGACTGCTCATCTCAGAACTTGAAATAGCTTTAATAGGTTACCCACCCACGGTAAGAGCACGTTATAAATAAACCATCCATTACGTGTACGGAAGGATGATAAAAAGGTCTCTAATTCGGTTGAATCACTTTTGAATTAACTCCAAAATTCGGCAATCAAACCCGACAAAATCTATTCAAATAGGTACTCAAATTACTCAACCAAATCCCCAAAGCAAACCCACTTAAAATCAACTTTCCGTCCTAATTGGCAACCAGCAGATTCATAAATAACCGGGCGATGTCTAATCCGGACACTTTACAAGGTTTTACAAGCCAGGACATGTCCTGAGCCGCACCTACGGAGGGTCAACCTACTCCATTCATATACCTACGGGAGCGTTGACCTGATGGATTCAGGGGAATTTTAATTTTTTGTCCTATTGCTGCGAGATGAGGAAGATATGGGGCTGACGGTAAGGTCCATTTGTTTATGTTTTTTGGTCCATTTGTTTTTTTTTTTGTTCTTGTGGGGTTGATACCCAAAATATTGATACTGGAAAAACCCGAGAAAAATCTGAAGTTCAATCTGAATCAGAATTTCTTCTCAACGAATACTAGCTAGAATTTAATTTCATAGCTGTACTGCATTTATTGATATGAGATGCAAATATATTTTATCATGACAGCATTGCACTTGTCAAAGAGCGACAGTTATCTTAGATTTTAAAATGTGTAATCCGATAGGCCCTTTTATGTTAATTGCTGGTAACACGGTCTTCAGACGTATATCAGTTAAAAATGTTTGCATACCATTGCTTGTTGGCAATGAAACAAAACTTTGCAAATGCTATCATTGCAAGAAATCCTTACAAAAGGGTAATTCTACTCCATCAATACACAATGCCATTAACATAGAGCAATGACCTCATGAAACCAGAAGAACCTTAAAATTAATTAAGATAAGTTTAATTTATCTGAGATTAAAATTATATTTGGGCACAGTTTTGAAGAAGTGGTAAAGTTTTAAAGTTTAAGGATGCTTTAAAACTTAAAACGGGAACAGAAAATGGAAAGCTTTTTTTGTAATTCTTGAGGTTGAGGTTTCGCAAAGACAAGCTGATTTTCCGGAGGTAATTTAATAATATTTTGATAGTCATAACCTTTGTCATCAGGTATTAAATAATTTTCATTGCTATAGCTTACGAGTATCTTGTACACTACTCATTTCTACTTGTCTACACTAATAATATTTAGAATATTTTAACAAGGAAAGATTTGTATTTTTGGATTTTTGTATGTTTGTAAGGAATAGACTCCAAAACTACTGGACCGATTTATCGTAATTAAAGATGACTATTGATAAATTAGATAATTTCCGCCTTAATTGCAAACATAGTAAGGTCAATTGCAAGTATAGTTTAACCCACTATGAAAACTATAATTTTGACTAGTCGGGCCGAAGCAATATAACGTGAGTGTTCCCGTTTTAATGAAAGCAAAATAAGTATAGAAAATTCCATATTTGAATTTTATACATAAACTAGCTGCGCCCCGCGGTTTCACCCGCTGTCCTGCAAGAATAGCGGAAAGCCGTTCAATTTTCTGGGGTAAAAAGTAATCTACATATTACCTAGGGCTTAAGCTACCTTCATACCAAATTTCGTCAAAATCTGTTTAGCTGTTAAATTGTGAAATCAAATTGTCATCCATACGTCCATTACATAGCTGTCATTTGCGCAAAGAGTATAATAAGTCGTTTTGTTATTCCAAGTCTGATTCTTTTTTGTTATACCTCGTTTTATAGTGACTGATGTTTTATGTCAATTCACACTTGAATTCTATCGAATTTATTTAATAGAAATAAATATGTAGTATAATAGGAATAAATAGTATAATAGGAATAAATAGTATCCTATGTGCGTTTCCTGGCTCTAAGCTACCTCCTCACCAATTTTCAGCCATATCGGTAAAGCCGTTCTTGAGTTATAAGTAGTGTAACTAACACGACTTTCTTTTATTTAAATAGATTATATTTTAAATAAACGTTTCACACTCATAGCCCCACTAGGATACCCTGTGTCGCGAATGCCATGGAACACGCACAAAGACAAGGACAACTAACACAGACCCAGAGTAGATATTTAAATTCATCATTCATACATCTGCCCGGCTGGGAATCAAACCCGAGACCTCTGGCTTATAAGGCGGATATACTACCGCTGAGCCAAACAGGTCGTCAAAAATATAACAAACTCAAAATAGCCAAAATATAATAAACTCAATTTTAGATTGACATCTTTGTTTGCTATCTTTCCTCTCTAATATGTTATCAACAAGGAATTCTCAATCAGCTATTAATTGTTGACACAACAAGCGAGTTTCCATTCAATTCATCAGTTTCAACTCTGGTTTATATTATGGGTTGTTGTTTAACGAAACACTCGAAGAAACTTGAAGATTCCAGATTAATTGAAGCATTGATCGGTTTGTTTTGCTGAATAGTTTACATTAAGAAACCAAGGGAATTACTACTGATAAATATTTCTAATTTCGATAACTTAACTTACATTAAGGTATTTTTTCTTTTATTTTTTTTACAACAAACTAGCATACGTTTGAACACAATATCACCTGATGTGGTCGAAGATGTAGCACGCTTGCCTAGGAAATACCTATTGACTCTTCTTTTAAATAGCCTCGGGTTGAACCTTTTTGGAAAAACAAGAGAGAAAATTTAAGCAATACAGCTGAAATTGATTTCAAAAGTAAAAAAGCTTTTTAGAACTTTTTTATCATCTACGTCGACATAACACATCTAGACTGTGCCACATCATTCGACGTGATACGTGATCTAGTATTAGGTACAAAATTACTGCTAGCAGCCAATTACCTTAACCAAAGGGACAAAGAAGAAATAGAAAAGTTTTCATCCACGAGTTAGGTCGACGAAATTCGTCAAGCCCGGCCCTGATTAGCATAGGACCGAGACAGATGGCATAGCAAGGCTTTTAAGAGGTTTTTAACCAACTGTAAAATACGATGACTGAAGAGGGATAGGTACATTTAGTACTGTTAACACCAGAAATTACAAACTTTAGGATAATAAATTACGCTTAAAAACTAACGCAATAACTGGCAGTCTTATTGATGGCGATCTTTTCGAGGCTTCCAGTGACTAGATAATTATGGTAGTGCGAGTTATTGTAATAAAAACAATTTGCCAAATATAATATTCGAAAGTGTAGGCTTATGATACGTAAGATAATAATCATAATATTGACGTTAAGGCTATTGACTCAGCCGATGTAAAAAACAAGACAGAAGAAGTTTGGTAGATCCCTCTTGATCAAATCAACAATTCCAACAAGAAAACAAAACAGAAGAAGCAACTAGAAAAAAGGTTTTTTTTTTTTTTTTTTTTTTTTTTTTATGTAATTGAGTGACGAGACGAGCAAATCGCTCGCCTGATATTAAACGTCACGTTTGCCCATAACAGGTCTGCGCCACCCAGAATTTTGAACTCGCAGAATTCAAGCCCCTGCGCGGCACAGCACTGCCGCGCAGGGGCACAGGTAATTAATAGCTCTGATTGACCAAAAACGTAGTGCTAAAGACAACATTTCGTGATCATCGAACATTAATTACCAGAACAGAAGATCAGTAATTTGAACCCGAATCGTAAAGTTCAAGTTCCTGAACCTTTCGTCCGAAACTGTAGCTATTGGCTTAAGTGGTTTTGTCATCGTGGCATTAACTTACGCACGTAAATAGCGGCAGTAAACGACGAGGCGATGACGACAATGTCAATGGAGGGACATTGCTATGATATAATTGCTATTATACTGGACAATTAGTCACACTTTAAAAAGCACGCAGCTGATAAAAATCTACCTTCAGCACAAGAATCATCATAATATTATACGTAATATAATATAGTTATGGTGATTACTCGCTACAAACAAACAAACATAGGTACATGCATCTTGCATGCACCTCCTCTTGCACCTTTTCATTAAATTAGGATAAATAAAACATCAGATTCCCAAAAAAAAAAAATAAGTTATACTTCTAAAGCAAGTCGGTTAATGATTATGTATCATTTTTTTTTTCATAAATAACTCTTGAACTCCTAAACTTTTAATTTATTTTTTTTTAATTTCATTTTTCAGTTTCTTTATCATTAGCTTGAGTCTTCAGCACTCTAATGAGTGACCACATCATCTGACACTTTTAATTCTCCTCTAGTCAATCTTCGTCGATGGCAAATGGTAAAATATAATGGGCTCTGAAACGCCCGGACGTTAATTTATGACGGAATTTAGGTTTATGAAGGTTCGGAGAAAAATGCTTCAGATGGTTAGGAAGTTCCGACAAAAAATAATGTTTGTGAATCAAAGATTGGAAAAGTTACACTAGCGTGTGATTTAATCAAGTAAGTGGATTATTTCCGATATCTGAGCCACTATTTTCGCTCGCTTGCCTATTCTTCGCACTCTTATCGTGTTTTCAAATAGAATAAATACCCTAGTTTTTTTATACAAGACTAGCAAACCATTAGGCTGATTTTTGCCCATAACATACTTGTGCGGCAAAGCACTACGCACGTCACTCTGAGATAAAAATCTTAAACGATGTTCATCTCCTTTGCTCTGAAATTTAGCTGCTAACATTGCCCTTCAATCCGGAACTCAGTAATCTTAGTTATATAATCTTGAGCATACCAGAATAGGGGCTCGGATACAGCGAATAAAATACTATTTTATACTATTTTAACCCTGTTCTGGTATCTGAAATAGTAGAATGATTAGTGAAAAAAACTGAGTCCGAAGTTCAAGGGCGATTTGCTATTTTCAGAGCGAGAACTTTTATCAAAGAGATCGACTGTTTTTTTCATCACAAAAGTATTATCTTGGTAAATCACTATTTCCCTGAAATGTTTTTATCACTATTTCCCAGATTTTTTTTTAGTTTGTCGCATTAGGCTTGATAAAATCTCATAAAGTATCAAAGCGTTTTTAGGCAGCTACAATTGAATTAATAAGCTCTCTGGATAATGAATAAGATAATTATTATCGAATTTCGGATAAAAGATAGCTTTTACAGGAAATTAGGAAAAGCAGCTTTGAAGGACGAGCTCTAAATCATAGCTATTTAAAAAGTTACGTAGATTTGCTTCGGCGTGATCGCGTAATTTATGTTGTCGTATTGCGAAATTGTTTTTATTTTCCTCTCCCAGATACCGGTTTCAGTTGCTATCCTCTAACTGTTTGTTTTTCTGGCATAAAACCCGTAAAATAAATACAAAGCACCGAGCATCCGAGAGTGCAATCTCTATCAAAATTTTGTAGTGTGAGCTACCTGTCAAAACTGACAACAACTGTCAAAACTGACAACAACTGTCAAAACACCATAGGCATTTGGCATTCTCCAATCTAATTTTGGAAACCAATTAGGTGTTACCGATCTATTATTTTCTAATCACTAATTCACACTCTCTTGACATGGTTTAAGCTTAATATTCTACTAACGAGCTTGATTCAAATAAAAACAGCGTTCAACGCTCAAGATAGACTTATTAAAGCAAACAATTAAATATGAAGTTCATTGTACTTCAGTAGATACACTGAGAAGGTTTCTGACTTTTGGTAGTTGGGAAACTGCGTATCAAAATTGTGGATGGGATGGAACTTTCTCTAGTTGTATAATGTTTGAAATTTTTTATTTATTTGTTGTTGGAAAACTTTAGAAATGAGGTGTGGCGTCTTCAGCATTACCGTGCATTGCCAACTGGTTAAGAGTTTGATTGCTATTTACATATTTATAAGAATGGTTGATTAGGACGCCATGTCACCCTATGTTCAGGCCAATACTTGGGAGACACCGCACCAGTGCGTTTATAAGAAGGCAAGCCATTACATGGGCAAGATTTAGTATAAGGATAAAAATGCAGTTGGATGACATCATTCGAAGACCTTGTTTTTTTATTACTTTTCGTTTTGAGAAATGAGGTCTAAAGATTAATTATATCCTGGGTTGTTTTTTTTTGTGGTAAGCTTGAGTTTAACTGCTATCTGATTCTGTTAATTGAATGTAAGCAATGATGAGGTCTACGATGGAGCACATTCGCCTTGAAGGAATTAAGTCACTAATTCACCGTTTTTTGAGGTTCTAATGATTCGTTCAAATAGAAACTGTTAGTAGTTATTATGGCTTTAATTGGTTTAGATTTTCATAACCTTGATTCCTATAGTGGTGGCGACATCGTGTGCATGAGCCTGTGAGTGTACTAGAACGCATAAAAGTTGAAAAATTGCAAGAGAAAAGTGTGAGAGAAGAATTTGTGAAGAAGTTGAGCGAAAGTTTTGACAAATTAGACGAGGTATGTGAGATTGAAGAATTATGGAAGCCATTGAAAGAACGAATTGTGGTAGCTGCTACTGACGTGTGTGGTGTATGTAAGAGAAGAAAAGGGTGTGAGTTCAGGACTGTTTGTGTAGAAGTGCAGAAGGCAGTGTCAGAGAAGAAGAAAGCTTGGAGAGACTGGTTGGCTACAAGAGCCAATCAAAGAATACAAAAGGCAACGAATGAGGACGTAAGCAAGGCAAGGGAGGAGTATAAAAGATTAAAGGGTGTGGCAAAAGAGGTTGTAAAAAGAAAGAAAGAGAATGATAGAGATGAGTTTGATAGAAGGTTATCTGACGACTTCCGGAATAACATTAAGTTCTTCTGGAAGTCCATAAGGTCAGCCAGAGGCAAAACCACGACCTCAGAGCTGAATATAATCAGAGACCAGGATGGAAATATTATGAGAGGAGAAGAATGTGTTCTAAAGAGATGGAAGGAATACTTCGAAAGTTTGTTTGAGAAAGAGGATATGCAAGCAGAGACCCCAACTGGAGACATGCATGAAAGTTGCGATGAAAGTGAAATTAGTATGGAAGAGATTGTAGAAGCGTTGAACAGTATGAAAGTCGGCAAAGCTGCTGGGTATGATAGGATTACGGTCGAGATGCTGAAAGCTGGACAGGGCCTGGTAGCTAGTCAGCTGTACCGCCTTTTTAACCTTTGCTGGAGGAGCGGCAAGGTACCAGTAGACTGGTGCAAGGCCGTTATCGTACCGCTGTATAAAGGAAAAGGGTCGCAGCAAGACTGCAAGAACTACCGAGGCATTAGCTTACTCAGCATTGTCGGTAAACTGTATGCAAAAGTGTTGATTAAGAGAGTGATAAATGAAACTGAAGAGAAAATGTGGGATGTGCAAGCGGGATTTAGGAGAGGAATGGGATGTACGGATCAGGTTTTTTCCTTACGAAGCATAACCGAAAAATTCTTGGCTCAAAGTCAAAAGGTTTATTGCGCATTCGTGGACTTGGAAAAGGCCTATGACAGAGTGGTGAGGGATGAATTGTGGTCGACCTTGTCTATGTATGGGGTAGGCAGCTCCTTGATACAAGCGCTGAAATCACTTTATGTAGGTTCCAGTGCTTGTGTTAGGGTAAACGGGGCTTGGGGTGCTAGGTCGGGTAACCTCCACGTGGTGCACCCTGGGCAACAGCGTGCGGTAATACTGCAGCTTTTATGCAGTATTACCGCACGGTGGCCAATAACCCGACACGGTGGGCCCATCCGCGTGTCCCTCTGACTGGCAGAGGGCACAGCGTGATGGCTTGGATGGTGGCGTTGCTGCCACCAGGGGGGTTTTCCTTGTGCTCCTCGCCGCATGTGGGTTGCGGTCGGGAGTGCAAGGAAAGGAGGAGGGAAGCGCTGGAAGCGTGTGCCGCATGGGGCCCCCCAGCGGCATACGCTTTCAGCCTACATAGGCCGGGGTCTCCTTCTGCGAAGAGGTGATGACGCAGAAGGAGGCCGCGGAGCGGGTCGGAGAGGACGACACCCGATCTGATCCGCTCCGGCACAGACGGGGGAGCAAGGAGGCGGTTCGCCCGTCTCCTCGCTCCTCTGCAGTGGGGTTGCCGGGAGAGTCGGGGGACTCTCCCGGCCTGCACGACCCCACACTGACTGTCTGGGGGGTGATCCTGGGGAACAGGGTCACCCCTCCATAGGCGCAGGGGGCCCTAATCGGGCCCATCGCCGGGGCGAGGTGGCGATTGCTAACGCGACCCCACCTTGCCCCATCAGGCGGATGCCGAACACCCCAGGGTTTTTAGTGGGTATGCCGCCACTAGGGCGGAGACTCCCACATAACCACCCTGCCTCCCCCGGGGCGGGCGTGGTATCCATAAAGGATTTTCCCTGGGTCAAAAAAAAAAAAAAAAAAAAAAAAAAAAAAAAGGGTAAACGGGGCTTGCACAGACTGGTTTAGCATCGAAAAAGGTGTTAGACAGGGATGTGTAGCCTCGCCGGGGCTGTTTAACCTATTTATAGACAATTGCTTGAAGGATTTGAAAGAAAGTGCGTATGGGTTAAGAATGAATGATTTAACTGTCAAATGCCTCCTATACGCTGATGATCAAGTTATATTAGCATCATCAGAGGAGGAGTTGCAGGCGATGGTTGATATTATGCATGGTGCCCTAAAAAGCAAAGGTATGAAAATGAATGTATGTAAGACGAAAGTAATGGTTTTTGAAAGAGAAGAAAGTATGTCGAATTGTAGAGTTATGATTGAAGGAGAAAGAGTGGAGCAAGTGAAAGAGTTTGTTTACTTGGGATCAAAGTTTACGAGAGACGGCAAGTATGATTGTGATATTGAGCAAAGAGTGTTGGCAGGAAACCAAGTGAATGGAGCCCTGCATAACTTTATGAGCAGCCAGAACGTATCGAAAAGGGCACGATTGGCTGTACATAGGGGAGTGCTGGTCCCCACACTTATGTATGGTAGTGAATGCTGGGTTTGGCAGAAGAAGCATGAAAGTAAGATTAATGCTGTGGAAATGAGAAGTCTGAGAAGTATAGCTGGAGTGACATTGATGGATAAGTTGAGGAACAGCGTGATAAGGGAACGTTGTGGTGTGGTAGAAGATGTAGTGACAAAGATAGAAAAAGGGATGCTGAGATGGTTCGGACACGTAGAGAGGATGGATGAAAGACGATTGACGAAACAGATTTATGAGGCGAGTGTGAATGAACAAGCTGGTAGAGGTCGACGTAGGCGAACGTATCACGATCAAATCGAAGACGTTTTCAGTAAAGGCCACGTAAAAAGTACCCGCAACCGACGAGCTTGTATGAAAACACTTATGAAAGTAGAAGAAGCGAAAGACATATGTCAGGATCGTAGCAAGTGGAGGGATGTAGTCTCTGCCTACCCCAATGGGAAAGAGGCGTGATAAAATGTATGTATGTATGTATGATTCTTATTAATTTCTAAATCTGTGATCCCAATATTCTTTCATGACTAGGTAGGTCTAGTTTATAATATTTATATCCGTAGACATAGGTAATGTTTAAATTCGAAGAAGAAAACTAATATCATATTTTATTTTTAAATCTTCACGAAAAACTTTTCTGAACGATCACAGAGTTTCGAAGAAATCCGAGATTTTTTCGTAGAAAAGTTCTGAGACAGGTTTCTTTCCAGCGAATAATGGATACCTAATTTTATTTTATTTCCACCGACAATATAATATCTACTTATCTAATAATTAAATTTTATGAGTATGTGTCCATTAAACATAAACACTCTTTTTCTTGGAAATATTTTTTAATTTTTATTTCCTACTCACTTTTGCCCATAAAATAACAGGCCTGGCCTGCGCCACCCAGAATTTTTAGAGTTCAAGACCCTGCGCTCGTCACCCTGAGTTAAAATATGTTATTTCTATAATCTGTTATTAGATTCTTTAATCTATACATACTTAGTCTTAGTTTTCTATAGCGTTTGAGATTATGAAATTGCAACTTGGCTAGGGGGCAGGACCAGATTGGCACAGGACCGGGATGAGTGGCGTACAGGATGAGGGGCCTACGAGTATGCTCAGAAGCGGGCGATCACATGATTATAATGATGATGATTGATCAGACAGGTCTTTGGACCAACTATCTCCACTGCTGCTACGTACACGGTCGAAACTGCAAAATGACGATTTTTTTTTGTGTACCAATTATACAAATATTGAATATAGGTACTTTTGGTAAAACATATATTTGGAAAAATAAAACATATTTGACATTTTCAAATACAATAAAATTTATATTACATAGGTATTTTAAGTTATTAATTTAAGTCAAATTTTGACTTTAAATTGCTCCTGTAAAAATGCCATTTGCAGTTTCGATACTGTTCGCAGGGCAGTCGATTTGTATATCACAAAAATCCTTCTAACAGATTCTCACAGTGTTTCTTTCCCTCTGACCTCGATTTAGCTACAGTACAATTGTGCAAATGAGACAACCGATACGTCTGTATGTGTCTCACGGAAATTTGGTTGACAACTCCCTCAATTGAGTGGCGTACTCGTATGTGAATGAGAATCTAATAAAGTACTTATCTTATAAAGCTGTGTTATAAATAATTCCGATCAGATTTGGGATACGAAATTGGTTTTATTTAGTTTGTGAAATGTTCGAATTCGACTCTTTTAGTTACCCGAATTCAAAAAAAGGAGGATGTTCACAATTCCGTTCTATTTTTATAAATACAGTATGAGCAGAATCATAAAATAAATTGGAATGAAAATTTTGTACACACATTTTTATACATTATACACTACATACAGAATGTTTTTTTTACAACACGGATAAGAAGTGACATTTAGAATAGAAGGAACTAACTTTTTTTACCAGTTTTAAGAGTCATAGATATGTCAGTTGTTTTGTTTTAGGGAAATGGCAGTGTCCTCGCTAAGTCAAACAATCTTTAAAAAAAAATTGGTATTAACTTAAAAAAAAAAGATAACTACTGCGCCACGCGCTTCTATTACACACGTATTACACCCTAATTTTCCATCAAGGCATTTTTTCAATATATATTTAGATAATAAGTCCACAGAAAAGGACTAAACATTACTCTACATGCAAAAAGCTACGCAAACTGCCTCCACGATTGATTCCTCCAATAAAGGTAGAAAAACAATACGACGACCGGAAAAGCCGAATTTAGCCACATTGCGTTTTGTTTTACGAAACGAGAGCTTGGACAAATATACCTTAGATATAGAATGAAGATGACTAGGCTTTTTTTCATTCGGAAATAGGCTTGCGTTTGACCGCCATCTCGCCTGATGGTAAACAACGATGCGGTCTACGATGGAGCACGCTTGCTTAGAAGAAACCGATTCACTTTCGACTAAGCTAGGCTACACATGGGATCAGAAATTGGTTACTGTTACACTATGTACATGGGGCGGGATTGCCTTATAAACCTATGTTTAACATTTTCGAAATGCAACAACGTGATATTTAGCGAAATTAATCGAGTGGTAGCGCAGGCCAAAGGTTGTGGTATACATTTGGGCAGTCCAAATTTTATTTTGTGTATGAATCGTCATCTACAATAAAGTTATATAACTCTATAATTAACTTTGAATACAACCTTCTGAACACTAAAAGAGATATCACTTATTCACACTTAATCGTGTATTATCACTTTTTATACAATTTAATGTTCCACATAGGTACAGATATTTACACATTATCTAAGACTTGGTTTGGTAGTGTTAGACAATTAATAATAGTTCTATCAAACTATGTTTAAAGTTTACGCTAAGCAAAAACAGCCTACTTCCACGTCCAGCAGTTAATGTTTGTCTCCCATAGCAAGAGGCTTGCGAGTCCAGTGACGTCACGCTGGGTCGGCGACCCTTCCAGTTCTCACCGCCACAGAATAGCCAGCAGTTACTAGCCGCAGCTGGAGACGGAGAAATTCGTCACGTTTACAACTACCCGTCACGAGCAGAATGGTGGAAAACAGTTTACAAGGTTTGAGGTTTTTCTACGAAAAGTTTCTGGCAAATTCCTTATTTTTCTTTTTATTTAGTAAATCATATGAATTAAACAAACGAATTCTAATAAGAATAAGCAATTAATTTTGTTTACCCATAATTTTACTATTTTTAACCGACTTCAAAAAAGGAGGAGGTTATCAATTCGTCTGTATGTTTTTTTTTTTTTTTAATGTTTGTTACCTCATAACTTTTGACTGGGTGAATCGATTTTGATGATTCTTTTTTTATTAGAAAGCTGACGCTTCCCATTTGGTTCCATTTCAATTTAGTCCAGTTCTGATAATGGTATCCATGAGAAAACCATATAGTTAGTCTTAAATTTGCATTAAGTACGTGCGCGACAAATAGATGAATAATTCAATAGTCGGTCTTTTGAAGTCGGTTTTTGTTTTTTGTTTTGTAAAAATAATGTTCTTGTTATCAACTTAATATGTTGTTCCACGCCTGGGCAAAGGAGTCCAGACATTGCAATTACTTTTTTATTTGAACATAAAGGTAATTAAGTAAAACATTTCTTGATTTTTATGTGCTCTGTCATCTAAAATTGGCCGTCATTTATTTTTTCTTAACTTTGCTGGAATAGAAACAGTCACATTCAATTAGGTACTTTTGGCTGTTGGTATAAAAGGTTTTTAGTCCACTATTCCCTTTGTTATTTGAATAGTATTGCAATATTCAATTACTTTTACAATTTTAAACTTATTAAAAGTAAAAACAGATGCCAGCTCCTTCACTGGTGTCCCGACGTCCAGATCACCAGCGACTGTCGAAGCAACACTGAAACAAAGTGCCGCGACGGCAGACGGGTGTCATTTAAACCGTAATTGAAAACCGCGGGCTAAAAATAGTGAAGAAACGAAACTAAAGGAACTAACATGAGAAATATCAGTGTTGTGAACGAGAAGATGGATGTTTGTCTGTTGAAAATTTGAGAGCTTAAATCAAAACCGAAAGAAAATTTTTGAAACGAAAAGAAAATTTTTGAACGAAAAATTATAATTTTGTTTACCTAATTGTAAAAACTCACGGACCGTGGAGTCTGTAGTGTCTAATAAACATCTTAAAAAAAAAACAAAAATTAAAATCGCACCCCAAGTTTAGTGATGATTGAATTTTGATAGGAAGATATTTGATTTAAAATTAAGTAAGTAGTTATCTTACTTTTTATACTCAGACAAGAAAACCTAATATCACGAAGTAATTAAAAATTACTAAAATAATAGAACAAATACTGCAGTGGAAAACTGGTTACGAGTTTTCTTCTTCCATGCTGCCAAAACAGTTTGCAAAATGGGATGTTACAAATACATTATGTACCTATGGGTAATTTTTGTCCCGTTATCCCGTTTAATCTGAAATACCTGGTTAACCAAGGGTTAAACTATATAACAGCTGTTATACAAATTTCTCTATTTTACAAACTATCTATAAAACAGACACAGACAGACCGTTTGTATAATATAAAAGCTGGGTTAATTTTAGAACATTATAACGATCTAAAAGCCATAATTTATATCGAATTGAAATTATTTTTAATTATTATTTCAATTTTTAGGACAATGCTCAGTAGATACCGCGTAATGCTCAAATTTAATTGTCTATTTCGGAAATACCACACCTCGGTGTATCTTTTGATGTAGCGTGGGCGTGGGCGTAACCACGGCTTCAAGCTGTAACGACTAATATTGGATTCTTGTTACACGATTGTTTGCATGTGTGGTTTGATGTCAGGATTATTATGAGGAAGCTGTAAATTCCATGGAAATTATTTGATTGACGCAAACAAAGGAGTATAATCAAGCGTCAATTGCATTCACTGGGAAAATGAGATATGAATGCGATGATTTCAGGTTTGCGGATTACTGATTTCATTGATATAACTTTATGAAATAAGCGTGGTTTTGTTTTTATACATTTTCCACTTCATCATAATTATTATCATCGGTTTTCCACCCACTGGTGAGTATAATAGGTCTCCTCTTTAACGCGCCATCATTTTCGATCCTGTGCCACTCCACTGCCTCCTGCCGCCATTTTCTCGTATGTGATTGATAGTAATCGAAGTACAAAATAGCTCACCGTTTTTATTCGCATTTAGCTTGCTAATGCGCTGAATTTTGGTCTTTTGATCGTATAGAAATTAATCATATATTTGTTAATTGCCAACATAACTGCCAACTTTCATTGGTGCAGAGGAATTTGGCTAAGAAAATTGTATTGATCTGGATTACGATATGAAGTACTCGTAATCGTAAAAAGACTGTGAAACTATAATTTGAACTGCTGGTAAACAGTTTACATAAATAATTGGCTAGTAGTGAAAACAATTCAATTGAATACAATTGCCTATTTTACTCCGATTTATCACTCGAAATTGCTTTATCGTAACATCTTCCTTTTACGATGGAACCTCGTTTCTGTTAAACGATACTACGTCAATTGAAATCACAGCCTAGAAAAGTTCCAAAGAAATGAGGAACACTTTCATAAAGTTTGCAAGTAATATTTCTACCCTGTGACGCTGTCAATGACTCCTTACTTTTACGTTTATGTTTCTCGCATACATTTTTTTTGACGATAAAACTGTGTCTCCGAGTATAGGTTTATTATTTTAGTACACAATTATATGGCTTTTTTCAATATAGTTATCGAACTTGAAGGTTCGGGGCGAAAATATGTTTATGTTCGACAAAACATCGTAAAATTGGCAACGTAAAAATATTGCGGTGGTAAGTTTGATTTTTATGGAAAGCTAAGTAGGTACCTACTAGGTATTATTATGCTAGGTTCGATATAAGAATATCGTTTTTTTTTTTTTGTAATCCAACTAGTTGGACAGCGTAGTTGGACAGCGTAGTTGGATTACCAGTTACCACCCCAAAACGGACTCAGCGAAATTATTTTTTTTTCAGACACAAGCAAGTCTTAAAAATCCAAAAAAAAAAGTAAACAAAGTTTTATGCTAAAAAATATGAATGATTGAATCTTATCACCAAAATTGAAGAGCAGCGAATATTTTAACACGCTTTTATTAGCTTCACCTGTATGTTTGTTTGTATGTATGTTTGTATGTTTGTAACCGACTCCTTTGAGCGCGTTTTTGACCCACTTTAAACGGTCAGATTTCTTTCAAACTTTGTAGATATATCGAGGACCGATGACAATACACTAAACAAATCGTGTTTTTTAGTTTTTTTAACTATTATTTTTTTTTCATTATAAAGGAATGACGGAACAAAGCCTATGCCAAGTCAATAGTCTACGTTTGCAGGGACTTGCTTGATTGTTTAGAGGTCTGCGATTTGGTGGTGGTTCATGAGATAGAAAGAGGCGGACTAATAAAAAAACCCACTTTGTAATACGCTTTATACAGGGTTGTTCATAAAGGGTATGCCAAGCCGAAAAGAGCTCATAGTACTCATTATTATGAACAACTTTTACTATGGGACCAAGTCAGAATTCGCGAAAAAATATTCAGCTATTCCACACATTTTGTCGAGTGTCATTAACACTTTTCTATGGAACAGCTGATTTTTTCGGGTTGATCCCATAGTAAAAGTTGTTCATAATGATGAGTACTATGAGCTCTTTTCGGCTGAGCATACCCTTTATGAATAACCCTGTGTTACTGATAAAGGCAAATATGCGTATGAATTTCTAATTTGTTTTTATGTATTTCCCCAAGGAAACGAAACGGATCGACAGCGACACCGATCTATCTACAGCAACACAAATTATAGAGATCGCCTAGCTTAAAATTGAACGCCTCTCCAATGTATTTACGCTCACATGCAAAATGAATATTCGACGTCAGTCCTAGAGTCACCGGCATATACACAAGTAAAATGTTGTAGAGTAGAAAGGCGTTCATTTTAATACTAAGTGTTATTTACTTCCCTAGACGTGGTCCACTGTGAGGCAGACAGCATGAGACAGATATGGTAACCTCCCGCTTACCTTTAAACACCTATTAAGTGCAACGAGAACTAATACATTACTTCAATGCCTTGGACCATTCAGTATTGCCAGAGTAAATTTTCAGACATAATTTTACCAAACATATTTCCAATCTTCCTTTTACAATAAAGGTCATTTACCTTCGTCAGACCTAGTCCAATAGATTTTTTAGTCATAATAGTTTTTCCTAATTGCTTCTTGTGATACTTTGATGAATTTTTAAAGGGTTTCAAAGTTCTAAAGGTCTTGTTGTTCTACCAACGTGGTAGAAACGATTTTAATAAGAGTTATAGAAAGTTCTTTAGGAATAAGTTTTACAGTTTCTATTGAACTAATTTAGTCAAAGTCAAGAAATCTGCAAATAAACTGAAAACTAACTAGGGTAAAAAGTAAAAAATGCTTTATATAATTTTCATTATCAAAATACATTTAAATTGATTGAATCAGGCGAAACTTCGCGGAAGTTCAGCTTCAAATAACTGTTTTCAAATGTATTTATTACCAGTGTATTTCCTTCTCCGCTTTTCAAGACAGAAATACACTAGAGAAACATTTAAAAATATATAATAAATTTTGATAGGCAACATTTATTATTTTTACGGAACAGCTGTGTTTTTCATCGGTTTCAATGTTGTTCAAAGAGTAAAAGTTCTTTGGAATTGTGGGTACTTCCACGTGTTTCAGCTCAGTGGGTCTAGCACAACTTTGACGTAAAAATACGTAGCGAGTTTTCGATAGAAAAGTGTACGCCATTTACGCCTGTCAAGAGCGCCCCAGACGGACGTAAATGGCGTACACTTTTCTATCGAATACTCGCTACGTATTTTTACGTCAAAGTTGTGCTAGGCCCACTGTACTCTCCAAGCTTATTATAACCTGTGCAGTGATACTAACACACAATAGGCCCAAGTATGAAGGCTTTTTAAGACGGATCTAAATTTTCTAAAACTATTGGCATCCTTGTCTAATGGCTTGCAATGATAAAGACAGATATATTTTTAGTTAGTTTAGATCTGTCTTAAAATGCCTTCAAACTTGGGCCCAATGTCGGGTTAGTGAAGCGTTTTCCTCGCAGCTTTTCCTTTCTTTGAAAAATGTAACCTGCGTACAATCGTACATATTTTCAGTTAAGTCTAGTGCTAGTATTGTAAATATCTGGAGCCAAAGGTCGGTTTTTCATTAGGCTGACTTCTTTTCTACATATTTTTAAACAAGATACTTCAAAATATGAAATAATTGCGTAGTTATCAGAGTTTTACAGGTACCTAATACCAACTAAAAACTAAGCTGTACATCGGGAACTGTTTCAAACTTCAGTAGGAATATTAACTTAATGTCAATGATTCGACTTTAACAAATGAACAAATCACAAAGAAAAAAAAACACTTTTCCCAGTTAATAAAAAATCGCAAGCGGCTTCCAGTTCATACTTCTGTGTTATGTAGGAAGACACTCATTCAAAATAATGATAAAACATTGTCAGGTCATAAACGGCCGCCCTCGCATTACAGTTAATTTCCTGCTGTAATACAAATATTGGAGCTCAGAGAAGGAAACATACTTAGTTCGCTCCCTCGGGTTCCTCGAGCGATGACCCGCGAGTCGCGCAACACACTTCAAAATAATATGCCGCGACGACGGCGCGGTGGAGGCGTTGACAAGTCGTGCTAGCGGAGATTATAGCCTATTCAAAATATCCGTGAAAATATAAAGAGTATAAAATTATGTATTATTCATGGGTACTTAACACCCTATTTCACCCCTTTAGAGGGTGAATTTCATAAAACCATTTCTTATTACACCTTCACTCATCAAGACAACACACCCTTCTCAAATCTCTACGACCAGCAGTTTAGGCTGTTCGTTGTCTGTTAGTCAGTCAGTGAGTTAGGACCTGTTCCTTTAAATACCTATATATATAATAGATAGATAGATCCATAGGTACTTGAAGGCAGAAAAAATATAACTATCTTATAAAATATAACTTCGTTTTCGTACCCAGTGCGTGTCGCTCGGTCTTCAGCTTTTCAGATTGGAGAATCGGAACCGAGGGTCGGTTTAGGCTTCGCTTATAGACAGTTTGGCCAAATTGGTCCAGCCGTTTTTAAGTGCGTTTACCGAAAATAAGCACTTTTTAGTTATGGAATTTTTTTTTTTTATTTAGTTAGTAGTAATCGGACAGAGGTTCGGTAAGCGTTAGCTTGACATAAGATTCCGGTTAGGAGTTATATAATTTTCAATTTTTTTTTTTATAAATAACAATAACATAACTAAATGTATATTTAACAATCAACTAATCTTTTGCAAACCTATACCTAGATTTCATATAAATGTTAATTTTGATTAAAGATATTTCATTTTCATTTCAACCGTATCTATTTTAAATCCTGCAAATTTTATTTATCTGTGCAAATGTCAACAACCCATCCCTCGGGTCTTCCATTCATTCAGTGTTCCTGAACTAGGTCCCTACCTGTTTCCCTGTTTGCCCAGAAACTTGGTCAGCCTTCACGACCTTACCGTGCAAGAGGACGGGGACGTCGAACTTGGCTGTTTATTTTATTTGGACAAGTTCGGAAACTTAAATAGATGTTTGGGTAAGTAAAGTATTATTCCAACTTTGAATGAGAAAATGATTAGATGCTTGATATTATAAAGATGGTTGGTAAGGAAATGAATGAGGCGATGTTTTATTAAAATCTAGAGTATCTAATCTAAATCGTATAATCTGTGTGGTTAGTCTTGACATTAGAATTTTTGCTTTTCATCTAAGACCTTGTGCTATTTTTATTCTGTGATAAAATAATGCTAATACGTGTGATTTTAATGAAACTTAAAAAAGGAGGAGATTCTCAATTCAACTTTTTTATTTTATTGTTTGTAGGTTTTAAATGATTTATTATAGCTGATTGTGAAACGAATCAATTTCTTATACCTAACAGCTTATAGGTACTCGAGAGAAGTTCCATTATATTAAAAGTTAAATTAAAAGTTAGTTTTTATTATTTTGTATCCTTATGTTATAGTCATATAGTTTAATGATAAATTAATAAATAAGTAAATTCATTACTATAACCCTATTGCAGATAATCTCCTCCACAACCGTTCCATCGATTACAAATAATTAAAACCGGACAAGTTAGACCAAAATAAATGCTCACGAAAGAATTTTAATCAATGTTAAATGAAAGCCAAAACAGAGCGATTATTCAAAGTAAACGTGAATCAACAATAAGCTACGGAGCCCTCTGACTTCAGATATAACTTGTTCAAAGGCAGTCAAGTGCCGATGGTTTTGTACTGGGGCGGACTTGGCGAACTAACATATTATGGGGTTTGATGGTTGATGCCATTTTGTTAATCTTCTTTTAAAAAGGATTTGATCATCCCTACCATCTAGAAACATTATACATAGACAAAACTAAATCTTAATAACAACCATTACGTTGGGTAAATTAGTCTTCTACTAATCCGGTAATCCATACAAGACATATAGGTACACGATTGTTATAGGTCAAATGTGACTCTATCGGCTAAATTTTTGCCGCTTCATTCTCTACTTCAGCTGAATGCAACCGTCACACAATTTTAATTTCTTTTTACAATTTTGCTAAAACAACGACTCATACGAGTACACCAAAACTGTCAAAAACCATTGAGACTTCTGAACAGCCTTGTTTTAAGAATGCGACTAAACTGCAGGGCGTCTTGTTAAATATAGCCAATTTCAATTTATAAAATCCGTCCCTGGTGGTAATTTGCAAATAGGCACTCAGCGGTCGAAGACCCCAATCTCAAGTATTTGATGAATTGCTCTGAGGATTTAGCTGTTTTAAAGGGTCAGTTGAATTTGGTTTTGAACGTGTACTTTTTGCCCTTGTCCACATAGGAACTGTCTGCTGGTACTCGAGATGCATAGGTTACCCCTTACCTATGCTCTTTCGGTCCGTAGATATTATAATATATAGATAGATAGATAGATAGATAAACTCTTTATTGTTCACACCATAAATTACAAACAGAAGGATTAAAGCACCTAAAACTAGTGCAACAACTGGCGGCCTTATCGCTAAGAGCGATCTCTTCCAGGCAACCTTAGGATGGAGAGGATAGATAAAAAATATAAAAACGGGGTGTGCAATATTGAAGAATACTCATATAAACCTACATAAAAAATAATAATAATAAATACTTAGAAATACATTCAAATAAGTACATACTAAAAACTACCTACATTTCCGAAAATACATATAATATACTAAAACGTATATAAAATAAATATATATATATATATAAATATATAATAATACTAATAGGGAAGAATAAAATACATAATAAATAAAAACAAATCAACAATTAGTGAGTAATAATAAATAAATAATCACTGAGAAAATGGCAATTGCGACAAGTGATGTTTTTTTAATTGACTTTTAAAGCATGCAAGCGATGTAGCATTTCTTATTGTCACAGGCAAATCGTTCCACAGCTGAACCGCCTGGAAAGCAAAGGATTTGCCGTAAAAAGTTGTACAGCGCGCGGAAGGCGTCTTAAGGGAGAGGGTATCTTTAGATCGAAGGGTATGGGAATGAGAGGCATGCCAGAAGGCGAAGAGATCTTTTAAATAACGTGGGGTAGATGGATTAAACAAAATATTGTAGAGAAGGGAGAGGATGTGAGCATTCCGCCGAAGGCGAATGGGAAGCCACTTGAGTTTTGCGCGATAATGAGATACGTGGTCATATTTGCGTAGACCAAATATAAACCTAATACAGTAATTTTGAAGGCGCTCAAGTTTATCTAGCTGTTCCTCAGAGAGATCAAGGTAACAGGCGTCAGCGTAATCTAAGATGGGAAGAAGAAGAGACTGTGCGAGTGTAACTTTGGTGGCAGTGGGCAAAAAATTTCGAAGCCGTCTTAGTGAACCACCAGACGCAAACAATTTGCAGCTAATGGACTTAAGATGACAGTCCCAGCTTAGCGTACGATCAAATATAACGCCAAGGTTTCTCACCGATTCGCAAAATGGTAAAATAGCTCCATCAAACACTACATTCGGTAATGTAGCCCAGTCAACTCTCGAGATCATGTAAGAACTGCCTATAACAATAACTTGCGATTTCGTAGGGTTGACTTTTAAACCATAAGAATGGCTCCAGTTGATAATTTTGCACAGATCAGCATTTATGGTTGATATGGCTGTGCCCAGGACATCGAGCCGGGCTTGCGTATAAATTTGAAGATCGTCGGCATAAAGGTGGTAGGAAGAAGTAAGGTATCGAGATATGGAATTAATAAATATTGCAAAAAGAAGAGGAGACAAAACGCCGCCTTGTGGCACACCAGCCAGTGTAAAACACCAAGAAGAAAAATAATCTTCAAGGCGTACACGCTGTCGGCGTCCACAAAGATAACTGTGAAACCAGTCGACTACCGATGAAGATATGTTAATAGAGCGCATTATAGCCAACAAGATGTCGAGGTTTACGGCATTAAAAGCATTACTGAAATCTAACAGGGTTAGAACAGTTAGCTTGCCGTCATCCATACCCAAGCGTATATCGTCAGTGATCTTTACTAGAGCAGACACAGTACTATGCCCAGGACGAAAACCAGATTGGAGAGGATTAAGGAGGTCTTGCCTGTTAAGGAAAATATTTAGTTGTCTGTGAACGAGACGCTCAAGGACCTTGGACAAGAAAGGAAGAATGGAAATGGGTCGGTATTCAGAAAAGGATTTAGGATTAGGTTTCTTAGGTAATGGTAGGATCAGCGCATCTTTCCAGATTGCGGGATATACCCCAGTTGAGATGGAGTTGTTGAATATTGTGCAAAGAATAGGAAGGATGACGTCAAGGATGGGCATAAGCATGTTCCGACTAATACTGTCACCGCCAACTGCATTGGAGGAGATCGACATTACACTCTTCTTAACATCGCATTCAGTAAATCGATTAAAAACAAAAGGAGGAAAATCGGGAGTTTATATGGCAGAAAGATTAAAGATTGTCTTGTTTTTATCCGCATCTGACATAGCAGAGACGGAAGAAAAGTATTTATTTAGAGCGTTAATATCAATGTTATTAGGAACAGAATCCTGACGTGGTTTGCCAATTCCCAGTGATTTAAGGAACTTCCAGACTTTAGCTGGATTATCGTCATCTACAGAAGCATGAATATGGCGTCGCATTGCATCCCTACACACCTTATTGCAGCGATTACGTGCTTGAACATATTTAGCTTGGTTAAGATCGGTGGGACGCACCTTATACCGAGTTTTTGCCAAAGCTTTCTTATGCATCAAAGATTTTATATCACTAGTGAGCCAAGGTGCAGGAAGATGTTTAATTTTAATAGCACGAAATGGAGCATGCACATCATAAAGTTGCGTAATCAATGTGTTGAATATGGCTATTTGATCATCCACAAAAACAGCGTCAATGATGGGACCCCAGTTTATCCTTCTTGCATCTTCAATGAGAGCCTCACGGTCAATACCACCAAAGTTACGTTGCAGAATGATTTGAGGTTTAGGTTTAGGAGGACGAATTTTATAAGAAAGAAAAACTAAGTCATGATAGGAAAAGTTGTCGGCAGAATATTGGCCGTGCTTAGCAACATTGTTAGAGGAAGAGACGATCATCAAGTCCAGAAGAGATGGGGTACAGTTAGGAAAGTGATGCGTAGCATTCAGTGGGAGAATATGCATGTTAAAAGACTTGACTATGGATTCGAGACAGGAAGTTCGATGGTCCTTCTTAAGGAGACATGTATTGAAATCACCCATGATGATGGAGTGATTGTAAGAAGGAGTGAAATTATTTAAGATGTTTAGATGATGATGATGATGATGATGTGTTGATGATATAGATGTTCAGATGGAAGAAACCAAAATAATAAAATAAAAAAATTAGAAATAAAAATGAAATATTTTAATATTTTTATTTTATGGTTTACTTCATTTCACTTTCCATCCCTTGGAAATACTAAATAATAATTGTTTTTAAATATAGTTTTTTTAGTATCCAGTTTTTCAAACAGACATAAGTGGACAACACAAAATAAAAAGTAAGAAGTAGTACATGAGTACTATAACAGAATAAATATCTTTAGGTCCAAATAATAAACTTGCACAGATTGCACACTATTTTGTATTTGCACATATCGGATAGATTTTTGTACTCGTATATAGTGGTAGAGCTATTTTGCAGAGCCCGCCTAGAGAAGTACCCACACCGTTGCTGGATATTCTGCCGCCAAGCAGTGATGTGCAAACATTAGTGTGTCCCGGTTGGAAGGACTACGTTTCCAGTTTAGGGCAAATACTCGTAGGAGATTAAACATCTTATATCTCAGGGTGATGAGCACAGTGCTGTGCCGCGCAGGGTCTTGAACTGTAAGAGTTCAAAATACTGGGTGACGCATACCTGTTATGGGCAAACGTGATGTTTAACATCAGGCGAGCGATTTGCATGTCTCTTCACTCAATAGCATAAAAAAATACAGAAAATCTTTTTATTGCAGTTATACTAGACATTAGAACCAAAACGGTATGCTTTAAAAATTTGTGCAACAATTGATAACTAATAAGAGTGATCTCTTCGAGGCAGCTTTAAGATGAAGTGGATACATAGAAGATATAAAAAATAGAATTACTCGCATAATTATGATGAAGTGTTTCGAAGTAAAGATAATATCCTAATTGAAAAGCCAATGAACCAAAAGTGATAATTATCCCTGCGATTTATCACCTGACACGATGCTTAGTCTTTGTTTTTATTTAGGCGCCATCTTCACGAGCGACATGAACGCGCCAAAATCGAACCCACATTGTATTCTGTGCCCACAACAACAGATAAACAGACCAATAGAGAAAGGTGAATAGAGTAAGAGTAAGTTATACTTTTCCGCAATATTTTGGAAAAATAATTAAAAAAGGTTGGAAAATTTTGATCATTAAGTTATTGAATATTAGCGAATACATCTTAATTTCTTGAATGAATACATTTTTACATAAAAATGCGATGGTTCAGACTCAGTTGCTGTCATAATCATCATCCTATCATACAGCTAAATCACTGAAATTAAACCAATACCGAAACATCATCATTTATTACAGCCCTACGGGGATTAAATGACACAAAATTTTACAAAGCTCGATCATTTTTCCCATTGCATCGAATATAAACTGACTATTATAATACTCACTCATTGATTTTATTATTTATTTATTAAAACATCACTTTTACAGTCCAAGACCAAGCTATCTTATTTACGATCGGACTCACGGGCTCATCGCTCCGCGTTCAACTCTTTCATGGTGATGGCACCTTAGCTACTTCCATCTCCGTAATTAAGCAAATTAACTTCAGTGTAGTGGAGGTAGTTCCTAAAACTTATGCTTAATGGGTGTAATGGCCACTTAAGGTTGAAAGCAAAAGTCAATGCCTCTGAGAATGAAGTAAGATTTAGGCAGTCATTTCGCAAATTATTGACAAGGGTTTTACTTGAAAAAGGTAATTACCTAAAGTTCAAGATTTTGGGTGACACTAAGCTGGTATGGGCAAGCGTTATGGGCACTGCCAGACGACCGACTTGCTCGTCTCGTCACTCAGTAGTGTAAATACTAAATAAAAAAATGAGTGTGTGTACTTATGTACTACACGAGTTAGAAGTTATACTTTTTACATACCGACAATTAACCTCAAATCTATAAATGCACTCAAAACAGTTTATTCAAATCAGTTTTATCACTAATATTCAATAAATATAGATATACTAATAATGAATAAATTATTAGTAAATACTATCACCGTCGTTTATGAAATTGATTTAATAAAAACACCAAAATAATATTTATTTATTCACACTGTTTAATTGTACTCTTACGAAACACGTGTTCTAAATATAAAAATAATTGTAGCCATATTAATGTTGACACGTACCAAAGCCAAAAAATAAATTGGAAAAGAAAAAAATAATTGTAGCAATATTAATGTTGACACGTCGTATCAAAGCCAAAAAAAATATGAGAAAAATATTTATAATGGCGGCAATATTAATATTGATACGTACCAAAGCCAAAAAAGGAAAAATACTAGAATATAAAAACTTCATGGTGTAGAACTTCATGGTGTCGCGCATCGTAAAAATTCACACTCATAATTTTTCTCTATCGCGCTATAAGAAGTACAACTTCAATAGTACCTATGTTTACTTTGAAACCTTTAACTTTTTATATTTTTAAAATGGCTTCTTTTTAAATCACAACAAGAAAGAGGCTTTCACTTTCTTGACAATGGCAGAGAGAAGTCTGTGGATGATCATGATGATAACTTCCGTAAGCAGTTTTTCTCACAGATGTGTACAACGAACTTGCATAATCAGAAAGTAAATTAAGGGAAGTTCCGAAGACAATTTCCTCAAGTTTTCTCCGTTGTTTGTTATCGGTCGACGACCCCGTGTTTACGCATTTACGTATAACTTTTAATAGGTACGTCTCGCCTCGCCGACGACATGTATGGAGAATAAATTAAGACATGCTATTAAATCTAAACTGTAAGTAGGTAGTACTAGGTACCTAATAATGGTATAGAAGTCTAGGGAAAAATTTCGTAGTTGCAAAGTTTTTTAGAGGATATTGTCTATTGTCAAAAACGGCTGAATAGATTTGGATGACATTTGAAATTAAGGTAGGTATCCTAGCGTTTTGATTCCACTTTTATTGTGTAAACCGCTAGAATGTAAAATGCTCTGCCTGAGTAGGTTTAACGACAGATATTATAATCTGGGTGTCTTCAAGTCGGGAGTGAATCGTTTTCTTTCACCGTTGCTTACCATCTGGCGAGATGGCGGTCAAACGCAAGCCTATAGAAAGATAGATACGTAGATAAACTCTTTATTGTTCACACCAAAAAATATAGACAAAAAGAATCATAAAACTTAAAACTAGTGCAACAACTGGCCTATCATAGAATTACAGAAAAAAAGCTAATTCCAACAGAAAAATAGACGCTTCCAAAAGAAAAGACGTCCGCTGCTGCCCGGTAACTGCAGTCACCTCGCCGCCAGGTGGCACACCAACCGATGCAAATACGACTCTTGACCCAGTTCCGGGGCCGCACGACTCCATCATTTTCATAATGCGATGTTTCAGGGACGGACCTTTCCTTTCCGATTATGAAGCTTCTTTATTAAGAACCTACTTATTTTATATTAGGCTGGCTGACTTGTCCATTGAGTGATGTTGATATTCATTATTTATTTTTAACTAGCTGCGCCCCGGGGTTCCACCCGTTATCTTTTAGGAATTGTAATATTTCTATAATAATTAATATGAGTTAAGGCGCGTATTTCCCAGTTATCACTAGAAAAACCATCACGTGTTCTTGTAACTTTTTATTAATACAATTTACTTACTAATCAATGACCTATAATTATCTATAGATATAGATAATTAATTAATCTTAATTCTCTTTGAAACCCATTTTCTTACTATTTAGTCACCAATGATTCTATTACTGTATGCCTATAAGAACTGACACTGAGGCTAGCCATTTTTGCACCAATGCTGTGAATAATCATAAAAATCGAACTCCTTTAAACCTACCTAAAACATTTTTGTTATATTCACGCTATAGTCACGTGTCTATCCAATGATTCTATCTATACACCAATAATATCTACGAGTAAAACCTCTATTTTCTATTAATCTCCCAACCTTAGCATTCCTTGCATACCCAATAAAACAAACCAGTCAATAATAAATCCATCAGGTCCCATCAGCCCGTGGCCTAAATACCGGGACTCCAACACTGCAGCCGCAGGTAAACAATCTCAGGACAAAGGTCAAGGCCGCTGAAACTGGGTAACTGGGTCGCTGGGATCCATACAGCCAGTACTCGGCTCAGTACTAGTATGACTTCTGTTCAAGTCGAATAATACATCACTTATAAACATTTAGCTTGAAACTCGACACTAAGTGTTTATAATATTCGTGTAGACATTTTAATGTAAGTTTGGACAATTATAGAAGATCAAAATGATCGTCTGGTTTATTCTTTTAAATTCATTTTTTTGATTATTTTTTTTCGTAGTTGGGTAAATTAATTTAGCAAATTAATTAATTTACCCAAATTTACCCATTTTGTGCTTAATTTGATGTAAACTATAGCACTGTATGTATAAATTTAAGTCAAGAAATAGGACAACATTCGCAAAACGGCATTGCATTCAATGGAATAGTTTCTAGTCTTGGTTTGTTTTGTTCATATTGGACCAGTAATTACATAAAAATCATGTAGCTACTCGTATTTGTTGTAGTGCCAAAATGTGAATAATAGATAGTTTTTCAAACCATAGTCTTTAAGAATTCTTCTGAGCCTTAATTTTATTGCTGGCAGGTTGTGGTATCGAACGTCACGAACGGACCAAATTAAAATAAGGTTTTTGTTATTTTTGTCAGCTTAGGTATGACAAATATCTCACTACAGGGCAAATGCCTTCATTTTCCTCTTGTTTTTTTACTTTTTTTTTTTTTTGAGCAAGAGGCATGTTTTTATCTTTACACGGGTCATATTCCATCTCTTTTAAAAACGCGTTCCGTAACCAAAAAGTAAGACGGGACCCTATTACTAAAACTCCGCTGTCTGTCCGTCCGTCCGTCTGTCATTAGACTGTATCTCATGAACCGTGATAGTTAGACAGTTAAAATTTTCACCGATGATGTATTTCTGTTACCGCTATAACAAACAACATATAAAAATGAAATAAATATTTTAGAAATGGAATAAAATAAATATTTAAGAGGGCTCCTATACAACAAACGTGTTTTTTGCCGTTTTTATAGATAGGTAATTACGAAACCCTTCGTGCGCGAGTCCGACTCGCGCTTGGCTGGTTTTTATTGATTTGTTTTGGGTTTGGGTCTGATTTGGGTTTTGGAGGAAAAATACTAACTAATTAAAAGTAATGGAACTCAACTTGACGTAAGGAAGGGACCTGCAAAAGGTTTTGTATAAATTCAAAAAGTCCATTATCTAAATATTTGATCAATTGCGTTTAATTTATTTTACAACAAGCTCAGGTCACTCTCCGCGTGTGAGGTAGCTAAAAGCTGGCGACGCTACATTTGGTTTTAGTTACTTAATCGTTAATATATTCCCATAAATTATTTTTTTTACTACAATAATTTATACTCGTAGAAATAATTTTATTCTATTCTATTCCATGGCGGTTATGATAAAATCCGGTTCCAGATTAATATAATCTCACGCATATACATACAACACATACAGGGTAATAAGGAAAGGATAATTACGAGTATGCTAAATCAAAACAGACTTGTTGTTCGCTTCAAATCGCGAAAAAAAACTGCATTTTATCAAGCGTCGTTGACATTTTTCTGTGGAGTTTCAAGGTTGGTCCCACAGTAAAATGTGTTCATAAAATGATAAATAGTACCTACTATGTATACCTAAGTGTTTTTAAGTTTGACATATCCTTTCTTTATAACCCTGTTTAACATTGATATTTAAAAAACATACTGAATAGCAAATGGATTCTTTTAACATAAAGATGACAGTTTTTTATATTCTGCTTGACAAGTAATATAATTTCCGTTGGTCAAATATTAGCATTATCATTCGTTTTATTTTAATTTTTAGTATTCACAAATCCCATTTATGTGATTTATTAGACATTAACATTTACGAAGATGTGGAGTAGGTATGTAAATTAAAACCCGATCGACTGTTAAAAAAGCATAAATAAATATTTGTTTTAAACAACTTATCACATTTTTAGGATTAGAATCTTTAAAATTGGCAGGACTTTCTGACTGTTTGTAGGTACTTGTACTTCAAAAAATGTGACGACTATATCTAGAGTTGAAATTTGGAAAAGCTAAAAAGCCGTTTATTCAAATAATTATTTTTTATTATTTTGGCGAACTTAGGTATATTTAAAGGTTCAATAAACTACATATCAATAAACAGCATACCACTTGCTTTGTAGACTTTCGAGCTACACCACATGTCTTAGTTCTACCTGAGACTGAAGATTTAGATTTCATAGTATGCAACAAATTGGTAAAAAACAGAGTTAATTTAAAGCGAAGTAGGTCTCTAAATCTCGCTACATCAACCAGGCCATCTCTGTCAACCAGGCCATCACCTCGGCCTACATGCTGTATCGCCGCTTCCTGCGACATTGCCGAGCCAAGTTGTAATCTAGAGACCTGCGAGTATGACCTTATAACCGGGCATTGCATCTTAAATAAAAAATAAATAAATAAAAGTGTAAATTTGGAGCTATGGAAAGTCCGCTATGCCGTGGATGCTCGCAGGAGAACGAAACTGGAGAGCTTGTGCTATGGCATAGTGAGGCCACAGAGGAGACAGTCGCTACCAGTTTGCACGAGGTGGCTCTGGCATCATCATCTCAACAGCTTGACTCATCTTTGCCACTTTAGCAGTTGTGCCAGCGGCTCAGAGCCTCGCTTTTATTACGTATTATCTAATCTGGTGCGGGACCTATCGCCCTCATTCCGAATAGGAGTAAGAATAAGTAGAGACTTGTGAACTACATCATCCTATTTCTACCGGAGACTGAAGGTTTGGAATACAATTATTATTATAGTTCGAATAGAATTCAAGATTGTTCATTTTTATAAAGTCCTGTTTAATTGTGTCATTTTGTTAACAGATTCCATTTATTTTGTATTTATTTGACTATGTGAATTTTTAAATGGTTATTTAAAGATGTGGTTTTACAGTGAAGAATAATTATTACATGTCAATAGTATTCAATTAAGATAATATCATATCAATTCCTCATCAAATGTCAAATTTGAAGTTGTTTAGTTAATAATGTTATTTCCGTAGATTTATCTCTATTCACAAATTCATTCAAGTCCACCGAAGTCGGATTATATCATCGATCTAGTTTGTAAGGACTTCGGTGCATTAAATCGATGTTTAAGTCATAAAATACGTTATTTAATAGCCACTTCTTCAGATACATTTTGAACTGTTTATTCCATGATATGATTGATTACATAAAGTAACTAGCTGCGCCCCGCGGTTTCACCCGCTGTCCTGCAAGAATAGCGGAAAGCCGTTCAATTTTCTGGGGTAAAAAGTAATCTACATTTACCTAGGGCTTAAGCTACCTTCATACCAAATTTCGTCAAAACCTGTTTAGCTGTTAAATAGTTAAATCAAATTGTCATCCATACGTCCATTACATAGCTGTCATTTGCGCAAAGAGTATAATAAGTCGTTTTGTTATTCCAAGTCTGATTCTTTTTTGTTATACCTCGTTTTATAGTGACTGATGTTTTATGTCAATTCACACTTGAATGCTATCGAATTTATTTAACAGAAATAAATAGTATAATAGGAATAAATAGTATCCTATGTGCGTTTCCTGGCTCTAAGCTACCTCCTCACCAATTTTCAGCCATATCGGTAAAGCCGTTCTTGAGTTATAAGTAGTGTAACATAACACGACTTTCTTTTATATATATAGATTATGGATACGTTGTATTAATTCAAGCATTTATAGCTACTTACAGAGTATTTTTTTCTCCGCCAGAAAAGTTATCCTGTTTATTACTTTCAATGTTGTTTGTGAGTAATGAAAACCATGTCGTACTTACAGGGATCGACATACACTTAAGTTTCCCTTTACAATTGGACCCATTTACGCAAACAAAACAAGAACTAACCCACCGTTTCAGTGAAATTGACTTAGGTACATAAAAATAATTTAAATTAAATGTTCTAGCTTTTTGAAATCCAATTCTAGCTTTCTACAGGCTAAAACATATCTAATGGTAATATGTCTAATGGTAGTCGTACCATTAGACTCTCTCAGTTCTCAGTTTCTATTTCTGTCTGAACGAGTAGGTAAAGCAGAAATACTCTTTTTCCGTTAAAGAATCAAAATCTTGCATCGGGTTTTATGCAAAATTTTGTTACATTTTATTTGCGTGTAAATTAATGTGCTGGTATTATTTAAAAATAATTTACAATGAGGTTTAAGTAGCTACCTATTACTGGCATTCACGTTAAAAAACTGATTACATTAAACCTAAAGTTAATTAAAATAATAATGTTTTTATTCACACAATGTAATCATGATTTCGATTTGATTAAATTTTCAAACAAACTATTTATCCAAAGGAATACTTTTATTTATAATATATCGTTGTAGTTAATTGTGCTCTTTTTAAACGGTTTTATTTAGCTCACGTTTTCTTTTTTCTTGGGTCAAATTTAGTAATTCAAATTTCACCCTCTTCCTGTCAACCGATTAATCTGAAATTTTGTATACACTTTGGATTTTGGTGACAATACAATTATGTTTATTCATTATCATTATAAATTCAAGATGGCCGCCGCTACAAAAAGGCGGATAACGTAGGTTTTATCAATCCCATCAATATGGGTATCAAATGAAAGGGCTCAACAAGCAGAATACAATATACTATAAAAAATTGAAATCCAAGATGGCCGCCGCTACAAAATGGCGGATAACGTAGGTTTTATCAATCCCATCAATATGGGTATCAAATGAAAGGGCTCAACAAGCAGAATACAATATACTATAAAAAATTGAAATACAAGATGGCGGCCGCTACAAAATGGCGGATAACGTAGGTTTTATCGATCCCATCAATATGGGTATCAAATGAAAGTGCTCAACCAGTATAATACAATGTACTTTATAAAATACAAACTAGAAAATAAAAATAGGTAAAAAAAAATTTTAAGTTAAACGGTTTTATAAAACAATAAAAAAATGTACTAAAAACCAAAAAATAATAAAATAGATACAGTCGTGGTAATTATAAACATATGCATAGACTAGACTAAAATAAAACCGTGGGGTAATTCTTCTATCGCACATTAAGTCGATAATTTGTAGACAATTGACGTGCCCCACGGTTTTATTTTGGTCTAGTCTATGCATATGTTTACAATTCCCACGACTGTATCTATTTTATTATTTTTTGGTTTTTAGTACATTTTTTTATTGTTTTATAAAACCGTTTAACTTAAATTTTTTTTTTACCTATTTTTAAATACAATGTTAAAAAAAACTGTTTGGTATGCTTATTGAAATAATAATTTGTAATGTATATTATTAACAGGCAATTACGAGTATAAACATTTCCCAGTTTTGTTACTTGTTACAGTACAAGCTATGATAATAAACAGAGTAATTAAAAATATGGACTTAAAATTAATTACGTACTAGTATTGTACATTTTTTTTGTTACACTATGAACAAAGACTACAGAACTAACCCTGAGATCGCCAAAAAAAACAACAGTTTCATAAAGGAATGTCGTTCAAGTAACACTTTTTTTAATTAACACAAACAAGCAAACAGGCCGCCTGATGGTAAGCGATCACCGTCGCCTGAATACCTGTAACACCGGAGGCGTCACAGATACGCTGCCGACCTATTAAGACTCTATTAACAGCCTTTTTGAAGAACCCAATGTTGTAGTTATTCGAGAATATCGAGAAATGGACTTATCAGTTCCTTTTTTCTGGGAAGTTCAGGTTTAGTTCTATATTACCAAACATGTCAACCAGGTCAGTACGAGGAGTGTGATGTTCTACTTTCGGCAAAATATCACCGTTTGAACCCTGTATAGATCTTCTAAAAATTAAATCCACCTACATTGACACAGGGAATGTTGAGAACTTGTTTATTGTTTTCAAATAGTTCTTAAATCTCATTTTTCAGTAGACCCATACTTAGGAGCTACCAATTTCGATGCTTCTTCGCACGACGAGTCTCTAGTCACACCTAGCATAATATCGGCTATCTCTTGCAGAGTCTTATCTTTAGTTTCTGGCAAATATTTATAGACAAATGCTATAATAATAGATGATATTATGCCAAATGTCAGAAATGTTCCGTGCAATCCAAATGCTTTGAAAATGTAAGGAGCTAGTTTCATAGTAATTCCAAATGCAAGTTTAGCTACAAGAGATATTATACAAATCGCCAAATTACGAGATCGAATTGGTATTAATTCCGAATAAATGGTTATTGACATTATCAAAGGTCCACAACTTATAGCTAATGAAAAGAACATCAACAAACACACAGACACGTAACTATTTTCAGTTATTAGTGACAATTTGATTAAATACAAGTACAAGGATAAAATGTATAGAAACATTACTCCAATAGACGATGCAACAAGCAGCATCGTCCGTCTTTTAAGATATTTCGCCAAGACACATCCAACATACATACCTGCGACAGTAATCCCATCCAAAATTAACATACCGACGTACGCAGATGACTCACTTCCAGTTATATTCTTTATTATATCAATGGCATATACTGCAAATATTAGTTTTCCCGAGGAAACGCCAAGAAATCCCGTTACTAAAGAAATAAGAGTCGGCTTATAAAACTCTTTCGCAGTAGCAGATGCGTATAAGTCTTTCAACATCTTCGTCTTTGACTGTTTTCCAGTTGGAAGACTTTTAACATATTCTTTTTGGCCATTGATCAAAGTTTCCAATTCTTTTTCTGACTCATCGTCACATCCTTTGAGCCATCGATGGCTCGCTGCACACTCTTTGTACCTCTCTTTGCTCGCCAGCCAGTATGGTGACTCTGGCCATATGAAAACCGTCGTTAAAGCATACGCTGAACAAACGATGCCGAGCAATCCGATCTTCTTCCAATGAAAAAATGTTCCCAAAGCGTTGGCTACCCATATACCCCAATAAAACGTTGCTGCTTTAATAGTAAGAAACAACCCCCGATATCTCGGAGATGTATATTCTGTCAGTATCGTTACTGATATGACGATTTGGGCGGCACTGAACAAGCCTTGAATGATTTCGCTGATAAGGATCTGAAGAACGGTAGTGCTGCAGAAGAAGATGAGGAAAGCGATAAAAGTGTCGACGCAAGCTACCATATAAGAGTATTTTCTTCCAATGCTTCGAGAGAGGATCGCAAGAAATATCACGCAAGGCAATCCGCTGAATCCAATTACAGACGCTGAAACAAAATAAAAGGGGTAAGCACACTTAAACTCTTTAAAATTGAAAGCTTATCGTACGAGTTCTAAGTTTTAAATAAACCAAGAGCATGGTGCAATAATGCAATGAAAATAATTGAAGTTGGTACAATTGTCTTTTTCCATTCTTGTATACACTTGCGTGTAGCCACGATCTCGATGGAATACGCTTGACGAGAAGAAATCGACTCATTTCCAATTCCAATTATAAGTCGCTTCAACCCTACTCTTCATCTTCAACCCTATTACTACATTATACTTACTAAGCCAGGATGCCATTTCAGTACTAATAACTTCTGTGGAGTTGGCTTCTTTCCTGATTTGTGGAATAAATACCGTAGGCGCCCCCACAACTAGCCCGTACACAAAGTATGATGTCCATACTCCAGAGCTCACCAACAGCTGGAAATTGAATAATAATCACACAGATAAAAACAATCAGCTTAATCATTTTACTAGGGCTCTAGGGTACAGCCCTTCTAGGGTGCCAGAGCAAGTCTGATCCCCCACCCCGGGCGAAGGCCCAAGCCGAGGCTCGTATAACGGTTACGTAATCTAAATAAATAACTTGACAAAGTATTTTTGTAAAATTTTCCTAAGTACAATAACAAGCTTTTATTAAACTTGCAATGAACCTACCTACGAGTATGTTAGCTGAGATCAAAACATGCAACAAAATTTTGGACGACTTCCTGATGTCATATTGATCTAATAACTTGATATACCTACCTGTGTAACACCGATAGCAATTTTATAAAATACTTTCAAAACTAATTTTTAGTTCTAAGAAATTTTTTTCGCATTGATAAATTGATTGAGAATAAAATAAAATTATGCTTGTCATCGGGTTGTTGTCTTCGGGCATGGTCGCGGAGGCGCGCGCCGATTGCTTTCACGCCACCATGCGCAAACGGGCTGCATCGTTGGTGCACAGGGTGCGGGCCAGCCCCAACGCCGTCCTGGCGATGATTGCCAGCAGGTTGGACTGTCCGTATATCCGGCATGGCTGCGATAGGCATGTCGCTGTCCCGATGCCGGATAGGAAATTGTAAAATTATATGTGTATTTATTTTTGACATTTTAATTCTTTTTATTTTTTGTATATTTTTATTTTTGTATTATTATTTGACATTTTATTTTTATTGTTTAATTTAATTTCAATTTTATTTTATTACAATGTTTAGTGTGTGTGTGGCTGTAATTGCCTGAATAAATGATTATTATTATTTATTTATTATTATAATGTTTTTGATCAAGATTTGTAGAAGGTTATTTATTATGTTAGGTTCAAAAAGATGAGATCAGGACGTAGGTAGGTATCAACCACTATCTACTCATGTGTACCTGTACATAGAGGTATACCCACATACCTCTAATTTTGTGGGTTTTAAGGTTGGAATGTGCTTAGCTGAATAGTGATGCTTGGCAGGTAGTTTTAAGAGGTCATTAGATGTAGTCCGGAATTAGAACAGTTTCTCAAACAAGCAATAACTGATACGCGTTGTAAGATACATCATCATCATTTTCAGCCTGTATCGACCCACTCTTGTTCCATTTTCAACGTCTTGTTAGGCACATGGCAACAAATTTTTAATTTACCGATTGAGTAGGTACCCTAATTGATGTTTTTTTTATTAATAGATACTACAGTTAGTGAAAATGGATTTATAGATAGAAAGACAAAAATATAAATGAAGGTTTTACCTGTCTCAAAAATGGTTTCCAACTGATTTGGTTATCTGCTTTTCCTCCTTCACTTGTCACTGTTATTCGATGACCACCCATCTTTTAACACGAATCCACTTCTTTGGGTAAATAAGGTCTGTTAGTTTCTTATTTATTTATGCGCACTTTGACATAAAAAATTGAAATCGACATACGCATGAGAATTATCAAAAGTTTCAAACACTAGTAAATTATAAAAAAAGATAATAATAAAATACTATGTAATAAAAAAGTAGAGATTGAAGTAGTGATAATGCGTGCTATTGTTATTTAAGTCAGAAACGAAATGAACGTTACGTGTTTTTTTTTTTAAATAAAGTAAAATGTTAATATTTTTACGTGCGCATGTTTTGCACAGATATCACTGACTGCTAATAAAACAAACACAAAATTTTACATTCTATATACCCGATTTGGAAGCAAAATGATGTTATGCTAAATATAACGACATTACTTAACCTGTTTGAGCTTCGGCTGGCAAAAATACATACAAAGTCATTTATTATATTATAAACTAACATTGACTTGGATTCTGTTGTGCCATTCTCTAAACTAAACTAATCTTACAGTACTCAAGTTATCTGCGTCTCTTTCTTTTTAAAATGTATGAAAGGGATGGCAAAAATTTTAGAGGTGTCAAATTTAGTTCAGTTAGGAAACGGTGAAACAGAATTGACACAATTGTTCTGTTTACTTTGATATTATACCAAGAATTAACATGGTAAGTAATAATTATTTGCAATTACTTATGCCTGGTTTTAATCTACCAGGTTTATAAGTTGTCAATGTTCTTGCAATTATCAGCAATTTAACAAAATGCTAGTTTTGCATTGCCGGTTTGTATCTTACACTACAGAATAGGTAACTCCTATTAATAATAATTATATATAGGTGTCAACTAACTTACTTTGGTATAATATTAAATATACATATAATATAGAAATCTTGATGTCTTTAAGTTGCGAACGGGTTTTTTTCTCGGCGAGAGTGGTCCATCATAGAGCATATCAGGTAACTATAAATAATTCATGAGGTAACTTCATACACAGCATTACGCGTGTTTTATTGTATTATCATATTTATATTTATTATTGTTTAATGTCCTAGCTAATAGTATAAAATGTTTGTTGGTTTCGTTTTCATAACTAATCTAATAAACCGATCATCATGAACTTTCGCTAACATCTAGTCAGTCTCTATTGTTTCGCCTAAAATTTAATGTCGGGTCACACGGGACATTGTGGCTGGTGCTAATTACTGCATATGGGTTGGTAACACGTAGCGAGTACGGAAGCGAGACAGATTGACGAGGCGAGACAGTCTCTAGAACCATGTTTTGTTTGCTCGGCCGAGTGCCCATTTACTGTCTCGCCACTGTATTCATTACGTATAGTATAATTAACCGATTAGCATTAAATGTGTCGTCGCAGATTTAAGGTTATAAATTTATATCCTGCAACAGGTACTCAAAGATAGTGTGTGAAACTTTTCAAAGGTTTTTTTTAATCAGACCATTCAGACCAGAGTTTCGAATTACCCATACAAATAGATAAAACTTCAATAAGTCAGTATAATTAACACCATTATTTTCAGCCCGTAATTGCCCACTGCTGAGCACAGGCCTCTCTTCTGTTACTACAGTCATCCTGGTCCTTGGAAAATCTTATCTAGGTTCTATTCGCGATCTTTAGAATATCCTTAAAATACAGGGTTATAAGGAAAGGGAAAAGCATACTCAGCCGAAAATGACTCATTATACTTATAATTATTATGAACAACTTTTACTATGGGCCCAACCCGGAATTCGCGAAAAAAATGTCAGCTGTTCCATACACTTTTCCGAGTGCCATTGACATTTATAGTATTGTAAAAGTTGTTCAAAATAATGAGTACTATGAGCCTGTTCCGGCTTAACATACCCTTTCCTTATTATAACTCTGTATTACTAGGTAGGTAGGTAGGTGCGAATTTACATACTACTGGCTTTTCGGAGACGGAAAGCATCGTGAGGTAACCTGCATACGTCTGACCAAGAAATTCAATACCGTATGTAAATCCAGCAATCCGCTGCGCACTTGGCCACCCTTCGAGGGTAGACCTATATTCCAGCAGTAGGAGGATAAAAGGTTGAATGTGAGGTAGAGGGTAGACCTATATTCCAGCAGTAGGAGGATAAAAGGTTGAATGTGAGGTAGGTATCGATTACAAAATCTATGACTAAGCAGGCAGGTGGCATCGTGCTGCCGATCGTACCCTGGCATGCGATGCACGTGACCTGGTTCACTACAACCCACCCAAACAGTTCAGGGACGATGCACCCGCTTCAAATTCAAAATGTCAAATTATTATTACGAAGGCCTTCTATGGAACTTTTACTCAAGGCAACGTTCGGAACTGGACCGACGACTTAGAGACAGGAAAATGTTTGGCTATTTTATGGCTGTGTATAAATGTCACGCTGATTTTATTATAATTTTAAGAACAACCTCAAAAGTTATAAGGAAAACAAGTTTACCATCGGAGCTATACCTAAACAGGTAGGGTATCAAATTTTAACGCAATACGATATGTGTTAGGTAGGCGGGAAATAATCCGATAAATGTCAGGTAGTGTGAGGTAGGTGCGAGTGTCCATTGATGTACCCATATTTAAATAAATGATTTTGTGTTTTTGAAATAGAATTTTGGTAGTGGAGAAGTATATCAAAATTCAGTTAGAGACATATTATGATATACGCAAATAACAGCAATTACGTATTGTCGTTGTGTAAATGTTGTTCGCCTTCTATTCATTGTCGCATCCGAATTGTATAATTATTTTTTTTATTCTTAGATAAGTTTGCGTTTGACCGCCATCGTGCCTGATGGGAAGCAATTATGCGGCCTACGATGGAGCACGCTTGCCTAGAAGATACCGATTCACTCTTGACTTGAAGACACCCGCATTATAACCATCGGGGAACACTCATTCAGGCAGAACATTCCACACTCGTGCGGTTCGCAAAATGAATATGGAGTTTTAAAGCGTTTCGTTCGGATTTTAGGTATGTTAACCAGAAAATGATGTGCCCTTGGTGGTCCGATAGAAGAACGGACCAAAGGGTATTAAGATCATGCAGATCATGATTGGACAGCAACTTTTCATTTGCAAATTTGAAGATCGGTCCACTCAGTCTCAAGTCCTGCAATTTAGAAGGCAGAGTTTCACTACTAGATAATAATACTTCAGTCAAAAAAGTATCGGGAATGGATGATTTGTTTTGGGTTCCAAATTCAAATTTTTGTTTTTATTGTTGTTGTTAGATTGGCACAACTGTTATCCATTTTGGCGCGGAGTTTGAGTTGCGTCTGTTATTTAGATTAAATATGGTGCTGTTTTTAGTTAGGTCATGTCTAGTGTGTATTACGAATTTCATCATGGACAAAAACATCGAACAAAGAGTTTGTCTTAAATTTTGCATCGCCAATGGAATTTCGTGTTCGGAGTCACTAAAAATGTTACAGAAGGCTTACGGCGAATCGACTTTATCAAAAACACGTGCTTATGAGTGGTACAAAGCGTTCAAAAGCGGTCGAGATGTGATGGAAGATTTGCCTCGCTCTTGTAGGCCATCAACGTCTGCAACTGAAGTTAACATCGCAAAAGTGAAGGAAATAGTGACTGAAAATCCTCACTCAACTTTGAGAGAGATAGCCGCTGATTTTTCTGTATCTGAGTCGATCCGTACCATTTTAAGTAATCATTTGGGTATGAAACATGTTACCGCTCGGCTAGTCCCAAAAGACCTGAATTTTCTCCAAAAACTCAATCGCATGAGAGTCGCTGAGGACATGCTAGAACGGGTCAATTCCGACCCAACATTTATGAAACGCATTGTTACTGGTGACGAGACGTGGGTTTACGAGTTTGACATGCAAACTAGTTTAGTAGGCACCCGTTTTCAATCGGTAGGAGACATAAAGGAGAATTCGAGGCGAGAACTCAACTCAATTCCGGAAACAGCGTTTAAAAAATGTTTTGATGATTGGATTATTCGTTGGCGTAAGTGTATCGTTTCTGAAGGAGCATACTTTGAAGGTGATAAAATAAATTTGGATGAATAACAAACATTTTGTGTATTATTGATATTTTCCCGGTACTTTCTTGACAGAGTAGTATATGAAGTTGTAGGTGCAAACTGCAAAGTCGTGGCAATTAACTAAGTCAACACAATCACGAGCTCACCCAAAATAAGGTATCTCCTACTCTGCAAATGTATGACCTTAAAACCACTGTATTTTCAACATCCATGACCATTTACCAAGTTCAAGCTTAATTGCAACACCAGTGCTACCAGCTGTACCAACAAAATGCTTTAAAATCAATAGTTTCATACCAGAACTACCTACTGTACAACATTAAACTTTAAAATCTCAGCCATAAGAGCTATATAATCTGATCAGAGGTTGCATCTGGGCAATGACCTTGAACTGGCGATTTTAGGTCAGGATCGGGTCAGCTTCCCGGAGAACTGAATGTTGAGAACGATTTGCCATTTTCAGCTTTAAAATGGTGCAGTAAAAGTTTAGATTTGTATGCAAGATTGAAATACGAATACTAATATTGTAGAATTGATGAAAAATAAATTGTCAGAAGTAGGCTGTATGTTCTTCAACAGATATTTTATTTACGAAATGGTTATTCAATTACGTGTAGTGTAAACATCATCAACTTTAGCCTTCTTTTCTCTATTGCTGATGAACCACTCATGGTCTATGGTATACAGCCCTGGAGAAACCTGCAGCCAGTAACATTTAATCAGATTCTGGTGCCCTGCGTCAGGTAGTCGGCAGGTCGTCCCTCCGATGTTTTTACGCTCATATGCTAAGCCGAAAAGGGCTCATAGTACTCATGATTATGAACAACTTTTACTATGGGGCCAACTCGAAATTCGTGAAAAAAAAATCAACTGTTCTTTAGAAAAATGTCAATGACACTCGACAAGATGTATGGAATAGCTGATTTTTTTTTCGCGAATTCTGGGTTGGTCCCTTAATAAAAGTTGTTCTTAATGATGAGTAGGTACTATGAGCCCTTTTCGGCTTGGCATACCCTTTATGAATAACCCTGTATACACAAACTAGTCATTCTCATTGTCATTAGTCGTTCGGTCACCATGAAATATTTTAATTACATACATAGCTTTTATGACAATAAAAAAGTTAAATATTCATTATTTGCTGACATTTCTGTTACAAAAACATACGAGTATAAATATTTAAACAAAGTTATGGTCTTTTGTTTTGACAATTCAGGAAATTGTATTGAATTTTCAAACTGTTTTTATACCTGTGAAAATGAAACCAATCTTCCGACCAATCTGCCGACTCTGTCCTCGACCATGAACTGCACGCATCTGTGCCGGCTGAGATCGATTGCCGCGCCGGTGCATCGCCCTTGGACCGCTTCTCTCGAAACTGGGTTAAACGCACTGGGGACGACCAACGGTGTACCTACTGGCACTTTTTGGGACTTTGTCAGGTTTTCCGGGTGTTTTTTTAATCTATTTCAACATTGATAAAAAGTAGCTTATAAATGTCGAACCTGGTTATAACCTAGTTTTATACCAAATGTAATTCAAATTCGTTGATCCATTTTTGCGTAAATGAGTAAAACTTTGTGAGTCTACAACTTCCTGAAAATAAGACAAAACATACTGCGAAACATGGCAAACAGAACTTGATTTATATTACTATCGGAATAGTTAGTAATATTACAGGCAAAAAAAGTACTACTGGTAGAGCACATCAGTTAACGAACAGCTATTTCCCTACAAAAATACTAAATCAGAAGTTTCTATTGTAGCAAAGATTACCCCACCCACTCATATCGTCCCCGAAACTTCTCGAAAGAAGCCTAATGTCCGCGCCATTTGCCTCGAGGCAAGCTGCGCTGATGCATGTAATGGATGTAGTCCTTGACCCAAGCTGCCGGTGATCCTGCAGCGCTGTCAATCGCTGCAGCCGATTTATTGGGCAGCTCACCTCGGTTCGAGGCAGCCATTTGTCTTGTGCTTTTTCGGTTTCGCTGTACGGGCTTATTAGAAAAGCGCTTTATTTTCCGGAAGCCTTGGTTTTTATTGACAATCAAAACATAGCTTCGTTATTTATTTGCTTCACATCTGGTGGCAAAACATGTTTATTAACTACATTTTGCTGTTATATTTTATAAGTTTTACGTGAATAATTATAGCATACCTACGCAGTTGTAATACACCAAATGCTGGAAATTAAACATCACTTTGCTGTCATATGAGGAAATAATAATTAAGAGTATGATAATATTATCATTTTTTCTCCATTAACTCATAGTTGATGGTAATCACCAAAGTCGGAGATTGATGATGTTAATGAAATTCAGGTTTTGATTTTCATAATGCCTTTAATCCTCCTGAAGGGATCCTAAATGTCGGTTATGATTTTTCAGCTACTAATTTTTGAAATCGGTACCTAGGTAACAGCAGCGATGCTATACCGCTAGTTTTTCGTTGGATAATTGTCTAAGCTTAGAAACCAATTCAAACTCTCTTAAAATAATAATACACTAGTGTAGGTTCAAAATTACAGGGACAACATTGTAAGTAAACCAGTCCGATCCATGACCTAACGCAAACAAACATCGCGACAATACCAACACAATCACACTAGACGGACGCAGTACCTCTAATATATATTAAGTAAACTAGAATGTATAGACACTGAACCCTGTCTGTTTTGTGGCATACGAGTAGACTTGTGACTTGAAAAGCAAAGAAAAGAATGCAAATCTTTAATTGCTTAGTTATTAATTGCTTAATTACCATAGGTATATAGGTCTTGCTTTACTCTGTTCTTGAATTATATGTATATATAATTATGTATAAGTATTAAAGATGATGATTCAGTGCGTTGATTAAGTTTACACTTTTTGACACAGTTGAAACGTTAAGTGTACGAGTATTGTCACGTTGAGGACGTTGATTAAGAGTGCGTTCGGTTTGGACAACGTCACTTTTGCTCGCACATGTTAGTGATTTAGATATTTTAGACTTTTACCATGGTAACTGAGGTATTTTTTTGTGTTTTTGACTACTAATTTTGCCGCCAGTAGGCTTTCTAATCGGGCCTCAAGTTGATATTTTCTAACACACGTTGAGTATGATAACGTGTCGAATACGTAAAGCACGTTGACACCTAGAATCCTACATAGGTAGTACCTACGAAATCCGTAGAGCGGGCTGCAAGGCTAAACAGACCGCATCTCTGTTCGTGAACTGCGGAATTTGGGTCACTGGTGCGAGGCTGCACTGGCTTTTATTTGTTGAGGATAACTAGCTATCGATCTTGTTTTACCTGGATTTATTAAGTTCTTACAGTGCGCTCTGTGGTACCTATCCACGATTTTGTATAGGTACAGGTGACTTTTAGTTACGAAAAAAAAACTGTATGCTGTGAGAGTAAGAAGCCTATGGAATACTGATTTTGTATTTTTTATGTTTTTGAATTGTATTCGGCTTTATTTATAGTGATTTTTTTCATACAACACATTTTTTTAACTGGAACAATATGGTTCTACGAGCATGTTCTTATCAGTTCAGTTTTCCGTTTTGGGAAAAAAACTTAGCTAAGTTACTAAGCATTTTTTTTTTTACACTAAAGGTACTAAAATTTTGAAGCTAAGCTTCAAAGTTTAAAAAAAGTTTTCCTTTCTTTTAAAAAAGTTCAAGAGAACTATATTTTCAAATTAAAATGTTCTAAGAAAAACTAAATTTATTTTTTAAAAAATACTTTCAAAAAAGACGAAATCAAAACTGCTTAATCACAATAACTCAAACCAATCCACTAAATTAAGGATTAAGTTTTGCTTTCCAAAGTTTTTAGTACGAAACTTGCTCATAATCCTGAAGCATGATTTGGCTAATTTTGTTTCACAACTTTCCTCTAAAGTGGCAAGCAATAAAGGGCAACGGCTTCCGGAAGACTAATTTGAACTAAGTACTTATAATCTATATAACTTCATTAGGCTAATGCTCATAATCATACTAATTACTATGGAAATGTAAGAAGAAGTTTCGTAATACGAACAAATGAATTGGAATAAATGAACAAAGTCGGACATCAAACAGAAGAGACAAGTGCAGATCCTGCAGATATAATACGTGTTAGGGGAGAACTTTCTCAAAGCAGATTCCCTGAAGGGCGAACATACTGGGACTTATTAACAATTTATTTTTTGTTTTTTGATGAGGCTTTAAAGATATCTAACTAAAAACTAAAAAGGCTCTAATAATTACCTACCTATCAAAAACCCATAATTAGGTACACACATTCAAATAAATCATCTATGCATGCTTTGATGACATTTATCTGACAATAATAGTTATACTCACCATCATCTACGCAACTCGACTCGACTACTGAACGTTGGCCGTCAGTTTAGCGAACTTCTCTTTTTTTTAATTCAATGAATTAAAAAAAAAAATCGTCGTCTCAGTGCTTGTTTGGTCTATCTGCCATTGGTTGTTTTTTACAGTAGACGAGTTTCTTTCTCTATTTTAAAAGAGAAGCTATAGTTATAGGATTTGAAAATCTTTCATAAACCTCACCATCATCTACGCAACTCGACTCGACTACTGAACGTTGGCCGTCAGTTTAGCGAACTTCTCTTTTTTTTAATTCAATGAATTAAAAAAAAAAATTACATATATCTTTTATAGAACGAAATAACAAGTCGAGAAAGACGCTGGCCTGATGTTAAGAATCACGCCTGCTCATTCTAGTCGCAGTGCCACACAGAGTTTTTGAGTTTCCCTTTCCTGAGCCAAGCGGAAAAGCTCTTTGAGGCTGGCTATGCTTTCTACTGTCGTATGTTCTGCATCCGTACTTCACCCTCAAGTAATAGTAAATTGATACAAAAAAAATAGGAAAAAATATTCTACCCGGGCTAGTAATAAAAATAATGAACTCTTAGTTCAACAACCTTGAAAAAATCTTTTTCCTCCAAATAATTCGTTTGACCCCAATAGTCAAACCATGTAAAAGTGTCCACTACGGATGTGCGCATCCTGTTGTCTATTACCCCAACTTGTCCAAGCTCCTTTATGAAACTTCTGAGTCATGACTGCTGAGTGCGTAGTTCCGAAAACTGGCATTTTCGGATTCGTAAACATAATAAAAATTGAGTAGATACAGTTATTAAAGCTTGAGTTATTATTATGTCCACAGAGTGTGCTGGAGGAGATTGCTTCGAGATTTTGATAAGTTTGTTTAGTTTAATATTTCTATAATATTTCAGGCAGGCGTTTAATCACAAGTTACTTTGTAAGTTATAAGTATTTATGCGGTGTAAAACTGCTAGAACATCTGCCCTAAACTGTAAAAAGGGATAAATAAAAACTTTAACTTATTGCAAAATTTTATTAAAAAAGAATAGTTTTTAAAAAAAGAGCAATATAATATTTACAAAGAGATAACCAACCGAGCTCCTATCCTTAATTTTCAAAAGCAACTGTAAAACAATTTTAGTTACCTTTAAAAATAGCATCTCTCTGTTTTCGTGTATTTTTAGACAGAGGGTGTTCACCCCGTGTTACACAACCTTGACAATGGTTTCAGTCCGAGCTTCAGATAAGCTTAAATATAAAGATGGAGCACAGTGCACATTTGATTGAAGCCTAGAAATCCTGTACTTTCGCACAGACGTTCACAAGACGCACGCTTCATTACTCTTCAACTCACTTGTCAGTTACCTGGACGTTGCAAACATGTATGTGTGTGCGTACTGCGACGCAGCAAAGTTGAGGAATTTTGTTATAATTATTTTTGTTTCATTTAACTATAGGCTTGCGCTTGATCGCCATCAGTCTCATCTGATGGTAAACAAAGATGGGGTCTACGATGGAGCACGCTTGTCTAGTAGGAACCGATTCACTCGTGACTTGAAGACACCCAAAAACACGGAAATACTCGCGTAAAAGTTATTACATTAAGTCGTCTATTCATACAAAATGTTTCAGAACTACGAGGTCAGTTTCCATAGTAGGTGTTCTTGGCATCATCCAAATTTAACGCAGTGCATGCCCGATCTATCCCTCTAAGTTTGTCGAATATCCGAGCGATGACCGGATGACTGTCCATCGGATTGATCGGCTGATTGATGGGCTTCCGTCAGTAGCGCCTCGTCAATCCATTGTGCCTTTAATGGACGTGACTTTTTAAAGGTTGAGAACACTAAAAACGTCCTAAAACAAAGGGAGGTGACGGGCATATTGTTGAGGATAAAGGTGAAAGCTTATCCTACTAATATTGTAAATGCGAAAGTATGTGTATGTGTGTGTGTGTGAATGATTGTTACCGCATTTATTCGTAACTAAATACTAAAATTTTATAAGGCTTCTCCAAACCTACTTGTCTGTTCGCTGTCTCTTATAGGTTCCTATTACTTAAAGGTACTCTACATTGTTCTTCCATCTTAATATCTTAATATATATAAATCTCGTGTCACAATGTTTGTCCTCAATGGACTCCTAAACCACTTAACCGATTATAATAAAATTCGCACACCATGTGCAGTTCGATCCAACTTGAGAGATAGGATAGTTTAAATCTCAAATTATAGTCGCAATTTTAATTTATTGCAAATTATATATATACTGATAATTTTTACTATAAATTGACAAGTTAGCATCAACATACTACGGTTGCTATAGTTACGCAATGGCTTTTGACAGGACAACGTATGTCGAGTCAGCTAGTACGAGTATATAAATTACGTGTCACGTTGTTTGTCCGCTATAGACTCCTAAATTACTTAACCGATTTCAATCAAATTTGCACACCGGGTGCAGTTCGATCTAATTTAGGAGATAGGATAGCTCACATTTAAATTTATAGTAAAAAACCATGAAAAATTATAAAATTTAAAAATACTTAAACCATAATTTAACTTTAGCGCTTTGGACAATGTAAACTTTTTTAATGTAACTTTTGACATTTGACATAGAATTGACGCAATGGCTTATTTTACCAATTCGAATTAAATAGTCATCGAGACAGGACAACGTCTGTCGAGTCAGCTAGTATATTTATAAATATTAATATTAGTTTAGTTTAGTTTTTTTTTGAAATTTATTTATCTTGTGCGCAAGGTCTGAGTTTCAGAGATCTGCAAATCTACTGTCAAGCGCCTAGCTATGTTTACTGGCAATAGTGGCAATATAATTTAAGGACTCAAGCGCCTTGCAGCAACGCAGCGCCAATTTTAGCATTACGTTTATCGTTGTGTTTTTATTTGCGTTAATTCTAAGCTGGCCCTAAAAATCACTCACCTAGTATTCCAAGTAAACTATATCACTATATCACTTACTTAGTAGTTTATTTGTTATTCCTAGTTTTACTAATTAACATGTACTTATCTATAAATTATTATTTCGCTTCCTTGTTCTCATTTATTAATTTTCTACATAATATTTCATTTAGAAAACTTCCTGGAATGGATGAATATAGGATTTGTAGGATTCTATGTCAAATAAAACACTGAAATTATTTTTATATTTTTAATACGTCCAAATGTTGTGATCATTTTCAATAAGAGAAAAATAAATTTTAACAGTTTTACTTTTATTATAGTGGTCAAACTATAACAAAAAAATATAATTATTTTTAATATTAATGTATTTGAACTGAATTTTCAGTTTATTTCAAAGTTACTAGATATAAAAATCGGCTATTAAAATTTATTTTAATTGCAAAATTTTGATAGATAAGATAATTAAGAACGCGTTTGCGCACTATGCTTTTTCTCTCTCACACATTCTAGACTTTGTTATAATATATTTTATTATGACGGAGATAATAGTTTTTTGTCATTCACATAAAATTAATGTTACCAAGAAAATCAATTCAACAGAAAACATCTCAAATTATAATAATTAATAAAATAGTTGCCAATACAAACATTTTCAATTATTATAATGTAAAATGCTAGAATAAAAGCATTTTTTTTTTGTTGTGAATTATATTTATAACATAACATATTTAGATACGTACATAGGTTTTATTATTTATATAAATTAACTATTTGAGAGAGCGCCTAGTTCATCAAAGTGATCATATAATTTATAAATAAATATATTTTAAATAATTTTCCTAATCGCACACTAAATGACATTAAAAATAGTAATTTAAACATAAAACTATGAATATTTAACAATTAAAATAATCACTAAAGTAAACTTTTGGTGATGCTGATAGCCAATTTTTTCAAAGATTAACCAACATACAGCTTTAATTTCAAAATTACAACTCTTTTTTGTAGGTATTTTTATGACATGAATACAATTTCTAAAATGTGCTAGACGTATATTTTTACAATTTATTAAAAAAAAAAAACAAAATAAAGATTTGAAATGAGCTTTTCAATACTCAATAAGAAATAGGAAAGTTATTTTTTCCCCCACATCCTACACCCTTCGAGGGTAGACCTGGTATCCCAACAGTGGGATGAGTTATTTGAAGGAGATTTTAATAAACTGTTTATTAAAATTTAAATAGATAATTTTATTTTCTGACATAAAAATGGGAGGTAATTTCAATTGATATGTAGAAAAATTTAAGGAAATAATTAACATGAGAATTTTAATATGTCATGAATTGCTCGTAATCGTAATCAGAATAGTACTGAATATTATTATTATAAAATTTATATAACTGGTTTGATTAAATAGATATAAATATAATTAAAGAATCATAATTGCACTGAGGTAATAAATACCTACTAGTATCAACAAAGTATTTGTTCCTTATTAACAAAGTCATTAAATTAAGAAAACAAGTCAGCCAGTGTGCCAGCTACTATTTGGTCGCCTACATTTTGGACTGCATTTATTTGGGTAAATTCTAAACGCACTAAAATTAAATAATACAATAATCTATCAGCCAAAAAGCCAGTAGATTATAATGAAATTAAGCTGCTCATGCGCATATAGCGCATGTCCCCCACGGCACTGAGATTTGTAAAAAAGATAGGGGCAATACTACAGTGCGACTAATAATAATTATTAATTAAAAACGTACGTAGTTGTAGGTATTATAATCAAACCAGTGTTTCCTACCAAAAGCTTACTAAAATCTAGAACCACCTAACATTGCTTTGAACATCGAACTATGTAACCAATGTAATTTTATTAAGTAATAATATAAAATTTATAGGATATCTTATACAAAATCGTCTATTTAACATCTAAACTACAAGCCCTGATATTTTCATTATATTTTACTAGGATGTAATGTTTTCACACTTATATAACTTTATAATCTTTCGTTATAACATTGAACGATTTAACACTTTAGGGTTATACGTTTGTTCTATACATGCAACTACTGCCCATTTGAATAACACAATACAAAACAGGAAATATATAACCACAGAAAGTTATAAAGATACCTCAATTACTTTCAGTAATTATAATACTTTGAATATTATATGTATTTATATTACTGTCTTTAGTAATATAACAATTGTAATATCAAAAGACAGTAGCTGCATGATTTTGTGAAGGATATTATTAATTATTATTTAATTTTAAAAACTCCTTAACATCGATAAACTGTTAACTTCTAAATCAGGTCTCACAAATATTACGAGTTACAAACCCTACAACTAACACCCAACACAGCAAATCAAAAACAGCAATTTATACAGATTTAAATATGCGTCTGTTAAAATAAAAGTAAAGTCCAAACACTATAATTATTATTGTTCTAAATAGAATAATACATTTTTAATAATATAAATACAATATAATTTATTATTTACAAGACAGTTACTTAGTAAGGATTTTAAATTACAAATTTATAGGACCTACATAATATTTTACACAAACACTGAAATGTCATTATGATACTTTAAAATCTGTGTGTAACATTTAAACACTAGAAATATAATGAGGTTATAATTTAGATGGTTAATATTTATTATCGTATCATTGAAAAACTTGTGATTAATAATGTTATACGAATTTATGTAACAATAAGAAAACTGATACTAAAAGCTTTAATTTTTTTTATCTATTTAACTCAACTTTTGTAAGCAAAGTGAAAAAAGCATTACTAAAACGACAATTATATAAAATTACGTGAATTTATTATTTATGTTTTGTTTCGTACCAAAAATAATTACTATTTGCTCAGTACCTTACTCTACCACTGGACCAATAACATTGTTGTGATTGCTTTTGCTGCCCGCAGCATTGCGAATTTGTGAGTTAAGCTATTATCTAAGTATACAATATAAATTTACAATAGTCATTCTAAATTTATTAACTACAAGGTTTTACTTATAATGTCCATGCTCTGCATGCTATCTTTATATTATACTACTTTTATAACAAATATTGCCTTCTCATTTATCAATCCTTTGCGACACCAAATAATTTTGATTAAAAGTAATTGCTTCTGCATAATTATGTTGAATTATTTTTACTAGCAATGACTTTAAAAAAAAAAACGCCTTTAGAATAGATTTAAAGGAAATAGATACCTACTTAAAGCAAGATTCAAGCTATGTTCTAAGCCAAAGATTTACAAAAATAGTCAAATTTGAAATCCATGATTTTCTATCACAAGATTATGAAATCCTTTTCAAGGAGTGTCACGCAATTTATCAGTCTTGCAAGCTTCGACTATGTCTTTGATATAGCATTTTGAAGTTAAAAAAAAACAATAAAGTAAGCAGTGCCATATCATTTCCATCATACCATCCATATTGAATCATTCTATAGTTTAATTTGCAGTAGAAAAATAGTTTTTTTTTTCATTATTTGCTTATCTACTGTGTAATGGTTATAGTGTTTGAAATATATATTTTTTTAATTTGGATTTATAAATCTGTATAGTTGCTTTATAGTGAGCTACTAGTCATAATAATTAAATATAATTATCATTGCCATTTTAAAATAACTGTGTTTTTATAAAGACAGTATTTATATTTTCCTTGTGTTAAAACTAAAGGTTCGACATCTATTTGATCTATTAATAAAATATGTGTTCGGTAATGATCTAAAGTTCATCGATCATTTTATTATTAAATTTTAATTAGTGTTTCGTTACTTTAACTAAAGTTATTGAAATTATTATGATTTCTACCTATCATTATATTATATTAGGTACTAAATACGTTGTTATATATCCTATTATATACTACTATCTATGTTTTTTGTGCTCTCAAGCGGCGTTGTCCTGTTTATTAGACAGGTGATGTCATTATTATTATAATTGAGTTTATTAAAACTCAATTACTAATAGTATTATTACCTATATTAAATTTAGGCATAAAGTAATTCAGAAATAAGAAAATCACAGGCAAATGACTAAAAAAAGTGACGTTCCGAAGTTTTCTATTTCTGTTTATGATGTGAGTTTAATGAACGTCTTACGTTTTGTTTGAATCATTTCAAGAAATACGACAAACGGATCTTTTGAAATCTTTGTTCTGCTAAAGTTTGTAAGTTACTCGTACATCATTGTAAAGATTGATCTGATACAAGGCTTTTTATTCAATTACATCCTGTGATAGCTCGTGTTGCTATGCCCTTAAAATGTCGCGTGTTCGTTTCAAATACTAAGTGTGATGACACCACTGCTGGGATACAGGTCTACCCTCGAAAGGTGATTAGGCCGTATTCCACCACGCGACTTTATTTATTTTCTTTGGTATCACTGAATTCACAAAAATATACTGTAAAAGCCTCTACCCATCTCGATTTTTTATTCCGCTCAGTATTTCCGTATCTATATTTCGCTCTTGGTCAGTTTTTGAGAAACTACGTTTTTAGACTAATTTCAAAGCAATCCGTGATAATAAATGGTATTTTTAAAATGATTCTACCTCTGTTATAAAATAATAACTGAAATTTCTCACTTGTAGGAATTTATTATTGGTAGTAGGTAAACTTTTAAGAATAACTGTGATTTCGATAATTGAAGTAAATTTTAGGTAGGTACCTATGCACCCAATAATGAAGTTTAAATTACAAATTACAAGTAAGATCATCGAATCTTCCAAATTTAAATTTCAGTAATTATTAAAAATGCTTAAACTCTACGAAATAGTTATTTGTACTGTTGTATTATATTCATGTATAATCTCATTCAGTGTTTTTTACTTTTTAATTTTTTTTTAAAAACGTCAATAAAATCTATAAATGTAAAACATCAAAAGAGATATGGAACGATTCAAAAAATAAAAATAGTAAAACGCCAAAAAAAAAGGCAAAATTGTAAAAATTTAAATTCAATATTGCTACTAGATAAATAATTGAGACCATCATTACTACTCGGAAATAAAATACAACGTCGTACAAAATCTTTGTGCTTTTGTGCGTCCTGACCACATGCAAATTTTACAATCAGTGTAAAAATAAAATCTTCTTACAACACTTTAACCAACTTACGTATAAAAGTTACTTCTCTATAGTAAAAACGTACACTGATTATGTTCAAGTATGTATCTAAAGTTTAGAAAACTCTCGCACAAGACAACATCAAACTGTCAAAACGAAAAACGTACATTTAGAAATCGTATGCGTCGATATGCTGAGTCGCGCCGAGCTCACCACCGCAGCGGCAGCGTCGGGCGCTTTGCCGTCCATGGCTCGTGAAGTACAACCATTCTCTGAACCAACCAGAGTCTAGACTCCGGTGTGGTTGTAAATGAACGATACTGCGTTCTTGTCAACCACAGGAGGTGACCGTCGCGTGATCGACGCATGGTTGTTATTGTTGTAATGCCAAGATTTCCTCGTCGAGGTGCTCGATGATTGCAATGCAATAGTCTCGTAGTATCTTAACCTTCCGCAACATTTTTTGCTTTTAATGATAGCGACAAAGCCCTTCCTATACTTTTTGTTGAAGAAAGCGTATAGAATCGGGTTGATGCACGAGTTCGACGATCCGAGCCATTGCGCCAGAGGAGTCACCACAGGGAATATTTCTTCCTCCCATTTTTGAATTGGTCCTCCGAGTTTCAACCTCGCGAAAATGAGGTACAGGGGACACCATGATAGTACAAATAAAATGACGACAGCGACAAGCATTTTAACAACCTTGACTTTAGATTTTTGCTGCATGCGTTCCATCTGGGCATCTTGGGTATCGGTGGGGATAGATCGCCTGGAGACTTTGATCCAAATGAGGATGTAGCACATTGTAATGAGGACCATGGGGAGGATGTAGCAGAAGATGAGGTTTCCGACGACAAAGTAGAGGACTTCACTGACGGGGTTGGGCCAGGTGTCTACGCAGAGACGAACGTGAGGGGTTTCTTCATACACGACGACCAAGTCAAAGAAGAAGACCCAAGGAGTGATGACGACGATAGCGAAGATCCAAATGAAGACGATCATCATTCGAGCCCGCCGCTTGGTGATTTGGCATTTCAACGGCCACCAAATGGCGAGAAACCTGAAACAATGGAAACAATGGTAAATAATTTTGTAAGTTTCAGTTCTTAAGGATCGAGAAGGCAAAGTTATTAATGAACATCATTTATATCTGGTAAGAGTTTTAATTTTTCTTGTATAATTAATTGGAGTTATAATGGTCTACGATTATTATACTGAAAAAACGCTACTCTTAAATTACCACATTTATGGAGTAATTAAAATAAATTCAAGATGGCAGACCTATTTGTTCGCTTGTGTAGGTACCTACTTATTCTGATAGATTCGTAGCACATTAATTATTACGTAACAATTTTTGTATTATAAATGTGATGAATGAAAAATTTCCTTAGTACATTGATTCTGATGTAACATTACATACCTATTAAGTAGGCCCAAAATAATGAGGAACTGAACGTTATATCGTATCTTTGAAGTAAGTGCATACGCATTATAACCGGTTTCAAATGACCGGAACAAGATCTTGTTGGAAGTAGGTAACAAATTATGGTAACGCAGATTTGATTATCTGTTACAGATGAATAAGAACACAACCTTGATGAAATTTATCAAATCATGAACTATGGATGGAGCTATAAAAACATATGGTATTTTATTGTTTTATCTGCATCAATTTTTATTTTCTCATCACTGTAATTGACTTAAATACCTACCAATAAAATATCATCATTATCGCCATTAGCATATTTGATATTTAATTTTGTCTACTACTGGGCAGAGGCTTCCACCAAATAATGTCAAAAGAACATGACAAGTAAGACACATGCTTAGAAGGATTTCCTCGTCTTTGTGTGTGTTCCATGGCATCCCCGACACAGAGTATCCTAGTGGGGAAGTAGGGAGCTATGAGTGTGTGAAACGTTTATTAAAGATGTCTAGAATGTTCAAAGCAAAAGGTCGAATTTGGAGCAATTATATCCTTAGTCCTTCTGCTAAAGAAAGAAATGCACATTATGCACCATACACTCGGACACGTCAAAGCGGTACAAACAAGCTGGAGCTATAAACACAGATTAATGATATTGAAACCAACCTTGTCAAATAAATCAGTGACGGTCAAACATACATTAATTACAATTCAACAGATCAGCTTTATGATCGTATTGAAGTATCAAGGCAAATGTTATTTAAGGTGAAAGTGAATAATCATGTCCTAATCAGACACAATAAAAGTGTACATGATAATTTGAACGAAATAGTTCGGGATAATTAATTAAACAGCAATTAAATTGAAATCTGAATTGATTTGGTTGCTCAATTCTATAAATGGCAAAGCAAAGGATAAATGCAAAGATTAATTTATCTCTGGGCCTTAGAGGTATACATATATAGGGTTATAAGGAAAGGGTATGCTAAGCCGGAAAGGGCTTATAGTACTAATCATTATGAACCACTTTTACTAAAACCAACACGAAAATCGCGAAATAATATCAGCTGTTTCATACATCTTGTCTCGCGTCATTGACATTTTTCTATGGAACAGCTAATTTTTTTCCTGATTTCCGGATTGGTTCCATAGCAAAAGTTGTTCATAATTATAAGTAGGTACGAGTAGCAATTTTCGACTTAACAATACTCTTTCGTTAAAACCCTGTATTAATCATAGGATACATGCACAAATGCACATTTTCTATTGTTTGAAACCCAAAAACCACTGAAAAGTCAGACGTGAATCCAGTTCATCATAAATTAAGTTATATAAAAAGAAATCCTTAAATTACTAGGCTACATGTGATAATGTAATTGCTAGTAATATTTTAACCCGCAATCCGCCAGAACGACAGCTCGGTGACAGTTCGATTCATGAATCTTGTTCCCGATGACTTATGGCATGGGGTTTTTGGCGGGAACGTGGAAGAGACACGTTGCTTCATTTTGTTATTTTACTAAACTTGTGTAATTTTGAGTTTTAATGTTTATTTTAAGTGGGAAAAATAACCATTAAGTGCTTGAGGACGTGCACGAGTGTGGGCAAATCATAAAATGCAGTGAATCGTGTCATTTCGTGTTGCTTCCAAAACTCCTTAAAAAAGCCTCTAGTAAAGTCTCCACTACTTTACTGGGGCACGTTTATATTATAACTATCCACTTGACATTGGCTAAATTGTGGCAACCCCGCAGAAGCCATTAACAAAAAAATTGAATTGAATTGACTTATGGCATTAAAACAAAGGCCTACGATCATTTTGATTATTCATTATGAGCAATCAAAAATATTTGTTAGGAACTTACAAAATTAGGCAACTTTAGTTTGTGAAAAAAAATTAGTTTTTGCATAAAATAGCAGTTAGAAGTTTAGTCTACGAGTTTAGTGCTGCTATTTTATTTATTTATGAACTAAGTAACACAAGTGCGTTATTTAAAATGTAATGAATAAATATACGTACCTACATAACTGAATTACAAATTATATAACACTGTATTTCTTCTCTATAGTCATAGTTCAATGATTGGTAGTCTTTGGTTTGTTAACAAATCATATGAACGAAATTATGAATACGACATTTTTAATCCGCAATTTCAAGGCACAAGCAATTTCCAATATTGCGTACCAAAAAACTACCATTACAGTTCGTAAAATTTTGAACAAGCACACCTCCCGGCGTCCATACATTGACATTAAGCGTCCTTAATTCGGGTTATTCTTCATTCAATTGGCCTTTTCAAGAGGAAATATCGTTGAATTTATAATTTCGACACCTCATATGCGATACCAGTGACATCTTCAATGAAATAATTATTACTGTACGACATAGTCCCTTGTGGCAATAAGGGTCTTACTTATAAAGCTTGCTTAAACTTAATCATTGCTTAAAATGTTCTATCTTGTTTTCGCATCGAAGTTGTCAATGCATTTTAAGCAGTGACTAACTTTAAGCAGGCTTTATAAAGTCCCTAAGTGGTTAATAATTCTGTCTTAATGATTAAATAAATCTGTTACTGCTCAAAGAAACTGTGGTATTATGTTAATGAGACAAAGTCTTTAAATTGATTTATTCTTGTATTACAGCTTCAATATTTTGAAAGAGGCTAATTAAAGGCATAATTGCTTCATTTAATTCGAATGATTTCATTCAAACCAAAAATAGAGTATTTACTCTATTTTTGGTTGCGAGCAATTATTTCTGTAATCGAAACAGCGGAATTTTTCAATTGGCGAAATATATTTTTTTTATAGGTATAATTATTACAAAAAGAAGCTTTTATAAATACAAAATTAATTTTGACTTGTCGGGTAAGATATCAATTTCAAAACGTGAATAGAGCCCTTATTTAAATTAGAATAGTATTAATTAAAATTAAGTTAAGTACTAACGTTTTCATCATTATTAAAGTTTTTACAAAAAAGTTTGTAGTCTACCGTCATTTAAGTAAATTAAATTTAAAAACTCCTACATTCCCAGCAGAGCTATTTAAAAGATAACAGACGATAATGAGTCCAGCAGTGGGCGTGGGTTTGTATTAAGATTAGCTACGATTAATTGAGGAAAAAGGCGGTTTCGTTCCAAAATAAATTACGTTTTCGAAGTTGGAGCCAAAATATTTCTATCAATGGTAATCCCATAAGACTTGGGTTTTGTCTTGCTGGCTGTAATCTTTCACTGGACCCAGTGTGGGGCACACTTCAAACAGAAGAACAAGTACTATCTGGATACAATAATTAGGCGAGCAGAGAAGATGAATGTTAGATGAGAATCTTACTTTAAAAAAATTAATTTTCTTTTAAATAAATTGGAAGTAAGTGTATCAATGAAAACTAATTTGTCAAGACAGTAAAATGTACCTAATCCAAGAACTCACAGAACAATGACAATGTCAATACGTTCGGTGTCAGTGGTCCAAAGGCGTATTCATCATCATCTTCGACCATTTTATGCCCATTACTGACTATAATTTTTTAGAAGGTCTGAAGGTCTTTCTCATATTTGACAGTTCTGTCCCAGTCTCATGCACCGACTTCCTAACGCCTTGCAACAATGTCACTTGATCAGCGAGCCGAGGCCGAGGGTCTGCCCGGTATGGCGTACATTTTACAGCTACTATCATTTCATCATCATCATTATCTGCCCGTATCGACCCACTGCTGAGTATAGTCCTACTTTCCCTTATACCATTTGTATTATTAAAATTGATCACAGATGGTGTGGCGATACTTGTTTGTACTTTTATACGATGAAAAAGGGTAAAATCATTTATTCGACGACCTGTTTGGCCTAGCGGTAGTATATTCGCCTCGTAAGCCAGAGGTTCCGGGTTCGATTCCCGGCCGGGTAGATGTCTGAATGACGAATTTAAATATCTGCTCTGGGTCTGGGTGTTAGTTGTCCTTGTCTTTGTTTGGATTCAATGGTATCCTCGACACAGATTATATTATCCTAGTGCGGAGCTATGAGTGTGAAATGTTACGTTATGTGTAAAAATCAAAAGTGATCTTACTGCCAGATCTAAATATTCTTTCTAAGCTATGTTCTAGAACAAATTGTGACTTTTATTGCGCAACACGCCTCCATTTGTACTCGCTTGTGAGCATTTGTCTAGGACATTCGGACAAATTAAGTAGCAGCCGTGACCAATGGTCATTGGCTTGGAGTATGTAGATGTAGACTTGTAGACGCATAAAGTATGCGTTTAAAGCGTTTTGTTTTATAAATAAATTAGTATTTTATATGGTAACGTTCTGACAGTAGAGAATAGTCCATTATTAGCTAGGAACAGGATAAAAAACACAACCTCAGTTAAGTAGGCAAATCTTGTTAAGCGTTAAAGCAATTTTGAGTTTCACAATAATTCCGCTCTATATTTCTTAAGTAGGTAAACAAACCGTTAAGCAGCTCACAATATACAATTATGCCTTTTAAAATAATAATCGTTTTCGTATCAATCAAGCCGATTACATATTTCGCGGTGATAATTTAGTGTCATTTAAGGTGTTTTACGATTTTTGAAACCGCATTTTTGGCGCGACAATCCGTCAAAGTGGCGCTACTTTCATCTTTCAGAATGACATTGACATGAAATTGGTCCAGTTACGTCAGAGCCGTGATAGTGACATGTTTAAAGTTACAGGTGATGGTGACGCTTGTAAACTGTTTTTTTTCCAATTGGGATAGAGTTGACAATTGCTTGATATTTTTTATGAGAATGAATAGGTTTGTATTTGTACATCTGAAAGCACTACGATGAGTGCAGTGATTTGCAATCATATCGGACTACGGTCGTTTGTACACAAGGCGACCCAAGTCACCGACTCTGGTACCTCATGCATCGTCATTATTCGTCATGCATGAGTGCATGACTTTCACTGTGCACTAAACTTACTGTAACTGTAAATAGCACATAATTATGGAACATTTTACAAATTGTAAATGACTTTTTTCCTTTTATTGCTTCTTAAGATTCCCTGTTTCGGCGATACCGTGGACGAACGAACCTCGAAGAAGAATTGGAGAAGAAGCAGAAGCTACGCATGACACTACTAACTCAGGTCACCATTACCTTCATAGAGTTGAGTATTCATCATAAAGCCTCATGTACGACCGGTCTAAACTTTCCGTGAGGTAACACGCAATGTCTTTAACGACACCTATTTTTACCCCAAAAAACTCATAACTGGTCATAAGATTTAATTTTCTTTAAAATGAAGCAATTTACATAAAAACTTATGTTTATCGACAGTTAAATGATGAAAGAGTTAATTATCTTGTAGAATTTTGACAAGTCAGTAATACTAGTAGCTTGTTAAAATTTATTTCATATTTTTGTACACTTGCTTCCATAATAAGGATAATTATGCTGGTTATGATCCTGGTTATTATTTCTTAATGCATGTGTTTAAAGGTCGTTTAAGAATGAAACTCTTTGTTAAAAAAAATTGAGGTGATAAAAGATAACTCGACGAATTAGAGGTCAAATGAGAAATTATTCAGTATATAAGTATTTTAAAATCACGATTAATGGAAATATCCACTGCGCATTAGATAGTGCACAATGTCAATACGTGAGGTAGATTGACACAAAAAAAAACAATAAAACAAAAATGCCAGTGAGACTTTGGATAAACCTAACAACTTAAAAATCTGTCAAGCCGTTTAGGATACATGGGAACACACACACCATATATTATTTTATTGTATTTTACAAAACTACACAATATTTCAGAGTGTGACTGGTGCTTTTATTCAATAATTTTCGTGAATTTCCAAATAAAAATATGACTTATAAAAGTCCCTAGCTTTTTTTTCATTATCACAATGTTGTCTATTAAATTGAAGAGAGATCGCCCTATCCGTGGAAGACTGCCACACTGGCGGTTGTGGCTTTTTTCTTTTATTGCATTTTTGGAATCCTTAAATACATACGCATCTACTCACATTTTCAGAAAATCGGAAAATCCTGTATTTGATATAAAAAAACACGATTTAAAATTTTGACAAAAAGCCACGCTCCAAAATACTCCGTAGAATACAGCCACTAACGCCACTGCGTCCAAATTTATCCGGCGATTACGGCCACGCTCGCCTGCGCGGCCGTGTTCGACGGTAAAAGTTGCTTGGGGAGTCGGCCGACAGGGTCGTAAGCGCATCTGTGCCATTACTTGACGGATTTACCGGGCGTGCGGGCGCGTTTGAGTAATTAAACGTTCCAGGAAATTGGTTAATATGTCACAGGAGGGTGAATAAAATTCAAATATTCTATATTTTGATCTTCATTCTTTATTTGTGCAATAACTTAATGGCTAAAAACAATGCTACTCACAGTAGATAAAATCGAAGAAAAACTTGTTTTCTAATGCTATTGGGAACAGGGTGTACATGAACTACAATTTTTAAAATATGTTACATTACAAGTCACGCGCCAGTCAGAATCAACGCTAAAGGACTAAACAAAAATAAACATCTTTGTATACCTACATTTATATATAAAAAAAGACAATAAATTAAATAAATAAGTCTATGTTTCTTCTACCTTATAAATACTACATAACATATAATTTTAATTAGTTTGTATCATAGAAGTGGCCTCTGCGGTGTAGGCCTCCCCTAAAACTCTCCACTCTTCTCTCTCTCTCTCGTCTTCCTCGTCTGGTCAGTATTGTTCCGTAAATAATATATGTCTCTCCATCTGTTCTTTTGCTTTCCCTGGTTTCTTTTTTTATCTCTTGAAATACATTCCGTAACTATTTTTGTCCATCTGTTGCTTTCCATCCTACATAATTAGGTATGTAGCCTGCCCATTATCACAGACCACATATTTAAGTAGTGTTATCGTTGTTGACATAAACTTTTCTGCATTTTTCTCTTGTAGAACTTTTTCTTCATCCATTTAACTCAAATACCATGTTTGACACCCATATGTTAAGCATTTCTTTATGTCTTTATTTCATGATTTTTCCAGTCTGATGAAATTCTTATGTGTACCTCTTTTTCTGTACAATCATTAAAAGAAACCAAATGTCCGAGATAACATAGATGTTCTCATACTCAATTTTTACACCTTCAATGACATGAGACTCACGATTAGTAAGGTAACCTTTATTTTTGTTGCATTTATTTCTAGACCAACCTTCTTGCTCTCTATTACTAGTTTGCTAACCATGGATTCCAAGTCTAATGCATTTTCAGCAAATACCACATTCAGCAAATCGTAAGTGGCTCAGGAAATATTCATCTATCTTCGCTTTTTTGTTTTCCCATTTCAGACTTCTGGAAACACGCTCTATCACAGCCGAGAAGGTTTTTGATGAAATAGGGTCGCCTTGCCTATCTCATTTTTCCATTGGGAACTCCATGCTTTCCCGCTTTAATCACATTCTTGCTATGCCTTTAGAGTATAATTATGTTGCAGATCACGTTAATGTAGGGCTCTTGGCTGGTCAGTGCTTTGTTATTTTAGTGCAGTCCAGATCATGTTGTGGTCTACAGAATCGAATGCTTTTGTGTAGTCTATAAAAAGCACATAAATAGCGGTTTCCCGTTTTCATTGGATTTTTTATCAATTGAAAGACTACCTGTATGTGGTTCATTGTTGAAAACATTTCGAAAACCTGCCTGCTCTCTCGGTTGGTTTTCGTCTAGAGTTATTGTCAACCGGTTGAGTAAAAAAATTGAGAATATTTTATACAAGTTTGTCATTAGGCTGATTGGTTTATAGTTTCTAATGTCACATTGGTCTCCTTTTTATGTACAAGTATAATAATAGACTTCGACCACTGTGCTGACGTTGTTTTTATTTCAATAACTATGTTAAATAGTTGCCGTAGTGGCTTTATCAACAGCATTCATAATGATTTTAAAATTTCGTTAACTTGTTTGTCTTCGGAGGCTTTAATATCCCAGTACAAATTACCTAATATTTACGATGGACGTCTTTATTTCCAGAGTTGTAGTTTTATCCAACACGGTTTTAAATTTTAAAATATTGTGTTTCAGAGGTTTTGTCATTAAGAACCCAACCTCGTTTCTTCCTTTTGTTCACTTTGTTCCAGGTGTGCGGAATGGAATAAAGTCCGAGTATTCTTCTATGGTTTTTTTTTTATGTCTGTGGTCTTTTAGTTTCGCATATCCCTAGGATGTCCCAATTTATAGATTTTATAGAAAAACTTAGTTTGGTGATCTTACTGTCTACGATTAGAGTGTTTGCATTAAGAAAAGCCTGAGTCTTCCGGTCTGGTTTAGCGGGTGCTGGCTTACTCCTCTACGGTGACTAAGCGATTTGAAAGAGTCTTTTGGAAGAGCCTTTTGGTTTTTTCTTGGCTAGCAGTTGCTTGGGGGCTAAGCAATCAAGGTCTTAAGGAACCTGTATGTCTTGCGTCTTATTTATTCTTTTTGGTAGTAGTTTTGTGTTTCTTTCGATTGTTGCACTTCTAGCCTCTGCTTCTTCAGGAGATTCTGACATAAATCTCTTATTGAAGTATTTAGATCCCGTCGCGCGTCTTATTTGTTTGTGTGAGTCTAGTACCACTATTCGGTCATAACAAAGAGCTACTTTATACATCCACAATCAATATACATGCGTACATACACACATAAATACATACATATCCCTCTTTTTTAGCTTCGTTGCAGTTGAGTAAAAATAAATCATCTCGCGGTCAGTCGACGCTACTTTATTAAAAACTAGCTTCGACCACGTGGACTACACTTTAAAAACCGTTTATTTTTTGGGGGTAAAATTAACTTAACCCTCCTTTTTTGAGAGTATGTCAAAAGCGTCATAATGGAATTAGGGAAACCCCCAGATACAATAAATCAGCCCCCTCGGACCATTTTGAATTTGTTATCTTGGATTTTCGTCGCCACCATTTAGTAGCTCTCGCAAACCCCTATAACATTTGGTCAAATACACCACCTTCAATAGTTTCGGAAATATAGACCCTAAAAGTTTGTTTGTTTTATTTTGTGTTGTTTGTTGTTTCAATTTCCCCAAAAAAGTTTAAGGTTTTGGAGTATTTTTAGTCTTGGCGCTTCGGTAAAAGCGTTTTGAATTTTCGAGATAATTAACAATTCCAGCTCGAGAGTGTGACTTTTCGAAAATTTTGGGATTCTATTATAAATTTAGTACATCTGTGTAAAGTTTCATTGACGTAGCATCAAAACAAATTTTCTCTTCGTGCCATATTTACCACGCCATTTCACCCTCATAGGGGTTGATTTCCAGAAAATGGTGAAATACGTGATCAATATTTTCTTAAGTCATATTGTAAAATTTTTAAATTCGTGGCATCAAAAAACAAAACAAGCTTCTCCATATACACTTTTACACCCTATTCCACACCTTCAGGGGTTGAATTTCAAAAAATCCTTTCTTAGTACACACCTTTGCTCATCAAAACAAATACACCCTCCAAATTTAAATTTCTACGACCTGTGGTTTGGCTTTAAGTCGTCTGTCAGTCAGTCATCAGGACTTGTTATTTATATTTAAAGATTAAAATATATTCTGATATAATTAACACGGGATTACTAACGTCAAATTAAGTCGTTTATAAAGACTAGTTTTGATCATATTCGGTGATCTTCATCAGGAGATTACAAGCGTGACGCGCTCGCGGTCAGGTCAAAATAAAAAAAAAGTCGCGCACAATTATAATATCTAACATCCAACCATTAACAAAAAAAAAAATACAAACATCCGACTTGAGAACCTCCTCCTTTTTTTGGAAGTCGGTTAAAACAACATTGTTTTTCATCTCTTGTACACGAACACTAAAAATTAAACCGCAAATTCTAATATTTTTGTCGTAAGAAGGCCACCACCCAGCTTTTTACGTGGAATAAAGGCGCAATGTCTCTTAAATTCACCGCGTTTCTCATTTCTCACTCGGAAAAAAGCCCTCGTGGCGGTTAAGCCGACGTGATCTTGAGGAAATTCCGTGGAGTAAGGTATTAAGGGACAAAACACGTACAAATACTATCGTCAAAAATTAAAAAAAAATATGATTCACTGCCTGTTGTGTCAAGGAATTGTTAAGAATACTAAAAAACATACGTTGTCTAAGAAATTTCCGAGATAATCAGAAAAAACCGCCTCCTGGAAACCTAGGGTTTTGCAACTGTGGCTGTCTTCCACGGATACGACGAGATGTTTGATGACGTCAATAAAAAGTGTTGCAACAGTATTAAACTTTTACGCGTTTTCATCTGACAAAGCCTCTCATAATTAAATGAATTAAGTGAGAACACTTCGAACATCAGAAATTAATTTTCATATTACCACATAAGGCCACACAGCGCGGAGGCGTTTATCCGTTTGACATTCAGACATTTTTGACTCAGAGCCCATTTATCACGTTTCCCTTTTAATTTCATAAAATTATACGACCTATCTTAAATCTCGGATCTTTTAATTATTATGAGGCAGTAAGTGTTGAATTAATTACACTTACAATAATCTTTAAGTGTCGTGAACAGAAGTATGAAATCTTGCAAAGTTATGACTTCTCCTACGTTGAAACAAAATACTCTGTAACGTAATATACATAAGAGTCACTTCGAATGTTACACTAACTTTGTCAATCATAAAATTTAAAGCAGTGGTAGGTATAACCACAGAATATACAATAGTATGTATATTGTATAGTGTGATAGTTACACCCGATGCGGTAGGTAAAATATTAATAAGTGTTTTTTGACAGATATACGATTATGAGAGGTTATAATTATGTGTGTCAGTGAAACAACAATGTTGATTATAGTTCTGCAGTCATTGGTCATATTTATGATTTTTATATTGTTTTATCAATTATCAATAACTGTTATATTGCCCAGCGTAAAATAACCTACGATGGTCATGATAGTTATATGGGAGCAATTTGGTAGAGATAGGAAAAACAAGTTGAGAACGGAGGCGTGCTTTAGGAGAGATCCCCGTCTTATAACATGTCTGGTGATGAATGAATCATCTGACGAATTAAGAAATATAAATTTTGTAATTACAAAACTCTAATCATGAATATCATTGATCAGAGCTTGGCGGTTCAGTTTTAGATTTCATGTTTACATTGATTAGCATAATCTCCTTCTGCAGAATGTAAAATTAAATTTAAAAAAATATCCAACAGCTTTTATTGTTTGTTTCACTATTAGGCGGCCTAAAAGTTATGAAACCGAAGCCACATATTAGATAATAGTTACTATGTTAGTCACTCAGTAGTCAGCATATACCAACTTATTTAATATCAAGTAAAGACTTAAAGGGTATGAAACAGTGCGACTGTGAAAATGATTTATTAATCTCAATAAATGAAACTGATTTCAATTGAGAAACTTCGTGATTCACGCACCGAGTGTGAATATTGAATAAGACTTGATTGCATTGACAGAAAATAAAAATTTTGTAAAAAAAGATTTTATAAAAAAAAGTTTCAAGACGCTCGTATGCGTCTGATTGGAATATACAATGTATCAAAATACAACGGCGCGTAGTTAGATTTATTTCGTACAAAAAAAATATATACGCGTTGACTTGAGAACCTTCCTCTTTTTTTTTCGTCGGTTAAAAGTGGAAAATATGGCAACACAACAGATATAAAAAGGTATTTAGAACAATTAGGAGGCAACAGATCAAATTTCGTACACAGGAACGAACAAATTAACAAATGACAAAAAAGGAATGCAGCCAGCGTTCTTGGTACTTTGCCACACGGACAAAACCTACTTTTTGATTTTTAGTTTTGTAAATTTCGTTGTTCTAGTTATTTTAGTTTTTTATTTTAAATTTAAGATGTAAATTATATGTAAATAAAAATTAAAGTTACTCCCTAATGACAAAATGTTTGGTTTGATTCGAGTTGAAGTTAAAAAACTGACAAACATTTCACAACTTTCATATTTGTAATATTGGTAGGTACATCTTACTAATGTACCTACCTCCTACTTATCTTGTTCTAGTAATTGAAGGCAGAAAATTATCCATGTCAATGTTAGTTATGTAAAGTTAAATGTGTGTCAATGTAATTAATGTAAGCTGCCAATCAAATACCCGAATAATCGAATCCGTCACATTAGCTCTGTCAATTTGACTAAGTCATCAGTGTCACATAATGTATTGCGAAACTTTATTTGTGCACAAAAATTCAAGTTCACCTAATTCTAGTTCGATAATATAGATCAAGGGCTAAATGAAGTCATGTCTAAGTTAATTAATTGCCAGGCTATTAAAACACCTATTAAAAGACACCACAATACAAAAGACCCTATATAGAAGACCTATGTCTTGAAGAGTGATAGCCGATAAGGCCGCCAGATGTTGCATTTATTGAGAGGCGTTATTATCTGTAGTTCGTAATGATGAGCACTATGAGTCTTTTTAAGCTTAGCATACCTTTTCCTTATAAACCTGTATTAAATATGCACCCACGCTGCATTAATATATCTATTTAATAATATAATATAATATATGTCTTAAGAAACACACTTTGAACTTTCCAGATTGATCTAATTCAGATTAACTGTTATAAACAAATAATATACTTTAACAGTCACACATTATTTAGGATTTCAAATACTAGAATCCTAACTAATACTAGAAAGCTTTTATTCCACTTTTATTTTGCATACCGCTTGAGTGTGAAACGCTCCGCCAGAGTGAGTGTTTCCGATAGATACAATCTGTGTGTTCAAGTCGCGAGTGAATCGGTTTCTTCTAGGCAAGCATGCTCTATCGTAGACCGCGTCGTTGCTTACCATCACGAGAGATGGCGGTCAAAAGCAAATGAAACATCGAATGTCAAAAATAACTACTTAAATGATTAATTAACGTACATATTAGCAATTGACATGCTAAGTACAAACCCTCAGGCGGCCTAAAATCTTTGACGTGACGACCCACGACAAACAAGTAACCGCAATGTTTGCCAAACGATTTAATTTCGTACCAAAATCTTCCACGGCCGGCAAATTGTCACTTGACCAATATCTAGGCCAATATTTTACAACCCGCTTATAAAAAGTGCAAGTCGGACTTGCAACCCATCAGTCGGGACTCAGCAGTGAGAGAAATATTTACATTTTACAATGCAAAAAATCGTAAGTGCTCCATAAATCAGTGAAAACATGACGAAATTCGCCAGCCAATTGTTGAAGGATATGTTTAACAATTCGTTCTGACAAATTGATTAAATCTGCATTTGATTAAATATTTAATTAATAATAATAAATAGAGCTAAAATTAAATTAACTGCAAAGATTTGTGAAATGTGAACACAAGCTATCTGTGCATTTTTGGGAAATATGACATCCTGTCCTACTATTACTAATTATGAAAGTTTGAATATTTGTTGCCCAATCACACAAAAACGGCTGAACGGATTTGAATGAAATTTAGCTTATACCCTGAATTAATATATAAGCTACTTTTCATCCTGGAAAATGCGGGTGCAGCTAGTTATAAAGATTAAAAATCAAACGGCCTATAGTTAAATTCACCACCCACAGTCATATTTTTCTCGAAAAACTTGCTAGAATTTGACCACCGTTTCTGTATTTTTTTTGCAGATCATCATCAGTGCCATCCTGGCGTGCGCTGCAGCACTGCCAGCTCTCTTCATCGAAGACCACGACGTCCACTACCCCCTGGTCGCCAAGTCCACCATCACCCACAGCAACCAGCTCGTCGACCATGGCAGCACCCTCGTCCACCACGGAAGCTACATCCACGAACCGATCATTCCCCTCGTCCACGAGATTTCTTCAAAGAAATCTACCCTGACAAAGAGTAGCCAGGTGGTGAACCACGGAGGTACTACCGTGTTGCATGCTCCCGTCTACCACGCGTACCATCCCGTCATGTACAGCGAAGTAAGGCCTTTGAAGACGACTGTGACTAAGAGTAACCAAGTAGTGAACCACGGAGGTTCCACTCTGGTGCATGCGCCAGTGTTGCCGGTTGTACATGCTCCGATCGTGCATGCGCCTGTCGTGCATTCTTCTGTGTACTACTCTTCTCCTGTGGTATCAGTGAAGTCGGGAGCTTCTGCGACGTCTCACCAAAGCTCGACAGTCCATGAGACTGTACCAGTTGTGAACCACCTGCCGTTGTATACCCTTCATCATTAAGTATACCTATTGATGTTTTGTTTATGTAGAATAAATTATTTTGTTTTTTATAAATTAAAACTTTATATTTTGTTTAACTTGTTTTTGTTTATGAAGCTTTTATTTATCATACATTGCTTCAACTTGAAATATTACTAACTTATTGATCACGTTATTATAAAATACCCATGATATAGAACTCTTAGTATAAAAGTTAGGTTTTTGATTAAAAAATATTTTTTCTTTATAAATAACAATACCAAAAGAACAAACAAAACCTTCAGGCGATGGAAAAGCTGAAGCTGGGGAATGAGGAGTAGACTTTTCTTTGAGACCTATTTATAGAGGTTATTTCAATGTATTACATTAAAAGAGGTTTTCTAAGATTTCTAATGAAACCAAACACATTAAAGACCGTTTTGTAATAACAAAAATAACGTTCAAAGCTACAAATACGGGTAAAATTATAACTTATTTAAACCGAGATGAGGTTTCATATTTCTTTGGTTTATGGTAACGATAGGTTTTAATAGGAATTAGAAAATAGCTGCGGGAAAACTAGGCACAAACGTTAATTAAAATTCCTACACAGGATCTACTTAACAACTTTTTGCTTTAACCAAAAACTAATTATACCTACGATACGACCCAAAATAAGACCGTTCGTACACAAAACTACACTAGACCTACTTACGAGCGCTTAGCGACATGATAGAGCCGCGACTTTTGAGCTAGTGTTGAGTAAAACATAAAAAAATACAAATTGACAGCAATAGCAACGTGAGTATATAGGCATAGTACATGCGAAATACGGTAAATATTTTGCAATAATAGGTAGATATTATGATGTTACATTTTTTCTTTAAATCGATGGGAATATAATTATATACGAGAGTCACGACGCTCCACACGTATTCCGATAGAATGCTTGGAAATATTATGATATAATAGAATGCTCATAAAGTATAAGTTTTAAAACTTGCAACGTCTCATGTACGAACAGCTCAGCTGTTCCAAAGAAGATGCCTTTGCCTACGCCCTTTTTTCTGCCACAAAATATCTGAAACTAGATTTTATATGTCGACCTCGTTAAAATATTCATTTTATCCATCCTCTTGGAAAGGACAAGATGAAGTAAGTAAACTAAAAGGTTTGAATATGTGAGTGAATATGTATTACTTATGCCGTTATTTTATTTACTTTGTTTTAGTTTTAGGTTACCGCTGCCTTTGACACTCCCTTAGATATTTTTACTAGGCAAGATGGCGGTCAAAGACAACCTTATCTTTGAAAAAAAGCAGTTATTTTCATGTTAATATTTTCACTTTCCTTTTAATACATTGTTGGTAGGGGAGAGTTCGTTATATCGTACTGCCATTTTAATCGTACCACTTCTAAATTTCCCTCTCAATGGGTATTTTTTTCTACACTAGCAACACCAAATCGTGGCCCTGCGCAAACCTCCGCCACCCGCCATTTGTAATTGATGTGACTTGACAACTGTGCGCGTGAGTGAAAAAATCATTTTTTGTGGAAGTTATTGCAAATTTTGTCGTAAATTCGTAAGGATATGACTCGTAAACAAGGTAAGATAGAGATACACAGTTTTCATTAGTTTATTACAATTTTATACTAGATTATTGGTGGTTTTTGTTGCGTGTCTAAGTTTTGATGTTATGCCGGAAATGTTGTTTTTTTTTTGAAAATGGCTTAGTTCGCTAAATTGTACCACTCGCAGTTGGGTAAATTGTACTGGTACGATTTAGCCGACTGGTCTAAAAGTACTTATATTTTACAGACTGTATTTATATTGTTATAGATGACGGACCCAGAAGCTAAAATTAAATATTATAATTGGAACAAGGAGGACCTAGAAAGAGCTAAAGCACTAAACTGTTTCTACAGAACTCATTAGTACAGAAAGAGCTCATTATTATTATAGTTGTGTTGATTGATCTCAATATTATAGTACAACCGTGCTATTCTTAAAAGAAACCTTATACCTAGATGTGTTGATAACATTGTTCTTTTATCACCTAAGAGGTATTCATAATATTTCTTTATTACCTAAGAGTTAAAAATAAATAATTTGGTTAAAAATTTTACTGTCTTTAATTCAGTAGTACGACTTAAACACCCATGGTACGATTTAAAAACTTGGTGGTACGATTAAAACGACTAGTCGGCTAAATCGTACCGATGGCAATCCTTTATAAAAAAACATTTTTAAGGATGTTAGAGTAAACATATGGAACTGATTTCTCGGGCTTAGCAAGGTAAAATATAAAACTTTATTTTGCATATCCATTAATTATTGTAAGTCTTGTCATAGTCGAAATATTTAAGTTAAAGTAAAAAGTGGTACGATATAACCGACTCTCCCATATATTTGGAAAAAAAAAAAGTAAGACAGACTAAAGAATAAAATGTGTAATTTTTACTTTTTATCTCTTTTATTTGCCACATATTTTACGAGCCTAAGACACATTTAATCGTATTCTATGAAAAAATATAAAAAGCACTTATATTTAAAAAATAATTGGAAAGCTATCATATCAAAGACAACGTCCTCGCTGACAAAGTTAATGTACTGACAAGATGCTATTTGCAGATACGACCCACTATTTCGGGTTACAAAATATCATTCATACAAAATTGGATGATTATCTATCATTGCAGTCAAGGAGATTTAGATTAGCCGCATGATATTGCTAAATTTGATAAAAATAAAACAAAATAATTGCATTTTGTAATGGAAACTAAGTTTATATTAGTTTTAAATGTAGTTAAAAATTCGTTGTTTTAGAAATATGCTTACGATATTTGTGCACACAAATTCAAGTTATTAATTCCAGAAACATACTCAAAATTATATTTGTATTTACCTTTCTATCTCTGTCTCTACCTAGAGCCTAAGCTGAGTAGATCTAGGTCAAGAAAACTTTACAAACAAAAGTTTATTTTTATCGCGGATAATTCCGCGTTTCAGCTAGCAAGAGAGCGCTAGCCCGAACTCTTAAAACTAGCCTGAACAGAATTGCGTTGGCTCGCTCTTTTTCCAGCAGGCAGAGCGAGACGAAACCCACGTCGATCCAGTTAGACTCGAACTAAGAGCTCTCGTACGGCCCCAGTTTTTCTGACAACCTCGAAACCCCCACACTACACATAAACTCAATCCAAATCCAACCTTGTAAATTCCCGAGTTAACTTACAGAACCTTGCATATTGCCGCCATGATATTCGACCTTCAATACACTTAATAAATGATAGTTCACGGAAAATAAATCGCCGCTCCATGAGATCATTGCCATCGGATAATGATTTGATGTGACCTCAGGATATTCACTCCCAAGTCATGTTTAATTATGTCTATAAGCTTATTTAAAATTGTTAAATTGGTCTTGTACCAAACGCATGTAACTGAATCTTTTATCACTTTTTATCAACATTAATTTCTTTATCCTAGGATTTGGAGCCCTATTACATAACGTATACCTATCTAAATGTACTCGTAAGTAGGGCTCTCTCGACTTGCAATTATTTTGACCGTGCGAGCGAAGCGTCTCACAACAACTGGCAAAAGCTTCTTTTTGTCTTACATATCGTATTTTTTAAATTAATCTCGAAGAATATAAACAAGGTATGGCAACAAGTTCAACTATTTCATAGTATTTACTCGTATTTTAATATATTTTGGGACTAGATTTGTTTCTTATTCATCGTAATAGGTTTTCTTCATTTTATTTTACCGCTGTACTAATCGACTGTACTAATGCAACCATTTACATAACTGGAACTGAACAATTGATTCTAAGTACCATCGTAACCTGCGGCCAATAATTACTTAGTGTTCCAAAGCACAATGAACTTGACATTTGAGCACAATGGACATTTGCACAACTCGTTGCGTGCACGCACTTTTATCAAGCACTACACTTTGTACCTTGTCAAAATAACAATCGTATTATCACTAACCAGTTACAAGGAAGTGTATGAGTTTGCTATTACAATATGGTTCTAGATTCTAAAGTGTTTTGTATAGGTGCGTCAAATCTGCGTCTCGATAGAATTGTGTAAAACATTGTTCAAGATATCGACTGATCTAACTTTTGACTGTTGGCCCACATTTAATGGGTACTATTAAGTATTTCACAGACAAAGCAATATTAATAATAAATAAGAGGGGGTTGACTGGAATACAAAATTCTCAAAATTTTACTATCCCCTTTGGGTGTCTTTATTTTTTGGTTTTTTTTTTTGGTCGTTGCTGTTAAGGACAGAAAAAAAATCCTCATAAATGGAGTAGACAAACTTAATTAGTTCATTATGATTATATTTCAAAAATGTAAATACAAATTATTTAGTTAACATAAATGTATTAGGTCAGTAATTGATATTTATTTATAATGCACAAATAATCGATATTGTTGCCGATTAAAAATAAGCACATAAATTCAAGATCGGTGACAAATTAAAGTCACATAAATTTTTAAACGACAACACAAGAACATAAAAATGGTTTATTGGATTTCACAATTTAACCAAATACATTTTTAACAAAAGTAATCTATATTTTATGGCCGATCGGTGCTTTATAATAAAGTAAGAAAATTAATTTAACCTTTAGAAAATATTTTCAATGCTCTTCGGCTATAAATTTAAGATAAATGCGTAAATCAATTTGTGAATTAGAGTTTAATTGTTAGTTACATAGTAAAGGCTTGTAATGATTTTGTATTATATACTACGATGCTGCTCGGTACGCTTTGTAGGATTTAGGACTTAAAAAATAACTTTTAGCACTCGGTGCTTCATCTTTTGACAGCTAAGATTTTTTTGGATTAATAATTCTAACTACATACGCCTAACAAACATATAAGTACAAACGTTTCAATTTGAGTGTACAAACATAATATATACTCGTAGGTAGATAAAAACATTATATTGATAATTGAATATGATAATTAACCCAAGTGTGTGATAGGGATAAATTATACCAGGGAGAGGAGGCAAGAGGTCAATATAGGCTGACGGTGATGATGATGAACCTTAGTGTGTATAGGTATTATGAAAATGGTATTGTAAGTATAAATATTATGTATGATTTAAAAAGCAAAAGCTTACAAACGAAAATAATCCAAGTTCATCATTATCTTCGAATGAGTTATAGGTTAAGTGATATCGAACGTGGAGCATCTTCAGTATGTTCTGACAGAGATACCTTTTTAAGGAACTTTTTAACTTAATGAGGCCCTTATAAGAGGCATCTCACGCGCTTGCGCATATCTTATTGCATACAATAACGTTCAAAAGTTGTCCGTTATGTAAGTGAACTTGACTTCAACCTAAATACATAAGTTGTACTCGTTTGTATGATTATATTTATGTATTCTTAATCTCGTACTTGCGTGACTGATTGCGAGGTCTGAAGGAAGCTTTGGTGGATGTGGTATTGGTTGGTAAGCTAGCGGTATTATACTAGTTAACTATCTACATGGAAAGAATAATATGAAAATTAATACTCTAAGATCGGCTTAAGGTTCAAAGTAGAAAAAATCGAAAAGGTAGAAAAAATATTTTTCTGGATATTAAATTAGTAACATTCGGGTGTAGGTATACGAGTATAATGACAAAATTATATCATAGCAGGATTTATTATTTATCTAATTGTCTGTAACAAAATAATGCATGCTAATAATTTTAAATACAATATTTTAGATTGTTTAACCTATAACTTATTCTTTTCCAAACATTAACAATTTAACACTGCTTTTTTCGCAATATATTTTTTAAAGTCAGTATTCTTTCGAAGTGTAAAAATGCCGTATCCAAAAAAGCTTGCCACCTCGGTTAATTTATACAAATTTCAAGTACACATCCATTCATTGTCGAATTTCGGCGAGTGGTATAAAAACCAGTGATATCCCAACAGATCGTTAGATACCGCAGTTCAGCTGAGACGATCACATCTTCTTGTTAACTCGTTTATCCACCAACAATAACAAACATGCAGAAATTCGTAAGTTGATTGTTTGGTTTTTAGTGAGTGATGTGTCAGTGATAAAAGTGAAAAAAAAGTTTTTGATAATTTTAGTCTAAGTGAGAGGCTAGTCTAGCCGATCCTAAAGAATAGAGCGAGAGACACACGGGTGTTCGAGAGTCTTTCTTCTTTTCCTAAGTTAACGAAGGAGAGGGCAGCGAATTTAATGCGAAACTGAATGTGTTTTGAATCTTTGTTTCTAACTTAACTCGTCGCAAGTGAAACCGCAGGGCGCAAGTTCTGTTATATTATTTTTCACACAAAATTAGTGCAATGGTCGTTGATTTCTGTGATAATAAGTTGCTAGACCTAGCATCTTCGCCGCGGCTAAAGTTACCCCTTGTTATTAAGACAGGCACAAACTATTGTCACTTTAACTTTAAGTAATGTTTATAACTAAGACCCTAAATAAATTAGACTTTTTAAAGATTAGCCTTAACAGTAAGGGTCTTACTTATAAAGCCTGCTTAAAGTTAGTCACTACTTAAAATGCTTTTCAATTTCTCGCTTACGTGAAATGTCACTCACAAAAACAAGAAATTTAAAGCAGTGATTAAGTTTAAACGGGCTTTAAAAGTAGGCCCTAAAAGTGTAACGAATTTGGTTTATTCTTAGAATTCACCAAATCCAATCATAAATATTTTGTTTTCTAACCCACCTACGCTACCTACTTTAGAACATTCCTTGTTTTTGTAACGTTCCCGTTCGTAACTTGTTGAAAAGGTTACGTTTTAATTATTTTGTTATAAAGGGGAGCAACTAATTAAAGGTAAAATAACATAAGGTTATTTTCCTTACTATTAGGTTCTGAACCAGTTATTTTACTTTAAACTCAAATTCTAGTTCAACGAAAGAATATCTCGTTAGTTTATTCTCAGATGAATAGACTAGGTTCAAGGATTTATTTAAAGAAATTAAGAAAAATATGTCATTATCCATTTGAAAGTAAAAACTTTTCAATAGTTTAATAACAATACACTTTTACAGACAATGATAAACAACAAGTTCTAGTTATCCAGTTTACATAATCCTAGTTTAGTATAGTATCAGTTTTAAGTAGTTGAACACCATCTACCATATTTCTAACTCGCTTATATCTTCGCATGTTCTAGCAGTTCTAGTTTTCAGTTAACTCCACATTATTGATCTCTAAGTCTCTTTGTCTGCCATAAATCTAACTCGCTATTTTGTTCCCAGGTTGCCTTCGCCGCCCTCCTGGCCTGCGCCGCCGCCGCTCCCGGCGTGCTGCTCGCGCACCAGGCCCCCGTGGTCCACACCGTGCACGCCGTGCACGCCCCCGTGGTGCACGCCACCGTGCCCGTCTACGGCTCTAAGACCACCATCACCAAGTCCAGCCAGGTTGTGAACCATGGATCGCCTGTTGTCCACGCCGCTGTTGTCCACTCTGCTCCAGTTGTGCACGCTGCCCCGATTGTCCACGCTTCGCCTCTGCTTGTGAAGACCGCCCCTATTGTGCACGCCGCCCCTGTTGTGCACAGCGTGCATGCCGTCCCCGTGGTGCACACCGCCCCCGTGGTTGTCAAGACCGCCCCGGTTGCCATCGCTCACAGCAGCTCGGTTGTCCATCATACCCCCGTCGTCAAGACTGTCGGTCTGGTTGCCGTCCACCACTAATTTTACCTAATGAATAAACTACCACGTATCTGATTTTTATTTTTTATTTATTGCTCTAGTAGCTAAACTCAGTTCAGTCCAACAATTATGGAACTATGTTAGGTTCAGTCGAAAGTATAAAAATTCCTGAACTGTGTGTCTGGGTACCTATTTTACAAAATAGTACCTATTATATTTACCAGCTGTAGGTAGAGTTATTCCTGCGCAACTAAGTGGCAGCACACTTTCAAAGTAGCACAGATATCTAGGCATAAGAATCGCATTAATTTCAAGTAAAAATTTTTTTGGGTGATATTTTTACAGAATATAAGTATTATTAGGTTTTTGGCCTAATCCGTAACCAAATATGGAGTCAAAAAAGCCGATGACATCTATCCCACTAGCATTTAATATTTCGCGCCAAATAATACAGTATAGAATTATTTACCGACGTGCTTAGAAAAGTTTGAAAATTTTATTACGAAGGATATATAATCACGTCAGGATTATTTAGTGTCACACGTAGTAAAATAAAATTGGTGCGCAAGTCGATATTTCTCCGCGAGGTAATGATATTGCCGTCATAGTGGATGGTAGATGGTGGCATAAATCTGGCATTCAAAGGGACAGATTTTATTGACAGCAATTACACTTTCAACTTTGCGAGATTGTTTGTTTTTTTTTTTGCGGGAACAATGCGTGTTTGGAAACAAGCGAATTTTAGAAGAATTAGGGAGTGCTAGAGCCATCCAGAATTTGATACGAAACTGCAGAAAGTTATTTTAGTATATATGAATTTATGCTCGTAGGTTCGTGACCATGACACATGAACATGACACACGGTAGGTACATGACCATTCTGAAATTTTATAACTACAAATTTATATAACTACAATACATTGTAGATATACATAAATATTAATACATTTTAGTTTAAATATGGGTTTATAAGTGTCGTGTGGTATGGTCGACACAATTAATACGATAATGAAAATAACGGGAAGTTTATAAACGATTAACTTACCTTTTTCTAAGTATTTCAAACCATTAGTATAAACTAACAGTAAATCAGTTAATTATTATTCTCTTTATAGTAAACTTAGAGTGGCCACATAAATCATTTTTTGTCTTTTTCGAACGTATTCAAAATTGAATGAAAGAGCTAGACAAAATACGGAGTATCCATCTCTTCCAAACAAGTTCCCAGGCTACGTAGTAAGAAAGTAAACATATTATTGTTTCATGACATTGTGAACTAATAACAATCAAACTTCATACCTCATCGATTCAGCAAATTGACTTTATTATACCTCATTTTAAGAACAGATTTTCGATGCACTTATTTTCAATCAGATAAAATAAATCTCAGTGAAAACAAAGAGGTAAATCTTTATTGAAAAAGACATTCTGTCAGGGGCCATTACTGCCATTACTAAGAAATAATGGCGCGGGCGCTGTTTGACTCGCTGACAGAGCTGCAGTATTATTGCCCTTATAAATTCCAGCTTGTTGGAGCGATGGCCTATTTCAACTAAACTTATTACCTTATTAGTTATTGACAATTATATAATTATTGTTAAAAAAGTTGAGTTGATGTTGTACCTAAAAACTAGATTAAATATAAAGTAAGAAAGATAATAGCAACGTATCATCCTAGTTAGATTATGGTGATGTTTTACTAGTGTTTACTCTACATAATGAGTACTTAAGTTTATCCACCGAAGTCGGATTACAAACATAGATCGATGAGTTTATCTCCTCAGGTGGCCCTAAACTCTGCGCGAATATTTTTAGAACCATTTTAGAACGAAAAAATGTATCAGACATACCACACAATGGTTTTTTAAACCGATATTAACCTACCAGACTATTTTACAACTCAAATAAGTCCACTTTTCACCACCAACTCGCCTGTTGGTAAGCAACGATGTGGTCGAAGATGAAGCACGCAGACTTAGAAGATACCACTTATTAGATAGGTATAGATATTAGATTAAAAGATTCACTCTAAAGATTATATCTCTCAGGAAACAAGGAAAGACTTTCCGCAAATTGGCCATACGGCAATTCTGGGAAGTTGTTACTGATCAATAACTCACTTATTACAAATATTGTTTGCACATTTCTGATATCTTAATGAATCGTAGCTTAAATTCTACTTATTATGTTTCACGGCTTCATTCGACGCGATTTTGTTTTTGTTTACATATTGTAGTTATGTCTCACGTACTGGCCCTCAACACGGATTGTTTAGAGATTTTATTCCCCGCTTTCAAAGTTTTTTTTTTATTCTGGTAACACTAGAGATCGTCCATAGTCGTTAAGTTCGTTACTATCGTACCCCCACCTCACTTCAGAGCCCAGAGGGGAGCCATCGGCCGGTCGAACTTCATTCCGTGTTTCCGTGCCGAGGCCTTCGCACGCAAACTAAAACAAGTTGCAATGGAGAAACCGAAAGCGGGTAGCGGGTAGCGGAAAAAAGCGACGAAGAAATAAAGGATTGGCGCGTCGAGAAATCATCGAAGTCTCATCTGACAGCGAGCCCTTTCTACATTGGATCGCAGCCTCAATCTGCACCGTACTGTTCCCGTTTTACATGGGTCTTGCGGATACTGTCCACCGTACTGTTCCCATTTTACATGGGTCTTGCGGATACTGTCGCATAAAAATGACAACCTCTGTACTGCACCCTTTCTACATTGGGTCTTTACACAATGGCTTAAGTGTACCCTTTGGGTCGCAGCCTCACTCTGCACTGTACCCCCTTTTACATGGGTCTTGCGGATACCGTCGCATCGGACCTGATCCCGTCGCATCAAAATGACGAAGAAGTGACGCGTGTGTGTTTACACAGTGTGACTATGCCTGCTTTAAGAAAAGAAGGGCTGGTCCGCGTCTTCTTGCTTGTGAGAAAATGCGTCGCTGCAACATCGGAGCAGAGCATCGGAGCAGATATCGTCGCATCGGAGCAGATACCGTCGCATTGGAGCAGATACCATCTCATCGGAGCTGATACTGTCGCATCGGAGCATCGGAGCAGATACTGTCACACATGTTAACATGCATCATACGCAAAACCTCTGACTAAACGAAACTTTCTGAAAAGTAGGGTAGTTCGCATTTTCTTGCCTTGGGTAAAGAAATGCGTCACCGTTACGTCTGTGCTGATACTTTCACATCAAGAACCCTGAGTTTTTTACTAAGCTACAGCTTAGCTTAGCCTTGGTTAGTTGCAAAGTGTTACAAGTTGCATATCCAAACGGAAAACTGACTAGTTATATTTTGTGCAGTGTATGCTAATTATTACAGGAAGTGTATATTATGTGCTCAAACCACCTTAAATATACTTATTACACTTACTTACTTTATTTTTATTTACTGTTGTGGCTGTACTTCTGTAATTTTGACTTCAAGTTGGGCTATTTAAACCTTTATGAAATATTAACGTTATTTTTGCTTAATCATAGCTTACGCTACACTCGGGCTAATATATTGTCTAAAAATTATGTTATAAACAGCTAGTAAATGCAGGGACATGACAAGAGTATAAATATAATTATTATGTGCTTATACAACACATTCTACTATGCTAAGCCTTGCAAAGCTTTTGCTTTGCTCTTGTTTTTAAAGTATTTTTCACATTACGAACATGTTCTTACATTATAATTCTAGAATAACATTCTAGTTTATGCTATACATATACCTAGTAGGTATTATTACTGTGTAATACACTTCTTTAATTTGAGGCAATACAGTATTCTACGAGATACGACGTGTTTACTGTGCATTATAATTCTAGAACGAACATTCTAGTTTATGCTATACAGTATTACTGTGCAATATACTTCTTTAAGTTGCTGCAGAACAGTATCCTACGAGACGCGCCGTGTTTATGTTGTTTTATACTATGCATAACCTCACTAGTTGATGCAGTACAGTGTTCTACGGGATGCGACACACAATTATTAAATAAAAATTCATATCAATAAGTATACGTTTATTTAGGATTATCACATCCATAGGACTTAAAAGTAACAAAAATCAATAAATAAATAAGTCTGAATTACACTACGTTTTATGTAACTTTTGTAGGATGCAGTATTCTACGATGTGTGTCGCTATGAAAATTAACGAAGTTTTGACACGTTTTTTTCTGCTAAATACGATATGGGTGTCTTACACCGCATTATAGGTACTATGCAAAAGTTAGGCAAACAGTTTACATTGTGCTATACTTCTCCAAGTCGGCAATTGTTATTTTTACTCCTTAATTTATTTTATTTTTAGGTACATTTATACCTCTAGTTATTAGTTATTATATGAACAAACAGTTTCTACAAAACCATAACTGTGTGCGTTTGCCACATAAATTGATATACCTATTGATCATTATTTTAACACATTATTTTTGATAATTTCGTTATCAATATCTTTAGGAGGATTGTCCGTATGATTCAAAATACCACCGAGCACCGAGCTATATGTTACTATTATTTTCAAGTTAGGAAACTGCTGGATACAAATTTTTCAAAAGTAAAGTAATGTGTCACTGACACTTCAGTCTTATACCATACTTTATTAAGTTAAAGAAGGGTAACACAAGAAAAAATATATTATGTATATTATATAAAAAATTTATTCCTGAGTTCAGATCATACAAGGACACATATTTTGTCACATGGTTAGTTTTTTACGCTGTATGCTACTCTATGTATTCTTATACGACGAGAAACGTCTATCACGATGGGTTTCTTAAGTAAATGGTAAATGTCACATTTTCAATTATTCATTGCTGATACACATTAAGTAAAACAGAGATAAGCAGAGTTACAAAAATGCAAATACACTTGGTCCGATTAATCGATTCACTTCATAATTTGGTGTGACAGCCGCTCTCACTAGGCGACGGCTTTATATTAGGAGAGTTAACTTTGAACATTGGTAGACGCCCGCGCCACCAGGTTGGAGGAGCACAGTTTGTTAGCAGTAGAAAATAGAACCATCACTGCCACCGCCGTGTGACAGTTGCGGCTACTGAGAGGAATTCAAAAAATTCAAAATTCAAAATAATTTATTCAAATATGGGTACATCAATGCACACTTATGAATGTCAAATACAGTTTTTACGAATAAATTAATACACAATAAATTAAATGTCAAAGAAAACAATATTATTAGAATGTCAAAAGGAGTAGAATTTGCGCAAATTCTTGTAGACCGGGTGCCTCATCCTAATTGCAAAAATGTTTTTTGTTTTTATTTTTATCGTAGCTGAAATTTAATTTACTTAAATAGAGACTCCAAGAAGATATGTAAGTTATGATAAAGTATCGCCATGATGACGACCAGAAATCGATATTAGTAATGCGAGCTAGTAATATAATTAAGGCTTAAGAATTCAAGAAAAATAAATGTTGGATTTTGTTTGAAAAAATCAAAGTACCTACACAATGTTTACTTAACTTAAAACTCATTGATGGATCATTAGTGTCACTGTCAAATGCTGATATCGTCATTTATTCAGTCAAATAAAATCAAGTTAACTTCAATAATTAAACAATTATATGTACAAAAACTTGGCTTAAACATTAAGCAATTCATTATTTTTAGATTAAAGATCCCTTGAGTTTTTTCAGTAATGTGATATACTCGCAAAATATTATGAATAATGCTAAAAGACAATAAGAATTTATCCTAGTGCATGTAAGCATTATATTTCTTTTTTTTTTGTGATTTATTTATTTTATTTTTTTTTTTTGACATTGTAAGTTTTAACTTCAATTTCTACCAGCTTGAATGTCCTTGCTGATGTCTTATCACACGAACTCTGCACACCCATACATTGGTTTATATGACTCAAACAACGTAGTTGGTTAGCCAAGGACCCATTTCGTTGATTTTACAGAAATAATGTCACTAATACAATACAATAACTGATTATTATGTACTAAATCTTGGATTACATTTTCTGATATGACACATAGTCACAGTTATCAGCCAGAATTACAATTATTTTTTAATGCTATTAGTGGGAGAGGCTTTTGATTATTAATTTTATTAAGTTTTTCAATATTAGTATTAATAACTTTTTTAAATAGACTGTAAACCTAACCGTATCTAACGATAGACGGACTCCACCACTAAATCCAATAAAATAATATTTATCTTATTAGTTCTTCATTAGTTGGAGTTTTTCTCGTGCTGGCGACATGTCGCAGTATCGTCCAGCACCTACACTGGGAATGTCTTCTGGGAATATTGTATCATCATACATTATGATTTTATGTACCTATATAGGTAGAAGAAGCAGCATAGATACAGATCCAGCTCTCAAATAAGTTATCATATTTTGTTAGCGTAGTATAAAAAATCTAACGGTTCGAAATTTATTTCAAAACTGACATGCTGGGATGGATGCTCAGAACATTTTAAGCTAAATGTTCACAACATGCCAACAGTCTGTGGCGGGATCGATTCGGTTATAAACATCATATAAAAGGATATACATAATTATGTATTTGTATTTTGTGAAAAATTTGTTTCACATTTCACTAATTTTCTCTGAACATCCTACAATATGTAAACAAAAACAAAATCGCGTCGAATGAAGCCGTGAAACATAATTAATGATCAAACGAACTTACCAAGTGAAGTTCGATCACAATTATGTGAACGGCTTCATTCGACGCGATTAATATATACACCCTCCCATAAATAGCTTAGCTAAGTAACCTACTTAGTACTTATATACAATGTATATAAATGCCCTAACCCTAATAATGAAATGTGAAATTGATAATTGGTAATCATAATCAATTTATGGGTAATTTTTTCCATTACCGGTCACAAAATAAGTAGTTAGTAAAACTATTGCTCTAAACAGAATGAAGTTCGACCGGCCGATGGCTCCCCTCTGGGCTCTGAAGTGAGGTGGGGGTACGATAGTAACGAACTTAACGACTATGGACGATCTCTAGTGTTACCAGAATAAAAAAAAAACTTTGAAAGCGGGGAATAAAATCTCTAAACAATCCGTGTTGAGGGCCAGTACGTGAGACATAACTACAATATGTAAACAAAAACAAAATCGCGTCGAATGAAGCCGTTCACATAATTGTGATCGAACTTCACTTGGTAAGTTCGTTTGATCATTAATTTTATCACGCGTGTGAGGTGCCTAATACACTAGAGCCCTACTACGCTAGCGCCAATGCCACACGGTCGGAATCTGGACACATTACGCGGATTCCTCGCCATGTTTAGTGCTAATCCATGTACTCGCGCGGGAAAACCACGAAAAACCTGCGGCTATATAACTGTGAGATACTGGCCTAATGTGTCAGTTGACTAGAGCGATAGCACTTCGCAGGGAAGATATTTGGAGCTACGTAAAATGTTTCGTTTGGTAAGTAAATGGTTTTTAAATTTTTCAAGATACAACTAAAAACTTTGTTGAGATGTGAAAGTATCTCATTACTTTCAATTACCTCTAATACCTATAAGTGAGTACGTATGTTAGGTATTATTATTATTTTTTATTTCTTTTTGAAGTTTTTATTTACAATACTTAAAAGTATGTTAGTTAGTTAATTCTTCATGTTGAAATAGCTCTACTGGTTTGAGTGATATTTGTAATGGACAAAGCTTACAACCCGGTCTCACAATATCTGTGCACCTCGCTGGAATGCGTATAGCCTTAATAGTCACACTGTCGCACGGGGAGTGCGACTATATAAGGCTATAATATATGTAAAAAAAACTTAACTTATGTACTTTAACTTCCCCTAATATATATAAGGCTACATATAATATATATATAATAGACTATATAAGGCTATACGCATTCCAGCGAGGTTCACAGATATTGTGACCGGGTTATATATCCTTATTAACACCTTACTTTTATCTTATCTTACTTTTCTGCCGGTAAAATTATTCGTTACACGGGAATACTCACGTCAAATTGAGTCGTTTATTGCGACTACTAGTTTAATCACATTCGAGACGCGACCGCGAGAGCGTCGCGCTTATAATAATCCTGAAGAAGATTATCGAATCGAAAAATCATCGAAAATAGTAAAATTATTCTTGTAGGATAGAGGGGTAATCCGCGGGGCGTAGCTAGCAACTTTATCCCAATGATTTTCGTATTTCAATTTACAATCCAGACTCCAAAAAACTAGCAATACAATACAACAACCCGAAATCTTGGTGAACTTTAAATTAGAAAGTTTTCTTTTCAACCAAGTTTATTATTCTTCTATTTGTGTTTATGTGCATACTTTTTGGGATAATTGGCAAACATTTTTTGGATCAGTTCTAAATATGAGTTTAGTTTAGATTTTTTATTCGATATTTTCGTATTGATGTGACCAAAAATGTATGGCTTTTTTACATACCTACTTCTAACAAGAGAAGAAAGGCAAGAAATGTATAGTAATTTTCATTATTTTCATCTTGACAAAGCTTCGGCTTTGTAAAGTAATTACTCGTAATAAGCTATTTAAAAGTATGGAGGTAATGAACAGACCTTGTTAAAAGGTTACCAGTACCCCACTAATTGAACACCTCGAGAAGTATAGAAATTTTATGCACATCAAAAAGTACTTATGTAATAGAACTTTTAGAGTACTTTTGATGTTTATGAGACTACTACGAGTATGTTTAATTATAAAATGTTCTTTTCCTACAGTTTGTCATCTTCTCCGTCATAGCTGCGTCGACAGCAGCACCAGCTCCGAAACCCATCGTCATCTTCCCTCAGCCAGTGGTCCAGCATGCCCCCCTGATCCACCACGCGCCCCTGATCCACCACGCGCCTGTGATCCACCACGCCCCGTTAGTGCACCACGCGCCTCTATCTGTGTCACACGTGAGCACGTATGTGCACCATTCACCGGTGCGGTCGGTTGTGCATTCACCTTATTATTTCTAAGCCAAAAATAAAAATGTAATTTAATTTTAATTGTGGTTTTATTTTGTAGTTCGTTAGATTTTACCTGTTCATTATGAGAGTAACCCTCTTTGCGTACTTCCAAAATTATAATACCGTCTTTTGACTATTAGGACTCTCGACCTAAAGTCCCTTGGCTGTGAGAGAGATCAAGGCGCTGAGAGCGCATCACTAGCCTGTTTCAGCGAGAGTAACTCTCTTACCTACTAATTGGCACAAAAATATCATCAGTCATTCTAAATATTACGAGTATCTACGCACAGCTAGACAAAACCTCAAAAACCTCTTCAAAACTAAAGACCTCTCCCTTCTCTTCAAAGAAGGGAGAGGTCTTTCTTCTTCTTTCGGTTTCTCTTAAAGACCTCTTCTAAAGAACGCCACAAGACACGATCTTCCGCATTAGGCACAAAATTTGACAACGAGAATTTGCTACTACGGTTTCGTCTTTTTCTTATCGGGTTAGTGGTTTAACTTCCAGATATAATGTGACGAACGTTGTAAAGTGTGTTCAATAACTACTTCAAATGCTCGGCCTACTTTTATTGTTAGATACGCCAGTAGCTCAATAATAACTAATTAATAATACCTTACAAATGTACAAGCACGTGCAAATCAACTTGTACTGTACGAATTCATACGATAACTTATAACTACGCATAAAACGTACAAATGTCACGCATTACCAGTACTGGCGTAATAAAAACTTTTTGATGTACAAACTCAAAGAGTACGCAGGAGACTAAACGTGACATTTTGGCGCCTAGTCATTCACTCGCTTATTATCTCACATGTGCGTATTAATTTTCTTGCTATATTATTTTTCATAGCAAAACCCGGTATCCAATATGAAGGTATACTTTTATCACAAAAAACGAACGATATTATGAAATTTTCTGTAACACGATATCGCATTTTATTCTCTCAGATATATTAAAATGTTCGCTCTCACCTTCAGGTGAATATGCGCCTGAAACTTTCGCTACCTACTTTTATCTTTCACAGCACAATAAAATTTAAAAAATAAATAAATACTTTAAATACTAGTACTAGTATATTGTTATTCTTATTATAATTATATCGAATGTTATTAAAACAGTAATTATATGGAGGCTATTTACAATTTTATGGAAATACTTTTACATGGAAAATTACCAGTTTCTACAAAAGTGGCGCCTTACAAGACGAAAGCAATTCAACCAAAATATGCCTATATTCTTTAGAAAAATTGTAATGTTAAATGTAACTCACATTTTTTATGACACAGTAAAAAATAATGTTTTGTGCACTATAAAGCAATTTCTAAATACCGAAATATTTTTCTATTAACTAAGTTTTTTTATGGCCCCAGGAGAATAAAATGAGTATTTCTAACGCCAACAAACCACTTTTGTGATTCGTCCCTTAGGCAGGGTTGTAATTTTAACGCTATTAAGAGGCTTACAAAAAAAGATCCATGATAAAGTTTCTTTGTATTTAAACTTTTCGTCATCATTATTATTACCGTTTTACATCGCAGCGCGGGTGAAACTGCGGACTGCTGCTAGTATATACATATCTATACTACTAATCAAGTGAAAAATCGATACTATAAATAGGCATACCGATAAGTACCTACAGGCCAAGTAACTAGGCTCTAGTATATCAATATAATAATTATGTGAAGTTTCATACAAAACCGGTACTTACTCGTACATGCTAACTACAGATTTATTTACACTTAGTTATTCACGATCTAGGCCACCTTCGTAGTTCTCTGTAGGTATCTCACGGAAGGTCCTGGGCCCTAGAAAGGGTGTCAAGTCTCATGACGTATGACATCTTCATAAATCCTCTTATCTTGATGCACGAATGTACCTACTATTGAGAACAAAACGTAAAAGAAATCTTGGAGGATAACTGAAATGAGTCTGGGAATACAGGACGGTGGTTTAGGCAGTTTTAACGTGTAATTAACCTATTTTTACAGTAGTTTGGGTTTAGTGTCACTAATCAGATCTAAATTAGACGTAGCTCAAAGGATCAGCAAGCTGAATAGGAAACATCTAGCCTAAAAGCTTATAGAATTAGAATGCTGAAGAAGCAAAATGCTGTTCAATGGTCATATCTGTAGAAAAATAGACAACGTTGGACATATGGGTCTAGAGTGAAAATATTAAAGTGAGTAGAGTAGGACGTCCAGCGCTCGATTTCGAAATGGTGTATTGAGATTATCATAGGCATTGATGTACCAATATAATAAAATTCATTAAAATTCACCTACATCTTACAGTCAGGTTTCTGTTTTATTATAAACTACCTGTGCCACGCGGTTTTACCTGATCAATGTTGATGAAATTCAGCCTACATGTTCTAGGGCATAAGCTATCTCTATTCGTAATTCAATTATTCTACTAAAACAAAAAGGTCAAAATCGGTTTAGTAACGGAGACACGTGGTAGTAAACACACATACTTTCACATGTTTAATGTTAGAGGATAAATGATACCTAATTAAATTGGTCCACGAAATTAGTATCTAACTACGAGTACCTTTCCCGTAAATCAAGATAAGTTAGAAAATGAAGCTATTACCATAAAAAACGCACTGAACACAGTTAAGTGCATTTATGTACAATTAATTATAGCTCAGGGTTGCGCGATCATGACCGCGATCTACCATCGCCTTATTGTTGTGACATTGACTTTATAAGATCCGATGGGAGCACTAGGGAGGGGACACGGGGTCGGAGAAAACACGATCTTTTTCAAGACTGTCACCTTAAACTTCCACATACATGAGAAGCACGATTTGAGGAGGGGGGACACCTTATGTCGGTAATTGCATAAAACTGACGATTCAGAAATTGATATTGGTTGAGCAAATACATCCAAACCATCCTAAAATTCATGTAAATACAAATTACACATGTAAAAATTTACTGGCCTGAAATTATTTTTGTTGCATTACAAAACAAAAACAAAAAACTTCAGCAATTATGCAAAACTATAAAGTCCCACTCTTACAAAAACATATTGGAATAGTATCTCTTTAGCAAATAACAATATTTACACCAGTGCATTGTTTATTTTTTAATTTGGTGGTTAATATGATTATAAAAGTATTTTGTCTCACATATGAATAAAGCTCAAGACCAAGACTACGACACGTGTCATAATAAATAGTTTTCCATCTCTATCTCGGAAATTTTAAGAGTTATTTCTACGTAGAGGCGACCTTGATAAGGAAACTCATTATGAACGATCTAATACACAACGTCCCAGCGATCCAAAGCGATAGTTAAAGGCTATGGGAAATCGATTATAAGAATAAACTGTAAGCTAATAGTCTAATAGCAGTCGACTACTAGAATAAACTGTGGACAAATAGTGTCTTTTAATGATTTAATGGAGCTTTTAAACTAAGTCATATCGTTGATGTAAAAGAAAAACTTTGAACATTTTGTTATCGCATAGGTAGATAGGTAGTTTATCAGAATAAAGCCAAAAATCGATTTTACAACTTGTGTAAATGAGCCGTTTTCGAAATAATTCAGTCATGCGATAATAAAATGAATAGAATTTGCATTATACCCAACACTAAACGAATCTGAGCATTGGCTAAAACATTTCCTATTAAGGACCTGCCATTTCTCCTAGAAAGAGCGTGAGTCAAGCATCGATCTAGGTGGAGTCAAGCAAGAGATACTGATGCCGCGCCATACACTGCAGTCTATCAAGCAAATTATGTATATCCGATAGTTTTTCCTTGTTTCTACACATAAAACTCATCGGCTTGACGTCAAATCTTTCATCACGCATCAATTAACTGCATTATGCGGAAGACATAATTAACATCAGTTTATTACAAAACACCTCTATTGTTTGTAGCTCTGTGGCGAAAAAAGGAGCTTATAAGTCGGGCCGGCCCGCCCGTGACACATACCTACAGACTGACACCCTGAGACAAGATGACTCCTTGCTTTTTACTGGTGAGTTTATTTTTGAAATCTTTTATCATAATTTCGACTCAAAAATTTACTAAAAGTTGCGTTTTTTTTTATTCAATTGAGTGACACAAAACAAACTGAACAAACGATAGAAACTAGCAATGAATAATAATTCCTGTAAAACACACGAAGTGTACTTAAAGACTCCACTTAAAAAATGAACGTTACTTAGATGCGCAGTACAAAATGAATGTGAAACACGATCACGTCACTTAGCTTTAAGAGGCGTTTGTAAAGCTAGAAGTGTTGATGCTCGCCCACTTGTGTAGGCTTAGAGTGCCCTGCTTCAACTCCCACCTTTTCGTTGTTTTGTTATTGTTGTAACTCGCGTAATTTTCCATTATAAATACTATCCTGAGATCAAAATACGCGTTCTTGAAAATACGTCAGATTCAGATATATTTATTGAACTACTGATAAATTGTAATTTAACGTAATGACGTAATTTGTACGTAACTACTTGTTTCCTAATTGTGTCAAAAATCGATTAATGTAACATGAATTAGGAAATTAGATCGCTATTTTGAATAAATAGTTTCAAAGTCGATAATATCATTATAAATAGGTACTCACATTTTTTTAAATTCATTGATAATGGCCACATCGTTGAGTGAATGACTCCCGTCTTACCTAAAACGGCAGATACGAGTAATTTCCTTCAATTACAGATGCTTTATAGAACCGTGTCAAGGTGGAGACGCATCGGAAATGCATCAGTGTTGTAACTCCGCTGCCCATATATGGGTACAACTTGTTTACTTGACTGACGAGTGACAATTATGAAAGTGGCTCTTAAAAAGAATTACTACTAAGAATTGTAGTATGTAATACGTATGTATGGTGTGTAGTTCGCGTATTTACGGACTTTTAATATAAAAATACTGCCTGCTAGAAAAATATCTACTGATCTTAAAACGGTTGAACATAATTACTTTCTTTAACCATAGACACGAACACTCTTAAGTCACATTTTAAAACAAAACAAAGCGCATTAAAAACGGTCTATTTTTTGGAAGCTAAAACATACACACAGATCCACGCATCAAGCTCATAGCACTCCTCTTTTTATAAAATATGATCATCATCATCATCAGCCTATTGGATTTTTCTCTACTGCTGGACATAGGCCTCTCCTAAAGAACGTCACAAGGCACCTCTTTTTACGCCACTGGTTAAAAGTAAAAGTTCATCATTCATCATATATTCTAGAAAATGTCATTCAGCTGCTTTCAGCGCTTCAGTGGTCTCTCAAAGCGAGTGAGATGAAAGGATCCACTTAGTATGGGCTAACAATAGGTAGCTGCAGTGCAATATTACGTGAACTTTATTGCAAGAAAATCATTAGTGGGATATAGGCAAAGAGACAGTCCCAATATTTACAAATAATTATACTTACTAAAAACTGTTCCTGACGTAATAAGTCTCAAAAACCTGTTCTCTACTCACAAACCTGATTAAGAGTTTTTTTTTCGGTTTTTCAGAAACTATGTTTAACACTGGTTCTGATGTTAAGTCGGTACAAACCAATTTACCTTTTATACTTAGACTTAACGATAATACAAATATTTGAGTCATCCAATTTTCTTAATTTCTGCTAAGCATGTGTAAATCGTGTTAAAGTAGCTTTCATAACATTTGCGCCCTAACTTATAAAAGCTACTTAGATTAACAAATGTTATTAAACTTTTGCGCAATACAAAGATACGAGTAAAGTGCGCAAAACTGTTACGTTTAAAAGTAAGAGCATTAGCTTTGTATGTATCTTGGTCACTGTCCACGATGTTTCAATGTCACCATGTCAGTCGTATAGACACGTGTCGGAAAGTAGGTCGGTACTCGGTAGGATGTAAGCCTTATTTTTGTGCCTAGGCCACGCAAGAAACTGATTCATTAATTTAAGTGGGAGCGGACGGAAAAAGTGGAAATACGTGTATCGGGCGATGTGTGACGTGTGAAGGTTTTAATAAATACTTGTATCAGGTACTGTGAAATAGAGCGATGGTTTTGCTTGGAAGTTTACAATAACAATAAATAATTTATTTACACTAATATTAGAAATAATTGTATTTTTATATGTTTGTAATGAATATACTCAAAAACTGCTGGACTGATTTAAAAAAATCTTTCACCAATATAAAGCTACATTATTATCGAGTAACATATGTATGGCTATATTTAATACCCGTGCGAAGTCGGGGCAGGTCGTTAGTAGCTATATATAGAGGTATAGACAAAGCTATAGTGATAAATAAATTCAGAGAACAGTATGTAGTCATTAGTTTAATTATTTAAAACAGCTACCACAATCAAACGAAAGCTAAACTAGGCAGAGTCTATCTCTAAACATTGGTTACAACTCTCGCTGTTGTACTTGTAAACTTGTAAGCAAACCTACTTACCACCTGTTTTCAGTTTTCGTTTTCCTATCTACAAAAACATAAAACCACTTCGTAATTAGAAGTTATCTAAATTATTTAATCGTGCTCAGTTTTACAAAACTTCGACCTAACATTTCAGTTTTTACAGCACTTGTAATTTACTATACGAGTACCTACGGCATCCAGACACACAAAAATTTGATATTCTCTGCCAACGCCCTCCTGCCCTCCATTTTATAATTAAGTACCAGACCCATCGCATTAAACATTTATTTATAGCTTTACATTATTTTAAATCTAAACTAAATAAGTAAGGTTAGCTCATCAATAAACGTCATGTAACATTCATCACCGTTAGATTGGTGTTTAAAATTTTAGACTAAATTACTGGCCCATTCAATTTACTAAGTATATTTTTAAACTTGTCATTTTGAGCTCCCCAATAAATCACCCACTAAGCGTCTGGTTGGAATCAAGGGTATCTAAATATGGGTACTGCGTAGATCTCAAGATCTTTTTTATTAAATAATGTTTATCAATTATACCTACTGTGCCGTCTGGTGTTTCACTTTTTGTCCTACAGAAATCGTAATTTTTTCAGGACAAAAACTAATCTATGCCTTATAGCTATAAAGCTATTATCATAAGTTTCATCCACATCCATTCCCTCGTCTCTGCATGATGAAGTATCGAACGTCCAACGTACAAACTTTTACATTAAAATGAATTATTTGTAGCTAAACCAATTTTTTGGTTTATTATTTTGGTTTGGTTTTTTATACTTAACGTTTCAACGTTGACCGTGTTCCTTATTTTACTTAACGTTTCATGTAATCCTGATTGTAGTTATCTAAAAAAATTTGTAAAACCTATTTTAAAGAGAAAGTACTTTGTAAAAACCTACTTGTAGCTGTAACAAGTTCAAGCTAACTGTCACAATCCCTTTTTATAGCCGATCCGTAACTTTGTAACTTTGTAGCAACGTCAGCAAGCTTACAAGGGATTTTCTTTAAATAATTGTTGGTGCATTAAAAGTTTATGGACCAACTCGATGAAAACAAACCAGAGACACAAAATATAGTATATACCTAGTAGTATTTTTTTGTTTGTTGGTAAGCGACGTTACGGTCGAAAATGAAGCACGCAAAGATACCTATTCACTCTGACCTTGAAAAGCCCAAGATTGTATCTCTTAGGAAATAAGGAAGCCGGCAGTTTATTCCATTCCCTGGCAGTATGGATCAGAAACGTAGATTCCAACGTTTCGTACGAAAAAGTACCACGATAGTATTCTGGGCCGTTCGAGATTATCTCTATCACTCTTACTTTCATGACATTTCTAATGAGAGCGACAGTGACCGAGATAATAAATATGTCACTCGCTAAAATAGGGCCCTTGAGATCGCTTTTATCGGATATGAGATATTTTCACCTGCCACTGTCATTATAAAAGAGGATATAAAATAATTTCGAGAGAGCCGAAACCGCCATTGGCCACTCAACTTGATAAATTATTTTCAACTTCCCTTAAGTGGAGTCGGGCAGCCTTCGAATGATAAATCACACAAATAGTTGTCAAAGTGAGTGTGTGTAGTGTGTAGGGATGTGTTTACTCGTATCTTATTCGTAAATTAACGACTTTAGATGTTATACACGAAAGTAGTTCAATAAAGCTAATGTGTTCTTAACAGTAACGGGTTCGGTAATATAAGACGGGTAAAACCGCAAGGCACAGACTGTAGCTCATATACCTAACAAATAGTAAATATAGTTTTAGCTTTAATTAAGTAGGTGAGCATTTTATCAACCAGACCAACATCTTAGTAAAACTTAGTCAAGCAAAGCTTTTTCTATCAAAGGCTTCTATATAAGCAACTTGAGCTTTCCTTGCAGTTTGTAAGGCGATTTAAAGCCGGGTCCAGATATGTATCATTTGCCCGATCCGATCACCGGGCAAATGATACATGGGTCGGGCCGTATCGTAACGGCGTATCGAGATCTCCTATCATGATACGTGTATCATCACCCGTCCACATATGCGATCATGATACGCGTCAGCGATACGGATACGATGATCGGATCGGGCAAATGATACATATCTGGACCCGGCTTTACGCTTCTGAAACTTCATTGAACCAATTCTGTTAGAATACGTCTGTTTTATTCTAGTATTTTATTGAATACTAGCGACCTGCACCGGCTTTGCACGGGTATAAAATATAGCATAAGTTACTCAGGGATAATGTAGCAATCTAATGGTGAAAGAATTTTTGAAATCGGTCTAGTAGTTTTTGTGTTTATTCAACACAAACATACAAAAATACAAATCTTTCCTCTTTATAATATTAGTATAGACTAGCTGTATTCCGCGGTTTTGCCCGTAACCTTGCGTAAGTTTCAGGATGATTTGTTAAGTAGTTAAGTTTTGTTAGCGTAACTAACAAAATTACTTTGATATTTATAATATTAGTTAGGAGAAGATAAAGTTTTGACGACCAGTTTAGCTCAATGGTAGCATGACTGCCTTATTAAGCAAGTGGTCCCGGGTTCGATACTCGGCAGATGCAGATGCTTGAATGTTGAATTCAATTATCTGCTCTAAGTCTGGGTGCTAATTACCCTCGTCTTTGAGTGTGTCATGGCGTCCCTGACAGAGGGGAACTTAGTGGGGAGTTATGAGTGTAAATAGTCCTTAAAATTAAATAATAATCCTCCTAATACATATTTTAAACGCGAAAGTTTGTAAGAATGTATATTTGTCGCTCTTTCACGCAAAAACGGCTGAATGGATTTACATGAAATTTGGAATGAAGGTTGTTCATGGTCAGGATTAACACATCATGGTCAGGCTACTTTTTATCCCGGAAAACTCATGTTAACTTTTTGATCGCGAGTGAAACCACGGGGCGCAGCTAGTAATAGATATTTTTCGAAAACCTTATATAAGTAGTACTGTAGTACTAGGTGTCAATAACCCTACCAAAGTACGTGTTTAGGTAGGGGTATAATTATTTAGGTAAATGTGGTATAAGTACGTATTTTCAATCAGACACTATTGAATTCGGAGTAAATTAACTTCTGCCCATGCGTAAAGCACACTATGAAACAAGGTTTCGACTTGCAAGAAACTTGCACAAGTTTACCTCAAGCAAATTCTTGCCAATATTAATAAATCGTAGCAATATTACGCTTTAAAGTTACCAGCTTTGGCACTTGCTGAAATTCATACGTGCAATAAATTGCGAGAAGTTCTTGCAAGTCCAAACTCCGCTTAACAGTTATATAATCAAGTCTAAAATCCATAGCAAACAGGAATCTTATTCGAAATTCCTCATGTAACGAGGAAACTTGCCAGATTCAAGCCACAGCTCATAATTAGGGCCAAACCGGCAGGTTCAACGCCTTTAGGTCCTAGTTTCAAACAAGGGATAGGTCTTAGGTCTCGAAGGAAAGACATTTTCAACTCTAAGTATAGAGTTTTTATGTAGTTTTTATTTCGTCGTAGGTTTTTGGCCTTCTGTCTTTAAAAAAAAATGCTGGTTGGTTTGTCGTACTCGTATAAACTGGATAACTAGGTCTAGGAGCAGATGTTTCAATGATGAATTTAAATGTCTGCTCTGGCTCTGGGTGTTAGTTGTCCTTGTCTTTGTGTGTATTCCATGGCATTCTCGACGCAGGTTATCCTAGTGAGGAGCTACGTAAAACGTTATTTATTTATTTTGAATCTAGTTTGTTATATATTTTCTTTTCTTCTTTTTCCAGTTACTAGGAGTGCTAACCCTGGCCTCCTCATCTCCTCTACCAGGCATCCACTTCCACTCAGACTACCACTCCGACTACCACCCTCTGCACCACGACGTACACCCCTCCGCGTTTGTTCACCCCGTCCACGCAGCGCCGCTCCACAGCGTGTATGCGGTACCTGTGGCGCACACTGTTCCGCTGCCGATCGTTCATCACTCTCCAGTGGTGAAATATAAAGTTAAGACGCATTATCACGTTTTTGGTTGAATAAATCGATTTTTGTGTTCTAGATTGTTTTACTTTTATAAAGTAAAGCCGCATTAACATATTCTTGGTTGATTAAATTGATTTTTGTGTTCTTGATTGTTTTATTTTTTGTCAAGCCCCTTTATACTAGAGCAAATTATTTTTCCTTGCATTGGACAAGGCCAAATAATGAGAGCCAACCACCGAAGTCGGATTATATCGAACCGCCCCAACATCACATTTGTATCAAAACCGCGGAAGCCGAAATCCGGGGGGGTATATACTAGATCGATGGAGCCAACCAACTTTTACTAGCTAGAGAGGCACCAACATTAAAGAAGAAAACGCACAAGGATACAAAACAGTGAGTACCACAACCAATGGCAGGAGTTAATAACACCATCAGGCGTTTCTTTTGTATTTAGTTATATTTCTGTGAAAGCTTTTATTTAAATTACAATGTAGGTAATTAATTATATGTAACTATGTTTGTTCGAGTGGAATCTTGCAACTCAATTTTGAACCAATTCCCGATGTCCGATCGAGCTGTTTGGTATACGTGTGTAACTCTGATAACAATGAAATAAAAACTGATTTTGAAAAAAAAAAATCCCATTAACTTAATAACATAAATATCAAACACGCTGTGTTTTTTTCCTCACGAAAATTGTGCCCTGCTTACATAACATCAGCGCCAGTGAATCAGGTGCCAAACAAACAAGAAGGATGCGTGATCTTCATCTCGTACTCGGATGATGGATCAGCCGAGGCACGCCGAGGTAACCGTTTGTGTTCTGCCGTCTTGATCTAGGTCAAGTAGGATCAACATAAGTAGGAATCTGTGTCATCTCAGATTGGACGGATTAGTATATTGAGAAAGGGTTGCCCTTGGAAAAAGGAAAAAAACTTGAGAGGTTTTTTTTGCACTGACTTTTGTATTGTACTCTTACTTGTACTAAGTTTGGAGTTAATGCATTTATTGTAATGAAATTTGAAAGTTTTTATCGCAAATTGATGAAAAGCAAATCAGAGGAGGATGGTTGAGTTCTTAAAGTTTTTGAGTACCTACCCTAACATAATTTAGACTTGTTGTATAATTACTAATAGGCTTTTATTTATCAATTGATCGATGATTTTTAAATTAACAGCTGAACCATAGAATTTGGTTAAAAGGTATTTAATATTTTCAATCTACTATATTGTATTGACTGTAAAATGCATAGGTATTATTACTCGCAATCAATTTACAAAACGGTCCATCCCAAAACAATTACTTAAGTTCAATCAAGTTCTCAATTTATAGGTACTCACTTCAGTTTCAATCAAAATTTTCCCAATTTCAATTAACCAAAAAATGCAATCAGCATTTCGAAACAAATTTTAACTTAAACAAGCAAACTATAGGTGATAGTAAAGTTATAAAGTTATACCAATCAGCAAACAAGTCTTAACTTCCACAACATGAATTCCTTCAAGTTTCCAAGTGCAATCGAAAACTTAAGGTTCATCGGCTCCCAATCTGACGTAGGGCTCCGAGTTTGATTTAATTATCTCAGCTGACAGACAACGATTCTGTACAAGTGTGCACGTATTAGCAGTAGGAGCTGTTGCTGTGTGGGGCTTGCCACTTGATTCATACGAGTTTACGTAAGCAAGTAAGCTTGTAAAGGTTTATTACTGTTATTGTATAGAGTTATTATGAAAGAGCATGCTAAGCCAAAAAGGGCTCATGGTAGGTACTCTTCATTTTAAACAGTTTTTAGTACGGGACTTATCCTGAAATCGAAAAACAAATAAACCGTTCCATAGGAAATATCAATGACACTCAATAAGACGTATGAAACGGCTGTTTTTTTCATAATTTTAGGGTCGGTCTCATAATCTCTTATCTTCCTTCAGAAACTACTTCTCAAATCAAAATAAGAGCTTTTATCATCTCAAGAAGATTGTAAGGAAACCGAAATAAAAAGGTCTGTCACCACATACTGGGTATTTTCCAGCGTTGCCTTACTGATTCTAGTATTTATACGGATCTTCGTTAAAAACATGATTGTTCGAAGAGAGTCGTTGATCGAGAACTAATCGCATTATGCAAAGTAATTTTCGATTAAATTGCTTGTATTTTTTTTAAATGTTTTGAAGGAAGTTTTATTCAGGATGACTAACTCTTCATAAAAGTATTTCTTGACTATTATTTTATGCTTCCTTCGTTCAGGTGTAAAATAAACTTGATTTTGACCAGCTTAATGTGGATGCCTATGTACGCATGTTTAGCAGTATTGTGACAGTCACTTCTAAACTGTAGTAGACTCTTTTGAAGGTAGAAAAACACTTGACAACTATGACTGAGAGAGAGAGAGAGAGAGAGAGAGAGAGAGAGAGAGAGAGAGAGAGCTGAGAGCAACATCTTCTTGGTAACCGTTTTATTATAATAGATACTCGTAGGTATAAATGTAACTATTAGGTATCCAAGTATAGTATTATTTATTTTTCCAATTTAAGTAATCATTCTTAGTACTAAGAGCAAATCACTTACAGTCACCTCTCTTTACAAGACTAGTACTTAGTGCTCATCTGGTACTCATTTCATTGTTTCTGATTTCAGTACTCAATCTATTGTATTGTATCCATCTAATTTCTTTCTCAAAACATAAAGTAACCATACTAATCCCTGTTACTGAAGCAATAAAACGTCTTTATCGTAAAGGTTACAATGAGAATATTCAATTAAAACTGATTAGCATCGCGACTGTCGACTCAGGACGGGGAGTCCTAGTTGGTACAAATATGATGATATTATGCCGTTATAATGCGGTTGAGGGAAATTGGTCCCTGCATGCTTTCATTATGTTTTGTTGAAAATATATTAAGTTTTTGTTGTTTACACTATAAGCATAGAATAAAGTAAAAATAAATCATATTTAACAACTGATATTATTCTATTGGCTGCAAGTTTTAACCCATTTGTGTATTTTCTTTTTTCGATTATTCGTATTTGTGTGCAATGAAAAATTTATTTATTTGAATATTGTTTAAAGTTTTTGCAAGCTTAATTCGAAAGAATGATTACTATCTCCAAGACTTCTTATTTATTACGAATCTCCTATTGATTAAAAAAGTATGTTATCCTAAAATTGGATGATAAATTACGATCTCATCCTTGAAATATAACAGCGTTTTTATTCGCGATGAGAAACAGATGTCTGGGGAAACACTTTTTCTTACAAATATTTTGTGTTGTCGCCGCGTCCTTGATTTATGTGATACTTTTTGTCGCTTATTTATAATCTGTTTTGGAAAACTATCTTATTTACCTGCAATATTAACTTTTTTTTCTTATTATTTGTCGATTAACAATTTATTTTTTGTAGTTATGATAGTTAATTAAAAGTATCAAAATCATAAGGTGGATTTAATACTAAGTTAGCTCTGATTTTATCATGGTAATTAGATGAAATATTTAACAAAGAATAGTTCTTAGATAAGAGCACTATCTCTAAATCTTTTTACCCGAAATGGTTCACAAACTGTAACTTGTACAAATTACCTCGTCAGTATAAAGACAAATTTTATCATTGAAAGTCAAAGTCGAGTCTGATTAAAGACTTCAAAGCGTTAAGGTCACAAACGTAGACGAATAACGTAGGACCAGTTAAACATCTTCTTTTGATAACAATGGTATGATCAGATAAAAATTAAATCTATAGATACTACTAAAAATCCCCGTCTAAATAAAAAAACAGATATAAAGTTTGCATATTAAAATTTGTAGATAGTAATCTCCGAGACAACTGGTCCATTCTTTCTAAATGTTTTGTTATTTAAAAGCTACTCTATCAATTACTGCTAACATACTGCTATAACATACATGAGCTCCGCTTCGGGAACAAAGTCCCGGGCATCGGCTAGTCTAAAATAAACTCTGATAAATTATGACATTTTGACCTGTAATAAAAATTACGAATACTATTATTATGATGACTATATATTAACACCACTAAACAGCAAGTTCTAACATAAAAGTTAAGGTTTTATTAATTTTATCAGTTGTTTCAAATCCAGTTATGTTTTCATCCCAGGTCAGGTGAAAAGGAATGTGAAAAATCGTCAACTTGAGAAAGCGTCTCGAAGCTTTCAGTCTGGAAGCCTCTCATTGTGTTATTTTACGAAGACTATAAATTTCGTCAGGTAATTAATGGGTTGATTATTTTTGTTACGTCGAGATAGCACTAGATTTTAACTGTGTTTTAAATAAAAGACTTGGACATTTTTAACCAACTTCAAAAAAGGAGGAGGTTATCAATTCGACTGTATGTTTTTTTTTTATGTTTGTTACCTCATAACTTTTGACTAGGTGAATCGATTTTGATGACTCTTTTTTTATTAGAAAGCTGACGCTTTCCATTTGGTCCCATTTCAATTTAGTCCAGTTCTGATAATGGTATCCATGAGAAAACCATAAAATTCAAGACTTATATTATAAGTCTTGAATTTGCATTAAGTACGTGCGCGACAAATAGATGAATAACTCAATAGTCGGTCTTTTGAAGTCGGTTTTTGTTTTTTTGTTTTTTGTAAAAATAATTATTTGTTACTATTGTTTGTTTTATGAATTACGAGTAGTTTTCATAATACGACTTGAGGACATTTATTAGAGTTTAAAATGACAAGTATTTCAAGAGAGCTAGCTGTACTTACATGTATAGCAGTGGTATCTATTATTAAACAAATTCTGTAAATAAATATAAATATTTCTGAATTTGAATCTGAACATATTTGTTTAGATGAAAAACTAGGAATTTCAGAAATTCCCTATTAGATTGGTGAATTATGTTTTAATTTCATTAAATTGATGGCAGAATTTCTATTACTAAAATTATTTGAAAAACCTATACCTACTTACTTATCTATCAAAATAAAATACGATTTAAAAAAATGCAACAACTGATTTTCATAAATGAGTATACTCGTAACATACAGCCAATGATCCCTCTACCTTTCAGCCAGATTCGGACCTGGATTCGACAAAGAACATATAAACTACACCAAGAACACTGGGCAAGTACACAAGATTGTAGGCAGTCAAAGGAGGCGCTCCCGGAACTGAACCCGAGAACCTCCCGAAAGCTCCTCAATCTCAAACGGGACAAGCTCCGACTTTTCGTCGGCATAGTCACCGGTCACTGCCCACTAAACAAACACCTGTTTACCATAGGTGTCACAGACAGCCCCCTATGCAGGGGATGCATGGAGGCAGAAGAAACGGCCAGGCACGTGCTCCTGGAGTGCGATAGCGTGGCATCTCAAAGAGCGAAGTTCCTGGGAGCACCGGGAACCCTGCGGGAGGCCTGCAGCGGGACGCGCAAGCTGCTGGACTTCCTGGAGGACATCGGGTGGCTGGAGTAGCTGCCGTCACCCGTTCACGCAAAAAGGGCCGATCACCGGCCTAGTTGCGGAAAAGAGCCCGCTCACCAAGTAACATACAGTCATGTAACTGCTCAAATCTAAAAACTTTACAGAATTTATAATGCAAGTTTTTTTCATATTGTTACTGTTCAAATAGTATATTTTTCATATTTCAAGCCACTTTATACCAAACTGCAATTCTCGCTAAACCCACCATACGAAGGTTCTCATGTTGCACGTTGGCAAATACTAGATTTATTACTCGCTACACCAGATACTGCCTAGCCTAGACCGTAGACCACTATAAAAGGACTAACTCGCCGATCCGGGCACAGTATTACCGCTTTACACATACCAGAACACATACCTGTGATACAATGTTGAAGCTGGTAAGAATTTCGCGATTAACATTGATTTAGTTTTTAGAGTTCAATTAAGTGAGAATTTATACGGATTCATTCGTTTTTTCAAGTTAAAAATTTAGTGACAATTTATACGGATTCTTTAGTTATTTCAAGTTGGGAATTTCGTGAGAATTTATTTGAATTTGATTGCGTTGAATTGCTACTGTAATGGTAGATGACACACGCTAGTAGGATCTAGGTGTTTTATATTGTATATAGATAATTATTGTTTGAAAAGATTGCGTTTAATATTAATTAGATTTATTTGACAAAGTAATTTGTTTTAATGAGTTTAAAAGCTAAAAACCAGTTTAAATAGTGCCTACCACGCTTTGTCCTATATTCGTCTGTTTTGTTCACTACACTAATCCTACTTATATTATAAACGCGAAAATTTGTGAGTATGTTTGTTGCTCTTTCACGCAAAAACGGCTAAACGGATTTACATGAAATTTGGAATGAAGGTTGTTTATGGTTTGGATTAACACATAGGCTATTTTCTATCCTGGAAAACGCGGGTGAAACTGCGGGGCGCAGCTAGTATTATTATAAATACGAAAGTTTATGTGTTTGTTTGTCTTTTACTAGACCGAAATGAATTAAAATTTAGAATAGAGATAGATAATGGTGCCGAGTTTGAAGGCGCATTTAAAATTTTTAATCTAGTTAAACCGCGTAAAATTTCTAAAAATCCTAAAGCTAGTTTGAAGGTGCCACTTTAGGAAATTTAGAAACGTCAAAGTCAATTTTAAGAAACGAATGAACGAAATCGACATAAACTACTCAATTTAGAAATTATAACTTGATTCGGTAGTTTGAAGGTACGTTTTTATGTCATTTTAAAATGTTTAAGGTTTATTTTTAAACAAACTTAGGAAGCACCATTTTGAATCCTGCCTAAAAAAGTTAAATTTCAAAGTGAGTTTAGAACAAGTAATTGAGTGTTTTTACTTACAAAACAAATTCTTTGCAAAGTTAAGCACAACGAAAAATGTATGAAAACCTGTAATTGTCCAATAGTCTTTCCTGTTCAGTGCTATATGTGATCAAAGTACATACTATTTTTAGAATAACATCGGTAATAGAAAAGTGTACCTCTGCCGTTTTGGTGTTTTTAGTGGGTTTCTATTGAAAAACCTTATTATCTTAAAACTTGTCTGGATTTTTAACCTATATCTTTAACTAAACTTTATTAAAATAAATGTGTATTACAAAAAACAACAACTTTTTAAAACTTAGTTTTAATATTCTTCTCTTCACTCTTGGTAGACTGGTCAAGTCTTACAAAACAAATCCTTTGCAAAGTTAAGCACAACAAAAAGTGTAAGAAAACCTGTAATTGCTCAATAGTCTTTCCTGTCAGCGCTCTATGTGATCAAAGTACATACTATTTTTGGAATAACATCGGTAAAAGAAAAGTGTATCTACCTCGGCCGTTTTTAGTGGGTTTCTATTGAAAACCTTACATCGTAGACCGCATCATTGCTTACCATCAGGCGAGATGGCGGTCAAACGCAAGCCTATTTATAACTGAATATAAAAAATTATAAAAAACCTTCATAACTATAAACTTGTCTGGATTTTTAACCTATATCTTTAACTTACACACCCTAGGTAAGGATTTCGGAAAGCACTAGGTCTAGTACCTTAGACCCAGCGCTTATAATTGCTACAGGGAAACAGAATAATACACTACAAACTACAGTTTATAAATATTTCTTGCTAATGTAATTTACTGTGAATTTTATTAAAATAAATGTGTATAAATGTGTACAAAAAATAACAACTTTTTATATCTTAGTTTTAATCGTTTTCTCATATTAGTCGTTCACTTTTGGTAGACTGGTCAAGGTCATGGTTGTAATGTTACTAGGAGGCTCCTCACTGTCATCGATACTCCATCTTGGAATGTTTCTCCATTCCTGGCGGTTGATTGCATCGCGAGCACACTGAAGCACGGTGGCCTGTGTGTCATTTTTTATGAGATTGGTCCATTGAGTTCGTGATCAGACCGGGACTGTGCTTGCCTTTAACGGTCCTGCACTACGAGCCTCTCCATCGAATTCTCGTACCTGGAGATATGCCCAAAGCACTGCAGTATTCGCACTTGCACAATCGACGAAAGTCTATCTTGTATGTGAAGTTACTTGAGAATAGAATTGTTTCAATAGTTTGTTTTAATATTTAGAACGAAATAAACTTTTCTGTATATAAAACATTAACATATGCGCTTTCTTTCGTCATAACTTGTTTGATTTTACACCATCTTGAACTGGATTTCGTTTTCTTATTATTTTCATTGCACTGAAAATAAAAATAACATTTAGCTAGCAGGTACGATAAAATTGAAAACATTCAGTATAAGCAGTGAAAGATAATCACATCACATCTTACGAGTATAAGCACAGATCACAACATTGATGAGTCACCCAGGGTAGAAGGTTCGTTTAATATTATTTTCTGATATAGCAAGTAAATCCAAGGGATACGTATAGTCTTGAATATTTTCTGGACTTCGAGGAGCTAAGTCTTCTTTAATGGGATTAGCTTACCTTTATTTGAGTGCGAAGTTAAATTACAAGTTCATCAGCTTGCTTGCTTTGATAGTTTGCTTTGTGTAGGTATCTTTGAATTTCTTTACACGGACAACAACGATGCTATTACACGATGCGGTTAATAAATAATAAAGCTATTCTTAAATTATCTTCTAATTTGTTTATAGTAATGCGAAACAAACAAAATTCAATTTTTCAAAACAATGAAACCAATCGCAGATCGTACTGCTAGTACGCTAAAGCGATTGCCAGGTTTCAAAATTCAAAAACTACCATTTTTATCGAGTAATTCCATTTGATAAATTTTTGTCGTGAACCACTAAACAATGAATATTTATCAACTTTTTCTACTATAGAAAAGAATGCCTTCACTAGACAAGCTTTATTATGAATCCAACAATTTCTTGTACGTAGTGATATTTTACAAAAATTGAACCATGTGCAAGCCGAGAACACATTTTTACATGATAATTAACATATTACGTAAACATAGTTAATTCAAGAACACACGAATACTTCTTTAAAATATTAATGTATGAAGAAAGTTAATACAAAAAATAAAATTAAATAGTAGAATCGGTTAAGAGCTAGCAATATTCGCTATTTCATTCAGCAAAATTCTTGATTACCTGTGGATGAAATCCAACGATAATCAAGAAATTTGAACAAAACTAGAACGGAAATCGGTCTTTCGCGGTATTTTTTTACAACTTTATTTATCTGTGAATTAAACTTAGCTGAACTAAACCGATTTAAATTCCGTTCAATTTAATAGCTAGGTGGTGCCTTCGAACTTGCAATTTTTACACCTGTCATTTAAATTTAAGTATTTTAGCAGATTTACGATTTTTACGTGGCGCCCTTCAAACTCGACACTAATAATTCATACCAAAACATTCAAATTTGCACATTTAATAATATTAGTATGATTAGTATGAAATAAGATGATTACTTCTCTATCACACCTCCATTGGCAATTTTGAAATTCCTTTTAATAGCTTCACAGGTTTAAATAAAATATATAAAAAAATCTTGTAAACCACACCTAATACTTTTCACGTTTTTGAAGGAAAATGTTATGAGTAACTATTCTTTTTTCACCTCTAAAGATACAAAGAATATTATCTCAGGCGGTTCGTACACGAGGCGCCTCAAGTCGGACTTGAGTTGCAAGCGCCTCGTCTGTGCTGGTGTTACTTTTCACCGATTTGTGTAATATGGATATTGTGCATTCCAGCTCCTTTTTTATTGCGAGTAAATCATGCGTTTAGTTACCACTTAACAATTAATTAAACTGAGAAGGTCCCGGCGTTACTATACATTAGCAATCGGATTCTTTGGACGCCTTGAATGGTGGCGTCTAAGCAACAAGGCATAAACAAATAAGTTTTCATCCTAATATAATAAAATATCTGGTTACACGTACCTTGTCCCACTTGTTCCAATTACATAGACCACGTACCGTCACGTCTTGTCACGTGACATATCAAAGCTGCCTCAGTGTACGAACGGCCTAAGTTGTAATCAAGTATGCTCATCTAAACTTAGAACAATTTACATCAGTTTCACATTTCATTAGCCCACTCAACTATCTCTCAAGTTGAAGTAACGTTAGCTAAGTTGGAGGTCTAAACGATATCTTTTAGTTAACTTCAAGTTTCATTTTAGCTCAAATGGCATGCCTAAAAAACTTCTTGAATGATTGTTTAAAATTTGTGCAGACATCTTGAACTTTATCAAAGTTGTTTAAGTTTAAACATTTTTAAACACGATGTTGGCTATTCGTTTTATTAATCTGTGTTATTTTTTACGTTTTAAAAATAATTTGCTTAGCACTCGTAGTCTAATGAATTCTATAAATTTCTTGTACCCATAGTACAAGTAAGTATTTTCTTTTTAAGAAAACCTAACTCTATCTTTTAGTTTTATATTGTTTGTTTTCAATGAAAATTTAAGGATCTTTTTTTATAGAACATGATTTATTTTATGCTAAGTGATGACGTGGTAGTAGAAATTAACACACCTTATGTAGAATAGGAACTAGAGGTCAAGGTTACTCAAATACTGCGAAAAGTAAGCAGTAACATGATCGTTGTGTTTGATCAAAAATTATTTGGCTTTTTTCTTTGACGTTGGATTTTCACATGTTATAGAAAAGTGAGAATCTTAGTGATACTGGCATGAACAGTTGAACATTTAGAGATACATAATATATTCAATTTGTGAGTGATAGGTGATAGCCCGGTTATTTCCAAAGACCTTATAGTGAACTCTTACGGCGAGTCTGAAATTGATCAACCTAACTTTCGTCTCGTTTTGTCAACTAGAGAAAAAGCCAACGCGATTCAGTTCAGACTCGCGATAAAAGTTCACAAAACAAGTCCTGTTCCTTTTTAGTAAACTTATAAGATATTTATGATGTATTTTTATATTATTGTCCAGGTCGCCCTTCTCGCCATCGCTGCAGTAGCCCACGCCGGCGTCATCGGCCCCGTGGTGCCTGTAGCCCACCCGATCGTCGCCCACCCAGCAGTGGTGTCCCACAGCGCGGTTATCCACCCCGCCCCGATAGTGCACGCCGCCCCGATAGTGCACCACGCCCCAGTAGTGCATGCTGCTCCGATAGTGCATCACGCTCCGATAGTGCATCATGCGCCAGTTGTGCCTGTAGTCAGGCATGCGCCACTCATATCTGTGCATCATTGAGGTTATGACGTGATGAAAACGTGTTTGCAATAAAAGTTTGGTAAACACAAAGTATTTCGTTTTAACACAGTTTATTTTAACATTATTATCGTTTAGTTGAAGTGCGTGAATATTGATGTTATATTTTTAGTTAACTCAAAATGTTTCCTAAGCAGGATAGATAGGTAGATAGACCAACTCCTTATTGTTCACATCGAAAATTAGTGCAACAACTGGCTGTCTTATTGCTAAGAGCGATATCTTCTAGGCAGCCAGGATATTGATAGGATAAAAATAAAATGGCAGAGCATAGCTAGTTTTTAAACAAGAAACACTTTAAAAAGTTATAAATAACATCCCAAACTTGTCAGACAACATAAATCACGATGCACCACCAGTTTTCCAAACTTCCACCTGCCCCTACCTCCAATAAAACCTCTCTGAACTACGCTAAAGCCTTCCATATTTTCGTAGTGTGCCTCATCTCATTATTCCAACGATTTATTGGATCCGTTGACAATATGGTAATGCTGTCGCGCGATCGTACATCAAAAGATTTACCGCGTACCCTGCACCTACTTCATCCGAACTTTGGTGTCAACGACATAACGGGACGTTACCCTTCAGTCTGCAGGTCGTTAGAGCCTAGGGTATCCGTTTCCGCCGTTTAATTGCCGCTTTATTCGATGAATGGTGTGTTATAGATTATGGGTAAAGTTTTGACGGGAATTTAGTACGAAAGTTGTGGTTTTGGCAGATATGATTTTGTCTCACAATCTGTGTTTTGTTCAGTTTTTTCTCGATGGTTGACCTTGTGAAGCGAAGGGCTCAGATTTTTTGATCAAATTGATGCCTGTTTAACCACTGGTTATATTTTTAAGCATGTTAGTCTGTTCAGATATTTTGTAAACGAAATTATACTTAAGAATTCAAACCCGTAGTAGGTACCTACTCGTACCTAAGTACTACGTATTCAAACTTTTCCTAGACAAGGCAACTTCTAAAATTCCTATGCAATAGTAAAAGCAAAACAAAACTTTTCAAAAAACATTTTCCATTCAAATTCACAGCACGACCTCTCCAAATTTGATCAGGGCGTTATGTGCAGGAAATGTAGGCTGTAGGTCCATGACCGGTCAAAATCCCATTTCATCCCTTCATTTCACTGTAAACAAGTCACAGTCTGAGGCTTTTGTTTGTCTGATTTCTCAATAAACACGTTGGGAAGTAAATTGGTTTTGAAGAAATCGTTCCCAAAACGACAAGTGAATTTCCAGAACTAAGCCAGGCTGATAGGTTCAACGCCTGCCGAAATATCTAGTAAACAGATTTAGAACCCTTTGCTATAAGAAAGTTGTGACATATTCGCTACTGAGTTATTTTTAAATTTGAGTACTTCCTAGGGTTTGGTCTAGAAAAATAATGATAGGTATTTAATTGTCCAAATATGTTGAACGTGTTAGGATTTTTGTTAATTGAATTTTTGAAATTGAAGGTAATAAATTTATGTAACCAATTAATGGATCCAAAAACCGTATAGTATTAATTCATATTTACCTATCTCCAGTAAATTAAAATTGAATTAAAAAGTGATATTTTATTTCAAATCCAAAATAACCTTGAAATAGCTAGTCAGTGAAAAATTACCAATCTGTTTATTGTCTTCATTCGAAGCAAATTAAACTATGGTGGTTTTATTAATGCTCTAAATTTCATCAACTTTTAAGAAATCATACACATAATGCATGGGTATTCTAATATCAGAAAAACCACCCGCAGTCCCGCGAGCCACACCCCTACGCCAAATATAAATATTTTTTTAAACTAGTTGCACCCACTGTTTCTACTCGCTTTTTGTTCTTTTAAACCACTCTGTATAAGAGCAACAAAACTAAAAAAAAATAATTTCAAATCGGTCCAGCCGTTCTTGATAATTTTTATATAGGAAGAAGAAAAAGAAGATGAAATTTAAAAGAATTTCCTAAAGCAATCAACCATACATAAACTAAGCGTTAATATACGATGTGTGCCCAAACCTTGAGGACGTCTAATACCGTATCCTCGCAACTAATTCCTGGACCCGCTGCCCTTCGAAAAGATGCATTGTGTACTCAGAGAGGCTCAAGTCCTTAATAAACGTATCTTCAAGGATAATTGCGAGAGAGGTTAGAGTGCACTAGGAGGCACTGGAACTTTGCGACATTTTTTTTTAATTCAACTAAAATTTTGCAAAAGTTTTTATGTAATGAGGAGAATAGGTTGTTTTCCTGGTAGTAAACTTTCAGGTTTGTTGCTAGATAACCGCTGGGCTTTTATCTAAGTTTGGTATTTCAAAATTCCTAACAACATTAACTATCATAAAATGCTGTATGTTTTCATTACTTTAATAACTTTTTTAACAAATTTACTGATCTAACTTTCCTTGCTTCATATAACTATTTAAGCTTGGTCTTTGTTTTGAATGCAATAAATAATCACAAAATAGAAAATGGGAAGGGGCAAAACCGATACCTACATAACAGCTACCCGTAAATTTTTCGTATAATTTTCTAGCCAACATTTTCACGAAACGTCACATCTTAGTACGGCTTAACTCGAATGTCCTTAATCCGGTTTTTGTCAGATCCTTTCAGGCGTCCTCCAGTGTTAATGATCGGAACAAATTGCTTTTGATTTAAGGAACTTCTTAGATTATTTCCCAATTACGACGGATTTTAATGGAACCCGTAATGTTGACGGAGAAGACAGTAATAAGATTTCTTGGAAGTATTTAATGCTTAAGTCTCGAAAGTAAAGTTCTTAGTTTATAAGTCTCTTTTTGGAAATCGTACTGAAGAGAGGAGAGCTAATTTTTTTCTGTTTCAGTTATTCCAAGACTAATTAATTGCTTTGGCTAATTGCTTTATTTTCACATGGCAACATTATTCACGTATCCACATTATTAAATGTCTGAATTTCCGAGCCAGGGCGTTAACATCGAATCCTCATGGCAATAATCCTTTTCACAAAACTCCGAAAATAGAACTGTTTTAAAACATTTTATTTGGGTTTTTAAAAGCTTTTGTATTTGCTTTGTGTTTATTTCTGATTTGATTTTAAAATTCTCTTGGTTAGAGACCGAAATTCGTGATTATTTATTCCCTAAGGGAAGAGAAAGGTTCTTTGTGATTTTATTAGAAACTATGTAAAAAGTGAAAATTAAATAAGCTTAGAAAGTCGAGAATCCTTTATTCGCAATAAAAAAATATGCAAAAATTTTTACAATTACACAAGTTACAATAGCAATTTTCTTATAAATCAGCAGCCTAAGAACACACGACACACTTAAGTATGTACAGGAATATTTGAAACAGGCCTAACTGGGTTAGGGGTGCGACCTTGCCAGAATTCATCCGACAAAAGGGTCTCTTCTGCAGAATTTAACTTGCAGCCTTGAGTTGGCCCTTCCGCGAAATAACTCGAGACATGTAAGGGAAGTACTTAAGTAGAGTATGGGTTTGTTGATTGTATTTCATGCAAGACAAAAAAACAAAACTTTCACGGTCGCTCTTCAATGACCAGTCCAAGTGATAGGAATATCAAACGGGCAAAGGGCTGGTGCTTACCTCAGCCAGAGAATTAGTATTGCTATTCAACGAGGTAACGTCGCCAGCCTTCAGGTACTAAAATAAACTCTTTGTTGTTCATACCAAAAAATACAGACAAAAAGGATCATTAAACTTAAAACTAGTGCAACAACTGGTGGCCTTGTCGCTAAGAGCAATCTCTTCCAGGCACTTTACGCAAGGATAGTGACTTAAACTCTGTTTTTTATCCGTATTATTATATTCTCTTCATGTTCATTTATACTTTTAATAATGCTGTTTCAAGACTAAAAGCTATCTAAATTAATATAGATGAAGCTAGCTGTTTATTTAGTACAATCGTACTCTTTAGTCTGTTACAGTTGAAATGGCTTGGCCTTCCAACCCATTGCCATTAATAAACTTCAGTGAAGCACAAATCGTATCAGATTGAACCATTGCGGTTGCAATATTGTTGGCGTTCGACTCTCAAGATTTATTTATATCCAAAGCTAAGCTAGAAGCTAGAAGAAAGAAAATAAAAGCAGATATGACTGGATGTTTAAAGCGAATAAATCCGCGTATGACCACCTGTATGCCGCGACTTGTTTGGCTCAGTGGTAGTATATCCGCCTTGTGAGCCAGACGTCCCGGGTTCGATTCCCGGTCAGGCATATGTTTGAATGATGAATTTGAATATCTGTTCTGGGTCTGTGTATTAGTTGTCCTTGTCTTTGTGTGTGTTCCATGGCATTCCCGACACAGGGTATCCTAGTAGGGAGATATGAGTGTAAAACGTTTATTTATTTATTTACTTACTAGCCCATTGGTAAAGAGACAATAGGGTCGAATATTAAGCTCGCAAATTTGGAAGATACCTATTCACTCTGACCTTAAAAAGCCTAAGATTATATTTCTCATGAAACTAGGCTGGTGCGAAACACCCACTGGAAAAAAACTCCGTGACCTTTAACAAGCAATAATTTTTTCATCTTTTCAACTCTGAGAAGAAGCCCCTACACTAGACATATCGGTTACGGAAGTACCGAGTTGGTTGTATCCGAGCAATAAAATGGTAGATTTATGACTATAGTAGATATTTATGCTTTGTTTACAGCTGTGTGGGATTGTCGCTCCGTGATCTTTGGAATAGGAGCGAAGGATCGTAGGTGGCTTAGCATTTATTTGCAATATTTTGTAGATGTTTAGGGAAGTTTGCTTAGCTAGAAAAAGGATGTAAAAAAAGAGAGTAAGTGGTCCTTTATTTTTTTAACCTGAACTATTCAATCGCAATATACAATGTAACCGAAATTAATAACAGGATAAAAGAGGGGGAAAATGTATTATATTATACGTATAAAAAATTGTATCAGTGCTTTTGTGTTTTAGATGATACATTCATTAATCTCGATGAGTTGTCGTAAATCAAGTCTGAAGCGTTCAAATCAAATCTTTGAAATTAAAATGGATATTACAAACGAAAATATTTTTTTTTTGAATCTTTCTATTTATAGGTTTTTTTTTACTTCTAAAGTGCGGAAGAATAATTTAGCGATTTAGACAGAAAGCGTCAAATATTAGACCTCTAAAGGTCAAGAGTGACTCTCTAATCGCCAATGACATAACAATGACCTTGCTACAGTAAGTACTAACATTATGATAATCCTCAGTGTGTGAGCAAACTTCGCAGATTTATCGCGAGAGAGTGAATAGTTCGGGACCATTACTGGGGCAATTTGTCTATCGGGTATTGTGGGTAGCTTAATATTACTTTTACTACGGATAATTTGGGCAAAAAATGATTTAGTTTCTGGGGGTAGTATACCTCTTTCTCGGTGCCTCTCTATTAACGAAGGTAGGCTTCCTAAAGCTTCCTAAAATGTCTTGTCTAGCGAGTCTCTGAAAAGTGTTTTTTTCTTCTTGAAGCTACTATTTGTTTGTTTCAATTAGATGCAAACAAACAAATGGGCTGGCTGATGTTAAACGATTACGTTGCCTTTGAATACCTGTAAGACGAAAGGCGTCACGGATGATTTACCTTTTAAGACTCTACAAACAGCCAATTTGAACCCAATGACCCAATGATGTTGCTACTCGGAAATACTGATGGTTCTATCTATCGTCTTTATGGCTTACCTGTGGTTTTATTGTCAGTCTTGTAACACTTGTGGCTAAAATGAAATTGATTGGGTTTGTCAGACAGTTAGACAATAAGGACTACTCTTTGATGTTATAGAGCAAAGATGCTTTACGTCAATATTTATCTACAATCTATTTTCAACCTTATTTTTTATTGTGTTATGTGTGAAATTATGAAAAGGATTTACTTGAATGTGTAAGTGAAGCAAAAGATATTGTACTACAAAAGTTCAAATTACTTGAAATATTGTTATACCTAAATGAAATTAGGCGTAAAATTTTTGCTATAAAGTATTTAAACAAGTAAAAGCAACGTCAAAACCAGATTATAATTATTTATTTTGATAATTAACAGAGTGTTCCTTGAATCATCACTCTTTCACTGTTTCGCGCATTTAATGAAAGACCTAATCAAAATTTGCAAATTTTGCAAAATTATAACGTAAATTACAAGTTTTGTACAAAATTATAAGGAGAGCGTACCTATTATGCTGAGCCGAAAAAATCTCATAGTACTCGTCATTATGAACAACTTTTACTACGAGTATGGGACCATGTACCACCAAAAAATCGTAAAAATGTATGGAACAGCTGAGTCTTTTCGCACATTCCGGGTTGGTTCCATGGTAAAAGTGGTTCATGATGACGTGTACTATGAGACCTTCTCGGCTAAGCATATTTCTTGTAACCCTGTATAACGATTAATGCTTCATTTAGTGGTTTTTAGTACTTTTTAACCGACTTCAAAAAAGGAGGAGGTTATCAATAGGCGTGACGAAAGATTTTAAAATCCTCTTCCATAATGTGAGTACACATTTACTATTTACAAAAAAGCCTTTATTTCGGTAATAAACTTAAGTTTAAAGAAGTTTGAAGCCATTTTTCACATATTTTTTCAACAGTACCCGAAAACAGCTTGCTTGTATCATGGCGTCGATTTGACGTCACGGCTAGTAAACATGTCATTGTGTCTATGCGTGATGAGCGGCGGATGACCTGAGTTCACTGAGGCGTGACGTCATACGCTGTGATTGTTGTTTCTGACAAGATGGCCGATTGCTGTATTTTAATGTTTTAATTTATTGAAAATCTTAATAATCTGTTTTTTAAAAATAAAACTAAACATGTGTTTTAAATTTTTTGAATCTGGCTAGTCCCCTGAAAGCATTGAATCGGCGATTTTTTGATACTGTCGTCATGCCTACTCGTCTGTATGTTTTTTTTTTATTTTTTTTTATGTTTGTTACCTCATAACTTTTGACTGGGTGAATCGATTTTGATGATTCTTTTTTTATTAGAAATCTGACGCTTCCCATTTGGTCCCATTTCAATTTAGTCCAATTCTGATAATGGTATCCATGAGAAAACCATATAAGTCTTAAATTTGCATGAAGTACGTGCGCGACAAATAGATGAATAACTCAATAGTCGGTCTCTTGAAGTCGGTTTTTGTTTTTTGTTTTGTAATAAAAATAATGTTCTTGTTCGTAAAAAAAATTAACGCAGTTGTCATACATGTGTCGTTCGTGACAACATGTGAAAACTGCCCTGAACTGAATTACGAAAATTTTACATTCAAATAAAACTTTGAAACTATTATATATAAATTCAGCTCGTTAGCTGTATTGAAACCATATGGCGTTGATAGTTTATGACAAAACCTTAGGGTATGTTATGAAATTATAATACTGCCAACATTATAAACGTGTAAGGTGTTATTATTGGGTTTTAGGATAATTTGTTACTCAATCACGAAACATCGAAGACACTCGATATGGATTTTTATTTTTTTAAATTAACTCTTAACTCATAGTTTTCTATTAACTTAATTATTTCTTTTCATTTTATTATTCCTAATTAATTACTTTTGTATCCTACAGTAGGTGAAACCGCAGGGCGCAGTTAGTTTCGATGTGTTAAATAGCTTGTAATATTACTCACAAATAATTAAATCCAATCAAATTCACACCAATCACAATGCTGATCGCACCGCAGCTGTTACAGTCTCAGTCTCAATAGTAAACCAGATTGTGCCAAATTAAACTAGATTTCTCGTTAATACATTTTACATTTAACATAAAGATATTGCGTTTAGTCTAACGTCAAAGGCTTGCTTGTTTTTCTTTCTTTAAACACGATAAACCTGAAAACAAAGTTTTAATTTTAGGAGGTATTTTTAACATCAATTTGTATGTGTTCTTTTTTATGTTAATAGGTAACTTACGTAACAAATTTATGATAAAGTAAAAGCATCTGAGAAAGTTAAATAGGTATTATTATATGAAGTCGGCTCTGAAGTTTGGAAGCAAACAATGGTACCACCCACACGAAATGAGTACAACCGTGAAAGCAGTGCGTAGGCCTTGGAAATTGGAGTACTATTTATTATCTCCCACAAGTTTTTATGATTTCTTAGTGTGAAGTTTGTTTTAAGAAGATTTGACGCAACAAGAAATAACTAGATTAATATAAATAGCTGATGCTTAGGGACTTCGTGCCTTTGGCCTTCGCCCTCACAGGCTTGGGGGTACAAAAAAATATAGTCTACTAGCTGCGCCCCGCGGTTTCACCCGCGTTTCAAAAAATAAAAAGTATCCCCTATGTTGCTTCTAATACCTCCAAGAATATGACATGACATTTTGACGTATGCTATTTGTGTGAATAAATGAATATGATAATATGAATATGATATGATATGTGTACAAAGTTACATGATGATCGGTTAAGTAGTTTTCGCGTGAAAGCGTAACAAACAAACTTCCACTCACATTTATAATATTAGTAGGGATTGGGGATTATTGATACTAATCAGAGATAGTATAGCTTTTACTATGGAAACTAACGTGGTTTTCACACATTTTTGTTATAATTAAATTAAACACATTAAATACTCACGTAAAAACGTAACTTAATTTTTACGTGAGTATTCCTGTGTTTAGTATAGCTTTCCATCGATATATTTTTTTTAAACCGAACCGGAGCAGTGGTTTCCGAGAATACCTTCTACAAATATACATCCAAGATGGCTAATTCAAAATGGCCATTTTTCGGAAAGCCTGATTTATTGCATTCAGAGGTTTTTGGGTCCCTGATTCCATTTATACGAGTATGACGCTTTTTACATGCTCTCAAAAAAGGAGGGTTAAGTTTATTTTATCCCGGAAAAATTAACGGTTCCACGCGGGCGAAGCCGCGGGCAGAAGCTAGTCTACATATAAACTTTACATCTTTACAACATTCGTGTAGATAGGTCTGGTAAGGGAGAACTCTAATTGAGTTGACAAAGAAATTGTTACAAAAATAAACTTAGTAAATTGAAAACCGTCTCCACAGAGCTGATTGAAAACAAAACATTTTGTTCAAGACTATGAAGTACACAATACAAATAAAAGCATATTACAGCGGTCTAACTTCCCAAAGCCACTTTACAGAAGTCAGATGAAATTAGAGACTAAAAATAAATAAACACAACTAAGAAAATAATCTTCTGTTGTTACAAAAGTTTGTCGTTTCACTTTACCAACTTCAGCTTATTCATTTTCGTGGTTTGCGAAGAGCTTAATGTGGCTTTACATTGATTAGTCTCGACAGTGACTGGGAAGGATACTGAAAATGAATAACTTGAAAATATACGTGGAGCAATTTTTGGAAAGAAAATAGAAGTATATAATAACTGTCGATTTTATAATCGTGGACTTTGAAAAACGTTTCACACTCACTCATACCTTCCCACTAGGATTCTCTGTGTTGGGGATGCCGTGGTTGATGATGATGATGAAATGTTTTATACCCAGCAGATGATTGATACAAGCTGACAATCATGGTGATGTTGATCTACAATTCAAATTTGGAATCATCATCTCCAATCGGTCCAAAATCAATCTAATGTTGCATATATATAGGGTTATTCATAAAGGGTATGCTAAGCCGAAAAGGGCTCATAGTACTCATCATTATGAACAACTTTTACTATGGGACCATCCCGAAATTCGCGAAAAAAAAATCAGCTGTTCCATAGAAAAATGTCAATGACACTCAACAAAATGTATGCAAGCATTCCCTCACACACGCCGCTAATCCTATCTACGCATAGTATGTCCGAATTCTCGCGTTCATTCTCTCCCCGCTGGCTTTTATTGGCATTATGTCACAGAGTGTCACACTTCGTTTGTTGCTGCTACATAAAGCTTTGCAACGGTAGAATTACATTTGCATAAAAGTTAGAGATGCGAGTGGGAAATGCTTTGAATTGATGCTGAAAAATGTTGTTAAAAAAACACGGGACTGCTCGCGTCAAGTTGAAATGAATTGATATGTCGTTTTGATCATGTCTAGTGACCTTTTTCACTACAATCGTGCGTCTTAGATATTAATAAATAAAAAAATGTCAAAACCACGTTAGTTATCATGCTAAGAAACTTCAGATAAATATTTTATGGTACAAAATTCCTAATATTTTAGTCATGTTAAATTCCGAATTCGGTACTTACTCTATGCTAAAACATTAGCCATTATTACCAGCCAACCCTCCAACCCTCCGAGTACCTAATAACTCCCGCACTCCAGCCCGAAGTCCCGAGGGCCACTAATCACCTGGTCCTGCATAGGGCCGTGACCCGAACATTAGCATAATGAGGGCCTCACCGAGACTGGTACAAGGCCTCCGGAGTCTCGCGTGCCTAACATTCGTCAACTGGGCTAGTGACTGATTTATTGGGCTGGGAAAGTGCATGGGATGGGACTGACAATTTTTAGGTACATGACGTACTCTATGAAAACTTACGTGATTTTGGTTTTGAGAACTTCCGTGCTGGTTATAAGATCAGTTACCCTGATAATCTGTTTAATTGAGATTTTAAAGTGACCTATGTTAAGTTTTCCTTATCAAATAAATATAATAGATACCGAGGCGAGTAGAAAATAGGAGTCGGTATGTTATTAGAATGTTATGTCATCCGAAGGCGGCGGATGAGACTGGCGCAGGACCATCAACGTGAAAATTTTTGGGTTATAGACAGGACCGAAAAAGATGGCGAACTGAAGTGCTATGCACCCATATATATTATGTACACAGCAGTGGGTTATATAGTCTTAGAATGCTCAGATAAAAACTAAAATGGCAAAATAATGTCATCGTGAAAAAGTTTAAACATGGTAAATGGCTTCATAGTCGCTTTACCTCTTAGTTTGTTTTTGTTTTAACTAGTAAACAATAGAAATAATTTAAGTATTTTTCTATTTTGTTAGGTTACTGCAAGTAAAACGGTTCATTATGGTAGCGTTTGTCTGCCCGTATGAATCATATTTTTGAAAAATGTGCTAGTTTCAAAGTTTATCCATAATTCATAGACAATCAATCAGATAAAAAATTAAAATATGAATGACTCTCGTTGATGCTAATTTATTTGAACAATTATTATTTCAATAAAAAACTGATACTTAGTAATTAATCTTCAGTGTAAATGAGGCATGAAGACTCAGAAACTTATTGACTTATACGAAAATAAAATTTTCAATTCAGTTTTTGGTTAACCTTTAAAACCATTATTTCGTGACTAAAATACATATTTTTTAATTTAAAATGTTTTCTGGATAAAAATAAATTGAAGGTCCCGAAAAAGTAAGCTTATTTACGAATTTCCAAGGATTTTATTGTACCAGAAATAATAAGCAATATACTAGACGATGCCAGTCAACGTGCCAGTTGATGCTCGAGTCAATGAGCTAGGAGCTGTCTTGTCACTTTGTCACTTACTGACCGAGGTTTTTACAGGTCAGTCAGCTGTGTAAGATATTAGTTAGAGTAGATACTGATTTGGTCGACTTGTTTTGTAGACGTTGAAAATATACTTGGTCAATAAACTTGGAAGCTCTTAAAGATATTGCATGTATTGTTCTGATTCGAGATCGATAGTCGGGGTTGATAGTTTTTACGTATTTTTACTTATTTATTACTGTTGTTTTTACTTATTTGATAAAAAAAGAAATCCATTTTATTTTTTTTGGTCAAGACCTTTTCATAAATTCAGTCAACGTGAAATCATAAATTATAATTTCTATTGAGCGCTAGATTAAAAAAAAATAATCTTCTCAATAATTAGTTTCCTTTTACAATAAAAATTCCATACGAGTACTAATTCATGATTTCGTACCTCTAATGAGTATCGGTGTAACTAAGCGAAAAAGTTAGTTAGTTACTATTTCATGACAGTAATCCGGAGCCGGAGCCAGCTACTATCACGATGTAAACACTCTTATAGAGTTGGATTCCGCGTACTTGCTACAATGGGTGAAATAAACGTGTCTAAAAATATCCCCATTATTTCCTGAGGTCGCCGACCTTCGTCATCACAAGTTATTTGTGCTTTTCAATTGATAGGTTTTGATTGTTTACCGCTGAAGGGAAGAAAATGTTATAATAGTAGCTTTGAAGATAATCAACATCGTTCTGTGTATAAATAACTGTATTATTCGCTTTGATTCTTCCTGTTCTATTCCTGCGATTGGTTTTCCAAGAAAACTAATCTACTATATTTGATTACAGAAACGTACATCTAGTATTGTATTGACAGAATGTTACAAGTTAAGTGGGCGTGCAAGTGAAGAGAACTTGCCTTTCTTTTACTATAGAAAAATGACAAAATATCAGGTGTAGTTTTTTTTACCTTATCAATTTTTTAGTAATTAGCAAGAAAAAAATCTAATTCACTACCGTGGCCACTTGAGTTACAGAATACCACCGAAGTCCTTACAATACTTGATCGATGCAGAATACACAACCTAACCTAACCTGTTTACATAACATTATATTGACCTTAAATCCACATCAACTTATTGTTAGCATGGCAACCCCCAACGTCTTGATGGTGGCACCACTGTCGGCTGGCTGACGGATGGGGCGTCACTCTCACGACTGGGGGTCGTGAGAACACCGACAAGATGGCGGTGCCGGTGATAATACGAAGGCGATAAAAAAGATGGAAGATGGGAAAGGCTAAGCCGCCTGTCTTCTGATTGTGATTGTGAATAAGTGAAGTGCTGTGATATTATTAAAATTGTGAGTAGCTTCCATAAAACCGATTGAGTATATGATTCTAGTGTATAATTCCCCGAAACCCCATAGTAGATAGCCATAGGTTACGTAAGTCGGAGGTAATGCTCTGACAATTCAGAACCGGGATAAAAAGGAGCGGTTTTTTTTCTTTCTTTTTTTAACCTACTAATTCGTTCCTGCCACGCTCACTTACCTACTATTTATTTTTTGTAAAAATTTAAGAAGAAAAAAAAAAATATGGGGTAAACAATTACAAACAAACTATGTGAAAGGGCCTAACATAGTGCCCGAACAATTTATGTATTGTGTTCTCAGTTTCTCACATTCCACATGGCCTTGTCAAAGTTTATTTTCCTAATGTGGGGTACCTTGTCTATTTTAAGTGATCACAACTAGACCCAAAGAATAAAAGTTCTCCTCCTGAATAGTTAGTCTGCGTAAAAAAATATGCGTTTCAGTCCCGCTGAGCACCGAGCTGAACGCGACCCTCGGGTGGCGCAGAGCGAGGGCGCACTGCAACGCAAGGCGACCTGTCTGACGCACAGCAACGCGCACGCAGCGCAACGAGACGAAACGCAGATAATCGTTTTCTCTCTATCTGTCTTTTATAGTTCTTTTCGTGACGATATAGGTACATATATTGTCTTTCTTGTTCCACTAATTTTGCAGTGGAAGCTTTTTATAGTATTTCGGTTAAATACACCAGTGGGCATACAAATTGTCGGCTCATAATCACCTAAAACACTTGTCCAACTCTCATAATTATATTTTTTTGGCATAGAAATCATTTTTGGTCACGATATGGCTGATCGAGTGATGTTATTATTTTAAATTTGAAGACATGCATGAATTACACCTACCGTCTACTAAAAATAAAAAACTAAAAGTTATATCATGCTGTCACTGTCATTTTGTCGCTACTGTCACTCTTGAACAATGTTAGAAACAAAATAAATAAGAGAAAAACTACGTCACAAACAAAGTTGTAGAAATAAACGAGGTCAAAAGTGCCTCCAAATGGTTCGTGTAATATACACACGGTGCTGCTCGCCAATTCTGTCACTTGAACTTGGCTTGACACGCTACCGCGTGTCTAGATACTTGTTAAAGCAAAGCAGATGGCGCTGATCTTCCTTATAACGCACAATTGTTTGGTGGAAGTGTGATTTTTGCAAATCGGATTGTAAAATTCCCTCATAACTAAACCTTTTGTTTTAAAAGTTTGCATTAATGTGGGCCAGCTTGTTGTAATTTGTTTGTTTTACTAAAGTGACAGCCAGATGGATAATCTAGTCTGCGCAAATAAATAAATATGTTTCAGTTTCAATGGACTCGTCTGAAGAAAGTCTTGAACTGTCCCTTATATTCAACTTATAGCCAACTAGGTTTGCCAGAGGCAAACTCCGAAGACCCCCCCCCCCGCACCCCGACCCAATTCCCTCCCTTAATAACACGACTATTTAGCAATCAACGTAGTCACTCACAACAATACGGCGACATACTGCGATGATATACTGCGATAATATACTGCGACGATATACTGCGATGTTGTACCGCGATGAAATACTACGATACACTGCGATGATATAAACAACGATACGACGACATGCCACGCCGCTCGCGGGATGCAGAGCGACGCACACACACCGCAGCGTGGTCTTCGCGGGACGCAGAGCGACGCACACACACCGCAGCGTGGTCTTCGCGGGACACAGAGCGACGCAGACACACCGCAACATGGTCCTCGTGGGACGCAGAGCGACGCGCACACACCGCAGCGTGGTCTTCGTGGGACGCAGAGCGACGCAGACACACCGCAGCATGGTCCTCGTGGGACGCAGAGCGACGCGCACACACCGCAGCGTGGTCTTCGCGGGACACAGAGCGACGCAGACACACCGCAGCATGGTCCTCGTGGGACGCAGAGCGACGCGCACACACCGCAGCGTGGTCTTCGCGGGACGCAGAGCGACGCACACACACCGCAGCGTGGTCTTCGTGGGACGCAGAGCGACGCGCACACACCTCAGAGCGACGCTCGCGCAGCGCCGGCCGAAGCTCGCACAGCGCCGAGTCACGCTCGCGCAGCGCCGGACGACGCTCGTGCAGCGCGAGGCGACGCTCGTGCCGTGTGAGGCGACGCTCGCGCAGAGCTGGACCACGTTCGTGCAGCGCTGGTCTACGCTCGCGCAGCGCGGAGCGACGCTTGCGCGGCGCCAGGTGGCGCTCGGATGGCGCCGGGCGACACTCACACAGTGCGGAACGACGCCCGCACAGTACAGTGCGACACACGTGCAGCCCACACACCTCAGAGCGACGCTCGCGCAGCACTGGGCGACGCTCGCGCAGCGCCGGGCGATGCTCGCGCAGTGCCGGGTTACGCTCGCATGGCGCCGGGTGACACTCAGCGCCAGGCGATGCTCGCGCAGCGCTGGGCAACGCTCGCGCAGCGCTGGGCAATGCTCGCGCAGCGCCGGGCGGCGCTCGCGCGGCGCCGGGCGATACTCACACAGTGCGGAACGACGCCCGCACAGTACGGTGCGACACACGCGCAGCGCAACAGGACGCCCGCACAGTACGGTGCGACACACGCGCAGCGCAACAGGACGCCCGCACAGTACGGTGCGACACACGCGCAGCGCAACAGGACGCCCGCACAGTACGGTGCGACACACGCGCAGCGCAACAGGACGCCCGCACAGTACGGTGCGACACACGCGCAGCGCAACAGGACGCCCGCACAGTACGGTGCGACACACGCGCAGCGCAACAGGATGCCCGCACAGTACGGTGCGACACACGCGCAGCGCAACACGACGCTCGCGCAGCACCGGGCGACGCTCGCGCGGCATCGGGCTACACTCGCACGTCTTATTTAGATCAACGTTTCGTTTCAAGATTGTTGTTTTTGTGGTTTTTGGTGCCTGCGGTGATCTTCACATAATTTTACTTTTGTTGACCAGCGCCGTCGTGAGCGAGTCTTGTACCGAGTTCGTTTTTAAAATATTTTCAGGTTTCGATAAACATATTCCTCGTCGTGACGGCGAGTATTCTAGTCTTTCTTAAATTTTAGTTGCTATGGAGGCAAAGATACATAATATGCTCAGAGGGGATGCCGATTGGTTAAAGTTATAGTTGGTTTTCTTCTTCTTTCTTCGCATTTTTTTTTCTGACTTTGGCTACGCCCAAACTTTGAAAGGGTCACGCATATAGCTTTTTATTGTTCTATGAACCGAATACTTAATAGAAATCAAACTTTTTTTTGCTTTGATAGAACAACGCAGTTAAAAGGAGGACACAAAAGGGTTTGTATAAGAGCATTGAAGCGCTGAAGTCTATTATAATTGACTAGCGACCTGTCCTGGCTTTGCACGGATGTCAAGTATACTCGGGTACTCAGGGATAATGTAGAATTTTAATGGTGAAAAAAATTTTAATGGTGGTTTCTAAATCGGTTTATTAGTTTTTGTGTATAATCGTTACATATAAGTATACACACAAATCTTTCTTTTTATAATGTTAGGGTAGATATTTCAGCGATTTCATGTTTCGTGTTGCGTACCGCACGCAAATACTCGTATTATAATAATGATTTGTGCGTCAAATAATATACAAGGATTCCTACATGTGTGTTTGGTACTGTCACACTAACTTATCTCTAAAAATGTTTGTTCTTACTGCAGATTGTCGCGCTATTAAGAGGTCCTACACCACTCATGCCATTAAAAATCGTTATGTCTTTTAAAGTAGTGCTTTGGTCTACTTGTTCTCACTATAGACGGAAATTACCATCGAAACTCAAAAGTGACTGAATGAAAGTTTCAGCATTAGCAGAATTGTACACCTAATGCTTGAGTTTTCAGGTACGGAAACAATAATCGTATGCTGCCTCCGACCAAATTATAATATATACTTGTCTCTTCAACTAGACTTGGATGTCAGCAGTTGCACAACCCTTGCTTGGAGGACCTGTTAGCTGTTGTGTATTTTGTACGCAAGGTGGTGAACTGTCTCTTCTCTGGACTCAACATATCAATCGTATAGTGCTCTTGCATGGGTCGAATCGGGCACAATGGCTGTCACTTTGGGGCACAATTGGTGGTCATAATGTGAGCCGTTAACAGAAGCCGATACCTATTTATTTCAAGTGGTGGCTCGCAGCATCGAGATTTCTTCTTTTTTTTTTTCTCTTTCCCAGTAATCACGTAACTGAAGCATAAGGTGCCGGAATACATTTTCAGATTGGTAATACTGTGATTTTAACAAAACAAGGAACGTGTGTCTGTTGTTTATCATGTATAATATATTTGAAGATAGGCAAGCAGCATAGACAGATCTGCCGTCCACTAACTATAATGCCGTTAAGCCACAGGGGGTCGATTTTTACTTTTAAACATGATAGGATAGAGTTTAAAATTCTCTATCTACCTGTCTAACAAACGTGTTCCTATCTGTCATAGGTCCTAAGATACAAATAGCACAAACGCCGCTACATGACATTTCTTTTCAACATTACACGTCTATAAAGTCGTCATACAACATTACCTAACTAACTAGCCGCTATAATCCCATAACGACATAAATATGTATTAAAATATCAAATAATTGCTTACCTATAAAGCCGTTTATTGTGTTTTGTATGCTAAAACACAGCTATAGTACTTTAATTACTTTTAAGTTGAGGTGTGTGTTTTAATTTATTGAAAAATTCCTTAACTAAAACACAGTTACAAGAAAAACCTTCGAATAAAAGACGTTAAGGTCGCTTAACCGTTTTTTAGATAAGGATTCACCTTATTCCATTATACAATTTACTACACTTGCAAGTCGTCAAAAGAAATTCGAAAATTAATATGTATATTTTTTTATATATTTCCTCAACTTAAAAAACGTTAAGCAGCATTCCTTAATTAAAACGCCGTTATCTGCCATCACCCCGCGCTTTATTTTTTTTTGTTACACTAATATTATCACCGTAGAACAAAGAACTAGATCTGATAATCATTATCTAGTTAGTGGTAGGCTTGTGACTCCCGCGTTAATCGTCAAAAAAGATGTCTGGTTTTAGTGTTACTTTGTAACGGCGAGTCTATCGTTTTATTCTGCAAGATAAACAGTGGTTTCAACGCAGTAATTTATTTAAGATCTTCGCCAGTGTGTTATTGATATTTGCTATTGTCGTTTTACTTCATGATTTTACTCATTACTTCATCAAACCCGAAAAAAGCCCCCGGAACTGACGGGCTCACCGTTGACATCTGCGCTGCAGCCATCCGAAGCGAACGGGAAATCTTCTTAGCGATAGCAAACAAATGCTTGTTGCTGAGGTACTTCCCCAAGCAGTGGAAAGCGGCGCACGTGATTATCCTACGCAAACCCGGTAAAACAGATTACACACATCCGAAGTCATACCGTCAAAACGTCTAACGTCGAAAAACTTTTGGTAAACCGACTCCAATGGCATCTCCTCCCGACCATCAGTCAGAAACAGTACGGTTTCATGCCCCAACGAGGAACCGAAGACACCCTCTCTCTATGACCTGGTAGAGCACATTAAAAAAGGAGTAAACAGCAAAAACATCGTACTCCTAGTCTCCCTGGATATAGAGGGCGCATTCGACAATGCATGTTGGCCCGCCCTAAAAGACAATCTAGCGAAGAAGAGGTGCCCAAAAAACCTCTACGAGATGGTAAACTCATACCTCAATGACCGAAAAGTCAAAGTCAACTTTGCAGGAGCAGCACACGAGAGCGAAACTACCAAAGGGTGTGTCCAAGGATCTATCGGCGGGGGTCCGCCGATAGATCCTATTCCTATATCCGATAGAGCAGCGAGTTCCAGAAGGTACCCACCTTCTGGAACGTAATCCTAGACTCGCTGCTGCGACTGCTGGAAGCAGAGGGAGTAGTGCTCAAGCCTTCGCGGATGACGTCGTTCTCGTGTTCACAGTCAAACATCATCGAGCAGCAGGCCAACAACACGTTGGACATGATCGTGAAATGGGGAAAACGTAACAAGCTCAACTTTGCAGCGCAGAAGACTAATGCGATGCCCCCAAACCTGGTCATGTCTGGCATCCAGCTTAATCTCGTCGAAGAAGTCAAGCTGCTTGACCTGTTGATCGACTGTAGGCTCAATTTCAAAGGACACGTGAAAGCCCAGTGTAAAAAGGTGGCGGATATCTCCAAACAGATTGCCTGTGCGGCGAAAGTGACCTGGGGTCTAAAGAGCGCGATCCCGAGAACCATCTACGAGTACGTCGCAGTGGTGGAACCCATCATCATGTATGCCTCAAGCGTGTGGACGCAGGCGGTAGACCTCGAGGAAAACAAGAAGCACTTGAACTGTTTATAATTGTAGGTAATGTAAGAGCGGTTTATTGTGTGTATACTTTTGTTTTGTAAACTTACTTGATAAGGATCTCAAAGCCATATTTTAAAAAGTCTGATAAGAGTTAGAATATTACTAAACCAATCCCCAAATTATTTGTAATGTTTATTAATTAATTTATTTATTATTATATTTATTTATTCTTAATATATAGCAGAAACCGAATATTATGTATATATTACATTCTTTTTAACTAGAATTGCAAAATTCAATAATAAACATATCTTTTATGTTAGATAATTGTAGTTGTAATTTTCAAGTTAGCTTATTTTGAAATGGTATTCTCAATTAATAGTAGTAAATGCTTAACTAAATAGTGGCTATGTCCCAGATGTTTTATGTTTAACTGCTTTAAAGATAAGTATTTGAATGTAATTAACGGCATAAATATTTTTTTTTACATAAGTTATCCTTAATGCTTGTTAAGAATGTGGCTAAAATACATTAACGGCATTTTAGTTACGTAATTTAAGTTAATTTTATGAAACATAAATTTCAATAGTCAGTTACCTAAAAACACTAAGCTAAAATGCCGTTACGGTGAACTTAACTGCATTTTAGCGTTTGGTTTTCACTTTTATCAAAATTTAAAGCACAGCTATAAAGCAAAAAATGTATTTTACATTTAAATAAACAAGTGTATTTATTTTAAAGTACATTTATTAGAAAGTACTATAAAAAACATGTATTTCTATATCAGGAAGTCTCGTATAAAGTTTATGGTTATAAAGTAGCATTCATTTTAAACATCTCCCGCGTTTTTTGCTGATATCTCCAAACTTGGTTTTGAGGCTTAACGGCATTATAGATAGTGGACGGCAGAGATGTGCCTATACCTTGCAGTATTGAAATTTATTCATAATCATTAGTCTTGTTTACGGATGTCAAGTTTATATATCAACCAAGCATCAGTGTAATGCATTTTGTCGAAGTTAGTCAGATGGATTTTCTTGGAGTAACTCTAGGTCATAGATAGGTATATTACCTAAAGATGGAGCCATAGCGTAGCCGCACATGCGACAGCTATACTCTTGAAATGATGCCTGGTTAGAAATATTTCCCCATTTTGGGGGAAAATATCATAAAATATTCCAAATCTTTATACTTCACAAAATAAAACATTATTATACAGGGATAAAAGGAAAGCATATGCTAAGCCTAAAATGTCTAATAGTAAACTAATCTACTCCTAATTATATACAACTTTGATAATGAAGCCAATCTTGCAATTGCGAAAATAATGTAACTACCTAATCTTAATCTTAGTTCCATGTGCTTAATCTGAGGAAGGATGCAAATCTAAACTGGAAGTCACATCTGGCAAATGTTGACAGTAAAATCTTCAGTCATTATAAGCATAGCAATATGCCTTTTCAGTGGTGGTCGATGTCACATCAAATGAAGTTGAAAAAAACAAATAATAATAATGCCTATTATGGAAACATATACCATGTCTTAGACAGTTCAAAATGTATCTGAAGAAGTGGCTATTAAATCACGTATTTTAAGACTTGAATGAATCTGTGCATAGAGATAAATCTACGGAAATGATATTATTAAGTAAACAATTGAAAATTTGACATTTAATGAGGAATTATTATTGACATGATATTACGAGGTATATAGTACTATTGACATTTCATTAAAATAATTTGACATATTATGCATAGAATTTAAAATTGAATTGGAAATCGTTAATTATTATTATTTTAAAAACTACTAAAATTATTTGACTGTGTACGAGTTACATATTGAATTCCCGATGTGGGTAAACTGACAATTTCAACCAATAGCTTATGAATTACAAGGTACTTATCAGTAGTTCAATAAATATTTCTTAATCTGAATCTTCCGACACAACTACCTACTATTACGGATACGAAGGATTGATATATCCGATAGGATATAAAGCCACTGTTGAAGTATGGGTTCCCGGTATGCAGTCTCTACTTTGAGAAAGATCCTCCTCAAAAGTGCCCAACAAAAAGCTACCGTATGCTCCATGTCACAAACCCTATGAAGACAGATTAAAAGCACTGCATCTCACAACCTTCGAGAAGCGGCAGTTGGGCGGAGACCTGATTGAAACCGTTAAAGTGCTGAATGGGTTCTATAATTTTACGGACATACAAAACATTTCACATTCAAAGATGTCGAAGACAGCAGACGCCATAAAACCTTGCTATGGCCCGCACTATCCCAGACCAACACTACAAACCACATCCTATACAAGACAACAACTCTGGTCTATAACTAGAACAAATTGCCAGAAGATGTCGTACTGACTGATAAATAATAAACGTTTCACACTCATAGCTCCCTTCTAGGATGACTTCTGTGTCGGGGATGCCATGGAACACGCACAGGGACAAGGACATCTGGCACCCAGACCCAGAACAAATATTTAAATTCATCATTATGACATCTACCCGACCGGGAATCGAACCCGGGTGCTCTGGCTTATGGGACGTTACAACTGCCAAACAGGGAGTGGATTGTAATAAACATTCAAATTGTGGTGTCAGGTTGTATCACATTTTATTTTCTTATTGGCGCGATCAGTTTTATAACATAAGCTTATTCCTATTTAAAATTGTTTTGATCATTCTTCCTGATTGATTAAATTGTTGTTTGTTTTGAATGTATGTCTAAGTATATACAGTTTATGTAGGTTTACATATCACTTTTATCTAATACTGCACACCCCATTTTTCAATTCAATATGTATCCTCCTTTCTAAGGTTGCCTGGAAGAGATCGCTCTTGGCAATGGGGTCGCCAGATCTTGCACTGGTTCTTAAGTCTAAATATCCTTTTATTTGTGATGTCCAGTGTAAACAATAAAGAGTTTATCTATCTATCAAGATTATTCTTGGTATTGGTAGATGTGGGCGATTTGTGAAGTGTCCACAGGTGCAATGGCGGCAACTAGTGTTCGTGCGTAATCAAGTACGAGGACGTACTTATGGGTCGGATGGCCGAATGTTAGCATGGCAACCCCCAACGTCTTGATGGTGGCACCACTGTCGGCTGGCTGACGGATGGGGCGTCACTCTCACGACTGGGGGTCGTGAGAACACCGACAAGATGGCGGTGCCGGTGATAATACGAAGGCGATAAAAAAGATGGAAGATGGGAAAGGCTAAGCCGCCTGTCTTCTGATTGTGATTGTGAATAAGTGAAGTGCTGTGATATTATTAAAATTGTGAGTAGCTTCCATAAAACCGATTGAGTATATGATTCTAGTGTATAATTCCCCGAAACCCCATAGTAGATAGCCATAGGTTACGTAAGTCGGAGGTAATGCTCTGACATTATCGATATAAAATGCATGGACAATGCAGTTTTAATTTACGCCTGACATTCCATCCATTCCTAACATTCATTGGGCGCTGTCCCATTTTGCACACATTCATTAGCGAGTATTTGATAGATTTACGTCAAAATTTATGCTAGGCATACTGTGTAGGTAAACAAATGAACGTTTGGAGAAAATGTTAACCTTAAAGTTAATCAAGTCCGTATAGGTTTATCTGACTTACCTGTCGAGTGAGACTGCAACCAGGCTGTAGACTGACGCAGCAACAGACAGGCCCTGGACGTACGGCACTGTCTTGCACATCAGCCAACCCAGCACCCACGCTGGAACAAGGAAAAAATGTTGTCTTTAAAACCTCATCTGATACAATCATTCATGACGTAAGAGCGATTAATAGTAGAAGCGAAACCGTCGGGGTTTTTTTTTTTAGTTAACCTGCAATATAATGTCCCACTGCTGGGCAAAAGTCCTAATCCCTAAAAGTCCTAGTCCCTAATTATGGATAAAAAAAATTGACGGATATAAACTGACTAAGAATTAATAAATGTTGACACTGCGAGATATAAGCACATTAGCTTATCATCAAATAAAATAAAAATCAAAACTCACAGACCACGAAGTCTGTGGAGATTAATAGATATGTTAAAATGGAAATTTTATCAAAAATAAGCTCGTAAAATAGCTTGGTGTTAGACTTTGTGCTGATTGAAGGTCTCTGACATGGCTCTCATAAAAAAGACGAGATAAGGAGAAGCTAATATATACAACAGCCTTTTCTGATTGACAATTGGAGTCGCCTTCATCTTGATACTATGGAACTAATTTAAGTGTCAAAATGAAATCGGTTTTGATTCCAGTCAGTTAACAATAATGCCACAGTTTTCAACTGTTGAAGTTAAAAATGCTGAATGGCATAGAACTGTTTTGGATAAGGGCCGTGCTTGTTATTCGGTGTTGTATTCACGATTTATGAACCTCCTCATCAGCAAAGTGTCTGTTCCTATCCTATATGTCAGTTTACCTCACAATCATCATCTACTGCTACCAAATGATCATGAGGAGTATAGCAGCAGTCAGTTTTTCCTCATAAAACCTCTACTTAAGCTCCTAAAGCTCTAAGTACATCGAACAAATCTTTCCACATAATTTCTCCAAACACCACCCACCTATAAATTTGGCAAATTCAGATCACGCCAACATAATGCCCTCTTCAAGAAAATTGGCCAAACTTATAGCAACTCAAGTTCCGATCCCCTAATACCGCTGAAGGACCGTACCTGCGCGCAACAAGTAGCCTTACTAAATCAATATGTACCGTCCTGCAACCAAAACTAGGTCAGGTCACTGTACTACCTACGACCCTTTAGCCTTGCATTCCATCTACCCCCGTCCCTTTCTTTCCCACCCTCGAAGGTGTCTTCCCATCCTGCTCACTTGGCCTTGTCCCGCAAAACACATTACAATACAAAAGTCGGATGTGACTAAACATCCGCGGTTTAATTTATATCCTAAAGTCGGTCGGCTAAGTTTCAAATTCGTTTGTGTGGCTTCAAGAAGTTGCATTCGGCTCAGGGTGTATTGATTCAAGTTTGTCTGAAATGAATAACTGATTTGTTTTTAATGACGACCGCGATCCGTTTTTTCTTAACCTATATTTGTGGGCCTTGGCCCGGCTTCATATCTGAAGACTTCGTTTGTGACAGCGATTTGATTATTCAAATCTACTGGGGAAATGCTTGCGTTTTACCGCTTTTCATTGCAAGGAAATGAGCTTTTTGTTAACATTTTTACATCTCTAAATAATAACGCATCGTTACTGAATAATTAATGACCAAATAATATTAATATATTAACAGAAAAATGCAGAATTAGTCAAATTTTCAACGACAATGACCTCGGGCAACCCCAGACCTGTTCGAATAATTTAAAAATAATTGAGCCTGTCAGTGTTGCCAATCCTTAAGCTAACAAATCTGGGTGCAGTGAGCTTATTTGTTTCAAATTTGAGCGTGAAAATAACAAAAGTAGATTCGAAAATTATTGTTAATGTTGAATGTGTGTTCATGAATATTCAGACCGTGGCTCACAAACATGGCTGCAACCGATTAGATGCTGGTTCTTACTATTTTTTATTCTGTGGTTTTGTGAACTCTTGACTATTTTGCATTACAATATTATTATAAGATCTGGCAGTCCAGAGTCCAGAGGTAACGAGCAATAAGTTGGTTAGATATAAATTTATGGCATTTTTTTTTTTTTTTTTTTTTTTTTTTTTCTATTATTTAAGAAGTGTCAAAAGAACATTTCTTAATAAAATTACAATCTAGCCTCAGGCTAATAAGTAATTTAAATCTAACTTAAATTTCTAGGTAACTAATTACTAAGAATGTGTCCATTAACACTTTTCTTATTGTTTCTATTAAGGCGAAGACACAATGTTCACGTGTTCTCTACACTTTACACTTTGACTATAATCACTACTTATGACTAACACTACACTAGCTCGAACGGTTTTGTTCTCTTAAGTCTTCTAACTATATCTGTGTGATCGAGGAGCTGGATGGCCTCGACATTCACATGGTGGTGAAGTCTGTTTTCGTGAGCTTCTGCATACCTTTGTATAACTTTGTCTACAAACTCTACTTGAAGGTCCCGGTGGAGATCTATGTTTCTTACGTACCATGGTGCATTCGTTATGTCCCTCAGTACTTTATTTTGAAACCTTTGTATGATCAGTACATTGCTCTGTGCGGTACAACCCCATAGCTGGATACCATAAGTCCAGACTGGCATTAGGACTTGTTTATATATTAATAGTTTATTCTGTAGTGACAGCGAGGAGTTTCTTCCAAGTAGCCAGTACATTTGCTTATACCTAAGGTTCAGCTCATCTCTTTTCTTCTTGACGTGGGCTTTCCATCGAAGTTTGGCGTCAAGAGTCATGCCTAGATATTTGGCTGTATTCTCATAAGGTATTACTTGATTATTAATAAAAATCTGAGAATACCTGTGCTGCTTATTACTGAAGTCTATGTGGATGGATTTTGTTTCATTTAATTTAATCTTCCATTTTTTTGTCCATTCATAGACTTGGTTTACAGCCATTTGAACCTTTTCAACTGCTTCTTCATGGCTATTTCCTATGGCCATTATGGCAGTGTCGTCAGCAAAGGTAGCAATGGTGTTGTTTTCTAGCTCTGGAATGTCGCAGGTGTATAATAGGTACAGGACCGGCCCTAAAACACTTCCTTGTGGTACTCCAGCTTTTATTTCTTTCAATTCTGAGTAGGAGTCTTCAAGGAAATGAGCTTTTTGTTAACATTTTTACATCTCTAAATAATAACGCATCGTTACTGAATAATTAATGACCAAATAATATTAATATATTAACAGAAAAATGCAGAATTAGTCAAATTTTCAACGACAATGACCTCGGGCAACCCCAGACCTGTTCGAATAATTTAAAAATAATTGAGCCTGTCAGTGTTGCCAATCCTTAAGCTAACAAATCTGGGTGCAGTGAGCTTATTTGTTTCAAATTTGAGCGTGAAAATAACAAAAGTAGATTCGAAAATTATTGTTAATGTTGAATGTGTGTTCATGAATATTCAGACCGTGGCTCACAAACATGGCTGCAACCGATTAGATGCTGGTTCTTACTATTTTTTATTCTGTGGTTTTGTGAACTCTTGACTATTTTGCATTACAATATTATTATAAGATCTGGCAGTCCAGAGTCCAGAGGTAACGAGCAATAAGTTGGTTAGATATAAATTTATGGCATTGATTACATTTCTTAGCAACATGTTGGCTTTGAGTTCGCATCAAACTACCAATTTGTAAATGTCTGCGTCCATTACTGACTATTTTTTCAAACGCAAATAAAAATTGACACAAAACACAATTATTTACAAATTCTTCACGCCTCATTCAACATCTACAAAGCTACGAACTTTTTCGTTTTAAATTTTTTACCGATACATTTTCAGCGTGGGTATATGCTGTTTTTCTAGAAAAGCACCTGAAACCTGTAAAATTTAAGTGATAATAGTGTTATATTGAAACCAGGTATTCTTAAAAGTGTACTTGAACGCAACAAAAAAATATAGTGTGTTTTTATAGCCCTAGTAAATTTATGCTTTATTCAATTGTCAATTTTAAGGCCATCTAGAACCTCATATTTTACTTTTTCTCCTAAAAATGTATCTTTTTCCCCACAAATAAAAGTCAGCTGATAAAAATCTTCGATCCTTTTCAAAAGCATTTGGTGCAGTGCGTACGGAAATGGGCAATCGAAGGTATCCCATACGAGTATTTATGGGCTGATTGTCCCATAAATATGTAATTGGGACAAGTGGGCCATCCCACTGCTGCTATCGCATGCTGCTTCATTTTACGAACTGCTGACAGTTCGAGGTAACTGACATTATTGAACTGAGCCATGGAATACTTTCTATCGACTTTTGGCGGGAACGTGGAAGAGACATGTTGCTTCATTTTGTTATTTTACTAAACTTGTGTAATTTTGAGTGTTAATGTTTATTTTAAGTGGGGAAAATAACCATTAAGTGCTTGAGGACGTGCACGAGTGTGGGCAAATCATAAAATGCAGTGAATCGTGTCATTCCGTGTTGCTTCCAAAACTCCTTAGAAAAGCCTCTAGTAAAGTCTCCACTACTTTACTGGGGCACGTACCTACTCACTCTATCCACTTGACACTGGCTAAATTGTGGCAACCCCGCAGAAGCCATTAATAAAAATTGAAGTTGAAGTTACTTTCTATCATACGCACTCTATTTGATTTTACTGTGATTACTTTAGCTTATATATTATGTATGGCAAGCTTACGCAAGTCCGAGTAAGAGATGTTTGAATAGCCTGTAATCTATCTAGACTAAGAATGATAACTGAGCCCCTTCGAAGAAAGAAAGGCATTACGTGAGCTTATAAAATAACTCTTATAAGTAACTCTTATTGTAAGGTCTCACTCATCTTAAGCCTTTATTTACAGTAACAGCCTAATTTGAGATTTAAATCTAATCTCCATTATCTTGGTCTTGAGTCTATCTTGTCCAGTCGAAGTCTTGAAGTCAGTCTTATCTTGTTCAGTCATCGTCAAAGTTTTACAATAATGGGCCTGAACTAAACCCTCAATCATTATCCTCTATAATTTAATTGGGTCTCCATGTTTGCGCTCGCAGGGGCCTTTTGTTGCACAGGCTCCGGGAGAGGTTTCAGTGGCCGGGTGCGGCCTTGAGACAGAACCTACTGGGCCGTCTGTTTGCCTTGTATACCTGTAAAGCTTCATTTGTGGCATTTATTTTGTGAATTGATTTTGAGAGAGTTTAAAAATGAGTATATTTTCGACTCTTGAGAGCCACTTTTAAAGTAACTTGGGACTCTGGTTTTATAATTTTGGTTTGGATGATTTGAAATGGATTTTTTTTCGCTTACGTTTTTAGAGCCTAAATTAAAGCTGTGAGCTGCGAACTGAGAGTCCTATTGTTAATTTGAATGCTTGGTTTATAGTTTTTGTAACGGTTCTTTACAACTTTGGCACTGCCCCAATTAATAAATAAATCACAAAATAAATCAAAGGGTTTGAAAAAACAAAAAAAATAAGTCAATAAGTAAGTAGATAGTCTAAGACCGACACAAGGCATATGTGTGTATTTTCTTCTTCGTTAGTAACTCGAATGATCCTGGGCCGAAGACCTTGAGCGCCCAAAGCATCTGTATAAAAAGCAACCCAAGATTCGAAACCTTTTCAAATCCACTCCACTCGAGATCCGGGTCCTGACATTCACAACCTATGCATCGTAAACCGTCCAATAAAAAAATTCATTCCTTCATCCTCATTATCCTCAGCCGGGTACGGGGTACCCGGGGCGCGGGCTGAGGGGTGAGGGGGTGAGGGGGTGCATCAAAACTAGGTCAGGCCGATGAACTGGGCCACGGGGTCGCCACAGCACAGAGCTTGTGACTACGGCACACATTTTATCATCAACCGTATTGTTCGCGGAAAAAGGTTCAAAGTTATTTGTAAACACAGCCTGTATTGGCATAGATTACGAAGCAGTTACCTACGCTGGTGGGTTGTGATATCATTCAGCCAAAAGTCGATCTCGTACAGGTAAGAAGAAGGTGGAGTTTTGGTTGGAAAACGCGGAGGTCACATGTTCGATTAGGTACTTGTTGCGGTTGCTGGCAGGAACTGTTGTGACTGAGTTTTTATTCGAAGCCTGGGGTGTATAAAGAGGGAAATTAACCGATTAAAAGCGGTCCATTTGCGATGAAATTTTTAATTTTATTTGGCCGCATTCAATTATGCTCCTCATCAAGTTGAAAGAGAGCCGTTTATCACAATTTAGGTCATTTTAGGTAAAATGGGACTCTAGGGGGTTAGCATTGCCCCAAATTTTGTACAACCGTGTAATTTTACAAATACCTATATAAAATTTACACATAAGAGGTGAAATTGTTTTAAAGTTTACGAATAAGTGAATCAATATTAGGTACATGCTACTTATACCTACCTATCTGACTGGAAAAATTAACTTAATCGCGAGCTAATCTGATTTGAATCAACATAAATTTTCCATTCATTTAAATATCATTCGTTTGTTTTATTTAAATTTCGAGTCAGTCTGTAAATGGTAATGTAAAACGTTTTAACCTTTCTAAATGCCTAAGTTGAAGAAAATACGCTAATTGTTAGATTACCAGATGAAATGGGTCAAACGCCCCCTAGCGGAGTTTAGAACAAGGCGCCCGCGGCCGGGTTAATTTATTTGTTAGTATAAAGTACGTTGTATTGATGCTAATTTAATTAAAATTGAGATGAAGCTGTTTGTGGTAACAATACAACGCTATATTGTGTTTTGTACTAGCAACTTCTACTGACTTGCTCTGGCTTTAAACGTGTTCCCAACCAACTAGCGCTTTCTTTTCTAACTTATCACTTAGCGCTAGTTTAATAGGTTTTGTAACTGTATTTTTTGTTATCCATTATGGAGAACTTTTACCTATCTGTGATAAAAAATGTTTGTTGTTAACTTTTTTAATTATTGTTAAAATCTGCAAAATAATTTTCTACCCAAAAGGACAGTGTGATTTCTAATTATAACGCTACTTGAACCTTAAAACTAGCCAACTTCTGCAATATTTGAGTTGCAGCTGAATTTTATGTTACAGTCAAAATTAATTTTGATCGCGAAACTCTAATACTATTAAAACAGTTGATACATAATTAGTTTCCAGCACAAATGGTGTCACAGGTAAAGTTAAACAATCCCTTATTATCATAAAAAATGCAAAGTGAAAACACGGCAAAACTCAAACTCTTACAGAAAGATTATCTGTTTTAGTAAATTGTAAGATAACTAAAGCCAAAGCTAAAGTAAATAATCTCAATTGAATCTTATAGTGATCCCAAAAAGAACCAAATTCAATTGCACGTCCTAAAATCTCTTTATCAAGTGGACTGGAGCTTATCCTGGTAAGCAGCTCGGACAAATTGCGCCTACTTTACATGATACGCTCGTACTTGCAGGGTGTGGAAGTAAGCTGGAAGGACCAAGTAACCGTATTCCAATATTAAAGGTTTCCATTATTAAAGGTTGTCTAGAAGAAGTACAAGGGCGGTCTTGTACTACCGAATGTTAACAATTCAACTTAGTTTTAGTTTTTTCTTTCAATTTGTTTGGTGTCCAATAAAGCTATATTTTGTTTAACTATATTCTGACTCCTAGTTTTTCTAGTTTAGATGGGTTCAAGAGGCGAGACCAGGGATCGAAAAACGTAGAGTAGGGCGCCCTGGAGCCAGGTGGAGCGATGACCTGCGTAAGGGGGGCGGTGGCAAGTCGATGCGTATGGCAGAATATCGTGGCGTTTTCTAAGAGAGAGCCAAATCCAGCAGTGGAAAAACAATAGATCAGGTGATGGTGATCGAGTGGGTGTTCTTTAATAAATACAATCTGGGCGTCTTCAAGTCGAGAATGATTCAGTTTCTTAGAACAAAGAAACCGTTAGAACAAGAAGTTTTCTAGAGGCAACTGTCTTCCATCCTGGACCGTGTCATTGCTAACAATCAGGCGAGATAGCAGTCAATCACCGCAAAAGTCCATCTTCTAATAAAAAAATATAACAAACAGTAGCTAAAACTGTCTCTGCGTTCTAACAACAGAGCTTTCATAGACACGTCTCCTGCTCCCCAGAGAATGGCTGCAAACCTACTCTAAGCCAAAAGCCACAAATCATTTCCAACCAATCTAGTCCGTACAATATCCAGCTAAGCCAATCCGAACGCGTGATAATTGGCAATAGCCTAGATAATGGTTCCCTATACAGGGTTATGAGCAAAAGGTATGCTAAGCTGAAATGAGCTAATAGTACTCATAGTAGTAAAAAATAAGACGTTCCATAGAAAAATGTCAATAACTGTCGACAAAATGTACGGAACAGCTGATATTTTTTTCGCTAATTCTTGGTTGGTCCCATAGTAAAAGTTGTTGAAAATGATGACTACTATGAATATTTTTCAGATTAGCATACCCTTTCTTTATAACCCTGTATTTCAATGCTTTGCCCCACTTCCTAAGGTTTGTCTAATGAGGTAACAGTGTCCAATTCGGTCGCGATTGAGGTCAACCTTTGGGATGCGTGAGGTAATTAAGAGGTTTTGGGACTAGTGTGTTTTTGTTTCACACACAAAGCCTTCTTACTGATCTCCAAGCTTTAATTAAGATGATTGGGTGATAGACAAAATAGTGAAACACAAAATAGTATAAAACACTATTTTGTGTTTGACTAGGTAATGGAGCATTTTGAGCTTCAATTTTGATGCAGATTAAATCTAACTAGCCACCTTATTATCTAACTAGCTGGAAACCCGAATCAGTTTCATTTCGAACAAAACGGATTTCGATTAACAGTCAGTTAAACAATAAAACCGCTAGTTACCATCTACTTATGCGTATTATGACCAGAAACTAGACAAAACTAGATCGTATCATTGCTTACCATCAGGCGAGGAGGCGGTCAAACGCAAACCCATCACTGAATAAAACCAAGTCAAACAAAACTTCATTAACAAGACAAAAAAATATATATTCTCCTTGATTTTTTCATATTACAATCTACGCCAGAGAGGCTCTATCAATATCTGTTTGCCATACAGATTACTCGGCAAACTTCTGAAGATGTAAAACCACTTTTATAAATTAGTCAATTTGGTTTATTACCACTCTCGTTTTTATAGCAATTTTCCACGACACTGGACGATATTGTTAATTTATGTAAGTGATTGATCACACTTCGATGACTTTATTAGCTTACGTCACAATTTTTGTGTGGAATTGTGAAGATTTTTTAAGTGGTGATCATCTTGTAAGTAGATAGATAGATAGCTAAACACTTTACGACGACCTGTTTGGCTCAGTGGTAACATATCCGCCTTATAAGCTAGAGGCCCCGGGTTCGATTCCCGTGTGGGCACATGTTTAAATGATGAATTTAAATATCTGTTCTGGGTCTGGGTGTTAGTTGTCCTGTCTTTGTGTGTGTTCCATGGCATCCCCGGATTTATCTTAGTGGGGAGCTATGAGTGTGAAATGTTTATCTATTTTTTAGATGATAAAAATTTTAGAAGTTATGATGATGACGACGTAAAATCAAATAAACTCTAAAAGTCGTAAAATCACAAGAAAGAAGTCGTAGAATCGCAAGAAAACATTTTTGTAGAGCAGATTTAAGATGCAGATAAGCAGCAAATCTATTGTGGTAGTTTAAATTTTAAATCAAAACATTTTAGGCAAATCTTTGACCACGACTTAAAAAGTAAAAAACAGTAGATCATATTATTATAATGTTCATCCAACGATCACTTTTCATTATTTATCAACAAAAAGCAGCATTTTTGTTGTTTTCTAAATTTTAAGTAAGATTGCTACTCAATATTTTATTTAACTCACAACTCACGCACGCAATACCATCCAATCACTCCATTTCCGACACCCACATGAACAACTACAAATCTCTGTGGCCTAAATAAAAAACATCCTGCCCTTGGCACCGAAAAGGGTAGAATACATGAACCATTAAATGCTGAGAAGGCGGCGTGCAGCCTCCGAAGTGTGGCGGAATAAGTTGAATCAGCTGTAAAAGTAACAGTTGTAAGAATAACGGCTGTGAGATTACCAGTTGTAAGTGAGCTGTAAGTTGTATAATCGTGCATATTATTGTTTTTCTTTTAAAACAGACATTAATAGGAAAGATATGTTTTATTTCAAATAGCTCGTTGGGTCGACGACATAACGAAAATCGCGGGTCGAACCTGGACAAGATTTTCACAGGACCGGGATGAGTGACGTACAAGAAGAGAGGCCTATGCTCAGCAGTGGGCGATAACGGGCTGATGATGATGAGTACCTATATGTAATAATTTTTACTGACCTAAACCTATAAAAATCTTGTAAATAAAGTTTGTTTCTATACTATGAAAAATCTTGTTCACTTTAAAAACTACCGCAATAGCAAGAATACAAGTTACTCACGCTTACCTATTTATTTTTCTCAAAAAAAAAAAAGACTTCGACTCTATAATTGTACAAAGACAAGAAATAACGAAAACCCCAAAAACATTTATGAAATAATATCTTATTTGATGTCACAAACAAGGTTTTTCCTTGATTTAGTACTGCTAAACCTCCTTCTCTTTAGTTCGCCTTACTAAACTTCCACGACCCAATTCCCAGCAAAAAGCCAGCTCTCTTAAAGAAACTCCTTGTTTATCTTAGCATCTGTCTGTCAAATCGGTGCAAGATTAATTCTAGCGGCGGCCTTGAGCCATTGTCGGAGTCAAGAGATAAGCTGTCGTTATCAGAGGGCCGTGATGGATCGTCCGAGACGCTGATTGAAACTGGAAGTTTCGAGTTTTGGTTTCTGTTTATTTTACAATTAGAACTACACCAGAACTAAAAGACTGCTAGAATTAAACCTTAAGGTAAGGAAATCAGTTAGATAGATACTCGTAGATAACCATTTTATTGCTCACACCAGAAATTACAAACTAAAGGACAAGTTAGTTAAGTTATTGGACAAATAAGCTTTGAAGACGTTAAAAAAAGTTCCTAGACTGTCCTAAGACATTTTTACAACAAGTAAGCAAGTCCAATTATAACATCAATTTTTTCACGAAATTCTTCAGTCGCTACCGCCACATACTTGCCTCGCAACGCTCAGACAGACCGTCGACATTAATCAAATCAAATCAGCATAAATAATAACATAATATTCTACAGTAGGTTAATATCTAATACAAAATATAGGGCAATGAGTGAGCTGTTACGTGATTTGATAAATGAGCTGACGAGGCCTGTGGGGAGCTAGAGACACTAGGTTTGAAGGATAGACGGACGATGAATGGGTGGTATCGTATGAGCTAAGTTCATATTAATAACGTTTAATATAGGAAAGTGGATCGTGAGTGGTATTTTTTTTTCACGTTACTAACCTAACCCGCGACCGGGTTAGGATTTCGGATCAGGTTCGGAATATACCTTTTTTTCTGTCTATGTATTTATTTTTATTTAAGTGAAAAAGTTAAGAAGAAGTGAAGTGACGTGAGTGTGTTGAAGTGAAGTGTGGCTTTCTATTTGATAGATGATAATGATGATTTTTATAAAAGTTAAATTTTGAACTCTAGTATAGCTTATTAAGAAATGGTAAAATTTTTGTTCCCCTAGATTTTTTTCTAGAACAAGCATCTGGGACCTCCCAGTATTATGGTTTTTTTTGTTTAATAAGTTCTCTTTAAATTACCCCGTGATCACTGTTATGCAGTGTAGAAGACAGTCTACATGACGAGCATCACTTTTGGGTTCCGTTTCAAATAATTTACCTACTGCTTTTTCCGCTTTATGTTGGTGTTAATAATATTACTAAATTATACAACAGTAAGTACACGAGTCAGTAGAACCCTTCGAATTCTCATCAAATTAAAACAGAAGAAGACGATAAAATTAATTTTCGGAGATTGCTTGGTTTTCAGGGTAAAAATTTGCGATCAGCTTCTAAGAAACTAAAAATAAATAAATAGCCTAATACTTTTCTTCTTAGTACTTAACTTAAAGCTTTTTCTCATTAAACTTATTTCATAACTTATTATGAAGCCTAGTAGACGTTTTCTCGGTATCATTAAAACATGAAAGAAGACTGTCATGTTATTTTAGGTATATTTTAGTTTTTATTTACGCTTTTTTTCTCGAGCTCGACGTAACTTATTCCACCTACGCAAAACATTAGAATCAAGTGTAGGCGTAAAATTAATATAATCAAGTTTACTAGTTGTTTTGCGAGCAGCAGACGTTTTTGCAACAATCACAACGTTTTATCTCAAAAACCTCTTTACTGATTTTACTCATATTCTAAAATCTTGTTTAGAATTTAGCACCGCTTGTGTCTGCTATATACTATATAGACCTATGCTCAGCAATAGGCGAAAACGGGCTGTTAATGATGATATACTATCAAAATCGGACGATTACAGACTCCTTAGAAAAATCCCATCTTTTGAAGAAAGTCACCACCCCGCCGTCAGCCAATCAAAAATCGGAGAAAAAAATCTATGGAATTGTAGAACAACAAATTTTGCCAATTATTTAGGCATTTCATAATTTATCCGTAGCTTTCTTTACCCACTTTCGTAGTGCGCACTACCGACTCCAAGTTCCATAACTTAACAAAGTGTACTGGATGTGTTCGAAACTACATTCAATAATAAACACATCATAAAACTATTGCCATGTTATTAACAAAAATGTGTGAAAATCACGTCAGTTTTCATAGTGACGGCCTCAATTCTGTCGAAGTCAATTATTATCTATTTCTAACGAAATCAAATTTCTGTACTGTCTCATTGTATTCTGCTGTAGACATACACAACCCACGTACTTAATTGGTTTAAACCAATTTTCCCTTTAATTGCTATTACGTAACAGTAACAGTTAACTAATTGATATGTCTGGTAAAGTCGTATCGTTAGAGAAAATTGGTTCAAAGAGTTAGGACCTATGAACAATCAATTAGAGAGATACGCTTCGATCATAGTCTTTGGCGTTGAATGGATTATCTCAAAACTGGTGGTGAAGCATAATAAAATTTTGTTAATAGATTCTAATTCAGTTTAGTTACACTGTAATTTCACTATGGAAACTGACGTGGTTTTGACACATTTTGTTGTACGTAATTATTTTTTACGTAAGTATTCCCGTGTTAATTACATTGTAGTTGCTCATGGTTATGCATAGTTTTTTTTTTAAACATGAGTAATAGGAATACACGTACATAAATTAGTTACGTACGCGTTAAACATTAAGAAGGGAAAATAGCAGAACATTGTACTCATAGTATTAGTGAAATTAGACATTAAATTCCATAACATTAAGCACGCTTTTATCGCCTGTAAGTAATTTCTTTACGAATGCTAGAATTTCTACATTACTTTTAACATTTAATTTAACCAAAAAACACATCGTGATATGCACACACACCGTGATATACCTACAACATTACATCCTGTATGTTAAATTGTGCATTGCTGAACGTATCTTCATTTATGTATCAGCGGTCCTGCCCTTGAAATTCGTTCGGAAGCGACTCGGCGGCCTGTAATCTTCTTCGGAGCCATCAAAAGTGGGGTTTCGGAACTATCTTCGGAATCTGCGCAAAGTTTTGAGAGTTTCGAAGTACGCGTCCACATTCTTTCACGCACGGGTAACCGAATCGGAGAGAAATAGTCTATCTAAGCTACATAGTTGCTTTTATACAGCCACATGAAATTAGCATAAACACGAATACAGCAATGGCAACACACACAACACACATATATAATTTTGATGACAGGCAAATGACAGTTATGTTAAACAAAACCGTTTTCAATTTCGGTTTGTTAAAATTTGTCGAGTCAAAATTGTGTCTTAATTGTCGAAATATTTTAGACAGACAATGGGCCCAAGTTTGAAGACTAATTATGACAGATCTAAATTTTCTAAAACTATTGACGTCCTTGTCTAATAGCTTGCAATGATAAAGACAGATACATTTTTAGTTAGTTTAGATCTGTCAAATAAAACCTTCAAACTAAGGCCCATAGACTAGTAAGTGTATCTTATAACATTTTTGTTTCAGAAAAAAAGTCGGGTAGTCCACAAATCTATATTGAAACAACAACATGCAGATAGCCAAGACAATAAATCTTTATCTCCGTAGTTCCGATCGCCCAATCTGCCATGAAAGTTCCATTTACGACATAACTGCCAGTACCAGTGGTCCAGTGGCATCCTTGATCGGTTACTACCGCCCTGAGCACTTCGAAGCCCAGTAATGTAGTGAAGTGACCACTGCCCTTGTAATGCACCAAGGACGCCTGGTTGAGGCAGATAATAACAATACTGTCCTGATTGTGCTGACCTCTCCTTTTTTGCTGGGAAAATTGGAAGAGGTTTGAGAGAATGAGATGTAGCAAAAGTTTTTACGGAAACAGTGGCTACGAGTTTCAGCTTATGGTAAGGCTTTCTTTTCCAACCTTTAGTTTTATGTCTTATTGATGCTGCTGTACGAGTATATTGTTATTTTTTTACATATCTAGGTACATACTCTTCAGAAAATATTGAAAAAAAAAACTACGTGTTTTATATTTTACGAATTCTATTATTTTAAATTAAAAAAAAATATGATCTAACTGAATTTTTCATATTTTGTTTTGTTTACCAATAAAATTCACGATCTCTAAAGAAGCATGGTAATTTACGGTTTACGCTTCATAGATATCTTATACTCGTACTTAACGTAAAAATAACCTTAAATTTTTCATTTCCTGATTCACAAACCATTGAATCAGACATTTCGTTTAACTCACAATTTTTAGCTTTCAAAGTCGAGTGGAAAATGTATAGATAGATACGTCGCGCGTCGGTTATGGAGTTGGTGCTTCAAAATGGCTCTCGGTAGTCGTTCAAACATTTTATACAGGGTTATCAGGAAAGGGTGTGCTAAGCCGAACAGGGTTCATAGTACTCATCATTATGAAAAACTTTTACTATGGAACCAACCTTGAAGTCGTAAAAATCAGCTGTTCCAAACGTTTTGATGAGTGTCATTAACGTTTTTTTATAGAACAGCTGAAATTTTGCGATGTCGGTGTTGGTCCAATGGTAGGTAAATCTAAACTTCTTTATAATGATGAGTAGTATGAGCCCTTTTCGTCCTAGCATACCCTATCCTTACAACCCCGTAGATACAATTTTTTGATAAGAACTGCTCTGACCACTCGTTGACCTCGTTTCTGATAAATGAGTCGAGGATCCGACTCGAGTGCATACCAAGGTTGCAGCTTCGTATGAGAGATGGTCGGAGTATGACGCGCTCAAATCAAGGGTCGGATTGATGCGGGAAGGATTTGGCCTGGCTTTATGGTGATGTCCTAGTGTGTGCGGAGCGAGCTTACTGATATATTGGGCCCTAGTTTAAAGGCTTTATTTGACAAATCTAAATTAACTAAAAATATATCAGTCTCTGTCATTGCAACCTATTAGATTAGGACGTCAATAATTTTAGAAAATTTAGATCTGTCATAAAAAGCTTCCAAATTTGGGCCCAATAAGTAAAATCTAATATTTTAGATGCTAGGCTATACTTTGGGTCGAATGACGTGAAAATTGCAGACTCCGATTGTTTATTTTATAACAACAACAGCCAAATTTTATTATGTAAATTAGTTGTTAGATGGCCTTAAAATTCTGACGCCAAAGCTCACTATTCGAGCTCATATGCAACCTTCAATCCTCCCACTGCTGGGATACAGGTCTACCCTCGAAGGGTGATTAGGCCGTATTCCACCACGCTGGCCAAGTGCGGGTTGGTGGATTCACATACGCCATTGAATTTCTTCTCCGGACATATGCAGGTTTCCTCACGATGTTTTCCTTCACTGAAAAGCCAGTGGTTTGTAAATTCGTACATAAGTCCCAAAGAACTCATTGGTACTATTCGAGCTATTAAAACTTATTTAGATAATACCTATTATGATAATTTATAATAATGTTGATAAGCTTTTTTGCAGATCTATGGCCAAAAATACATATATATTTTGAATAGCATACTCGGATTCTAAAAATATTTTAGGGATAAATAATTTCTAATGAAATTTCAAACACTTTTTTAGTAAAAAATATTGTAATGATTTAGGAATAATTCCGAATGCTTACAATGCTACGTAAAAAATTAAGTTTGTCAATTTAAGTCACAAAAGTTTTACAAGTCTAGTCTCTCGAGTCACTAGCCATCAGGTAGACAGCTGCTCATTACTGTTAAAGCATAAGGTGATATCCTATTTTTACAGGTATCCCATCAAAGAAAAAATGACTAGAGATTCTTAGAAGCAAAGTTTAAAAGACGCAGAACGTTCGGAAAGATCCCTGTCCGCTTCGCTCACGTTGGAAGCACGGGTTAATACACTTTTATCTGAAGGCATCTAAGTGCTTTTCGATGATATTCGAAGTGTTTACGTAATTCGATAGCCATTTTGGCCTTGAGATGTGAATGATAGTTCTTTGGAATTGTTTGTATCATCTCACCTTGGAGAAATTGGATACGTTTTTGATCTATGAAATCATTTCAGTTCTATTTACATTGCAAAGATGTAGGTATGTCTTAGTATTCGCATTTATTTTATAATAAGAGTATTATATTTGTTATATCTGCGTACCTCATCTTCAACCACAAAACGTTGCTTACTAACAGACGAGTTGGTAGTCAAACGCGGATCTATTCGTTATAACAAAATAAAATAGTAGGATTAAAATATAACTTCATCATAAGATACTTGGACGTTGGATCATGGTAGTTAACTAACTTTGTTGACGCAGCGACTCAAATGGTGTCTAGTTCAGTAATACTTAGAGTCAGCATAACAATTCACTGCAACTACGAAGTATTAATGTAATAGTAAACAAAGCTTTCACAGTAATCATGCGTTCGTGACCTCTTAACTGTCATTATAGTAGAAAGTTGAAAATCAGAACGGCATGTTCTAATTTTCATCGATTATCCAATCATTTCAATCATTTCCAATAAATGGACGACTCAGGTCTAATAACTCTGACATTGTACTGGTCACTACGGGCCAGGGATGATATGAATGGATAGATAATAATATTATTAATATAATAATATTACACTATGCATAGAAACTGCGGTGTGGTGAACAATACTTTGAAATATGAACCTTATTAAACCACAACAAGATTGCATTTATGCTTGAACCATGGAATAAAAAAGCCTTTTTATGAACCTATTTTGATTTTGTTATTTTTTTTGTTTAAACAGTGAATTAGTCGGGAGTGTTCTTAGGGGTTTTTAAATTTTTAATTTAAATAAGAGCACTGTTATATCCAAATCATCCAGGAGGTATCCTATTATAAGTATCAGTTTGCGAATCATGAATTTGATCGTGTTATAAAACTTTTACAGTGACCTAGAATCTAAGTAATGTTGTGTACCTACCGTAAATCGTATGTACCTTGTAAATACGTAATTCGAACCGTCAAAGTACAGTCTTCAAAGCGTACAATCACTGTTTTATGTAAAACCAGCCCATGAGATGAAGCAATCAGTAGGGTCGGATCCAACTCCTAACGAGCAAACTTTGGGGTATTTTACACAATCCTTAACGAATGTGTACCCGCTGGGCTACCAACTTACTTGTGCAGTTGGCAAAATGAGGGTACTAAAATTTTCTATTGGAAATTTTCGGTTTTGTTGAGGATAAACGATGGTGGCTCCGCATCTCATTGTACATGTTAGTTGGTTGATCTGTGTCCTCGGCTGCTCGTGGCAGTTTCATGGTCATTATTGCCTTGGACATCGGTACAGGTGGGTGTTAGATTGAGAAGTTTTTGAAATTTTTGATGAGTGTGTCCCAAACTTCAAACGTAGGAAACAGAAATTTTAAACAATCAAAGTGACTGGACAACCGTAGAGAGGAGTTAGAGCTAGATTTTTATATTTCCAAATTGACATTTTCAAATTTGGAGTAACCTAAATCGTTATCATATCTTATGGAGTCTGAAATAGTTACTTACTGGTTATATTTCTCTATCTCAAAGCATGATTATATTTATGAAACAAAATAGGCAAATTTTGAAAAAAAATTAAATACGCAACCACAATGAATTACAGAACAGCGTAACTATCTATAAACAAGTTTATCACATTATAATGTTTATTTTCCATTTTCTTTTTTGCAAAAAATAAACTTATATATTTTATTTCTTCCAGAACATTCTACATTTCCTTGGTACACGTGGAGTTAGGTATTCCGTATAAAAAGCAATAAGTAAAGTAGACATATCCACGTTTTGAGCTACTTGCTTCAATGCTATAGTACTCAAGATATCAAGATAAGTATTACGTTTCGTTTCTCATACCTACAAGCTTATCGTGTTTTTTTTCATTATATGTATGGTTTTTTTTTTTTCATTTTTTTTTTTTTTTTTTAATTAATTGAGTGACGAGACGAGCAAATCGCTCGCCTGATGTTAAACGTCACGTTTGCCCATAACAGGTCTGCGCTACCCAGAATTTTGAACTCGCAGAATTCAAGACCCTGCGCGGCACAGCACTGCGCTCGTCACCCTGAGATATAAGTTGTTTAATCTCCCATTTGCCCTGTAATTTCACTTGAAACAATGCCCTTCCAACCGGAACACAATAATGTTTGCACATTACTGCTTGGCGGTGGAATAACTGGCAAAGGTGTGGTACTTCCCCAGGCGGGCTCTGCAAAAGAGCCCTACCACTATGAATATAATATCCTTTATATGTTATGTAGACGAGTATCCACTATCCATTTGAAGCGGTCTGAGTGAAAAAAGCAATTTTTGAAACCTGATACATGTCAACCTTACTCACAGGTAAAAAAACCTAACTGAAAAATGTGTATTTTTTTTTGTACTCTTTTTGCCTTTATTTTGGTTTGTTGTCTATCGTTTTAGGTATTGGAAGTTAATCTATATAGGGCAGGGCAAGAGTGCGACACACGTGTCACGGAACCATAATTTACTGCTACAAAATAAGCTATTGCCTTCAGGGCATTGTTTTGGTCTACATTTTCTAGCCCAAGGAACCCAATAAAGTTATCAAGCGAACCGGGTTGAAGTATTTCCTGCCAATTTCTCGGTACGGAAGAACTGCCGCCAAACTTAGAAAGTCGGTCAATTTATTTTCTCCTTAGAGGTTTGGTGTGTTTAGTTGACCGTATTCCGAAAGATGTAACTTTTTCAGTGGCTGCCAAAGGACAGTAGATTGGGAGTCGCGATGAAATGGATGAGTTGGCTTGTGCTCCATCAATTAGCGGTTTTTGTTGATTTTTATTCGCTAATTTGTTTCTTTTTAGGAGTTATTGACCACACGAAGAGAGATCTGGAAAGATATCGATTTGTCTTGGAAGACAAATCGATATTTGTTTGTATTTATATTTGTCCGACTATAACTTGAGTATGGTTAATTGATGAAATTTTGTGGGGAAGTGATCAATTTTAATTTTTTTTTTAGTGTGCTGGCGATGCAACAAACCGCCAGAAATGGAGAAGCATTGCGAGACGTGCAGCAGCAATGGAAGGGGGCGTCGACGACGGCGAAGAGCCTCCGTGTAATATTGCAACCACGACCACTCTGCCAAGAGTCAACGACTAAGAAGAAGAAGATCAATTTTAAAACAATTTCTACTTTGAATATAAGCAAAATTGGTCCAGGGGTTGGCGTAATATATAGGGCCCGAGGTTTAGTTCGCCGTGAAGTCCTTTTTATTCGTAAAACAAAAAATAATGTTCTAAAAAGTCTCAAATCTTATATATGTAAAGAGTTTAGTTAATAAAATATGTCGATAGTAGCAGGCTGCTGGGTACAGACCTCACCCTTGTCACAGAATAAATAATGGTTCCCACTAAAGCCCTTGTGCCATTTATCTCTTACTCTGGCCTAATATACATTTTACGGCCATTATTAATATAATTTATTCCATTTTTTGGTTCGTTAAAGTTTATTATTTGCGAGATAATTTCTCTTAATTGTTTGTGTAAAAGTTAGTTAATAATATTATTTTTGTATTATCTTAATTGTCAGTTTATACAGATCAACTACTGATGGGTAAAGGTCTTCTTCTTTTAAGTGCCATTCATATATTTAATGTAAATGTTTCACTGAAACAAACGTCTTTCACGACAACATTATCAAAATTTACTATCCTAAATCAATATGTTTTACGATAAGTCAAATATTGGTAGATAGCTTGTTAGAATAAGTGTCATAAGTCTAGTTTTTCTATAATTAAGCACTAGACATGCTGACTGTACTGTTTTCGTAATTGTACATTTCGGTTAGAAAATATTAAAGTTCTTTACAATATTTATCCACCTCAAATAACTCTCCAGGTTGTTTTTTTAGGGTCAAGACTTGATAAAAAGTTTGGTGTTGGATCTGTAATTTTTACTCCAAATATTTTTTTAATAACTAGTTAATTTTAATCGGCTTCGCAAGGTTTGTGCATTTATATTATAGCCAGGGTAAGTAGGTATATTAATAAAATAACAATTTTCAAGTTTAAAGACGTCTGTTTAAAATAACTAGACATTAACCACACGTGTGTCCAGTGATTATTTTAAAAGTAAAAACATTTTAGCAAAATGACTGACTTAGACCTGCGTCTACGTAATGGTACGAGAGCTAGCAACGTCAGGAAAACAAGCATTTCAGGTAGGCCAGTTTTTAGATATCCTATCTCTCTCACTCTCCCGCACGTCATATGGACTATCTGGCTGGTGGTAGTGGTTGCGTTCATCAGTGCGCATCCTACCTGCACAGGTAAAATATCGATTTTTTAAATCATTTTAAGAAGTTTATTTTTTTTTTCATTATTTTTATTGAACTTTCCACAACGTAAATCTAATATTGCCAGACATTTTTATTGCTGTTTAAACTGTCCCAGACGCTAATTTTGAATTAAAAAAAAAATTTTTTTTCAAAATAATTCAGTATGGCTGAAATTTTTTTTATAATATTATTTATGTATCTAAAAACTTAAATTTAATTTGCCAAACAATTATTCGGTTGTTAAACCTTCAGCCAGACCGACTTAAAAGTGGAAAGTGATGTGGTACGCTTGAACATAACACTTCTAATGTCACTCGAAAGTAACTTTAGTTTTTATCTCTGTGTGGTACTGGAACACTATTCTCGTGAGTAGAAGTGTCATGAGAATGAGATTAGCGATGATAATCTCGAGCGCCTTCTAATAGGGTCCCAGAACTGCATTTGTCATCTAAAAAAATCACTTTTTAAAGACAGTTCTGATTTGGATTTTTCTAAATGTTTAGTAAATTGTGCGTATTTTTTCTATAATAAATATTGTATATATAAGTAGTATACAGCGCTAGAATAACTCCAATCTTTCTTAGTAAAAAAACAGTATCCCGCAAACACAAAAGTGATATAACTCAAACGTAATAAATCAACTAGCAACATACATCACCGCCAAAACTAACGTGAACAAAGCAAACATCGTGTATCGTGTGCAGACAAACAAGAACTTACTCGTAATATCAACAGCGGTCGATACATCCGGCGGCCCGGTAGATGGAGCAGTTGGGAACTGCTGGTGGACTGCGTGATCTGAGATGAAAGGCGTAAGGTCTGGTGGTCACTGAAGCTGTGCTGGAGAGTTGTGATTTTCGGTTTTTTATGGCGCTGCGTTGCGTAGTTCCAGCCGCTATCCTATCGTCGGACGGGTTATTGTAAATTCTTCACAAAGTCGTAATAATCAGGTGCTCTCTTCATAGTGATTTTTTTAAAGTCAGTACCGGTTTGTATAAACTAGTACTAGCACCAGTTTTTAGGGTGAGAACCATATATTATAATAGTTGTCACCGTAAAAATTGGTGCTTATCATCGTACTTTTTGGTGATTATCACTATGCTCCGTACTTTAGGTGAATTCATCGGAATTTTGAAGGCCATTATTCTCAGTGTATGCTTAAATATGACAGTGGTGGATACCGGGCCTAAATCGCAAAGCGTCGTGGCTGTACCTAGAGACCCAGTGGCTTAGTTTGTAAACACGTGGGTCGTGGCACGTGACTGCGGTCTTTTATGCTGGCCGTTTATTGAGAAACTCGACGAGATGGTAATATATTATTCGATTGGCTATGTTATTTACACTTAAACACTTTGAGGAAATAACTGTCATTGTTAAAAAGTGTATTCTGTTTAAAATTTGAAAATAAGTAATTGAGTATGCTTCATTTAAATTAAATAATAATATAAGTAGTATAGAAGCTAGGCAATCGAGATTAGCACGAACATTTCAGAAAATATCATTTCCCATAGATGAAATGAGATTTAATTTCTGCCCTCAAAATTATCGTCAAGCAAATTTTGTCGTCACCAATAGTGCCGTTTTTGAAATTTTAAAAAATAAACATTCAGATATCTATTGCTTGCTCATTACATATTATACCTCTAGCAATGCAACCATAAAATAACAGCACATTTTTTTAAAATGTTCTCTATTAAAATAATTTCACGCTGCCCCAGTGAGATAAAATAAAACATCTTAGCTCACTGGTGATAAAATTTAAAAAGAAATCCAAACATCTGACATTTTATGAAACCGAATATCTACGCGTAACACTCCCTGAAACAGTACTCAAAATACCCTCAACATAATGGCCAGCCGTTCAAGAGATCACACACTTTACCCTGAGAAATATCACGTTTCATAAGCGTTTATAAAACACATTTGACCACGGTCACGTGATACAAACCGATAGATAAGCACATTTATCAGATTGTCTCAGATTAGAAACAATTCAATTTTCTCTAGGCTTTACTTACTTTGGAACATGCGCTGCGTGATCATCTCATAATGGAAAAATCGTGCGGTCAAATGCAGGTGAGATGCGACGGCGTAGCACGTGACGTAGCGTGTCCCGTTGGTGCTACGCCATGTCGCGCTTTGCATGAATTTTGTTTATTTGTACGTTTATGATTATAAGTTTAAAATGTGTTAATACCTAATTAGTATCATTAGTGCATTAATTTCTTTACGGGTGTCAAGAAATACGGATTAAATTACATCATTTATCTATCGAATGTTCAATGCGCATTTTTTCGGACAGCTTTTGCTTAAACTGCTTATGCTAGGCCTACTAGACAGTAAATAATTCGAGCCTTTTAAATAAACAACCTAATTTCTTCGAAAGGTTAGCGCTGCTATTCTCATTCCCTCTTTGTCACCCGCTTACGTAGCACTGACACACATTAACCATCGTAATCTCTGCAGGACCATTCTGGCGAGCGAGGTATTATCTCGATCACTGTCACTCTTATTAGAAATATCATGAGAGTGAGACTGACGGAGATAATCTCGAATGGCCCAGAGGAACCTCCAGTTACGTAATACGCCATCGCCGTAATCCTAAACAACCGCCGATAAGAGACTTCCCCGTTGAGAAAATACGTTAATTGCGAAATGATTGTGTAATAGGTAATAGTGAGATTAGACCCTGTTTATTTATGATTTGATTAATGAAAGCTATTTCAAAGCATTAGGAGAATCGATGGGAATTTCTATTTCAAAATCAAGCTGAAATTCTACACAATTTAGGTAGTTTTATGGGTAATAAGTCCGGAAGTTTATGCGCTTAAGAATGTAAACCAAACTCTGCGCGTTTAGTTCTCCTTATTTTATGTAATACCTACTGAACAATTTATTTATAACGGTAAAATAAATTTTTAGTATAAAACAATATAGGTATACATAAAATAGAAATAAATAATACATAAATATAATTCAGTATGTAAACTTTGGTTACTTTGGTTACTTTGGTTACAGTGTTTGGGTACGAGTAGGTGTACCTAGTATATTAAAAGTTTTTTTTTTTTTATTGAGTAATATCTTGCATTTGACCGTCATCTTGCCTGATGGAAAGCAACGATACGGTCTACGATGGAGCATGCTTGCCTAGAAGAAACCGATTCACTCGCGACTTGAAGACACCTAGATTATATCTATCGGGAAACACCCACTCAGGCAAAGCGTTGCACACCCTAGCGGTTCGCACAATAAAGGTGGAATCAAAGCGTTTCGTACGAGTTTTTGATATATCAACCATAAAACGGTGACGCTTTTTAGTGGCCTTGGTAGACCGATAGTAGAAAGGGCTAGAGGGAATTAGATCATGCAAATCAGAAGCACAAAAGTAAAACATCGTGAGGAAACCTGCATACGTCCGGAAAAGAAAATCAATGGCGTATGTGAATCCACCAACCCGCACTTGGCCAGCGCAGCGTGGTGACATACGGTCTAACCACCCTTCGAGGGTAGACCTGTATTCCAGCAGTGGGAGGATTAAAGGTTGAATAAGTAAAAAAGTAAATTATCTCTTTGCTCTTTGTAAGCTCTCTTTGTTCCCTCTATAATTGAAATAGACTACGTTTCACGACAAAATATTCAAGAAATTCTATTCCCTTCTATTATTAGATAATGTCGATCTCAATTTTCATACGTATTGGAGCATGGGCCTAAATTATCGTCACAATTCGATGAAACGGCCTTCTGTCCTGCAGGCAGTATTCTAATCAAATCAGCGGAAACATACGTGCTACTTTGTTGCCAATACTTCACATATTCATAAGATTTCTTTTGGAATCTTAGAAATACATTTTTAAGAAATAGGCATGAATAGCTATACTAGTATAATATTCTTTTTGTCCTTTCTTTTTAACAAACAACTCAATTTCGAACCACCTTCCGATGTCCGATTGAGCTGAAATTAGGTATACGTGTAACTCCGATGACAATGCAATAATAACTTATTTTGATCAAGACAATAAAATTGTGCTCATCTCATTTCTTATTATTTTCCTGAACATTTTAAGCCTCAATAACACTGGACTGTAGAATACAATCCTCTCTCCCGTATGTCCCGAGTTCAAGGCCAACTAATCACGCCGCCCGCATCCTATCTATCTACCTTATATATCAACGAGTCTATCTATCTCTGGTAAATGGTAATTGATCGTAGATTCAGAAACTCGCTTTAATTGCCTATCTCGGTAAAGATAACCTTCACTTGAAAACGACTGAAATTTGTATTATCTGTGGAATTAATTCTTTGCCGATTCCAAATTAATGTTTAGATACGGCTATTCACTAGAGATATCAGTGTGTTGAGAAATTTGGCAACTGGTACGAGTAGATGTAGATCTAGATACTCGACAGAAAGAAAGAAAGATATAAATTATATTTTAATACACACGAAATAATGTAACAAACAAATAAATGAATATAATTATTTAAAAGAAAGTCAATATTGAAAAGAAGCGGTGCCAATCATGTTTTCTTACTCTTATCAATATTGTGCAATTGTGCGAGATGAGATGAATCATCGCTTCGTTAGATTTGTTTCTTGGGTCATAAGAATATAGAATATAGCCTATAAACACGTAGTACTAACGGTCTATAGGTAGATTACAATTTACAATAGTGTTCGAGTGTAAAATTATCCTTAGTAGTAGATTTAATATAATAGTTAGTTTGTATGTATCTTGTAAATATAAACACTTGTAGAAATAATTCGAATGAATGAGACGACGCTGGAATGTCATGAACTTGTAAAACTGTCAAAGACCTTTGATTAGCCTAGATATGTTTTAAGGTTACTCAGCCAAGAAAACCAACATCTAGGTATGTAATTTTAAAATTGGATAGGTATTAGCACCTCTTCTTATTGGAAACAAAAGTAAAATTACTCTCAAAGTACTTGCAACAGCGCGGTTGAACTTGTTCAAAGAAAATTTTCATCTTCGATATTTTCGAGTAGATCTTACATTGGATTGGTTTCACAAAATTATGCTGAATGAAATATTATGAGAAAGCACCTGTTCTCATCTTATATTCTTCTAGTTATAAGGAAAATGTGAATTACCATGTTGGAATCACGTTTTTGTATGAATTCGTTGTCCATTTTGTGAGACATGTAAGTTTGGGCGAGAGATTGTAAGAGTGAGTGAGATGCAAGACATTAAGGCTAAGTTTTGAGCTTCATGTCTCTTGAGTTTTATGGAATGTTATATTTTGAATACCTTATTATAATTGTGTCAAAACCATAGGCATATTGTTAACTCTTAACTACCACATAATTATATCTCTCTATAATTTGGCATAATTTTTTTTTTTTAATTGCGGCTACCCCACCACTCGATGTGATTAAAAGATATTGCTGTACAACACTGATTAACATTTTTTTTAAACTAAAAATGTGCTGGGCACAGTACTGATCATTGAGTATACAGTTAAGTCATCTTTAATAAAATTTTGCAACAACTTTTCGTTACTATTTTTTTAGAGTAATTTTATTAATTCAGTAGTATAATAAGCGGGTTAGTAAAATCTGAATATACATATAATAACTTCTCACAAAGTGATATAGTGAACTTTTCTGACCTCAGCAATCTCTAAGGAGCAGTAACACTAAACCTTTGCTTTTACAGCCTTTATATCAATAAAACCATCTCTGACTAGACCTAAGTAGAGTCCATAAAGATACCTTTTAGGCTTTACAATTATACTATTTATTTCATTTAAACAAAACGCAAAAAAGATTTTTTTGTACAGAAACAATATCAAACGGTATAGATATGTAAGTTACGCATTGAAAAACATTTTACATTATGAACTTTCACAATTTTTTTTAATATACTTTCTCTATAAGTGAGGTAATTTTTAACAACGTTATTAAAAATGACATGGGTTTGATTTTATTATGCAGATAAGTTTTCCACGTTGGTGACATCATTATAATCCTAACATTTATTTAACAAAACTAAAAAAAAATTACAAAGATTGTATTACTGGAGCAGTAACATAGACATAGTATTTAACTAGAAACAATTAGCTCAACGTCACCGAAATATAAAGAACAATGGCGACGTCCCATACATTGATTTACCCAGCCTTTTTAACATTTGCAAGCTACGTTCATTAGAGATACTTTTAGCAATGATAACTTATGCTACAAGAATACTTAGACAAATAGTATTTAATGTACAGAAGTTGGGAGAAAATAATTGACAAAGGTTAAATTGTGTAGGTACTTAACCTATAATGTTATTATGATTATTACCTAAATAACTACATACCTACTGTAAACCCAGCTGTATTGTGATTGCGTCAGGTATAAATACGAGTATAAGTCTAAAAAATGCGTTTCACTAGTAATAGCTTTATTTACATGATTAATGTTTCTGAATACGAGTTATGCGTAACCGGCAATTTAAACACCGCAGAGCCATTTTCAACAAAGATCAAATCACTTGCAAATCTTTAGTCCAGAGGGAATGCCGTGTGTCTCGTGAAAAGCAGAGTCGTCAGAGAGGAATATTATCAGGCCAAATCTTCAGTAAATCAACAAATAATGCAAACACTGCGGAAACTTCGTTCGGTAAGAATAACACGATTGTCGGGATGTCAGTAAAGCCCGTCACACACGTAGCTATAATATATAATATATATTTATATCAATATAGCGAGGCATATTACGATATATTTTCAATACGAATATTGAAGTGACCGCACACGGAGCTATAATATATATATTTCTATGACGTCACCAAAATATACCGTAATTTATATTATCGCATATTAATATAATATATATTACTGTATATTATGGTATAGCAAGACATATTACGACATATTTGGAATGTACAGCATGTTCCAACGTGTTCGAGGGTTCGAGCGCACTTCTCCCTCTTTTTCTTCTCTTCTCCTTCTTCAGAACTAATACTTTTGCGCATGATTGTGTCTTTTCTGCTTAAATCATTTTTTATTAATTCATGAAGACAAATGACGATTTTGAACTCCTAAAATATTAAGCGAATTTTTTTGAGGATAGTTCACGATACAAATTAAATTCGCCACGAGTTTTTTTATTCTTTATATGCGATTCAATCCATTTAGTTCTAGTTTTTGAGCCTGATAGGGCAACTGACATAACAAAAGCGGCATCAGAATCGTCCTCTGAAGAACTGTCAATTAAATCCAATAACCATGTACTTCTTGAATTCATAATTATCTAATTAGTAATCAAAACACCCTGTATTATAAAACGCGTGCAAACGCTTGGCCGACCATCAATGAAATGAAGGAAAAATATATACCTCTATTATAGCATCGTCTCCGTGTGTGGTAGCTTGCTATAATATATATTAAAGCAAGGCATATTAAATAGCTACGTGTGTGACGGGCTTAAGTTGACTACTGAAAATGACGTGACATTTAGTTGACATTACTGATAGATGACTGACGACAGAATGAAATAAAACGCAATACGCTGGTATTGCGTTTTATTTCACGAACCTGCAATAATTTGTTAAAAAATTGAACTTTTGAGTCCCTACTTCTAAAAATATACGAGACCTATAAAATAATTAGAGAAATATTATCATTTAAAACAATCACAATAACATTAATGAACGGGGCCTGGTTTTTTTTTTATTCAACTGGGTCACGCGTCGCCATCCTTCTTTGCATTACGAACTAAAACGCGTTGAAATAACTCCGTGCAATGTCAAACATATTTGATTTCGGTATGACGTCACGCAGATAGCATCTTGACATTGCAGGTTTTTTTACACGTACCTACCATTAGTTTGAGTTCAGGTCAAGAGTCCTAAAGCACTGATAAAATGTTGAAGTAGTCTAAAATTTAAGCCCAAAACCGTTTGCGGAAGGAAAGTATCCGTGACGCCTCCAGTTTTACAGGTATCCATAAGCAACAGTGATCGCACCCATCAGCTTTTACTTGTTTACCACGAAAAAAAAGGGATTTTGATTTAAATGTTCCAATGACTTTATTTTTAACATCAAATTATTTGAGCGATGTGTGCGAAAACCACAGCAAACCACAGAAGTGTGCGGATGTGGGTTTATCAGGAAACGTGGCAGCCCAGCGCCACTTCATCTTGCTAATCCCTTGAGCCGAGTAGGTGACTGTGGTCCTCTCTCGGATTACTTCGTTGAGAATTTAGGCTACGATACTTAATTTAGGTTAACTATTAGATGCGAGTCTTAACAAACTTTCTAGAGAACCAACAGCATTGCATGCATGGAACTTAGTCGATTGATAAAGTGAGATTTTGACTTGACAAAATCGTTAAAATTTCATAATTTGGTGCGGAAATTTTTACATTTAAATTCGAACATAGACAAAATTGTGAAAATTATTTGATTTAGCCAACCGGAGTTTTGGGCTGTCAATGATAGCTGCAATTTTCATACATTTTCTATTGAATAAGAACTACGATTTTTTCAGTACATTTTTCAGTTTTACCAAGTCATGTAAGTCTAGCCTCAGAAAAACAGAAATTCAGAGAAAAAAATGCCTTCAGAATAGTAATACATAAGTACTATACTACGTGTAAGACACGCCTTACACATCCAACGCTTTGGCCAATGCACAAACATTTGCATTCGATACATCGCGCACCGCCGAGTGAACGACCTGCTCCGGTAACCTAGCTTCCATTGCATATCGAGCAATGATAGACATACTCGTAGACTATAGCTGTACCAGTTTCCGCTGACCGACTAGACGTTTGTCTACACCTCACCTCATGTGAACATGTCTTAGAATACTGCCCAGTATCAAGTAAAGCTGAAATACACTGGTAGATGCTTGTTGGCTGGTCAATTGAAGATGTTGCATATTTTAATAGAATTATGATAACTTAGCAATCTCACAGGTGACACTCTAGAATATTATGGTATATTGGATATGTGAAAACGCGTCTGTAACCAGCCAGCAACAGTAGCTATATGTCACCGTCCTCGCATCGCCGTAGAAGAAAAAGGCTTGGACTGCATGAGTTATAATAGAAGTTTTGCTAGAGTAAACACCAACGCATGTGCGATATAGTGAGTGTTATTTAAGTGCATGTATTCGAGGACGATAGTGAAAATCTCATAGGAGGCTGAAACTTGAAACGTGAGACTGAAGAAGCATCAAAATCTTACTTTATTTGATTTTTCTAAGAATGACCTCAGCTCATCTGATATTATGAAGGTGTGGTTAAAAGAAGTAAACCCCGCTTGTAACGGAAACTAACATTCGAGTCACGCAGCTTGAACGCTCATTACGTATGTGCCAACAGATTTTCAATTTGAGTGTGACAGACTATCTGTATTTGAGAGCTATTCAGCCAAGTACTAGAAAGTACCCACACAAAGTCCACACCCTGCGACATCCGACGATGCTAGACGCTACGCCCGCACAAACATTGGCCAGTGCACGTTCCCGGCACAGTTACAAAGGTGGTCGACCCGTGACCCGGTTTCCATGCCGTGCACCGATCGATCTATGATTGCAACTCTTGGAAGTCACTGATATGCCGACTGATTTGTGGCGAGGTTTGTTGGGGCTTCGTATCCAGGAGATACATTTAAAATGCAAATAGGATACGAAATTAGATTTGTTTTGTTTATTCGCTTGTACTTGTTATAATTCTTATTTCCGTGGCTTAAGCTTTTAGGTAGCTTAAAAACTTTGATATCGGGCTACTACAAACCGGTGTAACCAGGTAACAACATTGGGTTATTCAAAGGCGTTGATAATAGAGTCTTAAAATGTCGGTAGCGTGACGCCTCCTGTGTTACAGATATTGCAGATATAGACGACTGTCATCGCTTACTATCAGTCGATTGCCTATTTGCCACCAAAAAAGCATAAAAAAAAAAAAAAAAAAGTATAAAAAAGTGCTAAATTGTGGTTGTAGTCGTAAAAGATTTGCTATCATGATAGCACGTATCACATAAATATCTACCATAGCAACTCCTCTTCCGCAAACTTATGTGCAATATGAAAACAGAAATCCATTTTAACCGGAAGAAATGCAGAAAACAAATCTTGCAAAGCAACTCTTCTTTTTTTAATATCTTCTATCGTTTATCACTCCTAATTTTTAATCTTCACTTTAAGTTTTTTGCAATGAAAATGTTTAAATATAATCATCGATCTACTTCGGTGAATATAATAGATAGATAAAATGTAGGTATTTGTTCAGACTCCTTTAGTAACAGAGATTTGATCGTAAAAAATTTAGAACATTTAAAACTTTGTATGCAAAAGGATAAGTTTATAGTCACTTCAAATCTACAATTACTCATCTAGGATCGGTTTTTTAAGAGCATCGTTAAACGCATACTTTGTTGGTTTCAACATGAATTTTTATTTAAAATCTTTTAAAGTACTTACTAACTTTACTGCGCTACGTAACTTTATTTTCGTGGCGCTCTCTTTTTATCGTTTTTAGAACTGAGCAGTTACGTCTGTATCTTTTTCATTGTTACTTTCGTTTCTTACATAAACTTGGAGAAATTAAATTGTATTGTTTCAAAAATAAACCGAATTATTTGACACTGATAACGAAATTCCCAGATAGTTATTGGTACCTCGAAGTTGTAAGATATGTTTTATCTTTTCAAAACCATGCGGTGGTTTAATCAGTTTTGATAAAGCTTAGTAATCATAACTTATATACAAGTAGTTCCAGGCTAAATTTCTGGTTTAGTTTCGTTTTTCCGGGAGTAGCTTATGTGGTAAATACAACGTAAAAGCCATACCAAATTACGCCTAAATCAGTCCAGTGATTGGGAAAGAAATATCTATATACCATACTATAAATGTGAAAGTTTCTTACATTTATAGTATTAGGAGGAGGTACCATGAGGTACTTCACAATTTATCTATCGCCCCGACATGAATAAGAAAAAAAATATCGAAACATTTTTCTTTCTCTAGAATATCTTAAAATAAATTCAATTAGACAAGGATAGGCACTTAGCTATCTTAGGGTCTTCTTCATTACATTTGCCGGATAAATTGCTGCTCGAGATCTGTTGATTTCTTTCAGTTCTCGCCTTTGAATATTTTATCCCTGAATATTTTTTCGTTTTAAGAAATCATTCTATTTTTGGAAATTTCTGACAAATTATTTACTCTGCTTTGATCTAACACGAATCGCGAATACCTATATTATATTCAGTTACGTTTTTCAGAGTCATCTCCTAATTTCATGTATTGCCGAGATTTTTTATAACTTGAGTTATTTAGGTCACTTTACAGCTTTTATTCAATACACTTACTACATAAATATTACATTATAAAGTTATATACTTTACAGAATAAAATAAAATGCTGTTCATTGATTAGCGCATCACTTTAGAACGGCTAAACTATTTTGGCTTAAACTTTCTGTATGCCAGGTCCAAAGCCCAGTCTTGGTTCTGAGCCCCAAACTACCACGATGGGCACATAGTCTCGGGTATTAGCTAGTTGCAAATAAAATAACACAAGCCAAAAAACTAAAACAATGTTTACATTTTTTTACTGACGTACACTGGGATCAGCGAGTTTCTAGTGAAAAAGTCCGATGGAGTAACTTTCCACTTGTGAGTATCGTTAATGACGTCTCATGGGGCCGATAATTAACATGATTTTTTAGATATACCTTATTTCGAATATAAATGTCAAAATGTAAACTACATTTTGACATTTGTATTGACATGCACTGGGATCAGCGAGTTTTTTTTTTTTTGGGGTTTTTGGCTTCACTTTGATCTAAGGCAGCACTATATCTTCTTTCTACTTGATCTGAGATTAAATTAGGTCATAGTAATTGTAAAATCAAACTTAACCTAAATTTCGTCCCCTTCGAAGGGCTGTTCCCAACCTAACCTAATTTTAGCCTAGGTCTACTCGTAATCTGTTTCGATGAGGCAGCAGATCAGAAGCGGCCCTCGAGTTTCGAGGAAGGACGGGTCGAGGGGCCGCAACTGGGTCGCTGCTCTCAGGATGATGCACTCCAGAGCGGTGCAGTTTACGAAATGTTTTACGAAAACTGGTTCAAAAAACTGGGGTTCAAAATACACCAGCTTATTTTTGCGACGTTTTTTTTTTCTTCGTAGCCTACAGTTTACAGTTTGAATATAATATTATTGCCCGTGGTTTTTTTTCATACAAATGTTATCACTCTGATTCACGCCCTATTATAAATTCCTTCCATAAGTGAGGAATGTGCGATATTCAACTCAACACTACAAAGAGAACATAATAATTAAATGCTCTAAATTTCATGTTTCTATTATCAGTGGTTTAAACTGTGCGTATCACATATGGACAATTGGATATACATAATTGAACATATTTATATTTAGATTTTTACGTACTCATAAGCAGACTAGTGAAACATTAGATCTCTACTAAGGAAAATAATAAAGAATAGGTAAGGATTTTGTCATAAATATGCGGGCCAAACCTGGACCCGATTGGAAAGTGACCGAATCAAATGACATAATAAGAGAGATGGCTAAAACCAAGTTCTTCACAGCTATGAGCTGTGGGAGAGAGCAAGATGTAAATGATGATGACGGTAAAATGTTTTAAAATAATAATTCAGAATCTGCAAATTCAGTTACCAGAATTCAAATAACAGAATCAACCTCACCAACGCGTAAAATGAACATGAACTAAAGACTGATTTATCAACAAACTTACACGCTTCGAATCTTCTTCTGATCCCTCAACAAACAATGCTAATTGTCAAAACCAACAAACATTGACTTTCACACGACAATTACGTAAATAAGATTCGAAGAATGTTCCCGTCCTTATTCAGAAGTGGGGTTTAAAGTCATGACCCTGATTTACTGTTAGGAACTTAGTTTTTGCTAATTAGGAATAAAATGTTACTAATGCGCTGAGAGTAACCTAATTCGAAAGGCTTAACGAATTCGTTCCAGAAGGACTCCAGGTCGGTGAAGTTAAATTAGTCAAAAAATATAGGAAATTAGAACACACTTTTCTAGATTGCGAAAATGTTTCGAATTGTTTTTGTCGAAATCATATTCTTATAGTTATTTTTTCTTAAATTTTTCACAATTTTATAATAATAATAACTTGTTTACGTGCTTACGTGCTTGCATACGTTACGTGCTACGTGTGCTTTAGCACAAAACACGTAGCTCGTTGACACGTAGTCAGACAGTCTGAAAATGAGGTACTAAAGTGTTAGAAGATTAAGTTACTAACACCCAAGATGTTTATTTTATCTCACTGACTAACACTCGTGCTTACCTTCTCACTACAAAACAAATAAATATTTAATTGAGTTCCTTGAAAACCCAATCTTACCACTGTTTGTATTTGAATCGTAAATATAATATATACCTAGACAGCGTAAAAAGAAATGTTTTTTTTTTTCATAAACAAAAATTGAATTCATATTTCCTAAAACCTAAATGGTCAAGTTTTTAAACACGCTTTAAATACAAGAACATTATTTTTACAAAACAAAAAAAAAACATTCAGACGAATTGATAACCTCCTCCTTTTTTGAAGTCGGTTAAAAAACAAAAACCGACTTCAAGAGACCGACTATTGAGTTATTCATCTATTTGTCGCGCACGTACTTAATGCAAATTTAAGACTTATATGGTTTTCTCATGGATACCATTATCAGAACTGGACTAAATTGAAATGGGACCAATTGGGAAGCGTCAGCTTTCTAATAAAAAAAGAATCATCAAAATCAATTCACCCAGTCAAAAGTTATGAGGTAACAAACATAAAAAAATAAAATAAAATAAAAACATACAGTCTAATTGATAACCTCCTCCTTTTTTGAAGTCGGTTAAGGCAACTCTGCGGTTGGAAATAGCTGAAACTATGGAAAAGCAAAGATCGGTATTGGTCTCGATAATCAACATTCAATTCATAACATTTCCTTGAAAAATGGATTGCTAAACCTTCAATTGATTATATTTCCTCGTAGAAAGGATTGCTAGTTTAAATTTCTAAGAAGAATCTCTCGAAGATATTTGAAGAGAGATGCATAAAACATGAGTGAATTGGAGACTTCAATTTGTTAGGATTGGCGAACAAACGAATTTCACAGTGAATAAGTAGAAAGATTGCTTTAAATAGGAAATTTTAAGTAGGTACTAATTTTATATTGTTTACGAATGATTTGTCTTATTTGCCCTATTGTCTTTTAAAGTTAAGACCTAAATATAATTTTGATTGGTCGCCAGTTGTTGCACTAGTTTTAAACTGTGTTATATTTTTGCTAGTGTGATTTAAGAGTTGATCAATCTATCTATCTATAATAGAGTATATAAATGACTGTTTGTAGGTATATTTTTTCCCCATAGAGTATCTGTGATATAGGTACGATTGTCTGTCTCCATACATACGATCTATGTTTATATAGGGTTATGAGTACAGGGCTTGTTGTTGTTGTTGGCCGAAAAAGGCTCATAATACTCATAATTACGAACAACTTTTACTATGGGACCAACCCAAACCGAGAGAGAAAAAAATCAGCTATTCCAAAGAATAATGTCAATGACACCCGACAAAGTGTATGAAACGGCTGATTTTTTTTTTCCGCAAATTCCGGGTTGGTACCATAGTAAAACTTGTCCATAATAATGAGTACTATCAGTCCTTTTCGGCTTAGCATACCCTTTCCTTATAACAGTAGTATAGACAAAGAATTGTACCTAACATTTTATAATCTTTTCAATTTTTCACAATTTCTATCTAAAGCGTGCCTTCGTGACCTTTTTCCAATTTCATTTCAATTCTCGGACGCCGCAGCTGCGACACCCGACTCCGGCCACGTAACTCTATCTTTGAAGGCAGTATTACTGCACAATAGATATTGATTATGACCTTTAGGATTTTAAACAACACAATAGGGGTTGTTATTTGTTTGGCAAGTGTATCTATGGTTGTTTATTATGTAGTGGGTCTGTCTGTTGCATTGTAGCATAGTTCACAAACGGCTGAACCGGTTGAATTCTGATTTCTGAACTACCTGTTTGGCTCAGCGGTGGTATATCCGCCTTATAAGGCAGGTCTCGGGGTCGATTCCCGGCTGGGCAAATGTTTTAAAATGAATTTAAATATCTGTTCTGGGTCTGGGTGTTAGTTGTCCTTGTCTTTGTTTGTGTTTCATGGCATTCTAGTGGGGAGCTACGAGAGTGAAACGTTTATTTTTCATTTTGTTTGGAAGGTGATTTGATCGAGGTTGTTCTGAGATATGATTCAAGACTTGTTCAGGAGTTTTTGCTTATTAGTTGTATAAAATTGTCACGTTCTGAAGTTAACTATTACTTTAACTAAATTACGTTGAGAATCTCAAAAGGCAACAAGATTATTAAAAGATAGACTACACAATATACATACTTGATGTAGATTATTAATATAGAAGTTTCCAATTTAGCTTCTCTTCAAATTCAAGTTTGTTAATGTTTAGATATTATGTGGTTTCAGTACACGAGTATGGCGACAATATTAATGAAAATAGAATAAACATAATTATCATTTTCTTGGTTTTGTTTCAAAATTAACTATACAATACACCAATGAAATACCTACATTTTAAAATCAAAAAGTTGCCGAAATTTATTTAATTTAAAACAAGATTATTATTTTGTTCAACACGCGATTATTTTACTCATCCTTTTTATTTTACACGAAATCATAAAGTTCACAAACATAAAGACTCGGAGAGTGATCTTCTCTCGGGCTAGAAGAAGTCACTTTACCTAGATTGGTCCGTTGAATTTACCTCAATCTACCTGAGGTTCGGGTAAGGGCCAAAGGTTAAAATGCAAATTCAAAATTTAACCTTCACCTTCCGACATATCTCTACAACCCGCACCTACTTAATAAATATGCTTCCTCCAGCCTACTGAAAGGCTGCCGAGTCAAAGGCAGCGCTGAAAGGTGAAACACCTACCGCGGCCAGACGTGAGAATTGAGTGCTGAGCAGAGGTTTGAAGAAATAGACCTGTCGAATCTAGCATGTAATTTATAGAAACAAAATATTTTTTTTTAAATCAGGATTTATTTCATTGTCTTCAGAGTTACACAGGTAAAATTTCAGCTAAATTGAATTTCATGAAGTGGTTATAATTTAGCCTTCAAGATTTGACCTATACATATCAACACGGCAAGTTAAATAAAAGCTTGTAAAATTGTAGTTAATTGTTGTTGTATAATAGTTTCTAATATAGAAAAAGATAGCTACGATATCAGGTACGTGGAAACTGCATATTTGTATGAAAATGCAGTTTTTATTTATGTTTGATAAGAGCGTAAATAATAACTTCGTGCTGCAGCTTACCATCAGGCAAGTTGGTGCCAAAACGAAAAAAAAAAATCTAGTGCTATAATATATAGGGTATAATAAATGCTGTGCCGTCTCAATCTCATCACACAAAGTTATCTTCATCTAGTTTGGTCCTGTCTAAGCATTCTGAGGTCTAGTTTCTTTTCAGCTGCTTACTCGGCTCGCATATTCAAGATCACCTGCGTCGTATTTCATTTTAGTTTGCTTCGCTAAGCTGAGAGGTTTTTCAATGCAACGTTGCTACAAGGTCAAGAGATAAGATAAATCTCAGTCAACCACATAATTATCGTAGCACTCTTATTTTAAGGTACCGTAGTTTATGATAAGTAAATTATCTCTATATTAATTATCATCGTAAATCGAGTTTTTGTTGTCAAAGTCGTTTGTGCGTATATTTTGGAACATTTTGTTTTGCTCCTCATAGACGCCTCTTTGCTGGCTATATCTTGTTAACTACGCCATCTACAAAATATTTATCTACAACAATCGTTAAAGTTACCTTGACTAGCATATAATAAGTAAATGTAGGTAACTTCCAGTTCGTCGAGAGAGCTCACAATTCATCAATCCACAAATCTGTCTAAATCCCTCCGTAGGGGCTCGTCTAATGAGGTGACACCCAGATTTGGGTGACATAGTAACCCAGGTAGGTACGCTTTTGAATTATTTATTGGAGGCCTTAAATATTTTGTTTCACTGTAAGCATAATCTCGTGGAAGGAGCTTAGGTTTTAGGCTGTTCAGAGGTTTTACTTTATAGCCTAATTTAGCCTTATGAAAGTAATTGATAATTCGTTGTACTTCTAATGTTTTGACTGTTTTGATTCAGAACGTCCAATTCCCAAAAGTTATGGTTTTTATTATTCCGAAATGTTCAATTCTCGTAACTCCCATTCGCAAAACGTAATTTTTTTTTTACAAGTAGTTCAGACTATGAAAAATTTGTTGCGATTTGCAACAATTTTTTTTACTCTAAAAATCAAGTGTATGTTTTGTATTAACAGACTCATCTAGCTTTGTAAACGCCTCAGACCGTGTCAAAAAGATAGTTACTTAAAAAAACCTAGTTATTTGATTTATATTAGAACTCTGTATCATTTTAACTGTTTAACCTTCAAAGCATTTTCAAAGCACTATTTCTAGCGACCACTCAGGTACGATGTATCTCCGTCCAGTATACGAGTAAAATACAAAAGGACCGCTCGGGATCCGCCATCAATAGTCTAGATCAGAATCAATCTCAGTCGTAATACCTGAAAAAGATCTTTTGAGACGGTGTGGTTGATAAGCTTGGGCCATTTTTGGAGAAAAGCAGAAAATATTTTAGACACGTTATTTATTTTATAAATTCACGGTCGCCTGAGTTTGGTAACAGTTTTAGCTGCTGCTATTTTTTGGTTTTTGACTATAAATAATAGTAAAACGCTAGGTTTTACTTCAAATAAGTTAAGTGTAATATATTTTAAAGTTTAATTATGTTTAGTGACGTTCTGTAATGTTCTACTCTGTTTATATTTCTAGACCCGAAACCCATAAGCACTTAAGTCAACATTCAAATATTTTGAAAAGTTTACAGGACGATGTTTTTAACGACTGGTATAAAAAAAAAGTATGGAGATGGTATATTTTTATTACTTATTATTACTCACTTAAGAAGTAGTTATACTCTTAATAAAGTTTATTGCCCTATGTTTATTAGTACATAATATAATCTGACTTAAGTTTATTTGACCGCCTCAACTTTTGGTTAATGTAGGTTAAGACATAGGACTTAAGTGTTTCTTACAAACTTACAAATAAGTATGTCCTGAAAGTCTCACATACTGTGTTTACTTAAATTTAACTGTACAACAACTAACTACAATAAAATAACCTAATCACTCGTGCAAACATAAAAACATAAACAAAACATTAAAATTCACTATCTTCGGAACTATGCAAGTCAAGGTCAACGTTCCTAACATCTGCAGCGGTTACTAAGTTTTGATAAAAATTGTGAAAGCATTCCGGGACTAGAGGTAAGAGTGAAATGATATCTCTTTTTTTTTCGACACTTATGGGCACTGGGTTCGTTGCAATAGGCGATACATTTAGATTTATAGTGTCGCCAGTTCGTGTGTTCCTTTTAAAGTTTATGACACTGAAATCGTCATCTCTGAGAAGTGAGTTTTTGTATTTTATCAAGCCAAAGTCTGCTTCGTAGCACAGCCATTTCACATCATGCCACTTGAAAACGTTGTTCATGGTGTTTTTTTTTCGGGCGATTAGTGGGCCCTTTAGCAAACTCGCAAAGTCCATAAACTCCGCTTGTTGCATCTCATGAACAGTAAACTTTTTACTGCTCGACCTAACTAATTGCATCCAATCGTGGGGGTGAAACACTTGAATAGAAGTTTTTTTCTTTTTTTTTTCAATGATTGCGTGATCTAAATCCACTTCCATGTGAGTGTGGCCTGGCACCATAAATTTGTGGTGATTTTTTTTTAGTGAGGGCTTCAGTGTCATTAGGTAAGTCAGCATTGCAGCCACGTGGGTATTCTTATTCTGACCTCCACATGTATCAGAATACAAAATAACTTCTGCAATATCCTGAGATAGTCCTTTGAGATGAATGAACAAGCAAGATGCTATTTGATTAGCACCTCGACCCGAGATACATTCATGCCACATGTAATGGGTAGACAATCCCGTTGCATTGTCATGGACGGTAAGATTGAATGTCCAAAGCTGCCTTTTATAAAAAGCTACGGATGACTCTAAAGCTGGAGTAGGTAGGCACTGCTGGAGATCAAAAGTAAGGCACTTTATGGTTTTATCTGAAGATGCAGTCATTTTATCGTACTTTTTTTCATTGTAGGCCATATCAGCTGCGAGCAAATGTGACTCACGTTCCGCTTCTAGGGTTGATTTCACAGTTTCGTCGTCGGCAACACTTATCTTCATTTTAATGACGTCACAGTTGTGGCAAGTATCTACTTTTGGTTTTTTGAAGCTGAGATTTAATTTATGAAACTCTCTCCGATAAATTTTGTCACTGACGGGGTTTTCATGAGACGCCTTATACAGAGAGTACATGGTTGAAATAGTTAAATGTGATGGTAAATACTTCCGGCTACTTCTTCGTCTCGTGTAGTGACTCTCATATAACGGGAACGAGTTAATATGACTAATGACTTCAAGGATTTTTTGTTCGGAATGTTTATTTGTTGGGGTTCTCTTTCCACGTTTGTCTGGTTGTATTATTCCACGTGAAGTGCTTCGTTTCTTTAAACCTATCAGTTTTACAAAATTGTCGGTTATTGACAAGGTTTTCAAAAAACAACCTTGACAAACGGATATCTTGTCACTGTTAATGTCTAAATGATAGCTGTAGGTACACTGTCTAAATTTCTGCCGTTCAGGATCCGCGACACGTCGTCGTTCTGTTTGTTTTTCCTGGATGGTGATCAGAGATGAAACAAAGGCTGCTCTTAAATCATATGAACCAAGATTCCAAAATTCTTTATGAATAACAGCACGTTGCACATCACTTATCTTTTCTCGGCATTTATTACGACATATGGGTAACTCTTGCATTTTGCGTTCTTTTATATTTTTTCCTGAAGCCGTCACATACGAAAGACCAAGATTTCGTTTCAACTTATTTGCTCGTTTCCTTTTTCGACTGTGTACTGATCCTTGTTCCAGTATTTGTGGCAGTTCTTCATCTTCTGCAGGTAGGTTAGTGCTTGGACCGTGATGGTCGGGCACAGAGTATGTTGGGTCAGCCACAGAGTCATCACTAGAAAAGTCACTTGGTATTTCGTTAATAGGTGTCGTATGTGTCTGTGTTCCAGATGTGCATGGTTCAGGATCAATTAATATACATTGATCACCTGTTACTCTATTTAGTTGATCGTTATTTTCTGTTAGCAGACTGGGACTTGATGGTGATTTATTTTGATTAGCCATATAGTCAACGTCAGAGAAAGGTTCGTTTTGTGGCTCCTGCATCCCAGACGTCCTTGCTTGCACAGTTGTAGTAGTAGCATCTTGGTCACTAGTACTAGATTTTTTTTTATTTAGAACAAGTTTCAGTAACTTTCTTCCCCTCGATTCCATAATAACTTATTCACAAATCGCACAACACATCTACAGCAGAGGACAGAATAAACTATAATGCTGGTTCAAAACAAAATCTTCAAGAGGCACTTCACATTTTTGTGTAGTAAAATTCTTACAATATTTTAAAATGCTTAAAAAAAGAGGGTACTTGAACATCATGTATGAACCAGACCACTTAAGTCAGATGAATGAAGTCAAAACGACAGTCATAACTGCTTCGATCAAAACAACTTAAGTCGACTTAAGTGCTATTAACCGGCGCTGAAAGGGTTCCAATAACATAAGTTGTATGGTGCGTAAGACTGTCACCTCGTGTATTAAAGCCCTGTGACTTAGTTGCTTATTCCCGTCGACGGATAACGCAAAAAGCAAAGCCCTGCGAGTTTTTAGCATTTTGAGAAAAAACTGACTTAAGTGCTTGTGGATGCCGTGTCTAGATTTATTTAGGTTTATTGTGTTTCATAAAAGTAACCCTTTTTCTTAATTATAATTTTATTAACTTGAAACCTTCGCAAAATTAATTTGCTAGTTTGCTGATATGTGTAAAATTATGGTGCTATAAATGTATGTTTTTGGAGAACTCAAGATTTGGCAAGTAGTTGCAATAGTGCAATAATTTGGTTTAACTTCCTACCTTCAATCAATTATAAAAACATAAATATAAAAATTATGCATGTAAAAGTCAAACAATTCATAAAACATAAAAGGCAAGCTAAAATGCATACTAATTTATCTTATCAAACAATTCATCCAACAACTGCTTTCAACACAAAGCAAAAGGATCTTATTATGTTCAGAAAACTCTAAACAGGAACCAAGTCCTGACATTCAAGAGCGTCAGACAATGCTCGCGGATCTCTGACCTCTGGGAAAAGAAAACTTTAATTGAAGACAAGCCGAGTATTTTTCTCATTTGCAATTTTGGATTACGTAATACGAAAAAATGTACTTGAAGAAAATTGTATAGAAGTAAATTAGCTTAAATTGGTCACTTTGTTTAGGCTTTTGGAGTGTTTGTTGAAGTCCTTCCCTATCTCTACGACGGAATGAATAAGGCTTTTGGAGTAAGAGACTGTTTGTATCATTGTTGCCACTTTTCCCGGAATCGCGGGATCGATTTTTATGCGGTTTTGACTGACTTCAAACAGGAAGAGGTTCTCAATTCGAGTAGGTTTTTTGTATGCTAGTTACGCGTATTCACCAATTATGAATTGATATTGGAAGTCGGTTTTGTTGCCGGCTGTAGTGTATCTAATAATTATGTTATTACCCTTAGACTAAAATAATTTATTTTATTTTAGTCTAAGTTATTGCCTATATTTAATGGTCGTTTATCCGACAATTTCCAAGCTATTAAAAACAAGAATGACAATATGAACAACTCTTAAAAACGATTGCAACAACAATAATTACAAACAAGTCAAAGCAATCACATCCAGACTCTCAACTTCTTACTCTTCTAAACCCTACACAGCTAAATAAAAATTATCTCGCCATAACTCGCTTATGTCCATCTTATCACGGAGCGTCCATCAAAAGCGTAAACGTTAGGGCTCCAACATCGAGGGCGAAGCCGTAAAGCTGGGTTTATATTTATATTGGCCCTAAGTGGAGCAACGGGGTAAAAATGGGAGCTTACCCGTATCCCGTCTAACACTTATTTAGTCGGGTAGACCTGTGTTATTGACGTTAAGTTTTATTAGTTTACTAGACGCGGCTTGCGGTTCCACCTGCTATTCACAGAAATCGTTTACATTTCCTGGGTAAAAAATAAAAAGCTTGCTAATCTAAAGTAAAAGCTAAGACTTTAACAGACTGTTTGTCTTATATTCTGGGATAGGCTTGCGATTGATTGTCATCTCGCCTGATGGTAAGCAACGATGCAGTCTACGAGGGAGCACGATCATCGACGTGAAAAATAAATCTGTAATTATTAAACCCGAGACTGAAATCCGTTTAGTTATTCTTACGACATGAAAGAGTCCAAACATACAGACCACCGTTCAGATTTATAATATTAGTGTAATTCATTTCTACACACTTTTGCGTTCACGAAACCTAAAACCTTATATTTATTCTGAGATAAGCTTCCGTTTACCATATAATTATTACAAAAATATTTAAGAGTAGGTATAGGTAGCGGTAAAAGATGAATGTTCCGTTTTACTTTTGTACGTAAACCATAAGCTACGAGTATAAGCATGTTTCATTTCTGTTCGCATGTTCCAAAGTGCAGTTTAAAAAAATCTTTCGGCAGAGTTAATATTAACAAGAAATTAAAATAACGACACGACCATTGTTTCTAGCATCTGTTTAATTAAAATATTACACCATTTTTATTACTCCATATAAATACTCGGCTTATACGAGCTTATTTACTTACAGATAATGTAAACCTTTTGATTATTTTTTTCCCTTCTAAAGAAAAATTAAGAAATTACCATTGAGCGGCCGTATTTTTGTATAGACTCTTTTCATAAAAAGGTTTTTCATGTACATATAATTAAAAATAAAACCCTTTTATTAAATTTGCACAACGTTATGCAAATAGGAGTTTAAAAATATCGCCCTTTCCTTTGTTTACGCCAATCATACAAAGCAACGCGAAAAAATGATCCAGCACTTTGGATTACTTAGCCAACTTCCAGGCTTACAGGTCACTGACCTCGGCAGCGCGACAGTCTGCCTGCATCTGATGTGAAAATTACTTTACAAACTTATCTTTGCAGTCGGTAAAATGAAGGAACTAAAATCGTTCACCAGTTTTTCTCAGAAAGTATGATGGTAGCGCTCAAGCAAGTTTTTGGGTTAAGTTGGCAGCTTTCTACCAGCTTAGACAAAATGCTGGAGGAATGGTAGGTTTTTGTTTTGGTGACGAATTTTGCTGAAAATACTTTTTAGTTTGAGATATGGATTATTATAAAGCGGGGGCAAATTGACTGCGGATTTTGTCTGGTAAGGTCTAGGGAAGGTGTTGAGATATGACTGGGAGTAGTTTTGCTCGCTGTCATTTTAGGTGCTTAGTTTTAACTTCACTGCACAGTTTTAAAAAGTTTAAGTTATTTGAGATAAAAATGTGTCTCGAAAATCCGTCATATAGTAGCAAAAAGATGAAGGTTTATTTACGTTCCTGTTTGTTACATTTTAAAACTAAATTATTTACAAAACTAATTGTCATAAAATTTCGCAAAAACTTGAGTCCATTTTAAAGTTCTAAGTAAAATATTTTTAAGACTCGCCTACCATAAAAAGGCGCACCAATTTATGGCGCAACTACATGTTAGATATTCCATTACAATCATATATACTAGTACAGTTCTTAAGAAAACAAACTTATATCGAAATTTTTCTTACTACTCCAATATGTTCCACGAATTTCGACCCAATACGTACAGGAGTTAACGTAAGCCTCTCGGCGAACAAGCCAAGCTCGATATTACGGAAACCGGGCCAACGCGAGATCACCTACAACATTAGCCACACTTCAAATCACATCACATCACATTATTTTCACTGACTCGTTAGGTTGTTGAAATTGATTTTAATAACGAACATTAATACATTAAAATAAGAAATTAGATTCAAGTTCAGGATGCCCTAGCGGCCAGGAATCGCTGATTGACATTATGGATCGCAAGAAATTTTAATCGATAGAAATGTAAACTTTTATAACTCACACTACTAGTGCAAAAAATAAAGTAATAATGGTTTAAAAACTAGTACAACAACTGGCGGCATTATCACTGTTAGGCTACTTCACTTTTACTCACGAAAATCGGTTGTCCTTAATCATCTCACCCAAACAATCCTTAAAACAACGGTAAAATAAAAAGAAACATACACTTCAATAAAAATAGGTAAAAAAAAATTTTAAGTTAAACGGTTTTATAAAACAATAAAAAAATGTACTAAAAACCAAAAAATAATAAAATAGATACAGTCGTGGGAATTATAAACATCCGGCAAGAAAACCGTGGGACGTGCCCCACGGTTTTATTTTAGTCTAGTCTATGCATATGTTTATAATTCCCACGACTGTATCTATTTTATTATTTTTTGGTTTTTAGTACATTTTTTTATTGTTTTATAAAACCGTTTAACTTAAATTTTTTTTTTACCTATTTTTATTTTCTAGTTTTTAGTTTTTTTTTATTTTATATAGTACATTGTATTATACTGGTTGAGCACTTTCATTTGATACCCATATTGATGGGATCGATAAAACCTACGTTATCCGCCATTTTGTAGCGGCCGCCATCTTGTATTTCAATTTTTTATAGTATATTGTATTCTGCTTGTTGAGCCCTTTCATTTGATACCCATATTGATGGGATCGATAAAACCTACGTTATCCGCCATTTTGTAGCGGCCGCCATCTTGAATTTCAATTTTTTATAGTATATTGTATTCTGCTTGTTGAGCCCTTTCATTTGATACCCATATTGATGGGATTGATAAAACCTACGTTATCCGCCATTTTGTAGCGGCGGCCATCTTGAATTTATAATGATAATGAATAAACATAATTGTATTGTCACCAAAATCCAAAGTGTATACAAAATTTCAGATTAATCGGTTGACAGGAAGAGGGTGAAATTTGAATTACTAAATTTGACCCAAGAAAAAAGAAAACGTGAGCTAAATAAAACCGTTTAAAAATCCCTTTGTCAAAGCGTTTGTTTTCGCCAACTAAAAATATGAACGAAAAAGTCACCCTAAAAATTTGTACCAGACCAAAAGCTTTCACGTTCACGTTCCGATCCATTTGAATAGTTTTCAGGCCTTTACGGACTCAATGGCGGCTGAAACCTGAAAGCCTGTAACTGGGTGACCGGGAAACCGAGTCGCTCCAATTGAAAACGCAAACTCACTATTTGCAAGGGTACGTGCCTTGGGTATCTCTGAGTACTGGAGACTAAAAAGCTATAAAGGGACAACTTCCAGATTTTTTAAATGAAATTTAATTTTTATTTCGGACTATACTATTCTCATTATAGAATACCTAGTTAATACCTACTTAGTAGCGTCAAATACGCACTATAATCATAAGTGTGGTTTAAAAAATATTGAAGAGCTAATTTCCATTAAGAGATTCTTGTTCTAAGCATGTTCGACCACACTGAACATCATAAGATCTATGGTCTATCTCCTCGCCTATCAACATTGACACAGTCAAGACTGTGCTGCGCTTGCCACCTACGAACAATGCTAAGTGAGAGCTTGGAGCTGCAATCTATCTATCTATCTATCTATATAAAAATGAAACCCGTTTTCCTTGGTCACGGCATCACGCGTGAATGGCTGGACCGATTTCACTAATTCTTTTTTTGTTGTATTTTTTATTATTAGGAGAAGGTTCTTACGGAAAAAATATGAAGAAAATCTCTCAGAAATATTGAAAAACCCTAAAAACATCCCTTTTCTTTTTCCCATACAAACGTTTTCTAACTAAAACGAGCTTTATTGCTATTGTATAAAGTTCATATTGAATTGCAAGCACTCACTGTTGTTTAAGCAATGTAGGTATGTTCCTAACGTCCAAGAGTCAATTTGCACTTTATTACCTCTGTTTCAAATTCAATCATATCTATCAAAACCAAGGAATTTTAAAATTTCGAAGGATTTGACTCCAAGTCATATCAAATTAAAAAAAAGTTGAAACAACAACAAACTGTCAATGTCAGTGTTTTTTTTTTTCATGGATGAGTTTGCTTTTGTCAACTGATACAAGAAACAAATTCGTACCTATAATTGTAATTGTAAAATTGTAAGTAGTGTTTTGTGCAGTGTTTATATTTAATTAGGCAGTACCATAGAGAAGTACTGTATGGCAGTACGAAGTCTGCCGGTTCAGCTAGTTTTTTTATATATTAGAAGCTGCAGTTGGACCTCATTAGTGAAACGCTGACACACTTCTAGGCAACGGTTGGTAACCCCGGCATAGGTTTCGCTAGAGTTTTACCGCATCACGTTATATGTTTTGATCCATATGACCGTTTATTCTAAATCTTCACTTGCGTCCAAAAATAACCAAAACTAAAATAAATCTGTTTTTCTATCTAGTTTAGCTTTCACCATCTTTTGAGTCTCTTTATCAATAATCTGTTCTTAGGTCAACCGAATAACCGCGTTTTTAGTAAGCTAGGTATCTCGTAACCGACTCAACGTAACCGTATTCGTAAGCAAACGTTACCGAGCAAATATAAGGGAGAAAAGATTACGATTTTGATTAAGTTCAATAACCTCCAGGTGTATTGAACCTTTTGACCTGACTGATTTATTCGGGAAAGATGAAAATATAATTTGCGCTATAGAACGGGAAATTATATGCGGGAGATATCCTAAATCCGTAAAATTATTTTTATAACAGCATTCTTGGAATAATAAATTAATATTAGTATCCGCCAACCCGCACTTGGCCAGCGTGGTGGAATACGACCTAACCACCCTTCGAGGGTAGACCTGTATCCCAGCAAGTTAAGTACTCGTAGTTGTATGCCGAGAATAGCCATAATATGTATTTATAAGTATCCTTTTTGTTTTTGATAATGTAATTGCGGCTAAAAATGTACTAACGAAAACTTAACAGCGATCACATAAACATGTCAGTGTCAGTCACCTATCTAAACTGTACCTATGCTACGTGGTATATATAGCGCTGAAATGTTAATAAAAATGATCAAAAACTAAAAAAGCCGATTCTAAAATATACTGTAGCCAAAATTATCATGAAATAGGTACTAATTGTGGAACTAATAAAGGGTACCTTTTTACCACTTTGGTCCTAAAAACAATACGTAAAAATATAGAATACACTTTACACACACTTTGCTGAGACTACAACGAAAAAAATCGTGTCGTTAAGTAATTCGCGATGTTTTCACGGTTCTTTCTTCGCGTCCGCGTTAATTCGCCGCCTCACCTTACAAAATTGATGATCTACCATACTCAACTTACCTAAATTCTAAAGTAAGGTAAACGTACTAAGACTAGTACAGTGGGACACGTCTCACATATTGGATACACAAATTGAACCACGATTTACATAAGAAACCGTAACAAACCATTTGAAATAGAGGCTTTATGCAAACCTCAAAGAAACACCTTTGATAATAATATGGTAGAGTTTTCGGTTACGGTTTTATTTTTGTAGCTTGAAACGAGTTCCGAAATTGTGTGGTATTCTCATACCAAATTTGGTGTCGAACATTGCTATAGATCTAAAAGAGGTTATGTAATTTTGTTACTCAGTTTTTATGGAAGTAGACTTTGCTGTTCTAAAAATTAAATTTATCGGAAAGATAGAAAAAATGGGTTAAATTGCAAAATACAACTAGTGAATTTATTGCACAAATCATTACCAAACTTGATTAAGGATTTTAGAATTGAATACATTTAAAATTTTGAAACAAACACACAAGATTGAATACACATAAAAACTCACATCTTGCTAAGGGAGATCTTAAAAAGAATATTTTAGTCACTTTTGTTCAAAAGCGGTATTTTCTACGCATTTCTACAAAAGCGACTAAAATATTATTTGGACGATGATACTCATAGCAAGATATGAATTGTTATGCGTGTAACCTCAATAGAATTCATCACAATAAAACTGAAACCGTAAAAAAAAGAGACTTCACTCGAACCTTGTTATTGTGGTATTTTTCCGGTTAACTTCGTCGCAAGTAGGTTGCAAATGTTTAGGAAGATTTTTATGACTTGTCATGTTTTAGAAACTTCGTAAACAGGGTTATGTGGAGATTTTATTTATATTATATTTATGCGCTTCGTGGTTTTACCCGCTATCAAATTAAGGTATCTGGCATAGTTTTTTATTTATTAATGTTATTATTTTAGCCTATTCCGGCCCAATGCTGAGCAAAGGCTTTCCTATCCTCTTTCCAGTAATTACTAAAGCTTTTTAGGTCCATGGTTTGTGGTTGCTATTATAAGCCAAAAACTGGAGCCTACAACTTTCAAGTGTCATACAAAACCGTGGCAGCGCTCATTTTTAAATGCTAGGTACTAGCCAACCATCCAAAGATCGACCGAGTTATTTGTTTCTTAAATTGATTACCTACGCTACGAGGCTTATATTACTAACAAAATTTAAACAAATGCTTAAAATTATTCAAAAATATTCCAGACTCAATGAAATATTTTCATCTGTGAGCAATTAATATCCATTTAAGTGAGAGCAGTAACGCGTGCTGTAAACTGAAGTGGTAGTAAAAGAGATAGCGAGATGGCCGATCAAACTGTTTTACTGTGCCGACGCAACGTCATACTACGAACCAGCTGAGGACTTACAGCTACTGCAGTAGCTAAGCTTTGCACAAAGTATCGTATGAGTCATACTTATTGAAAAGAAAGTTACTGTCAACTGTCTGTAATGTTATTAACCAAATCAAATATTGTAGTAGTGATTGAAAACATTATCTAGTGTCTTACAATGTTTGTTCTAATTAACTACGTAGGTTTGTTATTCTAACCGTCGGTCGTTAGGCCACGTTGAACTTTAACTCTGGATACATAAAACATTCAGACAGTACATGAGTGAGTACACTTTAAACAAAAATCAATTCACAATACGTAACAAGTAAGTTAGAAAGAAGAAGAACTCTGAGAATCACTCTGTATTTGTTTTGCTCTGTTATCTAAAGAAAATTAAGACAAAAGCCCACGTGATATAATTCAGTTTCGTGCTAACAGCTTATGGCTAGACTCTGCCCTTAACAGAGAAGAAACTACAAGTTTTGTTTGAGTTCCTTAAACTTTCTTCTAAAACTTGTATAAGCTTACGTACTGTTTGACAGATGACGTGATGACATTAAGGCTGTAAACACACTTAGAACCCAGTAATTGCAATCAGAGCCTACTTTATGACTTCAGTCGGAGTGGTGCTATTTTTGGAGCCGCTAGAAAGGTCGACAACATTGTCATTGTACTCAAAATTAGAGGCTTGCCTGGAAAATGACCTTTAACCAGCTTAACTTCATCTTCATTCGATTTTTAAATCGTATTCATAATAATCGTATTAAATCGGATTTTGATTTTTGATTTGGATTTCCAAGCCTCTAAGGTGCGAGTAAATTTAATATTACTTATCATTTCAGCTCGGATTCAGAAACGAATAACAAGAATATGATAATGAAGACTCGAGTACACGCGTTTCAGCACCAAAAATTCCGATTCTGAATTCAATAATATCGAAATCGGAAGCCGATCGAGTTGGATCAATCATAATTATAGTCTGAGATCCTCTACAACTGAAATCAGGCTTAGCTCCTAGACCTGATTGCCTAGATGACACCTTAAAGGTATCATTTCTTTACTAGTAATCAGGAACTAGGTGTGCTAAACAATTTCAATCGCGTCGTGATAAAAAACAGCGAAGATCATGATAAGTTAACCCATGTCCACTTATGTACTCCCGGTAACGTGTGTTCGAAATTTCTTAATGATAAATTGAATAGTTAAGGCAGGAAAACGTACCAAACAAACAAACTCTAATTTACATTTAGAATACCTATAACCAACCTAACTTAGTTAGAAAACTGTGGCACGCTTAGTGCCTCGATCTATACTATGTAATTAACCGCTTATAAAGCTGTGAGTTACCTGAGTTACCTCCTATGTAATTACTTAACACTACTGTACTGTGTAATTACTTAATTGCAGCGCTCGTAACGTAGCTCGAGTTAGTGTTCATAGCTGATGTTAAGCGCCGAGTGACACAGTCAATCTACGGATGGGTGACCGAGGAGGTAAAAATTTTACTGATAAAGTTTGATTTTACGTGACGAGTACTACAGTAAATGGGCACACTCGGCCGAGCAAACAAATCATGGTTCTAGTGACTGTCTCGCCTCGTTAATTTTTTTATAAGAACCGAGCACTCACCAAAGCACTCTCGCCACTGTAATCGTTATGTATTAATCAACCGAGCCTTTTATTGTGTTATTTTTTTTTTTGTGTACGCTTTTCACCTTTATTGTTATTTTCAGTAATTTTCGTAGAAATTAAATGGTTCAGTAAGTTTAGTCTGGGTTTATTTATTTTGGTCTGTAAATTGTATTAAATTGTATAATATTAGATCCATGCGTGGGCGAATTGAGGTTACCTATAACGCCTACTCAATGACAAAATAAATTAACAATAACAGCCAAGCCAGAAGCGTTTTAGGCGGTCCAAAAATTCTGACAACAAGTCACTCGTCTTATACGAACTTACTTGGTTACCTATTATACTGTGACATTTATCTGACGCCAACGCGTATCTTATGTTAACCCTGGCGTAGCTTGTATAATGTCAACACGAATTTTGTGTATACCTTCCTTGTTAGTTAACCAAACATTGTTTTAAACCAACAATGTATCTAAATTTAGTATTGTTTAGAGTAGCTAAAGCTTACAACTAATCCTCATAACATTCTCTCGCAGTGGTTACATTGGAAATGTCTGCATTTACCGATAAAGCCGCTACTAAAGATTTTTAATCGATATATCAGTCGATGCTTTCCTGGCAGACTGGAAAAATCTAGCCAGGGATCGTACTGCCTGAAAGGAGATGGGGGAACCTTTGCCCAGGAGTGGGATACAATAGGTTGAAAAACAAAAATTAATTATCAATCATCTTGATCCTCAGATAGACAAGAATAGAGCAGGCTGCAAGATAGAGTCAGAACGCATTATCATATTGTTCAACACTTAAATAATAAACCATGGTAATAAAAATTCAAAACGTCGGATTAAAGCCACTTTTTAATAATCTATGTATAAATTTCGAAAGATGTAGACGTAAGATGTCGTGGCTCCGAAACATCAGGGAATGGACAGGAATAAAGATAGTAGAACAACTATTCAGACTCGAGCTGGATAAACATAATTTCAAGAAGCTGACTGTCGACCTTCATCAATTGAGAGGCCCTTAAAGAAGAAGAAGATACATTTCGTGTTATTTAAAATAAAAGAAAATAAATATTTTAATAGTATTGATCTAGCTAACATGTAACAATAAGTAGGTCACCGAGGTAACCGACCGCCCCGCCTCGGTTCACAGCTCCAGCCCTCGTTCAAGTCCCGTGATTCGCTGCATTATGTAGCGATGCAATACGAATCGCTTTTTAATTTTATGTGAGTCGGTTAACTGTCGCGTGCAGGATTACTTTATGGGAAAAGGATTTTATACAGGACTATAAAATGCTGAAAATGGTTTGTGTTGTTTTTTGTATAGTTTGCAAAGTAGGTACTTTTAGCAGCGGTAAGGCTTTTTTTAATCAATATAAATGATTAAAGTGGCACTTTTTGTAAGAAAATAAATATATTTTTTACTGGTACAATTTTTCCGGTATTAAAAATTAACATATATCCTGGGATAATAAGATAGGATGTTAATTGTGGGTATGAGCTAGCTTCATATCTCATCCAAATCCGTTCTGCCGTTTTTCATCAAACTCCAAACTTAGGCATTAATATTCGTAGGATCTGTTATAATTTAGATATATTAAATTGCTTATTATAAATACGTAGGTATAATAAAAGCAAAATCGTTCCAAATAGTTCTTAGTAATTGCTCTCCATTTATTTATGGCGCAAAGTATGAAATAACGAGTAATTATCAGTTTATTAGACCCAAATAATTCCCAAGCGTTTATATATATTTTAGCTCGAAAACCTAGAAAATATATTTCTCATCTCAGCAGGGAGAACGAGCACAAAGCATAGAGAATACAGAAGTAAAGCTCATGTATGTACTTGTACTACCAACGCACACATAGCCATCAAACACGGACACGAATCTCGGAACACTCGCCCGCGCGAGCGCCTACAACGCAACTGTTCTACGAACAGTATCAAAACTGCAAAATAACGATTGTTTTTAATTGTACCAATTATACGAGTATTTAACAACGTTTAGGACAACAAAAATTCTACACAAAAAATATTTTTACGTGTTTTAATTGAATAAAATTTATCCTACACACTTTAACTTAATAATTTAGTTCTAATTTTGATTTTAACTTGCTGTCCTGTATAAGCCATTTATAGTTTCGATACTGTTCGTAGAGGCAGTCAAACGCGGTTGTTCCGAAACTCGTGTCCGTGAACGATATCTATGTGTGCATTGGTCGAGCGCGCCCACAATGAAGCTTCACTTCTGTACTCGCTCCGTTTTATGCTCCGGGACTCCAATAAATTGTAATTTATATTCAATTAATGGTAGAATCGTAACTATATAATCTGTAATTACTAGTCTAGGGCCGGTTGATAACAGACTAAATGCTTAACCAGAGGGTTGGGATAGTGTTTTCATTTCATTTAGGGAGAAATGTATTTGTGGAGTGTAATTTGAGACCTATTTTCTTTTACTACACTTGGGGCCGATTTCACCGTACAAGTTAAAGGCGATCAGATCAGCCTAAACTAGGTTTAGGCGTTAAACCGAACAAAGGTCCCATTGTTTTGTTATAGAATCGGTGAAATCAGCTCTTAGTATGAAACTATTATATTATAAGTAGTATTTTTTTCTTTGGGGCGCGGGCCGTATGCGTGCCATGGGGTGCTTTGATAGGTAAGTACCTATGCATGATTTGATTTTAAAGTTATAGGAATGCAAAATGTTACGAGCGCCATCTAGTTTCGTTAGCTTCAAACTAAAACATTAGAGCTGCTATAATTATACAACCAGCTATATATTTAATTATTTAGATTTATAAGTCACACTTCACACTAATATCACAATTTTCTCAAACCATATACATAAGAGTACGAGTATATAGTAAGTTCTCGTAATGTGTACCTAATTCATGTCATTGTTGTATAAGTCAGCTGTTCTCTTATAAAATTGAACACATTATTTTCGTATTATTTTTCTAGCTCAGCTCAACATTTCCATGTCTCAACATCTTTTCAGTTTTGCTCGCTTTTATCTTAGTGACATTTCTAACAAAGAACTTTTATCGAGTTTCTAAAATCTTCTCAGCTTATTTTCTCACCTAGGTTTATCCACCTAGGTTTTTACTAAGTAATTCTTCTTACGAGAGTTTATTGATATCATTGTTCTTTACTGGAAGAGTATGTACTTTAAAATTTTATTCAATTATATTAAAGAGAGAAAACTAAAATTTACTAGCCACCAGTACCTTTACTCGGGTGCTTATATTTTTAAATGTGGTAACTATATAATTGTTTGTATATAATACTATAAATATGTTAATTGTAATAAAATGTACATTAACTTGTACACTTTATTGACTATCTTGGCTAAGGACATTGACTTGGCTAACACAAAAAAGTCACGCGTCAAAAACCAATAGAGTGAGTTAGTACAGTAAAATAACAAAAATCAGTCGCCGAACAAAAACAACCAATTCTAACAAATCCTCCGTTCAGTTTGTAACGCCTCAACGCTGAACTTTGCTCAAGACTTATCGTAAAAAAACCGGAGGAAATTTAATTTTAACGTTCAATGGCCGAGACACGTCTTTATGACGTTTTTTTAACGTTTTTTAACTTGTCTGTCAGTTAGTGTCGATAGTCTGAAGCTATGACAGGATTTCTGTAATGTATCGTTCAATGTAATACAAATGTAAGGACAGCATTACGATAGCCTTTATGTTTGCGGAAATCGGCAGTCGATGGATCAGTGCGAGCGTTTGCCCGAGCGTTACAATATTGCTCGTAGGTAGAGCTGTCCACGTGCAGTTTTCACGTTACATTTCTGAATACACTACGTTACACAAACCTGGATCCTGCTTAATATTTTATAATGCGTAATAAATCTGTCGGTTTATTAGTTACCTCTTCACGAAAAAGATCAAAGTTCGTCGAAACTTGACAAGCCGATTAAGTTCTTAATCAGCTGTATTTGACAACTATACTCTACAAACAAACAACCTACGGCTTTCTAAATTAATATATACACTAGGCCAATTTTTGTTATCGTGGTTGTTAATGGTTAAAACAATATCGAAAAAATTATAAACGACCTTATTGCACATGATGCACATCACTAGAAAAGCCATAACTTATTTTTATTCAAAAACTAGCTGACTCGACAGACGTTGTCCTGTCTTAACGATGACTATTTCATTCGAATTGGTAAAAAAAGCCATTGCGTCAATTCTATGTCAAATGTCAAAAGTTACATTAAAAAAGTTTACATTGTCCAAAGCGCTATTACGGTTTAAGTATTTTTAAATTTTCTAATTTTTCATGTTTTTTTATTATAAATTGAGATGGGAGCTAAGTTAGATCGAACTGCACCCGGTGTGCTTTGATTGAAATCGGTTAAGTAGTTTAGGAGTCTATAGCGGACAAACAACGTGACACGTAATTTATATACGAGTATTTTAAGATATGCAGAAAACTTAAAAACTTCGAATAAAATAGCTGGACATGGCTAGGCTTAATAATACCGTATTTGAATTAAGAAATTTCGTATTATTAATAAGTCCTGTAGTTTCAGTTCGTATTTTGTTTGATATCTCAAACGTTGCTTGAATTTGTAAAAAATAAAAAAAATATATAGAGACTATGATAGTAAAACTTTAATAGCGATCGTGACATGCATAGTAAATGAAAAGATTTTTGATAAAAAAATCACCCAAGTTGAAAAACACAATTTTTGGAAGTTTTAAAATTTTATTTCAAACCAAACTCACCTTTGGAAAAGGTGAAGACGCATAACTTTAAATAATTGGTAGGAATTAAAAAATATGCTCAAAGTTTTTAGCTAAATACATAAACCTTAGAAAAATCAGCTGTCAATTCTGCCAGACGGATTAATATCTTAAGAAAGCACTTTAAGATATTAAATTACGCAAATTAATTAAACGGAAAGTTTTCATTTCAAATTTCAGCGTAAAAAATGCCCGTGAATGTTTGTAAGGATTGTCGGACGGCTTTTACAAAAAATACCTTAATCTTGTTTTACAATAATAAATTAGCTCTTAATGAAACGCTAAAACCCTTTTTAATTTATGAAGAATTTAGCTTTATAAAAGCGATTCTCACTTGTTAACCGACTTCAAAAAAAGGAGGAGGTTCTCAATTCGACTGTATGCCGGCATGTACCGGCAGTCTATTAGTACTTGCCAGTTATTCCACCGCCAAGCAGTAATGTGCAAACATTACTGTGTTCGGGTTGGAAGGGCATTGTTTCCAGTGAAATTACAGGGCAAATGGGAGATTAAACAACTTATATCTCAGGGTGACGAGCGCAGTGCTGTGCCGCGCAGGGTCTTGAATTTTGCGAGTTCAAAATTCTGGGCGGCGCAGACCTGTTTTGGGCAAACGTGACGTTTAACATCAGGCGAGCGATTTGCTCGTCTCGTCACTCAATTACATAAAAAAAAAAAAAAAACTTTGGCAAGCTCTCATCAAACGCCTTGCTAGTCAACCTTTAACACTTCAACTGCTAAAAAACATACATACGAGTACATTATATTTTCTTTGTGCATCGCGAATGCGACTAAATCTAAAAACTATTTGGATAGTATTTGGCAAACATTCTGAATACTATCAATTAATTATTATTATTCATCATCCCACACCCGACCCACGCCTGAGCTAAACCCTCCGTTAAACTTCTTCGGTCCCTAACCAGTCGCATCCATTTCCTAGGCTATCTTGTTATAATACCATCTAATTCTCAGGCGGCACATGTTACAATATACAATTAGTTTATACTATTCATAATTAATTTAAACTTGTCCTGGTCCGCAAACTGTCACTCCCTCTTCATTTCAGTCAGGTTCGTTGACCCCGGGATATCTTTATGGTACATATAGCTGGGTTATAAGGAAAGGGTATGCTAAGCCGAAAAAGGCTCATAGCAGGTACTCATCATCACGAAAAAGTTTTACCATGGTCCCAACTCTGAAATCGCGAAAAAAAAATTAGCTGGTCCATACATTTTATCGAGTGTCATTAACATTTTTCTATGTATCAGCAGACTTTTTCCCTTGGTAAAAGCGGTTCCTAATAATGAGTACTATAAGTCCTTTTCAGCTTAACATACCCTTTAATTGTAGCTCTGTATACCTAGTGGACTCACAGACTACAGACAACATAATTATAAAATACAATCGGAGATCGCAGTCGGAGAAGTTTCAGAAAATTGCAAGATAAGATGCTAGTTTAGACCTTATTAGCTGCGATAAGTAAGTTTAGACAAGACTTTCTAGTGCCACATTTTCGATTGCAAAAAAGCAAATTAAAAAGATACAAAAAGACTTTAGTTATTTCCCATTTTCTGGCTTGAATTTTTCCTGGATTTTCCATTGTGTACCTCACGAATAATGATGTATACTTTTTGTCAAATATCAATATCCGAGATCTGATCTGAGCGAATACTATTGAAAATCTATTCCTAAATATAGCTTCCGTTCACGTCACGCCTGAGAAGTGGGTAAATATTTTCCACAGGGTTTTTTCCATTTTCTATCGAGTGCGTATTGAAGTTTTTTGGGGTAAATTTAACAGCGGTATTTATAGTATCGACTATTACCTACTTTCTTATTTTTGATACAAGGAGGATGAACTACTTAAAAAGTGTGCACAAAATATAGTTAAAAGGCGTGCTTCGAGAGTGGTTTGACTTAAACGGTAGACTTGTTATCCCAAATCAAAAACCGTCAAGCCATTCGAGAGGTTTTTAAGCGGCTTAAAAACTCTGGCCTCAAGACTAGACAGAAACGGAAAATAGTTTTTTTTTACTTGATACAACAAATAAAACAACAATCAACAAAACTACAATTTTTCTCTTGTAATTTTTATTTTCGCCTATAGGTACTCATCTACCCACTTGGCCTAAACTTACTCGTACCTTCGAGTATTTTATTAGCAATAGGCTAGTATGAAAATATCTAGCTAACTATGATGTTGAATATTAATGCAAACGTTGGACTTTGCTACCTGAAATAATCTAGTTTGTGACCTTTCTTTGATCCAACCTATTTGATTAGAAACTTTTCACATTCCACGGAATAATTATCCCAAAAGCTGCGCAGCAAAAAACTAGTACAGGACAGAAATCTAATACTCAAAATATTACCAATACTTTTAGGTTTCTCTCATGAAAGGGTCTAAAATATGCAGGTTTTGGGTTGAAAGGTTTGAAAACTGGGATTTTTCGCAAAACAGCCTAGGCTAGAAATAAAAGGGTGTTTTTGTCCCGAAACGGGTAAAAATCTGTTTGACCGATACACTAAGTTATGGAGGATGGAAAATCCTTTGACGTAAGTAACTATGCGGATTTTACCTACTAAAAAAATTTTCAAGAAAAACTAAACATTTTGTAAAAACCACTATGCCATGTATCTAGCGCACCCTAAATCTTTGTTTTCGGTATAAAAATGTTTTTATTCACGATAAAAAATACTGCGAAGCCTTAAATTTAAGTAAATGGGCTCCAACACCATTAATCTTTTCAAGTTGTTTGCTAAAACGGAAATCCTTGACCGTTTGGATTTTCTCTCTTTTTCTTTAGTAATAAGGACATTATTTGGCCATTACTTACTTTTATTCGGAGAAATGATAATGGAGACAGATTTAGGAAAACCCACAATCATTATGAGATTACAATAAAATCATTTTGAAATTAAAATAATTATGAGTTTGGAGAAATTTTATCTCAGATTTATGCATAAACCTCTTAATTTTAAAATCATTTTAATAAAACTAATCAATCCTGAAATATGATTTATTATTTTAAATTAAAATGTTGTAGCACTTCAATCGCATTGAAAATTACAAAAACAATTGTCAATTAAAAAGCTCTTGTTTATTATAACATTCGGAGAACTACTAACTGTTTTTCAAAAAGTTACCAACTACCAACCCACCAACCAACCAGTGCATAACTACTTCCGGTCAGCAGCCTACACGACAACAGAAGAAACGTACAAGCAACTACATCTCCATAGAACCGTAAAAACCCCATAACTGTACTAGCTGCAACATTACGAAATATGTAGATATTTACATAAAATATTTCCATTTCCGCGTATGGAGTTGTTTTCTCCTAATATCTATACCTACAACTGAAAGTAGACATGTGGTACCGCTTTGCTTATGATCTTAGTAAGCACTTTTACAGGAAAAGCTAACGAAGTTTTGACACACTTTGTTAAACATATAGGTACGTACTTAACTCACGTACGATTGACTCTGCTATGGGCTTAATCATATTTGGTAACACTTTTTGTCGATTTTGTTTCTATTTTGTAACTCATAATTGTGGTTATTTTGGTCGTTTTGTCGGACTAAAACTGCGTAAACACAAACCATAAAACATTCAACTACTAAGTGATCTACTATGATGTCTATTTATAAAACTTAAACTTAAATCAGGCTGTCAAAATTTGTTGATAAATATGAAAGTCAAATTAGTTGCGCTTCGAAAGTGCTCTCGAGTGACTGGCTTCTCTCAATTGCCCCAATTGGCAATTGAACTAAGTTCAACTTTAAATGTGCGGTCACTGCGACAATTTGTTGAATAAGTTTGATTATTTACGCCTATAGATACATATAAGGTTTATAATGAGTTGGTCAAGTTTTGTGTGGATTGATGAACGGAGTTTATGATACACTAGAGAGTTTTGTGGTGACTTGAACATTTGAACATATCACATCATCTAAATTATATATAAACTTGACGGACCCTTTAATAACCTCGTATTTATCCCAAAATAGAAACGATACCTACACCTAAACTTCTCCTAAACGTGACTATAGAATAAATAACTTTATATTTTTTATTTAAATGTAATACTTGTACGTATTTTTATTTGATTAATGTATGCGTCATGACTTACTTTCACGTGATCATAATTTGGTAATCAAACTCAAATAACCCAACATCACATCAAAATCATCAACAAATTCAACAAGATGATCTACCATCTCACCGGTATTAATAAAGACGTTTTCCTTTTTATTTACAAAATAGTTAAAAGACGTTATCTTAAAACATCCTTGACAATTGTACTTCCATTATAAAGGCACTATCCAACCATTGAGCCTCAATGCTTCAAAGCGGTTATAACTAGATATAAGTGGATGTAACCAGAGATAACCGGAGATAACCAATTGACCCGTCTCCAATGGAGTCCCGATTAAGGTCAAAACAACACTAGCGTTTATACCCTCGAACTGTTATTATCCTAAGGGACAGAAGTGACAGTATACTGTATTACAGTACATTAACTTACCACATTTTTAAAGCTAGTATTTTGTCAATATCTCACAAGTTTTTTTTTCCAACTAAAAAACATAAACCACTAAGTACATAAGAACAGAGTATCTTAGAGTGTAACATTATATGCACTACAGTTTTTTGTTGTGTTACATGCATACATGGCTGTAGTGTGTACGTACGTGTGTCAGACAACACAAGGCTTAAACTGTCTTATGCACTCTCTTAAATAATATTTAAAATCAAATTGACCACAATTTCAGTTTATTTAACCTACTGTTCCACTGTGCCCTTAAAATCATCGACAGTTCAGTAACCTCCAATTAAGAGGAGTGTTTGCAATTTTTATTCAATGTGGATTTTGTAACGACGTCAATTATTGCTTTTAAATTTATATTTAGCCGTTTCTGGAGCTTAGGATTTTCTTAATTACGCGTAATGAATATTTTGGTGGTAATGAACTGGAATAGTTATTCTGGGGTGTTATTTAACTGTGACCTGAATTAAGACGCTTTAGAAGTCGATTTAGTAGAATAAAATCAGTAAAACTTTTAACTAGGCCATTTCTAAATTATTTTTTACCATAACTTCAAAAAGTAGGTTATTTTGATAGGTTTATTTAGGATCATTAAAGACCGTTCCCCAAAAGCCGATTAAAAACGAACAACACGTCGCACAACGCTTGTCTTTGTGTGTGTTCCATGGCATCCTCGACACAGGATATCCTAGTGGGCACTATGAGCGTGAAACGTTAATTTGTTTATTTATGTTACTTATTTATAAAGCTAAATTAGACAAATGCCTTGTGTACGACCAGCCTAACATAACAACTTATACTAACGAGACAGGACTCAATTGTTGGTTTCATAACAAAAGAAGATTAGAGCCGCATTAGAGCCCTTTCCTAATTATAATATTTTAGGGGAGGCTTTTATTCGCCCTTTTATGAGTCATATAAGGTTATGGAATACCATTTTATTGTGGCTTGTGACTTTATGTGGTTGTGGGCAAGTTGTTGTTGTTGGTTGGTGGTAAAGGATTTAGAAATGAGTGAAGGAAGTAATAAATTAATTATTTCGCTATTTTATACTTCCGTTTACATTATTACTTGAAGGTTTTAACAAATGCTTGAGTTAACATGTTGTTAAATACTTTCCCTGCTTTAATATCTACGTTTTAAGCTTTTCTTTTACCGTAGGTGCCACAATCAAACGGGCAACATGATGGTCAACGATCACAGTCGAAATGTTTGTAAAATAATCCAAAATTTTAAAATTTTTACGAAACGTTTTAACACAAAACATTTCGTCGAGTTACGATTTGTCTTGAATTCAAAGTTTGATAGGAATCGAAATTCGGCTAATTAAAGATAATAATGTCGTAGAATTGAGGCAGGCTTTACTTTCATAATATTTTCTTTTTTCGACCATTCTTGAATAACGTTACCTATTACATTTTTTGTCGTGAAAAAAATGTCATTTCCCTTGAATAAAGCTAATTTGCTGAAAGCTCCTTACAATTTCCGGAGCTTTCGATAGGAGAGGGCAAGGGATTATTTTACTGTGTTTTAACTAAAAGTTCCCGCGAATTTTCCGAATATTGAATAAAATTAGGTTTTTGGTACTTATATTAATAATATACCTAATTGATTTTTACACACACAGGTTATTCTTAGTGGGGAGTTGAGTGTAAAATTTTTTTTTAAATACCGAAACCCCGGTACCAAATTGTTTAAGTATAACTAGAATAAAATAATTTTTTAATTATACCGTTAACATAAAAGTTAAGTATCAAGGTTAAGTATGTGTATGTTATTAATATAATGGTCCATACAAAGGTGGAGAGATGAGCTGGACTCCTACTTGAAAGAATAGACCGAAAATGCCCAACATAGAGAGGGTTGGAGGGAAGGAAGGGAAGCCCAAAGGCTTACTGCTGCTGCTAAAAGTGTCCCACTGCTGGGCAAACCCAGCAGAGACAATGCAGGCTATTGTAATACTGTTATTTATATTTTGACATAATATATGATCATAATACTATTTAAGTGCCGCATCAACAAACTTTTAACTACAATAAAAACGCGAGAACTTTTTTGAGTTCAAATACGCCTCCAATTTCATATCTTCTTCAATAATACTAAATTGTGAGTGTACCTTCCAAATGCATAAAAATAAACTTGATCTATCCACACATTCGATAGGCATTTCTAAAGTAAACGTTAAGAGTGCTTTTACATTTGTGCTGAATCGAAAGTGTAACAATTTATGTACATAATACGTACGTATTTTATCGAAAAGTAGGTACAAATGGAATTGGGGTGAATGAGATTACAGATTACAGAATTGAATTGGAGTACATAAATATTGAAGACTAATAAAAAAAGACTTTGTTAAAGAAAACTTTTTACGAAATTAAAAGTTTTAAGAATTTATTGGGATCGGTTGTGATGATGATGACAAATAGAATATAGACTTGAATATAATTTTATTGCAAACCAAACGAATTGCAAGAAAAAACTATTACTAAGTAAAATATCTCGCTCGATATGTCTTATCGCCTAAAGCGATCCCTTTCAGACAGCCGTGTGCCTTTTACCTAACCTTTTTTATGTATTAATCCAAGATAATATTTATCCAATTTTCAATAAATTCTGTTCAGCACTTTCAGTACGAAGATGTAACAAACATACAGATAAACTTTAGCAATTATAATTTAAAGGGTAAATGTTGTTAAAACATGACTGCCGCGCGCGGGTTTCATAGATCATTTCAAAGTTTTACGAAGTTATCAATCTACAAATTTAATGTAATGTTACTCTTGTTACTTACAGTGTTACTTTGTAATAACGAAAACAAACCCATATTCCTTGTAACTAAATTCTCGGAAAATTATGTTCAATTTCAAAGGAGATACGAGTTCAGTTATTGAAAATTTGTTTTCAGTTTAACTTTGTTGTCATGTATGTTTTGATGCCCTTGATACGTTGTGTTTGATTTTTTTGGAATGGAGATAATTCTTGGCAGAATTAAGTTAAATATTTTAAGTAAAGTTGTTTTTAGGTTTTGTAAGAAGCTAAGTTAGTATAAACCCAGTGGCGAGTCCTAGAGTTTTCAGGTTCATTGATTGAAAAAAATATATATCGCTTTATTTATATTTGTTAGGTCTCAGAACTATGAAGCCGTTTCACTGTTAAAAACTTTTTGCCTTTCTAGCTCTATGAATAAAGTTATTGAAACCAGTTATCGTCGAAAAGCTGACTAAACCAGACTGCCTTTAAACCTTGTGTTTATTTATAAATCAAAAAATTCACCAGGATTTTCTAAACATAAAATGTCAAATCACCTCAACAATATCACATTTCCAACAAATTTTCATACGATACGTCTAGGAACGCAGACGCGTATAAATTACTCGCATAATATGTAAATTTTACAAGAAATTCTATACAAAACATGGCTTCGGTTACTCTCGCCTTTTAGAATATATTCAAAGGAAGCTAATCCGAGTCCGTTGACGCGTAAGCCACTACTTATTCATAAAAAAAGACTCTAAAATACGTACATAAAATTTAAATTCACTTGTATTTTTACTCGTGTTTTGTCATAAAATACAATTGAGCTATAACATCATGTTTACTAGGTTTTAATGGATTCATTCAAGAGTAATAAAATGAGCAGAGATTGATCAATGTTTCACTTAAAATATTGTTCTGAAAACCTTTCAATTTGTCTGATTTTTAATTTTCAATCTGTACTTATTTCTCTTTGTGTCTGAATACTTTCTAGTACCAATTCATTAGTAATTTTTCTAGTAGAAGTTGCGTTGTCATTTCAAAGTGTTATCCAGTTATTCATAATAAAAAACAAGAGTTAATTTGAATAAACAACATCAGTTATCCTTAAAATTGTGATAATTCTTTGTACCTACTATTCTTAGTTTTATGTAAAAAGATGGTGATTTTTATCAAAAACTGTGACCATACTGATTTGCATCAAATCTAACGTTTTTGTAGTTCAAACTCTCTGTCTGTGTAGCTTAGTCACAGGTCCTAGCAACATAACGGGATCCCATAAGCCACTGTAGTAAACACCCTAACTCCAACATTCTCGACCTAACATTCTTGTTTTCCCCAAATTCTACGAATCAAACTACTCATTTTCCCAGTTACATCCATAAACATGCTTTCATACGACATAATTCCCATAAGCCCGTAAAAAGGGAAAAGGGGAAAACGGGAAAGCGAAGCCCACGTGAGTGTAGCTCGAAGCACCGGAACGGAACATAAAGTACCGAGTTTATGCTGATCAAATAGTATTCAGAAAGCTATGCATAAAAATGTCTCCAATATTGTAGAGTTACGAATACGTAGAGAAGTCTAATCGCCTGATTGGTAAGCATTGTCAGAATAAGTCTAAGTAAGTTTATATAGTCCAAGTAGCGAGCTGTAGGGCCGTATGGCGAACTCTTAGTGCAAGCCTATACTAGATCGCTCTGGGTTTCGTCTCACTCTGTCAGCTGGAGAAAAGACGAGACAAAAATCAACTCAATGCACTTTAGGCTCGCCCTGCGAATTCGCGGTAAGGCCGCCGGTGTCAGAGGTCTTAGACTGCCTGAAAGACCTCTGACATAGCTAGGCGGTTGTTTTTACAGAACGACCAATCAAAGTCTAGAATTTTACTGGTAATCCAATTCGTAGTAAAGTTAGCTATGGTTAATTTTAAATACAAACAAATACATGACATACGAGACAAAACTACATCTTAAAAGATCTATTACCAAGAGACCATGTAAGCATGTACATAATTAAGTTCGAAGTATGTTCTAACAAACTTTATAGAACAACCATTTGTTTATGAAGATTATTTTGACACAAACATAACTAATTAATTATCTTCAAGACATTTCTAGAACTTTAAAGCTCTTTAATCTAAGCATCAAATGATAATTCAATACTTAATTCAATGTTTGGTATTCGATATTAGATACCTATTTGTGGTTAATCTTGTTTTTCCACGAGTACTTAAATAACTTTTAAAATAATATTTATTAACTCTACCGTAGCTATGTAAGTATATGCTTAGAAGAGATTGCTCTCAGCGATAAGGCCTTCGCCGTCAGTTTCTATCCTTTTCTCAGTTTCTTTCCAGTCAGTCAGTCAGTTTCTTTCCTTTTTTTTTTAATTTTGTATTCACCATAACATAATATTCATCTTCTAGGTATTCCTCACATTGATATTGAATTTCTGATTCACTTTTATGAAGTTACAATGTTCCGAAAAGCACGAACAGATAATAAAGTCCTGAAGGACAGCCATAAATTTTCCAAAACTTGTAATATTCACAAATTGTTCTAGACCGACACAAAATTCAGAATAGATTGTAAACTAAGAGATTTTTAGATACTTTCTAGATTTTATGAAGAAGTTTGTCTGAAAAGAAAACCTTTTTAACCGACTAGCTACAAAATGTAGTAATAGTCGGTTTTAATGTGACCTTTTACCGCCTAATTGGTTTGACTGATTTTGGATCGCAAGCTTTAATTGATTAATTTTTATATCCAAAATTTCAGACTACATTTAACAATCGTATTTATAGTTTGTCTTTCAAAAGTTGATATTCCAGTCAAATTTGTCAACATATTTCATTCGATTGATCTTCCGACAGTTCTTTGCAATGAGTACTCAATTAACTATTTCAGCCTATTTCGTCTACTGTTAGGCAAAGGCCTTCCACTCCACTCAGCACGGGTTGAAGTACTTTAGGTCCAGTCCAGTCAAAAAGGAGTCCAATTCATTCCGTAATACTCAAAGGATATGAAATCTCAGCACAAGTATGATAAATCGTATCTCTAGGTATTCCCTCGTACATATCGATTCGTTTTTCAACTCAATATTAGAAATTTAATCAATCTTGCGCTAGGCTATTGAACTGGGGTTTAGGTTAAATCATATTGGCATCTATTTTGTAGCCGATAAGGTATTTTTTTAAACATTGGGATGTTTTACGAAACTACCGTTGAGCTATCAAAGTAAGCATAAAATGTCGAATTAGAAATGCCATTGGGTAAGTAATAAAGCAACAAAATACCAGCCATTTTTTTAATAAATTTGGTTAAATAAATTTAACTCGCATCAGAGTGTTAGATTTCATAATATCATATCATATATTATTATGTGATACCAATCAATAATCTTCAAACGGGTGAACCAGTTTTCTTAGAACATAGCTAAAAACACTTTCGACCAAGTCACCATTAAGACAAAAATTTAAATCTGTCTGTTTGCGAGCTACGATGAGACAAACATACGCACAGTCATACACATTAAACTTCGGTATAACACCGTCTGTTTACGTCTCGCATCGGGGGTTAAAAACCAAATCGTATTACAATTTGAAATCGTATTTTTGAATTTTTTGAAATCGTTTTTTTGGAAAGCGTATTTTTATATGTACGTGTTTGAATTGAACTTATACGAGTATTAAGAGGTATTTGAAATCTAACTTTTATATGATTTCAGCTTTCACGATATTTTTATTCAGCAACATGCGACATTACAACATTTCTGTTCAGTACACTTGTGCCGGCGACTAGAACCTATAAAATAAACGGTAACTATCGTTTGCAGCAGTTATATAGCATCGTCTGGATCTTTGACCGCTGGACCTCAGGTAACCCAACACTGAAGGCGGTAAATTTCGTTAGTTCTCTTTCAAGTGCTCGTAACTTACCCACAAAACTGTAGTAGAAATGTTTAAGTATTTTTTAGAAAGAGTTAAAATTGGACGAAGTTGACCAAAGTTCAAGAATAAAATATTGTTATAGCTTTTTCTTATTCATTTTTTTAAACTACTGCCTTCAACCTTTAATTCCTATTAAACCTTTAATTCTCCCACTGCTGGTCTACCCTCGAAGGGTGATTAGGCCATATTCCACCACGCTGGCCAAGTGGGGATTGGTGGGTATTGAACACCACATACACCATTGGATTTTTTCTCCGACTGTATACAGGTTTCCTCACGATAAATTATTTGTTTTTTTTTTTATAAAAATAAGTAATTATTTTATGTCTGTTTGCAAATCACGCCTAAACCATTTTCTCGTGTTTGTGTATCATAGCCAAAACTTTCACTATGTCTTTAAGAAATATCAGAAAATGAGTAACAAAAGTCAGAGAAGGCAGTCAGTTGTATCACTAAATACCAGAATAGGCGTGACGAAAGATTTTAAAATCCTCTTCCATAATGTGAGTACACATTTACTATTTACAAAAAAGCCTTTATTTCGGTAATAAACTTAAGTTTAACGAAGTTTGAAGCCATTTTTCACATATTTTTTCAACAGTGCCCGAAAACAGCTTGCTTGTGTCATGGCGTCGATTTGACGTCACGGCATTGTGTCATGTCATTGTGTCTATGCGTGATGAGCGGCGGATTACCTGAGTTCACTTAGGCGTGACGTCATACGCTGTGATTGTTGTTTCTGATAAGATGGCCGATTGCTGTATTTTAATGTTTTAATTTACTGAAAATCTTAATAATCTGTTTTTTAAAAATAAAACTAAACATGTGTTTTAAATTTTTTTAATCTGGCTAGTCCCCTGAAATCATTGAATCGGCGATTTTTTGATACTGTCGTCATGCCTATTCTTACGATACTATTGATCTTCTACATACACTCGTCCAATGCACTGCGAGCTCAAATTAGAGCCATCTCCATGCTGGCTCCGTAGCGCAGACTCCAGACACTGTAGCGTTATAGTTTTGAATTGTTTCTAGATACAGCTCCAATAAATAACTAATGTTGTTTCTAGCGGTTTTATGTCTGACAGTAAGCTAAGGGCTTTTCTGACCTGTATGGCATGAAACAATATAGACCTGGCTTAATTGTTGTTGAAAAAGTTGTTTTAGACATGCACGCTTTAATTTTATACATTTTAAGTTTTTCCTTCGCTGTTTTACAACTGTATCCGAAGTCTGAAAGTTAATGTTTGAATCTTTGTTACTCAATCACGCAAAAAACAGATGAACGAAATTGGATAAAGGGAAAGTTCATGCGCTAAAGTAACATAATTACACATCTTACAAATTACATATTTTTATCCTAGTCATAGTAAAATGGTTTATGTAGGATTGCGGGTAAAAATATAGCCTAGATAAATATGATTATGTAGGTGTCTAATTTATATTTAAAAAAATACATCTTTACTAGGTATCGTGTAGGTACGAGTACCTAACATTTCTTAATGTTCTCTAAGTAATGATAAAATAATTCATAAAGACTAAATACCTACTAAAAATAGCTCGCGAGTTCTCGTACCGATTTCTAATTAAATACCTAAAATATAATACAAAAAATATGAAAATAACTTAGTCCGTGCCTATTATTAGATATTCTAAGCAGTGACGATTCATTCACCGACTTTTGAAGTTGTAATGAGCGCGTAGAGGACGGCTCGACTACTTACCATACTTCAGAGACTGTTTTATAGATGCCTATTTTATTATTCTTTGACAGATGTTTTGGCAGCTTGTGGTGTGAGCTCTGCGATTATTTTTTACGTAGCTGATATATTTTTAGCCTCCGACGAAAACGAGGGATTTTATACGTTTGACTGCTTTGTATGTGTGTCGGTCTGTCACATGATAATAGTTTTTATTTGAAAGCAGGTTTTGTAGCAGGGTTCTTAGACATGTTTTATTAAGATCGGATCAACCGATTCAACATTAAAAGTTTCTTAAATTTTTAATTTATCTTTTGTACAATACAATATATCTTTATATTAAACTAAGCAACATAAGCTATTTTGATAAAGCCGCTCTTGGCTCTCTCCACACAACACAATTCTCAAAGTCGCAAATCTGGATTTTAAGCTAAAACGCATTAGAAAGGATCTTCTAACCTAAAAACGCAAGATTTATGAAATAGTTCTTACATTCAACTACTATTCAGTGCGACATACAAACATGGTAGTCTTAAAAAATGATCCAAATATTTATGATATTACTTTATAAGTGCTTTTGATAATACCGTCTCTAATAGTGACTGAAAAATGGCTTCTAAGCCACTTAAGTATAAGTTTTAAAACGTAGTCATCAAGTTTAGTGACAACTTTTTATAACTTTTCTATTGAGCAAGTGAGTTAGTATAAAAAAGTTGATACCCTAAAAAAATCAATATCGCATCTCATCTCACTAATATCACTTATATTATAAAAGTAAAAGTTTGTTTGTATGTTTGTTATTCCTTTACTATAAAACGGCGAAATAATTTGGTAAAATTTTGAATAATTACAGACGCTATTTTTTATCACTACGCGAGTGAAACCGCAGGGCGTAGATTACAAAATATGTTTAAATTGTTGTTTGTTTGTTGTATTAATCGCTAAATTGTTAAAACCTTCGTTAATTTAAGAAAGAACTCGAAATTACTCATTTAGATTCGGGCAATATCCATTCAAACTGCGACTGAAATAACTGGAGCTGCACACGTTAAGGGCGAGTGAGATAAACGGTCTCTAGCCCTCTCTTTCACACTTTGATCTTGGTCGGTGATTTTCAGAATTGAAAAATGTCACAATGCGCCAAAGAGATGCTGTGCGACTGTTTATATGTATTTACTTTAAGGGCGATTTCACACGAGCCGAAAAAAGTAAAAGAAGCAGTTCCATAGAAAAATGTCAATGACACTCGACAAAATGTGTGGAATAACTGATTGTTTTTCACGAATTCCGGGTTGACTCCATAGTAAAAGTTGTCTATACTATGAGCCCTTTTCGGTTTAGCATACCCTGTACTTATAACCCTTTATAATTATATTACAGTAGTAAAGCAAAGTCTTCAAAGTTAAAACTACATGTCCGTAGAGTTCATACCATCTGCTATAGGTGCTATTTTTCATCATATTAAACGCACAGTTAATTAGCTTCGAAAATTACTACGTCGCACCGAATGACGTAAATTACCAAGTTTACGTCACTAACGACTAGATTTTGTCCCCTACAGCTAATCACAGGCATAATTGAGAAGGAAAATGCAAACAAACGCGTCGAAAGCTCGCTTTCGTGTCAACATAGCTTTGATGCTTGCCTTAATTGCTTATCGATTTCAAATTAACGTGGAACTAGAAAAATATATCATATAGGTACCTACTTAGTATGTACTAGATAATAAAATCAGATAGTATTTTGGAACGTACAAGACATATAATACTAATATTATAACGACGTGAGAGGGCTATCAGGCGAGCGATTTTCTCGTCTCGTCACTCAATGACATACAAAAAAAAAAGAAAATACTGTAATGCAAAAGTTTGTCGGTATGTTACTAGTGTTTTCATGTAACGGCTGGATGAAATTTAAAAAGATAGCTAGATTATCTAATCTAGCCTAGATTAATTTCCTTCTACTTTTTATCCCATCAGCATCATTATAGCGCGAGTAAAACCAGGGGGAGCACAGCTAGTACATCAGACTGATACCTTCGTCTAAGTGGACCTACCCTTTACGCCCACATAGTGTGTCAGCGCCTTAAGCAGCCGTTTTAAACAATCGAAACATGTTGGTGTAACGACGTCCCCAAGGGTCGAGTGGCTCGTACGACTTGGAAATGAGTCTACACTACAGGGTTACGAGAAACGGGTATGCTAAGAAGAAAGGGGCTCATACTCGTACTAATACTCATCAATATAAACAACTTTTACAATAATCCTAAAATCTCGGAAAAAACGACTGTTCCAAGCAGCTTATTGAGAATCATTGATATTTTTTTTTAATGGAAGAGCTCATTTTGTTTCGTGATTTCATGTTTGGTCCCATAGTAAAAGTTGTTCATAATGATGAGTACTTTGAGCCATTTTTTATTTAACATACGCTTGCGTTTGACCGCCATCTCGGCTGATGGTAAGCAATGATGCAGTCTACGATTTAGCACGCTTGCTTCTGTTTAGCATACCCTTTCCTTAGAACCCTGTATAAGTAGACATTACTTGTAGTCTAGTCTAGACCAGCCGGGTGTTGTCGAGTTAGCTGATTGTACGCTGGCCGGCTAGCGGCTGTAGGGTGTTTAGCCTTTTAACAGAAACTTAAGCGTTGACAGTCTGTTATTTTTTAGATATTTTTGAATGCTTCTTTTTTGCTGTAAGTTTTCTTTTTTTTACAACGAACTAGTCATGCGTTTGACTACAATCTCACTTGATGAGAAGATACGATATGGTCGAAGATGTAACACGCTTGCCTATGAAATACCTATTCACTTTACGTTTAAACAGCCTCGGGTTGTACTTTATCGGAAAGACAGACGCCGGCAGCGAGTTCCACACCTCTGCAGTTCTAATTAAAAAGGTGAAAACGCTTAGTGCATTTGAACGGAATGTCTGCCGTAAGAGGGTGCCTCATTTTTGTGTGACTGGTGCAGTTGTTAAATAATAGTTTTTTTTTTTTATTCTGTTATAGGCTTGCGTTTGTCCGCCATCTCGCCTGATGGTAAGCAATGATGCGGTCTACGATGGAGCACGCTTGCCTAGAAGGAACCGATTCACTCGCGACTTGAAGACACCCAAATTATATCTATCGGGAAACACCCACTCGGGCAAAGTATTCCACACTCTAGCAGTGCGCACAATAAAAGTGTGTCTGTATTTACTTGGCTTAGTAAAAACAAAAGACGTAAGAGTTTTTAAAAGCGTTTATTCGACTTGGAAGGTATGTATGTACGTACGAAACTATATTTGTTCGGGTGGAATCTTGAAACTCAATTTTGAACCACTTTCCGATGTCTGATTGAGCTGAAATTTGGTATACATGTGTAACTCGAATGACAGCGCAACAAAAGCTTGTTTTTAAAAATAGTTTTTATTTATACTTATTGCAGGTAGTGTCTTTACTTATTTAGCTTAGTGAAAATACCAGATATTAGAAGATTTGGACACTTTATGCTCCCCTTGTATGAGGAAAAATTGTAGATTCCTTTTTAGTGATTTGTATTATGTGTAGAGCAAGATATGGTTAAAGTAGCTTAAATTTATAAACGTCATTAAGCTTCTGTGTAAAATAAATATGAAAAGCTTTTCTAACTACTGTCACTTAACTTAAGGAGCGTTTATAAGTAAGGCCACCTTTAGCTAATTTCTTGTTTATCTATTGCTAAGCTCGTGTTAATCGAGTTTCGACTTTAGATCCAACTCTCAACGCAGAATATTACTAACCCATTTCGTTGCTGGAAAATAAACACTACGAATAAATTGACAATTTCTTTTTTATGCCGAGCAGTGGGTCTGTGAGTACGCAGTTAATGTCGCTTCGATATCACACACACCCACACAGGTGCGCGAGGTTCTATGCATCAGTGAAACAGGCAACCTCTCAACAATATTAATTAAAAGTTGACACAAGCCCAGCCCAGTCACAATGGCACAGAAACTACGAGTACAATGCACAAACTTGCAGCTGCTTGTTATTTGTCAAAATTTTCTAGCAACGTCTGCAAACTTGAGTCTAGTTACGGCTAAGCGTCTGCTAAGATGCAGGAGACGCAGCACAGTACAGAAAAAGGCAGTGCAGAGTAGGCGAGACAGACATAGGGTACAGAGCAGGACAGACAGCGACGCACGTACCTACATCGCAGTATTCAGTACGTTCATGCAATACAAAACGTGCTCTGCGCCGCGTAGACCTGCGTCACCTGCGTCCCAGCATACTCTTAGTCTAACTACACCAACGATTCACTAACTTTAGTCCGCTGGAGTCTTGACTAATGACAGAACTAGTCCCATCGAAACAGTGTACCGAGGTGAGGCAGAATTAGCCTTTGAGAAAGTTTGGACAAATTGAAAATGTTTCGAAACAAAATTATTGTTCGGAGTACCTTGAAACAAGATTCAATTTGAATTGTGGTTGGAGAGAATTGGATAAATAATTTTTTAAATTGCAATACAGCTATAGTTTAGTTTGAAATGATTAAAAAGCAAAAGGTAATGCACTTATGTCAAATAAGATAGATAGTATAGAAAGTCTTTGTTGTATTTTTTTTTCTTTATTTTTCATTGAAATCAAGAATAGAAATATATTATGTACTTTCAAAATTCTCATTTGCACAGACCAACTTATGGGCAAACGTGAAGTTTAACATTATAAGACGAGTGATTTGCTCGTCTCGTCACTTAATTGTAAAACCACTTTTTCTATTTTTTTTTCTGTTTTTTCTTTTTATCTAAGTATAAAAAAATTACATGAATTTTTCAACTAACTGTCGTAACAGGCAGGTGCTACGTGAAATTCGATTGCTCGTTTGAGTAATTACAAGCTCGAAGACAATGGACCTTAACTAGATAGAAGATCTCTTCAGCAAGCAAAATAACGCTTTATTTCCTCTAACACACCGTTCATAATAAAGTGACTTAAAGGCCCGCATTCACAGAACTTGGCTCACACCTTTGAATACGCTCTAATTATTAAAAGCCGCTTAATGAAGAGCACTTAGAGTGCTACTTGAGAAACGGGAAGGAAATAATTATTTCCGGAGTCTAGTAGTTTGACTTTGAAACTTTTGCTTGGAACCCTATTCTAGCGAGTGAGGTATTATCTCGGTCATTATCGCTCTCAGTAGAAATGTCATGAGAGTGAGAGTGATGGGGATAATCTCGAGCGCTCGAGAGCAAGAATAGGGTCCTTGTTATAAGTTTAAGGTTGGTTGGTTGGTAGCTTTCAGGAATCAGAAATATTTATTGACCTTAAATAACATTAACTTTTACTTAACTTTCTGCTTGTATTATCAGATGACATGGTGTTTTAAAAATCATTATATTTTTACTTAGGTTAACAAAATTTCATATAAAACTTTTTTGTCCAAATTGTATTTACTCCTAACAAAAACACAGGTCATTAAATCGACAAATCAAATTGGGTAATGAAACGTAACAACCAAAACAAGCTCTAACAAAACCGAAAGCTTTTGTAACAAAACAAAACACGCTTCATAAAGGTAAGTATTCGCATTAAACAAATCCTGAAACGTTTAGGGTTTTCCAATTGAAACAGAAGTCCGCACAAGCTCTCAAGCCGCGTTCTCAACACATCAAAGTGTAAATTCCTTTGAGTTTTTCTGTTTCGGATAAAACGTTGAGTTTTCTCAGGAATCGAGAATTGCTACGTATGAAGAGTGAATCGAGTTGATTGAAAGGTGCTGAGGTGGGACGGTGTTTTGGAAGTAAACGAGTACTTGAACAAACACATTGTCATTCGAAATCGTGGTGTGATAGTAAGTTTACATTGGTAGGTATAGGAAGGTAGTAAAATTTAGTAGAGCTTTATTCAAAATTTAACTTTTTTTGCACAATATAAATGTTATTTAGAATTGATTAATTCTTACAAAATAAAATGTTAATATTTTAACAAACACAGTAATTAAGATTGGGGAAAAATGTTGACACCAAAGTAAAAACTACGCTCAGCAACGGTTAATTAAATACTCTTAATAATGATGGTCTGGTGAGGTACTCGTAAGTAGGTAACAAGCACAAAAATGTTAAATAAAGAACCTATTCTCGTCTTAGTATTTAATAGATAATAAAATGTTATAGATTAGAATATAGTTTATACTAAAGCTGTCAAGAAGAGAGAAAGAGTAATAAAAAACCGGCCAAGTGCGAGTCGGACTCGCGCACGAAGGATTCCGTACCATTATCTATAAAAACGGCTATATAAAATCACGTTGGTTGTATGGGAGCCCGCTTAAATATTTATTTTTTTCTGTTTTTAGTGTCTATTTGTTGTTATAGCGGCAATTGAAATGATGTACTTCATATGTGAAATTTCAACTGTCTAACTATCACGGTTCACGAGATACAGGTGACAGACGGACAGACAGACGGACAGCGTAGTCTTAGTAATAGGGTCCCGTTTTACCCTTTAGTTACGGAACCCTAAAAAGGCCTATACGCATTAGTTAGAAAGAGAAAACCGTTGTGATAATAAAGCGGTTAAAGCTAATCTCTCATGGTTATGTTTGGTGGGTATTATAAATACAAATGAGGCCAATCGGCCCCAAATTGCCCGCCGGAGATTACATTAACCACTTCATAATATAAACATCCTGTTACATAACCCTCACAAAGTTGTTTACTAACAGTTCCTTAGTATCCAGAGTTCCAGTTACCAACGGATATGCTGCTTAATTTCGTTAACTGGCAACCCTACAGGCCAGCAATTAGTGTCGGACCAGGAAATTAGTCGGACCCGGAAATTTTGTTTTTGAAATCGGAAACTTTTGTTGCAAAACTTGTTTTGCGGAATTTTTGTTTCTGACTGTCCTAATTAATATCATAAATGCGAAAGTGAGATTGTTACGCTTTCACGCTTCATAATCGATGAAATTCAGCACAGGTTGTGACCAGGGGCCCAGAAATGGAGATAAGCTAATTTTCTAGATCACCACCTTGTGGGCGAAACCGCGGTATTCTACCAGTATGATTATAAACTAGTGGTCTTAAAGTAACTGCTCTATAGTGTAGAGTGATTTTGTGTTTTTACTGTTTGAAACTCAATGCGATCTCTTATTGAAATAGGTTTGTGTTTTCAAAATACTCGCAGCTAAACTTGAAATAAATTTAAACCTTTTTACAACCGAAAAGTTCCACAATTGGTCGGCTGCCCGTATATTTGCCATATCACACACGAAGTTAGATGTCCAGCTCAGATAATAGTACAAATGAAATTTGAGACCCGAGTGAGAATTCAATTTGAAATCTCATTTATAGAGTTCAACTTTTAGAAATTGCTTATACGCATTTCTATGATAATACTCCTTTTGTTTTAAAAAATGTGACTTGGTAATTATGTTATTAAGTTAGGTAATGTAGTAGGTAAGGCAAAGTAAAGCCACTGAGCTGATTTTTAATTTCGCTGGTTAATACTTTGAAGGGCTTTTACACTCTGCTCTTGAAAAGCCAAATATTTGTCAGGAAAAAAAAACTGGCAATCTGTTTCTGTATCTGGCTGTGCATTTGGCTGGCTATCAACTTAAACTTTGCTTACCACAGCCAAAAGCTTATAAGTGTTGGAGTCTTCACTTCAAGTTGCGAGTGAATCGGTTTCTTCTATGCAAGCGTGTTCCATCGTAGACCGCATCATTGCTCACCATCAAGCGAGATGACGGTCAAACAACAGCCTATATTAAAACCTTCTCTTTTAAATATAAACATGAATCGCTGTTTGTTAGTCTTGCAAAAGACTCGAGAAAGGCTAGACTGATTACATTTTTTGTTTGTTCCGCTCTAATACATGGATGGTTTACAAATAAATGCTAGTAAAACCGCGGGCTGCCGCTATTATACAATGGTGATAAACTCCTTTGAAGTCGTTAAAAATAAATAGGTACAATGTTGCAACGGGAAACAGGAAAGAAAATGGTCGTCTTCTAAACAAACAAGTATTTTGAGACAATTTCCTTTCCATCACATTCATTAATTTCCTCCAACGTGTATCACGTTAGTGCTCGAAAGGAAACGATGTCATTGTTACAGATTTCGGCGCTATCAATTAACTGCCTCGATCGATAGACTCTCACGTCGAATATAGTGTTTTTTCGTAAATACATGTGCAGTAAGGGCGTAGGTATGAAAGAACATCACACTAAAATTTTAAATGAGAAAGTTCGTAAATTAACGTGGGATGTATGCATGGGGTGAATTGGGATGTGTGTGTACACATATGATCTGTAGATATGTAACTACTTCACGCTGAAAAAGCTCAACGGATTTGAGTGAAATTTTGTAGTTATACCTTGGATTAACAGTCATAATATGATTATACTACTGTTTATCCCAAAAAGTTTACTGTTTCTGTAGTAAGTATCGATTAGCGATTAAAACCGGAGAGTAATGCTAGTTTAGTTTTCGTCCGATTAAGCAGGCAACTAGGCAGTTTTTCGTCTCTACTTCTTGCAAGTATAGCAAAGACCACGGACAAACTGTCTTTCTTCTGTGTGTATCCCGCAAGAAAAAGACAAACATTTCGTTCTAGCTTTATCATCTCAACGCATGGATAAACACGATAGATATACTATTTGTCCACGGTTAACGCCAATTTGCTGCTCCTAAATAAAGTAGCTGTCAGTGCGGTACACTGCGAATTTAGATGCGCATTTTTGTCAGTGTAGAACCCTTACTGTTTCTCCGCGGCCTGTGTTCTCAAAACCTATCAGCCCCTAAATTAAGGCTAGCAAGAATCGGCGCACTGTGTACCCCAGTATGCTCTCTATCTATAATACAATAAGCCCGAGCTCGCGAGATGTAGGTCTACTCGCTTGTTTATTGCTTTTGTGTTAGTGGAATATATTCCACTTCGGATTGATCAATTTTAAACTGAATACCATGACCTTAATCTTTGGTAGTAATTTGATTTCTTCACTAAATAAACTGGTTGATAGTGACTTGAGCTCTGTTTTTTATTTGTGATTTTCTATTCTGTTTATGCCTATTTCTGTTATTTTATATTAATTGAACTAAAACTAAATAAACTAGAAACACGAAGGACATAATAATATAGATTTTCAAGAGACAATAATAATAATAGATAAAACAATAATCTATGTATAATGCATGTCATTGTAACCAAGTTGATAACACAAAACTTTTACTATTACGAAAATCTATTAGGTGCATGACTAAAATTTTGCAACAAAACCATATCTGACCATTCTGTTCTGCATACTAAACGTGCAATCAGAGTACAAATACAACGGAAATGTTCGTCCGAACAAGAGAATGCAAGAGTGAACTAACTGAACGAATGAACAAAAGATCGCAACAACTCGCAATCAATGAGAGCAACTTTTGTCGATTCATGAGGACTCCCGATACGGTGCTTTCTGTTTGTTTGTAGTTTTTGAAGGTACTGATGATTCTCGAAGATACAAACTGATATGAAAAAATCTATTTATGGGTACATATTTTTAGAGCTTCGTACCAAAATGGTAAAAAGAAACCATTATGGTGAGACATCATCGCATCATTGCTTACCATCAGGCGAGATGGCGGTCAAACGCAAGCCTATAACTGAATAAAAAAAAAGGCTCCAGTGACTGTCCGTCCGTCCATCTGTTTGTTTCTCAGTCTGTAAGTCACGACCAATAATTTGAATGATTAGCAAATAATAAACTTTCATATTGTGTTACTTAATTCAGCACCACGATTTTCGTTCTTCTTCTCTTCTTGGTTCGACTTCAAATCCAATAGTAGCACTCACATTTTACTCGTTAAGACAGAGTTGCGATGCCAGATACAATATACGATTGCAAATTGAGTAAAAAGCGACTCTATTTTGAAGTATTGAAATTCCAAATTGTTAAAAATATTTGTGTTTTTCAAAATTGATATTTGAAAGCTTTATTGTATTTTTGTGTCTTTGGTCTTTGAATAGCAATAGACATTTCAAAACAAATTATACTTATTTCGTAAGCTATCAAAATTTAAAAAAAAAAGAATATTAAAAGATGGTGCAGTCCGTGAGAAAAGTCCGTGAGTCAATTAAATTAATTTTACCTTGTTATTAACTTTAAAAATGCTATCCAATCGAATGTAACCCCAATGCTGCCTACCAATTAGTACCAAGGCGGTAAAACATGTTACCGAGTGTTATAACTAACCAATAGGTAATGGCACGGCATGGCATATCGCAATTTACCCGACAAATAAATTAATTTAAACTGAATCATACACACTACTACGCATAAAAACGGGGAACGGTCAATTTCGCTTTGTATTTATGTTAAAATAAAATTACTGAGAGTCATTCAATATTCAAGAAAATAATCATTCAATTTATTAAAGTTAAATACTTTACAACAGCTTCCAAGTTTCAGACTCTGAAAGTTACTCAATTTTCCAATTCATTAGTTTAATCTAAGAAGTTTTTAATTTTTAACGAAATTGATATTGGTCTAATGAATAATTTGTGATGATAAATTGTACAAAATCTTGGTTTTTAAAACACTTGAAGTATTATTTATTGCTTATTAATGGTTATAATATAAATAGGAAACTTAGTTTGAAAATATATATAACCACAAACAACAAAAAAAATGCAAAAAACCAAAGTGATTTCGACACAAAACATATTTGTAGATTTTTTGAATAAAAATTATTATTTATTTATTTTATTAAGTTTATTTGGTATGTACCTTCAAATTTTAGATAACCAACTTACATTCCACGCACTCCTCAATTTCAATTTATCTTCACAACAAAAGCGAGTTAGTGAATTTTGTATCAACTTCTTTGATCTTTGCCTAACTTGTTTGAGATGTTGTGCAGCCACTTCGTGGAAGTTAGGGGTTAATGTGCTTACTCCGTTTTACGGTTAAACTGATTTTTTATTTGCGTTGACTAAATTTTTGGTGAATATTTTTGTAGCTTTAGGAATTTGTATCAATTGCTGTAATTTGATTTTGTTTGCTATTACGAGTATTTTGTGTTTACTAAAATTCAGTTGCGTAGGTAAATAAAACGATGGAAACAAGGTAAACGTTAATTAAGAAAGTGCTGAAAAATATGCTTCATTTGCCGTTACATGGTCCTTTCTATAAGGACTGGGTATGCTAAACCGAAAAGGGGTCCATAGTACCTACTCATCATTATGAACAACTTTTACTATGGGACAAACGTTAAAATCGCGCAAAATATCAGTTGTCCAACCATATATTTTGTCGAAGGTCATTGACATTTTTCTATGAAACAGCTGATTTTTTTCGCAATTTCAGGATTATTAAAAGTTGTACATAATGATGAGGACTATGACCTATTTTGGCATACCCTTTCCTTTCAACTCTATATACTTCATTTTCAGATGCATGATCTCCACTCTAGAACACCTTCTCCCCCTCTCTCCATACCTTCCAATATTGGTATGTACAGATTCGATTCCCTAAAATCCAACCAAAAATACATCCAAGTAGGTAATCATGTAGCTATAAAGAACCATCGTAAACGGAAGAAGGCCAGCCAGCAGTTAAAAACACATTCGAGATAAATGTGAATAGTAAAACGCGTCAGCTAAAGAAATCTACCGAATAAGAAACGAGGCGTTTAGTTCTGTTGGTTACTTTATGTATAAACATTGTCTTTAGAAGTTTAGCTTACTCTTATCATGGGCAGCTCTACTTTACCCCGCCAAGTGTGAAGTACAATTTAAAAAAGAATATTAAAAAAAATTAAATTGAAATTAAAAAAAACTATAAAAACCATAGTAGTGATTTTTTAATAAGTTGTTTTTTTATTTATTAGGTATTTGTTTTTTTTTTTTTGGTGTCACTGGTAGCAGTTTACGTTTGCGTTTTTGTTATTTACTAGCCGCGCCCCGCGGTTTCACCTGCGGTCAAATCCGAAATGAAAAGTCTGTGTTAATCTTGTAATCCGACTTAGGTGGTTAATCCAGACCATGATCAACATAAATTACAAGTTTCATGTAAATCCGTTCAGCCGTTTCAGCATTCACAAATAACAAACATATACATACTTTCATCTTCATAATATTAGTAAGATTGTTATTTTGCTCTCTTTTACTTGTAGAGCTTTAGCAGTAAAGATTCGGAGCTTAAATCTGTCCTAATTGTTTGGTAAGTCAATCATTTATGTAGATATGCCATGTCAAAAACCTTATAATACCCTGACTTTCCCCAAATTGAACTAAGCTCTGACAAACTACCCCAATTTCATCTAAGGCTAGGAAAAGGCAACTTTAAGCAACTTTGTGGACTAAGTTTTATTGTAACTTGAAAAGACTTAACTCACAAGATATACCTATGTTATATACGGGATATCTATAAATAAGAGTTTAGGGTAATCTCTATAACTTTGTGAAGAAATCATGTCCTATAACAATGTATTATAATAAAAAAAATGTCAATAATTTTGGGACTAACTGAAATAAAATGTTGGTCATGATCATGATAATCAAACGTCAAAATTTTATTTCAATAATCTATCCGTAGTTATAAGGATAATCTTCAATGTATGGACATCCTGTATTGATAGGTACATTCTTATTCTTCCGTACATCCTATACAAGTAACTGTATTGACCCACATTATGTCTCGGCCTTCGATACTAAGAGGTTTACCTACACCTATATGTGTATCCTACACTAGCTGCGCCCTGCGGTTTCACTCGCTTTTTATAAACCACCCCTGTATTGGAGCGAACAAACCAAAAAAATTGTTAAAATCGGTCCAGCCGTTTTTTAGTTTCAGGGAGACTATTTTTAGCAATTGATTTTTATGTTTAACACTAGTTGTACCCTGCCACGCTCGCTGTGGTACATTGTGATTGATAAAAGAAAACAAAAAAAATTGATAAAAACAATCCTTGATGCGGATTATATATCATGCTAAAATTTCATCTCGATCGGTGCAGAATTTTTTGAGTTTTTGAAGCGTACACAAACCAACATAACATTTTTATACATATAGATATATCCTACACACACACAGGTGCACAATTGCACACAAAGAGTGTATAGTACGTGTGAAAAACTAATTACCATTCGACATTTAATTTTTTAACCGACTTCAAAAAAGGAGGAGGTTATCAATTCGACTGTATATTTTTTTTTTTTTTTATGTTTTTACCTCATAACTTTTGACTGGGTGAATCGATTTTGATGATTCTTTTTTTATTAGAAAGCTGACGCTTTCCATTTGGTTCCATTTTAATTTAGTCCAGTTCTGATAATGGTATCCATGAGAAAACTATATAAGTCTTAAATTTGCATTAAGTACGTGCGCGACAAATAGATGAATAACTCAATAGTCGGTCTTTTGAAGTCGGTTTTTGTTTTTTGTTTTGTAAAAATAATGTTCTTGTTTCGAAAATCAGCCTTGAAGAGCCAGTGCAAACTGGTTCTTTAGCTAACCTAAGTAAGTAGAACTTCAAATTACTCGTTAAAAATAAGTACATATTATAATACATTTTAACATTGTAATCCCGTTTTAAACGAGCTGAGCTCAAAAATAATCGTGTATTTAACCCGATTCAAACTAAACTAATAAATCGTAACAAGTATCACTAAATACGCCTGAAATTGAGTAAAGTTAAATAACTGTAGTGGTACCAATGAGTACCAATGAAAGTAAATCAGAAATATGAGAGCGATCGCACACGAGGCGACGACACTTTGCGTAAACTTGTAAGAAAAATATCAGCTGAGTGGCTGGTTTGCGAGCGAATCGATTGAAAATCTGAATTCAAAGACTCGAAATATTGTTTTCTATATTCTTAGACCGTTACGACGAAATCACAATGCTTACCAAGTTATTAATCATTATTATCCTTACGTTTGTCATTTCTAGTGTGTACTAAATATATGTATGTACCTGCTATACCTAGATGCTTAAAACTTTTATCAATTTAAAAAAAAAAACACTTTATTGTATTTAGTCTACTCAGGCTCTAGTGACCTAAGTGTACGAACGGCGCGGCGGCGGCAAAATAGCAAACATTGTTTTCACAATGTGAGCATTAAACATTTAATACGCTTAAAGACGTCATCGCGTCTGTTTGTACAGAGATAATAACGAGCTTAATTAGTCTTACGAAATTAAGGCTCTTGACCTCTCGTCGACGACTCGAGCACAAACGCACTTAATTTACCTACTTATGTTTCTAAAACTTGTAACGAAAAAATTACGAAATACATTTCATGTAAATTACATAAAATTGTTTTTCTTGTTGTCTTTGCTTAGATAGAAATACTAATGTTATCATAATTATACTCAGGCGATAGTTACGGTCATATCCGGTGATCTTTTACAAGGAGGGACTGAGAATGACGCGCGGATGTGATCAAAACTACAGCCAACTACAGCAGAGTATCGGATAAATAAAACATAGTTCCGTCTTATAATACAACATAAAAATACAAAGAAACATGAGTCATGATCATGTTGATGTAAAACATGGATTATGTTTTTTCATTACTTTTATATATTTTCCGAAAAAAGCCTTTGTAAATAGCGAGCGTGTTACATTACAATAGAGTTACTCTGCCATGATCAAAAGGGCTCTTTTTCAAATTCCGGAGTCGCTAGTCGTTCCAAAACAAAACAAAATTCATGGATCAAACAAAAAGCGATTTACAATTAACTTTTTTTTATAGCTTTTAATCTACAGAAAATTAAGTTTTTTTTTTCAAAAACACAAAAGCTTTAATCCTGTGTTAATCTGTGTTCTGAAAACTGTAAAAACTCTGCACATAAAACACCAAAAGCACCTATTTTGTATTAACTATAATTATGCGTATGAGAAAAAAGTGGCATCCAACGTCATTTAAAGGTTTGCTTAAGTGAACTTCCGATGACCTCCTGCTTGCATATTGCTTGTACTTAAATACCTGAAATACCTGAAATACCTGTAGGTATACAATTTGTATTGAAAGTAAATGTCACGATTAAAGTTTTACAAAATTCCAATAATTGTAGAAAACATTTCCATTTTATTGAAATTAATTAGGCTTGCAGGCAGCTTAAAAACTCTGACACCAGGGCTAGCCACTCAGCATACGATCTTATTTACTTTTTATTATAAATTTATTGATTGCGGCGTTTTTACATGCATCATCAGAGCACTCAAAATATAGGCTCGACCCAATTTGGGCCTGCAAATAGAATGGTTCAAAGGCTGTCAGCGCTCAGAAATAGTATTTAATAATAAATTCAATAATCAAAATAAACCATTATCAAGAATAATGGTTAGTCTAAGGAAGTCACTGTAATTCTTATAACATTAAGTGCCTGGGTAACCGAGCTTGGCACGGTGTAAACAGAATTGCACGAAAACTCGTGAAAACGCGTTTTCTAAAGATTAGACGTAGCTAGATCAATTTTTCGGCCCCAAAATCCGCCGTATAGCAGATTCAATCCAAATCGTTTTACATCCGTTTTCGAGTGTTCTAAAACCAATTATATAAGTATTGTGTATATATTTTATAAAACTGCATACGTTTCAAAGTTACATCTGCCATAATAAATCGATAAACTAAACTAACATACATAAACTCAAATAAAATATTACCGATAAAACGCAGATAATTATCTGCATTTTTGCTTATAACTATCTGAAAACCGTAAATAAATAATCCATAGAAAACACTTACCATGATTTGATGAAAACTGCCTCCAGCACCCAAATGGCTCCTCGACTAGACTATCATTAAACCTAGATCAGACTAGACTACCAGCCCCAAAGTGAAGTCGTTAGCCTAAGTGATTCGAAACTTAAAACTGACACATTTTACATCTAAAATTGGAACGAAATCGATCAAAAATACTGGCCATTGATAAAAAACGTCTGTTTCATTTCTTCTAAATTTAAGATTGCTTTGAAGTAAAACTTTATTAATCAAAATATATCATTTTTCAAACAGACGTAAGCCTAGTCTAGTTATCTACTCTGCTGCTTGAACGTAATTGACGTTCGTCTAATTTAGAAATCGGGCCTAATTTTAATTAAAAGTCAAGAGAGTCTCCATTTTCAAACAAGACTTATTTCGACACTGCGAAGTCAAAAATTAAACTTCTCTTTTATTTCAGCTACTGGATTAAAAATTCTGCCTACTATAAATAGAATCACTCGTTGAATCACACTTCTACAAAAATCTGATCTTGAGTTGATTTTATTTGTATTGATTTTTGATATTTCAAAAATTACGTTTTCATGAAAATTATCACGAAATCGTACTTCGTAATCTGCGATTACATACTACTCCGTTCTTTATTATTATAACTGAATAAATCTCTCTATATCGCTCAATATCTGTAAAAAACAGATCATAACAAAAATTATCCCAGAAAACGTGCCTAAATAACCTACACAGAACAAACAATACCGACTGTTAAAATATTTTACTCAAGGCACCCCCCCCCCCCTCCCTTCTCGTAGGACTAAAAAGAACTGACTACTGAAAACAATTATTGAAAATGCAATACTCACGGACAAATATATTGGAGGCCAGCGTGGCGGGCAAGCAGAACACGATGACCAGGATGTCAGCGACCGCCAGGTTCACGATAAAGAAGTTGGTGACCGTCCTCATGCGCGGCGAGCGGTACACCACCGCGATCACGAAGCAGTTCCCCACCAGCCCCACCAGGAACACCAGCAGGTAGGCGGCGCAGCACACCGCCGTCATCGCGCTGCCGTGCCGGTACATCACCTCGTCACTCATCGCGCCGAACTCGGAGCTGTTGTCACTAGCGTTCATGTCCAGCTTGTGATGCCGATCCAACGACTCCATGTGCGTCGACAGAGGCTCGAAGTCCGGCAACACGCTGTTCTCTGGCACAAACTTGGTGTTCATCACTTCGATTATAGAGTTCGAGATGACGTCCACGACGTTGTTGTGTCTGTGGCCCTCGCGGAGGTGCGAGTGGTTGTGGTGGCGCCAGTGGTGCCGGGGGCTCGAATTCGAAGTCGAAAAGTTTAGGTGATCCATCCTGACTTCAGAATCCTTTAACGGCAGTCTCAAAGGTGCCATTTCAGCACATTCTAACAAACACAACCATCTACAACTACGAAATTAAATTACTAATCCACACAAAGTCAAATCAAGTAAATCACACATCAAAATTCAGTAACGAAAAGTTCAACTAAATTGTTCCATTAGAAAAGTATGAAAAGTTCCGTAGAGGATCGTAGCGCGGTTCGTAGCGGGTTGCGCGCGTTGGTCTCGGCGTCGTAGCGCCGTCTGCCGTAGTCGCTGCTAGCTACGAGACTCGTAGGCTCGTCGTTTCGACGCATGTGCATTTTGCTAAGCGTCCAAACAAACCATTATGTGCACTTCCTATGAACCTTACGCGGCGCGTTTAAGTGCTATTTTCCATTACTCGGGCATTTTATTTTCTTGTATAGGAAATTGGAAGGTCGTTAAAATGCAGCGGGAGAGTGGGAAAGGTTAGCATTTCATGCATTTTAATCGAACCGAACGCTAATGGAGTTCCAAAGCTGACTAAAATATTATTCGGGCCAGTGTGTGTAGGTATGTAGGAAATTACAATAAATTATTCCAACTAAAATGATTAATTATTACTTGATTCTGGCACGTGTGATTTATCTCGATCACTGTTTCTGTTTCTCACTTAATAAATTAAAATGTATTAATTACTATGAAGCCCGTTAAGCCATTTTAGTGTGAAGAAGTAACAAACACACACATACTCATAATTAGATTATATTATTTGCCGCTAGTAAAATGCATTATTGTTAGATAATACCTCTAGATATTACAAACGGTAGTTAAGATTGTAAGTTTTATATTTGACGTTACAAAGTGTTGGTACTAACTTTTTATGGTCTTAATTAATTGAATTGATTTGATTTAGTTTTTTTTTCCTACATCGGCCTAGGCATGCATTTGACTACAATCTCACCAGATAGAAAGCGACGATGTGGTCGAAGATGCAGCACGCTTGCCTAGGAAAAACCTATTCCCTCTATTTTTGAACATCCCTGGGTTGTACTTTCTCGGAAAAACAGACGCGGGTAGTGAGTTCCATACCTCTGCTGTTCGGATTAAAAAAGACGAATGGAAACGCTTAGTGCCGTTCCATGGAATTTCGACCGTAAGAGGGTGCCTCTTTTTCATGCGTCTGGTGCTTTGTAAAAGAAAGGCAGGATTAACATTAGTAGACTAGAAGCTACACAATCCAAGGCGTATATTTGTTTTTTTATTATTAATAATAGGCTTGCGTTTGACCGCCATCTCGCCTGATGGTAAGCAACGATGCGGTCTACGACGGAGCACGCTTGTTACCCCAAACTAGATTTTCGCCAATCCATTACATTTACGGCTATTTCCGTCCTTGATCTAAATAAATATTCAATCAGTGACGAAGCATACAGTATGACCAGCAGCTCTGGCCAGCATACAGTTTGACCAATCATAGGTCACACGAAGCCTAGCGATGTTCGCTCACAATGCCCACATCACCCATGAATAAACCATGGATTATCTATAAGTTATTTTGGCATAATTCGTCGATCTACAGGAAAAGTAACGTAAGACGATTTTCAGATTTTCACTTGATTTTTTTTTTTGTGAATTTTACGTGAAACTAAAATTAATTGACAAATTGTTTTTTCATAGTCATTACACTAAGTATATATCTCTCTCATAAGATATAATTAATAAATACCTTTTTATGGACGGCAGGCTTGACATTTATTTCTCATCACACATTTGCCTATGTATATTTTTTTGATTTTTTTGTACACACGTTTTTGAAATACGATTCCGTTCAGAACTTAGATGTATGTATTGTGTTGATATATCGATTGTAATTTATTTGTGTGTGTAATAAATAAAATAACATAAAATAAAATTTAGTATAGATTATAATCCAAGGAGGATTAGAAACTAGCCCTCAAATGGGGCTTCTACTTGTTAACATTTTTTCCTTTTCAAAAGCGATAACCAAACATGAAAATAATTTTTATTCTAACATTAACTTCAAAAAAACTATAATTATGTAATTTTGTTTACCTTTATCCTAATGCATATACGGTAGCTTTTCTTTGAACAGCATAATTGGACTAACAAGTCTGACATAATGAGAACATCAAGTTACGTAAGATGGAATGGAAATGCATAATTAATGTTAGTTTCGTCAGATTTATGTATATCCAACAGACAGAAGGTCGAATGTAGAGCACAGATCTTTGAAAAGAACATGTATCTTTATTGTGTTTTGAAATATGTTTGTAATTGATGTTTTGACTGTGATTTTACTGTTTTCTGGTTTCCGGATGATTCCAGTTTAGCTTTTGGATTGAATTTGATGATAAGATATAATTAAAAAAAATACATTTCAACGTTTAGGTACAAAAATATTCCATTCAATTGAAAATTTAATTACATGGTTACAAAAAATATAGAAAAAAAATACTAAAAATTTAGAGTTAGGTATAGTACTTTTGACATTTTTATTTAAATATAATAAAGTGAAATATGTAAATAAGTAATCTAGTTACGACAGCTTACCAATCAAATAACTTTTGATAGTTTTAGTTTCAAAAATGTCAAAAACAGTATCGACAAATCTCTCGAATAAACTAACAACTATAAACGCAATAAAATAAAGCTATCAAAGCTTCCTACACATGAGTGGCAACCGGAATGTACTAATGTTATTAATAGGTATTTTATTAGTCCAATGACATTCTCATTTATTGGTACATTTATGATAAATTCAATGCATCAAATATATCACTCTGACTCACTAAATTCTGTCGCATTTATTTCGATTTACAAGCTCGAACTTGTTTACAACTATAATAATTTTATAATGAAACATGGAAACTTTACCATTGGACCTACCTCTTTTCTCGAAAAGGATAAGAATTAAATATTATTATGAAAAAGAGTTTTTTTATAATTGACAGGCTAACTGTTTCCAAGCTAGAATTTAAATTAGCTGTAAGTTTAGGTTTGTTTGAGCAGGTCAAATCTGGCAACTTAATTTTTAACCACATCCATTATGTGTTGAGTATTTTCGTATTAATTATAATAAAATTTGTCAAAACTACATAAGTTTCTATAGTAAACTTGCTTCAGTTGAATAATTAAAAAATGTTAGTAAAGGTAAAGTTAGAGGCAAAGCAATAAGAAAAATAGTCAAATTTCTGTAAAACTAAGTCTGGAACTGCGTGGCGCATCTAGTGAAGTGTATCATTTCGCAGCTGAGATTGAGTGGGTGGTTTTAGTGGCGGAATAAACGAGCAGAATGATCTCTAGACGGAATAACTAAGATGTTGTGGGTAGGTAGGGTTTGCTGTAAAGTAAGGAGTTAGTTTTAATTTATAACGAACGTAGTTTTAACAATTAATACAAAGACTTGTTTTTTATTTCGTTTACTGGCTGTGCCCTACGGTTTCATGCGTGCTGTGATGAAAACCAGTGATGACGAAAACTTGTATGCTAATCCAGAATTATATAAGCTATTTTTTTTCGAAATTTTATCGGAATCGGTTCTTTCGTTAGGTAACAACCACAAACACACATATTTTCGCATTTACAATACGAATTTTATACAACTGAGTGACGAGACGAGCAAATCCCTCGCTTGATGTTAAACGACACGTTTGCTCTTTACAGGTCTACTATAGGTGGATTTCTGCATGGCTTTTAGTGCGTTAAGTATTTAAAACCTATTTCGGTAAACCGCCTATTCAATAGTACCTATATACCTGTAGCCATAGTGTACGTATAGCCAGCAGCATGTACGTTGTTTACGAAATGAACTGCAACTATTAATTAACTGGTTAATTGTAGTAGTTAACTAACTAACTGTGAAGCGTAAGCTCGCCTGACCTATCAGGCACCCTAGTATTACCCTATAGAATAACTAATAATATAATAATATGCCACAGGTGGCAACTTGTGGAATATTTTTAATTTGTAGTTGTAATATACCGGTTGCTACGATACAATAATTCTTTATTGACACTATAAAAAAGGAATCACAGACAGTAAAACACATAAGAGCAAAGCACAAAAGGTGGCGTTATCGCTAATCGCAACGCGTCAAATTTGTATGATACTTACTACGATGACAGTACTTGCTACGATTTGCTCATGGATTTGCTTGCTATTTTGTAATGCGCAAAAATGTGTCTGTAGCACTTAGTCAACTATGCTATATGCTATGCTATAGTCACACTTAATTCTAATTTATCATTACTTAATTTTTCATCCACTTTAAATTACTTTTTACACAGAAAAAATATTGTGCGCTTATGGCTTTTGTCATGTCAACTAGTTTTTTGACCCACGCAATAGCTAGATTTGGCGGTCAAATGCAACACACAAGCGTCAGATTCCATTCCAAATTGCTATTAAATTAACAATTTCACGCCCAAAAACAAACAAACTCACAAGTTATGTTTGCATTAAGTAGTTTGGTCCTAACGAGCAAACAAACAGGAGCGTTATAAACACACTGTATAATAAGTTAGTCAGTGCAAACAAGATATTATCTATACATATCACACAAACATATACATGTATCGAGTTAAACATTTACAGAGAAACAGATTTTAACAACACAAAGCTAAAAGTACTCACTTAATTAAATGTTCAATATGAAGTATTTTGAGCCAAAATCGTGTGTTGTATACAGTCTTACGCGGAACGGGGATACTAAGCCGAAAAGTATTTATTGAAGTTACTAACCATTAGAATTAATCTTTATAATCAATACGATACCAACTAGAAAAGTCGTAAAAAACAGTTTGTCTTATTGAGAAAAGTTTAAAAGACTGTTTTACTTTGTATAACTTAAAAATTCTTAGAATGAAACGTAGCTTGGAATTGCACGCAACTGATCAAGAGAAACTGCCGCGTTCTTCAGAGCTGGCTTTCTGCACATTTCCTACTCATTATTATCAAAATTGTCTAGAGTCTGGGTCATCTCTCGCCTCTAACAAAACTATGTAGTCAAGGGTAAAGTTTGACTTCGATGGCCCGAGGTCCCATTCCCATACCACGCCGCGTGATGAAAGTTAAGCTATCACACAGATATACAAAATTTTACGTCTGAAAGTTTGTTGACACTCAGCTTAGACAGTTTTATTTAAGCCTTTATTGCTGATTATGTAAACATAGTGAAAAATTATTTGAACTAGTGACTATCTATCTACCTTAAAATTATATTAGTTATTTAATTGGACATAGGTTTGTTCCTGGATAATCTGCAGCCTGAAACAGCATCTATAAGATCCCAGTTAGTACCTGGACCTGTGGCGAGTACCTGGGTGACCAAATTTTGCTCGAAAACTAATATAGCGTTTTCTCAGAGATGAGTGTTCCTAGATCGATTCTTCGCTCCAATATAGCAAATTTCTTCGATATTATTAGTGCCGTTTTTGACACCTCAAAACACAAATTAGTTAAATTAGAACTGGTTTTGATAGATTTTCTGGTGTCAAAAACGAAGTTAGGTTTTAACAAGCTAGTAGCTAGCAAGGGTCGCAATATAGCATTCTTATTGACATCGGAAATTCCACTTCAGATGATTCAAGCACCAAGAGTTTGAGTAAGTAGTATAGCAGTCTGAGCAGTCCATCTCAGGAGCCGTTCCCGTGACCACATCAGCCGCAGACAAGACTTCATTAGTTTGTAACTACGTTGGCGCAGTCACTCAAATTGTGTCTTGGCGTTCCTTGGTTATGGTTAGCAAAAAAAACGTTTGTCTGGAACTCTAGAGTTATTACAGTGAACTAATATAACTTATATACTTATCACCGCTGAAGTCCGATTGGGACAGATAAAAAGAGAGGATGTTCTTTGTCCCGCCGTGAGATGTTTATCCTACTAATAACATAAATGTCAAAGTTTGTATGTAAGTATATCAGGATGTTTGTTTGTCTCTCGATCTCGCAGAATAAATTTAAATGAAATTTAGGATGGACATAGCTTATGCCCTAGACTAACTTTTATCCCGGAAAACTTAACGCCTCCTGTAGGATAGCGGATAAAACCGCGGGGCACAGCTAGTAACTTATAACAATACTTATAAGCAGGTGGGAGCGCAACCCTATTGATGCTAGACATGAAGCTGTCTCAGGAAGCTATGGTTTACTTAAGGAAATGAAAACGTTCAGACGAGACAACACTTGTCTTCAGTACGATGACTCGAACCAGTGCTTGGTGTTTAGATAAGCAAGATGTTTAGATGATGTACATTTGATCTGTTTACTATACCCTTGTAACTTGTAGACATGATATTATACTTCACACTAATATTACTATCACTGGTGGTCAGCAGTGGTTCGCACCGAATTGCGAACTCTGTATCCGTATATTTTCAAAGCCCTTTGACCGATTTCCTCGTATTCAAACCTTAACATCGGTCTGTAACGAATTACTTACTTACTTACTAAATTTTATAAAAATTAGATTGAATCAGCTCTTATATTCTAAAGTTAAAGTCGGACAATTAGGTGATAAAACTTACAAACATACAAGTGTACCTACCACATATTAGCTTCATAATTTTCCACACCTAAGTAAACGTGTGTTCAAATAAAAGAGGAAATTAGAAGACAAAGACCTCCATAACGTCCCCATATTTCCACATTAACTGTCCACAAATCATGATCACATCCAACTTCCAATTAAAGTCCAACTAACTTTACAATTAGCCATTCTAACTCCAAAAAAGCTTCTTTACGCCCTTTACTTCCAGCACATAAACAATACTGATCCGAAATCTGTCTGAAGCACTCAGAACATAAATAAAACGGGTTTTATGCGAGCCAAGATTTCCCGTACAGACGTACGGAGCGCGAGTGATTGAGTCGGGATGTAGTGCAAGAGGCGTGGTAAGGAAGGGGAAAGGTTGGAAGTGCATAGTTGGAAGTTTTATCGAGTGATAGGTTTGAAATTATAATCGGTGAATGAAAAATGGTGACCATGAATGTGTAAAATAGAAATATTTGAATTCTATAAATTATTATGTCTGGTAAAAAATCACACCAAAGTGTGCGGAGTTTACTTTTACCAATTTAGATGTTTCAGAACAAAAAATTAAATAAGTTCTAATTTAGCTTTCAACACAAACTGTTGAAAACACAAACAATTGAAGCCGATGATTTTGCGGTTTTCTGAGCGTAGTATTTTGTTAGAGATTATAAATAGGTACAGTCACTCAATTATTTACATGGTCTGTGTTACTGAGTTTTAATGTTGCTCAAACTCAATGAAGTGATTATTGACGTAATACCAGAAGTTTGTACTAACTTGAAACAACTGGCTGAAGATCGGCTGAACAGCGTGTCTTGGGAAAGGCCTATACTCTAAGCTCTGATAATGATGATGATGGGATATTTCGAACCTTTGAAAAAAACACCTCTGCCTCCTGCACTAAGTATCTCAACATTTAACGTCTCGGTACCGATAGGGCGGGCGTTAAATCACCCCTAGCGGCCGTTAACCCTGTCGCATAACGCATCGCGCGCCCAATTATATGAATTGACGTTACGTTAAATTTCGTTAGGTCGCTGAAGCGGCAGGTATGTTCAACTTGAATTAATTAGAAGCTAAATATTGGGTAGGGGAAAAGGGACGATTTTAAGTTCATTGTGATGAGCATCGCTTCCTTTTTAACCCCTGACGCAAAAAGAAGGGTATTATAAGTTTGACCGCTGTGTGTGTGTGTATGTGTGTCCATTTTTGGCACCGTGGCTCCAAAATGGGTGAAAATTTGGATACGGTTTTTATTTGAAAGCAGGTTTTCTAGCGGTGGTTTCAGACATATTTTATCAAAATCGGTTAAGCCGTTAATAGTTTGGATTTTTAAAATTTCTAATTTTATCTTGTGATAATTTACGATACGTAATTACGAAATTTTCTAAATGTATGCAAGCGAAAGCCTTGGCTGACCAGTACCAGTTACGAAGTTCGGGATATCAGCTCTATATCTTTTTCTTAGTGAGAGCCTTGCCCTAAACCAAACCATCTCATAGGTAGGTATAGTAGTATAATCATATATAGTATAGTCATATTTAGTAATTAATCGTTAAACTAAACTAGTCGTTCGACCCGACCAAAGAACTCGTAGGTAAGTCCCCTTCTATCTCCATAACCTTTTGATCAATTTTACTCATATCCGAACTTAATCATTGTATTTTCATGAACTACATTCTTGGTTGCATTAACCGGGCTCAAGTTGCTGTTATCAATAAACAAATAAACATACAAATTTATGAAATAGGAGCAACAATTTGTTCCCATACTAGGCTCTAATACCGCTTTGTTCAGTCAATTTGAGCCTTCCTTCATAACATGCCCGAAGTTAATTCGTCAAATCAAGACAACGTACGCTTTACGAAGATTTACGCATCCCTGATTCTTCATATTCCGTACTTTCTATCTAATAAATTGAATTTGTCCTCAGCGTTATAACTTCAGTTCGCATAAGAGGGGGCGATGGCCGGAAATATTTCTTTATGATCATCATCGGCCTGACGACGGCCTGTTTGGCTTAGTGGTAACATAACCGCTTTATAAGCCAGAGGTCCCGGGTTCGATTCCCGACCGGACATATTAATTTAAATATTTGTTCTGGGTCTGGGTGTTAGTTGTCCTTGTCTTTGTGTGTGTTCCATGGCATCCCCGACACAGGATTTATCCTAGTGGGGAGATATGAATGTGTAACGTTTATTTATTTATTTATTTATCGATGTTTGTAAAAACAATTGATAGGCCATAGCAGAGGATTTTAGGTAGCCTATAAATCTGAGACCAACCTATAGCCAAGTTGCAATCCCATAATCGAAAAACACTACAAAAAAACTAAAACAATGCAATGAAAGCGTTTTTTTCTTTAAAACTTTAACTCAGTAAAAACAAGACGCAGTTACTATTCTAAGACAGCTTTCCTTACCTATTCTACGTTTATTACTTAGGATCTCATAATTTGTTGTTTAAACAGAAAAATCATTTTCTCCGTCAATATTCTGTTCCGTAATTTATTATTTGCAAACTCCACTTCCACTAGTTCATATTTTTTCGCTTTTTTTGTTCGCCTCAACACAGCGGCTGACACCGCGGAATGCAGTGCTACTAGCTTTATAAAACCTATAAGAACATGTCATAACATGCAAATTTTTGCTACAAAATTATCTGAAAAATTTAATAAATTGCAATAAAGTTTCACCGCCAAATATTTACAGTGCTACGAGAACCCATAAAGCGCCGGCTAAATATTTACGACTCTGCGACGGCGCGATGCACTTATGATTTTATGTCGACGAGACGTATCGTCGCCTTAATTTATAACTACCTTGTTATTGAAGCTTAATGTAATAATCTAATAATTAATAGCGCGTGGATTTATCAATTTCCCGGTGTGAAATAATATTCCCTACTCTGTAGATCATATCATATCTTTATGTTCTTGTTGAAAGAAATACTAAAATCTATCCAAATTTGGAGGAGAAAGCAAGGGACTACGAAACCTAGATTTCGGACCTTTCATTTCGGAGAAAATAATGCTTGCGTACGCAACAGAATTAACTTTAAGAGACACCTAATTTTTAATGTCTCAGCTTAAGGTCTATTTGGTTAAAGACATCTAACCTGGAATGAAAACAGACTCAAATGAAGACAATGTTTGATCTGGTCTGAGGCCTGCTATGCAGCCCCGGATCTTCAATTTTTTTTTAGGCGGGGTAAAAACTGAAAAATGCCGCCCCCGCCCACTTATATTTATTTTTACCTTTATGATCTACATCAGGGGTCGGCAACTTTTTGGCAGACGCGGGCCGCATAGTGACAATTTGAAATAGTGGCGGGCCGCACTTGTTCAAAATAATCAAATAAATAAAAACGTGTTTTTTTTTTCAATAAACCAAATAATTCGATTTTGGATAGCTTTGTGAATCCAGTACTGCTCAACCCACAACACAATGCTTGATTAAGTAAGTTCAAATCTCGTATTAGTTTTTATCAACCGGCATTTGGATGTTATACGCAGCAAGTTTAAAAGCACAAATAAACAACAAAAATGCGCGAGCGCAGCGAGCGCGAAATTTTTCGAGATTGTTAATTACTAATTCAAAACAGAATTTTTACGAATAAAACGTATAACGGAAATAAAACACCGTGAATACGCGAGCGCAGCGAGCGCAAAAATTTGGGATATTTTTGATCAATTTTCGATAGATTTTTTTTACAATTTTATTATTTACACCGAAAATTACACAACACTCGCGTCGGGTACAAAACTCAAGATATTTTAAATCAATTCAGAAATAGTTGTGGCCTTTATAAAATAATAGTAGGTAATGCGCGAACGAAGCGAGCGCAGAGATTTTAAGATCTTTTGTTTTTAGGACGGGCTATTACGTAACGGAGTATATTTAATAGATATCAGAAATCAAAAATACGCGAGCGCAGCGAGCACGAAATCTTGAGTTATATTCTGTCATTTTGAAAATAAAATTCGCGTCAATTCGGTCACACAAAACACTAAATAATAACAATATGGAAATTTTTGAGACGTTTTTTAGCAATTCAGGATAATTATATTTATTATACGAGAGGCTGTTTACAAACGAAATCACACTTAGTAATGAGAGAGATCAACGAGGGAGTTTTCGAATATCATCCCTTTCGCACGCACGGTAACCAGATGCGTGCTGCCGCGATCTGCGATTCCTGCGGGCGAGCGGGCGCGTATTTTGACTATGCCCTACGCGCCTCGCGAATAATAAATGTTCGTACAGCACGTCTTACTCCGCGCTCTGGGTATCGGTCGCGCTTACTTTAGGTAGGTACGAGTAAGTACTGTATTTCATAAGGATAAACTTTCTTTAGTACCTAAAGTAAGTTGGTAGGTACTTTTTATTTCGAGAAAGTGTTATGAAATTGGTGAAAAAAACCGAGTCATTTTGTACCTTTATGATTTTGTACAACAAAGCAGTAAAGAAGTTAAATTAACGTTTAACTAATTCTCGTCACGAATTAATAAAGCAGCGATCGCGACGTTATCAGCAATAACAAACGCAGTTAACTGTAAACTGCCTAATTAGGAAGGTTAAAGCTGCGGCCACACCTGTACAATCTGCACGACAGCGGCCTAGGAAGCGACGGGAGTAGGGAGCCTTAGCTTCCCGGCACTGCGACTCTGATGCTACTTTGGACATTTACGCGACCATAATATAAGAAGAACGACCACGTCGGCCGCGTCAATAGAGGCATACTCGAAAAGTTGTGACTAAAATTACCGACACTAAGTTACGAGATAGGCACTAAGTAACAAATGGCCGCCACTCGCTACAAGTATGTGGCGAGAGCATAAAAATTAAAATCGTATACAAGAACATTATTTTTACAAAACAAAAAACAAAAATCGACTTCAAAAGACCGACTATTGAGTTATTCATCTATTTGTCGCGCACGTACTTAATGCAAATTTAAGACTTATATAGTTTTCTCATTGATACCATTATCAGAACTGGACTAAATTGAAATGGGACCAAATGGGAAGCGTCAGCTTTCTAATAAAAAAAGAATCATCAAAATCGATTCACCCAGTCAAAAGTTATGAGGTAACAAACATAAAAAAAAAAAAAAAAAAAAACATACAGTCGAATTGATAACCTTCTCCTTTTTTGAAGTCGGTTAAAAAATCATTTAAACTGCTTGAAGCGTGATGCTAAGCTATCTGTTGCTGTGGTCGGTGGCTCATTTGCGGGGAGTCATACCTACTCGTATATACACATGCAGGCTGCAGTCTGCTTTTTAGATACTTCGTCTACTCTGCGTGCCGCTTCTCGTGACGTCGACGCGCTGGTTTGTCCGCAGCTTCAGAGCGGCTTGTTGGTTCCAAAGCAAAAATTGGCAGCGAAAAAGAATAAAGGCCTTTTTTTAAATTGAAGTTAAAGTAGGTAACGATTGAGCTAGATACGAGTAAGTAAAAATAGTGAGACCGAAAACACGTATTCAAAATTTGAGCTAGCTATTAACACCCAGCCAGCCAAAAACTCAGCAATTTCATTGATTTGTTGGGTATTTTACCTACATACCTAAAACAAACAAAATAGCGAAAAGAAAAAGCTCAAAATAGCTGAACTTTTGTAGATTCCATAGCAAAAGTTGTATATAATGTTGAGTGCAATCGACTCTGTACTACCACTAATTTCTATCATTTAAATATGAACTTCAATTTATTAAAATGATATAATTATGCTTTGCTTAAATAGACGGATCAAGTTAAGTACAATCATTTCTTTAAGAAATATAAATACATTCGAAATTATGATTGAAATATTTTGAAAAGCAAACAATTTCACCCGAAACCACCCAATATCTATTCAATTGATTGTGATCACAATGACGACGCGTGCTCACTGCTCACCTAATACTCGTACCTGGCGATGCCCCATCTCTCCCCTTTGTGGGAAGTAATAAAACTTATCGTATCGAACGTTCAAGCCCACTGCGTCTCAATAGGAAGATGGGACATCATCTGCAGGGTAAGGTTGAAACGCACTGGGACGATTCTGACGAGCGAGACATTACATCGGTCACTGTCGCTCTCCTTAGAAATGTCATGAGAGTAAGAGTGACGGAGATAATCACGAGCGCCCAAGAATAGGGTCCCTGGAAAGTTTTTTACCTCGACGCAAAAAAAAGTGCGTCTCAATGTTTGACTTTGACTTTTATGTATCTATGGCACCGTAGCTCTTAAGCGCGTGAACCGATTTAGATGCGGGTTTATATTTGAAAACAGGTTTTGTGGGGGTGGTTCTTAAAAATGATTTATCAACATCGGTTTAGCCGGTACAATGTTAGGAAGTTTCAAATTCAGTATTTAATTTTTCAGATTTAGAAGTCTACCATAACTCTAATTATAATGAAACTAGCTGAGCCCCGCCGTTTCACCCACATTTTCACAGATAGGAAGTAGCCTATGTGTTAATCCAGACCATGAACAACCTTCATTTCAAATTTTATGAAAATCCGTTTAGCCGTTTTAGCGTGAAAGAGCAACAAACATACTCACAAACTTTCGCGTTTATAAGTAGGATTAAATTACAGCACCCTTTTCATTTGCTTATCATAAACATCAACCACATAGAAATGGTTTATGTTATCATGCACCAATAGTCAAACCTAGTTGCAAATACGCTTAGATGGCAGACAACACCTCCTTTTGTGCCGGTCTCTTCTATTTTACTGTCAATTTGTTTGTTACAATAAAGTGTTCTTGTGTTTATTAAACCGAAGAAACCTAAGAGCCACCACCTGTCGGTGGGTTTCCAGCCTTAAGGAAAATTCGAGCAATAAAGGAATCCTCGGTGTTCTGTGTTCAGGTAATAAACGAATAAAACCTGGGGTCAACGCACTCTCAAAGAATTGGTAAAGAATCAAAATAGTCATTTTTATTATCTGTCACAGTAATATTTATAAACAGTAATAAAAAGCCAGTCGTTAAATGTTGCGATAAGGGAAAGAATGTGGTGTGAAGGGAAATGTGGTACCTTGAGACTAAGAGAATTTCTGCTATCAGGTAAAGTTCAATGGTTTAAGGGTATTAACCTATTATTATTAGTTCTGTACTTTGTGAAGAAAAATATTGTGATACTTAACTGGTATTGATTAACAAACTCAAACTTGGCCTCTTGTAGTTAGTATAAATTAAATAACTACCCTCATTTTAAGCGGTACAGTAGATGTCGTAGCAGTCATTCTACGAGATACGAAGTGCTACGAAGAGCTACGTAGAGCTTCGTAGCACTTCGAGCTTAACTTTTCAAACAGAAAAATAAAGATCTCTTTGTTTTTCAGATAACACCGAAAAACGAAAGTATTTTAACAAAATCTAACTACATTTTACGGTCCTTTGAAGCTGAAGTTTCCTCTTTATAGAGGTAAATTCCAAAAACTGAAAAATCACCTGCACATTTACTTAATTTAAAAAATTCATAAAAATCTAAACCAATATTTAAGTTCGAAGAAGCAGCCAACCTTATCTATCGAGTAGCCATTGCATCCGGTCCCATTCGGTCCAGGTACGGACTACCGACCCGTCGGTCCAGGTACTCCCGACCGTCGTGGAACTTGATAAATGACTGTTTGACAAGTTGATCCGGTGTCTCAATCTAAGTTCTGGAAGTCAGAAGTGTTCTGTATCGGCGCTACGACCTTGTCCGTGCTGGCTTTTGGTTTAGTTAGTGTTTGGGTTAAGTTAGGATCGATATCGATAAAATCTTATACGCAAAAACCTGATCTATCTATCTGCAGACAGATGCAGTAATGAGTATCTCTAATTTTTATTCTGGCATAATGCTTCAGTATGAAGATGAATATAATTTTAGTCCTATGAAATTAATTAGCCATAATGAACCTAAAGAATACACACCATTGATAGTATAGCTCAAATTAATTTCTGGCATCATCAAAATGTAATTTTTCAGAAATCGATATAAAAATAATTTGCTTAAATACCCCATCCCTACCAGTAACAGTGTCGCGCTGATAGCGTCCAGACAGTCTTGATTGTTTAAAGTTTTTCGCCGAAGCTTTGTTTTTCACATATAAGATATTCACTAATTATGAGAAGCAAAACTTTTCCTATTCTCACTTGGATAGTAAAAAAACTTATCGATAGAAGAGATTTCAAAACGACTTTTGAAAGGGGACGTTGAACTGCTGGGAACTATGGGTATTGTTTTGAGTTTTTTTAACATTTCTGGGGTTAATATTTACTAATTGTAATATATTTTTTTATGTATTAATTGCTACAAAGATAGAGTAGTATAGTAGATACATAAGTATTCGAATGTTATGTTATTTTTGTACAAACTTGACTATTAGTTGCAAAACTGAGGCAGATAATGACAATGACTTAGGCATTCCTATACCTAAGGCCTGTCGGAACTATCTATTAGAATATTTTGTCGCTCGAAAAAAATAGGAATTTAAAAATTTGCGTGTCATCCGAGACACAGTAGAACTCACTGGGCAGTTAGTTGGGTATGCGGTCAACCAATTCGAAAACTAATTGAGTAACTTTTACAAAAGATCAATAAACTGAAGTTTCTACACGCCATATTTTGCAATTAAATAATACCAGTGTTTTAAGCCTCAAACAGTCGGTTTTTTATGTTATTAAGTGACGAGACGAACAAATCACTCGCCTGACGTTAAACGTCACGTTTGCCCATAACAGGACAACGCCACCCAGAATTTTGAACTCTTAGAATTCGCGACCCTGCGCGGCACAGCACTGCGGTCGTCACCCTGAGATATAAGATGTTTAGTCTTCTATTATCTAATAATCGATAAATTATTAATTTAGGTAACTGGCACATACAGTTTAATGAACCTACCCACCGTTAATCCTAAACTTAGTACCATAAACCCTTTAAAACAAAGCAAACAAAAGAATACCTAATTCAGCTGCTCATAATTAGGCATAGGTAATTACAGGCAGGTGTGGGCAACCCTTTGTAAGCGCGGCCCGCGTTAATAATTCCCGGGGGACGCGGGCTGGTAAATAAACTAATGCATGGAGACCGCGGGCACGGTTGGGTACGGCTGGAGTATAGGGTTGGTGCGGACGGGGTGCTAGGTCGGCTAACCTCCACGTGGTGCACCCTTTTTTTTTTTTGTTTACCCAGTGGAAATCCTTTTGGATACCACGCCCGCCCCGGGGGAGGCAGGGTGATTATGTGGGAGTCTCCGCCCTGCGGCAGCATACCCACTAAAACCACTGGGGTGTTCGGCATCCGCCTGAGATGGGGCAAGGTGGGGTCGCGTTAGCAATCGCCACCTCGCCCCGGCGATGGGCCCGATTAGGGCCCCCCGCGTATATGGAGGGGTGACCCTGTTCCCCAGGATCACCCCCCAGACAGTCAGTGTGGGGTCGTGCAGGCCGGGAGAGTCCCCCGACTCTCCCGGCCGCTCCGCTCCGGCACAGACGGGGGAGCGAGGAGGCGGTTCGCCCGTCTCCTCGCTCCTCTGCAGTGGGGTTGCCGGGAGAGTCGGGGGACTCTCCCGGCCTGCACGACCCCACACTGACTGTCTGGGGGGTGATCCTGGAGAACAGGGTCACCCCTCCATAGGCGCAGGGGGCCCTAATCGGGCCCATCGCCGGGGCGAGGTGGCGATTGCTAACGCGACCCCACCTTGCCCCATGAGGCGGATGCCGAAAACCCCAGGGTTTTTAGTGGGTATGCCGCCACTAGGGCGGAGACTCCCACATAACCACCCTGCCTCCCCCGGGGCGGGCGTGGTATCCATAAAGGATTTTCCCTGGGTCAAAAAAAATAAAAATAAATAGGGTTGGTGCGGACAGCTAGAAAAAAACTGGTTTTGCTTTAAATTATAAGTTTTTTTGTTTTTTGAAACATTGTTTTTATTTTATAAGTAAATATAATTTACATCTATTCTGAACAAAACGACTGAACGGATCTTAATAAACTTAGCAAAATTAGCGCTTCTCACAAGGGCGAACACAATATTGTACTGCGGCCTTATCGGCTAACTTATCGAATGTTCTATTCTGATTTCGTGAATTCGATTTTTTTTATGATTTTGAAGCTTAATGAGTAAACTAAATTGTGTGATTAGACATAAAAAATCACTTCGGCTTAATTTGAACGACAGCTTGATCGATCCTAACGTCACATAAAGCACGAATCTATAATATATCATTGACTAATTTCAAGGAATCTCCTGGTGTTCACCAGGGCACTTCGTCATGACGTTCATTGTCAGAGATACAAGAATTAGCCGATAGAATTAGTAGGCTATCTAATTTAAGTGCGTAGGTTAGTAGGTTATGTCGAAGCAATTCTGTGCGTTTAATGATGTAAACAAATAAATAGATACATCCCTATTACAATGTTTGTACGGAAACTGCGGAGCAACCCTACTCGGCAAAGGGCCTGGTCATTAAATCTTTACAAGTCACCTTGGCCCAGTTTCGCTCGGTATCTGCTTCTTCTTGCAGCTTTTCGGAACTAACTGCTACACCATCTGTGACTGGCTCGATCTGGACTATAGTAACTGCTACCTCATCTTGACTTGCTTGATACTAACTGCTGCCCCAACTGTGACATACGGTCTGATCTGCGCCGTGGTAACTGCTACTCCATCTATGGCTTTTTGATCTGGACCCAGTAATTAAGACGTAAGCTGTGGCAGGTCAAATGCAGGTCGTGGTAGGATTTACGAAATGCCGCGGGCGAAGTTAGGGTCTTAAATATAAAAGTTCTACAAGACGGTAGGTGTGTCGTGGGTACTTCCGGGGCAAGTTTTCGCGGCCGTTGATGGGATTTTTGGGACATGAATTGCAGATTTTCAAGGTTGTTGGTTGATTTCAGTTTTTAATTACCTTGCTTGTTTCGTTTTTTGGGAAGATATCCCTATAGCGCAGAATTCAAAATAAGGCCAATAGTCAGAAAATGTCAAGCTAAAACTTAGACCTGGGATGTGTAAAGAGAAACTTAAATATTTTCTTAAACTCATGTTCTTCTTCTTATATATAAAAATAAATAGCTGTTCGTTTGTCTGGCTGGTCTACAATCTACATCGAGAACGGCTAGACCGATTTCTGATCTTGAAATATTTGTGGAAGTTCAGAGAAGGTTTAAAAGTAAAAAAAAAACAGCGGGTGAAACCGCCGGGTACAGCTAGTATTAGATAAAAATAGTACAATCATTTGCAAACAGAAAGAAATTCTAACATGCTTAGTTACTTCCCCTTTAAAATGCAAATCTAAAATATTGAGTTAGATTCTTTCTTAACCAAAAATAACTTGAAAAAGGGTTTATAACAAAAACCCTCCCACGTAAAAAGAAAAGTAGCGGAACTGCATTTTCACGACATGTATTTTTATTCTCTGAAATAAAAAGATTTGCTTTTCAAATAAGGGCCCAATCGTAAGTATTTACGGTGCTTTGAACTTGACGAGGCGTTGTGTGGGCGATTCTATTTTTAGATCCACTTTTAACACATCTAACCGATTTACTCGTTAAATGATGTAGAATTTATCTACCTGGTGGTGGTTTACCTGGTAATATGGAAAATAGTGGCGGTGAAGTACCGAAGTGGAGGGAAAAATGTGTGTGAACATTGCCATGGTAGAGTACACATAGCACAATATGGAAAGAAGTAAGTAAGTAGGTGGGTTCACTAAGTAAGTAGGTGGAAGAGACACTACTTAGTAGGCTCTGTCTCAATTTGAGGTCGATGCGTCTTTAACTATAAGTAGGTATAGTCTACCAATATGTTGAAGATATTGTATACCCTGTCCTTGTCTGTTAAGAAAGAATGCAGGGAGGTAAAGGATGTTTAGGTAGGATTCCTGTCTATGTCTACCTATCTAGGTATAACTTAGCAATACACTATAGAATGCAAGAAGATAAAGGAAAACTAAGTTACCCATCCAACGATAAAAGCACAACAAGTTACTCGTCGAGTAGGTAGATACCCACTCTACCTACCTACAACAATCAAGCAAATAAGTACCATAAAGAAAGTAGGAAAACGATATGTTAAATCTAGATTGATTAGTTTTATAAATTACATCATACTAAGATATTATATTAATAGGTCTTGACCTTTTAATTATACGGCTGGATACCTACTGGATAAGGCACGCCTACAATTCAATAAAACCATCGAAACTTTGGCCTCCAGACTTTCCAAGGAAGCCGGCCTATTTAGTACCTTCAGGATATCGGGCATAAACCCGAGACGGTCAGCAGTAAAACGGCCGTGAAGCCTTGCTGGACAACTGATGAACAAGGAAAGAGAGATAACTTCAAAAATGTCATGACATAATATGTTTATAAAAAGAGCGTTCTCAGACATTTCTGCCGGGCTGGCAACGCATCGCAACGCTCCACTACATGTAGGTACTACCTACCCAATATCCATTGCATATTTCCTAAGTAGGTAATCTTTGCTTACCACCAGGCAATGTTTCCTTTTTTTAGAGTTATTTGCCTACGTTACACGTCAAGTATCTACCTATATCATATGGCGAGACTCTGGTGTCTGCCTGTACCTATGTCACAGCCAATTGTTTTTAACCGACTTCAAAAAAGGAGGAGGTTATCAATTCGTCTGTATGTTTTTTTTTTTTTTTATTGTTTTTTTTTATGTTTGTTACCTCATAACTTTTGACTGGGTGAATCGATTTTGATGATTCTTTTTTTATTAGAAAGCTGACGCTTCCCATTTGGTCCCATTTCAATTTAGTCCAGTTCTGATAATGGTATCCATGAGAAAACCATATACCTAAGTCTTAAATTTGCATTAAAGTACGTGCGCGACAAATAAATGAATAACTCAATTAGTCGGTCTTTTGAAGTCGGTTTTTGTTTTTTGTTTTGTAAAAATAATGTTCTTGTTTAAACTTACTTACCTAAAACCACAGAAAAATTCAATTGTCTCACAACAAAGAGTATAATAAGTTTATAGGAACTCACAATGTCAAATTGTGTGCGTCCATCTTGCCCGTTTGTTTTTGTAATTATCTATCTGTCCGTTGAGTAATCCGAGTCCAGGGTGTAATTACAGCACTCTTCTTACTTTCAAATAGGGCCGCTTTATGTGGAATGTTAATCGGACATTAATTTTATTGGGATCCTTGAATGAAACGTGTATATAACAAGGATAACGACTCGCATTTTACTACTTATTTACGTTACGTAAATTATGTGGGAACCTATTTACAGTTTGACAGGTCTAAAAGTTTTCATATTCAAATTAAATGTACCTAATCTTCTCTTCTTCTTTCTCATTTAGATAAAAATGAATCGCTGTTCGTTAGTCTCGCTAAAACTCTGGAACGGCTGGACCGATTTCGTAAAAGTTCAGGGAAGGTTTAAACGGTGAGAAACATGAAGTAAAGAAAAATACTAAAATCGACAATTTTATTTTTCAATACAAACTGTTCCTACCTGTGAAACATATTTTGATGTTCGGTACGGTGCACTCGGGATGTCCGATCTCTTTTGTCTTTTTAGAAATAAATTTATTGTCACTTGGTTGTCAAATATTTTTAGGTCTGTTCAGAAATTGGTACGATCTTTTTGGTCTGATAGGTTGGTTTTTTTTTTGTTTTTTATAGGGAAGGTTTAAAAGTAAAAAAAAAAAACAGTGAGTGAAACCGCCGGGGGCAGCTAGTCTTCTCTATAAAAATGAATTGCTGTTCGTTAGTCTCGCTAAAACTCGAGAACGGCTGGACCGATTTTGATAATTTTGATCTTGAAATATTATTTGTAAAAGTTCAGGGAAGGTACCTATAAACGGTGAGAAACATGAATAATTAGTAAAGAAAAATACTAAAATCGACAATTTAATTTTCCAGTACAAACTGTTCCTACCTGTGAAACATATTTTGATGTTCGGTACGGTAAACTCGGGATGTCCGATCTCTTTTGTCTTTATAAATAAAAATAGTGTCACTTGGTTGTCAAATATATAGGTGTGTTCAGAAATTGGTCCGATCTCTTTGGTCTGCTTTGTTGTTTTTTTTTGTTTTGTTTGCTCTTTATAAGGAAGGTTAAAAAGTAAAAAAAAAAGCGGGTGAAACCGCCGGGGGTCAGCTAGTGAGCAATAAATGTTTAGCACACCCGCCACAAGCAGTCCTCATGAAATGATTTTCTATGACAGTTTTCAGCCAAAATACATTTTTGTCGTTTTTTCCTTAAAAATAAAGGCTTAATGAATAAACTGTATTTAATCAGAAAGTATTAAAAAAGTTATTTTTCCCCTCACTCTAAACTTGACATTGACAGCCTCATGGTACGATGACATTGGTTTGACACGTGCAGCTCGCACGAACTTCACTCTGTTCAGTTTCGACCTCCATTCATCCTTCGTCGTTTACAAATTCTAGATTTTAGCTCCATTTTCAATAAAAATCACTGAAAACACTTGCGATATAACCTGTTTAAAGGTTACGAAGTGTTTCTTATTGATATTACTAGTGTAGTGAATTTGTAATGGCGTTAAAATCGTCGCCGGTCGTATTCGGTGTGCTGGGACGGTTGTCTCGTAATTTTTCGACTGGTAGGGCTTTGGCGTCAAAGCCTGTGACTGTCCGAGATGCCTTGAACCAAGCCATCGATGAGGAAATGGAGCGAGACGAGAAAGTCTTCGTGTTGGGGGAAGAAGTCGCTCAATACGACGGTGCTTACAAAGTCACCAGGTACGGCTTGGAGCTGCAATTAAACCCTGATTTCACGTTCTGACTATATACCTAGTAGATTTACAAAAACTCCTAAATCTCTGCTTGAAGTTTTGTTTTAAATGTTTTTCACAAAGTAGTACTTTTTCATCATTTTTTACATGTTAGAATGTTACATAACCAACAAGTTTGTTGACAGAATCGGTACTGTTGCAGAAAGTATGAAATAACAGCTGTTTACTGCCCAGCTACAATGTTGCAACTTGCAAGTGCACTGTGTTAGTACATTAGTCTTTCTGTTTTCTTTTTATTTGTTGAGGTAATTAACATTTAGATAGTTTAAACTAAATATCTTAAACACTAGCAGTTTCGTCTGCTAACTCATCAGCTGTATAGGAACTGTGGAACTGAGGAACTGTGTGTGTAAATCTTGGGTAAAACTTACCTCCATATACAATTTAATTTTTATTTCTATTCCATATTAAGAGAAAACAAACATTACTAAAACTAAGCTTCTTTAATGTCGCTTTATAATTAATAATAATAATGAATGAACAATTTATTTTACTGATACTCGAGACTTCAAGCTTGGTGCTGCTTCTCAAAGGTTTGGCACTACAAATCATAGCCTATAAGCACTCTGGGATAGTGTAGCTTTCCGTTGATGTGAAATAATTAGTAAAAAAATTGTTAGTATTTCCAGCGATTAAATCTAATCTATCTTTGTTCACCCCAATCAGTAGCCTCAGAAAAATTTAAACATTGTTTTTACATGAACTACTTGTCTACATAACTTTGTTAAATAAGTTCAAACTTACACAAGCTTTTCTCACTTCTTAATATAACTTAAATATTATTTAACACTATTTCCAGAGGCCTATGGAAAAAATATGGCGACAAAAGAGTAATAGACACACCTATCACTGAGATTGGTTTTGGTGGTATAGCTGTCGGGGCAGCTTTTGCAGGACTCAAGCCCATCTGCGAGTTCATGACCTTCAACTTCTCCATGCAGGCTATCGATCATGTGAGTTAACAGTTTGATTCCAACAAAGGGTGTTTCCCGATAGATATAATCTGGGTGTCTTCAAGTTGCGAGTGAATCGGTTCCTTCTAGGCAAGCATGCTCAATCATAGACCGCATCATTGCTTACCATCAGGCGATTTCACGCAAAAAGGGCCGATTTACGGCCTAGTTGCAGAAAAGAGCCCGCTCACCAAGTACCAAGTACCATCAGCCGAGATGTCAGTCAAATACAAGCCTACAGTTGAATAAAAAAAAGGGCCAGACAGTAGATAGATATTATATATGTATATTGCTTTTGGTATGATACTTACTACAAATAGGTGAAAGTAAACAAATCATAATACTTAACTCTTCAGAGATAAAGTCTGGGCTTGTGTGATAAGATTATCTATTATACAATTTGTCATTTTCTGTGACTTTGAATCACTGCTTCAATGACAATTTTATTTATTATTTGGAATTATTTTATTCATAACTAGCTGCACCCGGCGGTTCCACTCGCTGTTTTTTTTACTTTTTAACCTTCCCTGAACTTCGGCAAATATCTCAAGATCAAAATTAGCGAAATTGATCCAACCAATCTCGAGTTTCAGCCAGACAAATGAACAGCGATTCATATTTATAACATTATGATTCTACTTACTTTTAATATTTGATTTGCTATCCAATCTCACATCCAGTAATGACATCACTACACATACACACCGCTTACATCAGGTTTTAAATGAACATCAGGCACACATTATGTTGTATACCAAAAATATAAAACTGGTTTCACAATTACCAAAATCTATCAGTTTTTAGTAAGGTTGTGTATTGCTAATGCTCTGAACGATCATCAGTTCAAAACTAAATCACTAGAGATATGTACCACTATTTACTAAAAAAAAAAACCAAAAAAAAATGCTGTCGTACATAAGACAGCATACTTTTGGATATTTTAGTACCCATGGACGGGCAAGTGGCTACAGATCTTTCTACCTGGTTAATATACTCGTACCTCCAAACAGCCTCGCATTTCCTCATATTTTATTTTCACACAAATGCTTACTGTGCTTACAGCAGGTGTTGTCATATTTAGTTGTAACCTCGTTCCCAGATAATAAACTCAGCAGCGAAAACATTCTACATGTCAGCGGGGCGCATCCCCGTGCCGATAGTGTTCCGCGGGCCCAACGGCGCCGCGTCCGGCGTGGCGGCGCAGCACTCTCAGTGCTTCGGGGCCTGGTTCTCGCACTGCCCGGGGTTGAAGGTTGTTATGCCTTACACTTCGGAGGATGCTAAAGGTGAGTCCTGGGGCATATGGTAATATGGTGTTACGCTGTGACTAGACTGGCGTTGCTGGTGGTCCCCTTAACAGTAACACTCAAATTCAAAAATTCAATATCGTTTATTTAAATATGGGTACATCAATGTAGACTTATGAATCTTAAATACAAAGAATGTCACTTACGTAACAGCACAAGTAGCAGTGTTACCCAAGCACACCATGTATTTTTAACCGACTTCTTAAAAGGAGACGGTTCTCAATTCGTCTGTATGTTGCTTTTTTATTTTTTTGAAATGTAACTAACTTTATTTGGGCAGTGACCCAAATTGCGTCTTAGCTTCTAATACTAAGAGGCGCGTCTCTATCTTATCTATAATATCACAGAAAGATTAAATGATTCAAGACAAATTAAGTGATTACAATCTAACACAGCTATCTAGAAATTGTGAGCTATGAAAAACTGACATGGTAACATTTTGTTTTTATGACATTTATTCTTCACCTTTTATTCAGTCGGATACTTACCTATAGTTTCAATCACTTTTGACAATCTTTATCAAAGAAACCTTTAACAACATTAAAAAGCTTCGAAATGCTTAAGAAGACATCTCTTGGTCAATTCCAGGTCTCCTGAAGGCTGCGATCCGCGACCCCGACCCGGTGGTGGTCCTCGAGAACGAGCTGCTGTACGGAGTGCCCTTCCCCATGTCGGATGAAGCACTCTCCAGCGACTTCGTAGTGCCCATCGGTGAGATCATATGCAATCATTTCTAAAGGGGACGGTTGAATATCTCCAATTGGACCGATTCAATTGGTTCCAATTGGTATTGAGTCAATAATGCTAACATACTTCTCAGTGTGCTTATACCTGTATTATTATGTATAGCTTCCTTTATAAATTGATAAAAAGCTGATGTTGTCGTTTTTTAACAACTTTCATACACTATCAATATATTATAATACGAAAGAATGATTACGTGTACAAACCCCAACAAATTTTGGTAACTGGCCGCAGGGACCCAAGACGTAGGCTTTGCCAAGTTTTGTAGTCTGGTGTAACATCTTTTTCAGACATTTATTAATTTCAATACAACAAAGTGTTTCTGTAATTTAATACCTTTAGTAGGGAATAAAATTATTATTTAATAGAATAAATGATTTGTTAAATGATTCCACTGTTATTCCAGGTAAAGCCAAGATCGAACGCGAAGGCAAGCACGTGTCGATAGTTTGCGCCGGCATCGCCACCGAGACCGCACTCGCCGCCGCCAACCAGCTCGCGGGGACAGGTAATAAAGTTGTACACTAAATAAATAAATAAATAAACAATAATACAATAAACATCTTTACCTCTATAGCCCGGTCACATTATCTCGAGACCTCGCTGGAATGCGAACCTCCGCCCCGTTCTCCTTTCACCTCCCCGCGCTCGCCACGGCGCGTCATTACGTTTAGCACTTTCGTTGCCGATACGCGTCGACTGGTTTTCGTGGTATATTTTTAAACATTTCATTGTTACGTTTGGACTTTTACGACGACGCCAGGTCTCGAGATAATGTGACCGGGTTATATACCTTTACACCACAAAAATCTAAGGCCATTTCATTTTAATTAAATCTTACAATAGTTACAATGCAATAATTTTATTTATTGACACCAGGAAAAAGAAAGAAAGACCAAACACCAAAAATAGTAAAATACCAACACACAAGTCCTGCAGCTTGTAAATCGTATTGTGGTGTTTTTTCAGTTTGAAGTAATAGACACTAACTGCGCTTTACAAAACCTGTTTGTATTTCCTGAAAAAAAAATGCCCATAAGTCAATCCTGGGTTTTGCCATTGATAGCAAACAACCAAACGAATCGCCTGAAAGCGATCACCGTCACCAATTATATTCATGTACACCGGAAGCGTCACGGATACGTTAATTTGATATGTTGAGATGTTTGAATGATGTATTTAAATATCTGTTCTGGGTCTGGGTGTTAGTCTTTGTATGTTCCATGGCATCCCGACACGGTATCCTAGGGGAGCTATGAGTGTGAGTGTGAAACTTTATTTATGCAAATGTTTGCCCCCAGGTATCGAGTGCGAAGTAATCAACCTGCGCTCGATCCGGCCGCTCGACTTCGAGACCATCGCGCGATCTGTCAGCAAGACTCACCACCTCGTCACGGTCGAACAAGGGTGGCCACAGTCAGGTAATATTGCATTTACGAATATATTTTAACAACATCCGCATTTGACTACAAATTCGCCTGTAGGCAAGTAACGATGTGGTCGAAGATAAAGTACGCAGACTTAGTAGTATAATAAATAATTCATTTCATTTTAGTATACATTTTAGTTAACTCCGATGATATTGTAATAAAAGCTTGTTTTTATTACTTTTTTTTTAAATTACTTATTTAATAATTTTTAAAACGCTCAGGATAATAGATAGACAGATTATATATTTATTTTATATAGTTAAACTAAACAATTGCCTAGTCAAACCTGACTGGGTTAAGGCAATCATTGTTTAAAAATATACAATAATATATTTTTTGAAGGTATCGGCGCGGAGATCTGCGCCCGCGTGATGGAGTCCCCCGCCTTCTTCGAGCTGGACGCGCCGGCGTGGCGCGTCACGGGCGCCGACGTGCCCATGCCCTACACCGCGGGGCTCGAGCTGCTGGCGCTGCCCAGGGAGCGCAGTGTAGTAGCGGCAGTCAGCGCGGTGCTGGGGAACCAGTGAGTCACGCGTCTCAGATAAACGTTAGGGTAGCTGATAAAACCCATACCCATACCCTATACTATACCGCTACGCAAAAAGGGCCGATTTACGGCCTAGTTGCGGAAAAGAGCCCGCTCACCGAGTACCAAGTACCCTATACCGCTAGTTTCGAGGTAATGTAGTTTCATAGATAAACTTTTTGTTGTTCGCACCAGAAATTACAAACAAATAGATAATAACACTTACTTGTTGGTTCTGCCCTTTTTACTTTTTTTTTTTACCCTGAGCAGAAGTAAATCAGTTACTCCATATTGTTTGACTAATGTTATTGAAATTTTTCAATGGAACAGCTCACATTTTTTTCTCAATATAAGAGTTGGTCCTATAGCTAAAGTTACTCGTAATGATGAGAACTACGAGTACATAAAGCCGCGTTCGACTTGTCATACCCTTTTCTTATGACCTTGTATTAGTGCCTAAGAAAAGGGTATGACAAGTATTTATATTAATTACTTGCGTAAGCAAAATGCAAAAAAATCCTATCTAACATAGTCACGACGTTCTTGTCACGAACTCAACTCAGTCACAAACTCACTTCATGTATTGTTTAAATTAGTTATTTAAATTTATTTTTTTGTTTTTCCTTCAATATTAGTAAATAATGTAATGAATTCTCTTGTTCCAGAATCAGCGCAGCGCTAGCCAAGTAACAACGAATCTCCCTCCAAGCACGTCCCCGCCGCGCTTCGACACAAATCATTATGTAAATAAATTATATTATTATTTATTTTTACTATTATATTATTATTTTCCACTAAATCGCAGGTCTCTGCTCGCTATGTGATGTTATGGACGGATGATAGAATAATTAAATTGTTAGATATATTTCTTGTTTTCTTTAGGTTTAGCGCCATCTAGGTTAAGCTGGTGGCAACTTGTTGTAAGCATCAAAACCGCTTGTGATAACCTGAATAGTAAAAGTTTTCCCGAATATGAATCGTTTTTGCAACCTTACAAACTCCAGATAACTAAATAAGTCTTAGCGATTTCGATCTAAGCAATGCTCGCGTTTAATTAAGATCGTGCATATACATTTTTAAATATTGCCAGCATTATTTTAAACCAAACTTCAAAGAATTAGGAGGTAATATCCAGCCATACTGACTTGAAAAAGTGCAACCCATGAATTCTGTAGCGTTTGATAAAAATACAAAGCAAAAACACTAGATGTCGCTGGATGTCGTTTTAAGATCTAGTATGTTACAGCTGGTCTAAATGGGGTAATTTGCAATCAAAAACTCATAGAAATACTTGCTGTGCCCTGCGGTTTCACCCGCGCGTGAAAATTAGCATGTCCTTTTTTATATCTCTGACAACGTGGTGCTAAAAAAACATTGAAACCATTAATCTTGTCAAGTAGGTACTTAGTTTTACTATTCAGTACCTTGACTACCTATCTAAAACTTCTTCAACAAAAAAAAATTATGGAAACTAACGTGGTTTTCACACATTTTTGTTATAATTAAACACAGGAATACTCACGTAAAAATTAAGTCGTCTACTACGACTAGTTTCGGTCACATTCGGTGACCTTCATCAGGCGAGTTTACAAACGTGACGCGCTCCGTAGTAGACGACTTAATTTTTACGTGAGTATTCCCGTGTTTAATTATAACAAAAAAAAAATTAAATAAATAAAAAAATGTAGAGTAGGTAGGTGCAATATAGACAACTATACTAGGTATGAACTAGGTTCATCGAAACAGATCCAGGATCCGTCCAATTATCTGAATTGTCTTCCTTCTTTTTACGCGGACGCACGGAGCGGGGCCCCTTGTTCAGCGCAAGGCCCCCCCTCGCAGCCCCGCCCCCGCTCCTGCACTCGTACAACGTACTCCGTCCAGCGATCCATCAGGCTGTCGGCGCCTCCACAATACTGTATTGTGCCGGGCCCGGATCTCGGGCCTTGTGTACACGGAATCTGTAAGCAGCTGCTAATATACGAGTACAAGCGTGGGTTGTGAAGTTTCCTTAAATAGTACTAAGTGTTGGCAATCCAAAATATTATGTTGATAAGTGTTCGGTGTCAATAGGCGGTGCGCGGTGGTCCGCTTACCTTAAGGCTGTCTGTCTCCATGTTTTACACTTATGGCCCAAAAAAACTTAGTGTAGTAGGGTCGTTCCCAGTAAAGTAGGTCTAGCGTAAGTTTTCGACAACTTTTTTAAACATACTCGATAGCAAAATGTATGTAAAATACATAGATAGAAATAAGATCAACTACAACAAAAATAAATGAGGGATTCGGATCACACATACAATTGTAGACCCCGCTTGTTTCTCCTATAACAACAACCGCCAAGCTATGCAAAAAGCCATTCAGATAACAAAATCTAAAAGTTAATAAGTTTGTATAAGCCCAGCTGAGTGGCTAGCGTTGGTGTCAGTGTCACTAGTTTTAGGCCGCCTGAAGACTCCTAAAACCAGGGCTATATTATACCTACAAAGTACTTGCTTAATTTATTATATTTTTACTTCTACATGTATTAGATTTATTTCGTACCCCGCACAACTGTCGTGTAAAGCTCCGTACACAATAGCGCGTGATGGCCGCGCGCCGCTGACAGCGTGATCGATCGCCGCCGCTACGGATTTAGCGTAAAAGTACTTTTATATCTCACTTGGAACTGTTCTCGCTAAATTGAGTGCTTATTTTTTTAAAGGAAATTATATCACAGACTATTGGAATGTAATTGCAATGTTCCATACGTTTCGGCATTTTTTTTGATCTGATCGTAATCCTTGTTATGCTTTAAAGTCTGCTTCATAACCTCTATAAAGTACCACTACCTTATATACTTAAATGTGGCTTTAAAATACATAGTTTATCTACTTACATTATAAGAATCTTCAATTTAAAAGAGACAGGGTCGGTTCTTTTTCAGTTTCTGTTACAGAGACCAACATTTTACATATCTGCCTACTGGCTCTACTGCTTCTCAGCAGCAACGGGAAAGGAGTATAAAAGTCTACCTACCCACCGAATATTTCCCTTCCAGTTCCCATTATTGAAATTACCCACGTCTCAATTTCTGGCAAAAAAATCGCTAACGAAAATGTCAATCTTACCGCGCAAAGGATAATTCCTGTAGGTGATCCATCAAGTCGAGGACACTGAAGGACAGATTTCTGTGAACAGCGCACGTGGTGTAATAAAAATGGATTTTTTGGGGTTGGAATTAGGCGAGCTTCGTACAATTTTCGATGGGAAAATGTGACGAATTTATTATTAAATTTGGAATGTTTGGGATCTACAAACGGCTACCTACTTTTGTTAGTAGGTAAGTCAGTTGGACTTTTTCAAGTTTATGTCATTCAGTAGGTGACCATGAACATCCCTATCCCTACTAATATTATAAATGTGAATGTAAGTTTGTTTGTTACGCTTCCACGCGAAAACTACTTAACCGATCATCATGAAACTTTGTACCTACACATATTCTTGGAGGTATAAGAAGTAACATAGCACACTTTTTATAAAAAAAAGATTTACCGCGGGTGAAACCGCGGGGTGCAGCTAGTCAAATATAGATTAAACTACAACTGCGCTCTTTTTACAAAAATACGATGGATTATTTAATATATAGGTACACATACCTATACCTACCTACCTAGGTATACGGAGATTAACATAACAGCATCCTTAGAGAGCCTGGATACCTATTCCTAACTAGGTAGGGTATCTGATTGATCAGATCAGATGTTATTTTGAAATTAAGTCTATTAAGTAGATATCAGTAGCATAGATGTATAAACATTATACCTAGGAGATTAAACATCTTATATCTATAATAATAGTATCAATAGTACAAGAGTTCAAAATTCTGGGTGACGCAGACCTGCTATAGGCAAACGTGACGTTTAACATCAGGCGAGCGATTTGCTCATCCTGTCACTCAATAGCACAAAAAATGTAATTTAGAAAAATGCCTTAACAACAACAGTACCCTCCTTTTCCCTTTGCTGTTGTCAGCTAAAAAGATGCTAGCAAGTTTTTCACAGCTCCTATTCTAATTCGGCAAAGTTTCGACGTCGGTAAACGGCTGTACAAAGTTAGTGACAGCTCCAATGTCAGCCAAAGTTGCAGACAAGTTGGTGATGGATCTACTTCGGAACTCTGTTGACTGGTGTGAACAACTTGCGAACAAAGACTCCGTGTTCTAACTCTAAACTTTGTTGGAAAACAAAATAAATAAATATCTAGAAGACCCAAAAATATGCCATTTTATATATATGCTAATGTTACTACTTATTTTATCTATACTAATATTATAAAGAAGTAAAGTTTGTGTGTTTGTATATTTGTTAAATTGTAAGGGGTAATCTCGGGATCTACTGAACCGATTTTAAAAATTCTTTCACCAATAGAAAGCCACATTATTGCTGAGTGTCTGCTATATTTATTACCTGAAAAAATTAGGGATCCTTAACAAAATAAGATCAAGTAAAAAAATTGCAACCAAAAACCTAAAAAAATAAATAAAGTATTTAATCTTAAACACAATATAAATAAAATGGGACAATAAATAAAAAATAAAGTTACGATAGATGAGAATAAAAATACGTTTATAGATAAAAATGTAAAAAATTATAAGAGAAAATATAAATAGTAATTTAAAAAAAATCTACTTATCACCAACTTTGGGAACAATTCCCGCAGGCAGCGGCCTTTTAGATTAGTTTAGTTTAGTTTTATTGGTTTAGTTTTTTATTTTAATTATATTGGTAATATTCATTTGTAATTTCATAATTAAGTCTCTGTGAATACCTAATGTCTCTGTGAATAATGTCTCTCTTGCATCGGTGGACGAGATCAACGACAGGCTAGTGGAAACTGTCCACACGGTGGGTGCTAAATATTTTAGACCCCGCCGTAAAGATAGACCTCAGAAACTATCTGACCACACCCTAAACCTCATGGCTAAACGACGCTCGCTACGGCTGCAGTCTACCACTGACGCTGAGTCATATAGGCAGCTCAATAGACGCATTCAGAAGTCCCTGCGGCACGATATACGTCTCTTTAATACTAACTGTATTAAAGAGACTATTTAGCAGAACAAGGGCTCCAAAGTGTTTGTAAGGCACAACTCTATTGGGCAAAGCCAGCTGACAAAGCTAAAGAGGGAAGATGGCAGCATAGCGTCGACAAAAGCAGAGGTGCTAGGGGAGGTCGAGAGGTTCTATGGACAGTTGTACACTTCAGTCGCAAAGCCTGTTGACGGATTGGCCAAAGACCCTAGAGCCAAGCTGTCCCGACACTACACTGAGGATATCCCGGACATCAGCCTGTACGAGATTAGGATGGCCCTGAAACAGCTCAAGGACAACAAGGCCCCGGGCGCTGATGGAATCACGTCAGAGCTTCTGAAAGCGGGTGGTACACCGATACTTAAAGTCCTTCAGAAGCTCTTTAATTCCGTCGTGCTCGAGGGAAAATCTCCTAAAGCGTGGAACGGGGGCGAGGTGGTGCTGTTCTTCAAGAAGGGTGATAACTCCTTATTGAAGAACTACAGGCCCATTACGCTTCTGAGCCACGTTTATAAGCTGTTTGCAAGGGTCATCGCGAATCGTCTCGAACGCAGATTCGATGACTTCCAGCCTCCCGAACAAGCCGGTTTCCGAAAAGGCTTCAGTACCATAGACCACATCTACACGCTTCGGCAAATTATACAGAAGACCGAAGAGTATAATTTGCCACTATGTCTAGCGTTTGTGGACTATGAGAAAGCCTTTGATTCGGTCGAAACATGGGCGGTGCTTGAGTCCCTTCAGCGATGCCGCATCGACTATCGGTACATCGAAGTGTTGAAGTGTTTGTATAATAACGCTACTATGTCGGTGCGAGTACGGGAGCATACCTCGAAGGAGATTCCATTGGGAAGAGGCGTGAGGCAAGGAGATGTGTTATCTCCAAAACTCTTCACAGCCACAATGGAAGACGCCTTCAAGCTCCTGGAATGGCAAGGACACGGCATCAACATCAACGGCGAATACATCACTCACCTTCGGTTTGCCGACGATATCGTCTTGATGGCAGAGTCAATGGAGGAACTCGGCACGATGCTCGAAGACCTCAATCGAGTTTCGCAACGGGTGGGCCTTAAAATGAACATGGACAAGACGAAAATTATGTCTAACGCCCATGTCGTGCTCACCCCAGTATCAGTTGCAGGCTCGGTTCTTGAAGTTGTAGACTCGTACGTCTACCTAGGACAAACAGTCCAGTTAGGTAGGTCCAACTTCGAGAAAGAGGTCAATCGCCGAATCCAACTCGGATGGGCAGCGTTCGGGAAACTTCGCAACGTCTTCTCGTCCCAAATACCTCAGTGCCTAAAAACAAAAGTATATAATCAGTGTGTGTTGCCAGTGATGGCATATGGATCAGAGACGTGGTCTTTAACTATTGGCCTGATGGAAAAGCTCGCAGTCGCTCAACGAGCCATGGAGAGGGCTATGCTCGGTATTTCTCTACGAGACCGAATCAGAAATGAGGAGATCCGTAGACGAACGAGAGTAACCGACATAGCCCAGCGGATTGGCAAGTTGAAGTGGCAGTGGGCTGGCCACATAGTGCGCAGGACCGATGGCCGTTGGTGCCGGAAGGTCCTGGAATGGAGACCACGTGCCGGCAAGCGCAGCGTAGGACGTCCACCCGCGAGATGGACCGACGACCTAGTTAAGGTCGCCGGAAGACGCTGGACGCAGGCCGCTTCCAACCGGTCCCGTTGGAAATCTATGGGGGAGGCCTATGTCCAACAGTGGACGCCCTACAGGCTGGTATGATGATGATGATGATGATGAATAATGTCTTATCACCCGCATAAAGACGCATTTAATCTACGTTTATCCCAAAATGTTTAAAAAATTAATATCCACCCGAGCGAAGCCGGGACGGGCCGCTAGTAATGGTATAAAACCAACAAAATAGATTTTAGAAAATAAATAAATTTTATTTGATTTATTTAGTACCTATACTATAGGTAAAAATCAATTTAGTTGGTAATAATACAATTATGAAATAGTGAAATTATGATGTACAATAATACTCTAATTTAGTTCTTACAATTATAATTGTTTGCCTTATGGCCAAAAATGATTTATTCCAGACAACCATATATAGGTATGTGCCGAGAAACAATACAACTTTGGTTCAATTACCAACACTTCAAAATCGTCGTCACGATACTATGTGGTGATAACTAAGATAAACCAACCTGATAATAGCAACCAATGAAACCCGAAACCTCAGGGGGCTCTCGACTTCAAAGATTTAAACCCTAATTTGACTTGGGGTGATTTAATAAACGACAATAAGCCATCGTACGGATCGCTGGCGGTTTAAAGTTGGGGATTTCGACAAGTAGGGTTGATTTTAAAGATAATGTACAGGGCTGTATGCAAAGGGTATGCTAAACCGGCAAGGGCTCATAGTGCTCATCATTATGAACATCACTTTGGTACCAACGCTGAAGTTGCGAAAAAAATCCTTTTTACCTGTTCGTTGTAAGCATGTATTATTTTGTCTGTAGAGAGAAACTGCAGATGAAATTTGTAAGTAGGTATGTAGATATTTATACTGAAAATTGAAATAAAGGCTACTTTTTATCCGGAAATAAATCAAGTCCTGTAAGGTAGCTCACAGCAGATGCAGCCGCGGTAACTGCTAGTATTTCATATATTAACTACAATATTATAGGTGTATTTGTATAGTGTGTTCGTTTGTCTGGCCGAGACCGACTGGATGAAGATATTTGCTGTTTACACGTTTATTTAGAAGAAATTTGCGAGGGTACGGCAGAAAGTAAGCCCCAGTAACTTATAGGTAACATTTTTCCCAAAAAAAATAACTTATTTTATTCTTTCTTATTTTTATTTATTTTTATCCATTTTTTTTTCAAAGTCGATCATGGTCTTAGAATTTATACAGATACTATTTTTACTTTACAAGCAATACTGCTTAATAATATTTATTATTATTATCTTACCAATAAAAAATTAAAACTAAAGCGCTTGACAAAATTAGGTAAGTAAGTAGATACTACTTATTAAGATATAAACAGAGCACTTGAAAAGCCCATAAATAAAAAAAAATATTTATTGAAGTAGTGTATTACCTATTGGGCATTCTGGAACAGGTTTTGAATTAAAATTTTGTGGCTCACTACGTTCGCTCAAAAATTTTAATTCAAAACCTGTTCTAGAATGCCCAATAATGGAACGATTTCTTTGCAATATTGGACATTCTAGAACAGGTTTTGAATTAAAATTTTTGAGCGAACGTAGTGAGCCACAAAATTTTCATTCAAAACCTGTTCCAGAATGCCCAATAATACACTACTCATGGAATCTAAATTAAAATTACAAAACTCGAAACAAGCTTTTCACCTTGAACTAATGAAATAAATTAAAATAAAATGCTAATTTTACTTATCAATGCATTTCATCGCTGTGTGCCTACCAGTTTATTAACATTTGAAAATGAATTTAAATGTGGTTCATTTTAAATTCGACGCAAGAATTGATTCAAACAACTCTCTTTAATTTAGCGTTTACTGTAAGCATAAAATACAACCTCTCTTTGCTGTAAGAAGGTACATAATAAATGTAGTACCCATTTTAATGACAGATACGAGTATCATAAGTATGTTGCTTTTTAACGACCAAAATCAGTCTTCTTCTGAGCAACTCATATTATTTTTCTCAATATATGTACCTAGTCTATTTGAACAAAAATTATCCATACAATACAATAACTCTTTATTGACAGTTGACACCACAAAAAGGAAATCACGAACAGTAAATTACACTTACCTATAGGTTTAAATTACTTTATTACTAATTTATTATTACTACCTAAATTACTTAGTAAGTTATCTATTAGTTCATTGTAGTAATTAATAACTACAACATTATACCTACCTCAATAAAACTGGTAAATAGAAGGTGCAAGTTTCGCCATGTTACCCGCGACTGGTTGTACCTAATTGCTTGTCCGTAATATTATTATTATAAGTGCCGATGTTTTCCATTTCTATCCACTGGTCAAGTAGCGATACGCAGTTCTGTTAAGCAATGTTTATTGAAGTTACTTAGTAGTACTAACTTACATATATCTACCTAGTTTATATTCTTTTAAATACTTGTTTTATTTATTGTAAAATAAATCTTTAATTCAACATTTTGTTTCATGTTTATTACATCATAACATGTTATAAAGATTTTAACTAATGATCAATTCAGTATTTTCCAGCAAACCCCTTTCAAGGGCATTATTTCGTGAAATCTTACTTTATAATTTTAAACTACTATATTTATTATTTCATGCTAGCCATTAGTTACTTTAAAAAATATATTGTAAATTGATTTGTAGACTGATTGTAGACTGATTTTAATTCTAACAACTTACATCCAAACTAATTTTGTTTTTGTTATAAAACATCCTAGCACTTTCCTCCAGCCGTACCCATAGGCCGTACTAATGGCATGTGACAGGGGCTGTGATGGATCGGACCTGCCCTCCCCCCTCCCCTCCTCCACCCCCGCACTACCCCTGCGCCCCCTCAGGGGTGGAATTAGGCGATTTTTCCGAAGCGTCCGTTTAAGACCCTATTTCTCGGATCTGCAATATACTTAAGTTGTGCTAAACTGCTGGTGAATGAAGTAGAGGGTATTAGTAGAGTTCTGGTTTTTAGGTCAATGAAGAACAATACAAGCTGCGCCCCACGGTTTCACCCGCTATCTTATAGAAACCGTAAAAAAACGGGACAAAAAGTAGTCTATGCTAGAATTAGATAATAAAAGCTTTGTTACTCTAGGCACAGAATACATAATAGTACCCAGGGTACTTCTACTTCCATTCCAAATTTACCCAATCGTTAAGCCGTTAATGCGTGGTTGAATAACAAACATACAAACTTTGACATTTATGATATTAGTGGGATATACAAAGTAGCTTTTATCAACGGCTTCACTTGATTTTAAGCAAAAATAACGGTCTTTTGCACTAAGTATTAGACAACTTATATTAGGTACACATTTAATGTCAAAGAAAATAAATAAAACATCAATACCATGGATATCTCTGTATGCCAATAACTATTGAAGTCGTAACTCTTTTGTCCTAATAACACCGGCTACTCACAAGCGAGCTGCAACTGTAACCGTTACAGACACGGTAACAGAGAGCCTCTAACGAGTGTCAAAGTTCACGAGCTTTGCGAGTGCCCATTCAATCTGTAGGTTCATATCAGAAATGGTCAATCATTAGGTAAGCTGTTTCTTTTAAACCGACTTAAAAAAAGAGTTCTATGTTCAACTGTTTTTTTTAAACTTTCTTTTTATGTACGAGTATGTCGAGTATGTACCTATTCCCACAGATTTGGTCTCAACTAATCTGCATTTTCTTTTTTCATTTTAATGTGTGATAAAAAGAGCAACAATTTAGTCAAATATGTATCATTGAGTTGAAAATATGGTACAATCAAAATAGTAATTTTATACACTCAAATGTAATATTTATAAATATACTAGCTGACTCGACAGACGTTGTCCTGTCAAAAGCCATAGCGTAACTATAGCAACCGTAGTATGTTGATGCTTAGTAAAAATTATCATATATAATTTGCAATAAATTAAAATTGCGACTATAATTTGAGATTTAAACTATCCTATCTCTCAAGTTGGATCGAACTGCACATGGTGTGCGAATTTTATTATAATCGGTTAAGTGGTTTAGGAGTCCATTGAGGACAAACATTGTGACACGAGATTTATATATATTAAGAAGACTAGCTGACTCGACAGACGTTGTCCTGTCTCGATGACTATTTAATTCGAATTGGTAAAAAAAGTCATTGCGTCAATTCTATATCAAATGTCAAAAGTTACATTAAAAAAGTTTATATTGTCCAAAGCGCTAAAGTTAAATTATGGTTTAAGTATTTTTAAATTTTCTAATTTTTCATGTTTTTTTACTATAAATTGAGATGTGAGCTATCCTATCTCCTAAATTAGATTAGATCGAACTGCACCCGGTGTGCAAGATTGAAATCGGTTAAGTAGTTTAGGAGTCCATAGCGGACAAACAACGTGACACGTGACGTGTAATTTATATATATTAAGATTAAGATTATATTCATCAAATTGTAGAGATATCATGAGCTATAAACTCAATATTAAAAATATACATTTAATTGATAACAAGCGTATAACTACAAACACTCGCTAAAATTATAATCGGTATTTAAATCAAAGAAAATCGATTCTAAAGCCGGAACAAAAGCCTTTATTTACCCAAATCTCACACGTAGCAATATTAGCAGTAAGCTGCAACAACCATGAAACGTCCGTATCAACGTGTTTTATAGCCATCAAATTATACGTAGGTAATTAATTATTGAAATCACATGACTATTCTGACCCTGAGTCGAAATTCCGAACATACTTACTCATATCTATCTTTTAACTATATACGCCCCGTTATTACAAACACACAAACTTTACTTCTTTATTATATCGTCATTTCAACCTTCAATCCTCCCACTGCTGGGTTACACGCCTACCCTCGAAGGGCGATTAGGCCATATTCCGCCACGCTGGCCAAGTACAGTTTATATAGTTTGGTTTATTATATAGTAGGCTTTATATGTAAGGTTACTAATAAAGCCTGTTTAAAGTTAGTCATTGCTAAAAATGTTCTGACAACTTCTCGATGACGTGAAATGTCACGTGCAAAAATAAGACAATGATTAACTTTAAGCCTGAGCTTTAAGCAGACTTGTAAGGCCTAATATATCTAGAAGTACAATGCCAAAAAATTTATTTGTGTTAATAAAAACCTCAACTGCAAAATTATAGTTCATGGACATGACAATAAGTAAGTAGACTCTACATTATTCTGTGTCATATATACTCGTAGGTACAGGTAGGTATTACCGAACTATTTTCTCAGAAACTCGCATTCCACTACCCAGAGGTCTAATCCAACGCAAATTACTAGAACTTCGTTGAAAATCACAGATCGATTCCGTGACAATAACCAAGCACACTCTGCAGTATTCTATGTACTCAACACCAAACTATTTTCCCAGGAACTTACCTTCTGCCCAGAGGTCTGGAATCGAAGGCCGGTCGTGCTCGCCGCTATAATGTGCGGTGCGCCCACACAGCACGCTGGTACGGTAATTAGACTGGTATGCGTTGCATACGGCTGGCTTTACGTACACACGGCACCGGAACATCACGACTGAAAAAACACGGGGTTAGCTTAATAGGGTGTGCTTCGAAAGGGGTATATTGTACCTATGTAGGTATTGTAGGTACTCATAATTACTTTTATCAGCATTTGTTATTTTTGACCAATCCTAACGCTATAATTAGATATATTACATAAGAGCATGTAAATTCTGTATACTAAACTAAAGTAAGCTTACGACTTTACGACCCATCTCAATTCTGAATCTTCGATCGGGAAATCAGTTTTATCCAAGATACTATGAGACTTTCCGATTTTTCGTTTTTGAATTAAACTTACTTTTCTGGCGCTGCGACCCAAAGTGAGTCTTAGCCTCCAACACTTGAACGCCATTGACTTCAATATTGCGTTATCTTGTGATTTCCATAAGGGACTGCAAATCAGTCAGAACTTTCATTCTACCACACACTTTCTATTCATACATTCATTTTGAATGTAAACGGCAATTTAAAGACAAACAGCCTTGTTTACGAGCGTTTTAATCCTCCGCCATACCTACGTAACAGAATAATAATAGTGTTTATTATAGTTCCTTTTTATTTCACAACATCCTTATGAAATGGGATGATAAAAATTAAAATGACTTTAACCTCATCTCGCCGTTATAAAACGAGCTTACTTCGGTAAGGTTTTTAAACGCATAAGGAGCGTATCGTTAACCTAAATTCCGATAATAACTACGTTTGGAGTATCCTAAGTACTTACTTTTATCAAAATCAGGTTCATTGATTCTCTGCTTTTATCGGTGGAGTAAATCAGGCTTGATGATCTTCTGCTAGTGTTGTTACCTCCTTGCACGACATGACATCTGCTTTCTTCTTTATCTTGTCAAACAAGAACATTATTTTTACAAAACAAAAAACAAAAACCTACTTCAAAAGACCGACTATTGAGTTATTCATCTATTTGTCGCGCACGTACTTAATGCAAATTTAAGACTTATATGGTTTTCTCATGGATACCATTATCAGAACTGGACTAAATTGAAATGGGAGTCCCATTTCAAGCAAAAAATACCACATGCTGCAATCACAGCCATAATTTCATTTTGAAAACCTTTAACCTTGAAAAAGACCATTAATTTCTGGCCTAAAACTACCTACTCCATCTAACCAACCTACCTACCTCAATAAATTTAACTAACTAATTGCCTATCCACTTCCCAGTGCAATAACCGAAAGGCGAGCAAATCCGGCAATCGACATTAACCTTGCTGCTTAGAGTGCTTAGATGATTGATATTTTCGACATCCGCTATAGAAACATGAACACCCGGATTATATTCGATATTTATATCATAATAATTATTAGGGTGGAATGCAATAATTCGTATTACACGAAGTTTAACAAGGCGTGTTACCGCTTTCGACCACAACGTTAGAATCCAAATTCAACGTCATATGAGATTTGGTAAGTGTTTAGGGTTCGGAACCTCCTTTAAGAAGAACCCTAAAGGCGAGACTTCGGTGTCTTTTTGACGTGACAACGTCTTATAAATTGGTTTGCCGGGTGACACTTCAAGAAACTGCGTTACGCTCCGCTCACGTTATGCGCTCACAATGAGAGCGAGTGAGAGGCACGCGTCCCTTCCACTCGGGCATGGTTAGCCCGCCTAAGAGCGAGAGAGACAGACATAAAAAGTGATTCATTGTACGCAAATGTATTGCAAGTTATTGTATGTATATTTGTATGTAAATACGCATGTATGTGTAAAGGTAAAAATAAAATTTTGTTAATATGAAATTCAGTGCGAGATTCTTTGTACAAATTAATGTTTTAAATATAATTCTTTGTATAAATAAATGTTTTAAATTGTTACTATTATTTCATCCTTCTTCCTACTATACGAATGAATATTCACATTAAAATTATTTTACCACTCAAAGTCGTTGTCACGTAAAACTTTCGCCCGTATACCGACTTTACAGGCAACCAATTTTTTTACAACAAACGTTTGACCACAATTTCACCTGATTCACTCGTCTGTCACAGTATATAAGTCACACCCAATTATTTCTCTAAAATCTCAATACAATTTCGTCATAGCCACTTGACCTTTCACCCTAGATAACTAGACAGTTGAGGCAGGTCTAACTTAATTAGTTGTTTGTTATTGATTTCATACTAATTAAACAGATTTGCATTTGAACTAGCTACGAAATACGCCTGAGGACTTAAACTAATCTTTTTTTTGAGAGTATGTTTTATTGAGCAGAATTCATTTCCTGCTCTTATCAGGTTTTTCTGGTCTTAAGGTGCTGACATACACACGTTCTCAGAAAAAAAAAACTTGTTTTATTAACCGACTTCTAAAGGAGACGGTTCTCAATTCGACTGTATGTTGCTTTTTTATTTATTGATAGCATGCTTTCGCGCTTTTAAAGAGCATGTGTGTGAGCAGCTTTATCTTTATTAGGGTTTCTTTAAGGCTTTTTGTATCTACACTCTCTTCTCAGTGTTTGCTCTACCACGATTTCTCCATGTGGGTTTGTAGGTACCTTTTACTCAGATCATTTCATTCCTACTATCCTGAAACTATGTACAAGGTGTAGTAATTATTGGGTGTTCTTCTAAACGTCAAATTGAACAACTTCTTGAACAAAATGTTTGCTAAATTCGAGAAAGAAAATATTGAATCTCCATAAACAAAACGACTCAATTTTTTTTTTTCTCGAATTTAGCATACTTGTGTCACAAACATTGGTTGTCTGTAAAGTCGGTTTATGGGCGATAGTTTAACGTGACAACGTCATAAAAACACACAACAAACAAACACACACACACACACACATTACACACACACATTGAACATTGATGAAATGATTGCATACTGTTCTCGCTCCGATCGTGACGTCACAATGAGCGTAACGGGACAGCGAAACGGGATTTTCGTGCGTGCAGCCGGCGTTCATCGATTTATTAGACGTCACGTCAAAAGTTGTTTACTTTGACGTGTAAAAGAACACCCTAAAGTTTGACTACACCTAACCGTTATACGTTGTATATGTACTAACTAACTCTTACTCTCAGATGTTGCTGACATATAGAAATCCTGTCTAGAAGTATCTGATACATTTCAACACAAATGCTTCAGTGGGCAGTTTGACCGTGAAGGACAGACAAACAATCTCATTACGTTTTATTATCTGTACACGTTAATTAGAAAGGATTAATATGACAATACATTATTTTACCTATAATTATGTGCCTTTTGGAGATAATTGAGTTGTGCTCGGTGAATGAATAATGGTAATCATTAGGTTACAATTACAACTTACAAGACTTACAAGCTTCGAACGTAATTATTATTGTATGATTATATTTTAATTCTGATTTGCTGGGAGAGAAGAAACGTAGTGGACGAGAGTACAGGATTGGAATTCTGAATAGATGACGTGTTGAAAGGGAATCCTATATCTTCTCGTAACTTTATTACTTAATTAGTACTTAATTATTTTATATTGTTTTTTATTTTTATTATTATGTTCTTCAGTTTATTTTCTGTAATTTCTGTAATTGCATAGTATGTAGATATAAAGGTAGCACCGCCTTGGTTCTACTGTAAAGGTGTTACCAGAATAGTTTTTAATAAATAAATAAATAAACTTTATTAAATGTTTTTAGTTGTGCTTGTCTTATTTAAGTAACTTTAATATGTAAAAAGTCGCTGTGTTCCACATTAGTACTCGCAATCCTACCAAAACTGTTAGTTTTAAGCGAACAACAAAATTAACAACTATGTTAATCTAGCTAAAAGACGACAATCCAAACTTTATACAAATTCGTTGAGTCATTTTAGTTTGAAGAAGTAACGAACATAACAACACCCACACCTTGCTTTCAATAATTTAATTCAGATTTTTGCATTTAAGTAGGTATATGTTTAAATTTTAACGATTCAATTTGATCTCATTTCATTTCATTTCAAAATGGTAAATCAATGATAATATAATGTTCTAAAAACCTACGCAGAGTATCAAAATGTTCCTCTCCCCGTCTTTTTATACAGATTGTTACTACAATCCTCTATAGAGCACATGTTTAAACAGAGACAATGATGCTTACAGATCGCATAGAATGATTTCATATCCATAGAGATAATAAAAGATCTCATTCAAAATATTATATCATTTAAACTTGCAAATATTGAACTGCGAGCGTCTTATAATTAAACATCTTACATGTAGGTAATTTGTCAACACATACAACACCTATTACGTATTTTGTTAGATTTATTAGATATTAGCTGCGCCCCGCGGTTTTACTCGCGTTTTCCAGGATAAAAAGTAGCCAATATGTTAATCCAGGTAATAAGCTTTCGTACCAATTTTCATCCGAATCCGTTAAGCCATTTTAGCGTGAAGGAGTAACAAAGATACTTACAAACGAACAGGTGATTCGATTAGGTTTTATTCCAGTACGCTGGCCAAGTTTAGACGGGTGAATTTACGCATGTACCTATGAACACTGCCATTTAATTTCTTCAATGGCGTACCCATACATGCTTAATGTTTATATTAAATTATCAGACAGCCAAAAATACGCGTTTTTTTTTCAGATGTAGGACAGCGTATGTGTTTCAAAATTTTTCTAGATTACTAAATAGTAGATCTTGTGCTCTTTTGGCTGCATATTTTAACCAAGTCCAAAAAGCGATGGTCAAACTAGTGACTTTTAAGTTCTCAAAAATATATGCGCCAGTTTACAATTTGAAAGTTACACAACTGCATTTAATATTATATTTCACAATATCATGAAGCAACGGTCACTTGAGAATATATTAGCTTGAAACTGATATATTAGCGAGGGTTAGGAAATATTCGGAACTACATCCAGAGCGGAAAAACTGGTAAGAGTAGGCTGTGGTTTAAGGCTTTGGTTCAGTACAAAATTCGTTTGGTTTTATTTCAATTTTGATTGCATACTTTTTGTTGGTTTGCGTTTGGTCAGAGCTTAGATACTTGATTTTAAGGAATGATGTGATCGAAGATGGTATAAAAATGCCTTGTCTTGCCTGAATCTAGAACTGGATCTCTAGCGAGGCTGCCGGAACAAAATAAACCAGTCAAGAGCTCTACCACAATGTTGGCATCGTGAGTTTTACAAAGGTTTCTTCATGTTTTGTTAAGGGTATAGGTATCTACATCAGCTCTAAAGACCAACACTTCTTTTAATGTAAAAAACCCTACAAACTAAAGTTATCTCTAAAATTTAAACTTCGTTATGGATAACTTAATGGTTCATAAAATTTATTCCACAAATTATTTTAAAGCATGTGAAAATTATCCGAAAGAGTTATGAGAACTATGAATAAACGCTATAAAAAGGCGGAAGTTTAGAGCTAATACCCGACTGCACAGAAAGGAGGTAATGTTTTTCTAGTGTAGGTACGTAAGTAAATGTGTATGTTTAACATTTTGTTTCTCTGTAGCTAAATCTATACATAATATTATAAAGAGGAAAGATTTGTATTTTTGTATTTTTGGATGTTTGTGTGGAATAAACTCAAAAACTACTGAACCGATTTCAAAAATTCTTTCACCATTCGAATGCTACATTATCCCAAAGTAACATAGGCTATTTTTTTTTTTATTTTTTTTTTTTTATCCACAGCAAAGCGTGGCAGGGAACAGCTAGTAATAATATTATAAAGAGGAAAGATTTGTATTTTTGGATGTTTGTGTGGAATAAACTCGAAAACTACTGGACCGATTTCAAAAATTGTTTCACCATTCGAATGCTACATTATCCCAAAGTGACATAGGCTATATTTAATACCTGAAAAAATTAGGGATCCTTACTAAAACTTCAATAGTGTCCACCCGTGCGAAGCCGGGACGAGCCGCTAGTGTTGGATACGTTAGAATGCCATAGGCATTTCACAATCGGAGTCATTTGTTTTAATTTTCTCTTCATAATATACGAGTAGGTACGCCTACCCTCGATTTAGTTAAAGATGCATCAGTTTATGGCCTTATTGAGTAACAAAACTTTCCAAACAGCCAAAAAGCATTACGAAATGTACGGAAACCGTGGAAACGCCACGTGTTTGACAAGTAGCTTCATTATACCACTTCCGAATTCTTGATAGATGGTTCAATGAACAAATCGGTTGAATAAGCAATATTTTGGCTGTCACAGAATAAATAATAGTTCGAGTGTTGAATTTTAAAACTAACACTTTGCTACCGCGAAATTGTATGGAAATGACACAGAATACGGAGTAGTGTGTGTGGGTAAAGTGGCGCTACTGTAGATCAATTTAATTCGGTATACCTATGTAGGCTTTACTCGATCATCGGCAGACCACTTGCATAAAAACTGCGTGCGATCGCGTGCTTGTGTATTTACCGTCACTCACTGACGGGCGCCTGTGCCGGTGACTGGTGTTCCAAATTTGAATTTAATTTAGTTCGGTGTTCGAATGAAACGGTTGTTTTATCTGTGATTGTGTTGCCAGTGATAGTTTAGTTTTAATTCAAGATGTTGCAATTTGCGGTAAGTGTTAAATAATCACAACTCCTTTTAACATCGATCTAAAAATAATAAAAAGCCTGTAAAAGAAAGTGGTGCATTTCATCCGTTCAAAGACCAATTATTGTCATCAATTCAACATCAGATCAAGATAGAAGAATATAGGTAACACAATCTTAAATATAATTTTACATACTTGGTTAAAATAGCAATATCTAAGTTAAATATGTAAGGTTTTGGGTACATCCCTAAAATCTTCAGTTACTGCATTAATTGTAATTTTGGGCGCCTATTAACAACCCATACGTTGTTATAAAATACATATACATAACAATAATTAAACGGTTGACAGACAATTTCAAAACCCGCGTCTGCTGTTTGTAATAGTTTTTCATCAAAGAAGCCGCACTAAAAAAAATTGTATAGGCCGAGTGGCCACAGCCTAATAACTATTTAATTTCAACTTTACATAACAAGTTAAAAATAAGTAAAAAGCACGTCCAAACCCATGTGGTATTGTAATAGTGTTGTAATTTCGATGTTTTTACGTAAGAGTAAAAGGTACTTGACCATTTTATTTCTGAACTGGTTTTAATACAATTTTGCCAACGCGATTTTTTTTACTTAGTATTGATTTTGAGCTAGAACATAAAAACGCTGGTGCATGAAGAGTAATTTAGTAACAAGAGTCATGATGTAAAACAAAATAGAAAAGAGTAAAGTAAAATGAATAGGTATTACAAAACGTGCTACATCTTCGACCGCATCTTTGCCTAAAAATTGTGGTCAAACGCATGCTCAGTCTAATGTAAAAATTACAAGTTTTTGCTAAAAAGATCTGAATTCGGCAAAACAGCCTCATTAAATAGTTCATTGAAGTCAAAACACTTTTTGTGTCCATCAAACCCTTTCAATGAAAACACCAAACAAGAAGCACCCGAGCCTAACTACGAAACGACCCAAGTTGCAAAAGCTACAATAATCTTTATAGCTTAGCCCTAAGGTCTACTATCTCGAAGTACAATGTAAACAAGACATTAAGACAAGTAGGGCGATCATTGAAATCTCTCGCGCCTTGACCGAGTTGTTTGCAGTTACATTCCGAACATTTTCGTATCTTTCTCGAAGAGGGTAAGGCTTAGCGTATGCTGAGACGCAGGTCCACGCAGCCCAGGGCAGAGCAGATTCACACTGAGATAAATGGCCATCAAAATTCCGATGAATTCACCTAAAGTACTGATAATCACCAAAAATATCATAATATACCTTATGGTTCTCACCCTAAAAACTGGTGCTAGTACTAGTTTTTACGGTGATAACCATATACAGTATATGATAGTTGTCGCCCTAAAAATTGGTGCTAATCATCGTACTTTTTGGTAATTATCACTGTGCTCCGTACTTTAGGTGAAATTTTTCTCAGTGCAGTAATGCATGAACGTACTGAGAGCTGCGTACTGTGGTGTAGACACGTGCGAAGTGCGGAGACATGTGTCTATCCTGCTCTGCGCTCTATGTCTGTCTCGCCTGCGCTGCCCTTTAAAATCTGTACTTACACTGTGCTGCGTTATCTGAGTCTCAGCATACGCCCAGCCTAAGTAGCTGAGATTTAGGCTCTTAGCCCTAATGGATACAATAACCATTACTCAATACTTCCAAAACAGCGAAGTTAAACAAGTATGACTTTGACCCTGGGTGAACCAAAGTTCGATTTGCAGTCAAACTCTACTAGGAAACGTTAGTTAAATATCCGTGGTAAATGGTAACCCAGCAGAGTCCTTATTTTCGGACGGATATATGAACCTCGTTCTTCAACGATGTTCAAATATTCAAGTATGATGAAAGTATAATATTGCACAGACCTTAGAATTTCAATTGCATAGGCCTACCGAATTTCAAGTTGCATAACAAGCAACCTTGCTCTATAATGCATCTTCAAAATACCAGATTTCCATTTCAAAAATCCATAAAATTATCTAATTTGCATCGATTTGTAAATGTAAACCAATTTCAAAAGTGGTTCTTTTCCAAAACGATAAACAGCCTTCGCCCACTTTCCTTTAAGATTTCAAAAGCCTCAATTCAATCATCTTTACAATTATGCCGATGAAAATTTCACGGATAGAACTAGTTGGGGAAAAAAATCTCGTATCTCGCCATCAAGAGAAAATAATACGTAGTTTGAAAAAGAGAGAGGAAGTGTTTAAGAATAACAATGTGTTTAAAAATACAATTGAAACATCTACCAACTGGGTACTTCTTTTTAACAATGAGCCGTTTGGGCTGAAACAATGCAAATATAAAGGCGAGTCCACACCTGCGCACGCGCACAAACCGTACATGCTACGCAGCTCGAATGGCTGTGGACGCTTCATATTTTACACGAGCGCATATGTTCCTAAAATGCATATATACCTACTGCACTGGGACCCAATTCTTGGGCTCTCGAGATTATCTCCGTCACTCTCACTCTCATGACATTTCTAATGTGAGCGACAGTGACCGAGATTATATCTGACTCGCAAGAATAGGACCCCAATTATGTTCGCGAGAAAGACATGACTCGCTCGCAATACACGCGAACATGTCCCTGTGTTCCTTAAATGCACGCGAATAGCATCACTGATTGTACACATCTGCAGGTGTTGATCCGCCTTTACTGAAGATCTGACGCATGACATAATATTTTTAGTTTATTTATGTTTCTAATGACAATTTGGTTGTGTATGTATCATGAAAATATAATAATGTTTAATTATAGAACCATCATCATAATCATCTCCTTTAACGCACGCGAGCTGTCTTTTTATGCCTTAATTATTTGAAATAGCTCAAATATAATAAATACGAATCAGTGTGTGTGTTTGTTGAAAAAACTTTACTAAAACTAGCAACATAAAGCTATACTTACTAATTATAAACAAGTAAAAGATGCTGATGTAGGTAGTCATCTAAATTACCATCATCCGCAATGTAATGTGTAACTAATAATTTGTGAGCCGTTAAATTTGAATAATTATTAAAACATATAAATTATAATTATATAAATATAAATATAAAGATTATTATTATAATAACATATAAAACTCAGATCTCGGTCACCGCCACCACGTGGGAACTATCCGAGTCTTATATAACATGAAATTCAAAACTCATCGTTGTAAGCCGAGTGAAAATAATCATTAGCATTAACTGGCCACAAACACAATTACTTAACTGGACTACTTACTATCAAAAAACTTGTTTGTGTAAAGCCTTTATTGGGAAAGAAATAGAGTTTAATATTGAAGGAAAGTCAGTTACACGGTTATGAGTTTAACTAGCGGAAACTATAGTAAACGTAAAAAACGCGGTCAGTGCAAGTGTTAATAGACTTGAGAATTGCTGCTGCATATAACTGACTGTTTTGGCTTACTTAACTTACTGATTCAAAACATCAAAATGCTGACCTATCGCACTAGAAAAAGTCATAAATTTCGACGTCGCGCCGTCTCTCGCTGGACATTAATTTATTAATATATGCCTTTGATGATACATCCCATGTATGTAAATAAGTTTTGTGAAATTATCGCTTATTACACCATAGATGAATGGTTTGGTTCTTCGTTAATTGTAAATTCTAAAACTTGTCTTGACTTTTCAATTGACCTCCTAAGTTAAACTTTGAAGTATAAATCCTTAACTTTCTCAGTTACTGGCTAACACCCTGAATTTCTGGCTTTTAAACCTATTGACAATTTTCTTCTCCATTCACAGATACCAATTCTACTTTCCCTGGCAGCAGTCGCAAAAGCGTACTACCCCCTGCCGTTCTATTCACCAGCTTCAGACGCACAAATACGCTTCGCAATAGAAAACTCATACGACGACACCGGTCCAGGGGCTAAAGAACCAGAATATGCTTACAGCACCTACAAAACCTTAGATGAAGCTCTTATAGGCTACCTGGATGACCCAGACACTAAACTGCCTGAGCACGAAAGAGAGCGCGCCACAACCAAATTAGCGAATAATAATAATAATAAGCCTGGCTATATAGGGGAATATAAACCTTTCAACAACCAGGAATTCAAAAGATACTACCCTAAAACCGTAGAAGAATACACAGGATACAATCAACAAGCGCAGCAGGAACAAGGTTTTAAGGAGTTTTCGAAACCAAAGCCAGTAGAAGTTTATAAAGGCTATAGACTACCGCAGCCGCAGCTGGTTCTGACGAAGATAAGGCCGAGCCCGCTTAAGAAGTATCACTTCCAGTCGCGGCCGCATCACAACACTGGGTTCTTGAAACAACTGGAAGAGGATAGAGAAGTAGCGGAGCCTTACAGAATAGAGAAGGTAAATCCGTTCAGAGCGAGTCCGCTGGCGCTGAACCATTACAACAAGGACCGCGACCTGCAGGACGCTCACGATCAGTTCGACGCTAACCCCAAGTACAGCTTCTCTTATGGAGTTAATGTAAGTATTTTTTTATATCTGACTAATATTTGTGCACCGATTTTTATGCTGCATCAGCAGACGCACAGACACACATAGCGGTTAAACTTCTGACAAAACAAAATTAGCAAAAGCTCACCTACAGCTGAAAATATTATTCATGTCTATTTCGAGGACAAAATACTCTTTATTCTAAAGGCTGACTCTGTTTTATGTTTTGGTTTAGATATGTTTATTGTTTAATCTTTATAGTCTATTGTTTGTTGTATATTGTTACAATAAGGTCATCGTGGTAAGTTCGATAGGTATTAATCAAAGTCATGGGTTGAGTATAGCTTTCTGTAGGCTTAATGATAGTGTTTGCAACTCCACGAGTTTGCTAACAATAGGGTATTTAAAACTGTGTTTAGGTCGAATCTAGAGCAAAATGGTAATATATCTTATCATGCTAATTTGTAGTTATCATTGCTAGAACGGATTTTGTAGATTTATGGTAAAATGTGTAAAATTATTAAATGATCCTAATATAAGTCCAGTACGACAATACGAGTCCAGTATAGTAAGTGGTAGAATTTTATTCATACTAATTTTGGAATATTGTTCATATTTCTGGATTAATCCTAGATATCAATGAAATTAAATTAAATCCGAAATCAAAAACATAGGTACCTAATTGAACCTAAATGACATTGAACACACAAGTAAGTCACGTTTACAAAAATATTTAGAATTAAATTAAATGTAATTAATTAAAGCATAGACAAAACTTAATAACTAAAAAAGTAAGGATTTCACAATTAAGCATAATTACGGAAGCTACGCACTTATTGCGCTCGCTCCGTTTGTTCTTTGGAATTTCGATAGAGCAAGCGTGAACGGGTTAAATCACACAAACACAGTTAACCGCTGATTTAACTGTAGCACAAAACTGTATCTTCAACCAAACTGTTTGTAATTTCAATAGCAAGCGTGTCCACGTGATCACTCTCTCCATTCAGGAAAGCCTGACCGGTTGTTACGACAGTCGACCTTGGTAGGTACAACAGCACGTATATACATAGTACATTATACCTTACGATTCGTGAGTAAACCATAACGTGGATTACGTTTCGAGATTATTTGTGAAGCGTAGATAAATCATGTTGTTCTATTTGGAAGTGTGACGAAATGAGTTGATCTTTTGATGGTGGTAAGCGGCTTATCCCCTGACAGTATTTGCATAATGTATCTAATAAAATACATCATTATAGCAAAAATACAGAGATAATACAGAGATAAATACAGAGGGATAAAGACGGTGGAACAACTGTTCAGACTCGCGCTGGACATATAGAATTTTAAGAAGAGGCATTTGGAGAAGCAGAAGAAGCAAAAATACATAAAAAATTGCGAAACCGAAGGCCAGTCATAAAACGTTGCGCCCCTATTAGAGGTGTAACAAATGAGTCGTGAGTTGTAGAGACGCATTTTTTTTCTCCTTGGCGTTGTTGTCAAGTCTATCCTGTCGGAACGGATCTGTTAACGCACATTATTACTGTTTTCTTGTATAATTCCAACAGCCATATTATCTTTTATATATAATCAATTATTTTGCTGGGATTTGAGCTATGGGGCGTTCTGATTGAAGGGTATGATGATTCTCCATTATTTTTGCGACGGTCTAATGTTTTATCGACAGTCGGCACCATCTATAGTAGGGGAGCCCACGATGCTAAATGGGGATATCATCGAGCGTCATAGAGACCTATTGGGTTGCAAAGCTTAGATGATAAGAAGAAAAAATGTTGAGTGATATATACCTTTTCATCGCTGGGGAAAGCGGCTATAGATTTTTAAATATGTAAAAAAAAACTGTTGCATGGGCATCTTCGAGCGCGTCAGATATTGATAGCATCAATGCCTTACGTATTTTTAATAATGTACGTATGTTAATCTGATCGTTTGCATGATGCGGGTGGTTGTATGTAAGGGTTGAAAATGAAAAAAAAAAAAAATTAATCGAGCGCGTCAGATTTTCTAAGGGAGTGTTAAGTGCACCAAAAAATAGCTCTCATTCACTAATCTGACGATTTCGATGGGACGCAAACTCGCGGCCATTTTCATAATGTGCAAAAAAAATTCGCCATTTTGAAATACTCAAGCGCGTCAGATTAAGATATATAATGGTTCATCTTTATGTTCTAAACGTACTGTTTCATAATCTGACGATTATCTAGAGGAATTCGCCTGATCTGACAAAAAAAAATTAGAAAATCGGTTCACCCTAAAGGCCATCCCTGCAACTTCCCGCTAATTCCATTCTTGGGCGCTTAAAATTGTACTTTTTGAGCTCAAAATATATTTTATGTGATATTTTGAGCTCGCTGAGTTCAAAGAAATAATATTTCTATGCATTAGCTCTTCCAGCTCAATAGTCTGATAGAAGTTTCATAGAACACTATTTTTGGAATTTTCAAACCGCAATAACTTTTGAATGGAACATGGACGCTAACCAAAGAGGCTGTGCACAAAATTAGAGTCGCACAAAGGGCAATGGAGCGTGCCATGTTAGGCATTAACTTGAGAGATAAAGTCCGTAATACGGAAATCCGACGCAGGACAAAAGTCTCAGATGTCGGACACCGTATTATGCGATTAAAGTGGCGCTGGGCAGGACACGTGGCTAGGCGTGGTGATGGCAGGTGGAGTAGAGCCCTGACGGAGTGGCTACCGATTGCGGACAAACGTTCCGTTGGCAGACCATCAGCCCGATGGGTCGACGACATCAGACCCATCGCGGGTCATCCGTGGATGAGATTGGCCCAACACAGGGAAGAATGGCGCAAGGGAGAGGAGGCCTATACCCAGCAGTGGGTCGATACAGGCTGACGATGATGATGATGAATAACTTTTGAATGGATCAAGCAATTTTCACGCAGTTGGCGGCATTCGATGAAGTTTTAATTGATCGAACCAAAAATTTCGGAGTAATCCCGAAAAAACACTTTTTCGGGTTTCTTTCGTTCACGATATCTCTCGAACCGATTTTGACCAGCTTGATGGCGATCGACGTGATTTTTTAAGCTCAAGAGCGGATTAGTTTTTGAAGTTGATCGATAAAGCCGTTTAAAAGTTATTCCAAAAAACCACTTTAAAAAAAATATATTTTTTTTGAGATTTTCCAAAATTTCTCAAAATCACGCAGCTCCACGCATTTAACTTTATCGACGAATTTTTGTTATTTCGGCTTGCGGAAATCATCAGATTATATATTATTCGTTATTCTTGAACTATTTCCTTTAAAACAAAAAAAAATTTAGCTACGCTCGAGAATGTCGAGATGACGTTTTTTTTTTACAACTTTGCTGCCCTCCCCTTTCTTTACGTCACTCTCAAATTGTCAGATTAGTGAAATATACCCTTTTTAGGATGTAATTAACTCTACCCTACCTTAATCTGACGCGCTCGAGAATTTCTGATGGTCAATTTTTTTTTACTAATCTGATCCTGCATCCTTCACGGGCGGCCTTATATTTGGGCCTCATGTTTGGTGGATGTACTTAACCGGGTACAAGGTATCCCCCTGTATATCAATCTGCCGCGCTTTAGCACAACACGAAATCCCCGCTTGGGCTCCCCTACTACTAGTTTCACTTGCTTTAAACATATAGTTTTCTCACCAACCAGCTACATTATGTACTAAAAACTATTTTTAGAAGAAAAGTTCTCAACATAAGATAAGCATGAGATACTTAAACTAGCGTGCCCCTGCGTTACGCTGTCAACGTTCAGTTCCAATAAGAATTTCAGCTTCAACTTCAACCAGAATTTCACAAGAAAACTAGGTCTCATATTCGCATTCAATATCAACAATTACTAGCAATTTATTTCATATCGTGCATTCAGACAGCTCCAGTGAACCGTGACCACTTTCCAGCAGCAATGCAACCCTGGGCCTTGGGCCGACGTGCTTCCCGGATGTATGGCGATTGCATTTGCATCTTATTACTTTTGTGCATTTTCTGGACATTTTTATTCTTTAATTTTGGACGGAATCCGGTCAGTTATTTAAGTTAAAATTGCAAGTGTTGTAAAAATCGTTAATCTTTAGTTGTAAGCGGATTTTATAGCTGTTTGAAGGTAGCAGATGTAATGACACAAGAGACAAATGATCCCATCAAACAACTTAAGTTTATTGCCACTCTTTTTCATTAATAGAGTAGATAAATAAAGTAGTTTTGGCCTTTATACATAAATTATAGAAAAAAAAATAGTCATAAATCAAACATAATTTGTTTGAATGGTAAAAAATATTGTATTCAGACTAAAAACCAATTAAACTGTCTTATTTATTCTAACTTTAATAACATATATGTTAAAATACTTTCTATCATAAATCGAACTCATAAATTTATGGCACTACTTTAAATATGTTATTATGTCGTCACCATTCCTGCAACACCTCACAATGAATGTAGAGGTATTATATCTTCATACGTGACCAGTCCATCAAAATGTCTAAAATATAAACTCCAGTCACATTCAAGCCTACACAGTACACAGCTGGTATGCCAATTTGTGGTCATTCATAACGTTGCATCATCAAACTGTCCAAGGCATGACAAATTCTTTCGTACGAGTATAGCAGTAATATAAATAACACCAGCAGTATGACCATCGGAATACAAAATCCGTAGTGAAAGTTAATGTAAACAGAAGTGAGAATTTTTGTGCTCTGAATTAAAGAGCCAAAACAATGCAGTAAAGTTGCACAACAAGGATAAACTAAATGAGCCACTTTTTTAAGCCCATTTGTAGATCATACAAGTTAATTCAACGCTTTAAAATAACGCTTCAGAATTCAACCTTGATCTTTATAATTCATTGATGGGCTTAAGTTTGACCGCCGTCTCGCCTGATGGTAAGCAAAGATACGGTCTACGATAGCCTAGTAGAAACCGATTCACTCACGACTTGGCTTATATGTATCTATTGGGGAACATCCACTCAGGCAGAGCATACCGCATTCGGGTGTTTCGCACAATAAAAGTGGAATCAAAGCATTTCGTGTGATGTTTTGGTATGTTGAGGATGTCGTTTTTTCTGCCTTTGGTTGTCCGGTAGTTGTTAAAATTTTAACAAACTCCGGGGCTCCTAGCTAATCTTCAAACGAAGAATAAAAAAAATAATTTAATGTTTTCTGGGTAAGCGTGCTCCACTTTGTTGTATATTCTCTGAGTGTGTACTTCGTGTACACTTCAGTAAGACAAGAACGTGATCCCAATCTATATTTAGACAAGCTGCATTCTTCAAATGCTATCCAATCAAAGTAGTACTGCAACTAATGTTAGTAGGTAGTTGATGTACAACGGGTGGTAATGGCCTGAATGCCTGCTAAGAGACTTATTTAGGCTTATCATCGTTATACTGGGTTATAAGGAAAGGGTATGCTAAGCCGAAAAGGGTTCATAGTACTCATCATTATGAACAACTTTTACTATTTGACTAATCCTGAAATCGCGAAAAAATATCAGCTGTTCCATTCCAAAAATTTTTACATCAATGTATTTTCACTAATTTTCTTGAGTGTCATTGAGATTTTTTTCTATGGAACAGCTGATTTTTTTTCGCGATTTCAGGGTTGGTCTCATAGTTGAAGTTGTTTTATAGTGATAGGCCCTTTTAGGCTTAGCATACCCTTTCCTTAGAACCCTATATTAGTTCTGTTTGACATAGAATGTTGAACATTTAGGTCATATCCTTACACAAATTTGTTCCACCATAACTTATACTCGTACGTATATTTGTTTTGTTATCCATTAGTTTCAACTATAACATTAGAGATTTTTATTTGAAAATGTAATCTTTAGACATGATCTTAAGACACTACTAAAATCATCTAATCACTGACATCACTCAAATTGTCATCTTATTACATTACACATTAAAATATGTTATCGATCGTTATTATCGAGTTAGTACTAAGTTGTTCAAGAAGTTGCATGAGAGATAATTTATCACCACATCGTAAGTTGTTTGCGTACGATGTGCCAATCTCGGCACTTGACTTGATGTATGTACTATCATTGTATCTTGCATGCTTATACTTGCTTATCATTCAGTCTCCTCAAGTTCTCTTAGTTCTTCTAGTTCTTCTTCTATTTTATTGACAGAATGGATTTTCCTTATTTTCATTCACCGAAGTCGGCTTACATACTAGATCGATGTTTTCATTAGAGCTTTGACTTTTGGGACAACATGATATTTACCTTTTTTTGGTCTGTTATTGTTCTTTTTGATCTTCACTTGTTTGTTGTTCCTTCTATGGATACCTTTTATCTGTCGCTTTTAAGTAACCAACTTAAAGACTTTCTTAAAGACTCTACATAACTTTCTTCTTTCTCGACTCTTTTCTCTCTTTTTCTTTTCTTTTCTTTTATTTTATCGTTTTTATTCCTTGTACTTTTTTGTTTAATTTCCTTCGGATCTAAATCTTTTTCCCCATACGTCCCTTCGCTGGTTCTTGAGCGCTTGCCCATGTAGGTCAACCTGTGCGACGCTAGTGCTAGTGACACCCTACTAATATTATAAATGCCAAAGTAAGTGTATCTGTCTGTGTGTGCAAATATTTGTTACCATGTAACCCCCCAACCGATGTTGATGAAATTTGGAATGTGTCGAATAAAAGTCACGATAGTATGTATTGTTACAAACTCCAATGACATTGGTATTGAAAACGCGAGATCGTATCTTACATCACGCTGAATGAAAGCATTGTTTCTCAATAAGCCTGATATCAATACTGTTATTTATTCTGCGTCATCACCTTGTCATGCAGGAATGCTATTGAACTGTTTGACGACTTTATTTCATTGCTCATTGAAATTAATATGGATTGCTCAATTGTGAGACTAAGTAGAGCTTTATTTTTTTTTGTACAGGGTGTTTTCTTAGACGAAAGACTTATTTCAGAATTGTATTATATTTAGTAGATAGGTACACGATTTTAAACTTTTTTTACATAAATGCGAAAAAAATTATCTCACCTACTGTGAGATTTTAAAGTATTAAAAACTAGGAATTCCCTATTTTAACAACTTACTTGTTATGTTAACACAGTCAGTTTTTTGATGGGTAACCCCGAACAGCATTTACAACTGAGAGCCTAATCGAAGCCTAGCTTAATCGAATGACGCCTAAAATAGTAAGCTTAGGTTGTTTGCCCTTTCAAAATAACCACCAAGTCATGTCAAAAGCCTTCAGTGTAAAATTGACACCAGAGCCACTTGGCCTATTTGAATTTCCTTCGTATTTTAATCATTATTCATTCATTTAAACGTTCTAAATGCAATAACTAAGGTACGAAAACCCGAATCTAAAAAATGAATATTCACTAGACCAAACATAAAAACCTACACAAATCCATTAACTTCCTGGTGCATTTGACACAGTAGTACACATTTTGAAACAGGAACCTTGAAACCTTCACATTTTGTTGCAAAAACTCTAATTCGATATCTTTATGCAAATTAAGCTATAAATAACATAAATTGCGATATTTATACGTTTTAAAGGTAATTTGTTATGGAATTTAAATTTATTTTACACCTAACTTGCAACTGTGAAAGAAATAAAAAGGAAGCACGTACAAGAAACAGATGTGCAAATACAATAATACATTTAAAAATAAAATATTAATAAAGTATTAGCACTATTAAAAAAAAAAAAGGAAACCGTGCACAAAAAAGCGATCTTATCGCTAAGAGCAGTCTCTTCAAGACGTGGTAGAACAATATTTTCATGCTCACTCTAAAATTGAAAATCTGTATCATAAAAACAAACTCTATTGCGAACCCACGCCATGCGGTGCATGAATTGAGATGCCATTGCTTTAAATTTTAACCGCTCCTTTATTCAGTACAATAGGGATTATCTATTAAGAGTTCAACGGTTACGTTAAATACTGTCAAATATATCTTTAGCATCACCGCCACCAATAGGCAGGTCGTCGCCTAGCAACAGGCAAGTTGGTGGTTAGGCACAAACTTATTTGCGTTAAAAATAACTTCAATATCAAAGCAATATCAATAAAGTAAGTCTTTCTGCATCGCGTCGATCCACTTTCACAACAAGGCTGGAATCAAAGCCAATACTTTCTCTGCTTTGTGAGTGATTGTCACCGTATCAAAAGAGATTCAGCTTCTTATGCAACTGACATTTATTGTGGTTACTTATTTAAATGTTGCTGATAACGATCGTGGGATTTTTATAAAAAAGTTAATAAGAAAGTAGGAACAACATATATACACGTACATTCGTACATAATATGTCACTTAATTGACATAGAAGAAGAAAGTCAAGGAACATTTACCTAAAATTGGGTAAACAGTGGTTCTTCAAAGTATGAAATGAAACCTAAAATTACAACAAAATCATATAAACTATTAGTAGTTTGCAGTATCGACTTCGCGACCTCTATATCATTACAGCCTCTCGACTGATTTTGACGGTTGTCTAATGTTTTCCCGAAGAATATAAGCAATAATTCTCAAATGCCCGAATTTTACTTGCCCTAATTTCATTTGCCCGAATTGTTTGTTTGCCAGAAAAGTTATGTGACATACTCTTGTTTGCCCGTACATTAGATTTCATAATGATACGAGTGCCATACGTATTATTATCCATTTTATTAATTGCAATAATATTATTTAACAGAATATTTCAACGCTATACTAAATTAATTTCAAAGAGGGGTTCCCAACGAGTAACACTGTGACTCGTTGGGAATCTTTTTTTTTATCATTCCCAACGAGTAACACCACCCTACTATTACTCGATCCATGTCGCTTCCGTAGAAATTAACCTAACGCATTTGTCCTAAAAAGCGATTGGCTTTCTAGCACTTCGCCGGCCGCTGCCGCGGCACGCTCGCTACGCTCGCTCGGCTCGTGCGTTGTTTTTCATGTTCTAACATAACCTAACCTATTGATCGTTTTTATTTCTAATACCTACTTATCACTATGATTGATCCAAGTCGCTTCCGTAGAAAATTAACCTAACGCCTTTGTCCTAAAAAGCGATTGGCTTTCTAGCACTTCGCCGGCCGCTGCCGCGGCACGCTCGCTACGCTCGCTCGGCTCGTGCATTGTTTTTCATGTTCTAACCTAACCTAACCTATTGATCGTTTAGTTTAAACCGGTTTTATGGTTTTTTTCTAGAAGTAATTTCGATGGCAAATGATGTTATGGCATATGATAATTACGCCTTACAATGATGATAACAAATGATGTCATTGAAATTGACTCTATGGAAAACAAAGTTTCTAGCACGTGACTAATATAGTAAACAATGAGTATAACATATAAAATTATGAGAAACAATATTATGTCTGTTGACCAGTATAGCAGATAAAATTATGGCAAATGAAATTCTAGCAAATGGGTGTATACCGATTTTGACTCATTTTCGAATAAACTACTTACCTGTATTTCATGATAGAGAGAAAGATAAACTCTTTAGTTTACACTAGAAATTACAGACAAAAAGGATCATTAAAAGTTAAAACTAAGCAACAACTGGCGGCCTTACTCAAGTTGCCATCGAAGAAATGTACAAACATACAAATGCCTTTTTATTCCATTAGACTTTGGGCCCTCTATTTCGCTCGGTTAACTACAAGTATTTGATAAAAAATTACAAACTACGAGCATATCTACACAAACATAGCTACTTCCTATATCACACACCTACTGAGCATGAGAGCATATCACCTGATCTGGTAGAATGCGGCACCTCCAATGTCAGGGCAGCGAGCGCAAGAGCAGCGCGGCGCGGCGGAGTGCGCGGGCGCGGCCGTTGCGTAACAACTCGCTTACCGACTACCGACTACCGAGGTGGCTTGCTAATCATAGGCCGGGAGATGATAACCAAAACTTCAGAACCATTTGTACCCGTCTGGCGACTCTTCAGGATAATGACGGAAAGGAAAATGATGGTCATAGCGGCCATTTGGAACCGTTGGAAAAGTATGGCATTGTGATTTTTGTGAATCTCGACGATGATTAATTTAGCTTTGCAAAAATTAGTAATGCCATACTTCTCCAGTGTGGCTTTCAGTCTCCATACCGACAAGAACACGTTAATTTAAATAACAATTGAACCATTTATATCCGGCTAATTTTTGTAAAATAAATACCGGGTAGGTACAATTGGTTTCGAAATTTCTGTCATCATCTCCCGGCGTATAATGTTTATTGCAATAAATACGGTATTATAATTAAGTTTATGATAACATTCTAAGTGACAATTTAAGGCTAAGAAACATGTTACGTATTTTAAGTATTGTAAATGGGAGGGAGTAGCGATAGTTCGACGTACTTTTAACTTTAACTTTGTAATTAACCTACATTAGTATAATGTGAAAGCTAAAGTTCCTAGTTGTAGGTCAGCCTTTTGTGATTTACCAAATATGTTTTTAATATTTTCAATAAACGCGTGGATCATCTAATAGATGCAACAAATCTAACAATAAGAACAGTCTAACAATGAAATATTCTAATTTTTATTCGTAATGATATATTGATTCGTATGATGAGATGGCGAGGTGTTGTAAGAGTCATCTTCATGTCGTGAAAGGTTTTCGCTACATTTTTCAGTTGAGTTTTTAGTAATTATACTTGTGTCACCTCGTCCAAATATATACTTATAATGCATACATAACCATCGATATACTTATAACACACACATATTAATTGCTATTGAGCAGTACATGCGTTTCCACACGCGCCGCCGACCTTGCCTCGAACTTGCCCGTGTCACACCTCCAAAAACAATGCCAAGGAAAATTAATACTTAACGTAAGCAATTAGAGTATAACGTCGTTCAAGGTTTTTGAAAAGGGAAATGTTGCGTAACTCAAGCCATAGTATAATCTGATTTATTAGTTGAGAAAAAATAGAAGCCAGTTACGAGCAGGAAGTTTAAATTCCTTGATGTATTTTTTGCACCACATGCAAAATTAATATTTCATTGACTTCACATTTTCACATTGAACTTTATACGTACTTTGAGTAGGTACGAATTATAGGAACTTAAAAATTTATTGAGCATTTATAAAAATGCAAGTCAGTATAAGTTTTTTGTATTATTTCCATTCTAAACACACAAAATGATAAAAGATTGGCACATTGGACTGCCCTTTTAAAATCGTCATCATCTTTATCCAAAAAATTTTTAGATTATTGTTTAAAAAATTAACCTTGTTGTAGCAAAGAAAAGACTTCAACGCGCGCCTGTCATTTTTAACATGACATCCATTGGAATTGAATAAATTAACAATTTATTACGTACACTAATGGAATTTAAATTATCATGAACATTTTATTTATTTTCATGGTATATTATGCTCCATTACTTTTATAAACATCTATGTGAATGTGCTGCATGCTACCCGCAATCTTCCAGTCGATCTTATTATGTATAATGATTTCAATTACTTTTTCAGTATTGTTTAATTTTTTTCATTTATTAAACACACTACATCTGCAATAAGCATGCTACTTCCGTGTTATTTTTTTTTAAGAGAGGTTCCTTATATTTTTCTGTATAATTTTGTTTCCGGGATAAAAAACAGCATAAAATCCGAGATATAACATAAGCTAGTTCCTCCAAATTATATTATGTTGTGCCATTTCAGGACGAATAAGTAACAGAAATCTATGCCTACAAATATTTCTTCCATTAATTATTTAATTCCATTTTACTTAAATATAATACTCTAAACAGCTATTTCTTTAATTCCAGGCACCAACAACAGGTGACACGAAATCCGCCCAAGAGACACGCGAGGGCGGAACTGTTCGAGGGTACTATAGCTACGTGGACCCTGACGGCAAGCTGAGGACGGTGCACTACACGGCTGATGACAAGCAGGGCTTCCAGGCCACCGTCGACAGGGAGTAGGGTAGTTACAGGGTAGTTGGTCAAACTATCAAGACCAAGTGAACACTGAAATATGAGGACAGTGAAAATATAGTGGAACTGAAAATAGGGCAAAGCAGTGAAAATAGGGCAAAGCAGTGAAAATAGGGCAAAGCAGTAAAAAAGGCAAAGCAGTAAAAATACGGCAAAGTAGTAAAACGCTATAAATGTTTTAAAGAATAAAATAGAAAGTAATTTATTATTCAAAAAGTCACAGTTTCACATTTATTTTAAAAACTGTTACTGCTGCTGCTATTTGGACTTGTCAAACAGTAACAGTGGGTATTATTATTGGTCTCACTCAGATAACGACGCTAGTTAAAAAAAATAGAATAAAACAAGTCAGCTGTATAGGGATTTTCTCATTTATTTTGTGACATCAAAATTTTTCGCCCTTTTTTCACAAAGTATTTTAGTTTGTTATTTTTCTTTTTCTTTGACATTGATCTATTTCTTAATTTCTTCTTCTTACTCTAGTCTACGTGTAGTCTGCATTTGTGCCAAACTTATAAACTCGCAAGGGAGCAAAACATCTTGTTATTTGTTAAGAGTTAGAGCGATCAGTTATACTAAAATAGTGTTTCAATCTTTGTTTTACAATCAAAAACTTTGTCTTAGTTTTTCTCAAATAAGTAGCAAAATCTTGGCTTATTTCTTTTGTAAATATATTTCCCTAAATAGTTGTTAATTTTATACGAATTATTTAATTAAATTACGATTGAAAATTGTGTTGTTTACTATTTATTTACTCGTCTTTTATTTTAAGAAACCCTATTATTTTTAAACAAATTATCTAAAGAGTCACAGTGATATTGTAAATTAGAGTTGTTATTTCTTCATGCCAACACGGCTTAACAAAATATGTGTGAAATTTGTTATCACACTTATATTATAAATGCAGACGAAGTGAGAGGGTGGGTATGTATGAGGGTGAGTGTGTAGGTATGTTTGTTACTTCTCATCGACACGACTAAACTTCAGATGAAATTTCGTAGCGAGGCTTACCTTATAAATCTACCTAGACATCTAGAAAGGGCTATATTATAGAGTTTTTCTTTTATATATAAACATTCATTAGAATATTTACAAAGTGTAGTTTATTTTTTATGGTAATTTCAAAAGTGCAAAAACTTTTGGCCCACCCTGTAGTAAGGCCACAAAAGCCATGTTTGATGGTGTCATCGAAGCTCAATGTAGCTGTTCTGTATGATGTAGCTATGTCCGAAACCTGCTAGTAAGAAATCATGATCATCATCGTGATAGATGGGCTAACCATACGATCATTTCCTTCGTACGACAACATTATTGTAACGCCTGCCAACATCACTACCAGAGGTAAGCGTGAAATTGAGTAGGAGCTAAATTAATATAGAACAAGGTAGCACCTGATTGTAACATCGAAGCAACGTGCACTGGCCCACCTGTAGAATAACACTATTACTAGTTGATAGTTCTCCTGAACTAAGTATCATATTTTTATTATTTTCTAATGCTTCTGGCCCAGCAGCCAATAACCCAAAGTGGATCTTGACAAACACTCCAGAACGACAGCACTGATATTTAGTTTTGATCATAAAAATTATGAGTATGTATGTCGGACGAGATTATTTTGCGAGTGACGTGATTTTTTTACCTAAAATTAATGCAACAGACATGCAACGACATATTGTTCGTAAAAATTCGTGGGGATGATGTAATAAAAACATCATTCTAGTTAGTTTTTAAATTCAATATCGAGAATTCCTGCTTAAGAGTTAAAAAAATATAAACAACATAGTTAAGTTATTGGCCGAATATTTTGGTCCCTGTTTACAATTTAACGTGCATTCTCGATCCACCGTAGCGTTCAATTATTGTCAATGTCACCAGCCATCACCCATCCTAAAACTGACCTTAGCGCCCGTTGCTTAACATCGATGATTGATCACGAACACCTAGCCAAGCTTCGCTACAAACACTGCAGAAGTTAAATAATCAACCAACTATGGTTTTCTTAGCTTAAACCTCACTATTTTAAAAGCTTTTATATGTGAGTAAGTAGGTATGCTTGTTCAAGTGAAATCTTACAATTCAATTTTGAACCACTTCCCGATGTTCGATTGAAACCTGGTATACGATGATGGTGTGACTCCGAGGACAATGCAACAAAAGCTTGTTTTTAAAAATATTTTTAAAATGAAACTATACCTATAACATTACGATGAAGGCTAACGTGGTTTTGAAACATTTTGTTATAAAAACACGGGAATACTCACGTTTGTAATTTGAAAGGTTTTTTCTACCAAACCTGGCTGTCACAATCGGACATAAGCACTCGTAAGCCGACACCCTGCTACCGCCGCCCGCCGGCCCATTGTCCAGCTAATATTGTTACTGGGATTAGCCATTGATACCCTTTTTTGTGGACATTACGGATTTGATGTCAATGATTTGTATCGAACGCTTGGGTTGTAAACGTTTTGTAAGATAAATACGAGATGAATCAGAATGATATAAACAAGTCTTTTAGACAATTCACATGATCTTATTTGAATAAAATAGCCGATAGAATCAACGTAAAGCCTGCTTGAATTTTCACAGCAACACATACAGTTATCGATGCTAGTTTACTATACACGTACAGAATTAATACTCTACTTTTTTGAAGTCTGTAACAACATTTGTAAACCTTGTAACCTTGTACCTACCTTATAAAATATAGATATGTGAAGTGTCAAACACTGTGTCGCTCCCGACTTACCTAATTGTAAAAACTTTATTATGTGTTTAAAGCGCAATTAATTTTTACATTCGAAAATATCTACACTATAATTACTTAGGTATGTATGTAGAAATAATTATGTTTGTATGGCCAACTAGTAAAGCCGCTCCGCTCGGCGCAGCCAGTAAATTATGACTCCGTCAATATTTTCGTTTTATCTTCATCAAAGGTTCGAGGCGGATTACCTGGCTCCACACTCAGAGGATGCGAATGTTTTGTATGTTTTTTTCATTGCGCACCATTCCGATTCATTGAACGATTGACAGGATTTGGACAGAGATTGTCAACTTTAGATATAGCAGTAACATTCCCACTAATATTATAAATGTCAAACTCTGTATGTTTGGAAGTTTATTACTCAATCACGCAAAAACGTCAGAACGAATTTTGATGTAGGTAATAAGATAGCTTCTATCCTAGGTTTTTTTTTTCATGATAATGGGAGACGAGACGAGCAAATTGCTCGCCTGATGTTAAATGTCACGTTTTCCCATAAACAGGGTTGTGCCACACAGAATTTTGATTTCTTAGAATTCCAGACCCTGTGCGGCACAGCACTGCGCTCGTTACCCTGAGATATAAGATGTTTAATCTCCTATTTGCCCTGTAATTTCTCTGGAAACAATGCCCTTCCAACCGAAAGACAGGGATATTTGCATATTACTGCTTGGCGGTGGAATAACTGGCAATGGTGTGGTACTTACCCGGCGGGCTCTGCAACAGAGCCCTACCACTACCACCTACGTTTTATCCCAATGCAGATGAAACCACAGGACATAATTAGTCAATAATACAAAACGGTAGCTGATATCTAAATGCTATAAGAGCGGTGTTAACTCTCATTATACTTCGCACTTTGTCCTCGAAATTAGTATTAGTAGATATTATATACACATGTAGTTTCGCTAGGTGACACCACTCTTTGCACTAATTGTTGAGAGAATGTAGGTAGAATTAAACAAGTTAAAATATCCGAGGGTAGATATAACCCACCTCGCCATTTTGTCGTTCTTATTCTCCATTCGCAATTTAGTGCTCAACCACTCCGGACACTTTCAATTCAACAAAAGTATAATACTTAGTGTTCTTTTTGTTATTCAAAAAATACCTAAAAGAAAACGCTCGAAAGCTGTCAAAGAAAACCGCGGAATTTTAATGCGTAAAATTAAAAAATTAAAGTGAAAAATAAGTCGTATAAAAGTGACGTTTCTAGTAGTGATTCCGAGGACTCATTGGAGCAACGGATAATAGTACGAAGTACAGTAGGTACATCGACAAGGTATGTAGTGGTATTACTATGTATTCATTACCTTAATAATTATAAAGCAAAGTTCATAAGAATGCAACCGAGATCGCCAGCGGTGCTATTTCGCCGCATTCGATATTGTTATCAGTTGGAACTGATAACCTCTGGCACGGGGCAGCCTTAAAGCCCATTAATCTGTCAATGCAACCGAACTAACCATCAGGGTTTTTTCACCGCATACGACATTTTATCAGTTGAGACTGATAACCTTTTTCTCTTAGCTGGCACCGGGCAGCCTTAAAGCCCATTAATCTGTCAATGCAACCGAACTAACCATCAGGGTTCTTTCACCGCATACGACATCTGTCAATGCAACCGAACTAACCATCAGGGTTTTTTCACCGCATACGACATTTTATCAGCCGGGACTGATAACCTTTTTTCTTTTAGCTGGCACTAGGGCAGCCTTAAAGTTCAATTATTATCTCAATGAATGCAACCGAACTAACCATTGGGGTTCTTTCACCGCATTCGACATTTTATCAGTTGGAACTGATAACCTTTTTGCTGACACTAGACAGCCATAAAGTCCACTAATCTGTCAATGAATGTAACCGAACTAACCACCGCGTTCAAAATTTGATCAGTTACTCGAAACTGAAAACACAATAACTTTTAATCATTTACTTTGAGCAAAATTTTAAGACCTTTGGACTTGTTGTTATTATATAAACTAAACGTATATTATATAAGGTTAAAAACCTATACTTACAAGTCAATATCGACTCATTCCTGAGTCACCCCAACCAAACCTGGGCCCAGACGACTGAATCCCAGAGCCTCCAAATCACGTGACTGTATAGGACGTTGATAATTTCGGCGCAGATCTCGTCGACACTTATGGAGGTAAAGCGGCGACGGTCCCTATAGTTACCAGTAACTTAGTATAGTTAGTATTTGCGATCTCAGGACCGCAAATAATATCGCGGACATAATTGTCGACGATCCAACTTCATCGACAACAGAACCTTTAAAATTAGATGAAGAGGTACTGGAGGTTTTGGGCAAACACCCGATAATCACAATGAAAATTGCAAACGACACCCGTTCAGAGTTGCAACCGCCTCAAATATATCGCGCCTGAAGGTTACAATATACAAATATTTTGACTAAGTACTCAATGCCTGCATGCTATGCCAGCAATTATGCTTGCACATCAATGCTCCACAGCTTAACCCTGAAACAAAAGCTGCCCTTCCGGAACGGCACTGAAACCGGACAAAGAAATCGAAGCCGAACAAAAACAAATGGCACGTGTTATATCATGCCTTGCTGAAGTTATTACTATTACTTGCTATATGGCGACTTAGCAACTTGCAACACAAAAAATAAAATAAAATAAAAATATACATTTTTGTTATAAGTAATTAAGAAACATTTAATAAATAAATAAAAAATTTACCGGTCAAACCTACACATACGAGCACATAAACCGCTCGGTCTGTAAAGCGCAATCAGTCGCGCGCTTTTTTGCGCTGATTTAAAAAAAAAAAAAAAAAAATAAAGAATACAGCATTTTTCTTCTTGTAATTTTTATTTTTTTTCTAAAATTTATCAAAAATTTATAAAAACAGGTAATGTTGCATATTTTACTTATGTTGATGCATATTTTACCAATTTCACGAATGTTTCACCAATTTATTATACATAATTATTATAAACTTTTTATGTTGCATATAATCCGGTTCTTATAAATTACAAATGACCCTAATACTATCCTCTCTTGGATAGCTGGAAGTTTTCCTCATCGGTCGTTCAGGAATCTGTTCCTAAACCACGCATATATACAAATTCTGATAAACAATCGAAATAATTGTATTTAAATTAAAATAATAATAATATAATTAATAAGTTTACAAAAACTGAACATTTTAAACTTGGATGGGGACTTACGCACTGCAGTAAAATTATTTTCTCAGAAATGCTATATGGCACCTTTGATCTCAAAGATGCATATTTTCTTTTAAGATATCACAATGGCTTTATAAAAACCTTCGGTTAATTTTCAACGACAAATACGACTATTCCAATGTAACATTGTGCCGTTCGGCATAAGTACTGCAAACTGCACCGTTTGCTTTTACAAACATTATGAATCTGTATTTAGTCGATTGGCTACTAATAAGTCAGTGCCCTGAAATGCTACTGATAAATATTGAAATGACGAGAAAAACATTTACTTCTCTGAGTCTTACGAGGAGAAAAGTGTGTTGACACCTTCAATTACATGCTAATTTTTAGGCATGATCATAGACTCTTATCAGATGTCGCTAAGTCTAACCTTGGACAAAAAGTTACACATTAAAACTGAAATAGATAATTTTACTAAAAAGAGACGCTGTTGATTTAGGAAATTCACACAAATCAAAGGTTTATTAGTGTCGGCTTGTCCAGCCATTGAGTATGGGTATGGGCTTTATACTAAGGAAATAAAACGCTGCAAATATCTTAACTTATGATGTTGTGATAAGTTTATGAATGTACCCGACACTCTGTTGCCCGATATTATGTGGTGGATTAGTGCCATAGGCCAATCAACACACCATATCAGAAACGACGTGCTGTGCACGTTACAGAAATTTATTCTGACGCCTCAACTACGGGGTGGGGGCGAACTGTAAAGGTCAAACTGCAAGTGCTCAATGGTCAAGTAGTAAACAAGAAAGGCATTGAAATTACCTCGAGCTGCTTTCATAGCTCTTAATTTTTTTCCAAGGATTTATACGGCTGTCTGATACTTTTGCGCATCGACAACACCACCGCAATTCTGCGATAGCTTACATTAACCGCATGGATGGAATTCTATTTCCAATCTTACTAAAACAGCAAAAGAAATTTGGCCTCACGGCTACAAAGATTTTTATCTTCACGTCCTATAGTAGATCATGTATCAATGTTCTCGCTGATTTTGAATCACGTAAAACACACCCAGATATCAAATAGGAGTTAGCTGATTGGGCTTCCCAATACTTAGCAGCATCTTTTGAGCTGCCTGAAATAGATTTGAAAGTCGAATCATCAATAAATGTAATAGATACATATCGTCACACAAAGATCTTGACGCAGTCGCTTTTAATTCATTTGCAGTCATGGTCAGACATCTTATTTTTATTTACACCTTCCCTTTATTTTCAATAGTCTTATGAAGGCTGCGAAAAAACATTTCAAACAACGCATGTGGCATTGTGATTGTAGCAATGTTTCATTGTACCAATGTTCCTACACAAGCATGGTTCTCTTTGTTCAAATCCCTACTTGTGTCTGATATCGCTACGTTTACACCTAACGATAATATTTTGATATCGCATTACAAATCGCAGATATATTCCAATCTGCAGGCTGCAGGAGTGTTATCAGGCTTTATCAAGTCGAAGCCTACAAGTTGCCTCACTGACTAAAAGCTCCAATAAACAACATGACGGATTTCTCTGGAAGTGGTGGTCGTATTGCTTAAACAATTACAATGTTGTTCTATAAGGCCTCAATCCCTAGCGTACCTAATTGTCTTTCTATCGAAAATGTTTAGCGACGGTAAACCTCCTTTACCTAAATACAATGCTACCTGGGGCACCAACAGTGTTTTAGGTCACTTATGCATAATTGACAATTGTCAATTGGTAATGAAAAGCTTGATATAAATAAACATTCCTGGTTTCAAGCAGTCAGTTTTCTTCTTACCTTTTTTCTACGAAAACCCAGCAAAAATACTACAGGCATACATAGACAAATGCGATATTTTATTCACTTAAATCAGTCGGCAAACTGCGACTGCCGCACGCTCGCTTGGTGTCAGTCTTGACACTATCCGCAACACTGCGGGATGGAGCCACAGCTCCACTACCTTCGTTCCGTTTTACAACAGGGTTGTTACCGATGCCTGTCACCTGTCCTTAGCTCGAGCAATTATTAATATAATAATAATACACCATCAGGCGAATAGATGCCTAGATACTGTTTAAGCTAAATATAACAATTAAGTTAAGTAATAAGGTAGTAACGTAAAATATGAATATTTTCACGTAAAATATACCTACAGTACCTATGGTTGTGCTTAATAAACATTAAGTTGATTTCACACGATTAACGTGTCATTGACAATACTTCTTTACATTACTCTCAAAGTCTACATGTGTATATAATATCTACTAATACTAATTTCGAGGACAAAGTGCGAAGTATAATTAGTGATTAAACGAACTTACCTTTGTGAAGTTCTATCATAATTATACGTAGCACTTTGTCCGAAGAAATTAGTATGTACTCCCGCCCCCCCAGGAGCAAACGCAACCCTTGAATATCATTAGAACTAAAGAAGCATGCCAATGACAAAGGTGTAATTAGGTGTGTAATATAAATATGTATATCTCTAAACTAAATGAAGAATAAGAACGACAAAATGGCGAGGTGGGTTATATCTACCCTCGGATATTTTAACTTGTTTAATTCTACCTACATTCTCTCAACAATTAGTGCAAAGAGTGGTGTCACCTAGCGAAACTACATGTGTATATAATATCTACTAATACTAATTTCTTCGGACAAAGTGCTATGTATAATTATGATAGAACTTCACAAAGGTAAGTTCGTTTAATCACTAATTATTAGCTAAAACAATTAAAGTCAGGGGCAGGGTTGTTTTCCACTAGTGTGTCAAAATACACCCTACATACACTCAGTAGTAGAAATATAACATACTTGTTAAATGAACTTGTTCACACAAATCCAATGTCGTGTCAACGCCGCCACCGGCACTGATAAAGCTTCTGTCATTGAGCGTCGGCGTATGATACTTACATTAGTCATGTTAGTAACGATTTATCGACTTGCAACAAGTAAATTATCCTCCTGTTGTACTTCTAAATATTATAAAAGTAAAAAATTAACTCCATCTCGTAAAAAAAATTACACAGATTTGGATGAAATTAGCTTTGGACGTAGCTTATAATCTAAATTAATATATACGCGTATATGTAAGACTACTGTACAAAATTAACAAACTACCTAGGTATACTAAAACCTTAAAAAACAAGTTAGTGTATGAAACCGTGAAGCATAGCTTTTTTTTATTAGAGTACCTATCTTTAAACAATAATTGCTTTATAACTTAGTTGGGTTTGTCTAAGCAATGACAAGTTTAACAAGTTTGCAATAACAATGCTAGCTAGTATAAAACAATTGCGCCTAAAGTTTGTGCTCCTCTGGCGCAGCCGTTGAAGCGCGCGACAGGTCGAGGTGTTGTGACAGCTCACCATGACGCCGGCTTTGTCTCGTGCACTCGTACGTGCTGTCTGTCTGTTTATCTGTCACGAGAAACGGCGCGGGATTCCAGCTCCTCGGGGACTAGTGAGAATTCGAGAGATATCTTTCTTTGACTTACAAGTTTTGTGGTTATGAAAAATACGTTTCACTTGAGGTGTCACTTGTAAAACTTTTACCATCGTTATAAATAGACATTATATGCCTTTGTTTAGCGTAAGTAACCTATAGTTATATTTCTACCATATTTTAGCTGGTTTATGGCACTGTTTCTAGACGAAGGTAAATTTACGCTAACATCCCAATCTTCTACAATCAAAGAATCGACGTCAAGAAAACGTCAATCGCTCAACACTTATTACGACTCTAATATTAATATCATATAAGTTAAGGTCTATAAGTGACATATGGTTCCGGGACTAAATCCTGCACCATACCGCAGCATATCCGCATATCGCAGCAGCTTATCGCAAACCTCGCTTCAAAATCAAAGTGCGTCAGACCTTGATTCCATCGCTTCCATATCACACCACCAGATCAAGCTACCAAGCTACACGTAAAAACTGATAACGACACAAACTGCACAGAAAATACCTACTTGATTAATTGCTAATAAATTATGATAAGTTTGACAGTCGTAATCGCGATAAGAGGATTACAATGGTTGAGACGGAGCCGATAGCGATGCAATGATTTCAGGTGTAATCATTCGTGTCATGGTTACGCAACCTTCAGAGGCTTTGTCGTGTATTTCAGGCCATGGACACATCGATAATTTTTTTTTTTTAAAGATGTGAATTAAGATAAGTACAATAATATTGGCCACTACAAAAAACAAAAGCACTAGTACTTGACTAAAGCTAAACTTAACAAAACACACCCGCTTTAACACCACGTATCTACGAGTCAGCTAGAGGGTAGAGGCGTTACGTGCAATTTCCTGTAGTGTCGCTCCAAGTGGAGCTAATCTGCATATTATCTACATCTGCTCGCCTTTGGACGCTGATTGCAAGGTCATGACTTGTAGTTGTAGTTCACGAAGCTAGATGCACCTTAAATGTTCGTGGCGAACGTTGCGGGGAACACTGAGAAAAATGTCCATCTAAGTTCCGCTGAAAGAACGATGAATTCACTTTAAGTACGGAGGATACTGATAACTCCAAAAAGTACGATGATTATCACTAGTTTATGACAGTTGCCACCGTAAAAACTGGTACGATTCATAGTACTTTTTGGCGATAGCAATATACTCCGTACTTTAAGTGAATTCATCATTTTTTAAACGGAATTTAGATGGCCATTTTTCTCAGGGAGCATGGACAAGATTGACATAGGACTAGGACGAGTATGCTTTTGACTTGCAGTGGGCGTTTGCAGACATCACGATGATGAACTGTCGATGACCAGATTGTTAACTTGTCATTTTAAGTTTCATACCGGCCGAGATCTGAGGGCCACTTAGCAAATTTATAAGGCGGAGTAATGAAGACCACGTTAAGGCTAACTAAGTGTATAAAATACCTATCCTCTACGTTTCATGTCAATGGGTTTAGATTTTTAATGGATTTGAAAATTTAGTATTTGAGGATAGTGTAACAAACGAGAGAAAAAGTGAAGAAAATATAATGTTTTATTAGTTTTATAATAGTTCTTCATCCGTGTTTTCAGGGTTTTTAAAACAGCAAAAATAAATAGCTTTCCTTTTCAGGAGCTTTACCGAAATAACTATACTAACATCTTTGTTTCATTTTCCGAAATCAAAAATAAATAGTCCATATGCGACCTTTTGATTAGGTTTGAGTTTGTCGATTTTTATCAATTTTCGTTCAGCCTTGTAATTGTAATTGTGGATAAAACGGTAAGCAAGAGATAGAGACTGACTTCCTTTGCCTTTGATAATAAAATGTCATCTACAAATGATCGGTCGATGCTCTAAGGTCCGGGACCCGCTACCTGCTTCCCGTGGAATTCGTCCATCCCTCGGGAAATGAGAAATGTATTAAGCATCAGATAAGGTCAACAGTTTTTCTTTGAAGGTTTATAATCTTACTGAATTCCTCTAAAAATAGCTGCGCCCCGCGGTTTTGCCCGCGTTTTCCGGGATAAAAAGTAGCCTATGAGTTAATCCAGCCCATGAACAACCTACATTCCTCATGTAAATCCGTTCAGCCGTTTTTGCGTTAAAGAGTAACAAACATACATACATACATACATTCTTACAAACTTTCGCGTTTATAATATTTATTAGGACATTTTTTCATGGTTAAGCTTATTGGGTCCCACTGCTAAAGAACTTAACTCAATTTCTTCGACGTCCCTATATTTCACTAAGTTAGGCAAATTAGGCTGAAAGGTGCAAAGATCGTTTCGTCACTCGTCAGCTTGTTCAGAGCCGACCGGTGATCCTATCGGCTAACTTCTAGCTCTGGTTCTTCTAGCTTTCCTCAAGCTCCAATAGACGACCCTCGAGTAACTGACGTCACTCTGGCTTTTGATTTTCGAAAGGTGGCTGAACTAAATTGTGTGTAATGAGTTAATGACCATTAATGACTTAAAAGTTCGTATTGACTAATTCTGGCGTCAACATCAATGCAGGAACTACCATGTTCTGACGAATAAATATCTGAATCTGAATCAGGAGATTGTCGGCCGCCTAATTTTGTCTACAGCTGATTTTTTTGATTTATTTGAAAAATGCTTCGTAAACCAATATCAAACTACATCTGTCAGTATAAAAAACAATGATTATGATCCACACTAACGCGTGTCGCGGTCAGCCGCCGCATGTAGACTCGGATCAACGAAAACTGGATCACCGCAGGCGTCGGGTTACTGACGGCAACTAATAGGGGCAGCTGGAGTCGGCTGGAAAAGGCTGGGTTCTGTAGGAATTTTATAATAAAAATTTACATCGTCATTATTGCCGAATTTGGTCTGACGAAGGTTGTCTGATAGAAGTTGCTGTTAGCGACAAAACAAAGCTTCTTTACAATAAACGAAAGATAAATCTATTTTGTTCTCTTTGTTATGTCATAATGGTCTACTTAGGTACATAAAAATAAATACATAAATAGTATTGGTATGCACATTAATACTATTTCTAGACACCGTCTACACCGTCTTTTTAACACATACAGTAAAACCAAAAAGAGATGTTATACTAGTTTACTGATTTTAGACAGGTATATAGGACCAAAACATGTTAGCCAAAACATCGGTGTTTGCCAAATTTTTTTGTAAGGACAGAGGGGGAAAAACTTATCCGTTCAAAAAATTTCTACTTAATGACACATTCCTACATAACTATAATATTATACATTCTTATCAATTTATTGCTCGAGCTATAATTCAATTTCCAATAAATAAAACAATCTTGCTTATATTTTTAGTGTTTTTATTGAAAATGTGATTCAGTCGCTGTTTTTCGTTGAATTTATCTGCAGATAAGGGAAGACGGATTGGGAATTTCCCATCAAAGTTAATTAGTAAATGACGCGGTCATAAATACATGATAATTTATGTAACCAAGAGATTATTACTAGGTTGTTGAAATTATCCTTATTTTACGAGCTTTTATTAAACTTTTCTTCGGATCAAATATTGCAACTGAATTTCGAATCGCTTCCCGATATCCGATTAATCTGTGGTATACTCGTACCTGTATAACTCCCATGATAATACAATTAAAGCATGTTTTTAATTTACTTAAACCTACTATTCTGCTAGTGAGTGACTTTTCTGTGATACGTACCTACTCACTTACTTATTTGCCTTTCAATCAATTGAAATACATACCTAAAGTTATGAGAGGGACTGCGATACTATTAAAACAGATTTAATTTTTTTTTTTTTATTCCAAATGCAAAGCTTTTTGTCCGTGCTAAGCCAAGTAAGTTCTATACTAATAACAAACAAAATACGAGAACTTAGTCGTTAGTTACTTAATTTAGTTAGTCTCATCCGCAAGAGGAAATATCCTTTCTTAACAACCAGACTACATTAACTGATCATCAAGTCACTTAGATCATTGTTCGTTTCTTTCTTTTACCAGGAGTAAGGATCCCCAAAACTGCTCCATCCCTATCTCGTTGACAGCCCATTGGCCAGGAAGTGTCGTGCTCATGTTAAACCTGCGCTTGTATTCAATTCCACCACTCGACGAGACCACTCACAATATTATTCAGAAAAAATGTAGCTGGCGCCATGAATGGAATACCTACAAAACCTTTTTTACAGTACCTACCTTTGGAGCAAAAGCTTCATACGATCATTGTTAAGTACCTATAATTTTATCGTAAGAATAGTAAAAGAGTATAATTTAGAAAGACACAAATAACATTCTAAAGTGGGCATTTCCTCGATTTTACATATAGATACAACTGATTTTCTCCACAATAAAAAGTTCACCTAAGTTTTGTGACCGACACGCCGGAATGGTAATAGTCTTGGTAATATGTATTGAATAAAGTTGATATTTTACCCAACTGTAGAACATAATGACTCAATGATTCTATTTCAGTCAAACAAAAAAATCTGAACAAATGCAAAATAAAAAACACAACAAACGCGTACATACCTAATTATCAGATAACAATTGCATACCTACCGCCAGCTCGGCACCACTCGCATCAAGGTTCAATTCTCACCCAAAAACAAACAAAACATAAAAATGGCAGTGTCACCGAATAACAATATTTCAAAAAAGTTGAGGCAACCGACCTGTCAAAATTTATCCAGTCCACGTGAGCTAAAATGACCTTAAATTCTAATTTGATAAGGTTAAAATTCGGATGGTTCTCAAGTTAGCTGTCCAGTCAATTATTATGAAAAAACTGCCTTGTCTTTCTAATTACCAAGTGACGGGGACTGTCGACAAGACGCAGAGATAAACAAATAAGAAGATACTTTCCGGTCGAGGGACGAAAAAGGTAAAAAAGAACGACAAAGCGCAATGTCACGGCTATCGAGATTTGAGCTGGACACAGAATACTAGCAGTTAGTTAAAATCTACTCATATTTTAGGCGTAGAGTCTTAAAAGATGAGTGAGAATGAATGAAAGATTCAATCTTTTTGTTACAAAGCAAACCTTGGGGTTTTTTGTGGTTAGTACCGACTGTAATTCCGAAAGCCAGATCTATTTTGATAAATCTAAATTGACTATAATGCAAAAACAGCTAAATTTTTAGTAAGTTTAGATATGTGAATTAAAACGTTCGAAATTGCTTGTGTAAGAACTGTATATTCAGTAATAATAATGAATACCTACTTTTAGTATTTTACTCGTACAACATCGTTGTATAAAGGTTCATCTAGCATCGTTCTACTAGATTCTAAACTTAGCTCTCCGTAAAACCTGTTCCTGTTCTGTTTCTACTCAAAATAAATGGTAGTTTCTGTGGCAGTTTTGATGTTATCAGAAGTTATCATCTGTATAATTTTTTTGCTACTAACCATATCTTTGGTTTTTGCAATTGTTTGTTGCGTTATTTAGTTGATGCGTGTTTTGTTTTTTGTTTTTGAAGAGTCAATAATTTCATTATTATCCAGTGGATTTGTTTTGTTCAATTTTGTCAACTGCCGTATAGCAAAGGTGAGATCCACCGAAGCCGTGCTAAGGCTTGGTTCAAAAAAATAATTAAATAGAAACTATTAAGACCATACTATTATATATAGGCTTTAGTAGTAGTACATTGACACTTTTAGTCAATTTAGATCTATCAACTAAAGCCTTCAGAATTGTGTTGATTGTAGTGACGGGTTTGTCAACGAGCTGAGTAGGCTGGAGCCTAGGGCGGCAGTTTGTAGGGGCAGCAAACTCAGGGCCAAATATTGATTTGGGCGGGGATAGGGAAGGGGTGCTAGATTGTATCGAATTGTAAAGGTCGGTAGAGGCGCCAAAATTTTGAATGGCCTACTGGCGGAAAATTCGTTCGGGAGGCCAAACTTATCACTTCGTTTTGTCTATTAATTGGCTCTTTGTTTTTTTCTGAAATGAGGACAAGGACGAATAAGTACACTTGGCAGAAGATTAACCACATGTTCAGATGATTATAATGATAATTGGCTGACTAAGTCATTTGTTTCTAGATTTACCAATCGAATGCAAACTTGGCACCATGCTCAACGAGTGTGGAATTCTTTGCCTGAGTGCGTTCCCCGATGATTATGATATGGGTGTCTTAAAGTCGAGAGTGAATCGGTATCTTCTAGGCAAGCATGCTCCAGACCGCATCATTGTTTCCCAGCAGGCAAAATTGCGGTCAAACGCAAGCCTATCAATTAAAAAAAACTGTACTTTATCAGATAGCACCATACCACCTGATAATCAGATCAGCCTGTGATAAAACACCTGACATAATAATCGGATTTATAAATATTGATTTCAAACTGATTCTGAAAACTGATTCTCGGTGGTGTAGGTATACGGTATAGTCTAGCTGATAGCGATCGATACAATCCTAAGTACAAATCGAAGTAATACACTTCAAATTAAAAGAAGATATAAAATTATACTTTAGACAATAGACAATAGTTGATTTAAAACAAAAATATACATATACACACAAACATACTAAATATTAAAAAAAAGAAAGAACACTATTTTTGTCTTAAACCAGTCTCAACTCAGCATAATGCCGGTCGTAAACAACCGGCGCTGGTATTCTGTTGAGACTGGCGGGTGACGTGACGGACATTTATATAAAACACGATACAAAATAAAAAATAACAAAGAAAATGCAACAAACAAACAAATAAGTGAATTAAAATTAAAAAGTTAGTACATATTGATTTATAAAACAAATAAAAACAAAACACAATACAAAAGTGAAACAAAAAAACAAAAAATTTGGCCTGCTACATGAAAATAAAAATAAAATAAATTGAGGTAAGTAATATAAAATCTTAAATTGCACTGGTGTCATGTTTTTGCAACTCTTCGCCCTTTTGTCTTGAAGTTTCTAAAGAAATTGCAGTAAATGATATTTTTTTATCTTAACCATTGGCATAGAAATAAAATTTTCTATAATGATGTTTTAAACTATAAATAAGGTAAGTAGATTCATGAAAAGTAGTCACTAACGATCTTCATCTTTGCTAAAGTTTGTGTGTTCGCTGATTTATTGATTGACAACCAAATACGCTAGAAAAGGGTCAAATTTATTATGATTACAATAAGGTTACGTGGGTACACAAAATTACACCTCAAACGTATTGAACATGGTAATATCTAAGATACAACACAACGGTATTTGTTTCCCAATAAATCTGAACAACCGTAAAATCATTTGCAAAAGGAGAAGTCTTATAAAATATTATAGTTTCGAAGGAAATTATCCCATATTGAACACACTATACTAGATTTGCAGCCGTCTCCACCCGTCCCCACAGTCACGCGTAGAAACTAATATAGCGAACTATCTGTCGTCAGGATTATGTGTATTATGGGTTTAGCCACCGAGCGCTGATTAGATAGTGTTTATTGGCGCGAGTGTACATAATATAGGTACATATAGCATATAGCTAAATGTCACTTGGATTTTGGTTAAAGTGCAACTTATAACCAATGACTTTTAGCTTATAGAAAGAAATGTAGGTATATAATAAGAATGGTTGGGGACACGGGACGAAGCCTTGTGTAACGCCAAACAATGAGTGGTTTTAAAAACTGATTTTATATAGTTAAGTTACTAATTTTAGTGTTTTATCCAAAGGTTACTATTAAAAATATTGTGTTTGCTAAAAAACCTTTTAAAAATATTAAAGCATATCTGTTTGTGCGACATTACATAATTAATTTTAACCTACGCAATACACATCTATACCTAAGCCTTGATCTCAACCTGAACTTTAACATGCACTCTAAAAATAAACAGGCTAAATTTCTTCTTCATCGAATGTTTATTTTACTCAGAGAGATAGGTTTAACATAACAATTGAAACTTTAATTAAAACACGAGCCAATGCGTAGATAAAAGATAATCCGACAATACTTCACCCAAAAATCCATGATGGTGACAAAATCTAAAATAATTGCTAGCTACCGAGTTCGTCCAAAGATAACCATGATATATGATGTGAACGATGTCCCCATATCAACTGCAAACAATCTGACACGCACGAAAACGAACCTATAGAACTTAAAGCTGAAGGCATAGAGTCTAAAATGACGGATGTGGACGTTAAAGATAAGTTAGCAGTAAGTGATATAGACGATAGAAGTGTTGACACACGACAGTAATTATTTCGACACGGTGCGGTAATTGCAATATTTGACAGTCAATTAAATGATACAAGCTTTCGTTATTTGACGAGCGGGATAACGATTTTTTCGTTAGAATAACAAATTAAGTAACCAATTCTACAGACAAAAAGACAACCTATAGCAGAAGTCATTAGAATTTTTATTTTAACTTTTCTGTCTAGGTACTTATCTGAGTACCTAACTCACCTAAGTTTACAAAACACATAAACCTTAACTGACCAATCCACTTGCCAAATACTTCAACATTTAAATATTCTTTATCTTTGTTTTAGTTCAAAGAATCAATTTTATTATTCTTCCTTGAGTGTAGAATTTCAGGAAACAAAAGCCAAGCACCAAGGCAGGCCATCCCCATTCTACTACCCAAACTTTTAGTGAGTTCACTCTCACATAGCTTAACTGCATGCATACCAATCGGATATTTTGGAATAACTTCCTTCCAAAAAGAAAAAAGTTATAAAAACCAAAAAATGACAAAACTAAAAACCTACAGCTACAAATCTTTTATTAAATTTCATCATTACCAATACTGCGAATTGCCTGAAGTTGTACCTATACCCAGCTCAGTACACCGGCTAACTACCTGCTGTAGGTGATGAAAAACTTTCCACGTGCTGAGGTTTATTATTATTTTGTTACCAACGCGTATCGATAAAGATTGTTTTGATGAGATAAGCAGACTACAATTCCGAATTTCGACTTATGAAACACCAAAATTATCAACTTATCAGCTCGTGACGTCAACATTAGTTTATTTTTGTTGTCAAATAGGTATTTTTACTCGAATTTTGTCACGTCCACTCGAAACAAGATTGTTTCATTTTCGTGATAAACATCTTGTTTTTGTTTCTTTGTCGTTTTAAGATTTTTATGAGATTTGATGAACTCGGTGAGTTTTAGGAAATGAGCGTTGATAACATTTTACTTAACTGAAAGGATTACTTAGCTGGAGTAGTTACATAAAATGGAAAAATCAAAATTATATTTAATCCTAAATCATTTTTCATTTTGGAATCTGGAATAAAAGTTATGTATGTACCTACTTATTTATATCAAAAACTTAATATAGGTACTAGATAATGGTATTGGATAATTAGTTTCAGGTCACACTGAAATACACTTGGAGACAATGGGTTCGATTTTTTTATTTTTACAAACTTTTGTAAAAAACCTTACATAATATATACATATACAAACATTGTTCTTACATATATTCTGTGCAAATCTCTATTACTTTTTCCCCCTCACTATTTTCTGGTAACTCTTAGTTAGGCAAAATACTGAATATCTACAAGAAAAATCACCCTAACCATAAAAATAACCAGTCATAACTGTATCTAACCAAATAACTAACCAACAACTTTAAATATGAGTGCTTTGCACCCTACAATAACCGAAACACCCTGTACAATGCATTATCGTTATCAACTGGTACGTAAGCCACATTCCAAAAGATTAAGATATTCGATTAGATAGCCACCGTTAGTTATAAAAATCAAAATCATAATCCTTGTCTTTGTAAGTAGAGGTATCGGTATTACCTAAACAGAACTAATGATTGCGTACTATTTCATGGTAGCTAGGTTATATGGGTAAATAAGCATAATAATGGGTAATAAGCATAAGTAGAAGATCCAATTGTGAAAAAGTATTTAAGAAAAAGTACGTACCGGTAGGCGGCATGGTCGAGCAAAGTCCCACGGAATGCTACAAAATCACTTTTGGATACTCTACTATAGGTACAGCTATGATACATTGAATTAAATTAAAACTTGTGCAAAAATTATGAGTAACTTTTGACTGGGTTCGACTTCATAGAATTGTCGTTTTCTGATAGGGACAAAATTTTGAAGATTAAGATAATATTTTTTCCCTCAAAACACATGAAATGATTAAGCGGCTGTAATTACTTAAATAAGTCCAGATACTGAGAGCAATCACGATGGATTTATAATCTAAAATATTTGTGAAAAGTAATTTATTTACTTTAAAAAAATAACATTTTTTTCTCACTAATCTTTTGACAGATTGTTTAGATGATTCGTCGTGAAATTATGATTAGTGAAGGTCGATACACCTAAGGTTCTGTACATATCTCAGAAACATAATAATAAGTACGTGATCTGACAAATTATTGTTAAATGCGTAATTGGTCCCATATCTCACAAGGACACCATTTTATACCTATTGAGATTACTTTAAAAGTTTTCGTTAAGTTAAGTGACATTGTTGCACACTACATTTTTGTATTGAGCACAAGATGACAGCTGTCATCTCAGTAACTGCAATGACTATGAATGACAACTATGAATACCTACCACACTTTTAGAAATAAAAGTGATCTTTGTAGTCTTTGATTTTGTAGAGCATTTATATTATCTCTTCTCTATCTGGTCCGAGGTTCAATGTTCATATCCTTGCATTGAGTTTTTATCTTATTTTTACTGATTTCTAAAAATATATCTGGTTTCGATGCAGGTTTATTTTCTGACTCACATCTATATTTGCTGGTTTCTCCATTCAATATCCAAATGCGAGTACGTAGGAACTTATGAAATTTTCCTTCAGTGCGCTAGGAGATAATATTTGTATTAGAACGTTTTAAAATAGATCAGAGGGTGATAGCGAGCGTTATCAGCTGATAGTGTTATCAGTGACGTGCTTCCGTCTCCGGGTTGATGTAATCTATAAAATAAACTACGTATTAAATTAGTTAAGTCGTAGAATGTGAAAGAGTTACGCACTGGCATACGCAAAGAAAAATCTGTCGACTAAGGGCGTACGACTGATTAAAAGAAATCGATAAATCGAGTCTGATACAAACACAATGAAATGTGGCAAAACATTTGAAGAGGCTGGTCATGCCAACATGAGAGATACTCGCATTCTAGAAAAGAGACAGACTGTAGCGAGTAAGAGAGTTCTACTATACTCGTAGTGTTTATTGAGACTTAGACATTTTAAAACGTTTCAGGGAATCAAAAAAAAATCAGACTAGATATTTTGAGGATGAAGCCATCAAAACACCTAAGTTCCATTGTATAATTTACACTACACTAGAAATACATTTGAAAACAGTTCCCCAAGTATTGCCTAAGAAGTTTCAGTATTTTTTTAAATATTAGGTACCTATTATCATTATGCGCAGCCTTCTCTTCCATTAAGTATAGGCCTCAGTCAAGTGCTAACTGGCCATTTTAACTGTCCAAGACAGGCGAAACAACTACAGAAATTTCATGCTGTATTTTTATAGCACGGTATAAATACTAAAGAAATTATACACAATTTGTAAATTAAATTATAATAAAATATTTAAAATAAACCTTTGTAATTTTTTAAGTTTAAACGAAATGAACGAAATCGGAGTATTATTAAAGAGCTGCGTTAGTCGGGTCGCGACCTCTCATTTCAGCTCCAACTAATAGGTATAATGGGCCCAAGTTTGAAGGCATTATTTGAACTAACTAAAATATATCTGTCCTTATGATTGCAAGTCATTAGACAAGGATGCCAATAGTTTTAGTAAAATTTAGATCTGTCTTAAAAAGCCTTCAAACTTGGGCCTATTATCTATCTATTGGTGAGTACAACAAACTGCCAATTTCTAGTGCAAAACTAAAAACGATTCACTCCACCAGTGCGCGCAGAAATGATAGATTGTCTCCAAACTCCGGCCCGGCTGCAAGACGGATGGTCCCGCCGGGACGCGCCGGGACACGGGACCGGGACACGTCGGGACACGTCCCGGGAGAGACACTGTCCCACGTTCGAGTTGAGGAGGTGGTAGCCGTGACGAAAGGTTGGCTGTTTTTTATGTGATCTTTTACTGCGATTTATTCCATTTTCACATATTGCGGGTTAAATGTACCTACGTAAATTACAAGCAGAAAAAAAAAAGAGTAGAAAAAAAAAAGAAACAAGGATTTCAAAATTCCTGAAAGTTGCAAGCTTGCAAGCTAACTACCTCTACAGTTGCAGGTGTGATAAGATACATACAACATGTAGGTATCTATTTGAAAAATTCTATCTTCAATGCAACCTACACACTACAAAGTTAAAAATAAAAAATGACATAGTAAAAATTTCACAATATTTCAGAGTTTTTAGAGATATGGTGCAATAGGAAAATGACGAACATACCAAGAAATTGCTCCAGTAATTGCTATTATTTGTCTACGAAGAGAGCCGCGAACATTTAGTTATTATAAATAAAGAGTGCTACAGCAGAATCGAAAGCGACTAAATAATCGGCGTGTTTTATTCAGACGCCTTACTGAAACCACAACATACTTCTATTTTTTTTTCAGTCATCTATATCTATATCTATATCTATATATATATATATAAAAATGAAACCCGTTTTCCTTGGTCACGGCCTCACGCGTGAATGGCTGGACCGATTTCACTAATTCTTTTTTTGTTGTATTTGTTATTATTAGGAGAAGGTTCTTACGGAAAAAAATATTAAGAAAATCTCTCAGAAATATTGAAAAACCCTAAAAACAGCCCTTTTATTTTTCCCATACAAACGTTTTCTAACTAAAACGAGCTTTATTGCTATTGTATAAAGTTCATATTGAATTGCAAGCACTTACTGTTGTTTAAGCAATGTAGGTATGTTCCTAACGTCCAAGAGTCAATTTGCACTTTATTACCTCTGTACAAAGTTCAAATTCAATCATATCTATCAAAACAGTGTGCGTTTTATACTGATAATTTTTACTATAAATTGACAAGTTAGCATCAACAAACTACGGTTGCTATAGTTACGCAATAGCATGAGAATAGAGGTTATAACAAAGAGTTCCTATAATTATTCTCAACACCATTGGTCACGCCATCACGCGTGAACGACTGGACCGATTTCAATTTACTCTACGTTTATCCCAAAGTCTACCCGTGCCAAGCCGGGACGGGCCGCTAGTTTTTATAAATCTCAACCTGAGTACATCAACACCACGGCGTCACAAAGCACCTAATTGTTTCCCTGAGATCAATACAAATATTGTTTCTCGGCTTATCACGTCATCCCACGTCGCGGCTTCTTTCTCCGAGCTTTAATGTGGAGTTAGCGGCTCTATGGCGCAATAAACCCGTAAACTACGTAATGTATGACCGTGGGAAGGTGGAGGAAGGCTGGCTATCAATCAGGGTCTAGGTCCTGTGTGAAGAACACGGGACTGTAGAGACCACAGTATCTCTATTCCCATTTTCATAAAGTTTTCTATCTTTTATACATAAAAATGAATCGCTGTTCGTTTGTCTAGCTATAACTCGAGAACGGCTAGACCGGTTTCGCTAATATTGATCTTAAAATATTTGTGGAAGTTCAGGCAAGGTTTAAAAATAGGTATAAAAAAACAGTGGTTAAAACCGCCGGGGGCAGCTAGTGTAAAATATAAATAGCATGTTTCACGTGTAAATTAAAAAAATATTGTAAAAACAGTCTTTTATTGCATTGTCATCGGAGTTATGCAGGTATACCAAATTTCAGCTCAATCGGTCATCAAAAGTGGTTCAAAATCCATTTGCAAGATTTAACCCAAAAAACAACAACCAACAGGGCAAGCTAAATAAAAGCTTGTAAATAAATATAAATCTTACAATTATTATAACTCGAGTATTTCATACAAGTGTGCTAGGCAGAAGCAGAAACTAATACATATAAGCCAGTACTATGACTATGGTAAGTGTTACGAATCACAATAGCTACAATCCGATATGACTAAGAATTGAGTGACACTACCGACTTACCGAGTGATAGGCATAAATTCAGTGATTTTACATATCGTGGAGCAATGAGATTTGACAAAACATTCATATGATAGCATCATCATATTTGTGACTCCTATGAAAAGTAAACGCGCCATAAGTAGGTAGGTATTTTATTATCAAACGTTAACTTTGTCTGATGTACAAAGTAGAACACTTAAGTAACGACAATGGAAGCGAATTTCATACTTCTCTTTTAAACAAACAGGAAGTACCTACCGTCTAAACGTTCCACCCTTGAACCGCAGACCTCGAGCAGTCAGATCTGACATCTGTCAAACTAGCAGCCGTCAAACTGGCAGTCACCGCGCGTCAGCGGTGATGGAGTGGCTGTGATTAATTACACTAATTGATTTGACGAGTGAACAAATTAATTCGGTGTTCGGTTAAACGCAAACTAATCGGTATGAGGTTTAAATATTTTAAGTTTATTTTCTATGAGAGAAAAAGATAAAGTAAGTATCTGCGTACCTACTTAAATTGACCTTAAAATCAGATTAATATTATCAATTAATGCGATAGTATGTTAATGAGACGGTATGCGTGTACGTATAGTTGTTTCTTTTCACGATGAAAGGACACAAGGCGATAATCTCAAATCAGAACAAACAAAACCAAAAAACAAACGAATTTTCGTATTTACAACGATCGTGAAGTTTTTTTTAATCATACTTTTGAATGTTCATCAAAGTCAAACCAGCACATTTTATTAACCTGACTGATAACACAAACCGAACTTACCTACTTATAAACGTGCTCGGGCTCGGTGCTGCCTACTCACTCCATATCATGCCAACGTTGACATGATAAATAACTCCCTGCACTTACTCCCAGCCTAATGACGTTTTATCGAGCCCGAACAAAAAGAAATCGGAACATTAGCAACGAGTTATCGACTCTCGGACAATGAAAGCATTCTGACAGCCGATGTCTTCATACCCAACACAAAAACAATAGCCTATCATCTGACATGACGTTAAACCCCAAAAATGTCATCTAATTCAATATCAAGCTTTAAATTCATCGACCACAAAGTCGATACTTCAAAAAGTTATCGAACGTGTTTCATCTCTAAACTGTCATAAATCATTATTCAATGTCAATTGATTTTGATAGCTATTGTACAAGTTATAAGGTTGTTTTTTATGAATTTTAGAGCAAACGAAAGGGTTATAATTGAATAACGATATCATAGTGTTGTGACGTGTCGTTTGATTAATAATGGAGCAAGCTTGTCCGTTTTAAAGGGTTTTTTAACAATGTTGATGTAGGTTACATGTTCTGATTTTAATGAAACCCAGGATTATTTTTCATTTGTTTTAATTATAATACATATTATTATCTACTTTGAAATAAAAGTGTGTAACTTTACAAAGTTCTGTTTTTTTTGATAACAAAAATAATAGCCTAAATAGTGTTTGACCAAAATTCATAATTATTTTCATAGTTGTAGTATATTAAACCATTTCAGCGTAAATTATGGCTTTATTCGTTAAAAATTCGACAAGCATAGAAATTATGAAAGACAGGTGATAATGACATTTTCATCTATGGTCATAATGAGGTTGCATATCACCACATTCTCCCGAGGTTAAGAAGTAACGTAGTCTTGCAAATAAGATGGCGGGCGTCGCTCTCTTGCTGAGCGACGAGGGCCTGGGCTTTGCGCGCTAGTAGGATCTAGAGCACTACTGGCTGGCTCTATAGGAACTTGGGTATCTGATTCATTAGACTCTGCAGAAATCCAACTTGAATCCGATTCCGTTCCGCGATCTTCACTATCAGAGGAAGAGGAAGCATCTCCTGTAGGTGCTAAGTGGCGATTTGACACAACCACCTCTCGTCCATTCTGGAGCCTGACGTGAGAATGCAGAGGGTTGACTTCGACTAGCTCTACTTCTTCGACCATTGGATCATATTTGCTTTTTCTTACATTATTCTTCATTAATGCTCTCTGCGCCTCTGTAAGCCAAGTCGGCATTGAGTGTCCGTTCGATGATCTGCGAGGGTGTGTAAACATACGCTCGTGAGGTGTACATCCTGTGGCAGTGCACAATAAAGATCTGATGGAGTGAAGCGATTGTTCTAAGACAGATTCCCAGCGGCTAATTGGCAAATTTAATGATTTTAATGAGAGTTGTACTGTTTTCCATATAATGCCATTGTACCGCTCAGTTTGGCCATTTCCTTGGGGATTATATGGCGTGGTGTAGCTAGTAGCTACGCCAATCCCATGGAGAAAATTCTTCAGGTCAGCTGATACAAATGCGGTTCCTCTGTCGGAGTGTACGTATGTTGGTATACCAAATACTGCGAATAAATCTGACAACTTCTTTTTAACAGTCTCTGAACTTAAGTCAGAGCATGGGAACGCAAAAGGAAATCTGGAAAATTCGTCTACTATAGTTAGCATGTAACGTTTGCTAGTATCGCATGGTAATGGACCCTTGAAGTCTATTGAGATTCTTTCAAATGGAGCAGTTGCCTTAATTAATGTTCCTTTGGTTCTAATAAATCGTGGTTTTATCTCGGCACAGACTGTGCATGATCCCGTGATTCGCCTGATGTCTTCAACTGAATATGGTAGATTTTTAGCTCTAACCCAGTGAACCATGCGTGTTATACCGGGATGACAAAGATTCTTATGAAGTTCAAAAAGATTTTCGCTTGCTGATTGTGTTGATGCTGTTATATTCGCACGTGAGAGTGCGTCTGCTACTATGTTGTCTTTACCTGGTCGATATATGATGTCGAAATCATAATTAGATAACTCCAGGCGCCATCGTTGTATCTTGTCATTTTTAATTTTAGAGTTGTGTTTTTGATCAAACATGAACGATACAGATTTCTGATCGGTAATCAGTCTGAATGTTTTACCCATAAGAAATTGTCTCCATTTCTTTATGCTTTCTACGATCGCTGCAGCTTCTTTTTCAATTGCAGGATGATTGCGTTCATGAATGCTTAATGTTCTTGAGAAAAATGCTACTGGTCTTCCTTCTTGGGTAAGAGCAGCGGCTATGGCGTGATCAGATGCGTCTGTTTCTACAGTTAACTGTATCTTGAGATTAATAACATTGATTGCAGACTTCGCAATTTCTGTTTTTAGTGATTGAAATGATTGTACAGCTTCAGACATTAGTGGGAATTTCTCGGATTTTGCTAGAAATTTTATTTTATCAGAGAATTTTGGGATCCATTTTGAATAATGAGCGAAAACACCCATAGTCCTTCGAAGTGAAGCCCGGTCATCAGGTACTGGCATATCTAAAAGAGGACGCAGACGCTCAGGATCCGGCTTGATTACATTGTTACAGATGTTATAGCCTAGAAAATTTATTTCTGTTCTTGAAAATTCGCTTTTTTGTAAGTTTAAAGTTAGATTGTAACGAGCAGCGACTTCTTGAAAGGTGCGTAGTTTTTGGTCATGATCAGCCTGATCATTTCCACATACCATGATGTCGTCTAAATAGGCATATACACCTTGTAATTGCTCTTTATCTATGATCGTATTGATTGCCCGCTGAAAGGCTGCTACTCCGTTGGTGACACCGAACGGTATGCGTCTAAATTGATATAGATTCCCGCATGCTTCAAAAGCTGTATACAGTTTTTCATCCTCTAAAATTGGGATTTGATGATACGCGCTACGTAAGTCGATTTTGCTGAATACCTTATGCTTAGCTACCTTAGAAATGAGTTCATCCATTGACGGCAGGGGGTAAGCGTCAAGTTCCGTGTACCTATTTATCGTCTGAGAGTAATCGACAACCATTCTCTTCTTATGATGTTCATTAGATGTCACGAGAACCTGCGCTCTCCATGGTGAACGACTTGGTTCAATAATTTTGTCTCGCAAAAGTTTTTGTATTTCCGTTTCGATAAACTGTGAATCTACATCAGAGTGTCTTCTTGACTTAATAGCAATTGGCTTCTCAAAAGGCAGCAAATTAGTAAAAAGGCTGACTGGTTGAATCTTTGCTTCGGAGAGGACGCATAGCTTGAGCGTTGGTTTAGAACCACCAAATCGCATTTCTAGGGCTTGGTGACTGTTTAAAATATCATGTCCAAGTATGATGTCTGAACAAAGCCCGTCCATAATCATAAGAGTAGCGTTGATATCTTGATTTAGCATCGTTATTTTCAGTGTGCATCTTCCGTTCACTTCTGTGCATAAGCTAGACGTTGCCATTGTAATCTTTTGTTTGCAGGGAGTTATTTTCAGATTACAGAGATTGACAAGGCTTCGATCAATAAAACTGGAAGTGCTGCCAGTATCGATAAGGGCTCTTGCGGTAGTTTTTCCGTTTATGAGGACTGGTACCGTGGCTTTTTTTAGATCTGTTGCCGACAAGATGCAAGAAAAAGTGTGTGATGATGTAGACGCCGCATGGATGGCATGCTCATCTTCTAATGCCTCACTTGCTGCTACTCGACGACTTTTGCTAAGGCAAACTTTAGAAAAGTGACCTTTTTTCTCACAATTTGTGCAAACAGTGTTGTTAGCCGGGCATTTAGAGCGAGGGTGACGTTGATTACCGCAAAAATAGCATGTATCATATTTTGTTGCTCTCCTGGCAGCATCTGTAGTGTTATTGTTTGTAGTATAATTGACAACCGGCGTTGGTTCCTTTCGGTAATAATCATTTTGAACCTGAGCCATTTCTAGAGATCGCGCTTGTTCGTATGCCTTGTCTAGAGTGAGAGAGCTATTTTCTAAAAGTCGTTGTCGTATTGCTGATGACGATAGCCCTGCGATAAAGGCGTCTCGAACATATTCGCTCTCATTTTGTTCAGAGTTTACTGGTTTGAAATTGCAATTCTTTGATAATAGTTTGAGCGTTTGTATGTACTGATCAATCGACTCTCCAGGCTGTTGTTGTCGTTTGGTCAATTGATATCGTGAGTAAATTTCGTTTACTGGTTTGATGAATAGCGTATCTAGTTTTTGTACAGCTATGGCATATTCTTCGGAATCTTTGATGTGTTTATATAGGAGCGGCGATAGATGATTGACCAGCAGCTGATACTTGCAGATGGAACTTACTGGTTTTCCGTTGGATTGAATAGCCTCTATGAAGTTGTCAAATGTTTTCTTCCAATGGATCCATAGTGATGATTGGTCTGAACTTGTTGTTGGATCCGCTTCGAATCTTTCGGGCTTTAAAAATTTTTCCATGATTTTTTAACGAATAAATTGTAGTATATTAAACCATTTCAGCGTAAATTATGGCTTTATTCGTTAAAAATTCGACAAGCATAGAAATTATGAAAGACAGGTGATAATGACATTTTCATCTATGGTCATAATGAGGTTGCATATCACCACAATAGTAATTGCAAATACCTACCTAGATAGTATGTGCCAATTTTAATATATTTTACACTTTCATTTAGAATTTGAAAATTTAAATTCATTGACAACTCCATAAGTCATAATATTATACATTGCAATGAGTGCGTGCAGAAAATATACCAACACCCTAACAATATTAATCATTAGATCGCGATCCGCTTCCGTTGCCGAGTGAGACAGAGATGGCGAATGGAAAATGTATGTGAAAGAGTGAGAACCAGTAATACAACTTAATTGAAACAAGAGACGGTGGGGTAGAGATGGGAAACACTGGCTGGCTGCTTATATCGATAGGCAGCTGTTTTCTCGGTAAAATTAAATGCAATCGCGAAAATGATTTTCTAGTAGTCTAATTTTCTTTATAACCCAACTAGCGACCTGCCCCGGCTTTGCACGGGAATAAAATATAGCCTATGTTACTCAGGGATAATGTAGCAATCTAATGGTGAAAGAATTTTTGAAATCGGTCTAGTAGTTTTTGTGTTTATTCAACACAAACATACAAAAATACAATTTTTTCCTCTTTATAATATTATTAGTATAGATAAACCTCTTCTTTTTCCAAACTTTAACTTTCATAATGGGCCTAATTTTAAAGACTGCTTAAACTTAGTCACTGCTTAAAATGCTCAGACAACTTATCGCTAATGACGACTGAGACGGAGACTTTTAAGCAAAGACTAACTTTAAGCATTATTTTTAAGTAAGGCTCGAAATGTGAAAAGAGACATTGACAGAGATTTGAATTCATAGAGTATTTTTACAAGGTATAAATATGATGATGATGATGATAAATATAGTTTACTACAGTAAGAGCTAGAAAAGAATCTCAGAATATCTGGAAAATTAATGTGACTGAAACAAATCATAAAGATAGGTATAGGTATAAAACGCTATTTAAATAAATACGAGTATGTTACTAGCTATGGATTTAATTGAATAGGTACAAGAATTATTCTTTTCTGACAAGTAAAGGTATTGTAAGAGTGTGAATCTTATTCAGTGGGCTCTAGTTCACACAGCAATAAATATTGAATACGATAGAGTATAACTTAAAAACTTATGTTGTAGAACTTCTATCGTAGGAATACTTATACACGTATATTTTATTGTACAGACTCCATCCCTCCCATCCTCGGCCCTATCATCCGTTACATCCAATGCGTTATCTGTCGCGTCTCGAGCATTAACACGTCCAGTCTCATTATAATAACAACCCTTATCATACACTCATTTAAAGCATTTCGAGCCTTATCTTGATGTCATAAAAGAGAAGTAATCAGCATGGTTCGTGTTGGCATCTGTTTGACTGCAGCTATACCTATCTCGTTTAAAGAATTTGAAACTTTATTCAAACGTCATAAAAGAGAGTTGGAAAGCACGAATAAGTTTGTGGGATGGTCTTCAGGACAAGTGACGTTAGATCCCTGTCTGCGAGTAAGTGGGACGAGTCAAATTGATATGAATAAGTAGGAAGTGCAATGTAAGAGGATTGGTAAAGGAAATGGTAGTTATTATTTGTCCACATGGAGCTGTCAGCCCTTTTTTTAATGTTATTGAGTGACGAGACGAGCAAATCGCTCGCTTGATGTTAAACGTCACGTTGGCCCGTAACAAGTCTGCACCACCCAGAATTTTGAATTTTTAGAATGCAAAATCCTGCGCGGCACAGCACTGCGCTCGTCCTGAGATATAAGATGTTTAATCTCCTATTTGCCCTGAAATTTCACTGGAAATAATGTCTTTCCAACTGGAACACAGTAATTAGCGCAGGGTCGCGCAGGGTCTGGAATTATGCAAGTTCGAAATTCTGAGTGGCGCAGACCTGTTATGGGCAAACGTGACGTTTGACATCAGGCGAGCGATTTGCTCGTCTCGTCACTCAATTACATAAAAAAAAAATAAAAAACCTACTCCTTGGCGGTGGAATAGGTAACTGGCAAAGGTGTTGTACTTCACCAGGCGGTCTCTGCAAAAGAGCCCTGCCACTACAACTACAACTTAACAGTGTATCTCCTTACACACTGAGAAAAATGGCCATATTAAGTATGATGAAAGTAAAGTAAGTATGATGAATTCACTTAAAGTACGGAGCATAACATCATAATAGTAACTAATAGTTGTCACCGTAAAAACTGGTGCTAATCATCGTACTTTTTGGTAATATCAGTATGCTTCGTACTTTAAGTGAATTCATCATACTTAAAGCGAAATTAAGATGGTACTTTTTCTCAGTAAAGTATTCAATTCTTCACTTCTTGTTAGTGCCTGGAGGCTGGACCTAAGTGACATGTTGTTTAATAACCAAATCGGCCTAATGGATCTATACAAAATGCATGATGCGAAATTACATGCTCCCAATATTTTTCAGTTAAAATTGCTTCATTTGAATGCCTGTTTGTGTTTGAATATTTGTAGTTTCTTATTGCGAAAGCTAACTGTAGCTAGCTAACAAGTTGCAATTTTTGTGTAGAATTTCATAAATACCTACCTGAGACAATACCTACTTAGAACAGAAATGAAACGAAAAAGTGACTAAAGATTAGGTTTAGTTATTCCACAACAAATCCTCACAAACCAATTAAGTAAGTCGATCAAAATTTATCAGACAGAGATTTGCTAAGTATTGTTTTCCTGTTTGGTGATATATTTTGCAAGCACGACTATCTGCAATCGATAAAAAAATCACGTAAGTATTTTGATTACCTATTTCTTAATCAACTTTAGGTAGCTTTTTTTAAACTTAAAAAATGTTAGGTTTTACTATACTACCTTACGATTGGAGGTATATATTACTTACGTAAAGGTACATAAATTTTGTTTTTCAGGACGACTGACCGGCGGCGCCGGCGCCTGAAAAACGACGGGAATTAAGATAGACTTGTGTGGCTGCCTATGTCTATTTGTCTGTCTGTGGTTTTGTGGGGCCATCGGTCTCAATGCGGTTTATTTTATTAGAAAGGTGCTTTAGCTGAATTTTACTAAAAAAATGCGTAGTTGTGTCCTAGGTAATGAATTCTTCCCCAAATTCGCGTAATTATCTTTTGTAACGTGGTTGTATGTTTCATGAAGAAACCGCTTAGCTGATTTTGATGTTACTTGTCAAAGAGGTGGTGTGTTGTGTATGATAAGGATGGATACAGGATATTTGTTATTTCGAAAGTGAAAAATAACAAGAAAGTTGTAATTAAAACCCTTATCTCTCGAATCTCTTTTAAAATGTATAATACCTACTTTAGATGATGAGTGTGTCAATAATAATTAGTTTGATGTTTCTTCTTAAAACTAAGAAAACACACCAAAGTAAGTAGGTACAACAAGTAAGTGAACATTACGTAGCCCTTTATCATTCCGACGAAGGTCTGAATAAAACATTATTTAGTACATAGAGCAGCTGCCAGCTCGCAGAACATGGCAGCAGCGAAGCGAACAGCCCAACTGCTCGCACCTTGAAATCGATTTACGTCAGAGGGATAAATTAAAGCATTCAGCGAACGGACGCCGAGGGCCATTCAGCACTACACAAAGTAAATAAAAAAACCTCGTCTGCACCCAGCCTCCCAGATTCGCACTATTATCTCCACGCAGCCAATACAGCATGGAGCGAGAGAGCGCACCGCGCCATTGGCCTGGTCCAACCCTTATAGGAGGAGCCGAGGACCGAGCTCCTCCCACTGAACACAAAAAGTTTCCAGAATAACGCTCTACCTGCTCACGACACCACGAGCTTAGTCTACGGTGCGACTGCATAAGGATTTTTTTAAATTTACTTACCAATACGTGTCTTTACTTCAAAATCACATTTCTTACTCGCTTATCAGTTTGATATCGCCAAAAAATTGTTGATAAGGCTGTCTTTGTTCGACGGTCATGTTTGTCGTAAGCTAGAGAGGGACGGTGAATCTCAGTTTTAGGTGTGGTTAAGAAAAAATATGGCTCGGTGTGCGGCGCGATCAGTGTCCGTCGGCTCACCTGGCGCACGGGCGTGCGATCGATACCGCACGGCGCGGCTCTAGCCCGTTTAAAATTCGAACGCTACGAATTTCCGGGACACCGATAGCTACCGCGAGCGCCTCTCGCCCGACCGCCTTAGTGATGTGTGTGATGTAAAAACGATTTATCGTTATCGATAGACGCGGTGATCGTGACAACATGATGACTATGGACGTCGGGATGTACAACAACCAGCAGAATTACGGGAGTGCAGAGTACTACCAGCAGGGCGCGGGGTATCAGCCGCCGTACGAGGGGTACCACGAGGGGTACTACGAGGCTCCGGCGCACTACTACGACCCGCTGCTGCACGGCCAGCCGGCGCCCGAGCACCCTCCCACGCCGGTCATCAGCACCGACGCAGGACTTTGTTATACGAATTTGGACTATGGAGAGCTGCAGCCGAACTACCCCATCCACACGTTGCCTCCTCACGCGGAGCCTTATAAGCACAGAGAGGATGTGCCGAGGCCGGAGGAGCTTCACATGCACGACCACAAACTGGACAATCATTATATAGAAACGAAGTACAACATGCATTTTGTGGACGAGACGGCGATGCAGTACAACCACACGAGCTCGCCGCTGCCGTGCCCGGAGTTCGAGCACTACCAGCCCAAGGAGGAGTTCGGGGGGCTGCGGGAGGGGTTCCCTCGGGACGGAGACTGCGTGGGGGTGCACGCGCACCTGCAGGGACATCAGGGACATTCCTCTCACTCTGCAGTACCAACGTACAAATGGATGCAGGTCAAAAGAAATATGCCTAAACCTACCGGTAAGTTTGAAATGCACTTATCTCTAACAAATTATTGAAAAAAATAATTATATCTAGAGTATGTAGCTAAACAGTTTATTGCTACTATACACAGTTGTTCGATAAAAATTTGGTCGAAATCTTTTAGTAGCACTTAGTGCAATCTAAATTTAATATTTTTGTTCCCATTATCTTCATTTATTTGGTAGGTATAGAGATAACTTAAGCTCTTTTGAATTAATTTATTTATACGCCCTTTTCACTTATTTATCGATACAACCTTTCCCAACTCTATCTAATGTTTTTATTTTGATGAAAGACTTGAGATTTGTGCTTTATCTTAAAGAATCGGTAATAAAAGTTGCAAAAGTATCATAAAATTACCACTAAACTACTACAAGTATTAGTGGTATGAGATACTTGCCTAATTATATTAAAAGTACAAATAAGTTTTCTAACCACTAAACTGCTTCTGAACCTTACGAAAGCCTGACGTGTATTAACCCACCGCGGAGAGTCAAAGGTTAAGCCCCGCTGGCTCGTGTCAATTAGGAGACTGATAAAAACTATCTGGACGATAAACACTGCTAAAATGGATGACAGGCTGTACAAAATGAAGCAATAATAATCTTAGCACTTAAATATAATATTCAATAATAAAAAAAATCAAAACGGATTTACGCAAAAAAATCAAACACATTTTTCAACTTCCAAAAATGTTCTAGTATCTATTTGATGTTGGCAGTAAGCGAGAAAATACACATATTCATATTACAAATTCAAAACATTAAAACACCTAATTAACAAAACCAGTACCTAGGCTTAAACTACTGAAAAGATTAGCAACCACTGAACTGAAAAAAAAATCTTAAAACCTTTTTTCCTAAAACCAACTTTTCTCATAAACTCGATACGACTTATCACGGATCTAACCCAGTAACTTGACAAGCGGCTGGCATTGTTTTAACTGGCCATTAGACAAGAGATATGTTATGACTGGTCACGTTCGGGCCGCACCGCAGAGTCAGGGGTTGCGCCACGTTTGACCCGCGTCACTCTGTCTGAACACTTGAAACTAGTGAAGACTGCGGCCACGTCCAACTGAGATTTGGGGCTGCACAAGTCAAGACTGCGAGACACGTTTTACTGAGCCTCGAAACTGCATAATTCAAGACTGCGAGCCACGTTTAATTAAGACTCGAGGCTGCGCAAGCTTTGTGTCTTCTAATCTTCTGTCGCATATGTCATTATGATAGGTATTACATAATTGACATAATAAACGAACAGTCGAAACTGCTGGTTTTTGTGAAAACTGCGTGCCACGTTTAACTGAGACTCGAGACTGCACAAGTTAAATTCGCGTGTCACTTTTAACTGAGACTATTTCTAATGCTCATCATTATAAGAATAGGCCTCTTGTTATGCCTTCTGCCTCAGTCACATCATATCCTAATTGGATCCATATTCCACTGCGATTTTGATAATTTCGTCAATTAAATGTATCATTTCCAACAGAACTTAGTTTTTTTACTCTGGACCTTTAAATCTGTAGGTAAAATTAACATGGTACCTAATCCTCAGCGGTTTTTCTCTTTTTACAACCAAAACCGAATAAATGTCATTACATATTTCTAAACCGATGACTTGTCTACGAGTAAGCCAGTGGCTTCTAAAAGAAGCTCTGAAAAAATCTTGGAAACTTAAAAAATATTAAAATGTAGAGAAGAAAAGCATAGCATACCTAGGCTGGACATAGGTACATACTGTACATAGTAAGTGCCTATAGGTACTAAGTAGGTTCGGCTTATTATTTATCATGGTACATCCTATTAATAAAGTCCTCAAAGGATAAATACTCGTCTTACAATTCTTATTTTTCATGACAGGTTGTTGTAACGTGCCTGATCTATATCTAGCGATCAAAATGTTAGTGTTATGAAACGAGTGAAAGCTCGGCTCTAGTCTGGGAAGTATCTGACTTATAATCTACATAATGTATACTTACTTGCCTATAATGTATACTAATATACTTGCAAACCTTTACTTTGTTTGAACATTAATTAACGGCAAAGTTTTTTTTTAAATTACATTGTTAACTTGTAAAAACTACTAAATGTCTCAAAATTTACGTTGACGATCTACTCGTATCTAAAGTTTAGATTCTAAACAATTAAATACCTAAATGACCCAAAATGTTGGTTCAAGATGATTGATCTTGAACCAACATTTTCACTTTAGGTGATAAGGCCGTCTTTACACTACCTACTGCCGAATTTTATATTGCTTAGTTTTTAAGTTTATTTTGTAATTTATTTAACCCTCATTTATTCAGGTCAAAACATGAAAATAACTGAATCCAATATTGCATGAGTTGACTGAAACTTTGAAATTTTCAGTCACTTATAATTTAAATTATTTGCTTCTATTTTTTTAAATGGAACTATTATTATAACAAAATGATTCAAAACCACGTTAGTTTCCATAGTAAAATTGTAATTTTATTTCTAGACTTAGGTACAATGATGACTTCATTACTTTGTTTAATTAAACTTCAATAAATCAATTAACCAGCTTTGTCCCAATAAATCAGTGTAGAAAACCTTCGATCATAACAGCACCAAACAATCTGAATATACCTACCAGCTGTCAATGGACAGACGTACAGACAGACGGACAAGTGTTAGATGCGAGATCCAGATAACAGTGACGCGTGTACCGCTGTGTGTCGGCTGGATTTCATTTTTAATACCAATTAAAATGATATGAAGATTTTATACTTATAGCCGCGCGTGCTTTTTGCATTGTTGTTTTTATTGGGTTTTTTTGGTAGATTTTGCTACGTGTCATTTGGTATATATGTAGATAACTTAATTTGAGTATAAGTTGTACCTATAATATTATGAATAATCCTTGTGGTCCGTGAACCTGGAAGAGATCGCTCTTAAAGACAAGGCCTTCAGATGAGGCAATAGTTTTGAAGCGATCTCATTATAATAACGTACCTATATAAAAAATAACATAACAAGGGTAGGCCCTTAGCCTTTACATTTATGTTCGTAGTATTTTGTGTGTGAACAATTGAATTCAGAAGTACCTATGACTTTACAAAACACCCATTCTCTTTGCTTGCGTCGAATTTACTTTATACATATTATATATTTTGAATTTCTCGATGTCCGCTTGAGCTGAAAGGTACCTGTTTAATTTTGATAATAATGCTATAAAAGCTTGTTTGTTGTTGTTTTGTTGTTGTATTTAAATATTTCTTACACTTGACATATTTAATCCCGTAATCACCCACTGCTGAACATACGTCTTTTTTCTCACACGTCACTCATCCCGGTCCCGTTCCAATCGTATATCTTAATATATATAAATTACGTGTCACGTTGTTTGTCCGCTATAGACTCCTAAACTACTTACCCAATTTCAATCAAATTTGCACACCGTGTGCAGTTCGATCTAACTTAGGAGATAGGATAGCTCACATCTCAATTTATAGTAAAAAAACATGAAAAATTAGAAAATTTAAAAATACTTAAACCATAATTTAACTTTAGCGCTTTGGACAATGTAAATTTTTTGTAACTTTTGACATTTGACATTTGACATAGAATTGACGAAATGGCTTTTTTTACCAATTCGAATTAAATAGTCATCGAGACAGGACAACGTCTGTCGAGTCAGCTAGTAATGTAATATAATGTTATCTTAAACCTAATTCTTAAAGGTTCACATAAAATACATATTTGGCCTACAAATGATAGTTCCGAACACAACTTTCCAAGACCGGCTTTCCAAAACCCAAGTTTAGTTTCCCAACACGCAAGTAGCGGGTCGTTTACATTTCAACTAATCCAGTGTTACCCGTTATCACTGTTTGTTTCTTTAATTACACGAAAGGGGACACCGGTAGGGGACTTTTTAGGCTGCTTTGTGGAAGGACAAAGGGACTTTATTAAATATTTTTGTAATACTAATGAGACAAAAATGAAATAATGTAAATGGGACGAGGATTTACTCATTCGTGTTTCAAATTTTTCAATTATTTTATTATAGACAAGAAGTTGTTGTTGCTCTATAGACAAAATTCTTCTTTACAACTTCTTCTTAGCTTTTTTTCGTCCCGTACTGAACTTGTTACTTTTTTCTGGTTTTTTTTTTTCCATAATTATCATCATTATCAGCCGTCTTCCACTCACTGTTATGTATTTTTAAGCACTCATAGATATATTTTTTTGAATTGTAAGGAATGAAAATTTCATGATAAAGTTCGCAAAACATTTGTGATTTTTTATCTTCACTTCGTCTTTCAAGTCTATCCTCTCTAGTGGTCCTCTAACCTGCTAAACCCAAAACCCAAATAAAAACCCCAATTTATAAAAAACCTATTTAACTTTTAATTTACCTATTTTCAAAATTTCTTGTCCTACAATTCTTTTTGAATTCTAATTAGTAAATTAATTACATTATTTAACTTTTTAATTAAAGTATGTGACAATTTCCTAACAAAAGAGTTTATCGGCCCGATATCTAATTTAAAAAGACAAATGGGTTTTATCCAATTTTACTGTACAAGTTAAACGCGATCAGTTAAGCCTAACTCAGTTTACACGTTAAACCGAGTTCAAAGTTCCAATTTATTTAAGCTGAATTCAACTTAGTATCTATTAACTCGTTTTATTATACGATCAGTGAAATGAATGAATGGGAATATTTAATTCATCAAATTTTCTCTAAACTTAAATAAATAAATCTCGAATCACATTCAAACAGTAAAACTAATAAGTCAGAGCAATTTGTCTCTTTTCTAAGCGTCGGCGCACACGCCCGACACTGGTAATGCGACTTTATTGCCGCCGCACACGGACTGCTTACTCACGATGATGGTGGAACTTGTGCCGGTGGGCTAGGGTGCCAATATTTGATTTTATTGTGGTTTTTCGAGCTTATAAGACTAATGTAGGAAAATACTATATGATTCGGATCAACTGGGAACAATAATGTAGAGTATGACTCAGATATTGCAAACCTACAGTACGTGAACCTTGACACTTAACTTTTTTATTTTAGGGTAATGCAGCTAAAGTTTTTAGTCGCATTTCAACATACAAACAACACCTGTCTGTTCAGTTAATGAAACAAAAAAGCCTTTTCTTTTAATAAATGAAGCATATTTCATACTGCATACTTTAAATATTTCAATAAATCTGAAAAGTACAAGCAGTTAGCCTATTTATATACGAGCAAAGTAACAAGTTACAAAAGGAAACCCAAACACCGAACCAACCAAACCAAATCTTTTTGTAGTGGTAGGGCTCTTTTGCAGAGCCCGCCTGGGGAAGTACCACACCTTTGCCAGTTATTCCACCGCCAAGCAGTAATGTGCAAACATTACCGTGTTCCGGTTGGAAGGGCATTGTTTCCAGTGAAATTACAGGGCAAATGGGAGATTAAACAACTTATATCTCAGGGTGACGAGCGCAGTGCTGTGCCGCGCAGGGTCTTGAATTCTGCGAGTTCAAAATTCTGGGTGGTGCCAACGAGTCACACTGACTCATTTTGGTGTGACTGGTTGGGAACCCCTCGTGCAGACCTGTTATGGGCAAACGTGACGTTTAACATCAGGCGAGCGATTTGCTCGTCTCGTCACTCGATTACATAAAAAAAAAAAAAAAAACCGAAGCAAAAATGTTTCCTCAAAAAATATGCCAAAAAATTAGACCACACGTGAAGTCTGTCAAAGACCTCTTAGATCTTATCTATTCCTCACAATGCAATCCTTGTACGAAGCCATCGAACCTCGAGGGAGTAAACACGCTCACACCACGTCACTCCCAAAACATCCCGTCACGGGATCTTCAGCTTTATTCCTTAGCGAATTTACCAAAAACGACAATAAAATACTATTCGAAACCGCAAAGCAACTTTTGCAAAGGATAGCATTGTCGTTCTCGGATTCTTGCATGACATATTTGAAAATTTGGTCAATGATATTCAACTTTTCTCCTTTTGGAATAAAGTTGTTTTTAGAAATGTAGTTCTGGATGCAATCCAGTTGGCGCAGCTATGATTCGCAAAACGTTGAGCGGCGAGAAAGGCTGCTTACCGTCGTATGACATGACTTGGCTGATTCTATTGAAGGGATAAACGCAAACATCTTAGTGGTAAACATCTTGGGGGTTTGAAAGGCTTTACCGCAAAACTTGCACAGTCTAATAAAAGTTGTCAGGTGGTGAATTAGTCTTTTGTTTTTGTTTATTCGTGTCGGAGGCGGCAAATGTTGCACTTATTATCGCTTCGTGTAAAATGGGATAATCTTGCCAAAATGTTACACAATACATGTCATTTCCAAGCAACTTTTTGGAGGAACGGAAGATTTGGAGTCCGCTAGTCCGCTAGTATTAATGGCGCAATCATCGTAACTTTTCAGGAATATTTACTTGGGTCAAATAAAAGAAGTAGTCCACTTAGAGCACCCGTCCGAATAGCACCTGCGCGAAGAGCACCCAGCCTAGTCCACGAAGAGCACCTATCCATTTTTTTGGCAGGTGCTCTTCGTAAAACAATACACGCCAAGTTTCATCTATACATGGTAGGATTCCAGCAGGACTAAAATATACGTACGTTAGTTTAAAACTGGATATAGGTAACATAAATAATATAAATAACTGACATACTTAAGTACAAACTAATAACATGAAAATCTTATTCGTAGAATTAATTAGTACAGACACAAAGACATAGATTGAAAAACCTTTACTACCGAAGAAATGCTATTAGCCCCTATCCACTTTTGATGTGGCGAATGATCCTTCGCACGTTTTTTGAACGTGGACCAGTTAACCCCTAACAAAGTAATTCTCTCAAAAAAATAACCAAAACAACAGTAATTCGTATGAAAAATTCAAGAACAGCCGCACCTCATCAAACTGTCGTAAAGCGTATTGATATAAAGTCGCGGGGTCATTACCAGGGCTGTATCGGAAAGCGAGGCGGTCACGTGACCCGGGGGTGGGGGCCGGGGGCGCGGGGAGTTGCGTGAGAGATCGCGCGATAGTCGCCGGTGGACGCCGGCCCTTAATCGGTTTACTGGACCTGACTGCTTTGATATGTGGAGCGAAGTACGAGCTGCAGCGAGACGAGCCTTCAACTACTAAATCGTTCACATTTCATAAGTAGCAGTGTTTCGTAGATAGTAGTGTTAGGTAGAGGATTTGAAGTATTAGGTAGTACTATGGTAGTCATAGGTAGAGAAGACAAAAGACGGTCAAGGTATAAATAATTGCAGCGGTATTATAACTGGTATACAAACTCTTCGCTCAAATATTCGCCATCCGGAAATTTAACTTGAGACGTCCAGCTCCTCCTCGCACTGCCATCGGTCTTCTTCTTTCGAGTTCCACTCCTATCCTTATGCTGACCGTTAGGACATTTTTAGTTTTTGAAGCTGCCGTTCTGCAGAGCGCAACGTTCGACGGTTTTGTTGCAGGTAAACTATTCCCACGTACCTACGTTTCTCAAGCTTTCTCGCGTTTCCAAGAGAGCTGCTTCCTGCCGGCACTTTCTTTTTGAAGCGATTTTTCCCTCGATGAGCGGACTCCCTTCGTTAATCGACTCAAACCGCTCCCTCCCCTGCCACACGCCGCCGCCCACTTGCCATGCTAATGCATGTGACTTGCAAGCCGTAGTGCCGCAGTTAATACAGCCACTTGGATCTAATAACCCCTTCCGAGGCTGTCTCCAATCTGATGGTCGCGGTCTTAAAGGACTTTTCCATTGTTGCGAGAGCTACTTTGTTGGGCTGTTGATCGGTAGTAGGGTGGAGGAGTGACTTTAGTAGCCCTTACAACATAATAAGCAACAGAGTAACATTGTGAATTACCATTGGAAATTTTTGGTTAAGCTTATAAAATATCTACTTAAGAGTAAAGCTAGCATGGAAAATGTACGCTTTGATCATTGAGATCCAAATAAACTAAGCTTTTATTTCTGAAATAGTTCTGATGAATATGACGTTCAATAGTTTTGATGAATAAATAAAAATCAATGGTAAAATAAGGTGTAACAAGATAATGTTAGTCACACAAATAGTTTCCTACACTGTTATAAAAAAGTGTGTATTTTGGCTTAAAACAGTGTTTTGTATTATGAGTAAGAATTATAAAAAGAAAAACCTATTTTTAAGAATAAAATAGTTGATTATTTATTAAACAAAAAGTCGGAGTTTCACATATACGTTTTCAATTGATAAAAATTGTTACTAATTGCCTGTGCTAATTCTCCCATTTAAACTTGTCAAAAACTTGAAAACATTTTTTTTTTTGGATATTATAATTGGTCTCATTCAGATAAGGTTAGTAACAAACAACAGGGGTGTAAGCTACGCTAACCTGCGCTACGGCGTAGCTCTACGGAAGTGTAGTTTGCAATTATGGTTGTGCCTACTGACCTGCATCCCTTGTTTTGAGCTGATAAAGTTCCTATCATTCGAAAAACTCTTTGTATTATTGAATTTACCAAATCTCACCTAAATCCCTGACGTCGTTTTTTCGTGATTGAGAAACAAACATCCAAACATACAAAGTTTGACATAAGTAATGCTATTAGGATAAGGCTTGTATTCTCGAAAGAGTCCATCTAGGCGCTCTCACCGCATCATTAGCTCGTGGTAACAGAGATAAAACGACATTCGACTGTCAATCGACTATCGACCCTCCTATGGGCCCATCTGCGCTATCTGCCAGTCTGCCACCCACCTACTGCTCCAATATTGTTACGAGAAAGTTATTATCACTCAGTCTTGTCAACTTGTTTGACTAATATTTTTAAAATTAATCGTCACCATCAAGCCAATATTGACCATCAATATTCTATAGCCATTCCAAACTATGATAAGTTATACCAAGGAGTTGATCTTTTATCGTGTTTGTATTTTTCTCTCGTTCTAATACAGGGTTTTAAGTAAAGGAAAAAAAATAGCTGTTCCATACATTTTGTCGAATGTCATTGATATTTTTCTATTGAAAAGCTATTTTTTTTTTCGCGAATTCGGGGTAAGTCTCATCGTAAAAGTTGTTCATAATGATGAGTACTATGAGCCCTTTTCAGCTTAGCATACCCTTTCCTTATACCCTTGTACAGATTTTCATTTAGAAATTTTGAAGACAAAGGCGGAGCAAGTGGTGACTGAGTAACTCTTATTTGGCTACTCTACGTTTACCATTATGGTAGATGGAGTACATTCATTATTATTATCAGTACAAAAGTTTTATACCTCGACAATGATCTAAACATGAGTTACAAAGTTTCTAATAGTTTAGTTCTTCATCGATTGACACAGCGAGAACTCACTCCTCCCACCAAGGCGCAGCGCGCAGCAGAGACGCCTAATGATATCAACTTCTTAATGATCTTTACATAATAGCCTATTATCATCCAGTAGCCATCCATTACCACAGAATAGATAATAGCACCATTACGATAGATCGGATCACTCCCACGCCTCTACATCATAATCTGTGGCATTCTGTAGGTATGTCAGCTATCGGATAATGCTAAGACAATGGCGCTTATCTGGGAGCGGTCGCTTGTTAGCATGTGGGCGCTCGCGATGGGCTTTAGGAAACTCATTAATGGTTAGAAAGTGGACGGAACTTTACTGTACCGTTATTTAAATGACAACTAGGTGTTTTTACATAGAATCTTCTTCAGGTCGGGAAAGGCCTTGTCATTTAGCTCATTGCCCTCAGCTCGCGTGGTGAGTGACGTCCACCACGGTCATGTCAAACAAGTTCGAAGCCGTTGAACGACAAATAAATTTAATTATCGGATAGGTGACCGCGAGTGGCGTTTACAACTGAGCGCTACCGTGACACCGATGATACGCCAAATTAAAGGTGCCGGTTGTATGTTCTACAACAACAACCGCCGAACTATTATAGAGGTCTTTAGGCGGCCTAAAGTTGCTGACTTAATATTTAGCCACTTGGCCTATTTACCAAAGTCAACTTAGGTACTTACTATAACGAAAGTTATGTAGTAGGTAACGTACAAACTTTAATAAAAATGCATCAGAACTACAATCACATGCAACCTTTAAACTCCCACTGCTGGGATACAGGTCTACCCTCGAAGGGTGATCAGAACTACAATGCTTGCCATACATCACAAGGTTGCCTGATGGTAAGCGATCACCGTTGCCTATGGATATACGCAAAACCGGACCGGACGCATCACGGAAACGTTGCTGACCATAGATGTATAGACATTTTTTTTGATGCCAAACTTTTTTGCCTGAGAAAAAAAATCCCAATTTAAAATTTCAAAATTGGAACATCATTACCTGCTATCGTCACGTCACGCAGATTAATGCAATGCATAACGGTCGTTATCTAGCCGATAATCATAATTTGGACAAGTCGGGTGAGATAGCCGCCACTTCTACCCGCAGATAGCTTATCGAGCTGTGGTCAGGGTGTCTATTGCTTTATTGACTGCTGAGACAACCGAGATAAATGGCCTAGCTATCTGGTTACGGGGTGACTCATTACCGATTACTGAAGCGGGTTTTTCCAAAAAATTATAAAAAATTGAAGTGGTTTGTAACTTGGGAGATGAGTCAGGATATGGTTAGACAAGGTGTAAAGATAATGTCAAAATGATTGCATCAATGTCAGTAGTTAAATTTTAGTTTAAGATAAAAGATTTATTTCAAACATTGATCTACGCACCACATCTTTTAATATATCCTTACTAATTAAGGTTACAGCACCTGGGCGACCAAGCTTTGCTAGGAAAAACAGACTGGAGCTAAACCAATTTTTCACCCCTAAAACTTCTGATCGAAATCGTTACAGCAGTTTTCGAGATCTCAAAATTCATACTAGTATATGTATGTATTTGCAAATATTGCTCGTTAAATTATTTGTATGTTTTATCATTGTAATAGGCAAACATTTTTTAACTAGGATTATAAGTAATTTATAATGTTGCTGATTAATAAAATAGGTAGGTATTTCTGCTGACAAATGTTATGCCATACATTTTCATAAACAAACGAATACTAAGTGAAGGCCGTGTATCTCTTGGTACTCGAAGCTGGTTTTGCTTTTTAAAGCCATTTCTTAAAAATAGTGTCTGTTCTTATCTTGTTACTTTTGTAGAGTTCGAATAATCGACTATTTCCTGAGAAGAAAGTCCGTGGAGAAAAATTATGCCGTCATCTAGAGCACAGGCTCATCGTTTATCCTGCAGAGCCTGCTGAGATAAGATTTTTGCAGTCGGAGCTTTTTCTGTTACGAATTTCGCTTTCTTACAAATTAGAAACAATGTATTTCATTCTACACGTCATGGAATCACCAGCTATTGGTCGTGGGTCCGATAATACATAATCGCGAAAACTGACCTAATAAACCTTACAACTATCACACACGTCGTTCGTTGGTCGTCCTGAGCAGACGTGTATCATTTTTTACCAAAAAATCATAAATAAGTGCCGTTGAAATCAAAACATTACTCGCTAAATTATTGAGTCTAAATTGTGTTAAACCAGTGCTAACTAATTAGATCATTACGCTCCTGCGCAACATTCACGCGCTGCAGGCATTTCCGCTCGCGCCTGCCTTCACCCCCGCGGGAACAAGACAGTTGCTATTTTTTGACTCTGTCACACCTGGCCTTGCAACTTAAACTGCATACAATCGTGCAATAAAGTTGTGTCATCACGTAATACGACTAAACTGTTGAGTACGATTGAACTTGCGCGGAGTACTGCAGGTAGTGGAACACACAGACAAATCATGAGTGTCCAAAGATCGCCAACCCGCGCGACTTGCACTGCTACAGGAGCTGGCGGCTCACAACCGGACTTGTCGAAAATAAGTCATGTTAATATGGATACGAACATAACTCAGCGTTTGAAACGGAGATGGCCTAATGATTGCGAATGCTCTAAAGAATTCACGGAAATGCGATCGGAGATGTCCGGCATCAGTTCCTTGCTGGAAAAATATGTTGCCTCTAACGAACAGATTATGCAGAAAATGCAAGAGAGCATTGCTGACATTAAAACCCAAATTACTGATATAAAGTCTTCAAACGAGCAAACTATAAACGTAATTCGAGATAAGGTAGATGGGGTTATGACACAGATTAGTGACTTAAAGTCAACGACCTCTAGCGTATTGTCAGAACAGAAGGACTTAAAAACCCATGTAGCAAAACTAGAAGAGTCAATCACTCTCGGTGAAAATAAAATTAAATCACTCGAATCTGACTTCAACAATATGAAATCTCAAAAGGTTTCTCCAAACCTGGTGAACCAATTTGCCCTAGGTGAGCAAATTATTCAAGAAGTGCAAAATCGTAACAATAGAGAGAAAAACATCTTACTTGTGGGTATCCCAGAACCAGTATCTCCTCGAGCAGAAGAAAGAACAACAAAAGACGAAACCAGCGTATTAAGTGTCATCTCCTCGCTAATCACTGACATCCCGAAGCCAATCAAAGTATTTAGAATTGGAAAATCAAACCCGGGCAAAAATCGCAGCATAAAAGTTTGCTTTGATGCTCATGGACCTGCTAAGCAACTGCTCCGAAACAAAGGCAAGCTACCAGACGGCATAAAGATGTACTCTGACCAGACTCCGGCTCAGCAAAATTTTCTTAAATCCTTAAAGGATGAACTGAGCCGTCGAGAAAATAACGGAGAGATTGGTTTCACCATCAAATATATTAATGGAACGCCGGCCATAGTAAGAGAAGCTCCAAAAAACTAAAGGTCATGAATGCAACTGCTCAAGTCAATACCGCAGACAAAAATACCTATGAAATATTAAACAACTACCAAAATTTTCCAGCCAACAAATCCAACCTTACATTTCTCTACCTCAATGCTCGAAGTATACGCAAGAGAGGAAAATTTGACGAACTAAAATGTATATTGCAAGCTATACCAAACACCGTACATGTTGTTCTATTAACTGAAACATGGATCCGAACAGAAACACAAGCGTTACAATTTCAAATTCCTAACTATACACACTATTATAACTACCGAACTGATTCTGGAGGAGGTGGAGTATCTGCGTACGTACACAATGATCTTAAACATAGTATGTCAGAGTCTAAGTACATTGGAGGTAATAACTACCTTTGGATACAACTACAAAAGTACGCACTCAACGTAGGAGTAGTATATAACCCAGGACACACAGATTTTAACGAATTTCTTGAAGTATATGAATCGCAACTGGAACACAGAAGTAGAGCAATTGTGTTTGGAGATTTCAATATAGATTTACTAACTAAAGACAAGAAGACGAATCAGTACAAAGAACTTTTAAAAGGATGTGGACACAAAATCATAAACAAAATCGGAAAAAAATACTGCACTAGAGCAGGGAAAACAAAAAACTCTATACTAGACCACGTCAGCACTAATCTTAAAAATGACATCTTTCACATGATAACAGTTGACTCTTCATTATCTGACCACAAACAGATTTATCTAGAAATCAAAAAATTAAAACCTCCACCCAAGACTTATTTTCAATACGAAGCTATAGACTACACCAAACTGTTTGAGTCGGTAGAAAGAATAATGTCATTAGAAGGAAATGGTGATTACAGAATACTAGAAGAACAGATAAAACGTTGTATAGATAACAGCAAAATAAAGAAAACCAAAATCCTTAATAAGCCCCAAAAAGACTGGATAAACAAAAATGTGATTGAAGAAATTAATGAGAGAAACGTCTTATGGACAGAAGCTAAAAAAAATCCTGAAAATAATCAACTAAAAGAAGAATTCATCAAAAAAAGGAAACAAGTAGCTAAACTTATTCAAGACACAAAAGACGCATATTACTATAAGGAATTTACAAAATGCTGCAACAAGCCAAAGAAAATGTGGAACCTAGTTAATGATTTAGCAAATTATAAAATGAAACAAAGCTGTGCTCCTTCAAAACTTATTGTAGATTCTCACGACGTAACAGATCCTAATCTCATCTGCCAAATATTTAATGAATATTTTTCGAACATAGGGCCACTATTAGCTGCTGAAATTCCAAAACACTTCCATGACAATTATAACCATGCCTTATCAAATTCAACTTCTCCAAATTCTACTATTTCGATATTTGAGCCATGTACTGAAAAGGAAATTTTAAACATAATTAACAAACTTGATTCAAATTGCAGTGTTGGTCTCGACGGAATAAGTACTAAAGCAATAAAATGTATCAGACGTCTAATATCAAATAAATTATCGGAATGTTTTAATAAACTGCTTCATGATGGTATTTTTCCGGATTCGTTAAAATTAGCGAAAGTCACTCCTATCTATAAATCAGGGTCAAAAACAGATCCAGGAAATTACCGGCCTATCTCGGTACTACCTGTGCTATCAAAAATTCTTGAAAAAATTTTACATACTAGATTAGATAAATACCTAAACTCTATAAATTTCATCTCCGAACGGCAATATGGTTTTAGGCCTAAAAGTAATACACTAACAGCTACTATTGATCTCGTTACTAAAATTAAACAAAATATTGATAAAAAGAATATAGTTTTGGGCGTCTTTATTGATCTTAAAAAAGCATTTGATACTGTAAGTCATAAACTAGCTTTAAAGAAATTAGAATCTACCGGTTTGATCGATAAGGCATTGCAAATGTGTGAATCGTATCTTACAAATAGATCACAGATAGTTAAGACTGAAAATAGCACTCAAAGTAATGCTCTGCCCATAACGTGTGGGGTCCCGCAAGGCTCAATTGTGGGTCCCCTACTGTTTGTTTTCTATGTTAATAATATACACAATTTAGGTCTTAATGGTCACATTACTCTTTATGCAGATGACACCTGTTTGTTTTATTTTGGTCCGTCTATCGAAAATTTAATCTCACAAGCTCAAGACGACTTAAACACCCTATTTGATTGGTTCCAATACAACTTACTAACTATTAATGTCTCCAAAACTTGCTACCTTCTATTTAAACCTAAGAACAAACCAATACCCTCGCATCCCCCTTTGAATATTAATAATATACCCCTCCAACAAAAAACTCATGAAAAATACCTTGGCCTTCACATGGACTCCCAGTTAACTTGGAATTTTCAGATAGACCACATAAAAAGTAAATTAGTAGCACTCCGTGGTGCACTTCGTAACATTTCCAAATGCATTCCACATAAACTACGATTCACGATTTACAATGCCTTAATAAAACCGCATCTATCATACCTGATTGAAATTTGGGGATGTGCTGCAAAAACAAGATTAAATAAACTTCAACGGTTACAAAACAAAGTTATCAAAACGCTCTTTAATTATCACTTTTTGACACCAACAAAACAAATTTACAAGGAAACTAAAATAATGAATTTAAAAAAACTATATAAATATAATATTTGCATTTTCGTTAGAAAAGTTCTAAATAGGAACATCCACACTGACCTAACATTCACCAAACGTAAAAATGTTTTGAACCACCGAACTCGGCGAGCTAGCTATCTCGTTTTACCGAAGCATCGCACAAACTACGGCAAAACAATGCTTACGAATGAAGGAGCACGGCTTTACAACCAACTACCCTCATCTATAAAAAATGTTAACTCATTTCACGTATTTAAGAAACAATTAGCTCGATACATTATCGATGATAAGTTGTTGTAACAACATGAGAAAAGAAATGCGTGAAGTGGGTAAAAATGTGTTTTAAGTGCGACAACGAACGCAAAAAACTTTTTGTTAATCCATGTTATCACATAAGTGACGTTAAATTGTCTTCGTGATAATAAAGTTCTTAAACCTAAAACCTAAACCTATCATAGCCATAAAGATAAAATTTCTAAAATATATTGTAGATATTATTTTATTTTTTGTATATTTTCGTATGACGTTATCATAAAGAGTTAAGCCATATTTGAAATGGATTTTCGAATCTCATCGCTATCTTTGAACTTAGGATTTAGTGTGCTGGATTCGTTTGAGTATTTTTCAGTTGCTTTGCGAAGCGATATACAAAGTAACTCGATATCTGCTATTTTGAATCGATTTGTGACGCGAGGACAGATAAAAGACTTAACCTGCTGTACTTTTGATATTATAGATTTGTAGAATTTGGTATTGATTTTAGAGCTGCACCAACATTTAACACACGACGCGACTTGTCAGGAAAAAAACCATTTATATTGCAGACGTAAAAGTTTGGGGGCAAATAAACTAAGCGTATGAAACTAAATTCATAGTCATCGTCCACAGCTTTCCTTCACAATGCTGGGTATAGGCCTCTTTCTTCCTCGGATCTGCGCCAATCGGGTACTTACAGGTTCGACCCGTGATTTACAACGATCGTAATAATATGATTAAGGTTATCGCCTGCAACAGTGCACTCCATTTGGCTGTTTTTTTCTAATATAATTTCATTAAGTTATCATCCAGGTGACAATAATAATAACGGTAACCACACAAACAACAATAACCGGCACAATGAAGTCATCAACATGACGCGGCGGCCATCTTGGATGCAGCTGGTAGTGCTGCGGTCATCGATTAGGGCGCGCCAATCGATCATCGGCCGAGACGTGTCACCTCACTATCGCGTGTTGGTATTCAGTAATTTATTATATTTGGAGTGCAGCTTCCGGAGGTATGGGCCGGTGCAGTGTCAACACTCAATAAATCAATTAAATAAACGTAACATCTTAACGAGATAGCGGTGTTTGATCGTGCGTGTGGGACGAATCGATAGTCGATACTGAGGGACGCAGATCGAATCGCCTACCAAACTCAATAAAACAGCAAATTTAAGGAATGTTGCAAAAAATTGTAACCTACTAATTACTTTCAAAATGTTATGTCTATTAGTAAGGTTAGGTAAATTATAGATACAAAAAATAATGTCATGACTAGGTTTTTCAGCTTACGTAACTTTTAAGCTTAATTACCTAGTCATACATCAGGAAAAGGTTCAATATTCAGTTGTAAGATTTAATCCCCACTGATATACAGACATACGAGTAGATACTAACACGGCAAGTTAAATAAAGCTAAGCTAAGTTAAGCTTATAAAAGCTAAGCTAAGCTTAAGTTTAAGTGTACATACTGTACCGACCCCACGTAAGTGGGATAAGGGTAGGCAGATGATGAAGCTAAGTTAAGCTTATAATAAAAACAGATCGCAAAACTTGTATTCACTTTGTCAGTGACACCTTCAAATAAGAACCACAAAGAACTTTGAATTTTACATGGTAGAATTTTAGGCATTTATGGGCAATCAAAATCAGAAAACATCTATTAGTGTTATCAAGCCCATCGCTTAGGAGTGGCGTCTACTACACCTATCTAATCGGTATCAGCCGGACGAGCATTCGCTTATCAGTCAAGATTGGCGAGTCAACCACTAGAAATATTCAGATTCATCAGATTTGCTTCGCTTTGCAATCTGCACTTGACAAAATTCTAAGCACTTGTGTGTTTTTAACACGATGCAATCGCATAACAATGGTTCCTACTTGTGTATGTCAATTGTTGATTTATGGTTGTAGATAGAACGAAGACTACATGGTTCTAGGCGAATATTAGATCATCTTAAAGCTAGATTGCGTCAGGAAATATGTAGAAATGTAGATATGATAATGTGACTTACGTAGCCATGTGCTTATGTCATGATGAAAATGTACTTGTTTTCAAAAATTCTACTATTTAGTCACAATTTTATATACAAGTAAAACGCCCAGGATTTACAGGATGCTTAAAGATCAAGTAGTTGTTGTACTAAGCCAAAAAGATCTACTATGAAACTAAACCTAAAACCGCAAAATCTATTAATTTATCACCGGTCTGTGTAATCTTTATTAGGTAGGTACTTCTATTTAGATTAATTTATTTTATGTTATTATACAAAAACTAAATTATTACTCAATATCTACTACTGTAATTATTGCCCGCTTGATAAGGTGTGAAGTTAAATAAATATTGCATTTTAAGTAATGAATGACGTAGATTAGCTCAAAATAATCAAAATTCCTACATTCAAGATTATCGCCAGACGTCTGCGAGTTATCTCCCAAATTACAGCAGACTTGATGGATAGCTCCTTCTCAGGACATCGGTGCACAGAGCACCAAATCTGCAGATAAGCAGCTTATACGTCACTACATTCTATGGGTACGGTGTGATTGCAACCGCTACCTCGCAGAAAATTTAGATCTCGCAACCCCTATGCCTTAAATATTTTTAAAGCGAAATTTCAGGGCAAATAGGTGATTAAACATCTTATATCTCAGGGTGACGAGCACAGTAATGTGCTGCAACGCAGGGTTTTGCATTCTAAAAATTCAAATTTCTGGGTTGTGCAGACCTGTTATAGGCAAACGTGACGTTTAACATCAGGCGAGCGATTTGCTTGTCTCATCACTCAATAACATAATAAAAAAATAAAAAATCTTTACAACCTCGCAGATGATTTTTATACTAAAAATAGTATTGGATCGAACTACATTTATCAGAATGTCATAAAGAATAAACTATTATTTAGTATTCAAGTTATCGTCGGACCAATACACAAATATAGACACAAACATTGATTTGTTCCGGTCACCCTTCGCTCGTCCAAGGATGCGTTCTAAACTTCCGCTGCGCGCATATTGCTTCATATGTATTGAAAACCCAAGCTTAGCTTTCACAATCAGTTTTTCTGTAAATTTAGTTATCTGTGACCAGGCCTGCTGACTCTACGCAGCCCATGTTTTCTTGCAAATATTTAGATACCGAGATTCCTTCTTATCAGGTTAGCGAAATATTTCTTCTAAATGACGCGTTGCTTATGCAACGGACCAGTGACAGATGTAAACAGTTATAAATGAGTATCTTATGTGGACTAGGCGTGCAATATAAACATCGGCTTTTGTTACGTTTCGTGAGGACGTAGGACGTAGGTAATAACTACATTGATTGGTAAATAGCAAATTCTAGCTAGGATACGCTATATTCTGAATAGGACTTTTCTAGTCCCGAGTTAATGGTAACCCAAGCAACTGCGGCTATGACAACTTTGATTTTTATTACACGCTTTTTATTAGCTTCAATGTTTGTTTGTTTGTAACCGACTCCATTGGGCGCGATTTTGAAGCGCGTTTTTTTGTTTTTTTAACTATTAATTATTTTATTTTTATCGTAAAACTTATTTTTTATAGGATTAATATAAGACAATGTTATAAAGTTAATTTATAAACTATGGTGCCGCCGGCAGCACACCAAGACTCAAACTCCCAGTGACAGTGGTTAAAGTTAAATGAAGAACCTCCTGACAATGTGTCCAGGAACACTGCCTCTATATCTGGCTTATGGTTACAAAGGTTATTATTGTTGACTAACAGTTTTCGTTACGGAACAAAATATTATTTAGGTATTATTTAAAACGTGCTCTTATCATGCCCTACACCGCTTGTCTTATCTAATTTGATTTGAAGATTGCGAGTAATCCCGTAAATGCACACTTTTCTTGTAGATAGCTATCAATCGGCCTTCGTAACGTATCCACGTTTTATCTAAATCATCTGTTTGTTGATACAGTTGAGGTTTTGGAAATAACATAACGATTTATTTACAAGAACACAGGTTTGTTACATTGTTGTCTATAGTCGCGTGGAGGAATGCGAACGGAGGATTACTTTTTAACACTTTAACTGCTGAAAACACATACCTTGTGTTTTCCTTTGTGCAACGCGAATGCGGCTACACACGCTAGGCGCGTAATACACAACGCACGTGATTATTAGCAGCAGCTAAAGTGTTAAAAGCTTTTACTTAACTTGCAATGTATATAACTGTGAGGACGCATCAGTAACCCAACAACAGAAAGCATGGTTGCCGTAGGCGAAACCGGCATGGAGTTCATCCGGCACTATGTTGGTTAGGGTAGAATCTCGCAACTCAATTTTGAACCACTTCCCGGTTTCGATTGAGCTGAAATTTGATATACGTATGTAACTCCGATGACAGTAAAATAGCAGCTTGTTTTTAAAAAATATTTCAAATTAACTTATTTGTAATCAAAACAGAAGAGTGAGCATGACTAGAGTTACAATGAGAGTAGTGTTAACACTTCAAAATGTTACTCAAATGATGCTACTTACGAGTCCATGGAAGTCAGTTTAGGTCCACATGAGTTATGCTGGAATTAAGAAACGCATAAAGTATCTACTTAAAAGCAAAAAAAAATACTAAAGGGCCTTTCAGCGTATACAAAGTTCCTTATATTTATGTTTATTGTTTAATGTAAAGTTCGAAACTAGAAAGGAAAGCGGTAAATTATTGCTCACAAATAGCAAAATCTCGAATTGTCTCGGAGTTCTCAATTTTCGAATGCCATCTCTTTTTTCTAAATCAACAAAAGTGCGTGTATTTCGGGTGTCCTCCGCAAATATAAGTGAAGCTGTACAGTTCCTCCGGGAGGCGATCAATCGTGCGGAGTGACGGACGCGAGGGCCGGCCGCGGCGCGGAGGGCGGACGTCGCTCGCCTCTTACTCACGAGGCTACAAGCTTTTGGAATAAGTTGTTGTAGGTAGGTTGGCAACTGCCATTTACTTAACAATAGGTAGGTGCCACCTATCACTAGGTAGATAGGTTCCGTTCTTAGCAATAAGGTTGCGGCCGCCAGTTGCTAATTGTTGCACTAGTTTTAAGCTTTATTATTCTTTTGTTTGTAATTTCTTATGTGAACAATATTGAGTTTCTCGGTTTATGTAATTTTTGGAATGTTTTGTAGCAACTAAATTATCCTTTTTCTTGGTCTAAGTTAGACGAAAAAACTGATCAGTGATGTGCAATTTCAAGTTGTTGTTGTTTTGTTTGATTTCTAAAATACATAAACAACGTTGATGATATAGATAAATATAATGTTGCCAAGGAACTAGTTTAATGAAAAGCACAATTAAGTTTACTTATGTACATCGAGGAAGTGTGGTTTTTAAAATAAAACAAAGGTCACATTTAAACACTTATTTCTGTTGATGACGTTTAAACAATTTTTCACAATTGTAAAGTTTATTCCGTTGACTTGGTCACATAACGCCGTTATCCGCTAATCCGCCGTTATCTGACAGTCGCTGCAGCGATAGGCAAGATTCGGTGCAAAATCACCTACTCACGACTGTGACGTCATTTTTCTATTGTTGTTTCTTAGATAGGTGTTGTTGTGAATATTGATAGAGGATATTTCATGTAACTCAATAGAAAATATTTAGAGTCCTACTAGACATAAGAGCACTGAAAAGCCGTCAAGGTTGTGCCAATCTATTTTAGAGTTAATTTAGCACCTACTGTATAAGGTACTTCTATTGCTTGGCCTAAATTCTCTTGAATCAACCTGCACACCATGATCATTGGTCATTATGGTCATCATAACATAGCGTAATTTTTTATGGTTTTTCTGTGTGCATTGTTACAACAAATACCTACCCGAGCGCTGTATATCTATATCTATATATATAAAAATGAAACCCGTTTTCCTTGGTCACGGCATCACGCGTGAATGGCTGAACCGATTTCACTAATTTTTTTTTTGTTGTATTTGTTATTATTAGGAGAAGGTTCTTACGGAAAAAATATTAAGAAAATCTCTCAGAAATATTGAAAAACCCTAAAAACAGCCCTTTTCTTTTTCCCATACAAACGTATGGCAGTACGAAGTCTGCCAGGTCAGCTAGTATGAAATAAGATGGAAATCCTCATAACAAGTGTATGTTGTAAATTAACCCATGACAGTGAAGTGGTTTCAATTAGACAAACAACTGGCTTATTTCGCTTAATAGATCTAGCACGAAAAGAAGCACAGTACGGATTTTTTTTTTTTTGTAATTGAGTGACGAGACGAGCAAATCGCTCGCCTGATGTTAAGCGTCACGTTTGCACATAACAGGTCTGCGCCACCCAGAATTTTGAACTCGCAGAATTCAAGACCCTGCGCGGCACAGCTCTGCGCTCGTCACCCTGAGATATAAGTTGTTTAATCTCCCATTTGCCCTGTAATGGCCTTCCAATAAACAATGGCCTTCCAACCGGAACACAGTAATGTTAGCACATTACTGCTTGGCGGTGGAATATCTGGCAAAGGTGTGGTACTACCCCAGGCGGGCTCTGCAAAAGAGCCCTACCACTACAAATTGGTAGGTTACTAGATAATAAATACACCGTCACAGTATTAGGTAGTTCCCTTTTACCTATGCTGTGTCTACTATTTATCTTAGAGTATTGTCATAGATAGCTATGATAATTCTAGCGTCTCTACGGAAAGATAGGTCCTATCAACTCCTATCTCTTTGGCGACGCGCGCGCGTTGATGTCTATTGCTCGGAAACCATTAGTTATAATTATCGTCCTTATATTATAACCTAGGTTTATCTCTAATTAATTCTAAAGACACGGGCGTCTAACGCCCAGTTTGGCGGTTAGTGCTAGTAACAACATGGTTCCTACCATTTTGTTAATAATTAATCTAGAATCTTGAATACATTAATGTGGAATTGAAGAAAATTAAATATTGAATTAGATAGGTACTCATTTTAGAGATTTTATCTTTTTTCTAGTTACAAGCACTAATTTATTTTCGTCTATGCATATGTACCTTAGCCTAACTAAAACGATTCTATATACACATATTTTACGTTTCTCTACATAGTAGCCGTTATTTAAATACAGGGATGAATGATGATATATGCACAAAATTGACAGAGCGTATGAAGTCTAAATAAAAATAAATACAAAACTTACTAAATGGCGCCTCTTAGTATCGGAGGCAAAGCCGCAATTTGGGTCGCTGCGATATGTATACTTATGACACAATAATATGAGGCCATACCAAAACAATTTTGACGTAGATAGATCGATAGATAGATAAACACTTTATTGTTCACACTATAAATTACAAACAAAGACCTAAGAGGCGCCATCTTCTTTTCACAATATGTACTCGTATCTAAGATATTTCTAGCCACGACTTATAGTAGGTATCTATAGCCAAGTACATTTTTTTCTTGATACCAGTGGCATTCCCGCCCCGCGCTGTTAATAATTTCGAGCTGGCAGGCAGCATTATGGCGGCTCGACAGCGCATGACGGATCGCTCCATCCGGCTACTGGCTCCCGCAAAAAATATTCTGCTAGTAATAATAGGAAATACGTGAATAGCCTCTCCAGAAATAAAGGGAAATTGTGGAAATGTTGTTTCGTAAAGTTGGGGTTGGGAAACAAGTCGTACAGTTGGTGTAGTTTGGGTGGTTTTGTTTAGAGCAGGGTTTGGCAAACGGTGGATCAGGTAATATAAACCGTATAACCAGTCCTGTGAAATGATACAAAAAATAAAAACAAATCAATATCGGAAGAGCAAATAAAAGTGGGGTGTTTCGGGGGAATGTTGTGAGGATGAATATTATGAACCCCGATCGGCTTTTTCGCGTCTCTATCGTTAAACATGCCAAAAGTAATACGGTGATCCTCACCCGTGGATTCCGGGAAATTGTATAATTATTACTTGATTTTCAAGAAGGATGAATTTCATAGGTAATAAAATGTATAGGTACAGCCTAAAAAGGTTTTGGCACCTACCTACTTGAATAAACAAATGCCCTTCGTTACATTTTCTCGTCAAATTTATTAATAACGGCTCTAAGCTTTAGGTTCCAGAAAAAAATACACAGAACGACTAAAAAATCAGGAGTTGGCAACGACAGATTATAACGAATATTTACGGCTTTGTTATAATAGGTATCTATACTACAAATGCCAATCTCTGTTACTTAAATTACCATTAATTAACAGACGTGCATATCTGCTTCGTTGTTAATGGTTAAATAATAAAGCAACCTTTTCAATTTTCCATCACATTTTAATAAAACCTGTCGATAAGGGCGCGTCACACAGTATCGCCCAAATTACAGCCGTGGGCAAACAAGCGGCAACACGACGCGGCTAATCCCGGCTACTGAGTGCCTGATACGTGACAATTAAACTGAGCGACTATCTGTGGAGGCTACGTGAGGAGATTGGAAAACTCTTTGCTGGAAAATTTTGGCAAGGCTGCCAGTTAAAAAAAGTATCTTAGCTTTCCCGCCTTTCCGTACCTGTAAGTTTGTCTACCTACGGCAAAGTTGCCTCTTAACGTATCGAGGTAGTAGCCAATATGATTTTTTTTTGTCAAATCTATGTCTATGTCAACCACCATTCTAACGGCGCCTGATCTCCAAAGCAAAAAACTAAATTCCTAATAACGTTACAAATTAAAATTCATGGAGTCCGTTAGTCGGTAGTCCGTTTTGTAACATTGTTAACGAAAAGTGATACATCATCGCTGTCCTCCCGATTCTATCTTTGTATCCAAAATGAAATTATTATAACTCCGACTATTCTTTGTGTCACTGCATTAGCATTTAATTTAGGGTCTTTAGTTATAAAATATGTGGGTTCTAAATTAATCGCTCGCATCGCAACTCTTCACGGTAAATTGAAATGTATCAACTATACGAAATACATAACCTACCCACCGGTTCTTTATTTCTAAGCCCATTTTTCGGTAAAGAATTTGAGCAAACATGGCGGTGTATAAAAAATATCCGTGAGCGCATCTGCCGCATTGTCCAATTCCGACCAATCCCGTCGGCTCCCGCTCCCCTAGCTGTCAGTTTACTGTCAATTGTTTGAAATTCGAATGTTATTTTTTTCATGCGGCGGCTGCGTAGGGCGTTGACGCGAGAATACATGGCCAGTCGTGTTGTACAATTGAATTGATTGAATTATGGACAATTTGGGCCGCGGCGGAACGTTATGGATTACCACCCGCATTGTCGGTCGGTAAATAAAGGGTATGGGAGATATTTAGATTCGCATGACTTCTGTATTCCCTTTAGGTCTACGTGCAACATTATTTTTTTGTCAGCATTTTTCTTAATTTTGTTTTCAATCGGAAACACCATAAACGGAATAGAAAATAGAGAATAAGGATTGTCAACATACATTTACGCTGTTGTCGTTAGATCATTCCTATGTTTTGTTTTAATTCAGTGGAGTTAATAATACCTAATTAATAATACCTATTAAGTTAATATTGAAGCATAGCATAGCATATAATTATGTATGTCTAAAACAAACTCTGAAATCCAATAAAGAATGAAACCCGATACACACATCTAAATTCATGCAAATTTTCCCGTACCCCTCGCACACAATCCAGCCAAAATCGGATTCCCACATAAAAACAAAAAGCGTAATCGTACGCAACGCGGAGTTGAGCAAACATTTGCGCGAGGTAATGGATTAGCGATGTCGCGGCGGCCGGTGTTCTGTTACACGCGGACAAACAGGGGCCTTTGTGGCCGCAACCCGCGCCGACCGGCGGCGGCGGCGGCGGTCGGCGGTCGGGGCGTGCTGGCAACGTGTGTACGTATGAGGATGACTTAAAAATAAAAACAAAATAGTTTAAAAAACTAAAACATACGCATTGTCATCGCTCTTTGACAGGTGTGCAAATTTTGAATTAAATGATCGTACAATGTAGGAAAAATCGAGTCCAAAAGGGTCGGTTACAAACAAAGGTGAAAATAATAAAACCGTGTTAATTTAAAAAAATATATTAGAAAAAATAAAAAATCTTCTATTGCCTGAATACATTATGATTTTTGAGCTTAGAACATCTTAAAAAGTTAGCTTGAAAGCCATTGAGATGTTTTTTACTCCTAAAGCAAACAGCAGGGGTGTTATAAGTTCAGCGTGTGTATCGGTGGTATCGTAGCACCCAGATGGCTGAACTTATTATGTTTTTTAAACAGTGACTTTATCAAAAATGTTCTTAGGTATATTTCAAGAATTATTCCGTTTTAAGATTATCAGTTCTTTTCACTTTTTTACCCATATGTCGGGATGTGGCTTTAGTTTGCTGTCGTAATGCATCTCGTAGATGCTTACTTACTCGTAGATACACAAGTAAAGCTCGGGACATGGTGACATCCGGCGAGCCATTTGCTCGTCTCGTCATTCTATTGCATAAAAAAAATTTAAAGAGATTGATATTTATTAACATCGTGAAGTAAACTTTGTAAAACATGGATTGGACCAAATTTTAATAAAGTTTTTTGTTTAATATTATTAAAACGAAAATATATTCAGGTAGCAATTTTGTAGGAAAGTTAAGCTTCGTACAGAAAATATCTGAATAACATTCTTACCAAACATTTTTATAATTAGTTACCTATATTCAAGTAAACTTACGCGTAGCACTTGCTACGGCGTAGCTAATACAATTTGCAATGCTAATAATTATTTCGTCTTACACGCCAGTCGCATCGTTTTAATAATGCTTACATATTGCTCCGTAGAACTTACTTCAAGTAAACAATGACGAAAGTACAAAAAAAAACTTAAATCTTACGCTTAATTTAACTTGAATGCAAAACAAGCTCGTGCGATGCAATCATAAGTTATTCAGGTCATCCAAAGACACGCTTCTGAACGAAATATTATTTTTGTAGTCATTGATTGACTAACATTTAGAAGGACAAACAGACAAACAGTGCCAATGTACGTAGATATAGATGAAGAGATGTAAGTTTGCTTGGATATGTCAATATTGGTGTAGGTGGCCTGCGTACGCGCTCGCCGCGCGCGGATCTTGCTTGGCTTGTGACCGTTGTATTGCGCGATGCGTTTTTTTTATCATGACGATGACAGCGAAATAAGTTTTTGTAATAAGTTCGATATTCTTATTTGGTAATTAAGTTGGTTACTTACATTACGAGTAAACCTGATTTTGCCATAACTAGACTTCCGTAATCGTTACCACTATGCCATTTGTTTACCACAAAAACTACGATAGCTTTAAATCCTACATTTTAGGGAGGTTACCTACATATATAAATAACTAGGGGAACAACTCAACATATTATAACGGAGTAGGAGAGGGCCATGCATGGCGCGAGTTTTTAGAAGATCTACATTTCTTTATAAAAAGTGGCCTACGGTACGGTATTAGGAATATTTAGTAAAGACGAATTAACAACCATTAGGAATATGTATTTTAGTCCCGAAACTTCTATGAAAATTGCGAGATACACCTACCTAAAAAATAATCCTACGCACCTCATTGTACAGTTACGTTACGCTTTACACAGTTATCATTTTGTCTTACTCTAGCTATCATACTTACTGAACTACCGATACATTCCAATTATTACGCATCATTTCAGAATCTCGTTCCCCGAATATCCGTGCCGCGTCCGCCAACGAGCACCCACATCGTCCGTCGACTGTTTGCGAGCCCATAGTGGCCGTTGCGCAAACACACATACGGACAAACACCCGGCGCGTTTGATCCGACAACGGGTTTCGAACATGATACGAGTACCTACCATAGGAGCTTGCGGGCAGATTTACACTGCACCTGCAGCCTAGAGCTGCAGGGCACCGTTGTATTGCATATAATTATGGAAAAATTGCGTATGTAGTCTCAAAACTTCATTTACCTTGTCGTGTTCATATTTTGTATTATTGTTTGTATCTTGTACACTTTATATTGTATCTCAATTGTTTCAAAATAAAAGCTTTAATTATGCGAATACATCACAGCGCGTATTGGTTAAATAAACCAGGCTAGATTAAAGCTTTGAGTAGTAAAATAAGTCCGTTTAACTATAAACTGGATCTCAATTCCTTAAGTTTATATTAGAACATTCAAAGACCTATGAAATGTCTTACAACTGCTATGTAGGGATTGAGTAATTTTATGCTATAGATGGTAAATAAGTAGACGGACCGCCTAACGGCAAACGATCGCCGTCGCTCCTGTAATATCCTGTGATATTTCAATCTTTTGAGACACTGTTAACACCCCTTTCAAAGAACTCAATTATGAAGTTACAAACCCGTTATCTTAAAAATCTCGCAACGCCCACATCTCTACAACACCTCGACCGATATGACCTACTGATATTCGAGCTTAAAAATTTAATTAGAATAAATCACTTGCCTGTAAAATAACCTACATGAAGATCGGATCAATCCACCGAAGTCGGATTATATCGATGGATCAATCCGTACACAAGTTATCGTCGCACAAACCTGCAAGTGCCAATTCGTTCCCCTAAACTCCGCTCGGTCAATAACTGTGAAGACATGTCCCCGTAAATGAAACATCCAATTACCGAAGGAGCTGTCGTCGGTCGCGGACGTAAAGGATTATCTGGACATGACAGTGACCTCTGCAGGAAGAGGATCGATCACAATTTGAGCGCGGTCCAGCGGCACCGGTGCACGTGAGGCCTGATGTCGGATTAGACGGCTTAATAAAGTGGAGGTGTAACGGGTTGTGCTGATAGAACAATAGCCAATAGGTATTGTTATGATCGTGTGCTAGTTGTTTTAGTTAATACAGCCACTTGTCTTTTTGAAGAAATAGAGAAAAGTAAGTAAATAAGTGGGTAGTTCGCAATCGTTTGTATTAATTTGGATCACAATTGATTTTGGTATTAGCAATTAACTTTTGTCCAACTCGAAATTTGCTGATAAATTATTGTTTGGCTTGTTTCTTAGCGTCTCAATCTCAACTTACAATTGTAACATAACTGTAGAAGGAAAACGTTCCAAAGTTGCCGACTGTTTACATTTTTAAAATAGGTATAGGTATAGAAGAAGTTGTGTTAGTGAACTTCTCTAATTTCAGCAAAGCAGGAGTTCGCGAAAACGGATCTCGATATCACATTTCTGCGATCACGAATTAACTCAATATTGTCTCAAACGAAATTTAACCTCACGACTTCCGTTAAAACAATATGTAATTAACTCATAGCAGGTTCATTATTTGCAAAATGACAAGGCGATCATCGTTTTATTAACTGCGGTAATCAGAAATCAAATAGTGTCATTGCCAGCAACCGTAGAATTCTCGAATGCCTTCATAGAACCCTGACTATAGTCTTAAGTAAAGCAAACATTTACGAAACATAATCCGAAGTTAACTTGAGGTGAATCCCAAATCCAGCAAGGTCAATCAAAACAAACCTCTTAAAAACTGTTTGAATAAAACACTTGATTCTCAGAACAACACGACGACGCCTAAATCAATATTTGAATGTTTAGTCCGCAAAATCATTCATTTAGATAAAAGCGGAGACATGCTCAATTGAATAGGTAGATGTTTGCTTCAATAATACACGTCAAAAACATCAAATTCGCCGTGAAACGAGCACTGAGGCACTCGTGCGCAGCGGGGCGCCTTCTTTAGGCTAATATTGAAATATCTTTTATCTTTCTCCTTTTTTTGGGGTCTCGAATTAGAAAAAATGACACCTGTCATAAATGTGTCGGTGTAGCTCCCACGGGCCGCCGTTGAATACTCGGTAAAAAGATTATTTCCGAGCAAAGAGATGTTTGTGTAAACAAACCTGTGTCCGGTTACTGGTACAATGCGCGAATCGGATATCAATAGGACTCCTGTGACGTTTTTATTTCCCTGCGTTAATCTTTGACTTTAATAATATAAATACTTACCAACATAGTTAGACTTTAAAAGTAGGTGCTTTACTTTCTTTAGCAACCCCAATCTATGTCTAATATATGTGTCTATGTCTTGCAAAGTCGACGATAACAAATATGATTGGCAAAAGAAAAAGAGGCTTATACCATGCAGTTGATTACGGATGATGATGATGACAAACCTAAATAAAGATCATTTTTAGGGTTCCGTACCCAAAGGGTAAAACGGGACCCTATTACTAAGACTCCACTATCCGTCCGTCTGTCACCAGGCTGTATCTCACGAACCGTGATAGTTAGACAGTTGAAATTTTCACAGATAATGTATTTCTGTTGCCGCTGTAACAACAAATACTAAAAAAAGAATGAAATAAATATTTAAGGGGGCTCCCATACAACAAACATGACTTTGTCGTTTTTATAGTTAATGGTACGGAAACCTTCGTACGCGAGGCCAACTCGCACTTGGCCGGTTTTTTTTATCTAACAGCTAAAAACGCACCCGTTGTGCGACACCCACATTTTCAAACACGTGCTGTTAAAAGAAATACCCGAACTAACCCAGATCGTCTCTTCTTTTCAGTTCCCAAGCTGCTGATCCCCGGGCCAGCCGAGTTCGTGAGCCAAGGGATGCTCGGCAGCCCGCACTCCAGCAGCGGCGGCACCCCCACTGGCAGCCAGATGCTCGCCAACCCTCTCCTCAACCTCAACAACACCGGCCGGACCAACTTCACCAACAAACAACTCACGGAGCTCGAAAAGGAGTTCCATTTCAACAAATATCTCACTAGAGCGAGAAGAATAGAGATAGCTTCAGCTCTACAACTCAACGAAACCCAAGTGAAGATATGGTTTCAGAATAGAAGGATGAAACAGAAGAAGAGGATTAAGGAGGGTCTCATCGTAGCTCCCGAGGTGACCCCCACTTCCACCACGCAGACCAGCGTAGTAGGATCCAGTGAAAACAGCCGGGAGTCCAGCTAGAGCTACCCGAAACCTAATGCTGATTGTTTTAAGGACTATTTTTGAAGTGAACTGTATAAAAAACAATGTTTTGTGAAGTTCTACACAGTCAAAAGCTTCTTATAAATCAGTTAAATTGTTAAGGAAGTGGTTCATAGGTACGTGGTTTGTTAAAATATATGAAGTGACGTTTTAGAATTACATTGTTGACACCCTGTAACAGTTTCTATCTTTAGTTCTAGAATGTTCGTGGACGAGATTTAAAGATAGGAAGCTGCTTTTCTTTTCTATAACATTTGTTGAGATCATACAAGCACTTTCCAGAACATTACAGTAATATGTTTTAGGACATTAACAAGTGCTAAGTATGGTAATGAAGCTATTCGACAGATGTCACGTTATAAAGTTCTCATAGGTATTGTTGCTCGATATATTTATTCTAAAATATTTATACTTACGGAGTTTTCTTAAGGCGGCCCCGGACACTGGTCACTTTCATAAATGTGTGTAATTTCGGAAACTGCGCGATGCAATTTTGATGAAACTTGGTTTGTTTATTTAAATTGACAATACGAGAGCGCTATTACAAGGAACTTTTAGAAAAATCTTTTTACGTTTTTTTTTTTATTAAATAAACAGAATCGTTAAGCATTTTTGTTGCTAACGGTTAGTAGTGTTTCTGATGATACTCACTAAGTTTCATTAAAATCGAACGAGGATCCGAAGTTAAGTGAAAGTGACCGACGCCGATGTCCGAAACGCCGCATATATGCTAGGTACCTATCCTATACTTACTATATATATTTGTACAATGTACATGTGTAATAAAATTAAATTATGAAAATACACCTAAAGTAGGCGTTAAGATATCACAACTGAATAAATAGTTAGAATTATTTAGGTTTTATTTGGTTTCATAAAATTAATCTAAAATTTTTATGAGTTTCCAATTTTTTAAATGTTTTTGTATTACTGAATTTGGTACCTTAAATTTTTGTTATTTACCTACTTAAGTTAGTGTGAAGATTTGATTTATTTAATTTACTTTGTAAAAGTCTATAAGAAATTAGACCAAAGCCAGTGTTGGTAAATTCAAGCCAGAAACAGTCAAACGATTTCATTAGCATATTTATTTTACCTATACCATGTTCATATTTCATATTGATAACAAAAAAAATAGAAAACTTAAACTTAGTTCTAAGAAAAAGTTGCATGAATAAAAGTTAAGTTTTTTTTTTCAATTACAATAATTTTCTTTTACCCGAAATAATATAATAATAATAATTTCCTATACTTATGTACCTAATAAAATTTCACAAAAATACAAGACAGCGCTAAAATTGCTGTTATTTTATAAAACGCCTACTACAACTAACTGGGAGCGCAGTACGGATATTTTCGAGAAATTTAATAAGTATTTTCGAATTTAAAAACTACCAAAAACAAAAGTTGTTTTTTTTAAGTTCGTTTGACATAATTTTTCTTTTTATTTCAATGCACCTAAGTTACTCATCTACCGCGATCGAGTTCGGCCGACTCCGATCGAGTTTGTGACTTTTTTTCGATCGTGTTTCGTACTACGGCCCCTGTTGTTGGTTACTAGTCTAATTATGTAATATTTATGTACAGATTTAAGTATAATTGTACATAAACTCGCGTGGAATGATTTGATGGTGTAAAAATATAGTTTAAGTTAGTTTATATGCGTAATTCCATCATTAAATTAACGTATCTATTTTCAAAATCGAAGTTTTATTACCTTAACCACAGACAGATTTTTGTAGTGGTAGGGCTCTTTTGCAGAGCCCGCCTGGGGAAGTACCACACCTTTGCCAGTTATTCCACCGCCAAGCAGTAATGTGCAAACATTACTGTGTTCCGGTTGGAAGGGCATTGTTTCCAGTAAATTACAGGGCAAATGGGAGATTAAACGACTTGTATCTCAGGGTGACGAGCGCAGTGCTGTGCCACGCAGGATTTTGAATTCTGCAAGTTCAAAATTCTGGGTGGCGCAGACCTGTTATGGGCAAACGTGACGTTTAACATCAGGCGAGCGATTTGCTCGTCTCGTCACTCAATTACATAAAAAAAAAAAGAGAAACATTTTGTCTATGCCTAAACTAAGTTATACAGGATGAAACAATAGACGATTTGGCTGCATGTAGTTTGCCTTCCAGTACATTAATTTGACATCGTCACTTAACAGACGTTTCACTCATAGCTCCCACTAGGACACCCTGTGTCGGGGATGCCACGGCACACACACAAAGACCAGGACAACAAACGCCCAGAACCAGAGCAGACAAGACTTACTTGTATATTTCAAACAAGACACTTAAAAACAAATTTTAAGAACAAGCTTTTATTGCATTGTCATCGGACTTACACAGGTATACCAAATTTCATCTCAATCGGACCTCGGAAAGAAGTCCAAATTCAGTTGCAAGATTTGAACTAATCAAGCAAATTAACTGAGATACATATCAAAACAAATAAAAGCTTGTAAAATTGTTAGGGTTGTTCCATTTTAGGAAATAGAAATCAGACGTCTAATACACACAACTGTTACAAATGTTACACCCGTTACCGTTATGCAGTCTGGGTAAAAACTTATTGCCAATAGGCGTGACGAAAGATTTTAAAATCCTCTTCCATAATGTGAGTACACATTTACTATTTACAAAAAAGCCTTTATTTCGGTAATAAACTTAAGTTTAACGAAGTTTGAAGCCATTTTTCACATATTTTTTCAACAGTGCCCGAAAACAGCTTGCTTGTGTCATGGCGTCGATTTGACGTCACGGCATTGTGTCATGTCATTGTGTCTATGCGTGATGAGCGGCGGATGACCTGAGTTCACTGAGGCGTGACGTCATACGCTGTGATTGTTGTTTCTGACAAGATGGCCGATTGCTGTATTTTAATGTTTTAATTTATTGAAAATCTTAATAATCTGTTTTTTTAAAATAAAACTAAACATGTGTTTTAAATTTTTTTAACCTGGCTAGTCCCCTGAAAGCATTAAATCGGTGATTTTTTGATACTGTCGTCATGCCTATTCCAAATACAGTGGCATGTTCACTAATCTGTTTGTTTAGATACATTCTGTATAGAAACTAGAGAACTTTCTTTACGAAGAAAAAACATGTTATTTTGTAGAAAAGAATCACATTTATTTCAGAAAGACCCGACAAATAAATAAGGCACGTTATTGCAATAAAATTAATTAATCATGGAAAAACATGCAATTAAATAGAACGGCCACACAGGCTACTTGAATCGTAACTATTACAAAATAAAACTCTCTTTAAATAAAAAAATAACCACTTTAAGTCTAGGAACTCATTTATCAATCGAGAAAAGAAAGTTACTAATAATTTAAATGCGAAAGCATTTTTGTATGCCTAACTCCTTCACGTTCAAACGGCTAGGCGGAACTAGATGAAATTCGAAGCAGATATAGCTGATACTATGGATACACATTACACATATACATAGAATAACTATTTTTGATCTATATCACCGAGTGAAATCGCGGGGCACATTCCACATTTCACGACACAAAACCGTCGTTTTTGTTCGATTGAAAAAAAGCCCTAAAACCTCAGAATTCAACATTTACGTATTACATACGCTAAAACTTGAAACATACTTCACTGGAATGAAGCGGAATGTTACTTATTCACAAATAATTTAATTAAGATAAAACATTTTAAAAGTGCCAATTGTCTCGGGGTAGCCTAATTCCCTAGAGACCGCGTCCCCAGGTGGCGGATAGGGGGGTGCTCATTGGATATTCTCCAAAGGGTAGGAGGGAAATAAAATACCTCCCGCGGACCAACAAGGCCGGAGAAGGTTACTCCGTAAACAAACCCCTGCTGCGGGCTTCCTCGACGTATTCGGGGTAGAGGCCACAGTAGTGCTGCCCGTCCAGGCTGGGATGTGCAGAAGGCACGGCGGCGGAAGAACCCTTCGGGATCAACGGCGGCGGCCAAGCTCTAATGAGGGTTACAGCCTTGGCGTCAGGTGGCAACCGGCCGTAAAACACACGTGCCAACACACATATCTCCTAATGGCCAAGTACAATAAAGAGATAAGCGATAATACTAGGGCGTCCCCCTCAAGCGACGTCTGTGCCTCGAATGCGAAGAATGCGACAAAAACCACTAGGGCGTACCCCGCAAGCGACGTTATAAATGACAAGAATAAGCATTCGCAACAACTACGCATATCGACGTGGAATCTGGGATCACTCACTGGTCGAGGACAAGAACTAGCTGATACCCTGCACAGGAGGAACATAAACATTTGCTGTATACAAGAGACCAAGTGGAAGGGATCGAAATCCAGAGACCTAGGACGGGGGTACCAACTAGTCTACCATGGAGCCAATAACAAGCAGAATGGCGTGGGCATCGTCTTAGACCAACAACTCAAAAACCGCATCATAAATGTAGACAGAAAAACAGATCGTCTTATTTCCGTCAAACTTGCACTTGACAAACAACCCGTATTGAACATAATATGTGCCTATGCCCCTCAAGTTGGATGCTCTGCAGCAGAAAAGGAGGCATTTTGGGATGACTTAGACGAACTTACACTCAGCATACCATCTAGTGAGACCAAGTTGATTTGTGGAGATTTAAATGGTCACGTCGGAAAGACAAACCAAAATCTAGCATATAGTAGTGCCCACGGGGGATTTGGTTATGGGGATTTAAACAAAGAAGGGGCTACTATATTAGAATTCGCAGCACGTCATGACCTTATTCTAATAAATACTTGCTTTAAGAAGAAACCAGAACATGTAATAACGTATAAAAGTGGGGGAAAAACATCACAAATTGATTTTATTATATCAGATCGAAGACTTAAAAATAAATTTAAAGACTGTAAAGTTATACCCGGAGAACCATTGACAACACAACATAGGATTTTAGTAACAACTTTCAAACTGCCTAAACCCATTAAAACGGAAATAGATAAAACACCAAGGATAAAGTGGAAGGAAATACATAGCCAAAAGGGAGACGCTTTTATATCATCGATGCGAGACTATCTAATCAGTGATATGGATTTGGATAAAAATTATGCCAGCTCACAGCAAATGTGGGACAAATTCGAGAAACACTGCAGAACGCAGGCAGCACTAATTTTGGGAATATCCAAGGGCGGTATAAGCACTGGAAAAGACCCCACTTGGTGGAATGAGGATGTAAAAGAGAAAATTAAATTCAAGAAACAAAATTTTAAAGAGTGGCAAAAAACGCAAACAGAGAAAGACTTAAATAAATATAAAGATTCTAAATCTGTCGCTAAGCGGGCTGTAGCACAGACTAGGGCACAGTCACGGGAAGGACTATATGATAAAATAGAAAACATTAAATCGGATAAAGAAATTTTCAAAATTGCTAAACAAAGATCTAAATCTACATTGGATGTTAAAGTAAATAAATACATAAAAGATAAGGATAACATTTTATTAACCTCAAATAAGGAAATAAATGAAAGGTGGCATCAGTATTACGAATCACTTTTAAATGAAGAATACCCTAGCGAAGATCTGCATCCACTTCCACCAGTACTTGGTCCAGTACAAAATATAAGCCTTGATGAGGTGATAAAAGCTGTGGCCCAAATGAAAAACAACAAAGCCGTAGGCCCGGATGAAGTTCCAGCTGAATTATGGAAAAAGCTTGGTCCAGTGGGAGTGCAGTGGCTTACAAAGCTATTCTGCATTATTATGAAAACATCAAGCATCCCCGATTCGTGGCGACAAAGTTACTTAGTCCCATTCTATAAAAACAAGGGCGACATAACACAATGCGGGAACTACCGAGGCATCAAACTAACATCCCATACCCTTAAAATCTGGGAACGGATAATAAATAGGCGCATTCAACTCTTGTCTACTATAACTCCAAACCAATTTGGGTTTACTCCTTCCAAATCAACAACCGATGCAATACAAACTATACGGATACTTATGGAAAAACATCGAATAAATAAGAAGGACCTGCAATTTATATTCATCGACTTGGAAAAGGCGTTTGATAGGGTACCCAGAAGACTCGTCTGGCAAGCAATGAGGGCTCAAAATTTGCCGGAACACTATATCAGCCTCGTAAAGGATATGTACCATGGCATAAAAACGCAAGTAAAAAGTCCTGCTGGTCTTGGCGAGAGCTTTGAGGTGAAAGTCGGGGTTCATCAAGGCTCAGCATTGAGCCCACAGATATTTAATTTAGTTATGGATTGTCTCACAAAAGAAATTCAAGCACCGTTACCATGGAGTTTATTGTATGCAGACGATATTGCACTCATAGCTAACACAGTAAGCGAGCTTCAAGAGACCCTCTCTAAATGGGTTGCATCACTGGAGAGGTTTGGTCTTCGCGTCAGCAGATCCAAAACTGAACACATGGAGTGTAAATACAGCTTAAGCGACGGTAGCAGCCCATCCATAGTCTACTATGACGATGGAACCGCTGTCCCCAGAGTTTCCCAGTTTAAATATCTGGGGTCTGTAATTACACCGGATGCAAATGTGGAAGCAGATGTCTCGCATAGAGTAAACGTGGGGTGGCAAAAATGGAGAAGCCTCACGGGTATTCTCTGTGATACCCGTATGCCTGTAAAAACAAAAGGTAAAGTCTACAAGACAGCTGTAAGGCCTGCGATGCTCTATGGTGCTGAATGCTGGACTGTGAAACAATCACATGAACAAAAACTCCATACAAACGAGATGAAAATGCTGCGATGGTCGGGCGGGGTGACCAGACTCGACAAAATTAAAAACGAATTCATACGGGGAAGTTTTAAAGTAGCACCCATAGCCGAAAAGTTAACGGAGACCCGTTTAAGATGGTATGGGCACGTGATGCGGAGGGACGATGACCATGCTGTTCGAAAGGCGCTGGAGCTGCCCGAGGGGAAGAGGGGAAGAGGGCGACCCCCAGCCACCTGGTGGACGAGCATGACCCACTTAATGAAAGAGGCCGAACTTGACCAGACGACAACCCAGGACAGAACGTCCTGGCGCAGGCGCATTAGGAGAGCCGACCCCACCTAACGTGGGAACAGGAACAGAAGAAGAAGAAGATTTTAAAAGTGCCAATTGGCATAAACTTCCCCCAAATGTATATAATTATTGACTCTCAACGAATGTTGAGTAACCAATAAAAGTAGCAGAAATAGTATGTTTAACACTTTAACTGCTGCTAATCACATGCGTTGTGTTTTCTCCTTGAAAAAGGCAATCGAATGTAAACGAAATTAATTATTATAAATTTATTTATGTACTATTAAGACAAAAGAGTGCTATTAAAACAATTGCGAATTTTTCACTTATCAATTCGACACACTATAACCCCCAGTGCTAAATACAATTCCACCTAAAAACCTATCTAACAATACCGCCTTTATTAACCAGTACATTAAGGCGATTTTCATAAGTATAATATGGCATACAACCTAAATAACTTTGTGCTCTCTTCAGCCATATGAAGAGAGTATTATCGATAAATAACAGAGCGACCCATTTATCCGTAAAGTTGAATAGGGAGCCACCACCGTATTAACTGAGCAAAAATGACAGTTGACTGTAAAAAAAAGTTAGTTCCCTAATTTGACCACCTGCACAGATAAGTTTAAGTTAAGTTCAAGTTACCAACAAGTTTGAATGCCACCGCAAACTTTAAGTCTAGTTTTTGCGAAGACATATATTTGGCCAAATTGTGCGTAGCTTTGAATAAAAATTTATGAAAATTGCCACAGCCTGTCGTGTGGAGTCGAGAAAATGGTTTGCGGGGGCACTTAGTTCCTAAGTTACTTGGTCTTAGAGCTGACTACTTCGAAAGTGGCGCCGTTTTCGTTCAGATTCTTTATGAGATCGGTGTCCTTGAAAGCTGTAGCAGTCGTCAGCACGCCGCCGCTGGAAGGAAGAATATAAATTATTAATTTGATAAGTAATGGAGTCGATAAGTTTATTAGTAAATATTTCTAAAAGTTTTTCTAGGTAGTTGCTGGCAACGAGGCAGGGCCCAAGTTTTCGGTAGTTAATGCTGCAGATGAATTTTCGGATAATGCAATACCGCCATGTGTGGAAGCCATTAAAATATGGCTTGACAGTTGTTTGAATAATGAATTTAAATATCTGTTCTGGGTCAGGGTGTTAGTTGTCCTTGTCTTTTTTGTTCCATGGCATGGAAATATCTATTATATGTTCCATTTTAGTAGGGAACTATGAGTGTGACACGTTTATTATTTAACTTTTAAATACAAAGGCCGTATACGACAATCATAATGTTTACGTTAAGAGCTCCCACTGATTGGAGGATCAAAGAGCCAATAAATATAAAACTCGGTTATCGCCTCAGTTCTACAGGGTATCATAGAAGGGCGGCTATGAGTGTGAAACGTTTATTATTTTTGTGTATTGTGTAGTGTAGTGTAGTGTAGTGTAGTGTAGTGTAGTGTAGTGTAGTGTAGTGTAGTGTAGTGTAGTGTAGTGTAGTGTAGTGTAGTGTAGTGTAGTGTAGTGTAGTGTAGTGTAGTGTAGTGTAGTGTAGTGTAGTGTAGTGTAGTGTAGTGTAGTGTAGTGTAGTGTAGTGTAGTGTAGTGTAGTGTAGTGTGTACTCACGGGCCCGGCACGCGCGTGACAGAAGGGGCGGTATTAATAAAACAATTATTTAACTTTTTCAGCGTCTATTCGATACAATAGTATAGGGCGGACTACCTGTCTAACATCATTCTTTGTTTATCTTAACTAATTTATAGTAACAATCTAGTATTCTGTGGCGCAGGGCACCATTCATAGTTACTATTACGTATTCTGTGGCGCAAGGCGCTGTCACGGCCTTCCTGCCCAGGCTTCGCTCTCGAAGCCTCTCATCTTAGTTTACCTGTAATTGAAAAAGTATTATAGGAAAAGCTTTAATAACACATTATTTTTATGGCCTGTGTGTCTTGCACTACCATTTATTATTTTGTATTTTTTTTTTTGTTTTTGATTACTCAAAAGTAACCCTTGGCACTGTCTCAGCCCCCTTACCGAAGTAAGTGACCTAAGTACCTTGGCACTGTCTCAGCCCCCTTACCGAAGTAAGTGGCCTAAGTACCCTTTTTTTTATGATTACTCAATAGTAATCCTTGGCACTGTCTCAGCCCCCTTATGGTGGCCTAAGTACCTTGGCACTGTCTCAGCCCCCTTATGGTGGCCTAAGTACCTTGGCACTGTCTCAGCCCCCTTATGGTGGCCTAAGTACCTTTTTTTTTATGATTACTCAATAGTAATCCTTGGCACTGTCTCAGCCCCCTTATGGTGGCCTAAGTACCTTTTTGCGATCCCAGCGCACTCCAAAGAGTCGCTTACGCCACTTCGATTATTTATTTTTTTGTCTGCGATCCCAGCGCGCTCTATGAGCCGCTTACGCAATTTTAATATTATTATACTTACACAGCAGCTCTCATAGCTTTTAATATACTACCAGATATTACATCTTTCACGCTGTCACGGCTCTTTCCGGAACCTCTCGATTTTCAATCTCTTTGCGTCTTTCGTTACTATTTGGTAAGTTTTCTTTTCTGTATTTTTAATTTTATGTCTGTCTCACAGTAAACATTTTTCAATTGTTCAAGGTTCATTATATCGCGGCTTTAGTTTACCCATTCTAGTTCGCTACTCGTGAATGTAAACAATATCGCCTTCTTTGAGTACGTCATGTACTTCGTCACGTTTTATCAAATCTTCGTTTCATTTCAGTGCGTTATTTCTTCAACGGTACATCGTAATTGATATTCATCAACATTACAATCCTCCGAATCCTCTTTTCTATGTTTTGTGTTTGTTGTGTGTTCTATATGTTTCTGTTTTCTATGTGTGTATTTTCTCTGTTGTATGTTGTGTTTTCTGTGTTTTGTGTTTTGTTCTGTTTACTCTCCATCGTAATTTTGCCTGGAAGAGATCGCTCTTAGCGATAAGGCCACTAGTTGTTGCACTAGTTTCAAGTGTTCTTTTCCTTTTATTGTAATTTCTCAGATCGTATTCCCATCAGTGATTGCATTGGGGTACAGCTTGTACTTTTGAACAGTGACATTAAGGGTCAATATTAGTTTTCAAATAACGCTCGTCCATTCTGACTATTTCTGACCCATGATTAACTTCACAAGCTAATTGGTTTAGTACTGTAGCTACGTATCATTCGGCTTGCACATTCGCTTTGCTTGCTCCACTTGCAACATAATAAACATCAATGTTCATTTTTTTTTAAACTCTTTTGTTTTTCAGAAAAGTTCGTTCCTTTTTCGATTATTTGCTGTTCCAAAAGGTCTTGTACAGTCAACATGTACTGTTTGAAATAGAATCGGCAGCTTTTCTATTAGATGTAATAATCTTATTTTTAGGTCCATTAGGAAACAAGTGACATCATCATTTAATTTCTTTTACTTTTTTTTTTTTCATTTCATTTCGCGATAGATTTCTTCTCAGAAAATCCACCTGTTTTATGCTGCTTCCTTTCCGGTATTTATTGCAATTGTCTCTAGCTCATATAGCTGTTTTATTTGATTATTCAAGTGACGTTTTCTCGCTGAAATAAGACACGATACGGAGATCTTCATTGTGTCTTTGGAATAATATAGCTTCATATCTTTGACAACTAGCATCGGTTTCGTGGAATTTTTTTAACGCTTCTATTTTAGCACTTCCAGGTTGAATGCCTTCTTTTGAAACTATTCTTCCCAAACATTCAATTTGTAGTTGAAAGTGTAATCTGCCTGATTTAGAGTTTCCAAAACGGTATCAAACTTCTTTTTTTTCTTAATTCTCGTCCAATATCGGTTATTCAAAAGTTTCGTCACTGAACTTTTTCTCTTTCAATTGCCGACATCCGATAATTGTTGGAAACATAAGTTCGTTTGTTGTAGTCCGAATAAGCATAACGGCGGTTTTAGTTTCACATATGTTATTGTTAGTGGGAATAAGACTGGAATAGTTGTTTAATAATTCCCGAAACTTTGGTTGAGTGTTATGCTTGAGTCACAATCACGATACTATTTATCAAGTGGTCTATTATTATAAACAATATCTTGTTCTTGGGCTTGGGACTAATAATCGTCTTCTAAGTATTTTACCGTCCTGGGCAGTGTTGCCGTTTTGGCATTTTTAATGCTAAATTTGGAATATTTTTAAGCTCGTATCTATCTTGTCAGATCTGTTATCTTCGCCCATCGTAACAGCTGGAACGTTGATAGGTAAATTTCTTATGCTGGTTCTGCATTCACGCTGAAGATGTCCAAGTCGATTACAGCGGTGACATCTTTTCATTTCTGCCGTGAGCTTTGGTCTTTTTGATGCAGACGGTATGGACATTGTATCCATACCAATGTTACTTCCTGTAGGTTTAGTGAAGTCCGTAGAAATGGGAATGTAATGGGATAGTTTCTGATATAACCCGTTATTGTTTCTGCACCACTTGCAATAGATTTAGCATGGGGATCAGTTATACCTCCTGTTATTAATTCCAATATTTCACTTTCACGAAATTGTATTCTCAATTGCTTTAGTATTCTGTGCTTCTTTGCTGCATAGACCGATACAGTCGAATACTGGTCGCTAGTCATGTTTGCAGCTACTTTTAAATCTCTGTGTAAGTCTCGACATTTGGGAAATGTAGTTTTAAGATCTTCTTTTAAAGCAGGCCAAGTTCTCACCAACGGTGTCCATTCTTTATACAATTCTCGTGCGGGACCAGCTAAAAACGGCACACATCTTGCGATGGTCTCTACGTCGTCCCATTTATGTTTCAAGGCCAAACTATCAACTTGGGTGGTCCACTCTTGAGCCTCAATTGAACCAACACTCGGGTCATAGGTAGGCAAAGCTATAGCTTTACTGGTACTGACATATTCACTAAATGTCCCAAATGTTCCAACAAAAGATTCCGGCACTTCACTCACTTCATTAGTCATAATTAATTGTTCACTGTTTTGTCTCTTATTTTTGTTTATCACTTTTTTATTGTTCATTGTGGGTTGAGTTTTTTTTTTTACTTTTTTTATTGTTCATTGTGGAGGGTTTTTTTTTTACTTTTTTTTATTTATTTTTTTTTTTTTTTTTTTTTACTTTATTATTGTTCGTTGTGGGGTAAGTTTTCCAATCCCACTTCTGATGACAGAAGGGGCGGTATTAATAAAACAATTATTTAACTTTTTCAGCGTCTATTCGATACAATAGTATAGGGCGGACTACCTGTCTAACATCATTCTTTGTTTATCTTAACTAATTTATAGTAACAATCTAGTATTCTGTGGCGCAGGGCACCATTCATAGTTACTATTACGTATTCTGTGGCGCAAGGCGCTGTCACGCGCGCGCTGCTCCAGTACCGCGAGTGCGCAGAGTAGCGCCGCGAGTACTGTGAACCCGTAGCCGGGGTTGGAGCCCGACACCTGGGGGTGGAGGCACCATTCATAAACACATTCTAACTACTCTAAATTACACTTAAACTTAACTACAGACCAAGTGGACAAATAGAAATAATCCTAAAACATAAAAGAAGCAAAATACAGTTCCAGTTGCTGCTCCGACAAAGTTACATACTTTGTGCAGCAGTGAGAAACAAAATTGACAGACGAAATAAAGGTCGTAGATTAGAATTTAAAGAAAGTATGATTCAGATTATCTTACAAGAAGTAAAAATTCAAAAACTATGAAAATAAAAACCTAATTTTTATTTTACACTAGCGGCCCATCCCGGCGTCGCACGGGTGGACATTGTTCTGAAAAAAGATTTTCCCGCTTTTATGTTGAAATTTTTCCTGAATTTTCTTTGCTATAAACCTCACGGAGCCCGAGACCTTTCCAACGAATGCAAAACCGTGGAAATCGGTTCGTGCGTTCTGGAGTTATAGCGTCAGGAAGGAAAACCCGACTTATTTTTATATAGTAGATAATTTAAGCCGTGGATTGAATGGCAAGATCTTCCTCCCGATGGATGGATTCCACGGAGGCAAGGAATCAGTATTGAGGATATTCTACCTTTTAAGCCGTAGTGACTATTTTTCATTCTTCCCTCCGCCACCAGGAGAGGTCAGGGAGCAGTACGAGCTTTATACTCTTTGATGCGGCTGGAATAACCGTAGTGACTAATAGATTTACTAGTACTGGTGTAAAGCTATCCTCACCCTCACGACGACACTCTTGTTGATTGGTCCGCTCGCGTCGCTCCCCTCCCCCCACCCCTCCCCGTACAGCTCCACCTTGAACCTGCTGGCCTCGGTGAGGGCGGGGGAGGGGCCCTCGTCGGTGACCAGTCCGCCGGAGAAGAAGCGAGGGTACTTGAGGAGCAGGTCGCGCGTGTAGGCGAACCTGGGGATAAATTAATAAATTAAAAAAAAAATCCTTTATTGTCCTGTTCTTGAATACATTGAATGATATTCACATAATAATTTTGGGGAAAAAACCCCTCTTCGGTTAAAGGTCTCCATTTCAAGCCATTTCTTCGGCCAGAGGTGGCTCTTGCTTGCTAGAGTAAGGATGAACTGGATTGAACCTGGAGATAAGTGGAATTAAAATATTGAAAAGTTGAATGAATTGCTGCGACATGCGAGTTTTTTAACACTTTTACCTACACTAGATACTGTAGATACGCACGAGGTTTCCCCCGTGGGTGACGATCGTTAAGAAAAGTAGCCAATGTGTGATTCCAAAACATAAACCATACATATTTCATAACAGTTGGTTTATATACACAAACAAACAAACACACACTTACATCACACAGAGTGAAGATGGCTCTGTATGTAGCGAGATCGCTACATACAGCGCCATCTATCGCCCACCTGTGGAACTATCCTGCCTCGCGCAAACGAAGTTTTCCGACGCATCGGAATTTCATTGTGGACGGCACTTTCCACACCTCCATAAAATATCCTCCAAAGGACATTTACGTTTATAATATTAGTAGATTTTTTTTTATTTCTAATCGAGTATTTATACCTTCAATGCACAAAAGAAACAGCTGACAACCATTCATCTCCTGTTTAAACTAGTACCTACTTGCATATAATCCCTAAAAACGCAGCGGCAAGCAACAGCCTCAGTGCATGTAACAGCGAGACCTCGACTCCAGTTTAACTCAGTACTCACTTGCACATAATCCCCAAGAAAGCCGCAGCTAACAACAGCCCCAGCGCATGTAACAACGAGTCAAGCGCCAAGTAAGCGCGGAACTGCGCGGGGCGGAGCCCGGCCTCGTGGCGGCGGCGCTGCGAGCGGTACACGATGGAGTTGTCGGCGCCGGGGAACGGGAGGCACCATTTGTCTCCGCGGGAGTGGACCACGCGTCTGGAAAGTTATTTTTTTATATCAGAGCCACACATAAAAATACAATTTCGTCAGCTTTAAGCAAGAAGTCATTAACTGCAAAATTAGTGCCAGGCTGGACGCAAATTCGAGCTTATCACGCTTGTATTCATTTCTTGAAAATATGACGGACATTCCGTGATATTTTCATCGAAATCGAGATCGAAACTAGTTGCAGTACCCTAACCTTAAACCTTTATTAAAACTTGAGTATTCCTGTATTAATTATGGCCAAACTGTGTAAAAAAATACGTAATACACGGCATGTATACAAGGTTTATAAAGAAAGGACATGCTAAGCCAAAAAAACTCATCATTACGAACAATTTCTGCTATGGAACCAAATTGCATTTTTTAGTAAATACTTGCATGCATATTTTGGCACTTAGCGAGTGCATATAATCCGATGTGTTAACAATAAATAATGTACGTACTGCGGCATGAGTCTCGGCTGCAGCGGCGGCAGGCGGGTGGGGTACAACTTCTGGCGGAGTGGCTTCAGCTCGCCCCAGTGGTGCAGGCTGGAATAAAACAATTTTGTTTTAGTTTTTTTTTTGTTATTTTTTCTTTGAAACTATTTTTATGACACTGTAAATATAGTTAAATCGGTAATATGAAGATCTCGAACCATCTATGTACATAAATAATTTTTTTTTATTCATTAATAGGCTTGCGTTTGACCGCCATCTCGCCTGATGAGCAATTTCATTTTTTAATGGCTGACTTGAAAGCTACATTAAATAGAACCTCTTCTTAATTTACTAGACAAAAAGAGTTCATATACACCGATATGAACTTTTACAACTAATAATGATGAGAAAAGTTGCTGGAAAAGGGAAAGACAGTCGTAGAAGAAAATCATGGTTTTGTAACATCAGAGAATGGACGGGTAATATAAGTACCGTCGACCTCTTTCGTCTCGTCAAGGACAAGATCAAATGCAGAGCCAAAAAAAGGTTAAAGAGGTTCTATGACATGACTTTACTTTGCAGCCTGGCATATTTCAAATTGTGTTGCAATTATTTCATTTTTGACGTGACAACGTCTATGAACGCCGGCTGCATGCACGAAAAAGTCCCGTTACGCTCATTGTCCCGTTACGCTCATTGTAACGTCACGATCGGAGCGACAAAAGTTTGCAATCATTTCATCAATGTTTTGTAATGACGTTGTCACGTTAAACTATCGTCCGTAAACCGACTTTACAGACAACCAATTTTTTTTTCTAAATGGCGGATTAGTAACCACAAACGATTGAACCTGCCGTAACTCTCTACAGCAAAACACGTGATCGAAAATAGTCGTAGTAATAAACGACTTATTTTACGTAAAGTAGCAAAATGTTGCAAAACCACGTTATTTTCTATAACTCCATGCCGATTTCGGCTACGGCGACTATATTTTCTATTGCTTGGTCACTTGGCTGATTTAGGCAATTTAGGCTGTGAACGTTCTGGAACAATTGCTACATGTGAAGATGTCACTTACATAAATGTAGGAAATGTTAGGAGCCGGTTTATTTTTCAGATGTTCTCTTTTGAAGGTTACATACCTGTACATTCATGTTTGTTGCACAACGTCTCCGACCTGTGTCGGAGGAGAATACTAACGACCATACATACCCGTGCACGAGCGAGTGCCACGTGCCGGCGTGCACGGCCCCGCGCGCGCGCAGCTCGGCCTGCAGCGGCGGCGCGGGCGGCACCCACATACATACATACATACATACATACATACCCGTGCACGAGCGAGTGCCACGTGCCGGCGTGCACGGCCCCGCGCGCGCGCAGCTCGGCCTGCAGCGGCGGCGCGGGCGGCACCCACATACATACATACATACATACATACATACCCGTGCACGAGCGAGTGCCACGTGCCGGCGTGCACGGCCCCGCGCGCGCGCAGCTCGGCCTGCAGCGGCGGCGCGGGCGGCACCCACATACATACATACATACATACATACATACCCGTGCACGAGAGAGTGCCACGTGCCGGCGTGCACGGCCCCGCGCGCGCGCAGCTCGGCCTGCAGCGGCGGCGCGGGCGGCACCCACATACATACATACATACATACATACATACCCGTGCACGAGCGAGTGCCACGTGCCGGCGTGCACGGCCCCGCGCGCGCGCAGCTCGGCCTGCAGCGGCGGCGCGGGCGGCACCCACATACATACATACATACATACATACATACCCGTGCACGAGCGAGTGCCACGTGCCGGCGTGCACGGCCCCGCGCGCGCGCAGCTCGGCCTGCAGCGGCGGCGCGGGCGGCACCCACATACATACATACATACATACATACATACCCGTGCACGAGAGAGTGCCACGTGCCGGCGTGCACGGCCCCGCGCGCGCGCAGCTCGGCCTGCAGCGGCGGCGCGGGCGGCACCCACATACATACATACATACATACATACATACCCGTGCACGAGCGAGTGCCACGTGCCGGCGTGCACGGCCCCGCGCGCGCGCAGCTCGGCCTGCAGCGGCGGCGCGGGCGGCACCCACATACATACATACATACATACATACATACCCGTGCACGAGCGAGTGCCACGTGCCGGCGTGCACGGCCCCGCGCGCGCGCAGCTCGGCCTGCAGCGGCGGCGCGGGCGGCACCCACATACATACATACATACATACATACATACCCGTGCACGAGCGAGTGCCACGTGCCGGCGTGCACGGCCCCGCGCGCGCGCAGCTCGGCCTGCAGCGGCGGCGCGGGCGGCACCCACATACATACATACATACATACATACCCGTGCACGAGCGAGTGCCACGTGCCGGCGTGCACGGCCCCGCGCGCGCGCAGCTCGGCCTGCAGCGGCGGCGCGGGCGGCACCCACATACATACATACATACATACATACATACCCGTGCACGAGCGAGTGCCACGTGCCGGCGTGCACGGCCCCGCGCGCGCGCAGCTCGGCCTGCAGCGGCGGCGCGGGCGGCACCCACATACATACATACATACATACATACATACCCGTGCACGAGAGAGTGCCACGTGCCGGCGTGCACGGCCCCGCGCGCGCGCAGCTCGGCCTGCAGCGGCGGCGCGGGCGGCACCCACATACATACATACATACATACATACATACCCGTGCACGAGCGAGTGCCACGTGCCGGCGTGCACGGCCCCGCGCGCGCGCAGCTCGGCCTGCAGCGGCGGCGCGGGCGGCACCCACATACATACATACATACATACATACATACCCGTGCACGAGCGAGTGCCACGTGCCGGCGTGCACGGCCCCGCGCGCGCGCAGCTCGGCCTGCAGCGGCGGCGCGGGCGGCACCCACATACATACATACATACATACATACATACATACATACCCGTGCACGAGCGAGTGCCACGTGCCGGCGTGCACGGCCCCGCGCGCGCGCAGCTCGGCCTGCAGCGGCGGCGCGGGCGGCACCCACATACATACATACATACATACATACATACCCGTGCACGAGCGAGTGCCACGTGCCGGCGTGCACGGCCCCGCGCGCGCGCAGCTCGGCCTGCAGCGGCGGCGCGGGCGGCACCCACATACATACATACATACATACATACATACCCGTGCACGAGCGAGTGCCACGTGCCGGCGTGCACGGCCCCGCGCGCGCGCAGCTCGGCCTGCAGCGGCGGCGCGGGCGGCACCCACATACATACATACATACATACATACATACATACATACCCGTGCACGAGCGAGTGCCACGTGCCGGCGTGCACGGCCCCGCGCGCGCGCAGCTCGGCCTGCAGCGGCGGCGCGGGCGGCACCCACATACATACATACATACATACATACATACATACATACCCGTGCACGAGCGAGTGCCACGTGCCGGCGTGCACGGCCCCGCGCGCGCGCAGCTCGGCCTGCAGCGGCGGCGCGGGCGGCACCCACATACATACATACATACATACATACATACATACATACCCGTGCACGAGCGAGTGCCACGTGCCGGCGTGCACGGCCCCGCGCGCGCGCAGCTCGGCCTGCAGCGGCGGCGCGGGCGGCACCCACATACATACATACATACATACATACATACATACATACCCGTGCACGAGCGAGTGCCACGTGCCGGCGTGCACGGCCCCGCGCGCGCGCAGCTCGGCCTGCAGCGGCGGCGCGGGCGGCACCCACATACATACATACATACATACATACATACCCGTGCACGAGCGAGTGCCACGTGCCGGCGTGCACGGCCCCGCGCGCGCGCAGCTCGGCCTGCAGCGGCGGCGCGGGCGGCACCCACATACATACATACATACATACATACATACATACATACCCGTGCACGAGCGAGTGCCACGTGCCGGCGTGCACGGCCCCGCGCGCGCGCAGCTCGGCCTGCAGCGGCGGCGCGGGCGGCACCCACATACATACATACATACATACATACATACCCGTGCACGAGCGAGTGCCACGTGCCGGCGTGCACGGCCCCGCGCGCGCGCAGCTCGGCCTGCAGCGGCGGCGCGGGCGGCACCCACGCGCTCATGTACGACTCCACGCTGTTCACCGTGCCTGCGGGGACAAGTGCATTTTTAAAGTTACATGTACAAGAGAACAACAGAGAACAAAGAAAATAATTGGCTATGATATACAGACAGGCAGACACCAGAGTCTCGCCTCGAGGGTTCTTTCCCGAAGGAGGATTACAAACTAAAAATAATGACCACAAAGGTACCCCAAATGCCCAATGCCCTTTTAAGTTTTTATTATGAATATTAAGTATTTTTGCACTTTCTAATTTGGTTATGTGTATTTCGAGAAAACAAGTTTGTAACTCAAATTATTGGATTGGAATGTTTAGCTAGTATCGTCCAACCGGGTTTATCCAGTTTAGAAGGAGCTCCTCTAAATTTCCATTTCAATTTCTGACCAATGTGGTTACCTCCGAAGTTCTGCTGCAGGAACACGACCCCCATATCGTTGGGCACGCTGTCGAACCCGCACGCGCTCACTATGAACACGCCGGCCTCACGCGCCGCCGCGTCGTACTTTAGCTGCATAGACTCTATGAACTGAAACCAAAGAACTATAATAACCATTTTATATCTTACTTTTCGATACTTCTCCTGCTAAAATCATTACTTCCCAAAGTTTATAGCAGATTCATCTTCGATATCCCTTGTGCCTACTTTATGTCGCCTACAAGAACAAGATCGGGCCGCCTGCTCTTCATGAATCTATATAAATTTCTTAAAGGGAAATCTCGCATTTCTGTGTTTGGTAGGTTACGTACAATTTGAGGAAGAAACGCCCAGAAACTACACTTTGATCTTAGACAAAACACCGAGAAGCGATTGTGTGTGTACTGTGTACGTTTTGTGTTACCTGTGGCTCCCCAGTGACATCGATATGGTGCGTTTTCTCCTCTATGGCCGCCTTGACGACCGGCTCCCCGTACAGCCGGTAGGGCCCGCAGCAATTCACCACTACCTGATCTTATCTGGGTGAAGTGTGTGCAAGTATCCTATGGGTCTCCAGTGATATGTTGGTGTGTGTATGTATTACCTGTGGCTCCCCAGTGACATCGATATGGTGCGTTTTCGCCTCTATGGCCGCCTTGACGACCGGCTCCCCGTACAGGCGGTAGGGCCCGCAGCAGTTCACCACCACCTGCGCCTGCTGGCACATCGCCACCAGCGACGGGTAGTCGCCCACGTCGGCGATTATTATCTTCACTTGGCTTTGGTCTTCACCTGGAATATGGATAAATGTTGGTTATTACGACGTTCGCCTAAATCACAGGGTGATACTACGGTCTGATGGCTACGGATGATCGGGCCGAGTCTTCAATGATAAACATCATTTTCCTACCCTTATCCCACCTACGTGGGATCGGTACAGTATTTACGAGCTTACACTACTTCCATTCATCTTTATTATCTCTCATATCTCCATTCATCTCTCCATTCGAGACTTCAATGATAGAACAAAAAAAAAAACCCCCCGATCGTTGTAACGGCGGAACCGATTTTCATCAAAGCCCGACAAAGAAAGCAAAGAACACTCCCGACTAATTAACCTTTCAATTCAAATAAAATCAAAATCGGTTTATCCGTTCGGGAGCTACGATGCCACAGACTGCCACACAGATACGTCACACTTATAACACCCCGTCGTTTTTACGTCGGGGGTTCAAAAGATATCATGATGATGATAATGTTGTTTTCTACCCAATTTCGGCCACAACAACTTTTACTTATATTTTCTGTATTATAAACGGGAACCCTCTGTGCCCTAAATAAATCACCCAAAATAATGTCAATGCCCGTGGTCCGCCCCAGTGACCCAGGTAACCTCGGTAATATACGCAACACATTATGTTTATTTTTATACCTGATCAAACAAGTTCGTCGAATAAATCTGGTAAAAACGAACCAAAGCATAAGAGACTAGAACAACACTAATTAAGATGACTGTACATTATGTGACATCAGAGATAGGGACTTAAGGGCTTCACACACAGCAGCTATAATGACATCCAGGGATGTATAGCTTTAAATTATCTTAATGTATCACACACAACAGGTAATGTAATGTATCTTTCCCTTCATTTCATTGGCATACGTCCCGATTGACACACTATCCAGCTGCTAAAGTGGTATAAAGGATGTTCTTATTTTTAATGTTATAATACTATGGACCCGTCGAGTTACTTACTATTAGATCTACTAGATAGTTCATCAGAAGATGATTTGGATTGTGATTTTGACGCGCGTATTGCCACATGTGCCAAAAACAGAACGATGTGGATTGAAGATCACATAAAGTTTAAGGAAATTTCCGGAGAGTTTAAAATATTTGATGAATTATCTTACGGAAAATTTTGTGATTATTTCCGGGAGTCAAGATCAACCTTTTCCGAACTTCATGATCTAATTAGAGAAGATATTAAGAAAAATAATACCCACATGCGAAAAAGTATATCTTCCGAAGAACGACTTGCTGTGTGCTTATGGTAAGAATGAAATGAAAGTATAAAATATTCATTAAATTTTTAATCGCTTATTCCAATGACTGTAAAGTGCTTATTGTAATAATTATTATTGTAATAAAGTGCTTATTAACTGAGTGACTGAAACAGACTGTACTGTGTGTGTCTCTGTCTATCACAGAAACTTTTTGAACATCCTTTTCGAAGAGAGATATACGGAAATGTATTGAGATGTATTGAGATGTATTAAGATGTATCGAAATATAAATGTATATTTTCGTATCGCTCTGTATTTTAAGATTCGAAGATGTTAAAATATACATTATAGCTGTCGTGTGTGGTCTCCTGACGATTTCTATGGAAAGATGTAATGAGATGTATCGTGCTATAATGTACATCTTTACATTATAGCTGCTGTGTGTGAAGCCCTTAAAATACCTTAAATTCAGAGTAGGTACTATCGTACCTGAAAACATCCTATAAATCAACAGTGTGTTAATAGCGTAGTTATAACATTACATTAATAAATTAACGTGTAATCTGAACCTGACACATTATGAAATAATTACAATAAACAATTGGCTATTGCTCTTAGCATGTCATAAATCGTAAGTATACAAATTTCTAACCTTACAGGGAGACCGTTACTCCCAGGGTTCACTAGCTCTCCAACTAATACCTCCAGCAAGGTTCAAAATCTCTTGCTAGAAAGTGAATTAGCTAAGTTCCTATGTTCCTTGCTCAAAATCCTGAGAAAACACTACAACGCAATATTGCAACGAAACTCTTCTCTGTGTGTAGACTCAAACGTAGGTGCAAAAGGAGATCGAAATGTGAATATTAGAATGTCCAAAAACGAAAGAGAGGGCCCATTTTCCTCAAAGATTTGCCTTACTAGCAAAATGCAGGAGACTTTTTGGTAGTTGGATTTACAGATAGGTTTACATTGCTTTATAAGGCTCTATTAGTATTTTTTATTAAGCAGCGGAGTTCAAAAATCGCAATCCTAATAACTCTACGCATGCTGCATCGACAGAATGTATACAATTGAAGCGAATCCTGTTTTCATACACTTTCTTTTCATGTAATATATTGTTACACATCAACAAAGACACGCCGATGTTTCTGACGAATACGTAATTAATAATACAAGTACAGCCGAGCGTGATTTACTACGTTTATGTGAATTTTGCTTCAAATCTGTTGTTTTTTTACGTTTCAAAAATTCATAAGGCACGGATAAAATACTAAAATTATCATAACTGGTTATTTTCTAACTGGTTTTTTTTTCGTATGTTAAAAATAGGTTTGAATTAATATAAAACTCCGAGACTTAAAAGCTATGTAAGTGAATCTTTAATCTAGTACTCAAGTTTATTTTTTATTTTTTTAAGAAACGCCAAAAGAGTTGTCTTAATAAAATTACATTCTAGCCCCAGGCTAAAAAGTAATCAAGTGACTGTTAAAAGAAACTGCAAAGTAAAGGACATAAGCTACTTTTCATCATTATCATTACCGTTTTGAATACTGCGCAGGTAAACCCGCGGGGCGGAGCTAGTAAAGAGGTAATTCTTTCTATCGATTTATCTACCTAATTGCATACAATAAGAAAGAGACTATGCCAGGGTAAAAGGCCTTTGCCCTGCAGCGAGACAAGAAACTAATAATATAAACAATAATATTTGCATACTTGATAAGATGTAAATTGTAAATTTTAGGTATCTTAATGTAATCAGGTATTTTACTTAGTTCGTATTGACAGGACGATTGAATGTGATTTTATCAAAGTCCATTCGACTGAGACGATCAAATTGTTATTGGCGAGATGACTTGCCCTCTAAACGCCCGTATCCATAGCACAAAGTTACGTAGGTGCTTACTTAATTTATTATTCGTTCAAATACGTAGCTCTGTCTATGTTAAATATTGTTAATGTTCTGTGTGCGAAACGTCTTAAGGTACACGTGAGAATTCACTCTAGACTCACAGAAGGCCGCATATCAAAATGCAATTCTATAATCGGTTCTCTAAAAAAACTAAGACAATTTATCGGAATGATCTTTTGATAATCTATTTATAGATTCTACATCTTATACTATTATACGAATGTAATTCCCATTGTCTTAGTTTTTTATAGCGTTTGCAATAATAGAATTGCAACGTGGGTCTACTTCGGCTGGATGTTTACTCACCAGTGGTTTTAGCCACATGCCCCATGAGGTCTTCCAGTTTAGACTGCGAGCGGCCCGCGATGCCCCACATGAGGTCAAGCTGCTTGCACACTAACTACGCTATCTTTAGAAACGCAGGCTTTTCCGCGAACCTATCCAGGATCTATCTTATGTTTCCTCACCGGTTGTTTCAGCTACATGCCGCATGAGGTCTTCCAGCTTGCTCTGCGAGCGGCCCGCGACGCCCCACGTGAGGTCGGGCTGCTTGCGCGCCATCCGCGCCATCTCTACAGCTGCATGCTTCCCCGTGAACCCCGTTGCCCCGAATATCACCAGGCTTAGTCGCGACATCTGATGACAATGAAAAAAAAATTAATACCAAGCTGCGCCCCGGAATTTTATCCGCACTTTCCGGGATAAAAAGTAGCCTCTTTGTTAATCCAGGGTATAAGCTACCTTCACATCAAATTTATTCTTAATTTATTTATTCCTTTCAGCCGTTTTGCGTGATTGAGCTACTAACATGCAAACATTGACATTTATAGTATTAGTTAGTAGGATAGTATTAGAACTAGCTGACGGTCGAGACTTCGTGCCTGATGCTGCTCAGCCTCCGTCCTTACAGGCTTGGGGCTATAAATATAGTCTATAGCAATAGTATACCTTTCCTATGGTGACAGATTTTTTAAATCGGACCAGTAGTCGTATCATATCATATATGAATATATCCTATCGGAGATTACTGTCAACAAACACCACATACTTACATACTTTACCTCTTTACATAAATATTAGCACAGACAGTAAAAACAAGCACATTGTACATTGGTACATTACACAGGTACATTGGTAAAGTACATACGTGTGATGCAAAGGTTGCTCAATGGCAAGGACTAGTTTACATATTAATATTATACAAAGCTGTTATTATCGAAAATGCTACGCCAGCCAGTATATAATTGTTTTATTATTATTTATTCTGTGCCGCAAGTAGCTTCTCAGCATCATCCCTTTTATTATTCAATGATAGGCTTGCGTTTGACCGCCATCTCTCCTGATGGTCAGCAACGATGCGGTCTACGATGGAGCACGCTTGCCTAGAAGAAACCGATTCACTCGCGATTCGAAGGCACCCAGGAGGCTACATGTACTCTGGCGGTTCGCACAATAAACATACTCGTAGAATCAAAGCTTTTTGCACAAGTTTTTGGTTTTCATACCTAATTTACACAGGTAACCGAGTTTCACATTTATTGGCTCTTTGATCGAATAATTACTGGGAGTTCTTAACGTAAACATTGTGATTGTCGTATGCGGCTTTTGAATTTAAAAGTCAGTAATACTATAGGTATATTTATATATACTTTTGTACATTTTCAACAAAAAATAATGGATGCATTGCGACCAGCAGGCCGTGTGCGGTTAATGACCGCAAAATCAGTGTGTACGGTACGGTAGGTACTTATTTTAAAGCCGGGTTTTCGGAGTTCGCGAACAGCGAGCTACTGCATACTGCAGTGAGCCTACCATATGGGCCTCGGTTACCAACTGGTTTACGTATCTGAGGATGGTTCACACCGCTTCAACACATAATTTGCGTTTCATAAAAACATTGCATGGTTGTAAAAATGTGGAAATAGACCAAAAATATGGTCTAAAAAATGTGTTTCCTCAATTTGATTGCCGCTTTCGAGAGTGGTCTTATCACTATCAGTAATATTATAAAGACAAATTATCTGGTGTATTGTTGCTATGGAACGCTTTGCCCGAGTAGATGTTTCCCGATAGATATCACTTGGTTGTTTTCAAGTCGCGAGTGAATTGGTTAACTCTAGGCAAGCATGCTCCATCGTAGACTGCATCGTTGGTTACCAACACAAGCCTATTATCTACTGAATAAAAAAAAACCAAACTCAAAGACACTAGAAACTCAAAACACTTGAACGATAGCAGGCAGAAGCAAGACGCCTCCTGTCAAAAGAAATCACTCTCAGCCGCGCCACCATGCTACCGCCTCGCGCCGCTCGCCTCGATACCCGCCAAACCTGGGCGCTGAAGTCCACAATGCGGCCTTCAAACATATGTAGATACCTACCACACTAATATCAAGGAAATATAGGTTTTGGATGAAATATAGATACCGAACATATACTCATGTGTCATGACAATGACAAAAATGTTTATCAAAAACATACTGAACATTTAAAGGCCTGATAAAAGTTAATGAATCATTTTACAGCAGGAAGGTAAATGCTTTATTTTACTTTACCTAACATACCGACCGATATACCTGTTTAACTAATAATCCACATACCTTTTGATAGTAATTTCTGGTGAGAACAATATCAGAAATCAAATTAAGAAGTTTAATACATTTATCCGGCTATCTTGTTGATATTTGTTTTATTGTAGTTTTAATTATTAAGATAGTATGTAGGTTGTATTTAGTTATAAAGTATGTGCATCAATCATATCAATTATCAAACTTTAACCCTCAATGTAATTTTATGATACTACTTAAACATAGTGAAAGATATTCAGGCACCAATAAATTAATAAAGAGGTTTATATTTTTAGGACATTGGAATTGAATTTTATTAACTCTTGTACCTGCAGGACATATTTAAAAAAAAAAAACCTAAGTTTGTAAAAATGTTTTTTTGCATAATATGTGTCCATGAATATTGGAACTGCATCAAAATATCTGATACTTGATGAGAACATTGGTTTTAATATTTTATGAAAGTCTCACCATTAGGGTATTATTTTTTGATATGATACCCTCATAAGGCAATATTTTTTTTTATATAATCCACAATAATATGTACATAATGCTGGATAAGATAGGATTTACCTATCATAATTTCAACACTTAGGTAATCATTGCCTAATCTGTCTTTTAAAAACTGCTTTATAGAGTAGGTTGAAGTGCAAGGTACAACACAGGACAGATAGGTAGGTTGCATCATACACATTGTAATAACTTTCTGCAGTGGTAACTGCAGTGAGTAGATTGTGGACTCAAATCAAGGTACAAAGATCCATAATTTACACATAAACGTTTCTATAACTTGCACAGAAATAGAACCTATTTGATTTAATACTTGCGTAAATATTAAACCTATGTTATTGACTTATGGGTAACAGAGCATGTTGGTCTATTAGAATCTATTATAACTTCAATGCTGTGATAGCTTATCGGATAATTTTATGTAGTGATAGTGGTAGGTAGAAAAATAAATTCTCAGCAGCGTATTAGAACATAAATCAACGGTATTTCGGGAATATGGAAAATTGTGAGGGTACGAAATACGAAAAACTTAAAAGTTGTCCATATTAGGAGGAATTGAATATTTTTAGAATAAAGTGAAACGTTGTATATTCTTATAATCAAATTTACTTACCTGTGCCTGTGATTAATTAATCTGTTTGAATTTGATCCAATAAATAAACACGACCGGCCGGCACAACGATTTGTAGTGCTATTGAAAAACAAAATGTTCTTTCTGGGGATGGCGATCTGAGATCGATTAATCGAAGAATCGATTTTTCGAGCAGAAAATATCGATTTTTTAAATCGATATGAAGTACTGTGTCGATTCACTGAATCGATATATCACCCTTGAAAATCGACATTCGATTTTTTCTGTTTTGGTATAAACCATACAATTATTTGCATTTAGTTGAATGTGCCTGAATTTTATGAGTGCTGCCGGTTAAAGAGTTAACTACTCAAACTCGCGAGATGGCTGTATGTTTAGTATCCTTTACTCGCCTCTCTTTAATAAAAAAGTTACGTTTGTAGTCTTTGACTTTATGTATCTATAATCTGTGACGATTGATATTGCATTATTCATTTGTTGTTGTCGTATAATGAATACTGTTAATAGCGTAATATAAGTATTTTCATGATTGATTTTCAACAGATTTTCATGTAGTGTTTGTTGCGAAATAATAACTCAAAAACGATAACAAATAATAAATCAGTAATAAAAATATATTTATTAATAGTTAAATGGCTAAGTGAAAGTAAAACAGTAATTAAAGAACGAAAAATATAGTTAATTTAATAAAATTTATATTTTTCACTACTAATGCATCAAAGTTATGAGCGTTTTTAGAACTAATATTAAGACTCTGATATATATACGCAAAAAGGGCCGACGTACGGCCTAGTTGCGGAAAAGAGCCCGCTCACCAAGTACCAAGTAAGACTCTGATATATGACGTAATGTTTTCGAACGTTTCTGACGAAAGTTGCCAGTGGTTTTTGTTATAAGGAATTGATAACTATGCATTGTTTACCCACGGATTATTAGTAAAGGGAGTGTGTAATGCCTATTCATAGCTTACTCACTGTATAGTAATACAGTTGTTACACAGATGTTTAACTTTTTTTTATTAGTAAGGCCGTTAGTACTTAGTATATAAATACTTTTTTTTTTTATTGTTGATCTTATATTTTGATACGGTAATAAAAATAATTGCTATTTTTGAATTCCCTGATTTTATTGATAAGATATCGTTAATTGCAATATTAATCTTGTTTTTAGTAAAATTGATACAAATTTACATTGTAAACGCAAACTTGAAAAAAAGATCGATTTTCTAAGAATCGATTTTGTAGGCCTCGATTTTTTCGTGAATCGATTCATTAGACTACGATTCGAATCGATTTAAAAATCGATCTTTTTCGTAAAGAATCGCCATCCCTAGCACTTCTTTCATTCATTCATGGAATTCATTGGAGGATAATGAAAGACAGACAGACAGTGACAGTAAAGAGAAACTGACAACAACATACCTATTTTTTTCAATTATTTTTTTTTAATTATCACGCCTGTGTCAAATGGCGAGCAAAGATACTGACAGTACAATTGACTTATGCTGGCCATACACCATACTTCCTATCGTCCAATCGGCATGACGCTACCGATTGGATCAGTTAGAACTGACCGTGTGTGGGAGTGGATTGGCATTATTTGGCATGACAGATAAACTTGACGGAACAATCGAATTTCGATTCTTTTGGCTTGATCATGGCGATTGGATCATACCGGTTGGACCGTGTATGGCGGTATAGGTAGATGTCTTGCTTCTCAATTAGAGGAGTAACTAAAGTTAAAAGTTTCGTGTATGTTTCGTCATTCATTCGTAAATAATTACAATAATCTTTAGGCGTAGTCCTCAATTCTTGTAATAAATTTGTATGAGTAAACGGTTTTCTTTTCTTTAACCACTTTTTGCACCACTCTGCTTGATCTTTTCTTTTTTTTTGTTTAATTTTTACGAGTAAAACGTCCAAAACGGCTAAAACATCGTGTATGGCCAGCATTACACAACCGACATTGATTACTTCAAGTTGTTTGACAGTAACAGTTTTCATTATCAGCAACAATACCTAGACCTAGGTACGTTTCATGTTGTAATTTAATCATAACCTTAAAGTTTTCATAAAATAATAACTAATAATCCTTAAAAATGGATACGACTGAAAAAATTTTGCTCTACCTTGAAAGAAGCAGCAATGTGGACACCCTCCACTTAGCGAATGAGTTTGGTGAAGATCACCAGAAGGTAGTTGGTGCTGTAAAGAGTTTGGAAGCACTTGAGATGGTTGTGTCGGAAACCGCAAAAAGTACTCGATGGGAACTGACTGAAGAAGGAAAACTGGTAGCGGAAAAAGGTAGCCATGAAGCGGTCTTGTACAACAGTATACCTGAAGGCGGAATAGCGCAGGCAGAAATTATGAAGGTTAGTAAAAATTTGACACAAATTATTATCTTTTGCTCAATAATAACAAACATTACTTGTACTTTTTTGTTTGTTGAAAATTTCAGACTGTACCAAATGCGAAAGTGGGGTTCAGTAAAGCAATGACATCGGGATGGTTACAAATGTACAAATCCGGTCCTGTGCCATTTGTTAAAAGAAAAGTAGCCTCGATCACCGACACAGTTCAATATCAGTTAAATGAAATAAAGAAAGGCATAAACAACCTCCCTGACTCAGTCCTGAATGATTATAAAAAGAGAAAATTGCTAGAACAAGTGACTATAAAAAGTTTCAAATTATCAAAAGGGCCAAAATTCGCAACAACAATCACAAAATTAGAAACTGATTTGACAAGCGAAATGTTGTTGAGTGGGTCCTGGAAGAGTTTGCAGTTCAAACCTTACAACTTTAATGCATTAGGTAAGAAATATTGTTTATTTATTGCAAAGCGTTATCATGTTGGTGCAGCTGTATGCATTGATAGATGAAAAAATGGTAAAAAAGAACGAAAAAAAGTAAGTAAGTAATTAATAATATTTAATAATTAATAATCAATGATATAACGCAAATCGCCAGTTGGACCTGGACAAGATTGGCACAGGATCGGGATGAGTGGCATACAAGAAGACGGGCCTATGCTCAACAGGGGGCGATAATGGGCTGATAATGATGATAAATGATAAAGTAAAATAATTAGTAAGTTTAATTTTAAAATATTTTACAGGGCCATTTCAATCAATTTAGATTTTTGTTATCACGAGAATCTTGCATTATGCTGGGTGATAGCAAAAGTGTATTAAATCTTAGCTATGAGCTGGTGATTATTATGACATATTCAACTCTTTTTATTTTCCAGGACAGCCACCAGAGTGCGGGCACCTCCACCCCCTCCTGAAAGTCCGGTCAGAGTTCCGCGAAATATTCCTCGAGCTTGGCTTCACTGAGATGCCGACCAACAACTACGTGGAGTCTTCCTTCTGGAACTTCGATGCGCTGTTCCAGCCCCAGCAGCATCCTGCGAGAGATGCCCATGATACCTTCTTCATATCTTCACCGGCTACGACTACAGAGTTCCCTCAGGAGTACTTAGAAAGGGTTAAGAAAGTACACAGTGAGGGTGGCTACGGTTCTCAGGTGAGCTGGACGTATAATCAAGTTGACACTACACACAATTTAAAACATAGTCTCAATAAAATTCATAAATGTCACCACCAGCAGAATAATAATTTATAGTGACTAACTAGACCTCCAAATATTTTTTTTTCAATTTTTTTTTTTTAATTATTCTTTACTTTAATCTCCAAATAACTGCCTTCTACTTTTTTTTTTTTTTTTATAAAGTTTATTAAACACCACAGACTCCACGGTCCGTGAGTTTTACTAGTACAATTTAATTTATTAACATTTACAAATTTTAACAACTTAATTTAATTTAGGACTGCCTTCTACTTCCTTGTAAGTACTTCCACCTTCTTGATGACGGAAATACACTAAACATACATTTAAAAACAATTACTTCAAAAATGTTCATAGTTAATGTGATTGTATTCTCCAGGGTTACCGGTATGACTGGAAAGTGGAAGAAGCTCAGAAGAACCTTCTCCGCACGCACACTACCGCAGTCAGCGCACGGATGTTGTATAAACTAGCGCAACAGAAACCTTTCACACCACAAAAATACTTCAGCATTGATAAAGTAAGCATAGAAAAATTTATATCAACACTCCTTGTTCTTGAGTCGTATTCTTGTCTGAGAGCATTGGTCATTATTATTTTTCTCTTATGAGCAATATACATGTTATCACCTTCTGTTCTCAGCAACAAAAAGCGTGTTTAATGACAGTTTGTCAAGTAAACCAGAAACTTAATGTGCATGCCATAATTATGTCTAATTGCACAAAATACAAGTTCTTGGAAGAAATGTTTTGCGCTTACTATAAGATGAACAAACAGCTTGCATATTTGCTGTCTAAAATGTAATAGTAAATTCTTTTTTCCAGGTATTCCGTAACGAGACCCTAGACGCTACGCACTTGGCCGAGTTCCACCAAGTAGAAGGCGTGGTGGCGGGCGAGGGCCTGGGGCTGGCCGACCTCATCGGGGTGCTGGAGTCCTTCTTCAAGCGGCTCGGCTTCAACAAGCTGCAGTTCAAGCCTGCCTACAACCCTTATACGGAACCTAGTATGGAGATCTTTGCTTTCCATGAGGGTAAGTTCGTACGAACAAAAATCCAACTTCCTACTAATATTACGAATATAAATGTCAAAGTTTGTATGTTTATTGCTCAATCATGTAGAGCTGGCTGAACAGTTTTGGATGTGATATGAAGATAGCTTATAGCTTGGATTGACATTATACTTTTACTTACTATGCCAGAAAATGCTGGTTAAACCACGGGGCACAGCTAGTAAACATAAAAGGCATTGGCAAAGGGCATTGGTTCCAGTGAAATTTCAGGGCAAATGGGAGAAAACATCTTATATCTCAGGGTGGCCAGCGCAGTGCTGTGCCGCGTAGGGTCTTGAATTCTGCGAGTTCAAAATTCTGGGTGGTGCAGACCTGTTATGGGCAAACGTGACGTTTAACATCAGGCGAGTGATTTGCTCGTCTCGTCACTCAATTACATAAAAAAAATTAAAATTATAAAGAAAAAATAACTTATTGACCAAGCAAAGTGAAGTCTCAGAGTCTTGGTACAAGGTCTAAGGGTACAAATTTCTCCGCTTGTATGTATATTAAGTATATTGGTATACCTGTGACAATACAACAAACTTTCATTAAAGATGTATTTTTTGTTATAATTAAACACGGGAATACTCATGTAAAAATTAAGTCGTCCGTGTTTAATTATAACAAAAATGTGTGAAAACCACGTTAGTTTCCATATGTATTTTTTTCATTTCTAGGTCTCAACAAGTGGATAGAGATCGGCAACTCGGGCGTGTTCCGGCCCGAGATGCTGCTCCCCATGGGGCTCCCGGAGAGCGTGCACGTCATCGCGTGGGGGCTGTCTCTGGAGAGACCCACCATGATCAAGTACGGACTCAACAACATCCGCGACCTGGTGGGGCCGCGGGTCGACCTCATGATGGTGCAGAACAACCCCATCTGCCGGCTGGACAAGTGAGGTTCTGTTGGGGGCCCCACGGATGATAAATGGGTTATTTTACAGTACATAAAGTTTGCTGCAAACGACGGATTTGAAAGTTTATCTATTTATTTGACAAAAAATGTAATATAGCTAGAACTCAGATTTGTTTGTGATTGTTAATATTATTTATTATATTAGCTTTATTAGATAGATAGGTAAACTCTTTATTGTTCACACCATAAATTACAAACATAAGGATTATAACACCTAAAACTAGTGTGACAACTGGCGGCCTTATCGCTAAGAGCGATCTCTTCCAGTAACTCGCTAGTGACTGTCTCGCCTCGTTAAAATGTTTATACAAACTGAGTACTTTGCCGAGGGCACTGTCTCGACACTGTACTCGCTACTTGTAACCAACCCATTATTAACATCTCGTATGTGCTTCCAGCGTTCCACATTCGTATATTAAGCAGGTTAAAAATTTTGCTAAAATAAACAATTCTATTTAAAAATAAGTATTTTATTTTCAACCAAAATAACATTTGTGTGGAATGAAACGGTAAAATTATATAATTCGTCTTATTGCTAACTCACACGACATACTTATTGTTCGTTAAAATAGGATAAATTAATGTTATTTATGGCTCAACGTGTCAACGTACACGGCGTACTAAAAGTTCAGCGCGGTACGTTGAAATTTTTGATATATTTTTGCGGGAGTGTGTCAGGCGTCTGCATGTCTTGGCAATAGGACTGACAGTCACGCAAAAACGACATTTTGTCTGCCAAACCATAAGTCTGTCGTGTGCAAGGTCCATTACCATTTATTTAAGGTTTTAGGACAATAAAATAAATAAGTTGATCTAAGGCAAGGATTGATTCACATTTGAAAGGATTTTATACATAATGTTTGTACATAACAGCATTTATAACGATACTCCAAAACGCCTGTTCAATATTATAATACTGCAATTTATAGCTATCTTCAGCTTGCTTACCTCCACAGCAAGCCCAGAACAAGCTGAGGACAAAATCTCTTTCTACCGTTTTATCCACGAGTAAATGTGACGAAGCTAGAATATGGATATGTTTGTCCCTTTCTCGAGGGTTAAAAACGGTGGATAGACATGTCCACGGTCCATGTTCGACCTGCTGACTGGGGTGACTATCCCTCACATATTAAGTACCAAAACTGTCCTAATAATTTGTAGAAAAACGTAACACTTTTTATATTTGCTATAAATTTAAATATCTACATAAATGTGAATTTAACGCAGTTGATTTTAATCCTTTAGTCCTAACATAAATTAAAACGCAAAATACGTAGCGAGTACCTATTCGAAAAAAAAATGTATTACATTTGCAGTTTCCATTTACGTCCTACAGGGTGCATTGTCCCATTTTTCACACATTTTTTGTCTGGCATACTCGGTACGTATTACGTCAGAATTTATGCTTGGCCTACTTACTCCATTATGTTAAAAAAGTTAAGAGAAAAAGGTATGCTAAGCCAAAAGAGGCTCATAGAAATCACGAAAAAAAATCAGCTGTTCCATACATTTTTTCGAGTATCACTGGACATTTTTCCATGGAACAGGTGATTTTTTTTCGCGAATACCGGGTTGGTCCCATAATAAAAGTTGTTCATAATGATGAGTACTATCAGCTTTTTGGCTTAGCATACCTTTTCCTCATAACACTGTATAGGAACAATGCTACTCTTCAAGAAAGGACTACGTCCTCGCGTGCTCTCTGTTCGCCTTGAACCAGTCCACTGTATCTTGAATCGCCTTGTCGAAGGGCGTGAACTCGAAATCTTTGTAAAGCGACCGCAGTTTGTTATTGGAAGCGGTCTTCTTATACTGGCCGTCCGCTTTGGTGGTGTCGTACACTATTTCCCCGGAGTACCCGTGGGCTTTCTTTATCGCTTCGGCTACGTAGCTGATTGGCACTTCATCTTTTTCGTCAACTGGAATAGGAAACTTGTTTGAAGCAGTTCATAGGTGAGGTGGCAGATAAATGTTGTATGTTGTGTATACATAGATTTAGAAAGACGCAATATGTTTCAAAATAAAAACTAAGTAAGCTTAGAATTAAATTCTGTTGAAAAATACGTAGCAAATATTCGATTTTTTTTTTATAACAAAAACAGTTTCCATTTAGGCCCAATAGAGGCGCTGACACATTTATGGTATATACATCTATCTTTTAAGTACCTACTGCTACGTTTTATCTGACAGAATTAAATGCTAGACCTAGTGAATATACACAAAATCCGGACTTCGGGAGAGCTCGGAGCTCTCCGTCAAGCATCAAGGCAGGTCACCGGGGGGATTGTGGATACAATCTCACATAACCCGGCTGCACCCCATGGCAGCATCTTATGAAGATGTCCCCCTCGTAAACAAAAAGAAAGGTATTGCTAATAGTATGTAAAGGTACATCTAAACGGGCCATATTTTACAAAAATTTGTGGCTGCAATTATTGGCAAACATTGCCCAGACATCAAAAAAACATTTTAGTGCATTTTATGGCTGAGCAATCAATTGCAGGCAACATGTTGCAATATGTCTGCAATAGTATGGCCTTTGATTCAGAACCCTTTAATGAGCCACACAATCCAGCAACAATGGCCGATTAGCCGACGAAATGACGCTCATCGCAGCCGCTTACATTGTTTTGGCAAAAAAACGAAAAAAAAGGACACGAATGTGGATTCGACCCTACTTAGGTAGGCGTGACACTTTGGATTCCGTAGACAAGGAATTAATACTGGATAAATACTTACTTATTTAAAAATTTTACAAGAATGTTTAGGAGCGACTTCGAATTTCTTGTGAACAGAATTGGACCAAACATACAAAGGCAAGATACAAACATGAGGAACGCAGCACACTTCACGTCGCAGGGAGAAAGGGACGCGCATATACAGTAAAACAGAACAACAATATAGATGGCCCAGATATATTGCAGTATTTTCGATTGCGAGGCGATCGTTCGGCCACACACCGGCTACACATAAAAACATTTTAACATACCAAAAAATATGTGGCTATAATGCCGGGCCATCCTTAAAATATTGCATAGTGTGGCTGGTATTGCTAGCAATGTTGCCGGCCGCAGTATTGCAGCCACAAATTGTCGTAAAATATAGCCCGTTTAGACGCCCCATAACATCTCACCCGACAGTATGATGGGCTCGACACTGTCATAGTGCCTCACGGCCCACACCACGAGCCGCGCCAGGTCCAGCGAGTACACGAACTGCCGGAGCGGCCGCCCCGAGCCCAGCACCGTGAACGTGGGGGAACCTACAAATAAATACATTTCAAATAACTTTTAGGATAAGTTTGTTTTTTTAGCTTTTACTACCACTATTTATGTGATAAAAGCAAGTATAGCCCGCGTCATCTAAAAAGAGCTCTGGCTGTCAAGCTGCGCAGTAGGCGATTTATGGGTCTAATTGGTGGTTTGAGGTGAGGCGCGGGGGGGCGGGTCACGCGCCGCATGCATAACAGTGCGCCATTGGTTCGTCAGTCGACCTTTGCTCAAATTACCATCGCGCACAAAAGTTTTTAGATACAAAATGGTTTTACATAGAAAAGTAAGAAAAATGATTTAAGACTTTTATTGTTTTATGAAGAGGGAGGCTGAAAAAAATTAAAATAGTAATATAAAAAAATTTGAAATGTTGTCAATTAGATTAAACATTCTATACTGAATCAAACATGTTTTTAATTTTATTTAATGATATTCTATGGAATATATATTTTTCAATCTAAACCTACTAATCCTACTACTATTATAAAGGCGAAAGTTTGTAAGTATGGATGTATGTATGGATGTTTGTTACTCTTTCACGCAAAAACGGCTGAACGGATTTACATGAAATTTGGAATGAAGGTTGTTCATGGTCTGGATTAACACATAGGCTACTTTTTATCCCGGAAAACGCGGGTGAAGCCGCGGGGCGCAGCTAGTAACCAATATACGAAGCCGCGAGCGAAAGTTTAGTTCAAAAATAAAACAATAGGCCTAGTACTTTTGTGCACGAGTGTACCCATGCGCGAACACCCCCCCCCCCCCCCCACGTTCTCCCAGAGTTCTTCGTGACGCGGATTAATAACGCACCCGCGTGCACCGCGTCGTGCATCCTCCTGACGAGCGCGGGCACGACGTGGCTGGCCGCCGGCTCGAAGTTGTCGTGCGGCCCGAACACGTTGCACGGGACCACCGACGTGAACAGCCGCCCCCCGCTCTCGGAATACCCTCTGTAATAACAATCACAAGATCCATATTACTAAAACATTTTTAGGGTCCTGAACCTTCTCCGGGAAAGAACGACTTCAGTGTCTGTCTGTATGTATGTTACAGCCTATATTTTGTAATTAAAATAAGCTTTTATTCCATTATCATCGCAGTACAAACCAGAGTTCTTTTTAGATGACGCGACCTATACACAGGTATGTATGCCAATCGGACATCTGGAAGTGGTTCTAATTTAGCTTCCAAAATCTGACCCACACATGCCTAGGCCTACTAACACGGCAAGCTTGTAATAAAATAAAAGAGTAACCAGTGTCTATGGCAAAGATTAAGAGCTCCCAAAACCCATCAGGGCAGTAGCCAATAAAAACAGAAAGACAGATAAAAGTAAACTGAACATAATGAAGGAAGCTTGTATAGAAGTAGTTTCAATATTGTAGCTTCTCAGAATGGCATTAGATTTAACATGTCCATCGTGTAATTGAAACAAACATTAACAGAATTTAATTATGTTAAAAAACTAACTAAACATAAATAAATGTACTTACCGATTTAGTACATCAATCATTCGCTTAGCGTAGCTGTAGCCGAAGTTAGAAGTATGCGGCGGCCCGTTATGTACCTGCAAATACATTTCGAATTTAATTACTTTACATTGAATATTATCTAGCTACTTAGCATTCAAATTAGAAATAATTGGTACCATACAATAAAATTTTATTGACACCACCTCCACAAAGGGAAATTAAACGTGTTAATGAAGAAAACTTCTAACAAACAGTTTCTACACCATACTTAACTAATTTGATCCATAACTTTTTCCAAAGGTTAAGCGTCAGCTTGAAGAACAAACTTTGAAACATACAAATTTACATGCATTTAAGTTATTAAATCAGATGGAAGTATGACGATACATTAAAAATAATAGTGGGCCTAGCACAACTTTGACGTGAAAACACGTAGCGTGTATTTGATAGAAAAGTGTACGCTATTTACGCCCGTCAGGGGCGCCCTTGGCATAAATGGCGTACACATTTCTATGAAATACTCGCTAGCTCGCTACGTATTTTTACGTCAAAGTTGTGCTAGGTACACTATATTGTTCTTGTATCTATTAAGATTAAAATGCTTACCATAGTCTCGTCGATAGGGTATGTGGTCTTATCCGGGAAGATGCAGGTAGAGAGGCACGAGATGACTTTCTTCACGTCGTACTTATAGCTCGCGTGGAGGACGTTGTCGTTTATGGCCATGTTTTCTCGCTGGAAGCCAGATAATACAGGGCAGGGTGATATTAGGAACAGGTATGCTAAGCTATGCTAGGACCAACCCTGAATTTGTGGAAAATATCAACTGTTCCATAGAAAAATGTCAATGATACTCAACAAATGTTGTGTATGGAATAGCAGGATTTTTTTTTATTATCCCACGTAACAACCTGACAACTCACGTATTATTCAGTCGGAGACTGACTATTGTTTTGATACATACAGTGATCTTTATCCAAGAGTGATCACAAGCATGAAGCCTGTCTGAAAAAATGTGTTTCAGTTTCTATAGAAATACAAGCTGCGCCTCGCGGTTTTACCCGCAAATCTCGATACCAATATTGATCGATATTGATATGAACTCTGCATACTTCCCTACTGATAAGATTGACCGTTGTAGTTATAAAATCACACCAACATGTAAACTCATAAAAAGCATTAATACATACAAACATAAAAACGTAAGTATTAGTTTGTACTGAAAAAGTTGTATCAATCAGGAAATTTATGAAGGCACAATTTTTTGATAAAATCTTGTTTTATTTAAGTAATTAAATTTTTTGATGAATTGATAAGATTGTTCTTGGAAGTGATGTTCTGATAAACCTAATGGTGCCTACATACTTTAACTGTTAACTTTGTCAAGTTATCAGATAAAACAGTATTTAACACAATGACTAATCGCTTGCTACAAACAAATGAGAAACTATAACAAATACTAGAGAAGTATTTGCACTTGACTCCAGGATCCATTATTTTTAATTCAAAGAGGTTTGTGTTAAGCCACCATCTTGCTAGATGGTAAGCAATGAGGTAGTCTACCATGGAGTATACTTGCTTAGAAAAACCGATTAAGTCTCAGCTTGAAGACACCCAGATTTAAGTGAACTTGACTATTTTTAGAAGTCAGTGGTTTCAACTGAATTGACTTTCTGGGAAAAGGTCATTCTGATAGGGACCCATGGTCAGAATTCTTGGAGTTCATTAGTTACTTAGTAGAAATTATAATCAACATCATCATCTGCAGCCTTCTCTTTCTCACATAGGCTGAGTAGAGAGAAAAGGCTGTGAATAAGAGGGAGAGGGGCCTATAGTAGAAATACTATAAATATACGAGAGGATAATTAAAAAGTAACCTTACAAAGAATTCCAAGTTATGAGCCATGTTGTGGAACAGGCCCCCGACTTTGGCTGCCAAGTGCACCACATGTGTGGGCTTGTGGAGTTCGAACAATGCTTCCGTTTGAGCCTTATCTCTGAAACATACAAACATCCATTTTATATGTTTAGCCAAGTTTGGCCGCATTATCAATAAACTGTCATCAAATTAGTAGCAAAATTAAAAATTACTGTCTATTTATGTTTGTTTGTAGCATTTTTAAGACTTAATGGCTGAATCAACTATAGCATAAAACATGTAAATCTGCTAGAAAGCTAAACAGAGTAACTAAGAATAATTTTTAAACTTTCTTTAGACCTTTCTTTAGTATTGCTTCATAAAATCAAGCCAAGAAATTATTCTGTTTCTAAGCTGCCGAAAAACAATGTTCAAGGCAATTTAAAAAAAGCTGTAATACAAGTTATAGAGTAAATTGCAATAAATTTGAACCTCAAGTCACAATCTTTAGATCCACAAAATATCCACGTCTCTACCCCAACTTCTTGTTGGACCTCGGCCTCCACGACTGTCCTGATGGCTTGTCCGACGAGGCCTGACCCTCCGGTCACCAAAATTGTACATTTTTCTACACTCATTGAAATAACCTGAAACATCGGAAGGTATGGTTTAATTCTATGCTATTGATTCTATGAATCTACACTAGAACCTTTAGAGCGAGATAATTAGCTCACAATATTTTTCAGGAGGCAGTAAAAAAGTTATTCAAATTAAATAAACTTTGAAAAATGTAAACAAATTACATTTATTCGGTGTTTGATTTTGTTTTCTATAAACTTACCGGTTTTTTATTCTTTATTAATTTTCACGATTAAGAAGTTAAAATTAAAAAAAGAAGCACAATTATTAAAATCGTAGTAACAATTTAATTATCCTTTCAGCTTTTACTTTTCAGAAACTAATAGTGATGGGATCATAGGAACTACTAGGAACGTCATTAGTACGATCGATTAAAGTAGGGGTCGTCGTGGCGGACGTGGCGTGTGGGTTTGAGGTCGGTATAATTTGGTATTAAAATGTATCAACGCTTTCATCTACAACTAAAACTAGAAGCGACATGACTGAGATAGAAATATATTCTCACAAATAATTTGGAAACATTACACAAACATGCTCTAAAAGTAGTTTGAAGAATGGAACGTATGAGTGAAGAAGATGGCTGAACGGTAGCAAACTCAAGTATGAAAAGGAAAGTTGTTAAGCTTACACATAGATTAGAAGGAATGAAAGAGATAGTAACTTTAAGAAATATTAAATGTAAGAAAGAGAAATAAACACTTTTAAAATGGACGTTTCTATTTGAATTGTCTAATTTACAAATTGGAGTAATCATATTTTATTTCGACGTTATTTAAGATTTTGTTGAATTCATATAATTTATTCAGAATAATAGGATTATATTATATAAATTAATAGCAACGGCAAATACAAAATTATTTATGTTCTCAATTAACGTAAAATGATTAATTAATAATCTCAATAACTAACAATACTAACATAAATATCCGTCATAAGACGTCCGTCGCCTGCTAATACTAATGCAAGTAGGTCGTCCACCGTCGTTTTATGTAAACTAATAGAAATTCATCAAAGGTGTGCACGTAATCAATTTTATTATCGACCAACGGTCAAACAATTATTGATGTCACATCCCTAGTTAAATTCAGCCAGCTGGCATTGAAACTCGGCTGTCATTGTCAATTTTACAATACTTATCAATGTCGAAAACTGTTTTTCATAGACAATTTTCGACCTAGAATCTCATTAATCATGATTTGCACATATAGCCAACTGCTAAACCATCGAGATTAATTTTTTTCCAAGGGCATGTCGGTCCAACGGCAAGCTAAGGTTCTGTACTAAATTAATTTTATGAGCTCACGCATTGTTTCTGATTAATATAACATTATTGTTTTTATTAAGTACCACCGGGATTATTATTTTTAGTTCTGAACCTCTTGCGGGGAAGGCAAGACTCGTGCGTCTTTTTGTCTGTATGTCACAGCCAATTATTTCAAGAACTATACAAGCTAGTGGTCTGAAATTAGGCACGATGCTTGATAATGTTAACCACCACAGTTTTTAGAAAAAAAAACATATGCTGAGAAACAGGACTTACCTGAAATTTGATAGATAGATAGATAGATAAACTCTTTATTGTTCACACCATAAATTACAAACAAAAGGATTATAGCACCTAAAACTAGTGCGACAACTGGCGGCCTTATCGCTAAGAGCGATCTCTTCCAGGCAACCTTAGGATGGAGAGGATAGATAAAAAATATAAAAACGGGGTGTGCAATATTGAAGAATACTCGTATAAACCTACATAAAAAATAATAAAAAGTAATAAATACTTAGAAATACATTCAAATAAAATACATTCTAATACATACTAACAACTTCCTACATTTCCGAAAATATAATATACTAAAACGTATAACAAAAAATAAAATAAAAATAAAAATAAATAAATAAATAAATAATAAATATATATAATAATGTATAAATATATAATACATAATACTAATAGGGAAGAATAAAGTACATAATAAATAAAAACAAAACAACAATTAGTGAGTAATAATAAATAAATAATCACTGAGAAAATGGCAATTGCGACAAGTGATGTTTTTTTAACTGAGTTTTAAAGCATGCAAGCGATGTAGCATTTCTTATTGTCACAGGCAAATCGTTCCACAGCTGAACCGCCTGGAAAGCAAAGGATTTGCCGTAAAAAGTTGTACAGCGCGCGGAAGGCGTCTTAAGGGAGAGGGTATCTTTAGATCGAAGGGTATGGGAATGAGAGGCATGCCAGAAGGCGAAGAGATCTTTTAAATAGCGTGGGGTGGATGGATTAAACAAAATATTGTAGAGAAGGGAGAGGATGTGAGCATTCCGCCGAAGGCGAATGGGAAGCCACTTGAGTTTTGCGCGATAATGAGATACGTGGTCATATTTGCGTAGACCAAATATAAACCTAATACAGTAATTTTGAAGGCGCTCAAGTTTATCTAGCTGCTCCTCAGAGAGATCAAGGTAACAGGCGTCAGCGTAATCTAAGATGGGAAGAAGAAGAGACTGTGCGAGTGTAACTTTGGTGGCAGTGGGCAAAAAATTTCGAAGCCGTCCTAGTGAACCACCAGACGCAAACAATTTGCAGCTAATGGACTTAAGATGACAGTCCCAGCTTAGCGTACGATCAAATATAACGCCAAGGTTTTTCACCGATTCGCAAAATGGTAAAATAGCTCCATCAAACACTACATTCGGTAATGTAGCCCAGTCAACTCTCGAGATCATGTAAGAACTGCCTATAACAATGACTTGCGATTTCGTAGGGTTGACTTTTAAACCATATGAATGGCTCCAATTGATAATTTTGCACAGATCAGCATTCATGGTTGATATGGCTGTGTCCAGGTCATCGAGCCGGGCTTGCGTATAAATTTGAAGGTCGTCGGCATAAAGGTGGTAGGAAGAAGTAAGGTATCGAGATATGGAATTTATAAATATTGCAAAAAGAAGAGGAGACAAAACGCCGCCTTGTGGCACACCAGCCAGTGTAAAACACCAAGAAGAAAAATAATCTTCAAGGCGTACACGCTGTCGGCGTCCACAAAGATAACTGTGAAACCAGTCGACTACCGATGAAGATATGTTAATAGAGCGCATTATAGCCAACAAGATGTCGAGGTTTACGGCATTAAAAGCATTACTGAAATCTAACAGGGTTAGAACAGTAAGCTTGCCGTCATCCATACCCAAGCGTATATCGTCAGTGATCTTTACTAGAGCAGACACAGTACTATGCCCAGTAAATTTGGGTCCTGAAATGGGGACCTTAAAATTATAAAGCCAAGCAATGTGGTCATGTGGGGTATTCTATGAAAGATATTAAGTGAAATGGCCAAATGCAATTTTAATACAATTTATTTTTTATTTTTACTAAAACTATTTCTTTTTTAATTTCATAACCGGTAAAAGAAATAACCGCATTTCTCCCCCTTTATCTCCAAAATTTACCGACGAAAAAATCTGAATTTTCAACGTGAACTAGACAGAAAAATATAGCGAAGTTTCCCAACTTTAAATCGTTTCTTCAAATTATAAAAAATTGAAAAATAAAGGAATCTTGCTCAATGGTCTTGGTCATTTAATTTTAGTTACATAATTTGTATCATATCGTATTGATTTGTCATTTGTGTTGTCTAAAATGCGGTTTTAGGGTTCCACGATTGTTTAAAATGTGATACTTCAGAACCCTTGAGATGCGAGTTTTCGTTTCGGCAGTTTTATTAATATGATGATCGTTCGGTTAATTTCACAATTAGTTGAATATCACGCATAAAGTTACATTACTGTCAACTACAATCGACGTCAATCGATGGGGAGTTGATAAAAAGTGACCATACCTAATCAATTTGACAGAACATACTTGATGCTTACTACGCCACCTATGAAAAAATCACGAAGTATTTTTTCTTTACAAAAACGCCTCTTTCACTCGGTTTGTCTACCGCACTACAACGGCAAGTAGCATTTGCTCATAGATCTTAGTTTGATTTAGTCATCTCTTCCACATCCATCCACCACACGCCTCGAAACAGTGTATTGGGGGGTTTTACATATTCCTTTGATAGCAAAGTTTATGTTCGGGGGTTACGGGATTCCAAATTCAAAATTCGTCGATGACTCATTTAAAAATTGCATTTAAAAAATAAAACTAATCTAGTCTATGCGTAAATTCTTACGAACGATTGGCCAATTCGCTGGCAGTTTCGTTTCTCGCTCCGAAAACGCCAAAAAATAAAAAATACGCTTTCAAACCAAAATGGAGGATTTGTCGGTCGAGGTGTACGGTGATAATGGTGCTTATTATAAGGTTTGTAAATTGTGAAGTACAATGAAATATTGTGTAGAAGAAGTTAATATTACAAGTGTAAAGGACAATCAATTATTTCCAGTCTTCAGTGTCCCGTTATAGGCCATACTTGCAAAAATATTTTCCGGGAAGATCATCACGGCTGGAATGGACGCCATGTCCGTCTGACAGGGCGTGATTTTTCCATGTGTTGTAATAATTCTGCGCTTTCTATATTTTTAGCAGCGATCACGATTAAAAGTAACTGGAGCGCCACGCGCCACTTTCTTATAATTGCGCATTTCGATGTATATGACCTAAATAACTTATTTCTAGCGCATCTGTAAAGTTGCCGAGTATTGGGAATGTTCTAAAAATCTCTTTATTTTTAGGCCATTGTCACCGACGTGCTCGACAACGAGGTTCTGGTAACCTTTGAAAATGAGTAAGTATCGTTTTTACATAGGTGAATTGCTTAAAGAATGCGGGAGTGAGCATTTATTTACATTGTGTATACGTCCGTGTTGTAGCTGGCAGCCCGAGTCCAAGTTTCCGTTCTCGCAAGTGTTCCTCCCACCAAAAGACACCGGCAAGCACACAGAATTCGTTGAGAACCAAGAAGTTGAAGTTTTCGCGAGATCCAATGAGAAGGAAGCATGTGGGTGGTGGACTGCAAATATCAAGGTATTGGATTACAACAACATTTATATGTATTCATTTTAATACAAACATATATGCAATTTTACCAATAATTTAAGACTGCCTACCCTATTCCATTCTGCATACCTCATATATGACTACATTTATATGGCTCTTTGAATATTTTGTGAGGCTCTTGGATAAGTATGTAATGCATTCGTGCATAATCTGCATGCCTACTATTTTAATATTTTTTTCCATAGTTACATAAATAAGTAGGGGTGTGATGCTATGATCAAATGAAAGTGTATCACTAATTATTTCATAAAATTTCAATTCTTTGTGCAAACACATATTTGTAAGAGATTGGTCAGAACTAATTTATCAGTTTTTGTTTATGACAAATCAAGATAATCCTACTGAATGACTGTTCAAAAGGAGCTTCTTATCTTTGTAATGAATTATTTACTATGAGTTCTTCAAAAATACATGTGTTACAATGTGTATTATATTTAGTTGAAGATATGTAGTAAATTATATAAAAATGCTGGATCTTGGTACCTCTGAGTCAGGCAAACTAACAAAGGATAAAAGAACAAAAAATGCTACAATGAAAAGCTCTATCCTTACAGTTCTCTAAATCATTTACTGCACTGGGATTGGAACAATAGCAGATCTGTGCAGATATACAGACAATATAAGGCCACCTTCATAGGGCCGCTATAAACAATAAACAAAAGTTGTTTTGGATACAATGAAATTTTAGCTAACTTATTTTTAGCTTCATTCATAATGGAATTATTTAACCAGACTAATTCCATACAATACTAGATGCATTATTTGGTACATAGCTAAATCTTTACCAAATAATACATTTGTTTCAGATTTAATAAAAATTATGGGTCTTTCACTTACCTCTTAGGAATTTTGATTTATTTTCAAAAAGCTTACCAATTAGGATTTTATTCAACATCAATAATTATGATATTCAAAATTTATTAATACATTTTAAATGTTGATACTTGCCTAAATTAAGTGAAAGAGCAAAAAGTTACTTTGACAGCGCATTTTCGGCTTCGGCTACTAGCGGAGCGGGTGGCAGCGACAATGGTGGGATGATCCAATATGCATTCATATGCATTTCGTTCTCTACGACTATGACAATATCGAAACTGCAAAATCACGATTTTTTTTTTCATTGTACCCATTATTCGAATATTTAATATACTTTACGAAAACAAATAAAAATCTAAAAATAATTTTTTTTTGACGTTTTTCAAGTCCAAAAAATAGATATTACTTACTAATTGATTCAGATCAAATTTTGGCTTTAAATTGTTCTCCTGTGAAAAATGCCATTTGCAACTTTGATACTATTTGTAGTATAGGGGCAGTCCAAATATGAAGCGCCGGTTTCTTTACTATGTGACGTCGCTGTCGCTCCGCCTGCCGCAAAGGTCGAAAGCGCGGTCTTAATAAATGCCCTGTTTGCACTCTTCTTATTTTTTCACACATACAGCCCTCACTGGTCTCAGAATCTTAAATGTCAAGTCAAGCCACCAGGATGTAAAAGAAATACAAAAATCTATAAATAACATAATGAAGGCAAGATCCTGCATTAAAACATCTGCATTGGATATATAGGTCATTGACACTTGTGTTTATACCTACACACTCCAAATAAGTCTTGCAGTGTTTCCCACAATACTCGAATTTTGATATGCTTCATATTCTAAGTTGTAAACTCGGATGTCAGATAAATAATCTTGAACAGTTACTGATTTTTGTGATAACTAGTACTGTCTATATAGGGTTATTCATAAAGGGTATGCTAAGCCGAAAAGAGCTGATAGTACTCATCATTATAACAACTTTTACTATGGGACCAACTCGAAATTCGCGAAAAAACAATCAGCTGTTCCATAGAAAAATGCCAATGACACAACAAAATCTATGGAACAGCTGATTTTTTTTTCGCGAATTCTGGGTTGGTCCCATAGTAAAAGTTGTTCATAATGATGAGTACTATGAGCCCTTTTCGGCTTAGCATACCCTTTATGAATAACCCTGCATAAAAGAAATTTTTATTTATCTAAAATTCTAAACAAACAAACAGCATGTTGCAACAATTCTTATTTATTTCCAAATAATTACAGAAGATTTATTTTCTCATAGCATACAATTTGAAGAAGCATCTTTACTACATAGATGTAATGTTTTTGAAACTCATTCACTAATTGCCTGCTCCAATATTTTGTCTAGAACAACGAAGTAGTCTACAAGCTGTCCGAAAATGTCTAGAATTTTGTATCTTCAGGCTAATCATTATTAACCACCCACAACAGACCTTGTCAACATCAGGTAGACTCAAATCAAATGTGAGGTCACATAATTACACTTATTTTTACAAATGCTGAAGTAATTCTGTCCTGTTCATTTGTTACTTTTTCACAACAAAACAACTATCAAATTGTAAATCGTTAGTGTAACCTACTTTTTAACCGACTTCAAAAAAGGAGGAGGTTATCAACTGTATGGTTTTTATTTTTTAATGTTTGTTACCTTATAACTTTTGACTGGGTGAATCGATTTTGATGATTCTTTTTTTATTAGAAAGCTGACGCTTCCCGTTTGGTCCCATTTCAATTTAGTCCAAGTTCTGATAATGGTATCCATGAGAAAACCATATAAGTCTTAAAGGAGAATGGGCACTTTTGTATGGGCGCCGTCCCCGTGTTGTATCAAGTCGTGACATATGTCATTTGAAAGATAATATTATTAGCTTTATTTAATTGTATGACTCAACCTTGAATGACGTGCAGGGAAAAAGATATGATCGTTTTTAGATTAAAAAAAATTGCTGATTTTTTGCTTTCTAAAGCTATTATAAGGAATTTTATTAACATGTATGTCAAAAATTACTTTTATTATTGAATCCAGGGCTATTCATAAAGGGTACGCTAAGCCGAAAAGGGCTCATAGTAGGCATTATTTTCATTATGAACAACTTTTACTATGGGACCAACCCGAAATTCGGGAAAAATTCAGCTGTTCCATAGAAAAATGTCAATGACACTCGAAAAAATGTATGGAACATGTAGAAGTCATTTTGGCAATAGTTTGCAAGAAATAAAGAGTATTAAGAGTGCTGTCTGATAAAAGGCATTTTATGTCAGTCGCTATGTATCCAGTAGCTGAATATGCCCTCTCTGAAAAACATAATGAAAAAGCTAGTCGTTTCCATTAACACCTACAAAGCTTTCACCAGGGTTTGGCATAAAAGCCTTATAAGCAAGCTCCCTTTGTTTGGCTTGTTCACTTGGTTTGTTGCATGGATATCGAACTTCCAGCGGGATTATTTGATTCGAGCAGTGGTCATTGGTGGTTCTTTATCTGATTTAAAAGATATCAAGGCCGGTGTTCTCCAGGGGTCGCTGCTCTCCACAACGCTTTTCCTTGTTCACTATAATTATCTGCTAAAGCCTGGTGTTTTTGGGTACGCAGACGACAAACCCGCGTTGCCGTTGCATATCCGACGCGCGGTTCAGCGGATGAAAAATCTAGCCTCCGAGAGAAGCCATGGTCAAGCGCATAAGCTTGTCTCTTGGCAGTTTTCGATTGAGGCGGTACTAACCTGGTTAAGTTTGATGCGCACTATGACATTTTATCGAATAATAAAGCAATACCTACAGTAAAAACACGAGTTTTTGCAATCGGTATAGTATAAGATACACGTTCGAAAGTAGTGTTACTGATGGATAGTCTATTATGGATAGTTTTTTTTGAGACTGGGGGAAACCTTAAGAAAATAACCGGCTGCGTTGGGGGGCAACCGGGTCAAGGGGGTTTTTGTGGGGTTATACCTACTAAAACTACGAGCTCTGTTACCATCCTCTGTCGGTGGTGATTATGAGCGCTTCCTCATGTTTTCGATAGTCTCTCAGATGTGAGTGGTAAGATCACCAGTAGACCAGTTTCAGCAAAATCCGTACTGCCAGTCACTTACGAGGTCATTAGCTTCTCGGTACGCCTGGAGCTTGTTCCATAGTATGTTGTCTTGCAGAGTATGAATATGATCGGGATAGGCATGTAGTCAGATTCAGCACGACTACCCTTCTCAATAAATACAGTTCTCAATAAGATTTCTTAATTATTTTCTAGAACATCAATAATGTCGAAACAAGTCGATTTTATCGGTAGTCACACCGTTAGCAGTATTGTGACGTTTTGAGCCAAATTCATGGCTGGCTCTGCAAAGAAGGCCTAATTGACCACTATTTTCAAAGTCAAAAGCATTTAAAAAGTAAAAATCTCTGCATTTAGTCTATGATTGCTCTCTGCTCTATGCCTTTACTCTTATCTGTAACCATTATTTAAAGTTTATCTCGCTCGCTTTTATAGTGTCTTAGTAAAGGGAGAGATAATTAAAAAAACAAACTAGTTTGACGAAAGGTTCGGGCTTTTAACCCTTCGACAAGACAAGTTATAATCTTAATCAGACTTCACTTTCAGGTAAGTTCGCTTAATTTTTCAAATATTGATAATATTAATAAATCGATATTATATTATGGCATTATTCAGACAAAAACTGTCGATAATCAGCAATGTAAGGATTTTGGCATGTGCCAGTACAAAATTAAAATAATTACAACTATATAAACGTTTATAAATAAACTATTATTATCTAATTGTTAAAAGGGAGTGATAAAATAGTCACAGAAAATGCATACACTATAATAAAATTCAATAAAATAGTTTTTAAAACGAAAAAAAAACAGCACTTTTTAGAATCTAAAAACCGTCATATCTTTTTCCCTGCACGTCACTCGGGGTTGGTGTCATATAATTAAATAATGCTATTGTTATGCTCTTTCGAATGACATATGTCATGACTTGATACAACACCGGGGACGAAGTGCCCATCATCCTTTGCATTAAGTACGTGCGCGACAAATAGATGAATAACTCAATAGTCGGTCTTTTGAAGTCTGTTTTTGTTTTTTGTTTTGTAAAAATAATGTTCTTGTTATCCTGAAAAATTCGAGACAGCAAAAACTCACAGATAAACCACTACTGCAGTTAACTCATACAAATTGTTTTTTTCACAAATTACTGCATTAAACTATATTTTGTACTTGAAAATGGCAGTATAAAGTTAGATAGTTTTTTAGTTAGTTACTTTAGCAATATTCTATCAGTCTACTTTTTCCAGATGATGCGGGGTGACTTCCTGGTGATAGAATACCTGGAGTGGGACAACTGCTACACAGAAATAGTGCCAAAAGACCGACTCCGGGTGAAGACTACCAAGACCCCCATCGATAAGAACACCTTCCACAAGTTTGAAATAACTGTACCCGATGATCTCAAGGACTAGTCAGTATTTTTACACTATTATAATCATGGATAATCCTAGCTAAATAAAATTAGTTTATAAATACAGACAAAACCGTTTATGGCGACATCGTTTAGAACAACATACCGGTTAAATTGACCGAAATCAAAGGTCCTGGCTGAATGCTATATGACCGCCTTATCGAAAACATTGGTTTTTACGACATTGTTTACTACGACATACCGCATTAAGCGACCAGATTTGGTTAATGTTTTCGGAGAATTATATCTGTAGAACGACCGGCTCAGCTGTATTGTAAACAATTTGAATAGGTAACAGTATCCACATCTGGCACAGTATAATGGTCAAGTCAATGGCTATTATTGTACGAGTAAAAAGTAAACAAAGTTTAGGGTCTTTTGTAATTCTCAGAAACAAAGCACATGCATGCCGTAGCCTCAAGTATCTCTTACTCGTAAGTCAGTTTGTTACTTATCTTTACACAAGACGCACCAAAACATATTGTTGAGTTAACTGTGATCCTATTAATACCTGTCACCGGTTGTTACAACTATCGGTTTTTACGACTAAATATGAGTAGTCCCTTCGATGTCGTTATAACAGATTTTGACTGTACTTATATTTTGGGAATCAAATTAAATAGACTTTAATAAAATCTACATCTTCGAAATAATTAAATGTTTCGACAAACTTCGCTGAGAATTTTCGGGTTAAACACAAGTTTTTCACAGCTTGTCATGTTATATTCAAAGAATACCAATAAGAATATAGAGAACCTCTGATCCACATTTTTCCTGGCATTGTGAAATATAATGCTATATTTCGTATTGTGCAACCTTTAAGGCACGTCAAGACTGTTCCAAAGTCGACCACCGAAGCTCTTTAGTGGCGGACGAGGCGCGAAAGAAAGACATTATGTTTATTAGAAATGGGGGCAATAGGTCCCGCAAAGGGTGCATTGTGTGCAAAGGTTGCATATTCATGGTTATACTGAGTGGGGTGCGTTGGGACGAGGTACGAGTAACGAGCCGGGCCGGTCTTGTTGTTGCAGCCTGCACGACATGCACAGCGCGAAGGTGGAGAACGCGCACAAGGAGTTCCAGAAGGCCATCGGCGCCGCGCTAGTGTGGTACGTGCCGGAGCAGGCGGCGCTGGCCGTGATGTCGCGCTGCCCGACCACGCACAAGCGCGCGCAGATGCTGCAGGAGATGCACTTTAGGTCAGTCCGCGTGCGCTTTGTCAGTCCAGCTGCTCTTTATGTCAGTCGTGGAGCGCTTTAGATCTGTTGAGAAGCATTTTAGATCAGTCGAGACGCAGTTTAGGTTGGTTAAGATCTTGAAATGCATTGTAGGTAAGTGCAATGCACTTAGGTCGGTCGACAATCGAGTCGCTCGTAAGCCTACTCCATACTTACTACTTACCACCACATAATAAACTTTATCTACACTAATGTTATAACATTCTACTTATGTTTCCAATACTTGTGTTATAATGACTACTGTTATAGCACAGACAACATTTAAGCAATTTCACATGATGTTATAATATCCACATCGATGTCGTAATGAGCCATTATAACATCGCGCGCTCGCTCCTGATTGGCCGCCCTGCGCGCGCATGCGCGCTCGCTCCGCCGCCCTGCGCGCGCATGCGCGCTCGCTCCTGATTGCGCGCCAAGTTCACTGTGACAATACACGTTTTTATTAGTGAAGATAAACGTATTTTATCAAGTATTGGAAACATAAGTAGAATGTTACAGCATTAGTGTAGATAAAGTAGTGTATGCAACTGCATATAACACAGGTATTAAAACACTCGTTACTATTATGAAACTCGCTGCGCTCGTTTCATAAACACACTCGTGTTTTAATACCCTTCATTATATGACAGTTGCATAAACTACTATTTAATTATCCTGCTACTGGGATATAAGCTCCCCTAGCCAAGTTGCAATTTCATAATCGGGAACGCAATTGAAAACTAAGAGACAATATATGGGAATGACGTTTCTGTCATAGAATTAGAATCTATTGATTATAGATTACAGAACTGTCATGTCATTCTCATACATTGTCTTAGTTTGCTATAGCATTGTCTATCATTAAATCCAACTTTGCTAAGGGTAGCTGGTCTATCCTCGAACTATTACTTTACTGTTTTTACTTGAATTTATTCTTCTTTAATTTTTGCTTTTGTTTATAATTGCAAAGTTGTTACCATCGGGCAAGTTTGCAGCTAACAGCAGACTTATTTAGAGTATGAAAAAGTCCAACTTATATGTTAGCCAACTTATAGTTAGTCCAACTTATATAATCTAGCAATTTATGTTCTGATAGCATCATTTGATCATACTATATCATACTATACATTCTTATTTCGTATACTATTGCCAAGACCCTCCTGAGATCTCCTGATTCTATTCTATTCTTTGCGTGTTTCGGCAAAAGTGTATACGTGTGTGTACATCTGGCATCAAAAGCAAAGTGCCACACTCCAAATTTAATTCCAGCACAAAACTAAGATCTCTTTTGTAAAGTCACAACTGGAATCTTGTTTGTGCGGCCGGCCGACTTACCGGCCGCGCGAACCGCGTGCTAACATTAATAGGAAGCTGCAGGGCTAGCGGTGAAGAGACTCTCGCTGCAATAGTAGTATTGAGCTTCTAACAACTCCTTTGTAAAAAATATTTTAATGTTTTAAAAAGTATGAAGAAGCAGCTAAAAAATGTATGGCATGTGTTCTTTCAGAAACTTAACTCAGAAGCTACAGTTATTGAAAAAGACTGAGGAGGCAGCGAGACAGTTGGAGTCCACCAAAATACATAATCAGGGAGGGTAAGTACAAAATCATATTATTCTGCATAGAGAGTGAGTTCTATCGTATTTGTATTTCACAAAATAAAACCGTTTAAAAATATCTTTATCTTGACCTCTTTAGTCATTTGTTTTAGAGGGGCAACCCAGTGACTAATTTTGATACAAGTTTTTACTGCCAGAATAAGTAAAATAAACCTAAAAAATATCTTCATAAATCTATGTTTCCAAAAAGAGAAACTACAGAGTCTTGAAATCACTTAATCAACTAAAGAAGCACAGCATGTTGTACACTATCCGCAAAGATGGTGAGCCCAAACTAATCTCTAGGTTTATTTTGGTGCTACTGTATACTAAGCTCATAATGAGTAAACAATCAGCTAGTTATTGAAGCATGTCGCTCATGTCGCCCTACACGGACAGCTACACGGACGAGTTCAGCGTGCGCGAGGACCTCATGGGGCTCGCCATCGGCACGCACGGCGCCAACATCCAGCAGGCGCGCCGCGTGGCCGGCGTCACCAACATCGAGCTCGAGGAGCTCAGCTGCACCTTCAAGATATGCGGGGAGGTGGGTGTCTCTTTCCCACTCGCGGCCCCCGGCGCGGCTGCGGGAGGACTGCGTAGATAGAAATCGTTAACGCTACGACATTACTACCTAGATCCTTTCGTCTTATCGAGGGGATAAGACTAAATATGCAGAACTGACCGCCAACCTTCACTGTTTGGTGAGGCACCACAAGAAAAAGAAGCTTTGTATAGAAGGATACCAACTAGCAATGTGCAAGCCAACCTATTCATATTTTAGCTTATCTCATATTTATGGTGTTTAACGACGGTGTGGTCAATAAATCTCTTAGTTTGGATTAGCTTTGAATTTACTTTCTAAGATACACCTTTTGGCATCCATAAAACTTGATACTTTGCCACTGATTTTCGACTCATGTCTCACTCTTATTTAATACTTTTCTACTTAGGCAAAACCTTGAATATTCTTGGATGTGCTAAAGTTTTTCGCTAACATTTCCTTTGGAAACCTAAAGTTCTGCTAAATGACTACTGAATGTTGACTTGAAATCATCTAGTTATGGTCATATTATTGTAAGAGTTCCCCGTTCTCCGTTCCCCACAATGACACGACTCGCACGTTGTCCGCAGTCGTCGGAGGCGGTCCGCGCGGCGCGCTCGCTGCTGGAGTACGCGGAGGAGAGCATCAAGGTGCCGCGCGACCTGGTGGGGAAGGTCATCGGGAAGAACGGGAAGGTCATCCAGTGGATCGTGGACAAGAGTGGCGTCGTGCGCGTGAGTGCCTGTCTGCACACTAGCGCTCGCTGCGGCGGCGGCGGCGGCCTACTGCAACTAGTCATTTTTTTTAATAATAAGAATAAATCCGTTACTGCAAAATCAGTACCAGACTGGACGCGATTTCGAGCGCATCACGCTTGTACTCCTCGTAAAATATCACTGAATGTGATTTAAACTAGTCGGAGTATCAAGACTCGATAAAACGTGAGCATTCTCATGTTAATTAAGAAACAAAAAGTGTCAGAACTATCTGTACATTAGTTTTCATAGCAAAACAGACTTTTTCCAGTTAATGAGTTCTTGCACTAAGCCGACGACATACTCGCTCTGCACCGCTTAGTTACAGAATCATGCATCATCAACAGTTACATTATATCATAAGGAGATGAGTTTGTATGTTTGTTGGTGGTGATTACAACAACCATTACTGAAAATGCTCTGATTGATGGACAACCTCATTATCCTTTAATGAAGTTTTGTAAGCTGTCTTTTTTACAATGTGGATGATGCCGCGAACAAACACATGATCATTAAAATAAAGTCAGCTGATTCATCAAACTAACAGGCGGCTAACATTCGAGGTTGAACTGCCAAGAAAGAATCAAAATTACGACAAGCTGCTTAAAATAGGGTCAGCTTATCCTACTAATATTATAAACGCGAAAGTTTGTAAGAATGTATGGATGTTTGTTACTCTTTCACGCAAAAACGGCTGAACGGATTTACATGAAATTTGGAATGAAGGTTGTTCATGGTCTGGATTAACACATAGGCTACTTTTTATCCCGGAAAACGCGGGTGAAGCCGCGGGGCGCAGCTAGTTTCACATATTTCAATACAGTTTCGCTCGAAACCGGATAAACAAACTTTGAAGTGTTTTGATAGTTACTATAATATTGATATTGAATTGTTTGGTTTCTCGCTTGATACATACTGAGCTTGCTACTAATTAAACGCTACTACGACGTAGCGAATTTCTATTTACCATTCTCATCTTAATGAGTTACTACTGTTTACTCGGTGGCCAGGCAAGGCCACATGCCCGTTCTGCTTCCCGCGCGCATATACTAGCGTGTATGTAAAATCAGTCTAAAAAGCGACACGGAACGACACAGCTAGCACGCACGCCGCGACCCCGAATTTTCTCTACCTTTTTTGTCGGGCGAAAACGAGACAAAGCTCCGAATCTACTCGGACGTCCGTTTCGAGTCGGGGCAACGACTCGACCGGGGCGTCCCGTTCGATTCGGCCCCGCGTTCGTCTCGTCTTCGCCCGACAAAGAGAGGAGATCAAATCGGGTCGCGGGGCGGCGCGTGTCGGTCCGGTCGCGGGGCCCGGGGCCGGGGTGCGCTCGTGGCGTGGCAGTGGGCACGGCTGAGGGCAGATGTCGGTGTCGCAGGTGAAGGTGGAGGGCGACAACGAGCCCGCGCCCTCGGCGCCGCGCGAGGAGGGCATGGTGCCCTTCGTGTTCGTGGGCACGCGCGAGAACATCGCCAACGCCAAGGTGCTGGTGGAGTACCACGTGGCGCACCTCAAGGAGGTCGAGCAGCTGCGCGCCGAGAAGCAGGAGATCGACCAGCAGCTGCGCGTCGTCATGGGCGGCGCGCCCGCCTACCCGGCGCCCGCCACCCGCGCGCGCCGCCCTCGGGCGCCGCCCGGCCGCTACCCGGCGCGCCGCGCCACGCCCGAGCTGGAGGAGCGCGCCGGCGCGGGCGCGGCGGCGGCGGGCCCGGCGGCGGGCCCGGCGCGCGGCGAGGCGCGGCCCCGCGGCGGCCCGCGCGCGCGCCCGCAGCGCTCGGCGGAGCGCCCCGAGCGCGCCGAGCGCCCCGAGCGCCCCGAGCGCCCCGAGCGCCCCGAGCGCCCCCGCCTGCCGCTCGAGAACGGTCGCGCGCCGCCGAGACACCCGCGCGCCAATGATACGCGCATACAGGTAAACGCGTACTCCCTTTGTACTACATTTTATGCAGTAGTCATCGCGTACATGTCAGCCTAACGATCAAACTGCGAGTATTCGTACCCCCAGGTCTGTGCGCCACCTGCCGAAGAACGAACTCGGTGACCTCTGAACGGAGCTCGAGCTCGTCCTGAATGATGTCAAATTTTCGTAAATGTTTACTTTGAGCACTGGATTTTTTTTTAACTTTAACCTAGGCCTGTGTCACAGGACACGCTGATCACGACGCAGAAAAATTAGAATATTATATTGTCAAAACTATGTTTAAATTATCAGCATTAGAGGCTTAAATAAATAAAAAAAAGTAAAATACTATTGACAACTTAAAGAGTTGTAAAGGCTTTGAACTAAACTTCATCGTTTCTACCCGTTTCTCAACTACAAAAAGACCGATCTTCTTCCTCCCTGCCCTCCATACATATTGCGTATCACCAATCCTGTCTAAGAGAAAAATTGTGGAAAACTAAACCAATCAAAAATCAGTTTTCGCTAAAATTCCTTGTTTTGAAAAAAAAAGAAAACCAAATAACAGGAAAAACAGTTTAAGCTAAAATTTTGATAAAAAACGCAAAAAACAGCAATGGCTAAAAATCTGTAGATTGTACTATAACATAAAGCATTTCTAAAAAACACGAGACAGCTTCCAAAAAATGTAGATGTACTGTGTAACAGTAGGGTTGAGTAGACCGCATATGAGTAAGTTCTCCTTCCACTTACAGAGCGGGCGGCGGCGCGACGAGCGGCGCCGCGCCACCGACGACGAGAGCTCCGCGCCCGACAGCCAGGACGTGTCCAGCGCCGACCGCGGTACGTGACGCACTACAGGCTGGGAGACAGGCCCTGCACACTAACGTAAACCTCAGAGATAACCTTTTACTATGGAAACTAACGTGGGTTTTGTTAAAACCATGTTATCACACATTTTGTTGACACCGAATGTGATCGAAACTAGTCTTAGTAAGCAACTTAATTTTTACCTCAAAAGATAATGTTACTTTTTGAAAGTACTGCCTACAGTATACAGGTTGAATGCTTAGACACTTTAGATGTTCTAAGTTATCATTGTAATCGTCATTACGAACGACTTTTATATGGGACAAACCCGAAATTCGCAAAAAAAAGAACAGCTGTTCCATAGAAACATGTAAATGTATGGAACAGCTGGATTTTTTTCGCTAACGTGGTCCCATAGTAAAAGTTGTTCATAATGAGTACTATGTAAACCTGGAATATCTCTAGTGTCTAACCAGTCACCCTGTATTAATAATAGTTCATTTATTAAGAAACAAACATCAAAGAATTTGAAACAATGAGAAATCGATACACCTTCATAAGTATAAAACTGTCGCATGTGTCAACGCCCTCCGAGAAATTTTTCGAAAGTTCCAATTTATTTTTAATAAAACAAGTTAAACATTATTAGAACAACAGTTATCTAAAGATGAACTTCAGCGAAGTAACGCCTGAGTCAATAAATGAATAAAGTACTACCAAATTAAAATGTCGTTTAGTTAGCCGAAGTCGAGGCGATGTCGCGTGATGTCGTTTTGATTCAGAAGCATAGTATTGGTTATCTCTGAGGATTGGTTAGTGCAGGGCCGGCATACACCGCACTGTGACGGTTCGTTTATCGTATCAACGTGGGTCGTATGCTAGCCTTGCGTCGGTTTCGTAAAATTAACTGATTGGTTTTAGAGAGTTCAATCTTGATTCTATATGGTCATGCTTTTTCTTTAATGTTTTGTTCTGCTGTATCAAAAGCAATACTTCGACAATATGGGTTGTCATTCAGTCTATTTACTTTATTCATGATTGAACTGAACTACCTCTGCTGTACCGAAAGCAATAATAGGGGTTGTCACTCAGCCTATTTAATTGTTGTTTCATGATTGAACTACCTAATCTACCTATCAAAAGCTGTAAGAATTCGTGAAATATACTCGAAAATGGATACTCCAGTAGAACAGTAGACATGGCATGAAGTATTATGGACCTTGGGCAAATAAAGCAAAGTTTCTTAAAAATACATTCAAAATATCTAAATTATCCTAAGCAGTTGAAGATACTTTGGCAAATGTGGCGAGAACCAGCCCACACAGGCTACATTTCAGATTCTTAAAGTTTCAACTATTACTTTGTTTGTCTAAGGCTTTAGTGTAAACTGCCTAAATAGGATGCATTGAAAACAAACACAGATCAAATTAATAAAATAGGCTGCTTTTTTAACTCGTTTATTTAATAAACACCCTAGCAACGCCGTAACAATAATTACTGCAAAGTTGCAGCAAATATGTCCCCACTGTTCTTGTTTTCAATGTTGGTATAAAAAGATTCGTTCTCGGGATGTCTCAAATCGCAATATCGAAACAGTCACTGTCGTGTTATTTAAATTTGACCCAAAAGATGTCTTAACACTGTCCTTGCTAGTCCACCCTCTGTTATTTAAAGCCAATGCTTGGATTTAGATTTTCCTTTGCATTCAATTTCTTTATATCAGTTCAGAAGTCAGTAAGCCATGAAAAAGATATGAAGGAAAAAAAACTGAACAAATTTCCAGTCTAAATGTAACTGTTGAAATTTCCTAGTGCATATTATAATTTCGATATTGCGAGCGGAGGATACTCGATGCGTTATATCCCTCTATTATTTTACGCCAAGAGTAATCATAGCATCAACCTTATACGGACGATGCATTTATCTAGAAGTAACAAGTTCTTTGTTGAGGCAGGTCAAGGCAATTTGAACTGTTGCATAAATTAGACATTAATTATGACTTTCGCTATTCTTGTAACTTCTTGATGATATTGTGTACGTTTCATATTTTTCAATTTTATTGAATATTGGTATATTGCTTACGATATTTTTTGTAAATGGCCTAAGAAATTGTAAAATATGAAGTTGTATGTTTGTCCGAAAAATGTGCTCGTTTCTTGAAATCTGAAAATATTACTGAATGTGCTAGTTAAAATGTAGTTAGTAGAAACTGTTTTATCTATACCTATTTTACAGTTTATTTATGTATCACAATGTAATACTATGTTTGTTGTTTATTGCACCCGTTTTTACATTTTAATTAGTACATAATGTAGAAGGATGAATGGGGTAATGTTGTTGTTACTATCTAGTACCGCGGGGGAATAGTCGTTTGCTATCGGGCGGCCGCGCGTTCTGACTGCTCGCTTTCTGTAGTTCGGTATATTTCGTTCTTCGGTGGTGGTTCTAATACAAGAGGGCTTAATTATTACAAACATACTATATTGCTACGACGTGGCTAGCTTACACTCGGGAGTTAACTCCGCTTGAACATTTGCTGCTTTAGAACAAAATAACCGGGATCTATTAACATGTCGAGTTCAGTATCAGCTCAGTTACAAATGCCACACGAAGGCTGGCTCAATTTATTTGGAATATCGTATTAGTTTGTTCTGAGCGGCCAGAGTATGCCACGAGCGTAATATTCAGGAGACATTAGTCGAGATGTGAAATCAGTAGTCGAGGGGACAGGGCAGGCGCGCGCCGCGAGCTCGGGTAGAGTAGCTAGAGTCGCCGCCTCCCGGCGCGGGGGGCGGGGGGCGGGGCGCGGGGGCGGCGGAGAGGAGCGATAGCAAACGAGCGTTCCCCGGCGGCGGCGCGCCGAGTGCAGTCGCATGTGTGTGTAGAGTCGGAGGACGAGGCGCCGCGCGCCGGGCCCGCGCCGCGCCGCCGCCGCCGCAGGAGGGCAGGTACTCCGCCACACGACACGACACTCCGCGCCACCTCACCTCACGAACCATCGCACGCTGCCAGGGGAGCGCCCCGATACTTGCTTTCCTGTTTCTAAAAGTTACCATCACTCGATCGCAATTCGTAGCGCTCTCCCTAAACACTTGCATTTTCCCCGTCATTTACGAACATTTCGATAATTGCATATCGTCTAACCCTCACTATTGCCGCCCTCGAACTCACCACAGAATTGCACGAGTATTTAGTTAAGAAACGATGACTCAACATCGGTATTTAGAAATATTCAGTTGCATGATGATTATTCAAACTTCGTAAAATTACTTGCCTCTCGGGTCCATACGAAATATCGATCTCGCATTCGCGCATCTGATTTTACGAACTTGAATTCCTATAGCCTCCTCGTAGAGCTTTAAAATTAAGTAGCGCCGGTGTCGTGCGAGATGCATGCCGATCGCTTCACACGATGTAAGATTTTCAGATTGATTCTCTAATAGGGCACTCTCCATTTAATTCAATTCAAGCCGTAATGTGTAATTCGTCTAGGTGGAACGTCTGGATCGAGTGTTAAGACTATGTTTATCCCCACAGGAGTGAACGGACGCGCAGCTGCGGGGGCAGGCGCCGGGGCCGGGGCCGGGGCCGGGGCAGGCTCGGGCGCGGGCGCGGGCGCGGGCGCGGGCGCGGCGGCGGGCTGGAAGGGCGCGGCGGCGGAGGCGGGCGCGGGCGAGGCGGCGCGGCCGGCGCGCGACAAGCGGCGCTCCCCCGCGGCGCCGCCCCCGAAGCCGAAGCCGGAGGCGCTGCTGAACGGCGCCGCGTAGAGGGCGCGGCTCGGCCGCCTCCCGTAACGTAACATGTATCGTGTACCGACCCGGCCGCGCGCGCGACCGCCCCGGCCGGCGTCCTTAGACTTACTCGTATTATGCTTTCGTGAGAGATTCGTGATTTGTATTCCCGATTATTCGATTTATGAAAATTGAAAGATGTGTACGTCGCTCCCCGGACGAGACTAGCCGCCCGCGGCCGCCCGCCCCCGCCGGAGCCCCCGCGGGCAGCGGCGGGCGCGGGCCGGGCTAAGGGTCGTTTCCTATAATAATAAACATTTCTGTACATATTTTCAATCGTATTTTTATTTGTACAAATATTCGTTTCGTAATCTATGTACACTTTTCGATTCGGTGACGCTTATGCTGTAATGGAATGATACGTTTCGGTTTATGTAGATGCGTTACGAAAATATGAATATACAATACTAGTGGAACGATAGATACGAATATAATACTAGGATCGGAAGACGCCTCGCCGAGCCGAGGCCGCTCGGGTCGGGGTACGTTCGTTTATATTTGTGTGTCGCTAATAGAAATTCTAAAGTGTGAAGATGACGCGAATCTATCGTATTTAATTATTTACAAGTAGCTACACTATTATATCAGTCAGTACGATAACTTACAAGGTACCGCGATATGCATCATTGCCGGGATATCACTAGGAAGTTATATAATACAAAAGATATGATTTAGCTACGTCCCACTTGCGTGAACAACAAACGATGTGAATTATAATAACACTAACATTGAGATTGAATAGGTACGTTAAAAGGATGCTATTCACGCGGCGGTTTGTTTTTCACGCAAAACGCTTAAAATTTGATATGTAACCATAATATTCGACACAGAAATCATTGCACGATTATTCTGTACTTTCTCGATGAATGCATGTCAATATAAAAGGACTTTCCATGGAAGATAATTGAGAAGATCGAGGTCACGGGTTGACCGGTTTACACTAAATATGAGTATTTGGCTGCTAGACGAAAGTCTATTGTCAGGCCTATTGGACTTACGATCTCGCCTTTTAAATTGATGTCAAGAATCTCATTCTCTCTGCCAGGAACATCGAATATTGTATTTATACTTACTGTTTATACTAGCGTATTAAAACTTAATTATACTGCGTTTTTTCAGTTACACAATAGTTTTCTTTTCCAGTGCAAATGCAAACACAATTTTTGTCAAACTGTACTTGATGAAAGTCAAAGATTGGTGTAATTCTGTTTAAAATGCTGTATATTTTTGTAAGGCAGCATTCCAGTCTAATACTTTCATCATTACGGTTTGGTATTTGTTAAGAAATGGATCCAATGAATTCATCCAGAGTTTTGTTTCATCTTTTTATGTTTCTTCGCGTGACCTCGATTTGTTTACTTATCGAAAAGTTGTTTTATATGTTTATAAACTTTTCCTAATGTTGTTTGCTGTTAATAAATTTCTGATTGAATTCTTTGGCTCTCTATAAAGGTACACAGAGAAAGAGATTAGGGCATTACTAATTTTACATTACCTGTCGATAACAACTGATAGGTTACACTTATTTATATTAGGATATCAATGTACTCGAGTCCTATTTTTAAATCTTTCGATATTGACATAGAACTACCGATAGTAACTTTAACAACATTGTTACACAGAGAGAAATGCAAATAAAGGCCATGAGAGCAAATGTGGCATTATCTTTTAACCACTTCTTTGATTTTATTTGTAAGATCCTTTTCCTTAGCGATCCATAGGCTTGTAAGTATATCAAAAAACTTTAGAGCCGTTTACTTTTTAAATAACATAGATTCTGTGTCTTATTCTTTACTCCAATAGTTATTAAGTTTAGTGCCTTTATTTTTAGTAAATTTATCAGAGGCCATAACTTGATTAGGTATTAGATAAAACGTCATTTTGTTCTTATGGCCTAGATCTAACATAGAAGATTATAAAGGTAGTGTATAGGAGCCGCCAACTTTACGAGAAGTCTGAACCACAAAGTCCTTTAAATATTCAAATGCGACAAAGATTGGCGAGGCCTTTTGACGATTCGTACATATGTGCCTGTCTTTTTATTATCCTGTACATTTGCAGTTCAAAAACAGATACGCACATAAAGGTGTCGAATCGATAAAATCTAACGACCAATACTAACCACCATTAATTATATAAACTCGAGCCAAATCAAGAATCGAGAAAAGAAGAGTAGTGATATGCGCATTGAACCTACATTTTCACTTGCGAACATTCGCTCTCAGCGAATGTTCCAATAGTTCGCAGGAACGGGCCGAGGCTCGCTCGGGTCCCTCCCACGAGCCGTTATAGCATTCTCATTACAATCTCCCGTTCAATTTCTTCGCTCCGGTTATCTAAATACTAAAAGAGCGAGAGAAAGTAAAACTCGAGATAATTTAGAAAGAGAATGCTCGGCGCTCGATATCGACCATCTACAATCGCAATAGCGCCACTTTTGCAGGGCGAAAGATACAAAAGTGGCCCCGTCGGCCGCATCGTTCGATTTCGAGGCTAGATCGGGGCAGGGTTGCAGAACTATTCACAGTGAAAACGCAGGTTCAGACGAAAGTGCCCAGATGTTGGGGCTTCCCGGCAACGATGAGGTGCGTGCATTAGAGCAGGCGGTGGCGGTCCTCGTGGCACGGCTCGCTGTCGCTGGAGTCCTCGGAGCGCGAGCAGCACGAGGACTCGCTCCAGTGCTGGAACTCCTCCTTGTGGTGCTCCAGCGCCATCAGCGACGGGAACAGGCTGTCGCACGCGCTGCAGCTGCGGACATACGGGGGCCTCTTAACATCTCATCACAGATCACCAACAATATATTTCTTGGAAAAAGCGGCATGTCCTGGAGCTTTATTCTGGCGTGTCATCTCCGACACCCTCGCTCGTGATTTATGAAATTAATGATAACGTAAGGGACTGAGATAATTTTAATTCTGGCTCAGCACCAATCGGGGATTTAATATCAACAAATGAGGATTAAAAATCGGCTCATTGTTTTTTTTTGTTTTTAATTGCTAAGAGCGTCGCAAAAGGCACTTTCACCTGTTAGAACTATCTGGATAGGTAGTTTTTACCCCTTATTTTTTTGGGTAGCTAGGCATCTTTGTAGGCCTGTAACTAGCATTGTAACTTCCATTAATCCTTTAAGCTGTCACGAGGGAAGTGAATGTAGTTACCCGAAATGTCGTTTCTTCTGCTGGTGGTCGGCGAGCTGGCGCCGCGTGGAGAACGAGCGGTCGCACACGTTGCAGGTCAGCGCCTCGTCTGGAATGCACCACACACACTTATGAGAAATCAAGGAATAGATTTAATCACAAATAGTTATTAGAACGCGTGATATGGATATGGATGACCTGCCCTACTCTTTATAAATCTTTTTCATAACATAACTGGAACATGATGGCAAAAATAAGGAAAATTAAAAAGAATAATCGGTTATGAATTCGACACGACTTCCTGGTGCCTTTTGACTAAACATTTCAAATAATACAAGGAATAATATAAAAAATGCTAGTAATTTCGTAATTTGCCGAAATAGCGTGGCTCAGTTACGGAGGGAATAAGGGTCACTAACCCCTAGAGACAAAGCGCCAGCGTCCAAGAGAAAGAAGATTCAAAGAAGGTCCGAGGGATTTTACCCCCTTGCCCTTGTAATTAAAGAAACCGGCTACTTATCCGGTCACTGCTTCCGATGTTGTCATGTTCACCTTTCTAAGTTGTTAATAAAACTACCCATGGTTTAATATTTTTATATTTATTAAAATTAGCTATAATAACAAATTGAAATTACACAAGTATTCACAAAGAAATGAGAGAACATAAGCAAGTAAACCTTTTATAATTTATAATATCTTAAGTATAAACTAAAAATAATTAATAGTTTAAAAAAATAAAAAACATGCTTTGTTTAGTGTATTGTTTTCGGTCCTCGATATATCTACAAAGTTTGAACGAAATCTGTCCGTTTAAAGTGGGTCAAAATCGCGCCCAAAAGAGTTGGTTACAAATATACAAACAAACATACAAGTGAAGCTAATAAAAAGCCTGTAATAACAGATTTTATTCAAGCAAATAAATAATGAAAGCAAGAATATACAACTAGTTCAGATTGTTGCGCTGCAGAAACTTCTCACTGACAAAAATGTCTTATTTTTTTATGTATCAAGTTTTTACTTTAAAAAACAATTTAAAAATGTTAAACATTCCGCTTTACCCCACCAGTGGGTTGAGTAACACCACTCATTTAAAACCTATATTCTTATTACATATATGATTTAATAGATATTAGAATTTTTGGAACTTCTGAAAGATTTCTAGTCTTGCTCTGAAATTTTTCCAAAATACCTACCTACTTAATCTTAAACATTGATGAGCAGATATTTGATGGTTTATTTCTATCCAAAATTACAAATCTTTGATATACCAATAGCACCCATGTCATTTATAAATCCCAAATATAGCCACAATGGCACAATCTTCTACTATATAAAAATAAGTCGGGTTTTCCTTCCTGACGCTATAACTCCAGAACGCACGAACCGATTTCCACGGTTTTGCATTCGTTGGAAAGGTCTTGGGCTCCGTGAGGTTTATAGCAAAGAAAATTCTGAAAAAATTTCAACAGAAAAGCGGGAAAATATTTTTTCACGCACCGGCGCCATCTACTTAAAATATTGGTTTGTAGTACATGCTATGTATCAGAGACAATGTCCACCCGTGTGACGCCGGGATGGGCCGCTAATTATTCATATAATTACAGAGTACATATTTTCAAAATCACACCAATTTTAATATTAAAACCTGGTATTTTCACATGATAGTATTTAAAGTATTGGTTCATATAACTAGTTTTGCCTAGCTAATATTTGCCACCTCTACCAAAAGAGCATATGCATTAAAATTAAAGTGTGTGGATGTTGCTCACATTTTGCATAAACCTTGGCGAAAACAATCATCTTGAACTAGAAATGCTTTGTGCAGATTGACTATTGTTTGCACATATTATTTCAACTAGATGTATAAGTATTAAGTAAAGTACAAGTAAATATTATAATTATTAAATATCAATCATGGATTGCTAATGCAAATCTCACTGTATAGTGACATTAAGGATTTAACTTCGACTTCTTCACCTATACCAAACATACAAAATAGATGCTGCAAAAAGTACCAACATCCATAGACTATCTTATCAAAAAAAGTCTTAAATATCACTGAGCGGAACACAAGTCTAACAATGTGTTAAATGGGCAGGGTATTTGATACGCTTGACTTGAACATGCTTCCGAACCACCTCGCTCCGGTGGACCCTCCCGGTATAGAGCCCATCATCATCCAGAACAGTGCCATAACCTGGAGAACAGCGGTCACAATGGTCCACGGAGTGCTCTGCAGGTGCAACGCGCAGTATAGTGTTGCGATCAGTGTTACCAGGTATATTGAAGTGGTGAGCGCCCGCTCTTTGGAGAACATAGACTTGACATGTGACCATGGCCCGTACAGGAAGCTGAAACTGTAATGGAATACCAATTAAAAATTTGATGTTGATAAGATAAAATAAAAGTAATGACAATAACTAATTATTATGTAGAACATTATTTGATAAGTTTTTTAAGCAAATTAGCTATCATTGCATTTACATTATCAAAACATGTTATTTGTAAAAGTACTCATGTTTAAAATATGTAACATGAATTGTTGCATCATTCAAAATTTAATAAAGCGTACCTTAGCAAAAAGAAAAGACTGCCCAACGTAAACAGTAGAGCAAACTTCCTAGCCTTCAGCAGCAACACCGGTATGTACAGGAATGACAGTATGAAGCACAGGATCCCGAGGAACAAACATATTCCAAATCCAAGGAAACGCTGCGTTCTACTCTGTAAATCATAAAGGACATTTTGTTGTAAATAAACTAGTTATTGAAGTAATGATTCCAATTAATGATACCAGGCTAGTAACCCGATACCTGCTATTCCACATTCATTGATTGTGTAAATTAATAGTTTGCCAACTGGGTCACTTTGTCTATTATCTCAGTTTTGTGAGTCACCAAGTGAAGATTTTAATCTGAAGATTTATAAGTGAATAAACTTACCAATGTGAAATATTCCTTCTGAACGTTTTCGAACCACGTTGCAGTGCTACTAGACGTGCTCGTAGGAGTCTCATCAGTGCTCCGAGAGAAAAAACTTGGAGTAGAGAACTGTGGTAGGCTAAACTTGCTCCGACGGCTCTCGTTTTGTAGTAAATATTGATCCAAATCAGACTTTAGATTGGCCATTGTTGTTCAATAAACGTTGTGCGATTTCGTAAATATTAATAAAATATTTGGTTGAAATTAAATGTTCAGTTTATTTTAATGAACTAACAAAACAAAACGAACTAGGAAAGGAAGGAACACAACACAGGCAAGTCAAGTCAATCACAAAGGTATGACAAACTGACACTGACATTGACAACTAGGTGGGCCGTCAAGTTAACAAACACCATAGACAATTTAATTTTGTTTTTTATCGCTACAGACAAGTGAGAGGTTGAGTTTCAGGTGTCTTAGTGCTGTGTTCACTTCACTCACAGCGCATGTCACTCGAGTATCGATTTTTCGGAACTTCGGTTATGTGAGATTTTGCGCGAAATTGTTTGAAACACTTTGAACTTACCGTAATCAGTGTCATCGCTAAAATCATCGTGCGTGTGCCGACGTATGTTGTTGTTGTATCGGTCATGAGCGCACGGGGGGCAAACGCCGCGAGTGTCGCGCTCGTCTAAATCGGTGCTGCTTGCATCCGATTCCGGATCAGCTTCTTCGATGTGAACATCTTCTGTCTGTCGATTATCGAGTTTTTCATTCGATGAAAGTTGATTGTAGTCTTTTCTTGGGGGCCTTGCATCTGAAAATAAATATATGTTTTTTTGTTAAACTCTAATTTTATTAAGTAACTCTTATCTACTTATAAGTAAAGTTATTTGCTACAATCAATTAGAAACTTTGGCAACCCAAGGTACGCACTAGCCACTACGTATGAAGCTCGTCACTATTCATAAATTAAACAAGCTCTTATTAACGTTTCGTAGAGCATACGACGCAATTAATTGGTTGGCACACGCCGAGTTGAACGTCTAGACTGTGTAAGTAGACCAATCTATTTATACCTAATCAATTGTTATCAATTGTTTACAGTAGTTACTTTGGTATGTTACCTAGTAACGATTAGTACTTAAGGTATACACCTAGTCAAGAAATTGAGTCTCAACTAATTAGGTATCTACCTACTACTATTAAAGTTAATCTGTGTACCTACCGGTCACTTTCATATCTAATTTAAATTTTAATAATAATTTAAATTATGATAGATAGGAAAGTCACCGAGTGATCTATACTCTGTTGTAAACTGATAATATTTATTTAGGTGGGTAAGTTTGTTGGTTATTTAATCATCTACATAAAATTATTTTTAGATAAATGCAGATTTGTTTCTTTCTGTGCGACAAAACTTTATTATCGCGCACCTTCGGCGTGTTTTTGTAGTTGGCATGTAATTTAAATAAATTATTTCTTAGTTCCAGATTTTTTAAAAGATGGACAGTAAAAGTCCAAATATAGCTGTTTTGGGAGCAGGTGTGGTGGGGTTCTCGACTGCTAAAATAGTACAGGAGCGAGTACCGAATGCGACAATAACCTTAATCGCGGATAAGTTTGAACAAGATACCGTCAGCTGCGTCGCGGCGGGGATATTCAGACCAGGCACTAGCTTTAAAGGACCCACTAAAGAGATCACCAAGAGGTGGATCGTAGATTCCTGGAACTACTGGCAAGAAATACTAAAAACTCCGCATGCGGCAGAAGCCGGCATCATGCCCTTAGGCGCCTACATATTTTCTAAAGACAACTACCACGTAACGAAAAATCATCTTATCGAGGACTTAGTACCTCTTTACAGACCTGTCGATGAAAAAGAATTGGAAATCTGCAATGGAGACTGGAATTATGGGTCGTATTTCTCAACCCTGAAAATCGGATGCGAGAACTACTTGCCGTGGATCAAAAAAATATTCATTAAAAACGGGGGTAAAATAATCGAGCGTAAAGTCGATAGTTTCGCATCACTGTCGCAGTACGATTTGGTGTTCAACTGTACCGGGATGGGAGCGAAAAGTTTGTGCGATGACCACGATTTGGTGCCAATTCGGGGACAAGTTATAAAAGTCCGTGCGCCGTGGTTGAAGACCGCGTTTTATGGAGATTATGACACGTACATAATTCCTGGATTAGACGGGGTGGCGACGTTGGGTGGGGTGCGGCAGTATGACAGCTACAATTTGAACGTTTGCAAGCACGACGCGGCGGCGATTTATGAACGATGCTGCGAGTTGGTGCCCGCGCTGAAGAAGTCGGAAGTAGTTGGGCACAGGTTAGTTTATTTCTTGCGTAGCTATTTATTTTGGACTTATTTTATGACTGCATAGTACTTATCTATGTCGCTGACAGTTTTTTGCGTAGTATTCTGTGGTACCGACTCCAGATGAATGCGACTGTCGCGTGAACTTTCATTATTATTTTAGTCTGCGCCACCATCTGCATGCTACAGGGCAAAGGCCGTCCTTCTCTCCTTAACTATGGTATTGAAATAAAAATAACGTCAAATCAAATTGATTTCGGACAATAACTTAATAGCTAAAACATAGAGATGATAATTATGGCAACTGAAAAGTTATCTCTTCAAAATGTTCCTAAGCACCTTTTTCGAACAGAGAATTCTCCCTAAGTAGGTAATCTAAGCCTAACGTTCCCTGGAAGAGATCTCTCGTAGTGATCAGGCCGCCAGTCGTTGCACTACTTTTAAGTGTTATGATCCTTTTTATTCGTAGGTAATTTCTTTTATGAACAATAAAGAGATCTTGGGCTTATGAGGGCAGAATTCTACACAGTAAGTATTTTCTTTGATTGACAGAGTGGGACTCAGGCCACACCGCGCGCCCGTCAGAGTAGAGGCGGAGACAGTGGCCGGCGTGCGGGTAGTCCACTGCTACGGGCACGGCGGGTACGGAGTCATGTGCGCGCCGGGGACCGCGCTGCACGCCGCCGACATCGGCCTGGGGCTGCTAAACAATGCGCAGAGCAAATTGTAAAATAAGCCATTGGAAAGGCCGAGCGAAGTTCGGCGGAAAACTGGATTTGGCAGAGATAAACCGTAGTTAAAATAATTGCATTTTTTAGTTAAAATATTATCGAAATCCTGTATAGCCTTATTAAGAACGCGATTGCTTAATAAATTGCTTTGATAAGTTGACATACAATATTCTTTATTAACAGATAATAATTTAATTACTCGTATTATATCAGGTATTAGGTATTATAATAAAGATTGCGCTAACAAATCTTACCTATATATTGCTTATAATATCAATTCGTTGGGTTTAATTTTGAAATTAATTATTTACAAAAATTGTAATCGAAATATAATCTTTATGACACACAAAGTTAAATGTAGTATTAGCTCTATTATCTCATCGTCTATAACTATAATTAAAAAAAACCTAAGTATATCTAGAACTCTTAATACTAATTAAATAAATTTTAAACATAATTTTGCTTGTTTTATTGGTACACTATTCCTTTGGTGTCAGTGAGTGGTATCTACTTAAGTAGTTGAATTTAGCAGTTAATAATCTTAGAAGGTATGAGCCGTGGTAGCTCAGTGGGAGAACAGCCGCTTCGTATTCTTGAGGTGGCGGGTTCAAAAACCCCGACTCGTACCAATGAGTTCTTTGGGACTTATGTACGAATTTATAAACCACTGGCTTTTCGGTGAAGGAAAACATCGTGAGGAAACCTGCATATGTCCGGAGAAGAAATTCAATGGCGTATGTGAATCCACCAACCCGCACTTGGCCAGCGTGGTGGAATACGGCCTAATCACCCTTCGAGGGTAGACCTGTATCCCAGCAGTGGGAGGATTAAAGGTTGCATATACATGAATCTTAGAAGGTAGGTACACAACACTTCAGTAGGTATACCTCACAAGAATTTTAAATATCACTTACATCAATATATAATAGACCGATTAATACTTTATCACACACTAGCGGCCCGTCCCGGCTTCGCTCGGGTGGATATTCATTTTTAAACATTTTGGGATAAACGTAGATTAAATGCGTCTTTATGCGGGTGATAAGTAGATTTTTTTTAAATTAAGTACTATTTATATTTTCTCTTATAATTTTTTACATTTTTATCTATAAACGTATTTTTATTCTCATCTATCGTAACTTTATTTTTTATTTATTGTCCCATTTTATTTATATTGTGTTTAAGATTAAATACTTTATTTATTTTTTTAGGTTTTTGGTTGCAATTTTTTTACTTGATCTTATTTTGTTAAGGATCCCTAATTTTTTCAGGTAATAAATATAGCCTATGACACTCAGCAATAATGTGGCTTTCTATTGGTGAAAGAATTTTTAAAATCGGTTCAGTAGATCCCGAGATTACCCCTTACAATTTAACAAATATACAAACACACAAACTTTACTTCTTTATAATATTAGTATAGAAGTATAGATGATATTGATGTGCAGAATTTTGAGTGGCATCGCATCTGTTGCGGACTTCTTAAGTTTTTAGCATGGAGACTAGAGTCTCCTTCTTAAAGGTAGGTAAAGATAACTAATATAACTATAGATAAATTCATTGTCATTGGTAAAGAAGAGCCTCTACTTAACTAACCCTCTACCAATGGTCCCTACCTACTTTAAGGTACCAACTTAAAAGTAATTTTAAAAGTCTGTTACCGTAATTTCGCTCATTAATATTTTCGTCAGAAGGTTCTTTTCTGAAAGGTTTAATTTTGTTACTTTTGTACTTACTTAAATTAATGGATGTCATAAATACTTAAACTGTCTCTCGCCTCGCCAGTTACTAAACAAGGGGAGTGAGTCTTGATATTTTCTTTTTAATCGGTAAAATAAATTTTTATCAAAAAAATATGACATAAACTAACCTACTGTTAACATTATTTACATACTCCGCAGCTATAAATTGATAACAGCTGGAGTGTGATCTAATTATCGCGTGAGTAAGCACATATTTACCCACTTCTAGAATATTTATGACTAATAATAATAAAAAAAACTCATAATGACTCTTTGTTTTCGAATAGTGCATAGTTCGATGTGTTAAAACAGTGCAATTGTTCAACGAGTTAACACCTGCAGGATAAGCAGGATTATCTATACTTATGTCTTGTATCCCGACTTATCTATTTGTACTTACATAATTATATTTCACAAATATGCTGCCCGCTGTCCGACTTAGGTATTTATCTTTACGATTAGTTGAGTACCTATAACATAGCTATATCTATATAATTGTTATACCAAAACTACGACAGTGGCACTCACTTGAGTTTTCACTATATCTACTTTTCTAAAAACGTGATACTCTTACTTCCGTTTTTTGAATATTATGATAAAACTTTTGTTAAATGAGGTTGGCTGGGCCACACAAAAAAGTTTATGGTTCCTATTAATTTGCAAAGGTTCTTTCATAAATCTGCGATCTCCTTGGATAGACCGAAGCTCACCGTTCGCCGCCTTGTTATGGTAAAACAGCCCTTGTAGCAAACCCGTCATAAACTTTACCTTAATAGTTGGCAGGTAGATATGTATCTCTGTTAAAGCACGTAATACGAGTATTATGAACTCTAACAGATAAGTTAGGTAGATACGATCATTATTCTGTAAACAAAGCTTGGGCTAGAGGGCACAGAAGCGTTGATTGAGCTGATAAGGCATGACCTCAAACCTGTCTGTCTACGCGTTTGTACGAAATCGTAAAGATATAATTTGCCGAGAATAGGGATGCGTGGAAGGAGATGGGGGAGGCCTTTGCCCAGCACTGGGACACAATAGGCTGAGAAAAAAAAAAAAGCAAGGCAACGTTTACTATCATTTACAGAACTACAGTAGGCTTTGCACAAACCGTACTCACCTATTCGTATTACAGTAAATATTTATTTTTTGTATCAAAGCGTTTAGGTTTGTTACTTAATCGAGTAACAAACCTAAACTTACTAAACTTAGTTACGATACGATTTTTTAGATTTTTGGTTGTATTTTGAACGATGCATAGAGCGCTTAACGTCTTAACTCAGAGACTATGGCAGTAATGTCTACAGTTCTGTGAGATTGATTGTTCGCCGGATTGAGCCGGGCAGGGTAGGGAAGGGTTTAGCACTTGAGCTTGAGGCGTATCAGCGGCATTATTGGGAAACAATAGGCGGATGGCGGTGGCCATCCGTCTTCGCCGCTTGTCGCCGACAGCCGCCGACGCTCGCCGTCTCGCAATTAGTCGGTATGCTGGGTAGGTAGGTATATAAACCGTGTAACTGTAAGTAATCTGTGTATTTGAAGCTCAAGGTTTTTGGTATAATTAATACGGGAATACTGACGTATTATTAAGTCTAGAAGTCTTTTTCAAGAAGTGATTACAAGCTTGACGCGTTCGCGATCTGGCACGCTGACTCTTCCCGTGTTAGTTATAAGAAAAATGTGTCAAAACCACGTTTTAGTTTTCATGGTAAAGTTGTGGCTCAAATGCGTAGAGATAGTAAAGTCATATTTTTACAAAACTTTCAATAAGAGACGACGATCGAAGAATGTTCAATTAAAAAAGTAATTAAGAACCGAGGCACTAATTACTTAACATATAATTAATGAGTTGCATTACATATACCTACTCTGGGGGTGGCTTATCGTAGGTATGGTGAACGATTTGTTTTAATTGCTTTCTGTCTGATTAATGATTTGATAATGTTAAACAAATTAATGTGATTGAATTAGTTTTATATTTGATAAATTAATATTTATTTCACTTAATTTATAATTTAATTCTACAATCTATTTTTTTATCTTTATAAACGTGACTTACCTTTCTATCTCACATAAATATCTCTGGAAAAGTTTAAAAGAACAAGGCATTCATGAAAAGTATATAGCAATTTTAAGAGTAATATACAACAATTGCCAGGCCAAAATAAAAACTGAAGCGATTGGGCCTCCATTTGACATAAAACGCGGCGTAAAACAAGGAGATCCTATCTCTCCAAAGATGTTTACAGCCATCCTAGAGTCGATGTTCCGCAAGCTCGACTGGACAAATTATGGCCTGAACATCAATGGAGAGCAACTGACACACCTTCGTTTCGCGGACGACATAGTCATTTTAGCAGAAAACCACCAAAGATCTCCAGCACATGTTGACAACTTTAGATGATGAAAGCAAAAAAATTGGCCTCAACATGAACTTATCAAAAACGAAAATAATGACTAGCGCAAATAAGATACCAATCAAGTTAAATAACATCGTCATAGAGTATGTCAACGAATATGTGTACTTAGGCCAACTAATATCTTTTGAAGATGCCACTACCAAGGAGATTGATCGGAGAATAGCAACCTCGTGGAAGAAATACTGGGCTAACAAAGATATTTTTAAGAGCCCGATACCAATACACCTTAAAAAACGGCTAATGGATAACACTATTCTGCCGTCTTTGCTCTACGGTTGTCAAACATGGGCGCTGACAAAAAAGCTAATAAAAAAGATAGCCACCTTCCAGAGAGCAGCAGAGCGCTCGATGCTGGGTCTCAAACTTAAAGACAGAGTCAAAAATGTGGATATTAGACAGGAGACTAAAGTCATAGACGCAGTATCGATGCTCTGTAAGCTCAAATGGAAGTGGGCTGGCCACCTAGCTCGGGCAAAAGACGGCAGATGGAGTGAACGTATTGTTCACTGGCATCCGAGAGACAACATTTTTTTTTTTTTTTTTTTTTTTTTTTTTTTTTAGGAATGACTAAATGCTGTTGGCCACTGAGGCCTCTACAGCGTACCGGGTGTTTGGCGAGCGCAAATGGCGCTGGGCCTAAAGTTTTTGGGGGCGACACGCACAAGGGCACCTCGGAGGTACGAGCCTCGGCATGGGCCGTCGCCCAGGGTTGGGGAGACTGACTTGCTCTGGCACCCCAGAAGGGGTGTGCCCTAGAGCCCTAGTAAGATGATCAAGTTGATTGTTTTGATGTGCATTTATTATTCGGCAATCGGGTATATTGATTTAGAACTCTTTGATTATTTGGAACTGGGTTGATTATTTAGAGCAAAATCAACTTGATCTGATTGATTATTTTGTACTGTTTGACTATTTGGAGCGAATCTAACCGATCTTCTAACAGATCCAGGGAGTCTTCGACCTCGCCGGCGAGGTCGGTGTGTGATTGTGTGCCTATGGTAACCGGCGCCTATACCAAAAACTGAAAACTTCCTATTGCCAGGGGCTGAAGGATCGGCCGAACCCAGCGCCGCCGATGTTACGACTGCGATGGGATCATCCGGATCACCTAAGATATCTCTAGGGCGTCTACGTAGGGGGGGAGGATTACTAGAAGCTGACGAGTAGTTCGAGGCTTCGACTACAAGAGGGTTGGGGTGGTGGGGGGCCGAGTCAAAGTAGCGGCGGGAGTGGTGTTTGATCCACTGCTTTATCGAGGGAAGCTCGAGATCGCAGTGCAGATCGGCGTTTCGCATATACCAGCTAGCGCCGACTGCTCTGCGTATAAACCTATTCTGAATGAGCTGGAGCTTGTCCAGTTCGTGAGGGGCGATGTGGGCAAAAACTACAGAGGCATAGGTCATAACGGGACGAATGCACATTTTGTAAATGTTGACTTTATTACGGAGGGACATTTTGCTACGGTAGCCTATGAGCGGGGCGAGGCGGCCTAAAAAGAAGGCCGCCCTGTTACGGACCGTCTGGATGTGCTTCGAGAAGTTGAGTCTCTTATCGAGGGTTACGCCTAGATACTTGGTCGAGGTGGCCCATGGAATGGGTTGACCGTAAAGCTTAACTTGCTTACTAATGGGAGCTAACCGTCTTGGATGAAAGTACACTGCTGCACTTTTATCGGGATTTACTGTGATGGCCCACTTCCTGAACCAGTCACCCAATTGGTTGAGGGCTTGTTGGAGATGGGCCACCTGAGTGGTCCAGTTCCAGCCCTTGGTGTAAAGGGCGGTGTCGTCCGCGAAAAGAGCAAGCTCAACCTTTGGGTGGCGTGGAACATCAGAAGTGTAAGCCGAATAAAGTATAGGGGCTAACGCTGATCCCTGAGGGACACCAGCGTTAATGGGACGGGGGGAGGAGTGTGTGCCTTCGACGCGGTAACGAAAGTTCCGATCCCTGAGAAAGTCTTGTATTATGAGTACAAGCCGGTCTGGGAACGACTGTTGGTATAGCTTGTATATCAACCCGTCGTGCCAGACTTTATCGAACGTTTTCGCCACGTCGAGGAACACCGCGGCGGTTCCTTGAGGGTAAGACTTGTGGGTGTACCCACGGGGGACTTTATTAAAACCGTCGTAAATGTACTCCGTGATGCGGTGTACCTGTTGGACGCAAGAGTGTCTAGCTCGAAAGCCAAACTGCTCATCGGGGAGGAGATTGTTATCTTTAATGTGGGACCAGATGCGCTTCAGAAGGACGCGCTCGTAAATTTTCCCTATGGTGCTGAGGAGACTAATGGGGCGGTAACTAGAGGGCTCTGATGCCTTCTTGCCGGGTTTATGGATACCTATGACGTCTGCGGACTTCCAGACGTCGGGGAACGAGCAATTTGCGATGGCGGCATTGAAGATGCTGACTAAGAGATAGATTAACGCAACAGGGAGGTGCTTGAGCACTTTGTTGGTTATTCCATCGGCGCCGGGGGCTTTTCTCGCGTGAAAGCCTCTGATAATTGACTCTACCTCCGAGGCCGTGACTGGCTCTAGAGTGTCAACGGGGGGAACTGAGGACTTTACTTCGACTACTCTGGTCACCGTTTCGAGGTGCTCAGGGTCGACCTGACCTAACGAGGGGCTGCATTGCTCTTCGAGACTACGGGCAAGGCACTCGGCCTTTTCCTCGTCATCGAATGCGGGGGGCAGGTTGGGACGGGAGAGAGGGGGCATCGGAGCGGTAGCGACAGATTTCAGCGATCTAACCAACTGCCAGTAAGCCAGGTGTGTTGGTTCGATTTCTGAAATCTTAGCTTCCCACCGTTGATTACGGAGCTCTCTAATACGGTTCTTTACGGCACGCTCGTAATACCGTAGAGAGGCTCTGTTCTCCTCGGTGCGATTCCAATCGAACGCTCTAGCAGCGGCGTGTTTCGCTCTCAATAGCTCCCTCGCATCCTCCGGGAGGGCCCAGCTTCGGTTGTCCTCCGCTGGGACCTCTCTGGAGGATTTACCGATGACGGTTTGCAGGTGGCTAGTGAGTGCGTCGATTGAGAGGGATACGTCTTGAGGGGACTCAATGTCGTCGGGGATCTTGTCCAGGTCAGGTGAACTGATCACCTTCAGGTTTTCACCCAAAAGGTCCCAGTTCACGACTGTCTTTGTCCGAGCGGGTCTGTCAGTTGGGTCGGGACCCAACTGCATCAACACGGGTCGGTGATCCGAATCGAGCTCGTGTAGCACCTCTAAGGAGCGTAGCTGGAGGGCTACGCCCCTAAGAAGCGCTATGTCGAGTACGTCGGGTCTGTTGGCCAAGATCGCCGGGAAGTGAGTAGGGGAGCTGGGAGGGATGATATCAAAGTTGAATTCATCCGAGAGGGAGTTAAGGGAGGTGCCCCTAGCGTTGGTCGCATTGCAGCCCCAAAGTACGTGCTTGGAGTTAAAGTCGCCAGCCAGAATGACTGCGCTATCTAGGGAGAGAAGTGCTTCGAGGTCACTACTTAGGAGGGACTTGTTTCCTGAGAGGTAACAAGCAGCAAGGGTGATAGGGGCATGACCGGTCATGGCTAAACGGCAACAGGAAGCTTCGAGATTCTTAAGCGGGGGGGTATCTAAGGGGATGCAGTGAAGAGACCTTTTGTAATAGATCAGGGTGCCTCCTTTGGGGGAGGTGAGCCTGTCATTACGAATCAAGCAGTAGTTAGCGATCTTAGGATCTTTCTTGGAAGGTTTAAGGAAGGTCTCGTTCACGAGCATTATGTCGACCTGATGGGTCAGGAGGAAGTACTGAATCAGGGACCGTTGATCCCTTTCTGCGGTAGACATACCGTTGGCATTGAAAAATGCCAACGTTAATGAGTGAGGTTTAACTCTCTTAGGTGTACTATCCATAGTGGTACCTAAGAGAGTTGCGGGGCAAGACGCGTAATGGCGCTAAAGAGGGACGCGTGACGCTCCATGATCTCGATAAGCGAGCCCGGGTTGGAGCGGAGCTTTTGGGCTACCTCTCGTACCTCTTCCACGTTCACGGACGTGGCGACGAGGAGCAGTAGTGAGAGGTCGTCCTTCAAGCTATGGGAGGCCTGAGGGGCGGGGGCGGCTTTAGGAGCCTTGGGCGGTTGGGTCGCGGGGGCGGTGCGGCCCTGGGTGGTAGCGCGGTTGGGAACCGATATTACGTGAGACGGGGTGCTTGCCTTGGACCACGCATTGGTCGTTGGCAGGGGAGCGTCTACGAAGGTAGGCGCTGCTTGAGAGGGAGCGAGCCTCGGCTTGGAGCTGAGGCCCTGAGTGCGGGGAGGTCGGCGAGAGGGGGGAGGCCTACTTGGGGTCGTGGCTTTGGGGGCCTTCGGGCAGCCGCGATAGTTCGCGGTGTGCCCTTGGGTCCCGCAAAGCACGCAACTGGGAGGAGTCGGGTCGTCTCTAGTGCGCGTGCACAGAGAGGTATTATGATTTCCGGCGCATTTGACGCAGCGGAAGGCTGCCTCACAAAAACGAGCGGCGTGGCCGTAGAGCTGACAGCGGTGGCATTGCCCGGGAACGCCTCTGCGTTTGGGAGCCTCCACCTTAAGGCCAGACAGATTGAGGATCTGTCTGATTTGGTATATTCTCTTGCCCTCCGTGGAGCGCTCGAGGATAACCAAAACTAAGTCTAACGGGGTCTTGGTCCTGCCGCCTGTCATGCGGTGGACGCCCAGAACTGGGAAGTTCTGGTTGATGAGGTCTGCCCTGATGTCTGTGACATTCAGCTCCTTAGGGAGTCCGCGTATGACTACGCGGAGGACTTTCTCATCCTCTAAGGGATAGGAATGGAACTGGACCGTTTGCTCCCGAAGCGATCTAGTCGCATTTCGGTAGTCGGCCGATGTCGGGACACGGACGGAGATGCCGTCGGCACAAGATTTGCCTGTAAAGGCAATGTTGTGCTCTGTGAGGATGCGAGTGACCTCCTGCCACCTGTGTCTCTCGCGGAGAACCAGAGGGCGAGGGGGCCTCTCGGAGCGAACGGGGGGAGAGTTAGGGTCACTCGGGCCACCGATGTCGGTGGCCGAGGAGCCCTGGGCGGGACAAGGGGCTTTTGGTGGAGGCGGGGGCGAGGCAGAGATGTTCGCGCGCTTTTTTGCCTTCGAGACGACGGTGAAGCCATCGTTCCGAGAGACAACACTCGACACAGAGGACGACCTCGGAGAAGGTGGTGCGACGACATTGTAGAGGTTGCAGGAGCAACCTGGACCCGTATAGCTCAAGACCGGGAAGAATGGCAAGGCATGGAGGAGGCCTTAACCCACATTTGGGTGTCCCAGAAGAACAATTCTAATTATTAATTATTATTTTTATTTTTCTGTACTAAATTATTTTATTTTTATATTGTTATTTGTATATTTTGGGAATTAAAGGTTATTTTATTTATTTTATTTTATTTATAAACGTGACTTACCTACTTTGTAATACAGTAATACCCCGACTTACGCTACCCCGTTTTACGCGAATTCGGTTTTTCATTTTGATTGCCACGCGCATCGGCTGACGGCTCTCTCACTCCGCCCTCTCAGTGTTCAGTTTGCGACAGGTTTAAACATGTTCGGCGTGAAATTGTTTTACGTGCGCAGTGCGTTTTATTTATAATCTCTAATTATGTCATCTAAAAGAACGAAAAATAAGTCATTTGAGCCTAACAAGAAAAGAAAAACACTGTCTTTGGAGTGTAAACTGAATATAATTAAAGACTTTGAAGCAAAAATTAAAATTTGTGAATTGGCAAAGAAATTCGACCTACCGGAATCAACAGTCCGAACGGTTATAAAAGGTAAAGAAAAAATTATAAACGCTGTGAAAGACTCTCAATCTTTGAATTCAAGTATCATCCGTAAGCGTCACGGTATTATCGCACAGATGGAAACATTGCTACAGTCATGGTGTGATAATCAAGTAAGAGTGAAAAATTGTCCTCTTGATCAAAATACAGTGTGCTTTCAAGCAAAGCAGATTTTTGAAAAACTAAAAGAAGAAGCTGGGGGGCGGCTAAAAATGAAGTGTTTAAAGCTAGTAATGGCTGGTTCAGCCGATTTAAGAGTCGTTGTAATTGGCATAGCATCGCAGAGAGTGGAGAAGCGGCAAGCGCTGATGAAGAAGCTGAATCTTTCTATCCAGAAAAACTCAAAACAATGATAGACGAAGGTGGCTACACTAGCCAAACCATTTTCAACGTAGATGAAACCGATCTTTTTTGGATGAAAATGCCTAAAAGAACTTTTATTGCGCGTGACGAGGAAACTTTTCCAGGTTTTAAAGCCGCCAAGGATCGATTGACAGTGATGATTGGTGCGAATGCAGCTGGAGATTGTAAATTGAAACCTCTCTTAGTTTATCGCTCAGAAAATCCAAGAGCCTTAAAAAATAAATCTAAATAACCTTATATCCGTATAATATTATTTATATAGTGTATATTATTATTTTATTACTCTTTTCATTTGTTATCATAATTATTATTTCTTTTTGTAGTATGTTTTTGGTTATTAGTTGATTGTTTATTATTTTAGTAATAAGGTTCAATGTAAACTTTCAGAAAATAAATATTTTTGTATTGTATTTGTATTGTATTGTTTGCCTGTCATTTGGAAGTCTAATGCGAAAGCTTGGGTGTCAGCTTCTCTTTTTGAAGACTGGTTTGGCCATCATTTTATTCCTGAAGTCGAACGTTACTGCCACTTCAAAGAAATCCCATTTAAAGTGATGCTACTAATTGACAATGCACCTGGTCATCCTCCCGCAACTCTAATTAATTTCGATCCACGAGTGGAAGTTGTATTTTTGCCACCAAACACTACTAGCTTGCTTCAACCAATGGACCAGGGAGTCATTAAAACATGGGCAATGTGTATTCCCTCAGGAATTCCTCAGGGATCCTTGCTCGGTCCACTCCTTTTTATAATTTTTGTATATGACATCAGTTCCTGCTTCCAATTTTCTAAAATTTTACTGTATGCTGACGATATGAAAATTATCTGCCCAATTCGTACTACGCAAGACGCTTCGTTTCTTCAAATGGACTTGAATAGATTTCAAAACTACTGTATTCAAAATAAATTAGATTTGAATGTGTCTAAGTGTTACGTCTGCTCTTTTACGCGGAAACCTCACCCAATTGTAACTTCTTATAATTTAAAGGATTCTCCGCTAACGACATTATCTGCTATCAAAGACCTTGGAGTCACCTTCGACTCCAAATTGTTATTTGATGAACATGTCAATAACATTGTCAACAAGGCCTCGAAAGCTTTGGGATTTGTGTTGAGATTATCTTCTGAGTTTCTTTCAATTAAAACATTTAAAATACTTTATTGTGCGTATGTACGAAGCCACCTGGAATACGCGTCTCAAGTCTGGAATCCCCGCTATTTTTATCTATATTACACGCATTGAAAGCATTCAAAAACGGTTTCTTCGTTATTTACAGTACCGCGCAAAAAAATTCATGCCAGACTACAGTTCTAGATGTAAGAAATTTCATTTACTCCCGCTGTATGAGAGAAGAAATATAGCGGACATAGCATACCTCCTTAACGTAGCAAATGGAACGGTTGACTGTCCGGAGCTGCTCGGACAGTTGGGGCTGCGCACGCCCGCTGCCTCACTTAGGAAACCTAATCTATCATACATTCCACCTGCGCGTAGCAATTATAGACAAAATTCTTATTTAATTAGGGCATGCAGAAGGTACAATGACCTTGCTAAAGATAAAGATTTAGAAATCGACCTATTCAACACCTCTGCATTTAAGATTAAACGATTGTTGAATGATCGATACTTCACTTAGTAACTTTTTATATTGTTTTCTTTGATATTATTTTCTGTTTGTTTGTGAAACCAGTTTTGTTTTCCTTGTTTTCCTTTTTTTTTTTACCTATCTTTTTGGAATGTTATCTTTTTGTTAATCAGACACCAATAGGTAGTGTCCTCACGCCTGTGCTCGTCCGTATGTCTACTGTGTTGTGTATGTCAATATGTGCATGTATAATATCTGTGAAAACTTTTAATTGGCCTTCCATACTTAAATTCTTATCATAATTGTAACTAGCCGTTAGTTTTCCTTGGATAATAAAATAAAATAAAAAAATAAAATTTAAAGCATACTACACAAGGCGGTCATTTGCACAACTACATGAAGCTATGACTATGAGACAAAACAATGAGCTTTCTGTTAAATACTTTTGGAAGCAATTCAATGTTTTAGATGCTGTAAGAATTATTGGACAATCTTGGAATGAGGTTTCACAAAAAACTTTGAATGGTGTCTGGAAAAAACTGTGTCCATTTTTTTTCACCACTGAAACCCAAGGAGAATCAGTTTCAGATCCTGAACAAATCGATAGCATAATAGAAGAAGTGGTCAATGTCGCCAAACAATTAAATTTAGAGGTCGATCATTATGACGTTCAAGAATTGCTAGATTCACACAATCAAGAGCTAACAATTGACGAGGTTATAGAAATGCGTAAGTATGAGCAAGACATTGAACAAACTGATTCGCTAGACCCAGTTGAATCGGTAAATCAAATGACAATTGCAAAATTAACAGAAGGACTCAATTCAATTGAAAAGGGATTACAAATTTTAGAAAAAATAGATTCTAATGAAGAACGCGTTTCTACTACAAAATGGGGAATAAAAAAATTACTGGTATGCTACGAGGAAATTTTGCGTGAGAAGAAGAAAAACTTAACTCGTCAGGCAACATTGTTAGAATATATGAAGCCTTCGACATCAAAATAACTTCGGTTTAGGTTACTTTATTCATAACAATGTAAATTGTTTTATTATTAAACACTTTATTAAACATTTTTCTTCTAAATTATTGTTTTCTTTAAACTCTGGTCCCGATTAATACCCACCTACCGCGTAAGTCCGGGGTATTACTGTATAACATACAATGTAATAAATAATTCTGATTTCTGATGTTCTGTCTACGATTAAAGTAAAGCACTACGTAAGTAACTAGCTGCGCCCCGAGGTTTCACCCATTATCCTATAGAACACATTTCAAATTATTATTAAATAAATATTGGTGCTAAGTACTATTTGGACTTGTCAAACACACGTACAGTAGTGTACATAATCATACTAGCAGTGTGTAGAATCCATTAGATATTTTATACAGAATAAAAAGTAGCCTGTATTAATTCTGGGTATAAGCTACCACATAGCAAATTACAGCAAACTCCCTAGCGTCGTTTCAGCGTGAAGTAACAAAAATACCTACAAACACCCTCACCCGGAAGCTCTCGATATTAATATTTTATTGTACAAGTATTAATAACATAAGTATTTAAAGCCAAAAAAAGCCCGAGTGTTAGTTCTGGTGTTAGAGTTTTTAGGCTCCCTAAATTAAGAAATCAGAAAATCTATCTAAGCGTTTAGCATCAGCTCTGCTCACTGCCTCTAAATTCAACAATTTCTACTAATACCTACCTACGTCCGTACCTCCTTGGTCTCTATTCTCCTCTACCCATCAACACAAATTATTGTAACCTATTATGATTTTATGTAAGCAAGACTATTACGAAATTCATCGTAACGTAACCTAATTATAAATTCACAAAGGCGTCCTACGGCGCGGCGCCGTGTTTTATGCTCATATTTGCTCGAGTACGAATATCAAAGCGAATTACATTATCACAGGTACATATACGGCGAATTAAATTCCGAAAACGTATACGAAGGGCGCGAGATAAACGATTTGTATGAGTTTGTTTTACTAAGCGAAGTTGGTACCTGCGTGTTTCCTTGTGTGCTTAGTAAGTAAATTTTAATTACTTACTTATCTATTTAGATAAGGGCGGAAATTGACTAAGGGAGGTAGGTATCTACTGGTAAGTATCAATTTTTTTGTGACGATGCAGATACCAGACCCGCACCTACAGATACCTGCAGATTCGAGTACCTACTTAAGATTTTTTATAAGGGTAACACAACACACAACAAACAAAAGAACATAAGTATTTGTTTGAAAATTAGCTTATATAAATAGGAGGTAAAGCAAATTTCATCTTAAATATGAATAGCCTTGTCCAAAAAAGGTTATCATGGTTAAAGGTTGAATTTCTTCGACATCTATGTTAGTGTGAAACTGTACACTCTATTAATAGGTACGAGTATATATTAGGTAACTCAGTCACTTTGAACCTACTCTATTTCGTTTGAGTCAACCAAAAAAAAATAACAAAATAATTTATAATTTAAACACCATATTATTAACACACGTCATAATGCCAGTCAAGATTCATTCGATAGCTTCCGGCCTTGATGCTCACTTCCGGCACATCCACCCGCCTCCGTTCCGTTCCACGTAGCACCCGGCTCTGCCATGCACGTCACACAGCGTCTCACACGGGCGGGCGGGCGGGCGGAGAGTCCGCCAACGTCTCACTTGGGCGGGCGGGCGTTGTGTCCGACATGGACTATTGCATTATACTAACATAACATAACATAACTATAACCAGATTGCTTGCAGCATACAATCAAGCAAACTAAACGTAACAGAGCAACTCCAAAACATACGTTTCTCTTATTGAGCTCTAAGCTCTTGAAATTGAATGTTACTTAAGAATTTGTTTAAGATAAATAATCTACACGTATTATTGAGCCAGATACTCTAACTGTAGTTTCAATAACATCCGGTGCTCTTTCTTTTTGTTCCACGTTACTTTTCATAATAAATTTGTCACTCAGGATATTTTTCTATTGAAACTAAATATAAACTGAAAACTACTAAAATATTTCCTGCACTTTTTCATAAAATTACATCAACAATATCAAAAACCTTTTCAAAGACTTTTCTATAAAAACCACTCAAACAGTTTGAAAGCATCGACGGGACCCGAGTTTTACAAGTTTCATAGAAATTAAATTCAAACTCAGATAATGTTTGCTTAAGTACCTCCTGTCCAAAAACCCATTGTTTTAAAACAGGTAAAATTAACAACTGAAATAAGCAAGGTAAGCTTCCTTATTTCGAGGGAAAAGTTCTCGAGAGCAGAAAGAGTGCCTATTCAAATATTGTCATGAAAAGTTGTCGAAATCCCATTCATCGCCGCCACCCGACCTGAGTGCGAAACCTTGTCGCATTCGAGGGATTTACTCCAGTTAATTACTCTCGCCGGCTCGGAGATAAATGCGTCTATAAACCGAAGTAATATTTTTATTTTGGTTATCTAAATTTGCATACTTAAGCCCGAGATGAAAGCTTTGAATGGATCTGTGCTATCAGTTAGAAGAGTACATTTTTTATGATCAGTTAAATTGGAATATTTCAGTCCAAGATAGGGCTCCAAATTTGAGTTAGGCAATTTGAGATTTTAATTTGGTGAAATTAAAATTTTGGGGCAGTAGCAAAATTTATTACTTAACTTAGCCATATTTCTTATCGTTCTAGACATGATCCGTTAACTTATTAAGTTTACAAACAATGCTTAAAGCTAAGTTTGTCAAACTTAAAAAATTAAATGACATTTTGTCAATATTTGCAACGGTAAGCTTTTTATAAGTTTCTTTATAAGTAAACCCTTACAAGTGTATAGTGGTGGAATGCACTAAGAACTCGTTTCAGACGTTTTGTGCTTGCTTTCATGTTTTCTAACTTCGCCCGAGAATGAAAATTTACGCATCTCGCCTCCATCAACATGCAGCAGTCTATGCTAATGTCATTACACGCTAGCGAGTATAAATATTTGACACCGGATGAAAATTTGTAATTCTGACTAGCTATATCCGGGCGATAGGACGCCGGCCGGGGCAGGCCGGGGCCGGGACGCCATACCGGGACATTTGCATGTTTTCCCCGAGAAGCTAATCCACTTTAATTGGGCACCAGTGCCATGGTTTACGGAATTTTGATGCAATTTGTCGTTTAAAGAACCCTTCTTTGAAAATGTAGCGTGATTTTTTGCATCCGTAAGATACGATCAATTGTGTAGCTTGTAGATGTAGTTGTAGATACTTAATTAATGATGTCGGTGTCGCTGGCGCTAAAACTAATATACTTACCCATGTCTAGGGCCTTGGAATCTGGGTTTAGAGTAGTAGGTATTAATTTACCAAGGATGATTATTATTCGTCCACAGTACATACCTACTTAACTAATATCGTAGGAATGTAATGTGTAGACAACACCTAACTAAACTTTATCGAATAAAAGTAATACAAGAAAATTACATTATTAAGTACTTATGGAAACTAACGTGGTATTGACACAAAACGACGTAGTAAACATTCATTTTTACGTGAGTATTCCCATTTTAATTATAACAAAATGTTATTAGAACCTATTTGATTTCGGGAGAGATTTAATCATAGCTGCCAATTAGGAGGCTCACTTGTCCATTTTTAATAAAGAATTGTACTAAAAAAACATTGTGTTTTATATAGCCCGTTGCCGCTTGTTTCGTCAGACAAAGGAATCATTTACGAGTCGTCTGTCTAGTTTTAATGTTCGTTGTAAATGTAAGGTCACGCGCTCACCATCTGGCGGCGCTGTGCTCGGGCTCTGCAAATAGGAGCGGCCTTCGTACCACGCAGTGTGAGGGCGCCGGCCTACGGCGCGCGGCGCGGTTAAAAAGATAACTTTAGTGGCAACTGTTCACTCGTTCTGTACATACCTACTACTATATATGTACTTATCTATAACTAGGCTATAGAGCAGGTGAGGCAGGGTTTATTTTTTGTTGACTCTTCAGGTAATTAAACCGAAAGTTTGTACAGCTGGTAACTAACCTGTATCCTTAGCACTAACTATCAGAAATTGCGTAAAATGTTCGATGTTTTTAAACCTTATACTTACAACGATGAGTTTTGGATGTTGTAGTTCCTAATGGGTAAAATAGAAAGCGCAGAAATAACGAGGCAACATTTTTCTCGTACTAAATGGAAATTTCCAGATAAAACAGTAGGTCATATCACGTGAAAACATTCTGATATTGCCCTATATCATGTAGCAGTCTTCGGCCTGTTAAAATAAGGTTGTGTTTTGCTTGTTTTAGGGGCCATGATGTCCCGTAATGTCCCATAATCAGGTTTTTACCGCGCTATAACCGGCGATCATCTCCCAAGTGCCAGCGATAGCGGGAATCGCGGCCATCCCGGTTTATTGGCGTAATATTGGAGATGGGACTCTACGCGGGAATTTTGTCGAAGAAAACGACCGACGCAGTTCATCACAATATGGGTAAAGGATGGATTGATATCCCTAGTAATACCAGGGTCCCCGAGCTATAATATTTTGACATTTTATCTATATTTTACTTCTCTAAAATCGTGTCTGGTGGTCGTGATCACCGCCTTTAAAAATGTGTCTCCGATTAATGAATTAAGACATATTAATACGAACATGTATACTACGATACCTATACGTATGTGTGTACCTTCTCTTTAAAAAATGTAAAATGATGTAATTCGGCTAATTTGTCGGATTTTACAATAGATTGATGGTCTACGAATAATCGAATATGTAGTAGGACAGTGCGGTTTGGTGTCTACGGCGTAGACTCTGTACGGAGTCTACGGCATCTGACGGTAATATTATCAACATACATTAAAAAAAAAACAGCAAGCTAGGCCTTTGACCACAACTCACATGGTTTGATTCAATTGTGTGTCTTCTTAAGTTATAGCTATAAAATCCAACCAACATTTGTTTCCAATAAAATGAAAATCGCGCCAAGAGACTCCGCATGGGAAAAATAACAAACTTTCCTTAAGAGTTCGAATAAAACTCTATTACTTACTTATTGGTTCTTAAGGAAATCCCTAAACGCCGATGGTTGTGGGAAAGTTTCCTTTCGCCGTTCATTATTAATATACCGACGACAAAGACTGAGCGCGACAGTTTTTCCGATTAATTTCACGAAATCAATAGTCGAAGTTCTGGCTTCAGGCGTGTACAAGTCATGAGATTTCACGACTTGGAACTTTTTCACAACGCAGGAAGATTCTCTCAATTTAAAATTATTTGAACCTATATACCTACCTAGTTATAGTTTATCTAATACAGTATAGATTAGTTCAGCGCTCGTAGCGAAGCTCGACTAGGTGTTTGAGACCGATTACCGATGTTAAAAACGTACTCGTACGAGTACGTCACGGCCAGCCATCGGATAGTGAGTGACATCTAAAAATTAACGCTATCGTGGATCAGATGATACGTAAAAATGTAGACAGCGGTTTTTTGTAACTTTAAAAATAACCACCGACTCCACCGAGCCATACACGAGGCTTTTCAGGCGGTCTAAAGTCTCTGACAAAAGAGCTAGCAAACTCGGTCCATACGAACTCACTAACTTACTTTTAGCATAAGTTGGAGAGTGAATGATAATACTAGCTGACCTTTGCATTCAATTTGAGCACCGGCGCTGAAAATCCGCCTACACAAGTGATTTCTATGCTCATAAAAATTTTGCGCCAAGATTTCCCAAGCGACGTCCCTGCATAGCGCCGGATATGAATTGAAACTATTGAATTTTTCTTCATAATGTACTCATAGGTTACTAGCTTGCCAGCTTTGTTATGTGGTTTTGCTTGCTATCGCATTGGGACTGTGCATTTTTCCGGGTTAAATGTAAACCGAGTTATTTCAGAAATGTAAGGTAGAGCTTCGCAAAATCCGTAAAGTCGTTGTAGTGGTGAGTGAACTGACTTGTTTACGTGTACATACAAGGTTTGACCGAAAGCAGCAAACTCACCGAATCTACGGGAACTACTCGACGTTTGTATGAAGGTATGTATGAGAGTACAAATTACATATGTTTGATTGACGATAGCTTGCACACCAATTCAATTTACATGGAATTAATTCATGCTGACCAAAGAGGTTATTACACAAAGCAGGTTTTACCACGAATAAAAATAGAACATGGAATTGGTGAAGAAATTAGTAGATACTTAGGGGTCGTGAGGTTTCATTTCAGGACGACTTAGGTACTATCTCGTATTATCTAATCAAACTAAAGTGTGTATACTGTAGCGCTTTTCCATTTACCCGATATTGAATATCGCCCACATCGCAATAAGGTTAATCGTCGGACGTTAAAGGCAAATGAGGCGAATTAAAACTCAATCAACGCATGAAATTGTAAAATGGAGGTCGCGCTTAATGGAAATTGCTACAGAATATTTTAGATATTTCATCCTTTTATTTATTCATGCGTCTATTTATATTTCTGATTGATTTTAAATTCAAATGTTGTAGCTTAAATAACAGTGTTCAAAATAAAGCTAGTCTCGGCCCGGATGACTTTTAGTCGGATGATCATTGGGGCTAATAATCATCCATTAAAAATATTACATAGTACTATAGTACCTACGATATTTACTTATAGAAAACTCGTTGTGAACCGCGGTGCCACTTGTGTGTTGATGATGATGAAATAATGAGGTTTTTTTAACTCTAGGTATCGTCTTTTGATGTTGATCGGTAGAATAGTTGCGTAACAAACAAATAAACACATTTTTGTATTTATAATATGAGTCCTAATTAGGATTCAAGTCAAATTGCTTTTTCGTAAACTTAGTGCCTTTTCACACGTACCGGTTGCCGGGTAGCCGGCGCCGGTTACCCGGCGGTGAAGTGTATGGGCATGGTACATAGCTTTCACATGTACCGGCGTTATTTATCCGGCAGGCGGGTACATTTGACACCGGGTATCCGGCGCCGGCTACCCGGCAACCGGTACGTGTGAAAAGGCACTTAGGCTATGCTAAAAACATTTACGTAATTTAGAAGAGATCCCTCTAAGCAATAAAACTGCCTCTGTGCCCATCTGTAATCTTTTCATGTGTGTATATTTTCGCATACAGAATACTATACTATACCAACCTCAACTAAAATACAATACCACTAATTCCAGCTATAAGTACGAGAATTAATATCTTAAAAAGATAAGAACGACAAATATACATACAATTCGTGGCTATCCTATAAACCCATTTAATACAAGAAGCAAAGGGAATCAAAGAAAAACAGCAGTACTTAGTTAATTCAATTAATCCCGTAATTTTGCTTTTCTTTCACGCTTCTAAGAATTTACCACAAAGCCTCCGAGACATTTTTCCACTCAGCATCGAAACCGACAAGGGAAATTAACGCTTAAAACAATTAACAAAAGACGGGAAATTCCCTGTCGCTGTTTACTTCGAGAAGACTTCATTACCACTCTTGTTGCGGCAACCAGTGTACGAAGAAACTTGGGTTGGATATTTTTGTTTGCAGAGAGAGGTCTAACGAAAACGGTGACAATGTGGAGTCATCAGGGAGGTAATTATTATTCTTAATAAGCTTGTTTCATGGTGTTATTGTCTGAGACAAGGAAACGTGTTTGCTTTATTTTGTATGTAGGTACTCGTATGTGCAGGTGTGGCGTTGACTGTAAACATTTAGGTGCTACCTAACACAATAATGAAAACCTAGTAGAAGGACGTAGGAATAACTCAAATTCAAATTGAACGTACTGAGTGCGTGTGTGTGGTATAATTAGTGTGAATCTTGATAAGAGCATTTTCAGGTAATTTCTTGTGTGAACTTCCATAATGTATGTATATTGAACAGGCAGCGCGAGTGCTTCCAAGCGTGCAGGTAGGATCGTTAAAACTTCGCCCAGAACTGCCAGTTTTTAGAAAAAAAAAACAATTTGGGAATGTGCGAGAGTGCTCGTAAAGTGGGCCATTTTATTCTCGCGCCTTTATGTCGGGTGTCGGCCATGTTGTTTTGAAAATCTTTGTTTTTTGTCGGCTTTGTTTTAAACGCTGCTGAAAGCTGGGAGCTCAAGCTTTTACTTATCCAAATAGCATATTATAAAGTTTCAATTTCGTGCCGATAAAATATATCTGTTATACCTACTTTTAGAGTAATCCAGCTTGTAGGAGAGCACCCTGAGTTTTACGCCTTAATTAGATGTGGGTAATGGCTATAAAAATACGTGCATTGTCAACATTTATGAGCATTAAGTAAAAATGAATGTCGTCGCTGGTAGGTAATTACCGAAATGAAAAAATAACTCTCGAAAGAAGTAGCACCGTCGCCGAGCTCAGATTTATGACGTTTAGGCAATCTGTAGTAATGAAAAGGTGTGCCATAAAGGAGAATTGCGCTGCATTTTCGTGTTTTTATGATAATATTATGACGGAGGGGCCCATTACCTGGGCCACGCAATTTCAGTCGCGAAACGAGCGGGACTCCACGTGTCATGCCGCTTACAAATGTTCGTGGACGCGGAGGCGTTATGTGCTTTTTAATAACGAAATATGATTATTCTCTTGGATACTTGATGTTTGAAGTACATATTGAATAAGCAGGCACATATTATACGTCGCAATTGTCGTGTTTGTGTGTGTGTGTGTGTCCCCGATGGATATAATATGGGTGTCTTCAAGCCGAGAATGAATCGGTTTCTTCTAGGCAAGCGTGCTCCATCGTAGACCGCATCATTGCTTCCCATCAGGCAAGATGGCGGTCAAACGCAAGCCTATTCAGGAATAAAAAAAAACTCATACCACTACTGTGGGTATCCATGGTACTTATGGTGTAAAATTGTATAAGTACCAGCTACGTCCCGTCGTCGCTTGGGGCCTTTATTCCCAAATTTAATTGTCATATTTTAAGACATTTTTGAAACCAAAACTGTCAAGGTTTTATTAAACCGTCATCAGGAATAATGTGAATAATCCACCGGTTTTTGAACACTCAGAAAGCGCGACTCACAGTCATTTATTAAGTATTCACTTCTAAAATCTTGTAAATAATGAAAATTTAGCTTGTCCAGAGACATTGACACCTGTCACAATGACATCTGTCTAATTAAAATTACAAGTAGGTGTCACAGTTTTGTACTATATTATTGACTTTATTGGTGTAGCTCATTGATATATTATATACCAATAGATGCTGCTTGTGAAATCCTACTTGGTAGATTTTACTAAAAATACTCCAAAATAAGTATAGGTACTTACTGCTTAGTTCGTCCACAAATATTATCTTCAACGCATAAACACGACTCAGTTACGTTTAACATCAAACAATCTGAATTCACCCAAATGAATCCGTGTTCAGTGAGTTCGTTACAAACATCGCTGTTATTACACAACATTTCTTTTAGATACTTAATATTCAAGATTATTTTTTCTATTTCCTCATAAATCTCCGAATCTGGAAGAAAAAGACGAAGTACCGTGAAAAGGAGTTCATTTCACGCGTCTTTGGGTTTAATCTTATTACTGAGACGATCGAGCGAGATAGACCATGTTCAAGAAAGTTAAATAGATAAGGACATAATCTAAGACGCTTATCGAAGCATTTATATTGAACAATAATAGTACAATAAAGTACTCTGTCCTATTCTGCAAAAAGAACTCCGAACAGTCCGAACAGTTTTTTAACTTCAATACGCAATTACAAAAAAATTGGTTATCTATTCTTCATTTGAAATAACTTGCCATCATCTTATGAATATAAAGAGAAATATTTTCCCCAAAATACTGGTATTAGCTGGGTACTTAATTCTTTCAGAGTAATATTTCGGCGAAACAGGCCAATCATGCACTAACGAGTGGAAAACTACCTACTTGTACCTATCTGTGTGATGAGTACGAGTACATGTGGGTATAACATGAGTACACACGAGTAATACGAGGTAGATTCGGCTCATTATGGCACTCGTATCTCTAATGATCGGGTCGTAATACATTGTAAAGATATCGCAAAAAGCTCAATTTCAGTAATGAGGTGCTTTGCGACCAATTTACGACGACCTACGCGTATGATAGGTATGTTTCATAAATCATACAATGAAGCAAGTTGCCCGCCACAGACCATGTAACCCGGTGATAGATCACATCTCACGAAGATAGTACCCTAGAGAGCATCAATGGCATTTCTAAGCAATACAGTAACTTTATAATATTAGTTAGTTGCTCCCATAAAGTGCTGGTGACAAGAGACTACTCTTTGGGCATGGTGACTGTAATTAGCAAATGAGTGTACTTACCGTAGTTTTCATGAATACACGTTAAATAGAAAGTCTATGTCAATTTGTGGACCGAAATAAGTATTTCTACAAAAAAAAAATAGAACAACATTATTTTGAGAAAAGCCAAATGCCTAGAAAAGATCGACCCGCTCCACCGACACTAGGTACAGGCATATAGGCACAGAGTAAAGAGAGAACCAAATAACTGTACATTCGAGACACAAACAGCCGAGACAAGTGCTCTTGTCAAAATGGAAGATATTTCAACTTGAAGCGGAGCGCAAGAATTCATTTGAAACTCTGCGGAATAACGGAAATGTACTCGTATGAGTAAGATGCAGATGCAGAGAGATAACTCGGAATGAAACTGCTATACATTGTATTTAGACTGTAATAATAATACTTGACTGATACCTACTATTGTAGATATTTTTTTATACATACATTTTTTGACATTGCAATTATTTTATATAATTTTTTGACATTCTAATAATTTTATTTTCTTTGACATTTCATTTATTGTGTATTAATTTATTCGTAAAAATTGTACCTATTTGACATTCATAAGAGTACATTGATGTACCCTTTTTGAATAAATTCTTTTGAATTTTGATTTCTATTCCAGCGCATCTCTGACTCTAACTATTTTTGCTATGACAAGACAGGCCTACTATTTGTCCAACAGAAAGTCATCATCAAAAATATTTAAGAGAGTTACTCTTCTCAGTAGAGTAATGTCCAGACTGGTCGGTGTTCTGTGTTTTGTATCGCCTTCTCCTTTATTTGAAACGTAACGGCAGAATAACAGAAATTGCTCAATTGATTTTATCTTAGTTGTTCTCAAATAACCAAGTGAGTACACCAAGTGCAGTTAGTTACCTTTTATTGCAACCGAACGAACTGAGGTGGAAGGACTATGCAGCTTTCTTCGTCCTCGAAAGCCTAATTAAAGTCAAATAGCTACTTACACCGATTTTACCAAATTTTCTACAGAACCCTTGAATAAAATTTGCAGGACTGCTCCATCTGTGTGTGTCTATTCAATGCCGGAATCCTGTCAAGTATCCAATCATCGGATATCCGACAGCGGAACTCGAAAAGCCATCGTTTTGGGATATTAAGCACTCAATGAGGTAAATACGTTGGCGTTATTATTAGACGTGTTCCAAGAGTGAGCTGAGTGCTGGAGAATTCAGGAGAGTGAAGCTCAGAAGAAAAAGATAAAACGCTGGTAAATTGAGGCTTCATCAATTTATTTTTTGCCATTTAATTATATAAATTTATTTATTCGTCCATCTACACTGAGTAGTTGAGTACTCTAATACCTACATTAATAAGAAAGAACTTTTACAAGCAGATTACAGATGAAGACAGTGTGTATTGTCATAATTATAATTAAAAATAAAATATCGCATATAAATTGATTAAAACATCAACAAAATAGAAAAGCTCTTGAATAAATAGAATGCCCATTTGGTACTAAGATTCAACTTTTACCAATTGAAAAGACTTAACTACCATCCACAAAAGACTAACTTCTAAAATGAGACCTGAGCGAAACCCTCTCTTAATCCTTAGTCGTAACAAGTACAAGACTCGAGCTCCAGTCCCCGAGTCTGTAATCAGCTGTTAGTTAACCAGGCGTTATTTTTCCACGCTCAAGACCTAATAAACAGCCGCCGTTAAGTTTAATTAGTTCTCTGATCAAGTCTGAACGTAAACAAGACCATTTCTGAATGAAAGGCGTATTTACGTCTATTTTCCCGAAGTTATTGAATGGTGAAATGGAAACGCGTGGTTTTCCTTCCCAAGAGATACTTTGGTGTGAATCCACTGAAATGATTTTGTTTTATTTGGTTATCACGTCAAAGTGTCAAGCGTTAGATACGAGTTTAAACTTGACTGGTAGTAAGAAAACTTTGAAGTTATAATCAGGGGTAGTGTAAGCGAAATAGTAAGCGAGGATTAAAATTTTGGAATGCTTTTTAATATCTTAGCTGTGGAGGTAAAGAATACCTCATTAGGTTACATAGAGGTAATATCTCTTGTTAGCATGGCAACCCCCAACGTCTTGATGGTGGCACCACTGTCGGCTGGCTGACGGATGGTGCGTCACTCTCACGACTGGGGGGTCGTGAGAACACCGACAAGATGGCGGTGTCGGTGATAATACGGGGGCGATATAAAAGATGGAAGATTGGAAAGGCTAAGCCGCCTGTCCTCTGATTGTGATTGTGAATAAGTGAAGTGCTGTGATATTATTAAAATTGTGAGTAGCTTCCATAAAACCGATTGAGTATGTGATTCTAGTGTATAATTCCCCGAAACCCCATAGTAGTATAGCCATAGGTTACGTAAGTCGGAGGTAATGCTCTGACAATTCAGAACCGGGATAAAAAGGAGCGGTTTTTTTTTTCTTTCTTTTTTTTAACCTACTAATTCGTTCCTGCCACGCTCACTTACCTACTATTTATTTTTTGTAAAAATGTAAGAAGAAAAAAAAAATATGGGGTAAACAATTACAAACAAACTATGTGAAAGGGCCTAACATAGTGCCCGAACAATTTATGTATTGTGTTCTCAGTTTCTCACATTCCACATGGCCTTGTCAAAGTTTATTTTCCTAATGTGGGGTACCTTGTCTATTTTAAGTGATCACAACTAGACCCAAAGAATAAAAGTTCTCCTCCTGAATAGTTAGTCTGCGTAAAAAAATATGCGTTTCAGTCCCGCTGAGCACCGAGCTGAACGCGACCCTCGGGTGGCGCAGAGCGAGGGCGCACTGCAACGCAAGGCGACCTGTCTGACGCACAGCAACGCGCACGCAGCGCAACGAGACGAAACGCAGATAATCGTTTTCTCTCTATCTGTCTTTTATAGTTCTTTTCGTGACGATATAGGTACATATATTGTCTTTCTTGTTCCACTAATTTTGCAGTGGAAGCTTTTTTTAGTATTTCGGTTAAATACACCAGTGGGCATACAAATTGTCGGCTCATAATCACCTAAAACACTTGTCCAACTCTCATAATTATATTTTTTTGGCATAGAAATCATTTTTGGTCACGATATGGCTGATCGAGTGATGTTATTATTTTAAATTTGAAGACATGCATGAATTACACCTACCGTCTACTAAAAATAAAAAACTATAAGTTATATCATGCTGTCACTGTCATTTTGTCGCTACTGTCACTCTTGAACAATGTTAGAAACAAAATAATTAAGAGAAAAACTACGTCACAAGCAAAGTTGTAGAAATAAACGAGGTCAAAAGTGCCTCCAAATGGTTCGTGTAATATACACACGGTGCTGCTCGCCAGTTCTGTCACTTGAACTTGGCTTGACACGCTACCGCGTGTCTTGATACTTGTTAAAGCAAAGCAGATGGCGCTGATCTTCCTTATAACGCACAATTGTTTGGTGGAAGCGTGATTTTTGCAAATCGGATTGTAAAATTCCCTCATAACTAAACCTTTTGTTTTAAAAGTTTGCATTAATGTGGGCCAGCTTGTTGTAATTTGTTTGTTTTACTAAAGTGACAGCCAGATGGATAATCTAGTCTGCGCAAATAAATAAATATGTTTCAGTTTCAATGGACTCGTCTGAAGAAAGTCTTGAACTGTCCCTTATATTCAACTTATAGCCAACTAGGTTTGCCAGAGGCAAACTCCGAAGACCCCCCCCCCCCCCCCGCACCCCGACCCAATTCCCTCCCTTAATAACACGACTATTTAGCAATCAACGTAGTCGCTCACAACAATACGGCGACATACTGCGATGATATACTGCGATAATATACTGCGACGATATACTGCGATGTTGTACCGCGATGAAATACTACGATACACTGCGATGATATAAACAACGATACGACGACATGCCACGCCGCTCGCGGGATGCAGAGCGACGCACACACACCGCAGCGTGGTCTTCGCGGGACGCAGAGCGACGCAGACACACCGCAGCATGGTCCTCGTGGGACGCAGAGCGACGCGCACACACCGCAGCGTGGTCTTCGCGGGACGCAGAGCGACGCACACACACCGCAGCGTGGTCTTCGTGGGACGCAGAGCGACGCGCACACACCTCAGAGCGACGCTCGCGCAGCGCCGGCCGAAGCTCGCGCAGCGTGAGGCGACACTCGCGCAGAGCTGGGCCACGTTCGTGCAGCGCTGGTCTACGCTCGCGAAGCGCGGAGCGACGCTTGCGCGGCGCCAGGTGGCGCTCGGATGGCGCCGGGCGACACTCACACAGTGCGGAACGACGCCCGCACAGTACAGTGCGACGCACGTGCAGCCCACACACCTCAGAGCGACGCTCGCGCAGCGCCGGACGACGCTCGTGCAGCGCGAGGCGACGCTCGTGCCGCGTGAGGCGACGCTCGCGCAGAGCTGGGCCACGTTCGTGCAGCGCTGGTCTACGCTCGCGCAGCGCGGAGCGACGCTTGCGCGGCGCCAGGTGGCGCTCGGATGGCGCCGGGCGACACTCACACAGTGCGGAACGACGCCCGCACAGTACAGTGCGACGCACGTGCAGCCCACACACCTCAGAGCGACGCTCGCGCAGCACTGGGCAACGCTCGCGCAGCGCTGGGCAATGCTCGCGCAGCGCCGGGCAGCGCTCGCGCGGCGCCGGGCGATACTCACACAGTGCGGAACGACGCCCGCACAGTACGGTGCGACACACGCGCAGCTCAACAGGACGCCCGCACAGTACGGTGCGACACACGCGCAGCGCAACAGGACGCCCGCACAGTACGGTGCGACACACGCGCAGCGCAACAGGACGCCCGCACAGTACGGTGCGACACACGCGCAGCGCAACAGGACGCCCGCACAGTACGGTGCGACACACGCGCAGCGCAACAGGACGCCCGCACAGTACGGTGCGACACACGCGCAGCGCAACAGGACGCCCGCACAGTACGGTGCGACACACGCGCAGCGCAACAGGACGCCCGCACAGTACGGTGCGACACACGCGCAGCGCAACACGACGCTCGCGCAGCACCGGGCGACGCTCGCGCGGCATCGGGCTACACTCGCACGTCTTATTTTGATCAACGTTTCGTTTCAAGATTGTTGTTTTTGTGGTTTTTGGTGCCTGCGGTGATCTTCACATAATTTTACTTTTGTTGACCAGCGCCGTCGTGAGCGAGTCTTGTACCGAGTTCGTTTTTAAAATATTTTCAGGTGATTTCGATAAACATATTCCTCGTCGTGACGGCGAGTATTCTAGTCTTTCTCAAATTTTAGTTGCTATGGAGGCAAAGATACATAATTATGCTCAGAGGGGATGCCGATTGGTTAAAGTTATAGTTGGTTTTCTTCTTCTTTCTTCGCATTTTTTTTTTCTGACTTTGGCTACGCCCAAACTTTGAAAGGGTCACGCATATAGCTTTTTATTGTTCTATGAACCGAATACTTAATAGAAATCAAACTTTTTTTTTTTCAACTAGACTTGGATGTCAGCAGTTGCACAACCCTTGCTTGGAGGACCTGTTAACTGTTGTGTATTTTGTACGCAAGATGGTGAACTGTCTCTTCTCTGGACTCAACATATCAATCGTATAGTGCTCTTGCATGGGTCGAATCGGGCACAATGGCTGTCACTTTGGGGCACAATTTGTGGTCATAATGTGAGCCGTTAACAGAAGCCGATATTTATTTCAAGTGGTGGCTCGCAGCATCGAGATTTCTTCTTTTTTTTTCTCTTTCCCAGTAATCACGTAACTGAAGCACAAGGTGCCGGAATACATTTTCAGATTGGTAATACTGTGATTTTAACAAAACAAGGAACGTGTGTCTGTTGTTTATCATGTCTAATATATTTGAAGATAGGCAAGCAGCATAGACAGATGTGCCTATACCTTGCAGTATTGAAATTTATTCATAATCATTAGTCTTGTTTACGGATATCAAGTTTATATATCAACCAAGCATCAGTCTAATGCATTTTGTCGAAGTTAGTCAGATGGATTTTCTTGGAGTAACTCTAGGTCATAGATAGGTGTATTACCTAAAGATGGAGCCATAGCGTAGCCGCACATGCGACAGCTATACTCTTGAAATGATGCCTGGTTAGAAATATTTCCCCATTTTGGGGGAAAATATCATAAAATATTCCAAATCTTTATACTTCACAAAATAAAACATTATTATACAGGGTTATAAGGAAAGCATATGCTAAGCCTAAAATGTCTAATAGTAAACTAATCTACTCATAATTATATACAACTTTGATAATGAAGCCAATCTTGCAATTACGAAAATAATGTAACTACCTAATCTTAGTTTTGAGTCAGAAGGATATCTGAATTGCAAATAGCAATTATGGTTCCATGTGCTTAATCTGAGGAAGGATGCAAATCTAAACTGGAAGTCACATCTGGCAAATGTTGACAGTAAAATCTTCAGTCAATATAAGCATAGCAATATGCCTTTTCAGTGGTGGTCGATGTCACATCAAATGAAGTTGAAAAAAAACAAATAATAATAATGCCTATTATGGAAACATATACCATGTCATAAACAGTTCAAAATGTATCTGAAGAAGTGGCTATTAAATCACGTATTTTATGACTTGAATGAATCTGTGAATAGAGATAAATCTACGGAAATGATATAATTAAGTAAACAATTTAAAATTTGACATTTAATGAGGAATTATTATTGACATGATATTACGAGGTATATACTATTGACATTTCATTAAAATAATTTGACATATTATGCATAGAATTTAAAATTGAATTGGAAATCGTTAATTATTATTATTTTAAAAACTACTAAAATTATTTGACTGTGTACGAGTACATATTGAATTCCCGATGTGGGTAAACTGACAATTTCAACCAATAGCTTATGAATTACAAGGTACTTATCAGTAGTTCAATAAATATTTCTTAATCTGAATCTTCCGACACAACTACCTACTATTACGGATACGAAGGATTGATATATCCGATAGGATATAAAGCCACTGTTGAAGTATGGGTTCCCAGTATGCAGTCTCTACTTTGAGAAAGATCCTCCTCAAAAGTGCCCAACAAAAAGCTACCGTATGCTCCATGTCACAAATCCTATGAAGACAGATTAAAAGCACTGCATCTCACAACCTTCGAGAAGCGGCAGTTGGGCGGAGACCTGATTGAAACCGTTAAAGTGCTGAATGGGTTCTATAATTTTACGGACATACAAAACATTTCACATTCAAAGATGTCGAAGACAGCAGACGCCATAAAACCTTGCTATGGCCCACACTATCCCAGACCAACACTACAAACCACATCCTATACAAGACAACAACTCTGGTCTATAACTGGAACAAATTGCCAGATGATGTTGCTCCCTTCTAGGATGACTTCTGTGTCGGGGATGCCATGGAACACGCACAGGGACAAGGACATCTGGCACCCAGACCCAGAACAAATATTTAAATTCATCATTATGACATCTACCCGACCGGGAATCGAACCCGGGTGCTCTGGCTTATGGGACGGATATGTTACAACTGCCAAACAGGGAGTGGATTGTAATAAACATTCGAATTGAGTCAAATTGTGGTGTCAGGTTGTATCACATTTTATTTTCTTATTGGCGCGATCAGTTTTATAACTTATGCTTATTCCTATTTAAAATTGTTTTGATCATTCTTCCTGATTGATTAAATTGTTGTTTGTTTTGAATGTATGTCTAAGTATATACAGTTTATGTAGGTTTACATATCACTTTTATCTAATACTGCACACCCCATTTTTCAATTCAATATGTGGATACCTTTCTAAGGTTGCCTGGAAGAGATCGCTCTTGGCAATGGGGTCGCCAGATCTTGCACTGGTTCTTAAGTCTAAATATCCTTTTATTTGTGATGTCCGGTGTAAACAATAAAGAGTTTATCTATCTATCAAGATTATTCTTGGTATTGGTAGATGTGGGCGATTTGTGAAGTGTCCACAGGTGCAATGGCGGCAACTAGTGTTCGTGCGTAATCAAGTACGAGGACGTACTTATGGGTCGGATGGCCGAATGTTAGCATGGCAACCCCCAACGTCTTGATGGTGCACCACTGTCGGCTGGCTGACGGATGGTGCGTCACTCTCACGACTGGGGGGTCGTGAGAACACCGACAAGATGGCGGTGTCGGTGATAATACGGGGGCGATATAAAAGATGGAAGATTGGAAAGGCTAAGCCGCCTGTCCTCTGATTGTGATTGTGAATAAGTGAAGTGCTGTGATATTATTAAAATTGTGAGTAGCTTCCATAAAACCGATTGAGTATGTGATTCTAGTGTATAATTCCCCGAAACCCCATAGTAGTATAGCCATAGGTTACGTAAGTCGGAGGTAATGCTCTGACACTCTTAATATTAGGTAAGTCTTGCAAATAAACTACACGTGTCAAACTTGCTTATAGCAGTAGCTACGTGAATCAGCTCACCAAACCAAATCAGATCTACCTAGAAAGAAAGAAAGGCACAAAGACTTTGAAAAACGGATTTTACCACATCATTGAATCGAGAAAATGTGATTTGAACAGTACTTATTTGTTATTTCTGTTTGGAAGTTGCCTCGTGTAGCTTCAACACACGGAGGTAGTAGGTACGGTAGTCATTTGTTCTCTTATTTTTCATTCCAAGGCTGTCTAGAAAGTTTATCTATTAAGTTGTTGTTGATCCGTTCTTCGTGTAGCTCGTGTCACAGGTGACACCGTTCCCAGATCTGACATTTAGGCTAAATAGTTTTGTGATAGAATTTTGCGCAAAAATATATTATTTTGTTACCTTTAAAAATGGCGTCAAACAGACTTTCGACTGATACCTATACAGCAGATGATATCTTAGAAGTTACCGTCATCCAGAATCATTAAATAGGCTATAATGATCTTATTTACTCTTTTGTTGGAAATGTCATAAGGAAAAATCTAAATCACGATACAGGTGAGCTCTAAATACCAGTAGTTAGAGATCAAAGTTGTTTAATTTCTTGACATGTAAGAACAGTTGAGCAGGTAGTAGGGCCTGAAACTGTAATAACAGTTGGCTGATCTTATTAAAAATGAATTATTAAAACCATGTATTGAATGCTGGTTACTATTATAACATACGTAGATCTAAACGTAGATCTATTATATAATTACAGCTTAAGAATTGAACAGATACCTATATACTTTAATATAATTTCATGACTTGCTACGCCCCGCGATGTCGTGCGGTGATGATGATGATGATGTAGTAGCAGTCTATATATTTTTCTGTACCCCTGAACTACGAGTGTGCAAAATTTCATAATGATCGATTAGGTAGTTTAAACACAAACTAACAAAGAAACTCACTTTCACAATTATAATTTTGGATAGGATTTTCAAAATAAGTCAAATTACGTTATCTAAACTGCACCAATAACTTCTCGGAACTTCTCTTAGTCTTGAAACATCAAGACTTAAAGTTGAGAATAATCAAGCGCATAAACAAAACAAAATTCCCAGAAGTTCCCGTTTCGCCAGGTTAAAAAACTTGTAAAGCTAAACTTTGGACAGGTGGGATGCCTTCGGAGAAAATCCTAACTTTTTCAATTTGGCGCGCGCTCGCCATTTGGAAAATAAACGTTGCAACAAGATTTGGCTTGACAAGCAGGATTTTATAGGATTAGAGAACCACAAAAGATACATTAGTAAATACGTTACGTGTCATTGAAAAGGTGTTTGTTGGTCAAATATGAAATTGTAGGACGAAGTTGCGGCTCACATAATGTGATTATGTGATCGTTTATAATATTTACCCCAAAAGCTTCTAATGTGCGTTTTATTTTTATTATTAAATTTAGATTCATGGAAATGTATTACGATTTATTTGAGCCAATCTAATAATATTTTCTAACATAATGCAATGTTAAAAAATATTTTAGCAAATTTTCAAGCCCTTTTTGTTTGTCTTAAAAAAAGATAAAAAGTAGAGAACCGATAAAAAGTTCCATCCTTGACTTAATTCCAATTAGTGATTAAACGAACTTACCTTTGTGAAGTTCTATCATAATTATACGTAGCACTTTGTCCGAAGAAATTAGTATTAGTAGATATTATTTACACATGTAGTTTCGCTAGGTGACACCACTCTTTGCACTAATTGTTGAGAGAATGTAGGTAGAATTAAACAAGTTAAAATATCCGAGGGTAGATATAACCCACCTCGCCATTTTGTCGTTCTTATTCTTCATTTAGTTTAGAGATATACATATTTATATTACACACCTAATTACACCTTTGTCATTGGCATGCTTCTTTAGTTCTAATGATATTCAAGGGTTGCGTTTGCTCCTGGGGGGGCGGGAGTACATACTAATTTCTTCGGACAAAGTGCTACGTATAATTATGATAGAACTTCACAAAGGTAAGTTCGTTTAATCACTAATTATACTTCGCACTTTGTCCTCGAAATTAGTATTAGTAGATATTATTTACACATGTAGACTTTGAGAGTAATGTAAAGAAGTATTGTCAATGACACGTTAATCGTGTGAAATCAACTTAATGTTTATTAAGCACAACCATAGGTACTGTAGGTATATTTTACGTGAAAATATTCATATTTTACGTTACTACCTTATTACTTAACTTAATTGTTATATTTAGCTTAAACAGTATCTAGGCATCTATTCGCCTGATGGTGTATTATTATTATATTAATAATTGCTCGAGCTAAGGACAGGTGACAGGCATCGGTAACAACCCTGTTGTAAAACGGAACGAAGGTAGTGGAGCTGTGGCTCCATCCCGCAGTGTTGCGGATAGTGTCAAGACTGACACCAAGCGAGCGTGCGGCAGTCGCAGTTTGCCGACTGGTTTAAGTGAATAAAATATCGCATTTGTCTATGTATGCCTGTAGTATTTTTGCTGGGTTTTCGTAGAAAAAAGGTAAGAAGAAAACTGACTGCTTGAAACCAGGAATGTTTATTTATATCAAGCTTTTCATTACCAATTGACAATTGTCAATTATGCATAAGTGACCTAAAACACTGTTGGTGCCCCAGGTAGCATTGTATTTAGGTAAAGGAGGTTTACCGTCGCTAAACATTTTCGATAGAAAGACAATTAGGTACGCTAGGGATTGAGGCCTTATATAGAACAACATTGTAATTGTTTAAGCAATACGACCACCACTTCCAGAGAAATCCGTCATGTTGTTTATTGGAGCTTTTAGTCAGTGAGGCAACTTGTAGGCTTCGACTTGATAAAGCCTGATAACACTCCTGCAGCCAGGGTAAGATTGGAATATATCTGCGATTTGTAATGCGATATCAAAATATTATCGTTAGGTGTAAACGTAGCGATATCAGACACAAGTAGGGATTTGAACAAAGAGAACCATGCTTGTGTAGGAACATTGGTACAATGAAACATTGCTACAATCACAATGCCACATGCGTTGTTTGAAATGTTTTTTCGCAGCCTTCTTAGGACTATTGAAAATAAAGGGAAGGTGTAAATAAAAATAAGATGTCTGACCATGACTGCAAATGAATTAAAAGCGACTGCGTCAAGATCTTTGTGTGACGATATGTATCTATTACATTTATTGATGATTCGACTTTCAAATCTATTTCAGGCAGCTCAAAAGATGCTGCTAAGTATTGGGAAGCCCAATCAGCTAACTCCTATTTGATATCTGGGTGTGTTTTACGTGATTCAAAATCAGCGAGAACATTGATACATGATCTACTATAGGACGTGAAGATAAAAATCTTTGTAGCCGTGAGGCCAAATTTCTTTTGCTGTTTTAGTAAGATTGGAAATAGAATTCCATCCATGCGGTTAATGTAAGCTATCGCAGAATTGCGGTGGTGTTGTCGATGCGCAAAAGTATCAGACAGCCGTATAAATCCTTGGAAAAAAATTAAGAGCTATGAAAGCAGCTCGAGGTAATTTCAATGCCTTTCTTGTTTACTACTTGACCATTGAGCACTTGCAGTTTGACCTTTACAGTTCGCCCCCACCCCGTAGTTGAGGCGTCAGAATAAATTTCTGTAACGTGCACAGCACGTCGTTTCTGATATGGTGTGTTGATTGGCCTATGGCACTAATCCACCACTTAATATCGGGCAACAGAGTGTCGGGTACATTCATAAACTTATCACAACATCATAAGTTAAGATATTTGCAGCGTTTTATTTCCTTAGTATAAAGCCCATACCCATACTCAATGGCTGGACAAGCCGACACTCTAATAAACCTTTGATTTGTGTGAATTTCCTAAATCAACAGCGTCTCTTTTTAGTAAAATTATCTATTTCAGTTTTAATGTGTAACTTTTTGTCCAAGGTTAGACTTAGCGACATCTGATAAGAGTCTATGATCATGCCTAAAAATTAGCATGTAATTGAAGGTGTCAACACACTTTTCTCCTCGTAAGACTCAGAGAAGTAAATGTTTTTCTCGTCATTTCAATATTTATCAGTAGCATTTCAGGGCACTGACTTATTAGTAGCCAATCGACTAAATACAGATTCATAATGTTTGTAAAAGCAAACGGTGCAGTTTGCAGTACTTAAGCCGAACGGCACAATGTTACATTGGAATAGTCGTATTTGTCGTTGAAAATTAACCGAAGGTTTTTATAAAGCCATTGTGATATCTTAAAAGAAAATATGCATCTTTGAGATCAAAGGTGCCATATAGCATTTTTGAGAAAATAATTTTACTGCAGTGCGTAAGTCCCCATCCAAGTTTAAAATGTTCAGTTTTTGTAAACTTATTAATTATATTATTATTATTTTAATTTAAATACAATTATTTCGATTGTTTATCAGAATTTGTATATATGCGTGGTTTAGGAACAGATTCCTGAACGACCGATGAGGAAAACTTCCAGCTATCCAAGAGAGGATAGTACTATGGTCATTTGTAATTTATAAGAACCGGATTATATGCAACATAAAAAGTTTATAATAATTATGTATAATAAATTGGTGAAACATTCGTGAAATTGGTAAAATATGCATCAACATAAGTAAAATATGCAACATTACCTGTTTTTATAAATTTTTAATAAATTTTAGAAAAAAAATAAAAATTACAAGAAGAAAAATGCTGTATTCTTTATTTTTTATTTATTTTTTTTTTTTTTTTTTTTTTTTAAATCAGCGCAAAAAAGCGCGCGACTGATTGCGCTTTACAGACCGAGCGGTTTATGTGCTCGTATGTGTAGGTTTGACCGGTAATTTTTTTATTTATTTATTAAATGTTTCTTAATTACTTATAACAAAAATGTATATTTTTATTTTATTTTATTTTTTGTGTTGCAAGTTGCTAAGTCGCCATATAGCAAGTAATAGTAATAACTTCAGCAAGGCATGATATAACACGTGCCATTTGTTTTTGTTCGGCTTCGATTTCTTTGTCCGGTTTCAGTGCCGTTCCGGAAGGGCAGCTTTTGTTTCAGGGTTAAGCTGTGGAGCATTGATGTGCAAGCATAATTGCTGGCATAGCATGCAGGCATTGAGTACTTAGTCAAAATATTTGTATATTGTAACCTTCAGGCGCGATATATTTGAGGCGGTTGCTAACTCTGAACGGGTGTCGTTTGCAATTTTCATTGTGATTATCGGGTGTTTGCCCAAAACCTCCAGTACCTCTTCATCTAATTTTAAAGGTTCTGTTGTCGATGAAGTTGGATCGTCGACAATTATGTCCGCGATATTATTTGCGGTCCTGAGATCGCAAATACTAACTATACTAAGTTACTGGTAACTATAGGGACCGTCGCCGCTTTACCTCCATAAGTGTCGACGAGATCTGCGCCGAAATTATCAACGTCCTATACAGTCACGTGATTTGGAGGCTCTGGGATTCAGTCGTCTGGGCCCAGGTTTGGTTGGGGTGACTCAGGAATGAGTCGATATTGACTTGTAAGTATAGGTTTTTAACCTTATATAATATACGTTTAGTTTATATAATAACAACAAGTCCAAAGGTCTTAAAATTTTGCTCAAAGTAAATGATTAAAAGTTATTGTGTTTTCAGTTTCGAGTAACTGATCAAATTTTGAACGCGGTGGTTAGTTCGGTTACATTCATTGACAGATTAGTGGACTTTAAGGCTGTCTAGTGTCAGCAAAAAGGTTATCAGTTCCAACTGATAAAATGTCGAATGCGGTGAAAGAACCCCAATGGTTAGTTCGGTTGCATTCATTGAGATAATAATTGAACTTTAAGGCTGCCCTAGTGCCAGCTAAAAGAAAAAAGGTTATCAGTCCCGGCTGATAAAATGTCGTATGCGGTGAAAAAACCCCAATGGTTAGTTCGATTGCATTTATTGACAGATTAATGGGCTTTAAGGCTGCCCAGTGCCATCTAAAAGAAAAAAGGTTATCAGTCCCAACTGATAAAATGTCGTATGCGGTGAAAAAACCCTGATGGTTAGTTCGGTTGCATTGACAGATGTCGTATGCGGTGAAAGAACCCTGATGGTTAGTTCGGTTGCATTGACAGATTAATGGGCTTTAAGGCTGCCCGGTGCCAGCTAAGAGAAAAAGGTTATCAGTCTCAACTGATAAAATGTCGTATGCGGTGAAAAAACCCTGATGGTTAGTTCGGTTGCATTGACAGATTAATGGGCTTTAAGGCTGCCCCGTGCCAGAGGTTATCAGTTCCAACTGATAACAATATCGAATGCGGCGAAATAGCACCGCTGGCGATCTCGGTTGCATTCTTATGAACTTTGCTTTATAATTATTAAGGTAATGAATACATAGTAATACCACTACATACCTTGTCGATGTACCTACTGTACTTCGTACTATTATCCGTTGCTCCAATGAGTCCTCGGAATCACTACTAGAAACGTCACTTTTATACGACTTATTTTTCACTTTAATTTTTTAATTTTACGCATTAAAATTCCGCGGTTTTCTTTGACAGCTTTCGAGCGTTTTCTTTTAGGTATTTTTTGAATAACAAAAAGAACACTAAGTATTATACTTTTGTTGAATTGAAAGTGTCCGGAGTGGTTGAGCACTAAATTGCGAATGAAGAATAAGAACGACAAAATGGCGAGGTGGGTTATATCTACCCTCGGATATTTTAACTTGTTTAATTCTACCTACATTCTCTCAACAATTAGTGCAAAGAGTGGTGTCACCTAGCGAAACTACATGTGTAAATAATATCTACTAATACTAATTTCGAGGACAAAGTGCGAAGTATAATACTTCTTTGAGAAGATTTTGTTATACAAGGTGTCCGAGGTAGGCCCAACAATATTTAGAGGTACTTATCTACATCATGTTTGGAGTCGTTGACGTAAATGTTAGCAATGCAAACGAATTTTTTTTTTTCCATACAAAATTAAAAAATATTTTATTTGTGTTTTTTTTGGCAACCCTAACTACACATGGTACAATAAACGCGGGCCGCTGTCTTTGAGAGTGCCGCGCGCTGCGCGCGCATGAATTCCCCGCGCGCCCGCGTCTCGCTCGCCGCCGCATCGCCACCCCCGCGCGCCGATTACCCCTTCCCCTCACCTGCACGTGCCACTCCTGGCGCTAGCGCAACTAATCTACTTTCGAACGTCACCCTAACCTACTCTGTGGCCTAAATTAGCATCTGCCTAGCCCTAACTGTGTAACCTATTCGTACCTATGAACCTCATTATGATGGGAAAATGATTTATCCAAAATGTAACTTATGTTTCATGTTATGATTCTAACCTGGATAGATTAATGTCAAATTCTAATTTTACTCTCCTATCGTTATCGTATACCCTAATAATATCTAGGTACCTACATTGCTTATCATAGGATAGGTTGTGAGAATAATTAAAAACACCAGTACTTCAATTAATTATGTTTAATATTACATACATGATTGGTTTATTATTCACAACAATTTTAACAAAATAGTTAGAGTACTTACGACAGACGTCATACGTTTCACTTTTTTTAAACCACTAGGTTTCACTGATTAAGTATTTCACTTTTGCTTTAATTTAATTTAAAGGAAAGGCTCAAAGTGCTGGCCTCCCTTCTCGATGCAGAGCCGAGCTCGACGAGAAATCGAGCCCATCACGTTTTTCAACATGTGTGGGGTTACATTGCTGAAAGCCTCTGTGATACGCGGTATCATTTCTTCTCGTGTGCTGCACGGCTTCGAATACACAATATTTTTGATGTAGCCCCACAAAAAGAAATCCAAGGGCGTCAGGTCCGGCGAGCGCGGAGGCCACTGTCTCGGCGCATCTTGGCCGCGGCCGATCCAGCGGCCGGGAAACCGAGCATGTAGGTTTTGGCGAACGCGTCGAGCAAAATGCGCTGGCGCTCCGTCGTGTTGGTACCACATGTCCCGCTCCACAGCCAACGGCAAGTTTTCCATTTGGTCCTCCAGCTCACCTTGTAGCAGCTCCAAGTAGCCTGCGGCATTCAAGGTGACAGGCAAGAAGATAGGGCCGATTAATCGGTCTCCGATTATGCCCGCCCAGACATTAATCCGCCACTTATGTTGGAAACAGCTCTCGGTAGACGCATGCGGATTTACATGTGCCCATACGTGCTCATTATGTATGTTGGAGAGTCCACTTCTGGTGAAAGTCGCTTCGTCAGTCCACAACACTTTCTCAACGAAGGCAGAATCCACAGCTACTTTTTCTTCTATCCACTCGCAAAAATCCACTCTTGCACTGTGGTCTGATTGCAGCAGTTCTTGTGTTCGACGGAAGTGATATGGATGCTGGCCGTCTTCATGCAGAGTCCTCCAAACTATTCTGTGATCGACGCGCAGCCGCGCGCCCGCTCGACGCGTGCTAGTACGCGGGTCTTCGGCAAAATGCTGCAGGATTTGTGTTTCCAGGTTTGCACTGATGTTTGTGCCGGGTCTTTCGGTTGCTGCTCCATGAAAACTTCCGGTACTGTGCAGACGTAAGCAGAGTCCACGGAAGCACGAGTATGAAGGCAGACGTCTTTGTTCCGGAAGCGGCCTGTCGTCGACGAACCGTTGACGGTACAGCTCACGCGCCCCGTTGCAACTCCCGTTCGCAGCTCCGACGCAAAGTATCATGTCGTAATACTCTGCGTTTGAATAAGACATCGTGATTTGGATAAAAAAATCGAAATGATAATTCGTGACAATACACGACCTCGAAGTTCGAATGATGAAAGCCGAGTGGCGATTTTCAAAAACAGAAAGCGACACTGCGGCTTAGTCAAAGCGAATGCATTTAGGGTTCCATTTTTATTCTTAAAACAATTTCACCATGTACACTCAATACGTTTTCAGTTATGGTATAACATCATTATTATTTAGGTACAACATCATTTTTATTGTTTTGCAATTGATTGTGTTGTTGAGTTGCAGTTTACACTAGAGCACGGTTTTTTTTAAGATTACATTTTTATCAAGTTAACTCAAGCATTTGTTTTATTTAAAAATTCATTATGCTCTTGACTCTCAACTCTCAATCTCAACTCACCTGATGTCACGTGTTACAGTGTATCACGCTTTGTTTTTTGAATAGCCTTTGTGAGATAGTAAAAAAATAAAAAAATAAAAACATTTTGTACAGTTTTCATCGAAGGATATTTTGAAAAATAAAAGTTTGTATTTTTGAAATAATGACATCCCGTAGGATATTTTTATTACCATTCATTTAATCTTCGACAGCCAAACTAAGGAAAATAAAAATAAAAACTATCAACAAAAATAATTATGACGGAACCCGAAACAACAAAGTTAACTAATTTAGCTAAAAATGGGCGAACAACGGCCGGCCGTGCACGATTGGCTGCGGCTGTCTTTGAATAACAGCGCGGTGATATTATTGGCTAGCGGCATTGTTCTGAGAATCGGCTTAGCGCGCTATTGGCGATCGGCAAGCGTTAGAGTTTCTTTGTCGGCTAGGACCGAAGCCGACGATTCCGCAAAGACTAACACAAACACAGATGTGTAACTCAATCTTTTTAGTTTATTCAAAGTTTTGCAAAATTGAAAATAAAATAAAATTGTTCGTTTCCAAGTACTACTTCGATCATTTACAATGATTAGAATCTTGTTTGTGAACCGAGCTCAGCTGACTTTATTTGTTATCTTGCCATGTAATGCGCTTTATTTGATAAAAATAGGGCACAATTAGAATTTATTTCTGAATAAAAATTGCCCGAAATTAATCGCATAAAGCAATACGCTAATTGCCATATTTTACAGAGAAATTCAAATAATAGGGTTCGAAATAATGAAGGTAGGTCGATTTTGAAGTATAATTTCTAATTCCTGTAATGAATTGAAAAAAACCTAATTTATGTAGTTGGTTAAATTTTGTTAAGAATTGAAATAGGCATTCTGTAAAAACATAACCTTCTGTACACTAATTAGTCTTTGACAGTCGTGGTCGTAGGTCGGTTATTCACCTTTTTAGGGTTGTACCTGTCCAAATTAATGCCAAAGTTTGATCTTCAATAACTCGTAAAATAAAAGATTAAGGAGTAAAAGACCTCTGGGGAGGGCTTCTAGATATACGTAAGTATGTGCTGTTTGAATATTGTTGGGCCTCCATCGGACACATTGTATTTAGGGTTTGCCCAGCAATACCGAGCAATTCCAATCGACATTTTGACCTTCCGTCCTTTGTAAACACCGTCATAGAGTAAAGTAGGAATTATTTTAGAGCTATTACATATTTGATATCACTAAACCCAAAAGGGTAAAGGAAAGGTTTAAAACTTTTTACCCTATCACGATAATGGTAGAGTGATTTCCTAGTGGGTGGGTAGGTTTATATGTTTTAAGCTCAATACGAGTATAGGCATGACGACAGTATCAAAAAATCGCCGATTCAATGCTTTCAAGGGACTAGCCAGATTAAAAAAATTTAATACACATGTTTAGTTTTATTTTTAAAAAACAGATTATTAAGATTTTCAATAAATTAAAACATTAAAATACAGCAATCGGCCATCTTGTCAGCAACAACAATCACAGCGTATGACGTCACGCTTCAGTGAACTCAGGTCATCCGCCGCTCATCACGCATAGAAACAATGACATGTTTACTAGCCGTGACGTCAAATCGACGCCATGACACAAGCAAGCTGTTTTCGGGCACTGTTGAAAAAATATGTGAAAAATGGCTTCAAACTTCGTTAAACTTAAGTTTATTACCGAAATAAAGGCTTTTTTAAAATAGTAAATGTGTACTCACATTATGGAAGAGGATTTTAAAATCTTTCGTCACGCCTATTGTAAAAACAAATTTTTGAATGACCTTCATGGCTATCACTAAACATACAAAGTTTTATGAACCATGATTAATATCGTGTATTTGATGAAAATATTGTAAATGGTCCAGAATAAATAAATTAACAATATTACAATTTAAAAAACTAAGGTTGTATATTTTTATTTAAACGTATTTCACTTTTATACTACGAGTAATTTGGTGTCATTTCCGGTTTTTAAACTAATTTTCGAATAAATAACTCAGAGAAGCTTTCATGCGGCTTAAAAACTCTAGACAACAGCGCTAGCCGCTCGGCTGCAAACTTACTATTTCCAAAAATAGCAACAATAATGCAACTATGTAAAGTGCATCTGCTTGAGACATCGGTACTCAAGAGTCGCTCTGTCAACCGAGCCACGACACCTCGACGTCTTTCCCTCCCCCAGGGCAAGCTCGAATGTCGGAATATGTGAGGGAATTTTACATTCTCAAGTGGAAATTAAGGGAACGCGATCTAGTGTCTGACGTCTGACTGGGAAGACATTTTTATAATGCGAGCGAAGCGATAGCTTTAGATAGATAGACGTGATAATATTTTTTTTTTGCTTAGGTTGGGCATTTTCACTTTTATTCGAGTTCACAATACGAGTAGTTAGAACGGGTAAACGGGTATGTTTATCTAAATATAAATAGTTAAATCAATCTTTATTTTAGGCTGTTAAATAAAAATTCAATGTGTAGTAGGTACGAGTATACAGATTGTTTTTAAGTCAACTTAGGTACTTTACAAAATTGGGCACGAGATTAATCAAAACAATTTCCACCAAGTGCAATTTAGTTTTTGGTAAGGTAAGTTGAGATAAACCATTGGTTCTAAATAGTTATTGCTCTTGCCGTTCATCTGTTACTAGAGGTAGAACGTTTCCTTATCTGTATCACTCTGAATATATTATTAAAGACAGCAAAATTTCACCGCCATGCAACCCGCGATTAATTAATTAACACTCTGCATTCCTACCAAATTAAAGTACTCCAAAGTGGTTATTTCTGTGTGCTTAATTAAAACATTGCGAGCGTGGAGCTGAAACGCTGAAACGCGCTTGTTTCGCCTCGTTCACAAATGTTCCGCGGCCGACCAACACGGAAACTTTTGTTTGCTGTAATAACATTATTAACTGAGTCCTACTCAGACGTTGGCGCTGCATAGTATTGGCTTATAAACGTGATGAAATGGTGTAAGTACTCTTGGAAAGACTGGGGCAAGTCAATGTTTATCTTTAGCTTGTTTCAGGGAGATTGCTCTAGATACCTCTTAAGACATTTACAATTTTCTTTATACTTTATACTCTTTATACTTTTAAAGGCACTTAAATAGGTAGGTATCCATTTAATTTACGTAGGTACATTATAATTCTGGTGTAATTATATGAAATAATGAACTGTGGCACACAGACAGACGCATAGACACCGCAGTCTCATCATACGGGTTCGTTCTTATACAAAACCTTAAAAGCGTAGTAATTAATCGTAATTTTCGTGTATATTGTAAGTACGAGTACAGCAATACTAAACAGAAAGGTAACTGGCTATAAAATCAGGATACTCTCTGACAGCATGGCGGTTCTTCGAGCACTGCAAAAAGTTGAACACTCCTCAGGGCTAACAGTTCAATGTCACCACCTGCTAGAGAAGGTCAGTAAGCACAATACACTGACTCTTCAGTGGATTAAAGGTCATAGTGGATCCAGAGGTAACGACGCGGCTGATGAACTGGCACGGAGAGGCTCGGCAATGCGCCCTGTTGGACCAGAGCCAATGATCCCTCTACCTTTCAGCCAGATTCGGACCTGGATTCGACAAAGAACATACAAACTACACCAAGAACACTGGGCAAGTACACAAGATTGTAGGCAGTCAAAGGAGGCGTTCCCGGAACTGAACCCGAGAACCTCCCGAAAGCTCCTCAATCTCAAACGGGACAAGCTCCGACTTTTCGTCGGCATAGTCACCGGTCACTGCCCACTAAACAAACACCTGTTTACCATAGGTGTCACAGACAGCCCCCTATGCAGAGGATGCATGGAGGCAGAAGAAACGGCCAGGCACGTGCTCCTAGAGTGCGATAGCGTGGCATCTCAAAGAGCGAAGTTCCTGGGAGCACCGGGAACCCTGCGGGAGGCCTGCAGCGGGACGCGCAAGCTGCTGGACTTCCTGGAGGACATCGGGTGGCTGGAGTAGCTGCCGTCACCCGTTCACGCAAAAAGGGCCGATCACCGGCCTAGTTGCGGAAAAGAGCCCGCTCACCAAGTACCAAGTACCAAGTACGAGTACAGTGTCAAAATAACAATTCACAATTCATCGCAATTTGTTCGTATAAACGTGTGCCTACGTCTAAAGACATTCATTTGGGATAGCGTATTGTGTAGTAGAATTTATATCAACATTTTGTTGTCCTCTGTATTAATAAAGATACACGACATATTTGTGTTTGATTAAATTTTGGGGTTTGTTAAGGCTAAGCGTGTGTTGAGACGCAGGTCATGCAGCACAGCATAGTAGACATAGAGCGTAGAGCAGCGAATCTCTGTATCGCACGTGCCTACGTCGCAGCGTACGCAGCTCTCAGTACGTTCATGCATTAGAAAATTTGCTCTGCCCTGCGCTGCGTGGACCTGCGTCACCTACGTCTCACCATACGCCTCGCCTAAAGCATGGCCGCCAAAGTTTGCAAAATGAGGGGTGTGAAAATATGGGATTCTACGCAGCGGCCTCGCAAACTCTGCCTTTGTTTTATATTCTAGGGCAGTCGGAATATTCGGTTAACTAAGGTTGTTAGCGTTTTTAATAAAGACGGTTTACACAGTTGATTAAGTTATCGGTGGAATTATTTAAGCGTCCAGAAAAAGAAGAAAGAAAGATAAAACATTTTTTAATGTCAAAAGAAAAAAAAATGCAAATTAACTGAGTACAGAGTAAATTAAAGCATAGGTATTTATTATGAAAGTCAGGTTTTTTTAGCAACTTGTGCGTCAGTGTTGCTACTTCAATAATACGAATAATTTAAAAACCGCATCAATGGGTCTTACTAACAAAGCTGCTTAAACTTAACCATTGCTTAAAATACTCTAACAACCTCTCGCTGACGTAAATTTCACAAGCAACATTTTCTTTTATTTTTTAGTTAACCTTCAATGTCTCACTGCTGGGCAAAGGTCTTCTCAATTTTTTCCATTTCTGCCTATCTTGGGCCAGCACCGTCCAGCTTTTTTTAAACTTCCCCAATTCGTCGTGCCATCGCGTCGGGGGGCGACTGTTCGGGGGCACCCACACCGTGGAGACCTTTGCCCACCTGTCCGGGTGCAATCGGCTTGTGTGTCCCGCCCACTCCCACTGAGCTTGCAAAATAAGACATGTAATCGTAAACACAACATTTTTAATTAAAATATACATAAATTTAATTAATATAGAAATTTTATTACTATTTAAGCAGCTTTTACTAGTGAGGCCTTTACTCGACAAATCGGTGACATGATCAGTGTCCAATAAACAGGTCCTTATCCCCCAATTAATTTCTACCTCCAAACGTCCGATACGTCCTCAATTCTCGACAGCCCATTGTGAACCAAATTAAATGATCTGCAAACCGTGTAAACTCCGCTCCGACAGCCCTTCGGTTGTGGACATGTGCCAGCACATTACTTAAAGCTTACGTCCAGTGAAACGGAGATAAGCGAAAAATAATCAATAAATTCAAAAAAATCGGTTGCACTACCAAGCAAGATCATTTATTTATTGCAGAGTGTGTATTATAGGTGAAAAGAGGTCTAATGAAATAAAGTTTAAGACCATAGAAACTACTTCTTTATGAGGTGTTCATTGTGCAATAATACAAGTCAGGACAAAGCGTCTAAGTTAGTTTTTCATTTTAGTCTTAGATTTTAGTAGATTGTAGTGTAATTTAATTCATAGGCACAAATTCATACGATCTCGTAATTGATGAAAAGAGTATTAATTACGAAGTTTTTGTCTATGGTCATAATTTTAATTACGAGTACCTCTATATTTAGAAGCTAATTAGACTCATTAGTTAAGTAGATGGTAGAAGCAAACATTCAAATCGGTGTTAGAAATAGATGTGAACCAAAATACTATATAATACCTAAAGCTGTGGGCGTAAATAAGCCCCATCATTATTCATTATAAAATACTTATAAAATGAAATTCATTTTCTAGTAACATCTTGACGGGGCCTTTGTCTAAATCATTTTAACTGCGTATTAGTCTGATATTATGTTGATCTTCTCATGTTATCCTGTTTTAGTGGAAGCCAGGCTTTATATCGACAGTTGATAGCCTATCGAAGGATTACAATGCCGCTCTAATTACGATCGGTGATTACCTGGAATTCGCTCCAATATAACGCCTGACAAAAATAATGACACGTAATTTTTTGTATGAATGTTGTAAAAATATGCTATGAAGTTTTATAAAAGATTTGACTGTAAAATATAGCCAGGGATACGTTGGATACAAACTCGAATACAAATTCAAAATACTGGGAATTTCAAAATCGGTCCAGCTAGCTGTTTAGACGGTAGGAGGTCACACATGACACTTATAAAACAGGTCACAGAGGAAATTAGACCTATGCCTTATGCCTACGTCTGATGATGTGGTAAATACTTTTGAAGTATAATCTATTTTGACTACACTGTTAATAAAACATTATTACAAAAATATCCCTTGGTTCAAAAAGTCAGCTAAAATCTTTTTTTTACTTATATTTTTAAGTTCATCGTTATTTCATCATTTTCAGTTATTTTCGATCCAGAAGTCAAGATTAATAAAGTATAAAAATAATAGTGAACATTTTCTCCAACGTGCCATATTTCTGCTAGACACTATACTGTAATTTTCCCGCTCAGAGCACCGAAGTGGAGTAATTATAGCCTTCTTCAACATAAAAAGAAATTCAAAAGGTTTCTGAATTTTTCCGCTTGAAATGAATAGATTTTACGTATGTAACCAGGAAGCGAGTTTGTAAATAAAGTTGTTGTTAACCTTGTAGGTAAGTTAAAGAAAAAACATCGAGCAATTCTGGGTAAAAAATTACTTACCTAGTTAAGAAATATATTATTGGCCAAAACAAGACCAAGTCAAAGTTTTTTCTCTTACTTCCCAATTACATGGCTCGTACATTATTTAGAACATGCTCTCTGAATCCTGAAGCTCATACATGATGTACGAAAACTACACGAATTACTTACGTTCTTGGTAAAAATTAATCTAATTTTGAGCATAATGAATACACATTATCTCACTTTATGTATAAAGTGACACTTTTTTCACTCTGTATTTCTGTTTCTAGCCTTTTCAAAAACAAAACTATACATTGTATACATTGTACAATGTACATAATAGAGGAAACTTACTTTTCTCTCGACTAAAAGTCGCTAAACATGTGGGCATAGCTAGTAATAAAATAAACTAGGCGCCCTCGAAATCCAAAATTTCCTATAAACCTTTACAAAGGTCCCCGCTTGTATTCTAAAGGGCTGACAATAGCGCAAATGGAACGCAACCTTTCCCGACTCCTTTTGAAATCCAACAAAAGCTATCAAACTACCCTCAAAGAAACTTAAGACTCCAAGCATTTGACTCTATATCTGCGTTTGGAAACTCTGAACAAACTTGACGTTTCCTCGAAAGACTCTTTAAAACACCACTTTAATAATAGCTCACTCAATTTCTGTACTGAAATGGTAATGAATTTTATTGCGACAAGAGCCGTGTCGGTGGAATTAAAACATTAGTTGTTTGCCGCCATCTTGCCACTCGCTTCCCGCCAATAATAGCTAAATGTCACTACAATATATTTCGGTTTACAGTAACTAATCTTCAACTATTGTTTTATCAAAGGACGACATTGATGACACAGAAAACAGATATTGCGTGAAGAGGTAATAAAATTTTACAAACATTGGCAAATAGAAAACTCAATTTGTTTGACGTACTGTTTTCTCGATTATCCCAGTTACTACGATATAAAAATAGAAAAACAGAGTACCTCTACACATTTTAGCTTTCTTAGTACCCAAGTTTGCGTACTGCTGACGCCGTTACACAGTAACCGTCATTGTTGTTGATACCGGCTCAGACCGGATCGTGCCGGCACAGACCGGAGGGTGGTTTAATTAAATTTTGCTTTATTTTGCAGCACTCCATTTTCGGGGGATTTTAACAACATCTAATGAAACATTTGCACGCCATTACTGTGTATATTGATATATTAAATTGGGGTGTTTTGAGTAAATAAACTTTGCTTTTGTTACGTGTTTAATTAAAAGTTTGAGCTGCAAATTTTTAATTTAGGTTCTGTGCCAAACTTTATGACATCTACTGTGGTAAGCTCTAAGCCCAGAGTCGTTGCTGCTATCTATTTTTTATCAGTTTCTGCAACGTGCGATACATGTTGTAACTTTATTTACGGCAGCCATAATAACTGGCACAAACTGTAGTTTTAAATCAGCTCTATTTTTGATAACAGGTTTTGTTGAGTTAGATTTTAAATCCAAATTGAAATTCTACGTAGGTACCTATTTGTTAAAAAGATTTAATTAGAGAGTTTCGTATATAGTACGAGTATGTATTAAAATATTCTCCTATAGTCAACACAAAATAAGAGGCCCGTTTTGACACTTGAGAAAGACCCTAGAATGTAACTTGGAACGCTTTTCGCGCATACTTTATATTAACATGCAATGTCAAATTATAACGAAACTGTTAGAAACAGTTACGTTCTCAGTCTTCTTTTTTCAAATATTAGTGTTGTAACCAATTGATTACTGAATTTCACCAGCTTCATTCGATTTTAATAGTAATTAAAAATCGATGAAGCTGGACAGGCGTTTCTGCGCGATCTCCTTCACTTGACGAGGGTGTGGATTACTTGGCTGGTTCTGTTTGCTCTGGGCGTGAACCGTGTCTAGATTGGGCTATTTTTAGATCTTAGCCCTAATAGAATACAGAAACGTTTATTCATGACAACACATGACAGGTACATTACATACAGGGTGTGGCGTAAGAGTGGATAATCTTTTACCTACGGCTGGGAGACATCCCGAGAATCCCGACTGTTTAGAAAAGGACAATTTGTATTCAGTAAAAAAAAGTCAAGGTTTTCGAGTTAAAATTGGACATATTTGAAAATTTGAGGAAAATTAGACTTCAAATATGTCCAATAACTCGAAACCCGCGACACTTTTACTGAATACAAATTGACTTTTTCCGAACAGTCGTGATGTCCCCCAGCTATGAGTAAAAGATTATCCACTTTTTACGCCACACCCTGTATGTAATGTATACATGGACTCATTACAACAAAACAAAACATAGATTCAAAAAATAAATTCATAATATGTACCTAAATTGTATAATATTGGCACGAAACCTATCCCAACTTTGCATATTGCTGGTTGTAAACAACCAGCGCTGGTTTTATGATTGAACAACTCTAAGTAGACTATTTTTGTAGACATTTAATGTTCGATGATGGGCTTGCGTTTGATCGTCATCTCTCCTGATGGTGAGCAATGATGCGGTCGTACAATGGAACACGCTTGCATAAAATAATGTTATTAATCTGCTTAATACGAGTATTCTGAATTACAAGAACAAGCTGTTATTATGTTTTATATCTTTATTTAAGCCTCAATCATATAACTGTTTATTTTTTACGACAAAACGGATCTGCCAATCTTGATAAAAAAATATGATGTAAGGTAATAAAAATAACTACAGGATTATTTATATCCCGGAAATTGGAAAGCTTATCATCCAGAACCTAAATAAATCGACTACGTTTGTTGCCATTGAGAGGACTGAATATACATTACAGTTTATATATAAAATATTAGAATAATAGGTAAAACCGCGGGCGCGATTATTAAAAAACTGTTATCCGCCGATGTAAAAAGATACCTACATTTAACTCTCATTTAACGCTAAAATCCGCCATTTTGATTCTCTATAAGTTGATCCAGTGACACACGCGCAATAAAAACAAATCTAACGACATATAATTTATCGTAATCGGTTCAGCCGCTAGTAGTTACGAGGCAACCTAAGGACGGACATACATACATTACATACAAATCAAACACCTCCTTATTTAGCTTCGCCGCAGTCGGTTAAAAATAAAACTCTCGGAACGTTTTCCATCTCCGCCGGGTATGGAGACCCGGTTCTTTATTTCCTCGGAAACAACGTCCTTGCTCCTGGTAACGTCTTGTTCGGCTGATAACGGCCGACCGAGGAACCTATTGAGAGGTCTTTCGAATAAATTCTGCGAGTAGAAGGTCACGTAAGTTGGTATGCCCGAAGCTCGCTGCTTCTAAAGGTGAAATTTGTATCACTGCTCTGCTCCTCTACTATTGCCATACCTACTAAAAGATAAAAGGATAAAGAGCGGGCTCTTATTCCGCAACTAGGCCGGTAATCGGCCCTTTTTGCGTGAACTACATATGCAGGTTTCTTCACGATGTTTTCCTTCACCGAAAAGCCAGTGGTATGTAAATTCGTACATAAGTCCTAAAGAACTCATTGGTACGAGTCGGGGTTTGAACCCGCCCCATCAAGAATGCGAAGCGGCGGTTCTCCCACTGAGCTACCACGGCTCTACCTACTAACATAAATGAGAGAATTGTAGGCACCAGATATTATTATGTTAAAGAAGTAAAGTTTTTTATAATGTCTCCGCAACTTCAAGTCAGATATCAAAAAATATATTTTCAGTATTAAAAAGCTACACTATCACTGAGTGCTGTTTTAAACCTCCAAACATTTTTTGACGGTCAATGAAATTTTTCTATGGAATAGCTGTTTTTTTTTCGGGATTTCAGGGTTGGTCCCATAGTAAAAGTCGTTCAAAATTATGAGTACTATGAGTGCTTTTTGGCTTAGATAGGTACACAAATGGCATTAATGTTTTAATATTTGTAACAAGAACATTATTTTTACAAAACAAAAAACAAAAACCGACTTCAAAAGACCGACTATTGAGTTATTCATCTATTTGTCGCGCACGTACTAAATGCAAATTTAAGACTTATATGGTTTTCTCATGGATACCATAATCAGAACTGGACTAAATTGAAATGGGACCAAATGGGAAGCGTCAGCTTTTTAATAAAAAAAGAATCATCAAAATCGATTCACCTAGTCAAAAGTTATGAGGTAACAAACATAAAAAAAATAAAATAAAAAAAAACATAGAGTCGAATTGATAACCTCCTCCTTTTTTGAAGTCGGTTAAAAATGGTTTCCACCATCATTCAGCAACAAACAATCTTGAATTACACCGGCAGCGTACATCGGTAGCCCTCCATTCACGTCAGCTTTATTGGTTGAATTCAAACGATTGAGCAAATTGCACATCGAGGATTATTGCACGGCTCATCTTTATGACGTCACAGTCGCAAACAAGCCCATAACTTTGTATGAGCCTCAATTATTTACAAGCCATCTGCTACGGACAGTTTATGAACGTTTGTTTGTATGAAGCAAGTTATAAGAAAAAGCTTTGAAATATAATATGTTGACTGTAGAGTGTCAAATTCGGTTAGTAAAATATATAAAGTAGGTACTTAAAATAGTTTTGAACAATTAATTTAATTTTTTCGCCACTAATCACAGCTGGTTGACGAGGCCAGCCTTCGGGGTGACCGCGAGTGGTATGCGTAACGCTCTTCGCGCGATTTCTTGTCTACGCTTTTCACGACATACATATTATATGCGTTATTTCGAATATTATCGCTAATAAACGGGTCGAGTGTAAGTTTTTGAAATAAATAAGTGAGAAAATAGAGTCTGCCTCCTTCTTATTTTAGAATGTATTTATAGCTCAGGGCTGAACATAAGTTTCGGCAGCGCTCATATTTACGGCCACAAATAAAACAATATCGAAGGATCGTAATAAAACGCAAGGAAGTCGATATAACCGTAAAAAGAATGCTTCTGTACCGGATTTTTCTATGGCTAATAAATTGAGGGTAGGTCAGAGAATTGGGGCTGGGCGCCCTACGTGCTCGTATTTCTAATTTTTGAATGAAAAAATCATGTTCGTAGCTCGTAGTGTCGTAGCACTTTTTTCGTAGCTCGTAGCATCGTCGTAGGCTTGTACTTGTAGCTGTAGCATTTAATTTTGTTCGTAGCACCTCTACTATTATAGAGGTACGAGTATTAGTAACACCGTTACTGGTCGTCACGTTCGTCGAGAAACGACGTTATCTATCGATTATCGATGTTTAATATATTTAATATCGTACTAACGTGGTATAAATATTTATCTACTATAGGCGTTATGTAATGTATAGTCGGCATTTACTCCTCCGACAAAGATCGGAGACATCGTTCAGCAAAGCACTGTTGCATAACATCTTACGATTTAACACACCATTGCTTTGTGATGGGTGACACTGGCAACACAACATTAATATTAAAGGCGAGCAATCTAGTGCGCTTTTTTACTTTGTACGTAAACGTTGAATTTTACGGGCTATGTCCCACAGATACGAGTTATAAATTTAAAGGATTTAAAGAAAATCTTGTAAAAAAGTAACTGAAAAAAAACTACGTACTCGTATTTTAAATTAACTATTTTGGTTTTGGGATTTTTAAAAAGTAACTAAAACGTGTTATTTTGTTGGCTGACCACAATTGTCTGTACCAGGTTATAAACGAAGGCGCATGATAATTATTATATTATGAGGAAAAAAATCGTGATTATTTAAAAGTACCACAAAAATCATTTAACATATCTCGATGAGACCTGAAAATATGACGTTAATATATGAAAAGATAATATCGTCGATTCAGATATTATTTCATAGAACATGGTACCTACTTGCGACGTCTGAATAAAGATAATGTTGTTTCATAATTTACATTAATTTTATACGCTCATGTACAAAAATATTGAAATTGCGATATCAATGAGAATAATTTACTTTATTTTATGTTTTAAATGGTAAACGTTTACACATTTAATAATGTTACCTGAAACGAATTTCGTTATTGCTTTCCATATATGCGTGAAGCAATGCGTGAGAACATCAAAGAGTAAATTGGAAAATAATCTTATTTGAGTGTAAACAGAAATTAAATAAATAAAAGGTAAAAATATTTTTTCGTGAGTTTGCAATATTTTGCTGACTCACTAAAACCCTAAAACGACTCACTAAAACCCTATAATCTCATGCCAAGTAATTTTTTAAAACCCTAATATAATAAATAGTCAATTGTAAAAGTTCGAATCAAAAATTTTATATTACTTTTTTGTCTTTTTTGTTACAACTTTTAAGCTATCGCTTTGAATAAATTGAAGCGCCCTCTTTCCTTATCCTCGACATTGTACAATACACCTGCTTTCCTCTCAACGTGTTATACTTCTTCATCAGGTATTTGCGATAAGAAAAGTGAATCTTTCGAGTGGATTCACTGGAGATCGAATCCCGGGATCGCGAACCTTTCGCCTCTCTGTTAGCGCCAATTGAATTGTTTTTCATTTCATTCAGCCCGCGTCGCGATTCTAGGGCACGACTCAGGCTTGGTACTCACTAGGAGCTGAAGCATACGTGGATACACACAAGGAAATATATAACAATCGTGCTCAGTATTCAGTCAGAGCCTAATGCACTTTAATTCACACAAGCAGCTATTCAATAATCGTGGAGCGTTTAGTTAATAACAGAACAGATACTGCAAACCTCTAACGTAGTTCCAGGAGAGACTGGAAGGGAAAAAATGGACAAAAACGCAACAAAACCAAATCAGCTTTTTAGTAAGATTCAAAGAAGATTGGAGTATAACTTAAAACTGCAGACGTATAGTCAGACAACATTCCTCAGGCATGAAGATCTGACTCGACCTCCTTTGTAATGGAGAAACTACACTGTAAATCTCATTCGATGCAACCTACGTCCGTCGTCCATGCATGCATATTAGCTCGGTATTGTATTTGTGTACAAACATTGGTACAGTTTGTACATCTGACATTGTATTGCATCGAAACATTTCTTGGTTCACTCAGTCCCTCGAGTGAGTACCGATCCTTACAGAACTTCGTATAGGTAGAACTTACTGTTGAACGTGAGAGAGATCTGTGAAGCTATTCCATCTCTCATCGTAGGTGTTTGACCCGATTATGAAGACAAGTACCTACACTCGTCCTAGCTACATTTCACTTGCAAATGTTTGAAAACGCGACCGTTCAAAAGAATAAAAAAATAAACTTGCGTCGTTAGTAACTTTGTATTTTAGTCTAGGTTCTCGAGCTGAATGAGTCGAGGCTCAAGAGATGTGCTCAGCTTAGATAAGAGGTGCTTGTTTACTTATTTGAGATTCTTTTATTTATTAGAAGAACCGAGTAAGTCTGTATAGTATAGGTACTTATTTTTCTTTCAATTCATACTTACTTCAACAATTGGAGCGCATCACTAATACTTTAAAACCTTACAGTTTAGAATTTAAACAGAAGATGTAGATTAACTAAATAGTAAATTTATATTATATTTATATCAATCTATATAGTTTCAATGAACGGCTTCCTTTCCCTTCTTGCAGTATTTCCTAAGCCAACAGTAACTGGTTTCGCTAAATCATGAATATTTAAACTAATTATTTGTTTTGGTGCATTCTTCCTTTTTTCCCGTTCCTACCCTATAAAACAGCACTTATGTACCTACTACGTACGCGCACTGTGCGAGCGCGGAGACTTGCCTACATAAAAATCAGTGTGACGTTGGCTTCCGTGTCGTGCGAAATACACTCAAGCAACATTTACTATTGTAGTGTGTTAAATTCAAGTTAGCCGACCATTGAGGTCTAGCTGAACTTTTAAATCTGGTGTCGTCTAAGATAAACATTTATTCGTGGTGTGTTAACTGTTAACTGAAAATAGACAAAAGGGTGTGTGCGTGTGTGAAGGCCCCTCACGCCTTTGTCAAATTTGACCGTTTGGAGCAAGGACAATACACAAGTAAGTGCTGTTCCTCTCTCTCTCCATCTCCTTCTCTATTTTTGTGAATGCACCATTTCTTCAAACTAAAAAATACAGTCCACTCTTTTTCTTAGGGGCTCATTTTGCCCCACCATAATTTGGCGATACCATTTTTCCTTCGAGCCGGATCGAAGTCATTTTACCTTCTTTCTGGTCTCTTTTCTTGTTAGGATATATTAAACGCCCTAATAAGCTTATTATATTCATTGCGAGTATAATTATTCATATAAAAATAAATAGCGTGACATTGCGTCATCTATTTTCCCCCCTTAAAATACTCGTATTTACTGCTGTAAGCATTGAGCTAGGCATTTAATCCGTTAGATATAATATTTATCTACACATATCTATATATATTTTACATAAATAATTTAATTTTACACATAAAATAACCAAAAATAACTTTTGCATTGTGATTTCCACATGTTTTTCTAACTACCCTCGCGTACATTTTAACTCGTGCCTACCTACGTGACCTCGACGGCGAGCCACACCTAAAACATTCGATATTATACGACCGTGTAGCGGAGTTCGACCGTCGCAGGCGCGGCACATTTCTATTAAAAATAACCATCTTAATTTATCCATGTAACAATAACGATATTTTTATCAGCGATTTGAAACTTCTTAGAAATTAGCCTTATTTATTTACCATATTCTTATCACATAACTTGAATTGCCTTATTTTGTCCGTGAAATAATTGTTATCAGTGCATTGAGTATTTACCGTTAGTTCTATAATTAAATAGCGAAAATGTCGCGTAGAAAAGAAGTACTCGATGATCGTGAATTTACCGATTGTGAAGTTGTCGATGCAAAGATAACAATGTTATTGTCTAAACGTGAAGCGATATTTCAAATAGTACAACGATGCTGTGACTTAGCTTCCGCGTCAGATATTCACACGGATGAGGCAAAGAGGGAACGATTTCTGGATGAGTCCTCACAGATAGATTCGTTGCGTAATAAATATGAAGAGATTGTTGACGCTTATAATGCTCGCATGTTGGAATTAGATCCGAAAGCGAAGCCGGACTATCAGTGCCTTTTTGCTTTTGAGTCTCTTTACAGTAAAATAAAAAGAATAAGTACTCAGTACACTTCCTCCGGTATTTCATTACGGGATGCTAGGGATGCTTCCTCTGCGTTGCATAAGGCTAGGCCAAAGTTAGCTCCTATAGAACTGTTGCCATTCGATGGTGACATTAAGTCGTGGCCGATGTTCTACGCTACTTTTAAGTCGACTGTCGATGATAATGCATTGTTGACGCCTAGTGAGAAGTTGTATTATCTCTTGCCTAAATTAACCGGACGTGCGAAGATTGCGATTTCGGGCATTACGCCATGCGCTGAAAATTATAAGTTGATCCTTCAGACACTTATACAAAAATATGATGATAAGAGGATGCTAATTTCAGCATATTTAACTCAAATGTTTGATTTCAAACCTATTCAGGTCGCTTCCGCAGCTAACTTTGATTTGTTTACTGATAACTTCACTAGCGCAGTAAGCGCCTTAAAGAATCTAAAATTAGATAATCTATCCGATCTTATCATATTGCACATAGCTCTCAAAAAGTTAGACTCGGAAACGGTTCGCGCGTTTGAAACCAAACACGGTAATAAAATGCCAACATTTGACGAGTTTGTAACATTTATTTCAACTCGTTCAAAGGTATTTGAACGAACAACATGCGTATCGAACGACCGTTCAAATAATAATATTAAAAAACCTAATACTGGCACTACGTCCAAAATACCTAAATATCAGGCTTATGTAAACACGATTGATAAGCCTTCATCTACTGCGTTTAAATGTCTATGCGCCAATGTGACGCATACGCATTTATATAAGTGCGCTGATTTTAATAAAATGACATCTCCTCAAGAACGTTATAAATGCGTAAAAGATAATAATGCGTGTGTTAATTGTTTAGCATTTAATCATAAGGTTTCGAGTTGCGTAGCAAAGCCTAATTGCAAGGTCTGCGCTAAGGCTCATCACGGGAAACTGCATTTCGTCCGCGCGGAAGTTTATAACCGCCCGCTGTTATCAGGCGGTCCCCGCGCGCCCGCTCCGAGCGTCTTATCGTCGCCGGCGCATGAAGCAAATGAGTCATGCAGTCAACCTGTTGCATCAAAGCCTAATGAGTTCGCGCGCTCTGATGTAACGTTGTGTGCGACTAATGAGGATACCTGTTTACCACTGCGGAGGGATTCTACGAATAACACCGTTCTATTATCTACCGCTCAAGTAGCCACGTACGATTCAGAAGGCAAACGGCATATTATTCGTGTGCTTTTAGATTGCGCTTCACAAAGCCATTTTATAACGAAGGAATGTTGTGATAGATTGGGAATACAACTTTGTAATTCGGAGCGTACTATTATTAGAGGCTTCGGCGGTTTAGAGAAGGCCTTACAAACCAACTCGATCGATTTAAAGTTTTATTCGCGATTTGATAATAATATTAACTTTGAAATTTCGCCACTCGTGGTCGAAAAAGTAACTGATTTGCTACCTACAGCTGTGATAGATACGTCTGGACTATCACACTTGAAAGGACTACCCCTAGCGGACGCAAGTTATGGCGTACCTGCTAAGATAGATGCGTTAATTGGAGCTTCCCTATTTCCGCATTTATTATTACCTGACGTCCATGCTTCGCGCGAGGCGTCAACACCCGTTGCACTGCGCACGGTTTTGGGTTATGTACTATTGGGGTCAGCACCCACCATACCTACAATAAATGTTAATGCGGCCTTGACATGTTGCCTCGTTCAAGAGCCTACCGCTATTGACTCGTTAGTCAGGCGTTTCTGGGAACTGGAAGAAATTCCTTCCGCTTCCGTTCAACATCCCATACATACTGAATGTGAGGATTTTTATGCGTCGACCACTACACGCGATCCGGTTAGTGGCAGATACGTTGTCGGCCTGCCATTTAAGGACGATCCATATTCCCTAGGGAACTCGTTAGACGCAGCTCGCAAGCGTTTCATGTGCCTCGAAAGAAAGCTTGAAGCTTCGCCTAAATTAAGGGCAGCATATGATGACGTAATTAAAGACTATCTCGCGAAAGATTACGTTTCTCCGGCGCCGCGATACGATGAACAGGACCCCGCGCCGATCTACGTAATTCCTCATCACGGAGTCGTTCGCGAAGATAAAGCGTCGACAAAGCTTCGCATAGTATTGGACGCTAGTAGCCGTTCCACTTCCGGTCGGTCACTAAACGACATCCTACATACGGGTCCGAATCTACAGGGTGATTTATTTAAAATTATTTTAAATTTCCGTCTCCATGCAGTCGCGATGACCGCGGATTGTCGTCAGCAATTTCTCCAAATAATTATGCGTGAAGCTGATCGCCGTTATCAATGTTTCTTATATCGGTTCAACCCGCAAGACCCTCTCCTGCTATATCAGTTCAACCGCGTGTGCTTCGGCCTATCGTCGAGTCCGTACCATGCATTGCGCACGGTAACTCAACTTGTGCAGGACGATGGCGCGAAATACCCGCTCGCTAGTAGTATTGTACTACCGTCGCTTTATATGGACGATGTTGCCTTCTCGCTTCCTAATGAGAGTGAGGCAGTCGCCGCGTCGCATCAGCTGATCGAACTATTCAAAGGCGCGCAGTGGGATCTTGTGAAATGGAATAGTAACTCTCGCGCGGTGTTAGAAAATATTCCCGACACGCACAAACTCCCCACTGAAGTGGAGTTTGATAAATCTTCAAATAAAATATTAGGCCTACACTGGTCTACTGAAGATGATTCATTTTACTTCAAAATTTCCCCGCCGGGTGACGTAACGTGTACAAAGCGCACAATTTTGTCTACCGTCGCTCGTCTGTGGGATATAATGGGCTTCGTTGCTCCCACAATTGTGTACGCAAAGATGCTAATAAAGTCTCTTTGGCAATTGCATCTATCATGGGATGATATTCCACCTGCACACATCATTAAGATGTGGAGTCAGTTCTGCGCCGAGTTACCGGCACTTAATAAAATTCGCATACCACGTCATGTGGGCGTATCTGAGGACAGTATTGTCACTCTTCTAGGTTTGTCCGATGCCAGCTTAAACGCTTATGGTGCTGTCGTATACCTACATGTCAGTTCCGACGCAGGTAACACAGTACGTCTTGTATGCGCTAAAAGTAAAGTTGCGCCTACTAAACCGATGTCGATAGCGCGCCTTGAACTTTGCGGAGCGCTCCTGTTGTCCAAGTTGCTTCGAACAGTTCAAGATAACTATGCTAACCGTCTACCTATGAAGACCTATGCTTTTCTTGACTCAAAGGTTGCATTATATTGGATTAAAAACTCGCCGCTTAGGTGGCAAACTTTCGTTGCCAACCGCGTCGTTCAAATAACGGAAAATATTTCACCGGACAATTTTTTCCATTGTCCCGGTGTCGAAAATAGTGCGGACATTTTGTCTAGAGGTGTGACTCCCGAGAAGCTCGTCTCGCACCCTCTGTGGCTCCATGGACCTCCGTGGGCTTCATTACACCCTTCTCAGTGGCCTCTCAAGAGCCTAGATGGGCAAGCTATTTTCGACATACCGGAACAAAAGGTGCACACCGTGTGCACGCCTGTAAAGCAATGCGCTTTAAATGAGCTCGCTCTTTGCACTTCGTCGTGGAGCAAATTACTGCGTATAATTGCGTATGTTTGTAAATTCACAAAATTGTTGCTCCGCCGCAGCAATACTGCATTGTCTGCTGAGGACTTACATTTTGCTAAAAATAAAATACTTTGCACTCTGCAAGGTCATCAACTCCTTTCGTGCGAGGAACTCTGTACTGTTCTTATGCAGGTTGAGTGTTTATTGAATTCACGCCCGCTGACAGTACTGAGCTCAGACCCCGCGGAGCCTTCTGCTCTTACGCCGAGTCGTTTATTACATACTGCGCCTCTGGTCTGGCCTTTAGCAATTGTAGAGAAAGTGCATCCTTCCAAGGATGGTATTGTACGCGTAGCGACCGTTAGACTGTCTGGGAAGACTTATCTTCGTCCAGTCGTTCGCTTATGCCCACTTCCGTCGCAGTAGTAAATAAATATCGCTTCACAGTTAGGATAAATTTTATACATAAGTTTTAGTATATTTTACACTATATCATATTATTTTAAGTTTTATATGTTTAATTTCCCTATGCCACTAAGGCTCTCTTACTAGTTTTTTACTAATTACTCATACGCATTGAGCGTTGTAGCTCTCCAATTAGTGGAGTTCTGTTCTTATTTTCGCCTTATAATTCTTTTAAAGGTGACCCTTTAAGAGCGGGTGAAATGGTTTCGCTAAATCATGAATATTTAAACTAATTATTTGTTTTGGTGCATTCTTCCTTTTTTCCCGTTCCTACCCTATAAAACAGCACTTATGTACCTACTACGTACGCGCACTGTGCGAGCGCGGAGACTTGCCTACATAAAAATCAGTGTGACGTTGGCTTCCGTGTCGTGCGAAATACACTCAAGCAACATTTACTATTGTAGTGTGTTAAATTCAAGTTAGCCGACCATTGAGGTCTAGCTGAACTTTTAAATCTGGTGTCGTCTAAGATAAACATTTATTCGTGGTGTGTTAACTGTTAACTGAAAATAGACAAAAGGGTGTGTGCGTGTGTGAAGGCCCCTCACGCCTTTGTCAAATTTGACCGTTTGGAGCAAGGACAATACACAAGTAAGTGCTGTTCCTCTCTCTCTCCATCTCCTTCTCTATTTTTGTGAATGCACCATTTCTTCAAACTAAAAAATACAGTCCACTCTTTTTCTTAGGGGCTCATTTTGCCCCACCATAATTTGGCGATACCAGTAACAAAAAAAAAACGACGGGTTGCACTCCGGGAGTGCCGGCAGAAGTGAAAACTTAAGTATTAACGTTGTGCGTTTTGGATATTTTGGAATGGTTAGGGAATAATTTTGCACGAATTGCTTTAATTATTTTAATAGAAAAATGAATCGATATCGTGTCCACTATAGTCACTAGGTCACAACACTATAACTGTCAAATTAGAACATTCGCGCAAGCGCCCTGCGCCGCCTAAACGAAACAGCCGGCGCAGGCATACATTTTCGACGCGCCGTAGAAAGAGAGGGGGATACTAGCTGTCTACTCTCCATCCGTCTTACGAATTTTCGATCAGGTCACGTGACCCTGTCGCGAGTTTAACATTTTTTACCCATTCCAAAAAAGTGTACAACGCCGCTAAAGAAGTTTTCACTTCAATAAAATATACTGAACAGTAATTAGTTTACCACAAACAATCTAAAAAGCCTATTAAAATAGTATAATGTTATTCTCATTTATATTTCTATTAACATTAGCAATACCACGTAATACTCAGAAAAACATAAAATAATATCTCCGAGACATTTTTCTGAAATAGTCTCCGTTTTTTGTGACCGTAAATCGTAACTTTATTAAAAAGGCCCAAAAGAATTATAGAACTATTGAGACGGATTCAGTTCTTTTTATAGAAAATAAGAAGAGCCACTTCAATTAAAATTAACGAGATTTCTTCACAAAGATGCTTTTATGAGGTTTTTTACTACAGTACAAGCCGAGTACGAGCACTTAATGATAAATTGATACAATATTTGAGGACTTCTTTAAGGTTGAAAGAGGATCTAAGGGCGTGTATTGCACTCTTTGCCATCAGTAAGGGTTTTCGATTGGTATTCCAATTTGTCTACACTTTTACAGTTTCAATATTTCATTGTTTGAGTTTGATTTACAGTTGGGTTTTTCATGTTTATGTTAGTTTAAGTGAAAGTTTCGTTTTGTGTATGTAAAATTGTCACTTTCAGACTAAGTCAGCTCCGTTGTGCATAATATGTGTCCAATTGTAGACATATTAAATTCAGTAAGTTAAATTAAAAGCTTTATTTAAATTAAGTATAGTGATCAGATGCCATAACTGTGAATAAAACAAATCGGTTTGCGTGGTTATGTACTGTAACTACAACTACAATTGTTTTAGATGAGTTTTAGTTTAAAATTTTACATTTCATTTTACTACACTTCGTTATCGGGGTTTTTGTAATAATATGTTTCGATATCACGTAAGATTATAATTATATATAATATATTGGCTAATAAAACAACGCAACTTGTTGAATTATACATAAACAATAACTAATAACTATGTATTACTACCAAAACATTGCGAATTACGAAATCAAAATATCGGATAGGATCATAATAAACATGTTGCGAACATCCAGACGATGTTATATAGGTAATGTTACGTGAAACTGTTGTAACATCAAATCACATTAACATTAAACATTAGATATACCTAATCTGGGTGTCTACAAGTCGCGAGCGAATCGATTTCTTCTAGGCAAGGGAGCTCCATCGTAGACCGCATCGTTGCTTACCATCAGGCGAGATGGTGGTCAAACGCAAGCCTTATAAATTTAAAAAAAATGCGAAACTTCGTGAGTGAAAGTGTGTATGTTTGTCACTTCTTCAAGTTGAAACGGCTGTACAATTTGAATGAGATTTGATTTGCAGGTAGCTTATACCCTGGATTAACACATAGGCTTCTTTTTAACCGACTTCAAAAAAGGAGGAGGTTATCAATTCGTCTGTACGATTTTTTTTCTTTTTTTTATGTTTGTTAGGTACCTCATAAATTTTGACTGGGTGAATCGATTTCGATGATTCTTTTTTTATTAGAAAGCTGACGCTTCCCATTTGGTTCCATTTCAATTTAGTCTAGTTCTGATAATGGTATCCATGAGAAAACCACATAAGTCTTAAATTTGCATTAAGTACGTGCGCGACAAATAGATGAATAACTCAATAGTCGGTCTTTTGAAGTCGGTTTTTGTTTTTTGTTTTGTAAAAATAATGTTCTTGTGTAAAAATAATGTTCTTGTTATCACGAATAATATAAGAGTTAATGTAAGATAGCGGGTAAAACCGCGGGATATTGCTATTTACTCTGTAACATTTCTATTTGGATCACAGCATTACCCTTCTTATTCTACACGTGTTTTTCTTCCAACAAACTTCACCGCAGTTTTCCTCTACTAAGTTACCAACTAGCGAGTTATATGGTCCGTGAATAATCTGAAGTAGTAACTCAAGTTATAAGTTACGGTTAAGTTAAAACGGCTGTTAGTTCTGGTAACTTTGTTCCTGTCAGTTTAGATTGGAGCTTTTTGTAGTTTAGCTGTTGCTGACGCAACTAATTACTTTGTGTAAAAGTTTTATTTTAATGAGCAGAGATAACTATAATTTTTCGAATATTGGTACTTCGGATATCAGGTCATTAGTATACAAACTACACACTTTTAAATTGAGGTTAATAGAACTGGTTAAACAAATAAATATATTTGAGTTAGTAACTTTCAAATTAGACGCGTGGTCTGAAAATTACCGATGTCTGAGGCCGCGTTACTAGTTGCGATATATTTGTGATGGCCACCAGTATATGCTCGATTCGCGGATAATTTATTCGTTCGATTTAACTCGATTCTCGAAATCTCGACTGAATCGAGCGTGACAGGCGCGTATATCCACTATTAACGTTTTCGCGTACGAATATTTTGCTCGTTTTTTACGCTCTACTAATTATTTTTAGTCGAGCTTTGATAGAGCGTTTATAGATGACGTGTGGACTTGTTTGTATGAGATGTCTTGTTTGCAATAGTTGGCAAAAAATACACCACCAAAGCTATAGAAGCAACAGATGTTTATAATATTAATATTTTTAAGAGTACGGATTTTTAGTACCTACCTAATAATTAAAAATGAAATAAGTTTTTTTTTAATTTTAATTTATAGATGCATAATTCGTTGATTTGTAAATATTTTACAAAAAAATATCAAACAATATACATATATCATCATCATATGCAACCTTTATTCCTCCCACTGCTGGGATACAGGCCTACCCTCGAAGGGTGATTAGCCCGTATTCCACCACGCTGGCAAAGCCGTGGTAGCTCAGTGGGAAACAGCCGCTTCGCATTCTTGTGGTGGCGGGTTTAAACCCCGACTCGTACCAATGAGTTGTTTGGGACTTATGTACAAACAATATATAATATTATAAAAACCCTTAAAACTAGGCTGGCAGATGATCAAGATTCAAATAGCCGGGCTGCAGAGTGTCCAAGATCACTACCTTTTATTACTATTACAATTTCTTAAATATTCCCTTGAAATTATCAGCTAATGAAAATAGAGTGACTACAAAAATTATCTATGTTACTGCCAAAAGGTTTCTGAGAACAAGAAAAAACTAGTATCCAGTCATGTCCCAAACAAACAATTTATTATAATGCTACGTTCGCAGTAAAACGTGATTGAATTCGTATCAATCTGTTTCAATATCAGCTTTATTGTGAGTAAATAGAGCATATTTTTCTACGATGCGCAGTCGATTGAATCTAGGCATTTTAGTGAGCGTTTTAACTGGTCGTTTTCTTTGTCATTGCTTTGGAGGGAAAAAATACGAGCATCACGCCGTGAATTGTGTGATAATTTTGAAATATGGCAGCTGTTCCGACGCAATACGGTGTATTGTGCTGTATCATGAATTATTGTTATTGTTACAAATTGATACGGAGGAGCTTCGTAATCAATCAGCGTGACCTTTCGCTGAACATAGCGTTTGTTCCCACGCCTTTTTGCATGCGAAGATAATTTGATTTACTTATTTTTCGCACGTACTCGTAAGTGAATCGGTACCGTTTTATTGACAGGAAGAGCGATTTTGCCGAGAAACGTTATTTTCTTATCTCAATTTATCTAATATAGCTTTCTAGAAATCATAAGCACGTTTTTTAAGCCAACACTTTTTTTTGTTTTCACGTTTTGTTTCTTACGTACAAGTGCATTTTGTCTTTTGAAATAATTTTAACCTTATATTTTCGACAATTTGTTTCAGTAAATTTATTTAGTTTGCTTGGCTAAAACTTATTTAGAAGCGGCTGAATCAATTTTAATTAAACTTGTCCGAAAAGTAAAGTACATTACAGAAATTCCCGAAGCGCCTGCTATTAGCTATCTCATCAGTGACTATGTCTATATACCCTGTTTAAACTCACACCGAACAGTTTTGAGGGTATACAGATATTCCTTATGTCTTCAAAATGCACAAATACATTCCTTCGCGTGTGTGCCGCTCGTTACGAGGGGGCTGTATCCCTGCAAGCGGGAGATATGCAGTGATCGATGACTTCCAGTCGCAGTCTTTACTGTTACGTTACATTTTAACTTTTAAACAAAGAAGAAATTTATTGCAGATTGCGTTTCGAAGAAACGGTTTTAGCTTTCTAACTTTTAGGGCGGAAATTCACTTAATTTTGCTTTTATTTCTTTGTCTATTCATTCTGTACAATTCATAAAGGTATTTGAAAAAGAAAACCATAATTTAGGTACTTTTGTTTCAAAACTTAAAACATAAACAAAATCTGAACACTATTTCTCTCTTTATCTCATTTCTAAAGTAAAATAGAGATAACTAGTAAAATAGTACCTATTCCTCGGTCTGGAATTACTTTTATCTTTGGAATGAAGACGAGCTCGGTATCATTAATTATTCACTAAGTTGTAATCGGGACACCTACTGTATTAATTTTGAGAAAGTTCAGAGATATCTAGTCCTTTTGCAGGTTTTTGAACCAGTTAACCTTTTGGAGAAATGGTAAAAAAAAAATGTATTTTTATCTATACATTTTACGCTTTTTTAAAGTAACAGAAGCTCAGGTTTGAGTTTTTGGAAAAAATGTGCACTTAGGCAGTCGTCCGACCGCCGGCGAGTAAACGACTAACTATCGGCGATTTTCTCTCTCAAGAAACATACAAAAAATGTACATTCAGTGTAAACGAAAGAGATGCATATATTAAAAGGTGTTCTCTGACTGTTCACACTGCTGGCGACAACTCGCTTTACTAGTTTTGTCGCTGAGCGACGAGCTATCAACAATAAACTCGATCAGCTATACTCGTTCAGCGATGCTCACTCAGCGATACTCGTTCAGCGATGCTCGCTCGCTTGATTATTTCTTTACAGTGATCTTTTCTTTACAGTACAGACTGAGCGACCGCGGGCGAGTGGCGCGAGTAATCGCTCGTCGCACTTGCACAGTCGCTTGTAGCCCGGCGACAAAACTATCGAAACTACACACTCGCTTCCCGCTGATCACCGTACTCGTTTATAGTTTCTCGTTTATTGCCTTAGGCAGCGGTCTGACTGCCGAAAGAAGAAACAAGTAAAGCTAGAAACTATGAACGAGTTGGCGATCAGCGAGTACCTTTTAATATATGCATCTCTTTCGTTTACACTGAATGTACATTTATTGTACGTTTCTTGAGAGAGAAAATCGCCGATAGTTAGTCGTTTAGTCGCCGACGGTCGGACGACTGCCTTAAGTTCGTACGTATTGGGCAAGTGGCTAGTCTTGCTGTCAAAGCTTATTGCCGGGTAAAGACTTTGAAATAAATACGCAAAAGGCCCAAAAATGGTCTCCTAATTTATGAAAAAATATTTAATTTATCAAGTTGAAGTTTCATTTCTAAACTAGTAGTTAACTGAGACCTCACATTCAATAAATCTCCACAACCCCTCCACCGATTTCGCTCATATTCAAACTTAAAAATTGTATTAAAAAGCCTGCAAAATCCTATCGAGATCAAATTAACCGCATTTAAGTTACCGTCCGCCAAATCTATACTAATATTATAAAGAAGTAAAGTTTGTGTGTTTGTATATTTGTTAAATTGTAAGGGGTAATCTCGGGATCTACTGAACTGATTTTAAAAATTCTTTCACCAATAGAAAGCCACATTATTGCTGAGTGTCATAGGTTATAAAAAACCGAAAAATAAAAAGGCTTTTACGTGGTAGTCCGTTTTGCAAAGTGAATCGGAGAAAAAACGGTCCGGACGGCGCGCGATGGCTTCGGGTTTAATTAACATTATGCCCAACGAAGTGGGCAAGGGTCAGCTAGTATATTATACAAACAAACGCCAATGTTCCTTTAGACCTGACACCGTTCGGTCAATAATCGTGATTTCACAGTAAATACCTAGCAAACGCACGCTCATGATTCATTTTGAAATTAATTGGAAACTGTAGACGAGACGATAGAGTTTCTATTTATATCTATCTAGTCTTTATCTGGTTGAGATAAACACAGCTTTTAAAGTGGTTTCTCAAGTGTTTTTGAAATCTTGAGAAGCTTGTGGTTTTGAATCTTGATCTTTTAGTTTTAATTGTTTTAAGAAGATATACAATTTCAAAGGATGTTTTCTAGTTATTTTTCTTTTTAGCGAAGGTTAAAATACAAGTAGTAGTTATTTATAAAATAATATCGGCACATATTTTAAAAGTCAAGTTAATATTTTAAAGAAAATCTTTTACCGTCGAAGCTTGTATTGACTAACTACTTAAAAGATTTTTTATAGGTATCTATCGATACAAGTTTGAATGGTTTACAACTTTTAACAATATCAACCAAGTCAATTGTGTCTACTTATTTTATTTTGAGAACAGCATGGCGACAATAATACCCCGTCGAGAATAAGGTAACAAATGGAATAAAAAGTTAGCGCACGCCATACTATCGTATATCTAAACATACCTACTTACGAGTCATTGTAAAAACACCTTTGAAACTTTGAAAGTAGAGCAGATTTTAAACTTCGAAAGCACGAAAGCTACACGAAAATATTCTACCGACGTCTCTCTGAAAAATCTCCGTCTGCCATCGTCGGGGCTGTGAATCATTTTTGAACATTTGCTAACAAAACTTAGCACAAAAATAATAGTTAAAAAAAAACTAAAAAAACACGCTTTTTATAAAAAACCGAACTAAAAAAATAGAAAATAAAATTTTATAAATTTAAATTAAGAATAGGGTTGAAAATTTCAATAAATATAAATTAATAATAGTGTAAATAAATAAATATATGTATTTTATTTTTAAAAAGCGTGGGGTGCATGGGTCAATAGATATTATATATTTTGTAGATACATTTTGTATTGACAGACATGAGTAGAGTGATTAGCATTTTGATAATATCTTAGAAAGCACCCCACGCTTTTTTAAAAATAAAATACATATATTTATTTATTTACACTATTATTAATTTATATTTATTGAAATTTTCAACCCTATTCTTAATTTAAATTTATAAAATTTTATTTTCTATTTTTTTAGTTCGGTTTTTTATAAAAAGCGTGTTTTTTTAGTTTTTTTTTAACTATTATTTATTTTTCGCTTTTTAGTTCGATTTGCTAACTATTAACCATCCTTAATATGTACAAATGTGTTGGTGTTATCCGATTTTGGCCGTCTGCTCAAGCAAATTAAAAATAAAATTGATGCGTAACAAAAAATGTTGAGCAAAAAGATTTGTAGCCGCGTGGTTTCGATCCTCAGACCTCATAAAATAAAATTGATGCGTAACAAAAAATATTGAGCAAAAAGATTTTTAACGCGTGGTTTCGATCCAGGGACCTCTGGGTTATGAGCCCAGCACGCTTCCACTGCGCCACTCTGTTCTCTGACACGAATGACGAAATTACCATTTGTAAGTTAAACGGTATTAAAAGTTAAAGAAACTTTAAAAGCGTGTTAAAAAAATTAATAGTTAAAAAAACTAAAAAACACGATTTGTTTAGTGTATTGTCATCGGTCCTCGAAATATCTACAAAGTTTGAAAGAAATCTGACCGTTTAAAGTGGGTCAAAAACGCGCTCAAAGGAGTCGGTTACATACAAACATACAAACATACAAACATACAGGTGAAGCTAATAAAAGCGTGTTAAAAATGTCGCAGTACCGCCGTTACAGCACAGACTACTATTTTGGTATTCAAACGACCAGACATTTCATTTATAACTTTAATATAAACAAGAGAATTCGAAACTACTTAGCAATGTTTTGTATCACAAACACAAAATGACTAAGTTTGCAAGTAGGTATGTTTGTTATTTCTTTTCTTCTTCTTCAGTTCATTGGATTTGAGTAAAATTTGAAGTGAAGATAACTTATACTCTGCGTTTAATTTATCAATTATGATCTATCAAAATAAATAGCAATTAGACTAGACATTGAATGAAGTGACATCTGTGACATTGATATATAGTTGTAAGTAAGAGATTCAACGTATACTAGAGCTGTGGGGCTAGCACAACGTTGACGTAAAAATACGTAGCGAGTTTTCGATAGAAAAGTGTACGCCATTTACGACTGTCAAGTGTGCTCTTGACGGGTGTAAATGGCGTACACTTTTCTATCGAATACTCGCTACGTATTTTTACGTCAAAGTTGTGCTAGGCCCACTGTACCTACTAAGTAAGTATAAGCAATAGTAGAATTTCAAGAAAATACCACAATTGTACCGATATCCCTACTGCTATCGACAGTCCAAGATTGCCATCGCAATGCTTTCCGAATTCTAGTAAACTCGACTACAGTCTGTGGTAGAATGGAGTGCACTACGCCACATGAAAGGTATCCATCTATTAGAGAAACGCTGCATCACTGGAAAGCTAGTTAATACAATTGCTTTCCCGACTCGAGGCTAGCTGGACTCAAAGCTAGCCCGTGTGTAGCCTAGGTCAATCTAGATAGCCTCGGAAGGTTTACTCTGTATGCACTGAGCTAGCTCGGGTTGGGAGACGTGGCTTCAAATTAAATTGTTTTGGAAACCCATTAATGCTTATTAGTTTTGTAGCTACGGGTGTAACTTTATTGCACTAATGAAATTTTAGAATCAAGTTTACATTTAGCGTTAGGATTAGGTAAAGGGTTGATGTTATTAGGATCTTTTATAAAATGTTGAAATTGAAAGAGATTAATTGTGAAAGAAAATAATCATAAAGACACGAGTTTTTAAATACAGGACGTGTTGTTACGAAGTTATTACATAACTTACCCTTTTACCGGTTACCCCTACATATTAAACCCAATAATATTTAATTATGTAAAGTAGCACTTATTTTTTCATCTTCATACAAAACATCACCTCATTGCTCCCTCCTAAAATAAAGAAAACCCATTAAAACTTAATAAATTAAAGTATTTTCAAAACAAGATGTTTAAAAGTACAAATTACACATTACACTTTACAAATTATACAAACACGTCATGATTTTAAATCCATTGCAAATTACTGAAATATTCAAAGCATTGACAGCGTCAATAGAGCGCCAGACGGGCTGTACGTTGCGTAATGTAAACATATGTAAAAGCCCTCACAGGGCGAGAGTGGCGCTCAGCGCACAAACAACAACAATGGTGGCCTGAATATACAAGGCTCTGCTTGATACTTTGATGTTTTCGAAGGGATGTCAAAATAAAACGTAAGGACTTTAAAGGAGGCTTAACGCGGACATTGGTCTGATCTACTCTACTAAGATACTGGTAAAAATATATTTTACCAGTTAAACAAGGTGTAATGGAAAGGTGCAGTAAAACTTAAATGTGTTCTTCTACACGTCAAAATGAACAACTTCTAGAATAAGTTTGGTAAATAGTCTCCATCACCGAAGTCGGATTATATGTTACATACTAGATCGATGGTCTCTATAGAAAATGTGAAGTCACGTGATCAACTTTTTATGGAGATTCGATATTTTCTATCTCGAATTTAGCAAACTTGTGTTCTAGAATAAGCATTACTACACCTTTCCGTTACACTTTGTATTTTCAATGATACGTTAGTACACCGTGTTAATTTTTACAAGATGTGTCTAAATCATGTTAGTTTGCATAGTAAAATTACGGAAATGCAAATATGTATTATGTTTGCATCATTATTGTAGGAAAGCGTTAGTAAGCTTCTCTTAATAGCAAACTACATTATTCATAGATATAAGAGCCATTATTATTCATATCATAATTTAACGCTACATTTGCACGTAATTGATGCAAAATTGAATGTGCCTCGCTCGACGATGCTTTTACGAGCATACGCTATTATTCAATATATACGAGTAGGTATAGCTGTGGTGTGTGAGGCTGTAGTTGTGTGTGTGTATCATGCTTAATTAATGCTCTGCTGACAGTGAGATGTTTGCTGTCTGCAATATGTATATGCTTTTTTTTATATATATAAGAGCGGCCAACAGGCAGGTATTGTATTATATTTATTTTTATTTGCTATTTGCTTTTGCATACAATTGCGGATATAATACGAGTATATTTCTTTTTGGGTTTGTCGCTAGAGTATACCATAAAAATAATTAATAGTTAAAAAAATAAAAAACACGCTTTGTTTAGTGTATTGTCATCGGTCCTCGAAATATCTACAAAGTTTGAAAGAAATCTGACCGTTTAAAGTGGGTCAAAAACGCGCTCAAAGGAGTCGGTTACAAACATACAGGTGAAGCTAATAAAAGCGTGTTAACAAAGAACAGTGGAGAAGTTGACAAATAAAATCATTAATTTAATTTTACTACATGCGAGTACATAAAAATACGTTTGTGTACTAAATAAAACTGGAACAGCGCTAAAATGTTTAATAATATTTTTTTTTTTCTGATGCAATGATTTTTTAAAGGTTATTTTTATAGATACGCAGAACAGCGTACTTTCAGAGTCAGTAAGAGAACGCGTCTGGAAATGTTTACAGTAACTTTAATGTATTTCCCTTTAGCTCTGCCTTTATTAGAAAATATCAGTTAGCGGAATTGCAACAAGTTAATAAAGAAAATATTTTTAAAAAACAAGCTTTTATTGCATTGTCATCAAATAGACACGTGTACTCGTACCTACCAAATTTCAACTCAATCGGACTTCGGGAAGTGGTTCAAAATTGAGTTACAAGATTCCACTCGAACAAACATAGTTACGTTCACAAGTTAAAGAAAAGCTAGAATATAATAGAATCATTTACTGACTTTTAAAAAGCAACTGCATATTTGAAATGTATGGAAAAATGTAGTTTGATTATTGACTTGATGTTCTGCTTCATCTGTACACGGGCTAAATTGTCTACCTTCTCGTATTTCCACTAACTTCTCACAAACTATAAAATGTATCGGCGTTATTGTTCATTATTAAATTTCAAAGTTATTGAATTTCAAAAAGCGATTCTACTAAACCATTTTACTCTTCATTGTACTAAGAATTCTGTAATTGGTATTTCTACTTAAAGGGTTTGATGTAGATTTCGTATAAGCGTATAAATAGGTACAGTTTTATTACATTATACTAGCGGCCCGTCCCGGCTTCGCACGGGTAGACTTTGGGATAAACGTAGAGTAAATTGAAATCGGTCCAGTCGTTCACGCGTGATGGCGTGACCAAAGGTGTTGAGAATAATTATAGGAACTCTTTGTTATAACCTCTATTCTCATGCTATTGCGTAACTATAGCAACCGTAGTTTGTTGATGCTAACTTGTCAATTTATAGTAAAAATTATCAGTATAAAACGCACACTGTTTTGATAGATATGATTGAATTTGAACTTTGTACAGAGGTAATAAAGTGCAAATTGACTCTTGGACGTTAGGAACATACCTACATTGCTTAAACAACAGTGAGTGCTTGCAATTCAATATGAACTTTATACAATAGCAATAAAGCTCGTTTTAGTTAGAAAACGTTTGTATGGGAAAAATAAAAGGGCTGTTTTTAGGGTTTTTCAATATTTCTGAGAGATTTTCTTAATATTTTTTTCTATAAGAACCTTCTCCTAATAATAACAAATACAACAAAAAAAGAATTAGTGAAATCTGTCCAGCCATTCACGCGTGAGGCCGTGACCAAGGAAAACGGGTTTCATTTTTATATATATAGATTATACAGAATTTTTAAGTAAGTACAAGAAAGTTGATATTTGTTTTTGTACTTTAAATTATTAGGAAAGGTTACCTCGACCTTGTAAAGCACTCAATAAATCTCTTAAAGTATTATTATCATAAGTCCATTCCCTACCTACGCTCAAACATGCTCGAACTGCGAAATTTCTTTATCTTTCCTAAAATTGTACTCTCGTATACCATTAGAGAAGATGACGCAAACACTTAAGGGGCAGTCTTTGACGCTGTCTCCCTCGCACATTCGGTCAAGTTGTTGACAATAATATCACAAAGCTTCAGCGTTAAAAATAACTTTGATCAAAACAAGTTTTCATACATTTAAATGGGCCAAACACCTAATCCCATTTTTAGGTACTATTGGAACTCGTTTGAATCAATTTTTTTTTGTTCAAGCTTCTCGATATTATTCTTAACAACTTAACCGATTGCTATTTTTCTTAATTTTGGTCAATAATTTTGTAACATCAAAAATACTAAGATGAGCGAGCGAGATAGCGGCGCGTCTTGTTCTGCCCCTTAAATCAAACAAACTTTTCAACGCAGAAAATGGTATCGTCGAACCGAGTCTCTGATGAGTATATCAATAATGGAGACGAATGGGAGCACTGACTCGCGGCTTGTAATGAAATAAGTGCGAAATACCGGCGCGGGACCGATAAATAACGGACGAATTTAATGAAATTGACCAATTTGCGCAAATTACAGAATTAAATGGTGGCTGAGATTTATTGCTTTCAAATAGGCGACAGTTCAAATTAACAAAAAGTAAATTAATAGAAACAAATCACTGCTACATTTATTTGATGCCTAAATTTAGACTAAATACCTATTAAGTAAAGTGTGAGTATATTTCAGCCTCATTTATTTGAGAGCCAGTTTATATTTTAGGCCTCTTCGAATATGACGGCACCTAATAAAAAAGTTAATCTACAAAAATGAATCCCTATTTCCCTTGGTCACGCCATCACGCGTGAACAGCTGGACCGATTTCACTTTTTTTTTTTTTGTTATTGTCAGGAGAAGGTTCATATGAAAGAAAAAATTTAAAAAAAAAAATTACGCGAAAATTAGAAAATTTAAGAATAGGTACTTAGCGCTTTGGACAATATAAACTTTTTTAATGTAACATTTGACATTTGACATTGAAATGCGTGCTCAAATATTATCAAGACACATTTACTCTACGTTTATCCCAAAATGTTTAAAAATGAATGTCTACCCGTGCGAAGCCGGGACGGGCCGCTAGTTAAACATAAAAAGGTCAAACATAAAAAAGTATTAAAAAAGTAAACTTTTCAGTAATCACTTTCGACATAACTTTTCTATGTAGGTACGAACCTAGTATGTGAAAGTGAAACTACTGCTGTTTTAGGTACTATTTACTCTTCAGTGTCCAAAGAGATAAACGTAGTAGCGATGCCCGCATCCTTATTCTATAAAAGTTTAAAGTCTTGTCATAAATGACGCATAATCTTTAATCTGGGTTCCAAGGTGGCTAGTATTGCCGAGCTCCGTATCCGCCGCCTCCGTTTCAACAGCTACGTTATTACCCGCCCCGCCCCGCCATGGTAAACTTTCCCCACGGCTACAGATAACAACTTTAATTGTGCGCCTCTGCCAATCTCTGAGTTGCCAGAATATGAATTATTAAAGTGGTCGGTTGTTGAAATCGAGACTCATTGAAATTTTAATTGGTGGATTAATATTTGAGGTAGGCGCTGGGTAGTTTGAGACGCTTTATTGGATTAAATTGAATAGTTATTTGCTTAATTTAATGCGAAGGGTAAGGTTTTGTGTGCCTGATGTCTATTATAATAATTTGAGTGCTTATCATTGAATAAAAGCACCAAAAATTTAGAGAACTGATTCGGAGTGAGTGTAGTGCCGCGCAGGGCTTGGCGCTGCTAAAGTTTACAATTTTGGATGCCACTGACTTGTAATACCTAAGGCAAACGTGGCGCTAACCAACAGGCGATGGACTTCTTCTCGTAAACTATTTGTATCAAAAAAACTTAATTCAAAAGAGTTAACTAATGAGTTTAAAATATGTTTGTATAACCTAGGAATCTGTTTATATATCGACACCTACTCGTACATAACAACAACTTCTAAGTTTTAACATCAATGATGAAGTTTCTACATAAGGCATAAGTTTATATTTAGTTTCAAAGCGGTCTCAACAAGATATAAAATAACATAATCTCATAGATAGGTTCTCTTTATGCTAGTTTGCTTAGGATACCAATATCCATAAAACATATGAGGGTGTTAATTCGAACCCACAAGCAGTTAGCGGTGGCTACAACTTGATTAAACGGTCTACAAGTTAATTAGTTCAGAGTAAACTTGGTTAACACGAGTAACGTGTGATTGATTGATAACTCCGATAACGGGCGTAAAACCACTTGGTGAAGTATGCACGTGCTTTTAGTGGTTCGCTTGTAGTTACAACATATAGAGAAGGTGGGGTTAATTTTTGTTTGAAAATATAAAAAGCACAAAAACAATATGATAATCATGACGCTTCAGTACTGTATATTTAGGGGGGCTTGATGAATTTTTAGCCGAAGGCTGCCTAGCCTGGAAATTACGAGGCGTTCCCTTTGAATCCACCTTTGCGATCCGCAGGGGATCAAAAAACACTCTGTTTCAATACGATCCCATACAAAGACAAGAGTACAAATAAATGAATGAATAATGAATGAATGAATGAATCCTTATGCGAAATAACTTTTGTGTTGTGTAATATATTATAGAATAAACATTTCCACAAGTTAGAAAAGTTTCTGACATAAATACTCTACTATTATGTGTTTGTGTACACTGAGAAAAATAGAATCGAAATTCCGATGGATTCACCTAAAGTACGATGATTAGCACCAGTTTTTACGGTGACAACCTTATATTATGATATTTGTCACCGTTGTTGTGTTGTCGTACTTTTTGGTGATTATCAGTATGCTCTGTAGTTCTGTACTTTAGGTCAATCCATCGGAATTTTGATGGCTATTCTCCTCAGTGTACTATAATATGTAACTGTAATGTGTATGTCCGTAGATATAGCTCTAAGCCTGCGAAGTGCTAGCGAGGGATCAACATCATTAATTTTATGATACGCGGCCAGTCTTAGCACTCACTTTATATCCTACTAGATTTAGAAGACAGATCTGGAACTTATTCTGGCACGTGCGATATATCTCGAGTACTCTCACTCGTAATATTTGTAACAAGAGGGACAGTGACTGAGATTATATTGTATGTGCCAGAATAGGCCTGAAGTGGACATTTTCGAATATTTTATATTTTTATAAATGCATTATCTGACACACACCACTGCCTAAACTGCTGGTCCTAGAGATATTAGTGAGTTATTTGGAGTGTTGGTTGTGCTAGTTTTTGTGTGTTCCATGGCATCCCCGACAGGGAATCCTAGTGGGGAACTGGGGAGCTATGAGTATGAAACGTTAGTTATTTATTAATTTTGGAAGGTGTATTATCTGTATTATAATATATTATAGATTGGATAACCTCTAAGAACATAATTTATAATATTCAATCCTTACATTGTTTTCTGTAGGCTACGCAGGCAAAGCCACGGGTAAAGGCAAGTCCAAGTGTATAAATCGCGAAACCGCTAGTTTAGTTCTTAGCGCCTGAAGTCAAAACCATGAATTCACTTTAAAACGTATCAGTATGTGCATAATTCCAATATGCGACGGTTTCAATCCAGCTCTACAATATGGAAGGCCACATCGTGTCCGAATGAATATTCTGAACGACGAAATATGAATAGCGCATACTTTGCGATATAATCCGGGGCCAGATGCTTTCAACTTGGTATGCAGAGCCCTCTTGAGAGACAAAGTAGCCGGAATATTAAATTTACTATTAAGTAGTTAAAGTATGCATTCAGAGCTAAGTATTTAACTTGGTGTTTAGAAATAGTTACAGAACTCATGGGGCGTTATGATTGTAACTGTAATCGTGTGCTAATAAAATAAGGTTTGGTTTACAATATTAACTAAATACAAACTCAAGGATGTGGGGTTCTATTTCGTGGTTAGACACCCAATTAGTCGACATGAAAAAATCCATGTGGAATCTGCAAATTTGGGATGAAGTGAACCACTTTAACTATTCCAATATTACACTAGTAGGTACTTTGTTCACTTATATCAGCACTAGCTACGCCCCGCGGTTTAACCCGCGCGATAATGATGATGACAAAAGGTAGCCTATGTGTAAATCCAGGGTATTGGCTATCTCAATTTTATATATTTTACCCAAATCCGTCTATCCGTATTAATGTGAAGGAGTGACAAAAACACAGACAAACGTTCACATTTATAATAATCTTATAAGTATATAAAATATCTCGTGTCACAATGTTCGTTTCCGTACTCCTCCGAAACGGCTTGACCGATTTTTATGAAATTTTATACGCATATTCAGTAGGTCTGAGAATCGGCTACTATCTATTTTTCATACCCCTAAGTGTAAGGGTTGTCCACCCCTAACATTAATTTTAATTTTTTGGGGAAGATTTTTATTTTTCTATAATGTGGCTTATCTGGCATTAAAAAATACAATAGGTACAACAAGAAATTTTCACCCTTCTATCACCAACCCCTATTAATTTATATGGCAAAACAACGTTTGCCGGGTCAGCTAGTAATAATTATAAATATTAGTGTGATTAGTCTAATTATAATGCTTTGAACCGAGTTTAAACAGTTCACCAAAGTTTATCCTTAATTTAAATAGAAAACTAAAAGTTTCTCGAGCCGACTCCGAAACTGAAAACACCTGTGAAAACCCGCTTTCGTTAAGGGGTTTTTAATCATCGCTAATCCGAACCTCAATTAAGATTTCATCAAAACTAATTAATTACAGCGCTTTATCTTGACGTCATTTCCGAGAAAGGATTAGGCTCTTTTTGTGTAGATTCTTTGGTGACGCAGGAAGATAAATTATCAAATTCGATCGATGTGTTTTTAACAGGTAACCTATATTAGGTACGTAAGATAATATAAACCAAGCGTGGCTGAAATAGGGACTCTTACTAACCCCCCCGAATGGGCTCCCGCCTTTCCGTGGCGGGGGGGATAAGTAGCCGTGGCACTGAGCCCGGTGAAACGAAGAGGAACCCGAGGTGGGGCCTTCCGCGTGTCCCTCTGGCAGCAGAGGGCTGATTAGCAGAGGGCACAGCGGATGAGCCGGGGTCTGAGCGATGGCTCGGACCACCAGGGGGGTTTTCCTTGTGCTCCTCGCCGCGTGTGGGTCGCGGTCGGGAGTGCAAGGAAAGGAGGAGGGTCTGAGTGTGGTGGACGCCGGGGGATGCGGCGCTCCACACTTGGACGGTGGCACTGCTGCCGCCGGTGACGAGTGTGGTGGACGCTGGAGGAAACGGCGCTCCACGCTCGGGCGGTGACAGCGGTGCCACCAGGAGGGTTTTCCTTGTGCTCCTCGCCGCGTGTGGGTCGCGGTCGGGAGTGCAAGGGAAAGAGGAGGGTTCCTTTTGCACCTCGCCGCGTGAGGTTTGCGGCCGGGTGTGAAAGGAACGTGGGCTTAAGGCGGGGTGGGTGGTGCTAACCACACTGCCCACCACGTGCGAGCGAGCGGGGCTAGGGAGCGAGGAGGCGGTTCGCCCGTCTCCTCGCTCCTCGGCAGTGGGGTTGCCGGGAGAGTCGGGGGACTCTCCCGGCCTGCACGACCCCATACTGTCTGGGGGGTGATCCTGGGGAACAGGGTCACCCCTCCATAGGTGCAGGGGGCCCTAATCGGGTCCGTCGCCGGGGCAAGGTGGCGATTGCTAACGCGACCCCACCTTGCCCCATCTCAGGCGGATGCCGAACACCCCAGTGGTTTTAGTGGGTATGCCGCCGCAGGGCGGAGACTCCCACATAACCACCCTGCCTCCCCCGGGGCGGGCGTGGTATCCATAAAGGATTTCCACTGGGTAAACAAAAAAAAAAAAAGGGACTCTTACTAAAATGGTTAGCATAAAATTAGAGTGCACATTTAAGGAGCAATTTTTTTGGTTATTGGAATAGGGTTCCTAAAACGCAACTGCCTATAAATTTCGGTGTAAAGTAAAGTAATTTGAGCTTAAATTCATTAAAAATTATTCAAATCATTACTAAATGCCACTGGCGGTCAGCCACCCAACTACTTTTTAATCGACTTCAAAAAAGGAGGAGGTTCTTAATTTAGACTATGTTTTTTTTAGTTCTATCATAACCGTTCGCTACTATAAGTTGTACAGCAAACAACAACAAATTCAAACACAACACAACAAAGACCGGTACAATATCCAGTCCAGTCTTCTATGAAGAAGAAGACTGAAGAAGACGTCAGCAGTCAGACAAACGACACTATTGCTCAACAGTCGGTTCACGACCTGTTTGGCTCAGCAGTAGTATATCCTTCCTTCCTTATAAGCCAAAAGTCCCTGGATCGATTCCCGGCCGGCCATATGTTTGACTGATGAATTTAAATATCTGCTCTGGGACTGGGTGTTAGCTGTCCTTATCTTTGTGTAAGTTCCATGCGACAGGGAATCCTAGTGCGGAGCTATGAGTATGAAACGTTATTACGTTAGTGGTATCCAAGATAGTAAGTATAAAGTTAATGCGAGAATTCCGGTTTGTTAGTCACAGCTACACAGAGTATGTCAGTGGAGATAGTTGTATACAAACAAGGATAGGTAACTGGAGGGTTGCGGTTGCGGCCAAAAGCTGCCGGCAGCTCGCTCGGGAGAGCTGTGCTGTAATAGATAGCTATGACTATGAGTATGATACTGAGTATTCTAGTATCTAGTATCTGTATCAGAAGTAGCTATGAGTATGGTGAGTGGTGTGATTATTATTTTAAACTGGATGACCTGGTGGAAATATATTTAGAATATTTAGATTTTTTTTCTAAGCTGCGCTAAACCAATAATAAAGATTAATTAGTCGAGCCATAATCGAGTTTTTAATTTAGACACAAATATATTACATATTTGTGTCTATATATTGTAACGGATATATTGTACTTATAGGTACCTACTTAATACTATGAGAGTATTCAATTACAAAAATCTAATATCCAAATACGTTGAAATGAAATACAACCTATACGTCGGTAACATTTTCCAATTCTACTATACTTAAAAGTACATAATACTACTAGGTACTTAACTTGTCCCATCTCTCCATCAGTTTCGGTTTAGAAGGGTATTCTGGGCCACTCGACATTATCTCGGTCACTCTCACTCTCAGGACATTTCTAATGAGAGCGGCAGTGACCGAGATAATATCCCACTAGCCAGAATAAGGCTCAGCACAACTACATGGTCTATCTCTACGCCAAAGAAGGATGGCGACGCGTGACCCAGTTGAATAAAAAAAAACCAGGCCCCGTTCATTTTTTAAATGATAATATTTCTCTAATTATTTTATAGGTCTCGTATATTTTTAGAAGTAGGGACTCAAAAGTTCAATTTTTAACAAATTATTGCAGGTCCGTGAAATAAAACGCAATACCATGCAGCGTATTGCGTTTTATTTCATTCTGTCGTCAGTCATCTATCAGTAATGTCAACTAATGTCACGTCATTTTCAGTAGTCAACCGTCATCCCGACAATCGTGTTATTCTAAAGGCTACTACACACCGGCACTGCCGCCGGCAGGCCGGCGGGTATTCGAGCCGCCGGGCTTGCTGCACACACGACCCGCCGGCATGGCTGCCGGGGTGTAATGGTGCTATACGGCATGTGCCGGCGGCTTGCATATGCCGGCGGCACTGTCGCCGGCACTGTGTGTAATAGCCTTAACCGAATGAAGTTTCAGCAGTGTTTGCATTATTTTTTTGTTGATTTACCGAAGATTTGGCCTGATAATATTCCTCTCTGACGACTCTGCTTTTCACGAGACACACGGCATTCCCTCTGGACTAAAGATTTGCAAGTGATTTGATCTTTGTTGAAAATGGCTCTGCGGTGTATAAATTGCCGGTTACGCATAACTCGTATTCAAAAACATTAATCATGTAAATAAAGCTAGTAGTGAAACGCATTTTTTAGACTTAAACTCGTATTTATACCTGACGCAATCACAATACAGCTGCGTTTACAGTAGGTATGTAGTTATTTAGGTAATAATCATAATAACATTATAAGTTAAGTACCTACACAATTTAACCTTTGTCAATTATTTTCTCCCAACTTCTGTACATTAAATACTATTTGTATACGTATTCTTGTAGCATAAGTTATCATTGCTAAAAGTATCTTTATGAACGTAGCGTGCAAATGTTAAAAAGGCTGGGTAAATCAATGTATGGGACGTCGCCATTGTTCTTTGTAGCAATGTACTTATCTACAATTTAAGTTTGTTAAAGTCTCAAGGTTTTACAGAGTAACTAATTTTGGTAAATAGGTCCCTTGTTTTACGACCTCATGTTGTTTAAAGTTGTTTTCATAATTATGATAGTTGTTGTAATATTTGCCAAGTTGGTTTAACATTTTAATTAGGTACATCAGTTCTGTTGTAGTAGTAAAGTTGTGTGGCGCTGTTAAAATATTAATTACGTTGAAGATTATTACGGTCAGAATTATCACGCATTATTATTATTTTATACGAAAACCGCCAAACAAAAACATGCAGGCGATCCGTCTAATGGTAAGTAAACCGCCTGAAAACTTGCAACACTAGCGATGTTGATGATGTTTTGCCATCCCGGAGATTTAAATAAAATATTACGAAAAATATTTTTTTTTTTATATTTTCAAATCATAGTTACTATGACGAATATACAGCGTTATACAGAAAAGATGTGCTAATCCGAAAAGGGCTCATAGGACTCATCATAAGGAACAACTTTTACTGTGGCCAGTCCGGAATTTGCGAAAAAAATCAGCTGTTCCATACAATTTGTCGAGTGTCATTGACCTTTTTTATCATGAACTCCGGGTTGTTTCCATAGTAAAAGCTGTTCATAATAATGAGTACTATGAGCTTTTTTGGTTTCCAATACCCTTTCTGTACAACCCTGTACACAATCCTTCTTCTTCAATAGTCATACATAATAAAGAAATTTTTCTTAAAAATAATTTCAAATCATATTTCCTAAGAGCGTCTCCTCGCGACGATCAATCGTTTAAATCAGAGCGCCGGGGTCGTTATCGCGGCGCACGGCGCCGGCGCGGCGGCGCACGGCGGCGCACGGCGGCGCACGGCGGCGCACGGCGGCGCACGGCGGCGTTCTCATCCATCAAGCGAGTACCTGGCTGTGTGTTTAGGCAGGATTCTAAGCTACTTGGAAACACAGTTTGAACTGTACCTTCTTTGAGTAAAGATATACAGGGTTATAAGGAAAAGGTATGCTTAGCGGAGAAGGGCTCATAGTAGGTATCCATCGTTATGAACAACTTTTATAATTGAACCAGCCCTGAAATCGCAAAAAAAGGTGTTCTATATAATTATGTGTTCGACTTCAATCGTAATCTCGTAATATTACATTGTTTAATTCATTTTTAAGTTATTGTTCTGTTTAATTCGGCATAATATATTTTTCTAAAATTTATTTCGTACCTGTAACTTTTGAATGTTATGATGTTATTTAAGGCCAATAAATATTTCTGATCTCTGATATTCTGTTGAGTGCTTGAGTGTCATAAACATTTTTCTATGACCCATCTATATTTTTCCACGATTTCAGGATGCTCATGACCAAATATTTTGGATATAACAAAGTAAATGGTGTAACCTTAGAACCGATTAAAGAGGTAATGCTCGCGTGTCCGGGGAGATAAGCCGATGATCCGGGTGAAGAATTACCGTTACTCGGTATCCGGGCGAGGAATCTTTGTTAGGCGGCCTGCTCATTGAAGATTTAGATCATTAGAGCGGAGCGGAGAAAGCGGAGCGAACAAAATATTAGTGAGCTGAGCGATTCTACTGAAATGTGAAAAAGTGACTTATCTGTAAATCTAGAATTAATGCTAACTTTTTGTCATCGAAACCTGACCATAATTACTTTTGTAAACTAATTTATTCCTAAACTTTTGCACACCTCTTAAGGAGGTAGTTTGTATTAGTTTTTAATTTTATAAGATCTGTTACATCTTCGTTCTTCGTTTCGCTCTGTTTTGTTTTCAGCTGAGTGCAGATTTGGTATTAAGTAGATTGGACAGATTAGATTTGGTATCGTAAGTTAATTCACTCCACTCTTCTCAATTTTTCCATCAAATGTCTTCTGACTTCAACAGCGCAGCTTCGTGCTTTATTGGATCCACTCCAATATTGCGAAGTACTCCTTCGTTCCGCTCCACTCCGCCCAGTGGACAGGCAGCTTTACGCAGCCATGGTCCAGCCTGATTAGTTACCGCGGACATCCGGCGAGATTCGGGAACACTGGTGAGATAAACTTGTGGAAAACTAACCGCCTGATCTGGATTTACGAGATTGTGTTCAGTGGTTACTTTTAAACGATACTTTTATTTGTATAGGTAAAAATAGGTATAAATCCAGTGATCAAAATAGACTGCCAAATTGATCCATCTTGCTTTCCGGATCCATCAATTTTAAACTACGCTGTCGAAAACGTTTTAAAACTAAGCTATTTAGTCTACTTACTACTTGCTTACTTGTCTGGAAGAGATTGCTCTTAGTGATAAGGCAGCCACTTGTGGCACTTGTTTGTAAATCTTATATTTTTATGTAGATACTTTTTGTGGTGTGCAAAATCAACAGGTTTTATTTTACTATCTACTTACCTATTATTGTCTGTTTTAACTTCTTACTTAGAATTACTTGTTTGTGTTTTTTTGCGAATTGCGTTGTTTTTAACCGACTTCAAAAAAGGAGGAGGTTATCAATTCGTCTGTATGTTTTTTTTATTTTTTTTTTATGTTTGTTACCTCATAACTTTTGACTGGGTGAATCGATTTTGATGATTCTTTTTTTATTAGAAAGCTGACGCTTCCCATTTGGTCCCATTTCAATTTAGTCCAGTTCTGATAATGGTATCCATGAGAAAACCATATAAGTCTTATGCATTAAGTACGTGCGCGACAAATAGATGAATAACTCAATAGTCGGTCTTTTGAGGTCGGTTGTTGTTTTTTGTTTTGTAAAAATAATGTTCTTGTTTAGTTAATATTTCAACGTTTTTAAATAAATAAGTAAGTGTAGCAGTAGTATGAGAAGTAAATGCCCCTTTTTCATAGTATCCAATGTCACAAGAATTCATGAGTTTGTCGCGGAAAGCCTGCAATAACGGGAATAGTGTCCGCACATGTTATTTATTGGCTGAGTCGGATAAAAAACGTCACGGCACGGTATCTCGCATGAAAAACGACGTGTTTCCACCACCGTCGCTATTACGCAGTTGCCAGAAGTGGTCGGATGTTGATACCTATTGCTATTGCTCCATTTCCAATGTAATAACTGAGTCGTAGTGATGTGACGACACTTTTTCTTAAAGGAACAGGTACGATTTAACAGCTCTTTATGTATAAAACATGTTATCATGCTATCGTACTAAATAGGTATAGTATAGAATAGAATAGAATACTAAATTGGTATAGATGTTGATATTTTTGTCATAAAATTTTGTGTGTTTGTATTAATTATTTAAGTTTGCAGTCTATTTGAAGTTAATTTTGACATTTTATTCTATTTAATTTTTATTATCGTTTGATTCATTTACTATTATTATTATTATTTTTTAATGACTTGACATTTTCTTTTCTTTTTTTATTTTTCAATTTTTTTTAATGTGTACCTACTTATAATTTTTAGGGTGTTTTGTTTTTCTTTTTATTTTAAAATTTTATTTTATTTTACAATTGTTTGTGTTAGACATGTCGCACGCCTTGGCGTTGCTGTAAGTGCAGCATGTATTTAATAATAAAGAAATAAATAAATAAATAGTAAATAATAGTAATGACTGTTACACTTTCACGCTAAAACGGCTGAACGGACGGGTTAGTTGGTACTCTTGGCACCCTGGAAATGTTGCCCCAGAATCATAGACGATTTCTGTAGGATAGCGGTGAAACCACGGTGAATAATGATCTAGTTGTTTAAATTAAAATCAACACACAAATTAAATAACTCAAATGACCTTTGTAGTACCAACTAATCACCAAAGTTATTAAGTACCAACCGTACCAACTGTACTAAATTTAGAACCAACTGTTTGGATTTTATGAGCTATGAATTAGGGCCAGACCAAGTACCTACTTCAAGAAACTTAAAACATTATTCAGATCGACTAATAAGGGCTAAGTTTTGAGTCTTTAATAATTTATATTTAAAGTTTCCCCGCTTGTAAAAGTTCTGGAAGGTTTTGCTATCGGAATAATCGGTGAGTTTGACTAAGAATATGTTTTAATTAATTTCCCCGTAATTACAGTTTTAATTGCTTTCCGATATGAAATGAGCCATTACATCAAAATATAACGTTTTAGGCGAAACTGCGAAGGTCACGTGGAATTACAGCTCTTTGTGGATTGGAGCTGCAATTTAAACAATCTTTTAATCTTTGGCAAATCCAATTGAGTTAATAATTACTCAGTTTAATCCAATTTACCTAATAAATTATTAAGATTATCAACTGGCCATATTTCATCAACTCGAGACGGTTGGCGCCTACTTTTTTTTTCTGCACTGCATAAAAAAAAAAAACCTATAACTTTAATGTTTCCATGGCATCCCCGACACAGGATTATCCTATGTGTGTGAAACGTTATTTGTTCATTTATGTTATTTTTAATCAATAATCCAAAGCAAGTTAAGAAGATCATGAAATGACTCCAAAAACTAAGCCAATGGATGAAAATATTGTGTCAACTCTAAGCACTTAAATGGATTAATAACACACTAATGATGATTTTTATTCTTCGACTTACTGATAAAAAGAGGTACTAAAATAAACCTTAATATAACCGTTAAATAACCAATGACTTACAAAAAGCACATTACTCTCCTATATTGTGCCAAGAATAAGACGTTATGTGTAATATCTGTATCAAATCATATCTCGATAAAGTGAAAGCTCTTTACATTGCCTTTAGCTCCGAAAAAATATTGACACAATATAAAATCAAAAGCAGGCAAATTCAAATAGGTATTTGTTCCTCAAAAAGCAATATCGAAGGCTTTTGAAGCTAACCTAATAATCTTTTGACAAGTGAATCGATGGTTGATGGAAGGGAAAGGTCATGACTGCCATTGTTGTTTCTCGAATATGATTTTATAGGATATTATGCATAATATTTACCTCACGGTAATATTAATGTCTGTTTAAGAAGGATGGGTGCGTTCATAGCTAACTACATGGACATATTTATAGTAGATTAATATGTTATGGTGTAGTTTGAACGTTACTGCTATGTGAATAGAATCCTCTGCTTATAGGTTAGGTTCATCTTTTTAAAATGCTATTTATACGAAGTGAATTTAGTAAATCGTGGGATTGGCGCTATGCATGATGTCGCGAAGTCAGGCGACGCAAACGATGACTACTTATCACGTCAGCTGCCAGTCTATGTCCCAAAAAAAATCATTAAAATGATTCCAAAAATATCTACAAAAACGATTTCTTAATTGAGCAATTGAAAGATTTCGTTTTTAGTAGATTGGAACTTTTTACTTGGAAGACTTCGGCCGGTACCCTGAGAAGCGCGGTATTTATTTTCCCGGCGCGTCTCTCGATATTGGTTCTAGTAATGAAATCAACTCGCTCACCGATATTTCCCGGCTGATTGCTTTCATACCTCTTTTTCTTCGCCTCGTAATAACATCAGATTCCTCGAGTTACGTCACTTCAGCGCGAGATTCGCGCTGGATTGCTATTCCAATGAGATTTTCTATTATTTTCTCTTCGAATTTGTTTCGATGATATTATTTGGTTCGTTTTTGAGTGATTAAGACACTTATTTTTAAAATCGTACATGGTTAAAATGACAATAAAAACGCGTGCACCTTTAGATAAATTAGATTAAAAATATAAATAACTAGCTGTCCCACGCTTTGCTGTGGATAAAAAAAAATAAAAAAAAAAAAAATAGCCTATGTTACTTTGGGATAATGTAGCATTCGAATGGTGAAAGAATTTTTGAAATCGGTCCAGTAGTTTTTGAGTTTATTCCACACAAACATCCAAAAATACAAAAATACAAATCTTTCCTCTTTATAATATTAGTATAGACATAGAGAGCATAAATTAAATCGGTATTACAAAAAAGTTACAAATACAAGCTTCAACTTAACATAGCTATAATTTTAATTCAAACTTTCAAAGCAATGCCCATTTAAATTAATAAAACCTTTATCTAAAGTTTTTCAAAAAGCACTCTTAGGTTAGTCCAAATTAAATTAGCTTAAAGTTTATAGAACCTCAGTTTGTTGAGGAGGTACTTAAAATGAAATATCAGTGATTCAAAAGAGCACTAAAGTTATGTATTTTAAAATGTACGTCAACTCAAAAGCTCGATAAATCAATTTGCTCGATCCCTTTTACCTAAATCTTTAGGATTCGAAGAAAAATAAAATATAAAAGGAGGGGTAAATATTTGATTTGAAAATTTAAGGGCGATTACCAGATATTATGCAACGCTATCTTAGTTGGTAACCCCGGAACGTTTGTTTAACGACTTGATTTAGAATTGAAGAGGCGAAGCGTGCAGCAGACTGCCGAAATTAGGCACAATCGGAGCGGGTTGGCGCTGAAAGGAATAACTCTATTTGCCACTACATAAAATCAAATTTATGATGATTGTTCGATAATCAGCTTCCTTCGTGCTGGTAAACTTGAAAAAAATATCACTCGCATCTAGTTTTAGTTCTATTACGTTTAGGGCTACAAACGCGAATAAGACTTTTGGCAGTACGTGAGTCGCACTTCTAGTCATCATTGAATTAGGTCACAATAGCTACAGTGTCTTAGTTTTCAAATGTCGGTTCACAGGATCGTGCAGCGAACTGTTACTGAAAAGCTCCGGACAAAAGCACTGAGGATTATGTGAGCTAAGCCAGGCTTCGGCCGTAGTATGAATTGCGCCTCTTGCTCGGCCTTGAAAACACAACCTTGGAACGACATCATTTTGAACGAAGCGTGCGTCAAATTGCCGAAGTTTAGATGGCAACATCGGCGTGGTTTGATTTTATCGCGCGATGCCCGGAGTGCCCGATAGGCGCGAGATTGGCTCCGGTAATAAAATCAGGCGAGCTTACGCTCCCTAACTGAGTTGGGATTGAAGCTCTTACGCCGTGCGACGGAGATTTGATTTGCGATTTCAACACCCTGGGTGGAGCTATTTCATGAGAGCGCCTCAGGTTTTACGATAAAGACGGAAAGATGATCTTAATATGGTACGTGGTCTTTGATTTTATTTAAAAATAAGGCTTTATTTTCCTGAATATCCATTATTTGATATTCTACGACCCACGCTGATCAAATAGGTTCGTTGTTAGAGGATCCAGAGTAGGCAGAGATATAAAGGAATAAATATTAGATGCACACAATAACGACAAAAACATGGTTCGTCGATCTAATAATAATGGCCTACTGTTACAGGAGTATTGACTTTGATATTGGATAGGATATTTACCGGAAATTAGATTCGTCGACAGATTTTCTTTTGATTTTCGACATTGTGTCTATGTTACAAGCGTGTATGTGGTACAAATACACCGCATGCGAGGGAAGGTCTGGGCAGGACGCACGTGGCGTTTTGAGTTGGAATATACTGGGATTTTACCGCGAACTCTTAGCGCGAGACTACACCAGATCACCCTTGCTTTCGTCTTGCTCTGTCTGCTATAAAAAACCGAAACAAAAGCCAACGTGATTCAGTCCAGGCCCGGCTAAGATTTCGTGGTACGACCTCTGAAATATTTGAGCAATGTCACACTGCGATAAGCAGGAGTTTATTACAAATTACAACGCGCACGCGACGAGGCCCGCTGTGTACTGTAACTTAATGTTTGCTTTATCAAACTGTAGAACAATAAAAACTTCTCAAAGTTTCACGTAAGCACAACAAGTAACAAAGCTGCCAAGCTTGAACAAGCGAGCTAGCCACTCTGTTTATACTATCGGTAGGGACGGTAGGTATTTACCCGTACTTGCAGTCAACAGTCGAAAGTTTTACCTTAGTATTCTGTGGTTTTACTTTGAAAACTAACATGATTTTGATACATTTTGTTATAATTTACGGGAGTAATCACGTATAATATAGTCTGATACTTTAACTATAGTTTCGATCACGTTCGGCGAAATCAGAAAACAGGAATATTTATTGGTCTTATATAACAATCAATGATACGGATAAGTTACATTAACAAAGAAATTTTAGAATTAATCAAGATCTTTTGCAAGGAGTGAAAACAAGCGTGACGCACTTACGGCCACGTCCAACCTGGCACAAAATTTATTATACATTTGAACTTCTATGTTAATAAATTAATAAACAAAATAAGTTGAAGTTTAAGTTTTAATTCTCAAATAATAAAATTCTTTGTAAAAATGACTTACCTGTGATATTCAATGTTATTTAAGGTCAATATATATTTTTGATTTCTAAAAGTTTTGTTGCTAGTAAAGTTTTCGATCTTCTAAAATTCGACGCAAAAACTACTTAGTATTTTTAGTATCTATTATCAGCATCGTACCGTAAACTACATTTGATACCTGCCATAATTCCGGTCCGCGAGGCCCCGATTAATCTAGCTCCTAACCCGGGGTTAGTCTCCGGGTCATAACAATGATATTATCACGCAAAAGCCCCTTTTATGGAGGAATTTTAATGAAAACCTTCCGCCGGATACCTTAAAGGGTCGTTTGCTTTATCAATTAGTTTACCTTTGGTACATAAAAAGGGCGATTTCAAGGGTTGTAATAAATATCTGTTAAATTATAATTATCCCATTTTCAGCTTGTTATGAGGTATTATGGCGTTGTTCCTTGTTTTCATCGGGTAAGTGACTTAGGACCGCTAGACGTGTTGTTTTTAGTTCGAAACTGTTTGATTGTTTTGTGGCTGAGGTTAACCTTTGTCTAAACAGTTAAGTAAATGAGTTAATTACTCGGAATTAACGGAATCAACTCCTGAACGTTTTAACATGGTCTCACAGCTCACACTTTACTATTTATTTTTAAAATACTCACTAAATCTATTGGCAAGACGTTTTACCTTCTTACAAAAGTTAAATTTTGTTTACCTACCCCCAATATTATTTTAATAACTCCAGTCCGTTATGATAAAATAAAACAGTATGAATATATTAATTCTGAACAATGAACTTGAAGATTCAAATAGAGGTCCTAAGGAGGAATAGAAAGTCAAACACAACAGTGGGACTTCCCAACTTGAGTATGAGTGTTTGCACGACGGCGACGGCGACGCCCTAACGAGATAAAAGGGATGCAAGTACTGTTTGACAACGACAAATAAACATGACAAACCAATTTCATACTTAGCAGGCTTAGCATCGGCCGTGACAAATTGTCTTTCTACCGTTTTTATACCGCTAGAAAGAGACAAACATATTCTACTAATGTTACTGAACTCCTGAACTCGAAGCAAACTTTGAAAATAAGGCGCAGAATCAAGACCGAATACGATTTTCCACAATTTTATTTTCATAGCTTCAAAAATGTTGTAATGAGCGAGTACACGCCCTCATATTTTTAGCGACACTGAGACTACAAACGTGGTGATTCCAACAAGCTAATACCAGTCACTGTAACAGTAAGTTTATTTATATCGGTGATACAACAGTTTATATTTGCTGGGGAATTAGATAGTGGCGTGAGTAATCAGTGTGTTGCACTCGAGTGATTGAAAGTGATTGAAATGGTGTAGGTTGGCGCCGCGCGTCGGCGGACCTCAAATGTGATTAAATCGAGTGTTGATTTCTTGGATGAAAAATCATACTGGATAGAGCCATAGAGAGACGTTGCCAGCCCGCTCGTCATGTCAACGCATTGTCTTGTTTCCTTATCTATATCATTGATAGCCACGTTGAGTAAAACAGAAAGCTATTGGAAGCTTGGCGACCCCGCACTGTATGTGTACTTCGTGTCCACTTTTGACCGACTAGTCGGCCACAACATTGCGACTCGTGTGCCTAAAAGGCTAAAAATATACTGAAAGATTGATACTACAAACGAATATTGTTATGTATTAGGAAAGATGTCGTGTTGTGCTGCGTTCTGTACATCAAGAACAACCAAAGGTGGAGTAAAAGACCCGGATTTATCATTTCACACGTAAGTTTTTTTGGCAAAAATATCTTAATTAATGAAGTTTTAAAGCGATATATGTATTTCACATTAAAGATATACGCCCCTGACATCATATAATTACCAAGTAGTCGAAGTTAACTGTGGATTTAAAGCTTTAATTCATGTTAATTAGATACATAGTTTGACGCCTCCCGGCTAGTGATGTGCCTGCAGCGTCCTTAAGATTTTATCGATATTTACAACGATGTTTCTTTATCCTTTGTTTATATTTAACCCTTGTTTGTGTTTTTCCAGGGTGTAAAACCACTATGTTACTAAAGAATAGGTACAGACTACAAAAAATTAAATGACAACTATAGAGTTCATACAACGCTTTTATATGTGATGAAATATGAGCGCCCAAATTCAAATTAGTATATTTAAGTCGTAACCTGTCTCATTTGAATTATGATTGTGAATTTATTAAATAAAATTTTATCATAAACTGTTTTCTTAATTGCCATGATCTGCAACCCATTTGATAAAACGTGTATGCAAGCATTTTTTATCGATAAATTTCGTAATAGTTCCCTTCCCTACTCACGCACACTAATGGAGACTTAGAAACTCACACCAACATAAAAGTGACACGCTACCAAAGCTTTCACTCCTTCCACTATGATCCTACTTCCATGGTTGATTTAGTTCTACGACGTGTCTGTAAATATTTAAAGTTGGTGATTATTTGGAAAGAAACTACCTAATCTGCTAATGGATTTGAAGAAACTACTTACCTAGTACCTATATATAATTAATTGTGTTCTTGTATGTTTTTGTATGATAAAAAACCTGAGGGTTTCAGTTATGCTGACAGCAGTAGTACCTGTAAGAGAAAAAATCTGGTTAATTCACAGAATAAATGTAAATAATTTTTCGGAATACGTAATGGTACCTAAAGGTATTAAATAGTAAATCACTCTTTCAAAATTTGAAATATTTTGCCAGATCTCAGAAACAAAGAATCACAGCGTTAGACAAACCTACTCGTACGAGTACGATTGAAGATCTTTTCTTTTAAAACAATTTAGTTCCCTGCTCTTAGAACCAGTACAAGAACAGTACAAATATTTTCTTAGAAAACCTCACATATTTTTACAGTGAACGTAAGAAAAATCCGTAACCACGCCGGTAATTTATGTATGAAAGATCTGAAACAAACGATGAGTGATGAGGCGGTGAGTAAGCAGCTTTACAGGTCGCGTGGCGTGGCGTGGCGTGGCGTCACGTGGCGTCGTGTCGTAAACCGCAGGATCACGGGCAGGCCTTGACCTACTTGAGACACAGCCGTGGAACGCGGTTACGTTTGTTTGCAGCAGGAGAACTGTCATCAAGTATTTAGGCGAGGATGGGAGCAATAAGGGACACGCAAGAGGATGCTGGGGTTAGTGGGTTTTTTGTAATCAGTTTAAAAAAAAGACAATAGAGACAAATATTTATTTAAAACAAAAATATACATATACATACTAAATATTTAAAAAGAAAGAACACAATTTTTGCCTTAAACTAATCTGAACTCAGCATAGTGCCGGTCGTAAACAACCGGCGCTGGTCTTCCGTTGAGACTGGCTTGTGAGAAAAAGGCTTTCAGTATTCCTTCTTAGCCGTTATCTCTTGGCAGTGTGGTAGTGGTCGTAATGCTGCTACACGGAGGCTCCTCCAACAGTTATAATTTTCTAAATTTTATCATTTCCGTACAGACCTAAGTCCTAAGCAAATGCCAGAGATGCGTCTTGTTTAATTTCATTAAAAGGAAACAAGATACAGCTCATTCGCTCTTGTTAGCATAGTCTGCACCCATAATAGGTATACTTAATACAGACTTGAATCAGAGTTTTTGAAATTATCAAGGGCAAAAGATGAGACTGTCCTACATTTCTGTCATAGTATTGAAAATTTTGTGCAAATAACTAGAAAAGCACTTATCTATTCATATTACGAGAAGTAGCTGCACCACGAGTGATCTTCATGCTATTATTCGCGCAGCTATGAGTTAGTATTCGAATGCTATGTTATACCAACCTACGTATCGATATAAGCGAATAAAAGCAAACTAAATTCAAAGCCTCTGTTAGAAACATCTCATTTGATATTGAAACATCGGTTTCGCGTACGGTCACGTCGCAATCTCGTATCATTTCGCGCCGCGTCGCGTTCTGCCCGAAGTTTCCACCACTTGCCCTTGTGATAGACGGCACGCTAAAAGATATCTAATGTTGTTCTGTAAAAGGATTGAATTTATAAAGTGGTTAGAATATTATTCATGGATTGGGCCTGCGTGAATTAGAAGTATTTTGTAGAATTCAGGGAATAATAGGGTCGTTAATAATTACATGACGTTCTGAGTGTTCTAGAACCTACACTAACACAGTTAGAAATAATAACCTACGGATACAAAATTAAGTAGAGTTAAAAAGCCGAACTGGGTCCAAAAAAATGTTTAATCCAAGTTTTCGTACTTTTGAATAGTTTACTTTTTAAAAGTATCCTACCAGCTACTTTTAAAGCTTTTTTACTTTTAAAACTTGTAATTTTAATTCGCTTAATAGAACGGTCAGTTCCGTTACAATTTAGATAATTAAAAACATATTCTGAAGCAGTGGCACTTCCGCACTCATCAGAAAATAACATATTATTCATGACGAGAGTTATCAGGAGTCCATTAGAGCGTTTCAAATATTAATATCGTTAATGATCTCATAGATGCCGACCGGTGGAACTTCTGAAAGCTTTCACTTCATTCGTTTACAGAGCTTTTAATCGCCAAGCTTTAGTAACAGTTTAGCCTTGATAAATATTTAATAAATATTACATCTAGAATAGCAAATCAAAGAGAATTTCTTTATTATTCATAAAAGAATTATTGAATAAAATGGGGTTTTCGATAAACATTGGCATGCCAGTCCTATCATAACCTAAGCTATGAAATTGAACATTTTCGTCCGAATAAAAAAGGAGAAAAGCCCTAAGTAAAAACTCTCTAGTTATTACGAAAAAGAAGACAAGGAACAAGGAAAATGATAAAAACGATTTTACTGAGCTAAGACTTTTTGTGATAAAAAATAATTATCAGTTCCCTCATTAAAGGTGGCTAGAATAAAATATTATACCATACTGAGAAGGTAAATTCTAAATAGAAATAATGAAATCTTTGATCATCAAATTACTAAGACATCTAAGCTTTACAGTCAAAGGTTTCTATTCTTCTTCATAATCACGAAAATATCAGAGCTCAAACAAGAGAGACCCGTGGCTTAATTAGTCTAACAAATTGGACAAAAACGGTGTCATGTGCGCCACAAATTAGGCCTGGCTGGGCTTACTAGTGCGCGATATTGGGCCAACAGTGTTACAAGGGTCAGGAAATGGGCCGTATTTTTTGCTACTCGTATCCTCTTCGTTGTTGTACGTAGGCGATACGTCATGTCGTTAGATAGACTAATGTTTTTGTATGGAAGTGATTGAGGAGATATACTTGGGTTAATGATTTTATGGTTGACTGAAGGTTGTAATTAATTACTAATGCGGCAATGGAATTGTTGTATACAATATTGAGCGCTGATTTTTGTGGTATGATATATTTTGAAAAAAGGATTTTTTATAAAATAGGTAAAGACCGTGATCGCAAATAAACATGTGTTAACTATATTTAATTCAGGCTGGAAACTTAAAAAATTGAAAGCTAAACATTATGTAATAAAAAATAGTTGGAATAACAAAAAGTATTAATAACAAACGGTTCTCAAGCATATCAAATATTGCTAAATATTTATAAAAGATGAGTGCTCCAAAACGATGTCAGTCAAGGACGGTTAATACAAAGAATAAACTAATCTAAGCCCCGAATTAAGCAAAGAATTAGCGTAGAAAGCATCCGAGATAAGGACGAGACGCGCCCTGAGTAACTCCGCAACACTCACAAAGCCAGAAATATTCATGGCGAATAATAAAGAGATTACTTACCTAAGCTTTGAATGCCAAGTGCACTAACCGTAGAGAATATAGCACGCCAGTTTTGTAAAGAAATTACAGTATCTCCGACTTTTATTAGCGACATCGCTAGCATTTTTCATAACTTGGTATCTCTAACGTTATTTTGCCGCGAGGGAAAATTCAAGAGCGTTTCAAGCAGGGAGATGGAGAAATTGTACGTCTATGGAAGTAAACGTAGTTTACTATATTGTAAAGATGTTAACCTGTTTATTTTGCCTTCTCACGTATATAAGGCTGAATTGGTATTGATGAAAGCAAGATGTAAGTGTGTAGGATATATTGGATTACCACGATCGGGAATCGGGAGCACAACTAAACTCAAGCTATGGCATTATTCAAATCTTTTTCAAATCAGCCGTAGGTCAACCAAACGTCATGAACTACCCGCATAATAAGAGGTGGATTTAAGGTTGGTGGAGTTTTTCTATTTGCCTTCGTCAGCTTGCAGGGATAGTCATCCGTTTCATACCTACTGTTCTGGATGCACCTCATACAGTCCACTCATAAATTATTTCCCCTAGACTGTACGTGTATCGTACAGTTATTGTCTTAAAATAACAAGTAAATTGGAAAAATGAGAAATAAAACCATGAATCTTACCTTGCATTATTATACAATACAATTAAGTAAATAAATGTTTTGTATTGTAAAATGTGATAACAGTTTGGCCGACACTGTACCGACAACGGCATCTCAAACTAATTTGCAAGTGGCCTCTGGAAAGGTACGTAGTAATAAAAGGTCTGAATTCTGGACTTACGGCAAGCAAATTAAACGTTCATTAAAACTAATTAAAAGTCCCTACTATTTTCATACAAAGGTTCTTTGCATCGCCCACATGTCTGTCTCGAGCTTCTTTGTTAAAAATAAACCTCAAAATTCACAAAAACAAATTATCTTTAATCATATCAGAACACTTCTTTTACTTTTAAAAATGAGACAGTGTGAGACGCATAAATTACTTAAAATTCAAAAGCAAATAGCTTTTCTAATTTTATGGCGGCGACTTTGAGCACAGTCTTCATTATAACTTTGAGAACTTTCTTAGTGCACCAACGAAAAGCAAAATAAGTAATCTAACAGATAAGATTTGAGAAAATATAAAGAAAATACCTATAATTATGTAAGTTCGTATAGGTCAAATGGCTAACCCTGATATTAGAGTTTTAGGCCTCCAGCAAGGCTAGCATGCGGCGAAGAAAAATAGTTTTCCCCGTTTTAATGCCGCGCGAAAGAGACAAGCATATCCAACAAGCAAGCATTTAGCTTTGTCTCACCGACGACGCATGGATCAAAAATGGGGAAAAGACAAAGCGTCCACGGCCTGTGCTACTGTAGACCCCTGCCATGGCTAAAGTAAGTACCTACTCGTACGAGTAAGTGGCCATATTCGTAAATGGCTTGTTGCCGAGCCTAAAGCCTACTCGGTTTAATGTTTTCAACACACTCTTAACAGAACACACATTTAACACTCGGAATGTACCGCATCGCGTGTCTGGTGCCGCGCCCGTCGACTTTGCAACATTATATTATGCCGCGTAGTCTGCAAACTTCCTAAGCTCTGACAAGCCGGTGCAGTTTACCCGTTGTTCATAGAAAAGAGGTAATAATACTCGTCGCTTACTAAGTAACACGCGAGTTGGTGATCAGGCCCAACTGATGCACGATAAAAAAACTTACTTAATTCACAATAAGCTTATGTCAAAAAAGTTATACATGCAAGTAAAGCCTGCCCACAATGTAAATTAATTAAAATCATACCAAATTATTAAATATTTTGAAATCAAATATGACAAATATAATTATAATAAATATCTATAATATGCGTCAAATATAATATGACCATAAATGCAGAAAAGTCCTGTCAACCCTTATTATCCCAACATTTAACCACTGATGTTCAAAATTTAGCAATCTCTTAAATGCGGTGAGGAAATTTAAATTTGCCCTAAAAGTTAAAATTAGCTTAATTTATTTCCCGTTTTCACGCTCGGCGGCGGATTTAATGTTGTTTGCTTACAATTACATGACGTTTGTGAAAAATGTTCGCGTCGATGTAATTTCGAGTCGACTGTTTTCCTAATTTCTCTTGTTCCGCTACAAATTACACCGGGCGTGAATCCTTGCACGTGATTCCCTGAATGAGTACAGACACATTCACTTGCTTCATTTTGTATTATTATTTTTTATTTAACTGAGTGACGAGACGAGCAAATCACTCGATATAAATCATACTATACGATGCGCAGTAGACTATATTCGTAATCTTTTATCATAAGAAATTCTGCTATCGTAGATGATTAATGTGCACTTTTACAGAATATGTTTCTGGCAGCCGAACAGCCGTTTTTATTACACAAATTGTGCATTGTGTGAAATGAGCATTAGTAAAAGACTTTCGAATGTCGCTAAGTATTCGTGAAAATTCTTAAAATAAATTCGAGTATAAGTAACGTTTTTGTGAAATAGTTTTTGAGTTATGAGGAGGTCAAAAGTGGCTCCAAATGGTTCGTGTAATATTATACACGGTGCTGCTCGCCAGTTCTGTTACTTGAACTTCTCTTGACACGCTACCGCGTGTCTAGATATGCTGCATCCTAAACTACACCAGTTCTTAAAGCGAGTCTAGTAATATCAAACACTAGCATAATCTGAATTAAAAACAGACAAAAAGAATTAAAACATAAGTCTAAACAACTTCACGTTAAATCTCTACACGGTATTTAATTTTCGTTTCAACTTTCCCTAGAGGAAAGTTGAAATGAAAATTAAAGTTGATGTGGGTGAATAAATAAAGCAACACAAATTGCCTCTCTCGGCCTAATGACAATAACATCTCCAGGCCAACTTTATATCATTACATACACCTGCTAGTGTATCGCTTAAACCGCTCATGAGCATCGCTTATACTCGCTCCCACTTCGCTTATATTGCTCGCTCTCACTTCGTTCATAATGCTCGCTCGCACTTCGCACAAAGTGCTCGCACTCCCAAGCACGTCGTAACGCGTTTACTTGTTAAAGCTAGTGCTTGTAACCTGGAGTAATTGACGTGTGAAGCTGTTCTAGCAAATGCGAATTATTAACGCGTCATTATTATTTACAGGAAAAAGCTTTTGGGTTGTATATAGAGATCAGATTAAAATACTTTTAGCAGGTACATTTAAATACATTGGTTGACTGAGACGTGGGCTGTTAGTATACAAGGCGACGCAACGATCAAATTCTCTACCATTTGAATAACACAAAAACACGCACCGAAGTTTTTTGTTGATTCTTGTATGAAGTTCTATTAAAAAAAACGCACTGTTAAAGTCGAAACGCTAATCGAATTGCCGAGTATCTGATATTTACGCCACCTACGGGCAAACGACGTCATTTAATAGCACAAGCTATTTTTGAAACTCAAGCCAGAAGCCACGGGACGAAATCTTATACCAAAGATTTATCAAACAACCCCAAACTTGGATTCATATTTCATCCACTCAGTTCCAAATTAACTCTCCATTTATTTAGCTCTGGCTCTCAATTTGCAGATTAATCAAAACTTTTGGTGTTTTTTGTAAAATGTTCATTTGTTTGAGTGCTTCCTTCCCTTTCTGAGAAGTTATGATCCAAAAAACCGGAAGGGTTAGATTACAGTAGTACCGACCGATATATCCGACTCGAAATTAAATATTAAATCATAAAACTTTGCTCAAAACTTAATACAAAAAACCTTTGGAAATAAAACAATAATATAAATACGTTTAAAACGCGATGAAATAATTACAATATTAGAATATATGTAATGCTAGGTACCTACGGTAGTGAATATGTACTAACTCAGATTCAATAAGGTAATCTTATTTGAATAAGCACCAATTTGAATTTAATACAGAAGATTGCAACCGAGACATACATAAACTCGTAACATACAGCACATTATGATATACGCTGAATAGAATTAGAGATATAAACTTTGGATAGATAGGTAAACATATTTTCGTTGACACCAAGTTTTACAATAACGAAGAATTCTTAAAAATTAAAGCAACGACTTCCAACTTCATCGCGGAGTGCATCTTTCAGTCATTTACAAAATATGATGCATGAAACACAGCAACGTTGGCCGGTTTTGTTAGCCGATTTTGTATGTATATTGTATATATGTATTTTGTATATCCTTCTCTAATAATAAGGATACTGGTACGATGTCGGTACTAGTTTATAGACGTGGGCGGATGAAACAAAAGGAACGGTCCAGTTGGACCTTGAGCGGCATAAACATAAATCATGAAGAAGTATTCTTGCGGCGGCGCGGAAAGCGATTATCCCAGCCACGACCCCGGCGAGGAGCGGCTCGAGTCATAAACTGAAGCGGTCGCGGTCGAATGTTGTAGGCCGAACAAGTAATGTAGGTACTTATAGACATTGATGCAGACTAGAGTATTGTGTTCAAGATTAAAGCAGAAAGATAAAGCTACGAGTACAATACATAAAAAAAATAAGGTTTTTATTTCATTAAAAATACAAGGTAATTAAAATAATTATAGTTGAGTTGTTTTCTTGTAATTTTTTAAATGAAACTAAATTTGACATTTCTTATTGAAATCCTTTTTTATATTACTTATATAAAATAATAAACATGGATCATGGTTTAGTTTTAAAGTGATATGATAAAATCAGTGCCAAAAATTATTTCTTTGAAATTTACCAGCGATATACAATATCTTTTAACAGATTATTCATATCTGTTATCAAGTCGTACATAGAACTTAAAAAGCTTCATCATTATACATTATTCCCCTTTCCTCGCAATTCTTACCATATCTCTGAGATGGAAAAATATTACAATGTTATAAAAACACTTCCAAGTAAAAAGGCCATGTAGACTGTATATTTAAGCTGAGTAAAGTATTTTTAGGCATACGAGTACTAAATCGTTGCCATTTGATATTGAACCTTTTATATGATATAATTATGTCAAAGGTTTCTTTATTTTGAACCAAAAGTCACATGAAGACACAGTCACACTCAGACAAAAGGATTTTACTTAACGCGTGTTTAATCTAACCCGGGTTTATCGTAATACACTCTGCACAATTTTAGACCCTATGCTTACAATAGCCTTTTGTACTCGAAAGGGTTACCGTTGGGCAATGTACGTAACTGGATGAAGCCGTCACCTACGGACCTTTCTTTGAAGCGTAGTTTACAGTTGGACAGTTGGAGAACACAGAGCACATTTCTACGGAGGTAAATAGCGAGGAAAAGGTTTAAGTCTTTGCCGTTGAACAGGCTTAGCTCTAAGACCAGCGCTCAATGGTTGTTTTCCGAAATAACGGACGATTCAAGCCTATTTGTTGCTACTTAAGCTTTAAACGAACAAATTATATTGTATTTTTTTAATTTACTTTATTTTAGACGAGATTATGTGAGTTTAAAAACACTCTATTTTTGGTAGTTGGATTTTGACGAGAGACGAGCTTTGATAGTTTTGGTATAAAAGAATGTAAAAACCAGCTATAATGATTTACAAAATCATGTAAGCAAGAGCCGTTGAGCTTTGATATATGAATGTTCAATGTATAATGAAAAAAAAAGTCAAAAGTGTAAAAAGTCATCTCCTACGTTTATTAGCAGAACACATTATGAGCAAAGCAACCTTCCTTAAGATTACACCACTTCACAAACCGAGTACAAGCGCGTAAAGATATGCTATCCGATCTGTTAACAATCTTCCAAAGTATTGTAAAGCGCCTCAGATCCGAGATACGAGAAGGGCAAGGTGGGCCGAACAAAGGGTCCGATCGCTCCCGAGACAGGTAAACTTCAAACATTGCCTCAATTACACCCTCAACTCTATTCCAACTTTGTTATTGCTGCCTGCGGTGTTGACTAAACCCAAACTTCAAAAGCATGAGCCGATATAAGGTAATTTTAAACCGAAACTTGACAATTCCATTGAAATAATTTAATATCAGCAAGATAAATTTAGACGCGATTGACTCAAGACCGAGGTGTAAATGTAAATGTGAGATAAAGACGCAGACAAGGCCGTAAATAATTATTACATATTAAGATAAAGGCACAAGTTGAACAATTTCTTAATTTTTTTATGAACTTAAGACTTAAAATGATGAAGCTCTGGAGTTTGTGGTTACTATCTCATAAAATATCTAAGTGCGTAGATCTTTTCGAGCTGCCAAATAATGGTTACATTTCAGGAATGTACTTTCCAGAACGTTTTGCTTTCTTACGCTAAATAAGGCCGTAGAAAAACCTTTTTAGATTCTCTATAAGCGTCTGCGAAACTTCGTAAACAAGATAAGTTTTTACTCTCATGACACGTGGGTGTCATATCATGACATAGGCTAGACATAGACATGTATACTACCTCTATATTTATGGACCAAAAGAAAGCCCAGTATAATGAAAAACTCGTGCTAAATTTTAATATCTACCTTACAAACATTTTATTTTCTTTTTTTCATCTAACTTCTATAAATTGTTTTTCAACTAAAATGACAACTGCAGAATATTTAGTGAAATGTATCTTTAATAGAAGATAGTCTCGTCTCAGGTCAGGTCTTTATTTATTTATGGACTTATAAAGACTTATCTCGAACTCGAATCCAACTTGACTAAGCTCGAGTCGCCGCAACAACTACCGCAACTACTTTTTTGTCAAAGACTCTTCAAGACAAACAAAAGATCGTCAGTCAGTTTCGGTATACAAGTCTCAAGTGGGTAGTTCCAGGTATTCTACTTTCAAACTTCGATGGCCTCTAGGCCTTTATCTTTACTCCACTACCTAGTATTAAGTTTTCATGAAAGCTTCGAGAACGCCAAGTATTTTATAGCGGAAGTCGGATTGTAAAGCTTTCTCTACAATATTTCGAATTTCCGTAATAAAACTTGGAGTTTGTGAGCTTTGAAGGCATCTACGTAATGTTAGAAAGTATTTTATTCAAGGTTTGTTTAGCTTGACTTTCACTTTGGACAAAGTAAACGATAACTTGTGTTATTTTGAGTTTTTTTTAAAGTAAGTGATTATAATAAAGTTAGATTCAGGCATCGACACAGCGTTTCTTCATTTAAATTTATTTTTAGTATAGCACTATATAATATAACTAGCGGCCCGTCCCGGCTTCGCACGGGTAGACTTTGGGATAAACGTAGAGTAAATTGAAATCGGTCCAGTCGTTGACGCGTGATGGCGTGACCAAAGGTGTTGAGAATAATTATAGGAACTCTTTGTTATAACCTCTATTCTCATGCTATTGCGTAACTATAGCAACCGTAGTTTGTTGATGCTAACTTGTCAATTTATAGTAAAAATTATCAGTATAAAACGCACACTGTTTTGATAGATATGATTGAATTTGAACTTTGTACAGAGGTAATAAAGTGCAAATGGACTCTTGGACGTTAGGAACATACCTACATTGCTTAAACAACAGTGAGTGCTTGCAATTCAATATGAACTTTATACAATAACAATAAAGCTCGTTTTAGTTAGAAAACGTTTGTATGGGAAAAATAAAAGGGCTGTTTTTAGGGTTTTTCAATATTTCTGAGAGATTTTCTTAATATTTTTTTCCGTAAGAACCTTCTCCTAATAATAACAAATACAACAAAAAAAGAATTAGTGAAATCGGTCCAGCCATTCACGCGTGAGGCCGTGACCAAGGAAAACGGGTTTCATTTTTATATATAATATATAATATATAATATATATATATAATATATAAATATAATAATTTTCCCATGTTTTGAGCATCGAATAGAATTGAAAATAGTTTTCTATTGCACTCCAAACAAATAACAAGAAAAAACTAAGACTAAGTAGAATTATCAAGGTAGTGCGTGGGCAGTGGCCTATTTAATTAATTAGATAGATAAATGTTCACACCATAAATTGCAAACAAAAGGATTATAACACCTAAAACTAGTGCGACAACTGCCGCCAGCTTGATAAGTTCTTCTAGACTAGTGCAAGACAGCAGGCTATCTAAGTGCAGTCTATGAATAATACCTTATCCGCAGAGTGCAGTACTTCGAACGTTCGTAGCTTTAGCTACTATCGAGAAGCCTGGCGCTCACAACTAGGCTGGTGTTCGGTTCGTATATTTCAGTTTTTAAAAAAAGCTAGTGGCATTGGCGTCACTTATTTCTTTAAACGTTTTGGAAAAAAAAAACGGATTAATTCTAATAACAACTAAATGATTCAGTTGAAATTTGTACTACAGCGTCAACCTACATTGACATACGAGTAAATAACATTAAACAGTAAAACAACAGAGCTCTAGTCACTTTTCGCAGGTACTATTACTCAAAAAACTGGCCATTACCTTGTTGACTAGTAATGTTAATTCTCTGACCAAGGTAAGCCAACTCGTTACTCCCTTGATATTTCCATCAGCCGCTTTGAAAGATCAATTAATTAATTAATTATTAATCTGTCGAAACTTCTTGCCGCATTAATTAATTTCGTAACATTTCTTATCAAATCTGCGGCTAGTTCTATTCTCCGTCTGGCTGTGGCCATGTTTGATAAATCGTCAGGAAGGCACACTTATTTATGACTAGCGACTTGCCCCGGCTTTGCACGGGTATGAAGTATAGTCTAGAGGTATATTCCTCTCTAATGATGTAGCTTTATTATATTGGAGAAAGAATTTTTAAAATCGGTCCAGTAGTTTTTGAGTTGATTAGTTACATTCATTCAAAAATATATGTACTAATCTTTCTTCTTCTTAATAATATTATCTTCTTTGTAGAAATAGAATAGCATAGCATTTATTATTCGAAAAGTCATAGTTTCACATACATTTTCATAGTCATCGGACCCTCTCTAACAGAAGACATAAAGGGCCCTTTTGTCTCTGCGAGCGCTGTTGCCCGACTCGATTGTGATCCGTTACGGGATAAAAATCAATTGCGTAGATCCATGTTTAGATAGTTTACAAATGGGTCGAAGTTAAAGATGTTTCTGTTTTTTTGTCGATGGCTTAGAAAAGATTTTGCGAGCTACATTTTGTTTTTTGTTTTGACAAGCTTTTATTTAACTTGAAATGGATGTTTTAGTAGGATAGTTTGTTTGCTTAGGTTAAATCTTGCATTCTGAGATTTGAACTTACCGATTTCTGATTGTGTTGAAACTAATACTAATATACCTGTAACTCCAATAACAACGCAATAAAAGCTTATGAAAAATATTTTTAGTATCTTGCTTATTTCGAAGCTAGGAGAGCACTCGTTTAGAGTTTGAATTATTAAACCGATTGAAATTTATTTTGCCTTCTCTTTGCAAAAGTATTTTTTGACATTCAAAGTATTTGATCGTCATATTACTGGTTTAAATTTTTATTGCGCCCTAAAGTAGATATTTGAGTAAAAACCCGATAATCTAGTTGGTTTTCAGGTGAAATCCAATCCAGATGCTTCAATCAGACTCTAAATAATATTAAAGTTCAAAGCCATCATTAGGTACGTCTGAGGGGATAGACTTGAGGCCCTTAAGGGGGATAGATGGCACAATTCTTTTTAACCGACTTCAAAAAAGGAGGAGGTTATCAATTCGACTGTATGTTTTTTTTTATGTTTGTTACCTCATAACTTTTGACTGGGTGAATCGATTTTGATGATTCTTTTTTTTATTAGAAAGCTGACGCTTCCCATTTGGTCCCATTTCAATTTAGTCCAGTTCTGAGAATGGTATCCATGAGAAAAAACCATATAAGTCTTAAATTTGCATTAAGTACGTGCGCGACAAATAAATGAATAACTCAATAGTCGGTCTTTTGAAGTCGGTTTTTGTTTTTTGTCAAAATAATTATTATTTTTCAACTAATAATATAACTTTTCCAAATACATGTTAGTATTTGGAAAAAAAGTAAACTTTTTTTATGTCTCTGTTTAATAGTTTATAAAGTTAACAAATGACTACCTTTATTTATATTTACTAATCGGAAGTAGACTATATTTTGTGCATGAAAAAGATAATCGTAGTAACAGCTCCCCGAAGGCACCTAAATCTTCACATTCAGTACAAAATTGTAATGGATTGTGCACGACTGATATTGTACACTGGTATTGATTTATGCAAAGGGAAGATGAAGAGTTCTTTTTAACTCATTTTAATCATATTTATAGGAAAACCATTAAAGCAAAAAGCAAAATGAAATCCTCTTTCACGGTTACCTGCGCGTCCTTGATCAGTACAACACCACAGAATAAACCACAGTACAACCAATACGTAGCATTGTCCTTCAATCAACTCAAAAGCCGGTCGTTGAAACTTATCCTTCTGAACCCGGATACGACCCGGACGGATCTCGGACCGGCCGCATTACCGGATATAAACCGGATCGTTTCCGGATAACGATCGATTTTCCTCTGATACTACAGCAATACCTAGGCACTTCGTTGTATGTAAATATTAAGGGCGGTATTTGTAACAAAAGACCAGTTGAGCCCGTTTTGGAAATGTGATGGAGTAAGGGATAAGTCTGTGGGTATCCGTGCTCTGTAGATATGCTAAATATGCTCATTATATCTGAGAAAAGGTATTCTAAAAGGATTTGAGGTCAGAATTTCAGCGTGACTAAAGCCTTCTAAAGAATTTTAAATCGATACAGCTTAGCGCTTGTTTTAGGAAAAACAACAAAATTGGAATTTTTTCACTTGAATTTAATATTTTCTAAAACCTTCTAACGATCAAAACCTTATTCACCGTCAAATTATAAGCCACATAATTCACGAACTTTCAGAAATTTATAACCTTCTCTCTGATAAAATGTATCACACTAAAACGATACAAAAGATTTTTCGCTATAACGCAGAGTGCAGCATATTTCATACACGTCACATAAGTTATTCAAGTAATCCTACAATGCAGCGCTTCTATGAGATCACAGCGCCACCTGCCGGCCATCCAATCCTGGCTCGGCTTATACTCGTAAGTACACAACTACACAGTATGTATGTATGTGCTTAGCTTAGTGCATCTGTAAGTTACGGGAAGGCCTCAGGTGCGCTGGAAACGCCTAATGGTAGTATAATCGGCTTGTAATTTAATTCGGATGGAATAAGCTTATTGTTGCTTAAGTTTGTGTGGAACTGGGTTAATGATTATTATTAATGTTGCTTTTGAGGTTGATGGGAGACGTTTTTGATTTCATGTGATTGGTGCAAGACGAGACACAAATGGCGTGGCAGAGAAGAGGCGTAAGTCCAGGGTCGATAAGAAAATGGTGGGTTGTTTCAGTTTTTAGCTCTGCGTATTTCACCATCATACCACTTGCTATAACCAGCAAGACACAGCTTTTGGCAAATAAATACTTGCAGCTTTGGCGTTCACGTAAATGGCGTAAATGTTAGCGCAAATAGGATTGTGCGGTTGTCATTGCGACTGACAGCTAACACAATTAAGCTACCAGTCTATCCTGCTTCATACTGATAGCAAATAATTTGATACTCGTATATACAAGGGTAGGTATTATTGGTATCTTCTCAGAGATGAGTACCAACAAATAAATGACTAGAAAATAAGCACAAAGAAAAATATTTGCTCAAAAGTCAATCCTCATTTTAATTTCGTCGTATTGTGTTATTTTCTTTTATACCATTCGGAGGAAAATGTCTATTGCGAAATTCCAAAGCTACATTTGTCAATTAGTCTCATCGACAAGTAACAAACGACAAGTAACGTCTTTCAATTCGAAAGCAAAAGTAATTACTTGTTTTGCCGACAGTCGCGGTGCTCTAATAAATGAGCCGTTCGCATGAAAGAAAACCAAAACTTTTTGATAACTCCCCTGAGAGAAAAGAGAGTCACCGAGTAGATAATTTACAAAGAAATGACTCACAAAAGCCTGCACGGATGACAAGCTAAGATCACAGACTTTCTGTCTATTTTAAGTCGCAAAAGAAAAAGTTTCTAATAAGACAAATTGACGTATTGTTACTGACGTAATTTTCAACGTTATTTAAATGAATGAGCAAGAAAAACTACATCTTAGACAAAATTTGGACTTTTCTAGCTTATTTTCAAGTGCTCACATTTTATGAACTTCGGTTAACATACAAAAAAAATACATGCAGCAGCAGAACATAGATCACTTTTTCTTTCTGAAAATCAGTTAAAATACCTACCTCAATACAGTCCCCTATCCTATGGCGTTATTATGCAAGCTTTGCACGCACACATTAATGCGCATTTATAATCCTATAATATTATGCTGTTCCCATTTCTTTAAGCATTTTCTATGCTTTAAGAGGGTGGTGTTTCAAGCAGCCACAAAGCCTCAAAGAACCGAAGTTATTCAAAAGTTGATTTCCGACTGAGATAATGCGGAAATGCTTATCTCCTTATCATGTTCCTTGTTTTGGCTTCCTCTTTATATTCTTCGAGTTCCGATAGTATTTTGGAAGGATTTTGTTTGGTGGATATATTGTTATATATATAGGAATCTCTTTATAAACAGAAAGGATGCGACCTTATAGGTTGGTGTTGTAAGTTATTGTTGGAAATGCTAAATTACTTGAGATTTGGCATTTTACAGGTAATGTAACGCTTTGATGTAATCTGTATTTTAAATTTTTTTTTTTGGCCAGCCCTGTTTGCCACAAATGACACAAAAATCATCATCATCAAGTGAGTTCATTCAAATATCGATCAGTTTTTAAATTTTTTGCGCATATGACTGACTTGCGAAAATAAAACAGTGTGCCTAGCACAATTTTGACGTAAAAATACGTAGCAAAGTATTCCATAGAAAAGTGTACACCAGTTACTCGTTCGCCTGTCAGGGGCGATTCTGACGGGCGTAAGTGGAATCGAATACTTGCTACGTATTTTTACGTCAAAGTTCACACTGCACTGTTTCGCTTTGAATTCAATGTCTCAATCGCAAGCGACATTTCCCCACACTGACTGCAGCGGTAGGCATTTTAATGACAGTCTTGACCCCAATTATGCGAAGCCTCCGCCTCGGTAATGACTGCGGTTGATCCGTAATTGGACATTCCATCAGGGCGGCTGAGATTAGGTACTATGTTTATGGGCGGCTAGGTGAGGGGCAGTTTCATAATTATGTTTTGTTGGTATCATGTTTGTAGATTGCAATTTTCGAATTACTGAAAATTAATTAACATTTTTGTACGCCTCTGAACAACATTGTATTTTTTTAAAAAGGGCTGTAAATGAAGTCTTAAGAAGTAAGCAACGTATGCCTTCGGCTTTGATTAATTTGATCTAAGGCCTTCGGTGTTACAGATATCTGGCCACGGTGATAGCTGACCATCAAGTGGCCAGATTTACCACGTATAGCATTAAGAAAATAATGAAAGAGGGTTTATTTTAACACATTAGGCATTCATTTAGTCATAAATAAAACGGGAATACCTACTCACGTAAAATAAAGTCGAGGACGTTAATTATAAAAAAAGTTTGCAAACCACGTTAGTTTCATTATTAAAAATTGTTTAGTTAATTTAAATATACTCGTACTAATCGTGTTTCATACGAGTAGCTTCTAAATCCTTATGTATGGAAATGGTCAACATCCGGTAGTTATTTTCGTAATTTCCCCGCCAGTGGCGACAACGTCACGATTTCACCGGTTGAGCTAGATTAGTGATTGAGCGCTTCACACATGGTCCGCTCTACCCCTTCAGTTACAAATATAGCCCCAGGACACTCCTGCAGGTAATCCGTATTGGATCCTCCAGACCCCGAGCTCAGATTAGGATCGTCCAATCAGTGGAGCCGTATACAGGGTTATAAAGAAAAGGTATACTAAGCCGAAAAGCTCATAGTACTCATCATTATGAACAACTTTCAATATGAGACCAACCCTGAAATCACTAAATAACAGATGTACCATACTTTTTATCAATTGTCATTGCAATTTTCATGTAACGACTGATTTCTTTTCTCGATTTCAGGGTTGATCCCATAGTTGTAAAATTCTGGGTGGTACAGACTTGTTATGGGCAAACGTGACGTTTAACATCAGACGAGCGATTTGCTCGTCTGTCACTAGCATAAAAAAATCTCAACGTAAAAGTTGTTCCTAATGATGAGTACTACCCTTTTAGGCTTCGCATACCCATTTCTCATAACCGTGTATATGTTCATCGGACGCCCAATAACATGAGTAACATTCCGCCTTTGTTCTAACGTTTGAACAAAGCCTGTCTAGATCCGAATGCTTATTGAGGTGGGTTAGATTCAGATCCAAATTACTTAGAAATCAGCGCGGTGAGTTTAACGTGTCAATTTACCGCGTGATTTAGCGCAACCAGGGTTCACTAGGTATTCATATGATGTTATTTAGGTACCTATATTTTTTATACACAAATAAGATTATCGAAATGAATGAGAAACCAGCGACGAGCCTCTGCTAGCCGTCTATGGACACTTATTCCTATACCCGAGCAGTGCGTTGCTTACCTTTGAGAATTCTATTCACCCTTCGTTTAGAACAGCTTAGATTATTTATATACTATCTGTTCCCTGCCACGCTTCGCTGAGGATAAAAAAAAATGTAGCCTATGTTACTTTGGGATAATGTAGCATTCGAATGGTGAAAGAATTTTTGAAATCGGTCCAGTAGTTTTTGAGTTTATTCCACACAAACATACAAAAATACAAATCTTTCCTCTTTATAATATTATTAGTATAGAAGTATAGATATTACCTGCTTTTGACTGTAATCTTTTAGCTCTACAAAATGTATTCAACTCAGAGAATTAGTGTCTTCATAATTATGTTTGTACAAATACGTAAACAATAAACATGTCTGGCAAGCCTGTATGTTAATTTAACGTCGGAATTGTGGAGTTATTAATTGTTATTTGGCTTCAAAAGCTTGTATGTTGAAGCTTGTGTGTTGAGTGGCTATTTTTAAGTGACGTTAAAGTTAAATTACCTACCGGCGCGGCGGCGTCGGGATTTCGTAAAGCCATCCCGCATTTCTGTAATTGCCAACGCGTTGACTTTGCGTGTTTAAGGTCCGTAGGGTTCCTAAATAAATAAAATTAAAACAAACTCGGTTGCAATGCTCTGGCGGAGGTCAGACTTTAATGTAAATAGACCTGGTCCGGAGTGTCCGGAAATGTCCGGTAAATATTAGTTGAAATTCGGCTTCTCACTGTTCCTTTATTTATTTATTTCTGTTTTTATCCCTCAGATCAAGTAGAATGCAGATATAGTGCTGCCTTAGATCCAAGTGAAGCCAAAAACTACGCTACTGCCCGTGGATGTATACTTCCAGCACGTATTGACGCATAAAAACTACCCGAATCAATCGTCAGTTCTTACGTCAGTTGATCAGAAAACGTAGACAAGAAAAATTAATTAATAAAATTATGAAAAATAAATAAAACACAGCAAAAATTACACAAAAGTAAAAAAGACGTCCGATTTTAAATAACTTTCCACGTGTGTACTTTTCGTAATTTCGTTTAATACATAAACATCATAATTTTTAGGTTCAATTCAATTCAATTTTTGTTAAATGGCTTCTGCGGGGTTGCCACAATTTAGCCAATGTCAAATGGATAGAGTAGATAGGTACGTGCCACAGTAAAGTAGTGGAGACTTTACTAGAGGCTTTTCTAAGGAGTTTTGGAAGCAACACGAAATGACACGATTCACTGCATTTTATGATTTGCCCACACTCGTGCACGTCCTCGAGCACTTAATGGTTATTTAAACTAATTTCACAAACTAATTTCTCTCAAGTGTATAATTATAATGAATCAAACAAAGCATACACAGAATTCTTGGACTTGTATAGCTTAATTTTTAAATTGTGTATACCTGTAGAACGAATCAAAGTAACATACAAAAGAAGGAAAGTTGCTAGTAAAAACAAACGAAAAATGTATTTACAACTGCAAATAAAAAATATTGTAAAACGCTTAAGAAAGTAATATATACATCCAGAAAAATTGCTAATATCCGATACATTAACAGGAGTGCCAACAAAAGTAAAGCTACATGGGGAATTATAAAACAGCATACTTCCCATACTAACAGGATTAAAACTACAATAGAAAGTTTAAATATAGAAAATGAAAAAATTGTAGAACCATTAACAATAGCATCCACCATGAACAACTACTTTATTAACCTCAATAAACCAAATGATAAAAACCATTTGCCTCATTCAAAGTGTATCAACCAAAACTGTAAGAGTATTTTTATAAGGCCGGTTACTGCCCAGGAAGTTAAAAATATTGTCAAAGACTTAAAAAATAAAAAGAGTACTGGTCATGATGAAATATCTATGCAAGTAATAAAACACAGTATAGATTATATTGCAGATCCACTGGTATATATTATTAACTTGTCAATAGAAACTGGGTGTTTTCCTGATAATTTAAAAAAAGCACTAGTCAAACCACTGCATAAAAGGGGATCTAAAAAAGACATAGGAAACTACAGACCCATAGCAATATTGCCAGGCTTCTCCAAAATATTCGAAAAGGTTTTATATAACAGGTTAATATCATTCTTAGATTCTAACAGTCTACTTAACAATAACCAATTCGGATTTCGTAAGGGAAGAAATACGTCATTGGCAATATTCCAAATGTTAAGGCAGGTTTGGGAAGAAATTAATAACAAAAGAACAAGTATTGCGCTGTTCTTAGATCTTTCAAAAGCCTTTGATTGCGTAGTTCATAAAACTCTACTTTACAAATTAGAAGCAATTGGAATACGTGGAACAGCTTTAAAATTAATCGAGTCTTATCTTAGTAACAGAAACCAATCAACTCTACTTGAAGTATATAAAAAGAACACAAAAACAATAGAAAAAGTTCAATCTGATTTCCAAAAGGTCGCTATAGGAGTCCCACAAGGCAGCATTCTTGGACCACTTTTATTTCTTATATATATCAATATCAATTGCCGCTTATCACTAACCATCTCTGTGTCATGTTTGCAGATGATGCTACCATTTTCATTTCACAGGAAAATATTAATAACGATTATGAAACAGAAGTAAATAAAACACTAGAATCTATCACAAATTGGTTACAATTAATAAATCTTAAAGTTAATTTAGAGAAAACTAAAATAATTCAATTCAAAAACGTTAAAATATCCCCCTTGCAATTAAAAATTAAAAATAAAGACAACTTGGTTAAAATAATCAACGAAACCAACTTTTTAGGAGTAACCATAGATTCCCATTTAAATTGGAAGGCTCATTTAAATAAAATAAATAAAACTATTTCAAAATACTGCTATGCCCTGTCAATACTGAGTAGTATCACATCTAAAGCTGTTGCAACAAATGCCTATTACGGTTACGTTTATCCTCAATTAAGCTATGGCATTATCTTCTGGGGCAACTCAGTTGATATACAGTCAACATTTGTTTTACAAAAGCGTTGCCTTAGATGTATCTATCATCTAGAAAATACAGATTCTCTTCGTAATCTTTTTTATGATAAGAAATTTTTAACTTTAACAGGAATATACATTCTAGAAATTTGTACTTTTGTTAAAAATAACACAGAATATTTCTTCAATATTCAATCTATTCGTGCTGGTAATCTCCGTAGCAAATATAAATATAATATTTGTATTCCTCAAATTAATAATACTATGTACTACAAAAGTTCCTTTATCAGTGCCATTCGAATTTACAATCACCTGCCATCACATCTAAAATGTTTGAGTGGTAATTTATTCAAGAGAAGTTTAAAAGAGTGGTTAATGTCTAAAGTCCATTATAATCTCAACGAGTTCTTTGACAATGTCTAACTCTAGTAGATTTATATAATTACTTTAATGTTTATTACAATAAAATTAAAGGAAATAATATTGTACGTCCGAAATGGATATAAACTGTTGCAACAAATTTTAATTTTAAGACCTTTATACACACAGTTATAAGCAATAAAATTTATTCTTTTTCTTATTCTTATTCTTATTCTTATTCCCCACTTAAAATAAACATTAACACTCAAAATTACACAAGTTTAGTAAAATAACAAAATGAAGCAACATGACTCTTCCACGTTCCCGCCAAAAACCATTTTTTTTAGGTTATAATTTCAAATACAAATGTCAAAATGTCATTTTGACATTCGGGTAGTTTTTATGCGTCACTAAGTGCGTGTTTACAAACACGGGCAGTAGGGTAGTTTTTGGCTTCACTTGGATCTAAGGCAGCACTATATTTGCTTTTACTTGATCTGAGTTTTAACCGGATACTGTGTAGACAGTAATTATTTATTTATTTGAATATGTGGTAACGAACTAACGATGTCTATTAAATTATTGTTTCACTTTTTTTTGTAAATAAGGTAGGTAAATGTTTGGTTTCAAAATTACACTTTTCCATACTTTAAGAAATTTTCGGCGCAAGTGGCATCATGTGTGTGGATTACACGTGCGGTAAGCACGCTTCATTAATTTTTACTTGTAACATAGAACACATACACAACATAGAAAAGAAACATAGTCTTTATAAAGTGCATTTTACTTATTTATTTTTCGTCAACATAAAATGGTCGATAGATTTATAATGGTCGGATGTAGTTTTGACCATTTTCCGTCTTAAACAACGTCCTTCCCATTTCTAACTGAAGAAAACTGCTGAAATTGTTCGGCTAGAAAGATTGTTTGATCCCGCCGCGACCGCCGCTGGCAACACCGCTCTCTTGTAATGAAACATTCAGGGGTTACGTCTTTGCAACTTTTGTTTATTCAGCCAAAAATGTTTGTTTTAACGTAAGTTTGTGAAAGATGAATTATAAATGTACAAAAAATAAAACAAACCATTTTTTTTTTTTGGAGCTGCATGTGGCATCCGGCTGTAGTGACCGTGGAAGTCATCAATTGAGCGCTATCGAGCTTACCTATGTGGTGCTCTTCAGGTAAAGTAAAGTAAAAATATTTTTCTAAACAGGAGAGCAGCAGACAAATATTAGATTTAATTAATTAATTAAGCTGAGCTAAAGAGCTATTATAAAAAAAAGAAGATGATTAGGTAGGTACCAAAATGGTACCAAATAATATATTTTGAAACTGAGTTTAACCATTGAACTTTATTAGTCTTTTAAATGATAAATAATGTTAGTAAGTATAGGTGCGTGAAAAAATAACTTCTCAGCTAATATCTACATCGTTTGATATATTGATAAACTCTTTATTGTTCACACCAGAAATTAAAAAAAAAAACAAACGGATAATAGCACCATTAGCACCTCGAACTAGTGCAAGGCAACGTTAAGATGGAGAGGATAAATAGAATAAACAGAAAAACGGGGTGTGCACTGCGCAATATTGTTTGCTACCTTATCCTTACCTTATCCCGTATTTAGTTTGCTTACCTACACCAAACAGGTTATTATAATAACAATAGCTATACGTTATAATTGGTTGTTAATAAAGACACTTAGGCAAGTTGCGGTAGTTAGACGCGTCGAACCGTTCCAAACTTGGCATAATAGAATGGTTAGCGAGGCGCGTAACGTCTTTACTCGAACGTAATTAGAACTTCTCTTCCTAGACGTAATTACATTGTCGCCGTGTAGTGGCTAGTTGGTTCCGGGACTTGGGAACTTGGCCAAATGTTGTTAGTACTTTATTGTTGTTCAGTGTTATGTTTTATAGAGAAAACAATACTGAAAATAAAATGTGGAAAATAGTTCAAGAAACTTTTGATAATGAAGATTAATTTTGTTCGGACTTCATAATTTTCTATTTTGTAATTTAAATATATACAGGGTTATATGGAAAGGGTATGCTAAGCCGAAAAGAGGTCATAGTCATCGTCATTAACAACAGCTGTTATATAAAAAAAAAGCAATGACACTCGACAAAATGTTCCATGCATTTTGCATTTTTTTAGCCCTGTATAAAAAATAATCAAACAACTGCAAAGTAGAAAACAAAAACAATACATGTTGTAGAATCGAAAATCACAATTGAAAAATAAAAACTAAAATACTAACTCTATTTTAGTTCCAAACAAACTATCCAATTCCGAGCTAAAGTGTGAAACTAAACAAACGCCTCCGGCCAAAACAAACAGTCCCGAACCGATTGTAAATCACGGCGCCGGAACTTCCAATAAAACAATGTAATTTAGGGCAGCTGGAACTGCTGGCAGCACTGCGAACGGTGTGGAAACTGGTTCATTATTCTGCATTTTTAGTGCAGCTTTATGTGCTATAATGGACTTGCAGTTAATTAAACAGTTTTGTGTCGCCATTTTTAATGACGATATTTGATCAACACATGCAAGTAAAAAAATGATTTTTACATACCTACTTATTTTGTTTCTAAAAATCTTTATAATTACAGAAATAATATTTTTGTTAGTTAGTTTTACGATTGGATGTCTGGCAACACAGTATCTACTGCGCGCTGGTGCTATTTACACTATGGACTACTGTAAAAATTGTATTACATTTTCAAAAAGATATATCCTTACTACGCAATCAAAATGACTGCCAAAAACCATGCTTAATGCTTATTTATAAGTTTTCATTTGGCTATAACCTATGTAACAATATTATTAGTAGATAACTAAACCTAATGTGTTCAAGGCCCATACTAGCGTGTCGTGTGTAGTGTGTATTATGCATATATTATATTGTCACGGCCCGGGCTCACTGCCCTGGGGGGAGGAAGTTAGCTGCAACTTCGGACTCTAATTAACCATTCGGCTCTGAAATACACCGCCTGAAACAATACCTAATTATCTATGCAGTTTACTTTAGCTACGAATAGCGCTAGTGCTAGCTTAAAAGTGAGTTCCAACGTACTTCTTACTGTTTCTGCTAGTTAATACATGTTTGATTTTCACAAAGAGTTATTTATTTATGCATCTTTGTTAATACATTACTAATTTACCTTAGAAAGTTATTAACGATGATATATTTAGCCACGCGCTTTCTTCTTTAGCTAAAAATATTCGTAAATAACTGGTAAAGCAAAGTACCGAAACCACGGTTCCTTGACTTCGCTCGAAGTGGAAAACCGTGACTCTAAATCGGTATCGGCAACAAATCTAGTCGCTCAAAATTATCTCCGTCAGTCTCACTCTCGTGGCTTTTGACATAAGGGCGACAGTGACCGAGATAATATCACTTGAAATAATACTGCCTCTGTTATAATTCGCTTGAACGTCTCGCTTGTGTAATTATAGCACCTGTAGTTAGTTGAGAAACCCAAGTTCAGGAGCGGTTTAATTGCTCTAGAGGCGGACGTGTCGATGGCTCAGTTGATTATAGTTTTAAGGGCTTGTTGTGTATAGCTATATCAGATTTGTATGTGTCGTTTGCGAGATAAGAACATTGAGAGTCATCATTAGTTTATTGGAAACTAAAATATTTGAAACAACATCAGCACTACCTGGCATCCTACTGTGGCTCTTATTTCGACTGCCCCTGCGAACAGTATCGAAACTGCAAAATCACGCTTTTTTCATTGTATCAATTATACATAAAATAAAGGAAAGCAAATAATTAAAAAAATAACATTTTTTAATTTGAATACAATTAATTAATGTTATACATTTTAACTTATTAATTTAGGTCATGACTTAAAATTGCTCTCCTGTAAAAGTGCAAGCACTTTCGATAGTGTTCCTATGGTAGAGGCAGTCGATTTTCCAAAGCCATCCGCGGTCACCCATCCCAAAACTGATTGTATTGTCTATTGCTTAACATCGGTAATCGGTTACGAACGCCTAGTTTAGCGACGCCACGAGCAGGAAAGCATTAAAAGTTACTTTGTAGGCGTAGCGGCCCAAAATAACCAGGGACCATTTATATAGATTTTTATTTATTTATAAAACGAATGATATATGTACTTAACCAAGACGGTGCTACCCTTATCCAAATAACTGAACATAAAAACAAAAACTAAATTCGAAAATATTTTAAATTAATTGACAAACAAGTTTAATTAGCCGTTTCACAGAGTCTGTGAGCTGCTAGTGAATTCAATCAGGCTACATTTAAAAATGTCCGTTTCGTTGGAGATCGTATTTAATAAGATGGAAGGACGAAGGATTTCTCTACAACAGTATAAATAACTCCACTCTCCACTCGTGCTCAAACGTTTCCACAACCGTCCTGACCTGAGACAAATGCACGAGGCCCGCTCCATTGTGCGCGCACACTGTATTCCAATTTTAAAGGTTTCCATTGAGGCCGCGAACAACACCGCGCGGCCATTCAACCGCACTCACCGCACGAATAAAACACTCTGTATACAGGATTATTTTTGAATACATCTGATACATCTGAGAGATAAAGAATAGTGGAAATTTAAGGTGGGCCTTTTTTTCAAAGGACTACATGTGGAAATAGCAGCAATTGTTAGTGATAACTAAAAATCTAATATTTTAATCTCAGCAATAAAGGCTTATTATGTTTGTATTTTATTTTTAATCGGATGTATTAAAAATAAAATACAAACATAATAACTCACTTAAGTTTTCTAAATTGTACTTAACACTTAATGTAATAGTACTTTAGTTTATTTAGTTTAAATAAATCATACTTCTTCTCCAAAAATCTAAAAACCGAAACGTTTAAGTGAAATGACATTTCCAAAGTCGTGGCTCAAACCTGGACACAAATGGCACAGGACCGAAGCAGATGGCAAAGTAAGAGTAAGACCGATACCCAGCAAAAGGTAAAGAAGGCTGAAGATAATGATGATGTAAATGAATTCCAAATTTAAATAACTCGAATTAGTTTAAATGGGTAAAACGTGGAGCCCAGGTAAAGCTAGATGCTGTCATTAGCACCGATAAAACTAAATAAATTATAGGTACAAAAGCAGTTTTGTTGAAAATATAAAGTTTTAGGTCGTCATAAAAGTAAGGAAATCCCAGGCCTAAGCTAAAAAGCTACCTGCTGGATATTTTATATGAATTTAAAGTAACCTTGTACAAAACGCGCTCTATTTATGTGTAATACGTAAGCTGTGATATGTGTATTGTTTTTCTACACATTTGTGGGTATTTCCTTTTAAATTTAGGAGTTCGGTTCCAATTTATGAGGTGGCTGGTAATTTGGGTTTGTTTCCATTTCGGTGGAAATTATTTAGTGTTATTTTAATTTGTGTCGCGAATGTTTTGGTTCAGTGTTTTTACATAATATACACGAGAAAGATTTATTAATCTATTGTTAGGCTTAATTTATAAACATTCTGGCTTACAAATGAATATCTAGTGTATTTTCGTTTTTAAATTAATAAAAGTAGTATTTATAATTAGATAGATAAACTCTTTATTGTTCACACCATAAATTACAAACAAAAGGATTATAGCACCTAAAACTAGTGCGACAACTGGCGGCCTTATCGCTAAGAGCGATCTCTTCCAGGCAACCTTAGGATGGAGAGGATAGATAAAAAAATACAAAAACGGGGTGTGCAATATTGAAGAATACTCATAAAAACCTACATAAAAAATAATAATAATAAATACTTAGAAATACATTCAAATAAAATACAATTAGTTGTTTTGTACATGGATTTTAAGAAAAGAAAGGAAGAAAGTTTTTTGAAAATGAACTTCTGCGAAGTAACGCTTGATCACAAAGTAATTGGATATACAAATTAACTTACACTAAGTTTAGGAGGAAACGACATTGTCAAAGTAAAAGTCGCGTGTCGAATCTGGATCCGAATGGCGCAGGAATGAGGCAGATGACACAGTGAGAGAGAAGCCTATACTCAGTAGTGGGATAAAGAAGGCTGTGGATGATGAAGAAGTATATAAGTACCAAATATCAAACTCACATCCTCACAAGTACAAGAACTTCGAACAAAGCACAGTTTTTAGTAAAACAACACCAAATAGCTGTTCAGTGCGAATGGAACAACTGAAAGGTTCAGCCACATAGCTTTTGTTCTCGCGCCGATTAATATTCAGAACGGCGGTGGATCAAAGGCGGTATTGAACTTTGTGGCCTTTTGTAAGAAGCCGACCAAGGATTGGGAAAAATCTAAATAACCATTATGCAAGAAAATATCAGTTTGAATAAAGAATGTTACTTGAACGCTGATTGGTTGAGAGACGTATTTACATATCTATGTAAAATTGTATTATAGATACATCTAATAGTAGTATCCCATATAATATGCTTATGCAGTAAAGAAGTTTTTGCCTACGACGTAGTCAAAGCTATCGCGCTGATATTGCATCGTCGTAGGTAACGCTACGGTTAGACATGACTATGGCGTAGATACGCTACGGGTTGACATGGCTACGGCGTAGGTAAGCTACGGGTTGACATGTCTACGTCGTAGACAAAGCTACCTTGAAGATCTGTCTACATGCTAGCTACGTAGATAGATACCTAATACTAACTTATAACGGTAGAAAAACGCTTTTATACAATCCTGAAAACTAAATGTAGCCTAAAACTTCGACACCATAGAGCTTGATTCTTTGATCTTTTACAAACTTCTTTAATTAACAATCAATCAAAGTCATGTCATAAACGCCTTCCTTATACTCATTATTTCAAGACAAGTAGATGCTTCCGTAAAAATATCTCATCAATTTCCATACAATTTGTTCTCAAAGCGAAACCTTCGGTAATTAAATCCGATCAAAGTCTAACAACTCAACAACTCGCGAACTTCCTGATCCTCAAATTTAAACATTCATGCTTCATGATTTCATTTCTTTGGCCGATGTTTTATTTCACCGAAAAATTACTTTTTAAGGTTTGAGATGACTTTTTAATGGAAGTAAATTTGGTGTTCGAGTCTGCTTGATTGCTTGCAAAGATGTAAGAAAAAAAGTTGCTTGTGTAATCTGAAAGACTAAGTTTAATTAACGAGAGAGTTTATAAGTCTAGCTCTTATAGACGGATCTGGTTCGTGTGGATCCTTACAAACGAAAGAGAAAATGAGAGATATGCAGGGTTATATGGAAAGAGTATGCTAAGCTTAAAAGGGCTCATAGTACTCATCATTTTGAACAACTTTTGCTATGGGCCAACATGGAATTCGCAAAAAAAAAAAACAGTTGTTCCATACATTTTGTCGAGTGTCATTGACAATTTTTAATTATTTTTTCCGCGAATATCGGGTTGTTCCCGTAGTAAAAGTTGTTCATTATAATGAGTACTATAAGCCCTTGCGGCTTAGCATATTTGTTTTTTATTGAATTTGGAATTTGACATGTAGTTTTTTTGGCACAAAAATAAAACTATTACTATCTAGAGCTGTTCAAGAATTTTCTGTTCAAAACTACACGTCGTCATTGGTTATACCTGCAACACGTTATCAGATCAACCTGGTGCCTGCCGCCGAGCGCGCCGCGAGGCGGGCCGCGCCACCGCGGCGCGGCGCGGCGCGGGTGCGATGTTAACATGAACACTAGCCCAGCCATAATGCGGTGCTAGCTCGACTTGTGTTGCGTCATACGGAGCTGTGGTGTTAATGGTGTTTTGACTTTTGGGAAATAGATTTCGTTTCTGATTGAAACTTTTAGAACATTTGACACTGCATTTGACAGCTGTTTGACACTGATCTAGATAATTTAGTTTTTTTTTTATTCTTATTTTGACAAAATTTTTAATTTAATGTGAAATCTGAAAATATGTGTGAATGTGGACTTGGTGTGAAATAAATGGTTAATATTTGTGATAAGACCGCCACTTGTGTCACTAGTTTGTAAGTCTTTTTTATTTGAATCATTAATTTTTATGGTATGCGCAATAAGATGTTCATCCATCTAACTCATAATTATTATTGATTGTTAACGTTAAGCTACTGTCTGATATATATTAAAGACGACGCCACACTTCACTGCAACGTCCCAATCCCAACCCATACCTTCATAGACACTCACTCTTGCGGAGTTATCAGGTTTATAAAATTTGCATAATATCGGGAGTGTGACACCTCGTGTAAAATACGAACAAGTTTTATTTCGGTGTCGAGAGTAGCACATGTGTACCGCAATAAATAGAACGTCAGTCTAGATGCTGCCATCACCGAGAAAGCCATTAGCTGTGTCTTGAATAAAATAAAATAAATAAAATACCAAAATAGCATTTCTTAGTAAAATTACAATCTAAATTCTGGCTAGTAAATAATTTAGATCTCACTTAAAATACATAACTGATTACTAAGAATGTGTCCAATGACACTCTACTTACTGTTTCTATTAGGGCGAAGACACAATGTTCATGTGCTCTTTATAATTAACACTTGCACTATAATCCCTACCTATAACTAACACCACACTAGGTCGAACGGTTTTGTTAAGTCTTCTAACTCCTGTCTAACCATAAGTTGAGAAAGCAAAAAATTCAAATTACTCGGTCAACTTTGAGTAAAATCAGCGCTGTCATGAAATCCTATTTAAGTGCCTGAAGAAGCGAGGTCGGCACATCCTAAGATACCTGATATTAGTCTCGAGGACGAGGAGCGTAATCTGCTGAACGAGTATCAACCGGATTCCCGCTACTCAATAACGAACCTTGTCACAATGGCTGGATTTTCGTATTATACCCTGAAATATCGGCCTTGTTGGGTTAAGGCGTCTGTCCCATATAGAGTGAAGTAAAATGCTGAGTGCAGGATGTTGAGAATGCCGGCTGGCTGTTATTAAGGAGTGGAGTGGACTGAGTCGTCAGCATCTACAGGATTACGAAGAACCCGCGAAAAAATGGCCGTCATATTATATATTGTCTAAGTCGTGGGTCGAACCTTCTTGCCAAGTTGCAATTTCATAATTGCAAACGCTGTAAAAACTAAGTCAACGTTTACGAATGACATGACAGCGCCTTGCGCCACAGAATACGTAATAGTAACTATGAATGGTGCCCTGCGCCACAGAATACTAGATTGTTACTATAAATTAGTTAAGATAAACAAAGACTGATGTTACTGATGTTAGACAGGACAGGCAGTCCGCCCTATACTATTGTATCGAATAGACGCTGAAAAAGTTAAATAATTGTTTTATTAATACCGCCCCTTCCTAAAATATATTAATATATAGGTATAGAATTTATAAATAGATTATAGAAATATCATTCAGTCCTAGTTTCCTATAGCGTTTCTATCACAGATTGCAACTTGCCGAGGGCAGCTGTATCCTATTGGCACAAGAGTTCACAGGACTGAGGCAGATGGCACAAGAAGAAAGAGAGCTTACACCCTGCAGAAAAATGCTGTAGATAATGATGATGCCATTAAATTATCTCATTTAACCGAAAATAAATACCTGGATACAAAATGTGATTCAAAAAGGGACGATGAAGCCTCAAAATTAGTTTGTAATTTATTATAAACATTTTGCTAATTGTCACAGACGACGCCGGGTAATTTCGGAAGCGCTTACAACACGAAAACAATGAATTGGATCTGTTATTCAGAACATGTTTTTGAGGTATATTTCAAGCTAACTTTGTGGGATGAGACCGTTATCTATATGTAAAATTATCGTTTTGTTTTTGATGTAAAATGTGGTCTTTAAGCATTGTTTCTTCAGCTTTAATGTTAGATAAATATACAGGTAAACTCTTTATTGTTTATGCCAGTAATAACAGGCAATAAAATTTGTAGGTACATGAGTGATCTCATGTACTTAATTATAGCAACAAGGATTAAAAACTAGTGCAACAACTGGCAGTCATATCGCTAATAGCGATCCGTTCCAAATAATCGCGATATTAATGCACCGAAGCTAAAAAACAACAAAAAAATATGAATATTAAAAGTAACAAATAACTATAAAAAAAAATTGGGACCAAGATAAAAAAAAACAAAATTTCTTCGCTAAATCAAAGCTGTTTATTCAATTTTAACATGAACCCTCTTATTCATAAAACCTAAATATACGATCGTGAATGGCCTGGATCGAGCAGAGATATCAACGTAATCCTGCTGCCGAAACACCTGGATTTAGTACCTTCGCACCCATTAACAGAGTGTTTGGTATATGACAGGTTTACATCGGAGCCACCAATTTATAGGGATTCAACTTTGAAATTAGGGCATTTATCACGCACAAAATAGAAAGAATATATTTGTATAGCATACTAAGTAGCTTCTAAATACTATCTTTGAACTCAATTTCAATTATTCAAAATTGAGGTGTTTATTTCGTCGTATTACACTAAAAGTAATAACGATGAAAGTTAGAGATGATGTATTTTTTTGTTTCTATTCTGTTGATCAGATTCAAATCTCTTTGAATCGCAAACAAACTACCTACTTACGTTATTTCACTAGTCTAATTTTGCTGTTTCACCACTTACCACCTTTTGCGTCCTTACATCAGAACATCGATTGCCGAACATCTCAAAAGCTTTTAAAGAAGACTTCCAGATACAGAAAAATATACTTATTTATTCAAAAAATTTGGTCCCAATGTAAACAATAAAACCCCATTCGACCTTAACCAGTGACGCACATTGGAAACCCCCGTACTCGGCATAAATTTCCCATGGTATTTCCTATACCTTGATATAATTATTGCCCAACCTTCGTCCTTCCATCGGCATTTTGCATCACGTGGATGCTCACTGTCCCACGGGGTAGGGATCATTTCCCTGCCTAAATTACATATTGATCGGGGAATTGTGACGCCGCGAGTTCTACAATCTACATTGTACAGTATGTACAGCTTTATTGGGTAGTATAAAGATCAAAGTGTATGAAATGTATCAGGTATCAGAAATATGTGAACTTTTTTAACAAGAATCGCTTGGTGTTATAATTTTTACGTATTATGTATAAAAAGTAATGAATTAGACCACAACAAATTAGAGCATTGACAAATAATTTTTTCAAGATAAAAACAAAACTATTACGATTTTAATCTATACTAATATTATAAAGAGGAAAGACTTGTATTTTTGTATTTTTGGATGTTTGTGTGGAATAAACTCAAAAACTACTGGACCGATTTCAAAAATTCTTTCACCATTCGAATGCTACATTATCCCAAAGTGACATAGGCTATATTTATTACCTGAAAAAATTATAGGGATCCTTACTAAAACTTCAATAGTGTCCACTTGTGCGAAGCCGGGACGAGCCGCTAGTTAGAAAATAAGAACAATTGTTAACTTTATCTACATAGTAATAACCATTTCCAATAAATTCCTCCACTAACTAATGTAAGTGGTACGTTTAAGTCATCTACGAGTATGTTGTTTCCTTGAACTCACCTCCGTTATCACTTCTAAGTATTTCGCTTTGATGTAAGTGGATCTCCGAGTAATTACGGTGATAATTCTATCAGAAACTTGATACATGTTAATATTGTAGCGACAGTAACTGGCTTCAGTCTTACTTACAGGGGAGTTTACTGCGTGAATTATTAATCATGTTTAAGATAATTACATGACAAAGTACTGAGAAATTTAGCTAAGTAGGTAAGTACGTGCCTGAGTTGCTCACAAAATTAGACTAGTTAGTCTAATGTTAACTCAGGGTTTTTTCGAAAAGGGATTGCTGACATGGCTTGATTTAAATTGCTGCTGTAAACAACTACATATGTGTAGGTACCTGGTACCTCTCGTATATTGGGTTTGCGGGGCCTTGTGGTTTATAAAGGAGTTGTTTTTTCTTATGTTATGTAGGTATTTAATTTAAAACAATACGTTTTTTTTTGTTCAACTTTAATTAGGTTAGAAAATTGTGATAAAATAGGAATGCTCTTAACAGGAAAAAAAATTTAAAGCGAAATATAAGAAAACAAAATTTCCCAAGCTGACTTTTATTTCAAATTAATTCAAAGACTCTTCTACAACAATCTAACAAAAATTAAATAAAGCCATACAAAGGAACTCGCTTTGCAAAAATTTCACAACCTTCATCAGATCGAAACGACGAAATAATCGAATCATATCTCAGCGATAAAGGCTCTCGCTTTTTGCAAATGAAACCGGATATTAATACAGACTTTTTGAAATTGAACCGGTTTTGGTTCAACTCTTTTTCCTTTTAATATTCGATGATTCCTGTGTTTATATCAAAATGTAAAAACTGGCGTTTTGTGAAAATTGGTTTGCTTTTCATCCTCAAAATACAATTAATAAAAACGGTTTTAAATATGGAAAGTTTCATTATTTTATACATTCAGGATAAGATTTTAAAGAACGGAATGGATGAAAGATTCATAATCTTTATCTTATTCAGATTTGTCTAATAGACTGCTTAAACTTTCAAATAAATTGTAATTTGTTTATTTTCTAAATCTTAATATATATAAATCTCGTGTCACAATGTTTGTCCTCAATGGACTCCTAAACCACTTAACCGATTTCAATCAAATTTGCACACCGGGTGCAGTTCGATCTAACTTAGGAGATAGGATAGCTCACATCTCAATTTATAGTAAAAAAACATGAAAAATTAGAAAATTTAAAATTTAAGTTAGCATCAACATACTACGGTTGCTATAGTTACGGTTAGCATCAACATACTACGGTTGCTATAGTTACGCAATGGCTTTTGACACTACGGTTGCTATAGTTACGCAATGGCTTTTGACAGGACAACGTCTGTCGAGTCAGCTAGTAATGATATAAAATCAAAATCAAGAATGATATAAAAAGTTAAAAAGTACCTACTACTTCAATTTAATATCGGCTTTTCAAATTTTTCTGCAAAAAAACAATTGGACTTCTTTGGATTTTTAATACCCAATTTAAATACCAATATCTAGCTACCTTTCTTTTTATTGTTGAACGCCTTCAACAATAGAAAACCAATCACCCCTGAGATCGAGGTCCCTTTTTAGGAGGCTCTAACTATTTACCAGCAAGTCGTACTCGTGCCGTATTCTAGTGCCGCTATTAAAGGAAACCTATCTGCCCACCAATATTGTTCGACCTAGACCTTTCCAAAAACGTCTCAGGCTTACAAAATTTATTCAATTCATAAAAAGTTACAGTTTTATCACTATCGAGTACGTGACGGTGTTGCCAAGTTTCCACAAAGTTAAGAGCCAGCTTGGGCGGAAAAATGCGTAAATACTTCGTACCAAATTCGGTGGAAGTTGACGCAATAGTTTTATTTTTGGAGTATTCATAGGCTTTTTGAGGATTTTCTGATGAGCTTGGTGGAGCTAGGTTTTCAGGTAATTGGTGTTGGAGGTACAAGTAAAGGAAAACAACTGAAAGCTTTTAGACTGGCAAGTGTGGGTGGGATGCTGCGGTAATAATAGTGCCTTGGGTATACCTTAGGGGACCGTGGGTACCGAAATAGTTTTAGTCGTTGACATAAACTGTTATGTAACACATGCGTTATTGTGGAGTGTAGGTATGGTATACCTACAGTTATGTTGATCTATTCATAGAGTCGGAGATTGTCTCAGGGTGTTCACATTCAATATGAGGACGATAGGTTCCGCACCGAAGTCTTTCACGCAGCGTTGTGCGTTTTGTTGTGCATTTCTTTGCGCGTTTCTTTCCTGTTCAAAAAAAGTGCACCTTGTCTATACTAATATTATAAAGAAGTAAAGTTTGTGTGTTTGTATATTTGTTAAATTGTAAGGGGTAATCTCGGGATCTATTGAACCGATTTTAAAAATTCTTTCACCAATAGAAAGCCACATTATTGCTGAGTGTCATAGGTTATATAAAAAACCGAAAAATAAAAAGGCTTTTACGTGGTAGTCCGTTTTGCAAAGTGAATCGGAGAAAAAACGGTCCGGACGGCGCGCGATGGCTTCGGGTTTAATTAACATTACGCCCAACGAAGTGGGCAAGGGTCAGCTAGTATTTTATAAATATCTATGGAAAAATACTAAAAAATTCAAATTGAAATTCTGTATTTGTACAATAACTAAATGACTAAAAACATATAAAAATGATGCTGCCCGCAGTAGTTGAGCTGCTTTAAACCGTTGTTTCAGCAGTCCCAACATACCCGGCCCCAATTATACCTCGCAATAAGTATAAAGGCACCCTTGTTCATTACCGAGGCACGAGGGCCATCCTTCAGGAATCCGCTTTAAGATCCGTTTGAAATTCTGCCGATGCTGCGATATCGTGACGATATTTCAGCATCATGAAGTATTTAGGTATTCTGGCGATTTATGATGTTTACGTGTATTTCATGCCGTTTTTGTTGAGTCGATGATAAATACCAGTGTTCTAGAATACTTGTCAAGAGCATTTCAAGAAATTTTCGTTTTAAATGTATTTATATGATACTCGTATTTATATTATATTTTTTTATTGTTGTTACTTACATCAGCATTTCGTTAAAACAACATGGAACCACTACACGTGAAAAACAAGCACACTCCTTGATGGAGGTATTATTATAGTTCCGAAAGCGGACCTCACCCCAGCCGACAAAAACAACGTAGTATTTTTGTATGTATTTAATCAATTTCACAAAACGTTCGAACACAATGACGCCGCAAGTGTAATAAAAATACAGCGCTTACTCGTATCACCAGGCGGCTAGCTGTATTATTTTTAAGCTTTTATGGAATACTTAATTTTGACAGTTTAATTTTATTCATATGGATGATTCAAAATTGAAAACATACTTGGACAATCTATGGATCCAAGATTCGTTACGGTATTCTATTTACTTTTTAATTGTGTAATATAACCTGGCCCTTATAGAAATGTTATCTATAAACCGATTATGAATATGTGTCGCAAAAGACTTGCTTACTCAATTACTCATCTCATTTCCAAAAAAATTACTTCTTCGCGAATGGTATCACATCGTTAAACGCGAGAAATAAGGTCACAGGTACGACTTCAATAAATTTATGTGCATATTTAGATGAGAAGCCGGCCTCAATAACGTGCGCGGCATACTCGAGTCCCTGTACGAGTAGAACATGTGGATTGAGAGCAGGTGTCAACATCATGTGTGGAGATGCAGTCGAGAGGTAATTTTAAAAAGCAGCTTGAATAGCCATTTTTTTACAACAAACTAGGCATGCGTTTGACCACAATCTCACCAGATAGCGACGATGTGGTGGAATATGTAGCACGCTTGCCTAGGAAATACCTATTCACTCTTCTTTTAAACAAAATTAAGTTTTCCGCTAAAGTTAAGTAAGTAAGTTTGTTGGCAATTCAGCTTTGTGTTATAAAGGCGGGTACGAGGTTTAGACGAGTAATGGAAAGTGCTTGATTTAGAAACCATGCTTGGTTTTGAGCAGTTTGTAAGTTGGTTAATTGAAATCAAAAGTCAGAAATAGAAATACTGGTATGTTGACCTTTAAATAACATTGAATGTAACAGGTTTAAGTTTATTCTGCTAGATGAAGTAGTACTAGTACTCGATTGGTCCTTGCCTTCGATCGAAAATTTTGTGACATATTTTTCCGTTACTTTTAATAAAAAAGTTTCTATGACGCGGTCAAACGCAAGCTCAGATTCCGAAACTTTTCAAATAATAATAGAGAAGTTCGCAGCGAGTTTACGTACAAATATTCCCCTTTGGTAATCCTATATCTCGGGGCAATATTTATCACAATTACACAAGTTCTCTCCACCAGAGTTCCCAACTCGGAGTAACAACTCCGTAGGATCCGTCGACGAAATGTTTTACTAAAGTTAAATTTGATCTGAAGTGAAAGCAAACAGATGGGGCGCGTTAAGTGTTTTTTATTTGCGTTTGGTGCGGTAACTTTTTAAAGGAAATTAGATAAAGATTTTTGAGACGTGACTGCATGATCGTGGGCGGGTTGGGTTATAGGGGCTCATCACGAGAGTAACGTTAGAATTGAGTATTACCTGAGAAAAATGTTATGAGGCAAAATATGTTAGGCTTTGGACCTTGTGAATTGTATGTGTAAGATAACGGGTAAAACCTCGGGATGCTGCTAGTTTAATTATAGAACACTATTATAGCTATTTCATAGACTGTTATTTTTTTCAGAATAAAAATAGTTTAGGGATAAATCTAAGGTACATTTGTATATTACCTCCAACCTCCATACTGAATTTTGTGAAAGTTTTTGCAAGTCGATTTAATATCCATTCATAACCATAATAATTATCAAGCAATCAGTACCAACAAGGTTTCCTTTGAAATCAAATTTCACGATAAATCTCAGTAAATTAAAACCGGCATAGATTAAGCCATTACAGAAACGACCTATCAGAAATTAAATTCAGCAAATGAGCTCGCAAATCCAATCTACATATTATCTATTTCCGACCTTGTTAATAACTGTTCAGTCCCTTTTTAAATGTAAATGAGGCACTTTCATCAGCACAACCCACTTTCGCTTTGATACGAATGAATTAATTCACTCGAATAAGGTAAAAAAAAGTTAATACGTGACCGGGAGGTGAAGTGGGATCAAATGCCGGTGGAAATGAGGAAGATCTGGAATGATCTTATTTCTCGGGATGGCTTTGTTCGCTTTCAATTAAACTGAACCGAGTCGCAAGAAAAACAAACGGACTGAATATGGGTCCTTTGAGACATATCATGGGTCATTATTTCTTCGAGTACAAGCTTTAGACAGCGCAAAATAAGCAAAGGTGCTTTTTGCTTTGTTATCGGCAGTCTTTGCGAGTACTACAGTGATTGGTGTCATTGTATTCCTTGGTTTGTTCTTCTTGGTAACATTTTTATATTCTATACGTCGCAACATTGCGATAAAACTTCGCGAGAATGTCATTATCGCATCTTTTGTAATAGACGAAGCTCTTAAGGCAAGAAATCTTACGTCATAATATTTATCCATGGCACCTTCAGAGCAATTGTCCTGCAATGTTATGGAGTAAATGACCTTTTTATTTGCCTTATAAATCTAGACTAGTTTTAAAACTTGCCAGTATTTACGTATTTATTTTGATTTATAACTCGAACATCGCGATAACCTAAATATTTCCGTTATCACAATGAGCATTTCAACTTCCTTACATCTACATAAATCACTGTCTAAGATTTACATCGCTTCTTTCGTCGGAGCTCGCAAGCCAAAGGCATTTTCCTTACGTGATCTCAGATAGCTCCGAGCATTATCGTCGTGTCATGTCGTTTCTCAAAGGTAAATAAAAAGAAAAGGTATCACAGGTACCGTGTAATAATCCGCAAACTTTTTAATAAAGTACGGAAGAAGCCATTCTCTTGAATCAAGCGCCATTCATCGTCTCAAGAACATCTTTAGAAAGAATCCCTAAACCGCGCCAATAAAATATTCAAAGGTAAGGCGGCCGCAGCCGAAGTTTTCGCCATCCGAGCCATATCGGGGAAATTTCCCAACTCTGCGAAACACCTTTCTTCTTGCTTACGTATAAATTTCGTCTCAGACCTTTTAAAGTTGAAGTTTTGTGACCGCAGATTCATAATTCGGCATTTTAAATGCTGATGTAGAAGTTTTGGAGACACAAAGTTTTGGATAATATTATTCATCTTTGTTTATTTTAAAAAATATCATTCGTAGATTACAACTTCTCACAGTAATTTATAATCAAGTACAAATCAATTATCAAGCACAATTCAACTAAAACTGATGATAGTTTACATAACAATAACTATTAATTAGTGAATTCATCGAAATTGTTTGCTAACTCTCTGATTGAATTATATTGTTACCAGTATACTGAATTTCTGAATTGCAATTTAAGTGTAATCAGGGGCCATACCGTGAACTCTTAGCACGAGCCTAAATTGGATCGTCCTAAGTTTCATTATCGGAAATTATTAGAAGTAATAATTATTATTTTAAAAAAATAGTATCGGAAATACGTTTTCATTACGATAGATTTTATAGATTTCAGTACTCATTGAGTATAATGGTCTATAACTCGCACAATATCACACCCATGTGCTTATTTTCTTCTTTATTGCTAAATTGTGTAAAGTGTCCGGAGCATAGTACCTTAACGGGGAATGTATTAGGTACAAGCTTGATTTATAAAATACAGAATATTTATTTCTTGATCTCAAAAAACACAAGTATAACAAACAATTAACAAAGCAAAACAAACAAAAGACAATGAAATGCGCCCATACCCTAATTGTTGATTTGTTCTATCTTCTATCTTCTTCTTCTATATATATAAAAATGAAACCCGTTTTCCTTGGTCACGGCCTCACGCGTGAATGGCTCGACCGATTTCACTAATTCTTTTTTTGTTGTATTTGTTATTATTAGGAGAAGGTTCTTACGGAAAAAAATATTAAGAAAATCTCTCAGAAATATTGAAAAACCCTAAAAACACCCCTTTTATTTTTCCCATACAAACGTTTTCTAACTAAAACGAGCTTTATTGCTATTATATAAAGTTCATATTGAATTGCAAGCACTCACTGTTGTTTAAGCAATGTAGGTATGTTCCTAACGTCCAAGAGTCAATTTGCACTTTATTACCTCTGTACAAAGTTCAAATTCAATCATATCTATCAAAACAGTGTGCGTTTTATACTGATAATTTTTACTATAAATTGACAAGTTAGCATCAACAAACTACGGTTGCTATAGTTACGCAATAGCATGAGAATAGAAGTTATAACAAAGAGTTCCTATAATTATTCTCAACACCTTTGGTCACGCCATCACGCGTGAACGACTGGACCGATTTCAATTTACTCTACGTTTATCCCAAAGTCTACCCGTGCGAAGCCGGGACGGGCCGCTAGTAATTAATATTTCTGTACAAAATTGATACTCTAGACATGTTTACTAGTACTGTATGTTTACTCAAATTTTACCTATCCTCGGTTCACTTGAGAGTTCAGTAGACGCTGGATCCAAAGTGAAAGGTCGTGTAAGTTGAGGAGTAACCGCCCCTCCGGGAGCCATGGCTCTCCTCCGCTCTCCGATCTTAGTACTATCGAATAAAACCTGGATCGGGAGCGAAGACCTTAAACTAGTGAGAAGAAAAGACACTTTACCTTAGCTAAAATAAAGCCTTTTTTTGAACAAAAAAAAATGTATCTTTAGCAAAATGTGGGTACTTAAGTAATGTAGCTTTTACTCAATGCCTTTAGTTTAAATTAAAACCTTGCTTTAGCTTTAAACTTTAGCAATTTGTTTTGCAAAATAACAAGTTTACGTGTTATTTCGTTGTGTAGTTAGTTTAGTTTAGTTTGAATTGTTTGTTTCGTGTCGTGTCGTGAAATTAAACCATAAATTTGATGGACACACGTTTTTAGACACTTATATTGGTTTTTCTCTTTTGGATACTTTAAGATTTTCAATAGTCTCTTATTCACTAAGTAATAGTAGAATATGAAATCAGTGAGGTGAAACTAAAAAAACTGATAAAATTATAATAGTATGAAACATTAACATTTTCGCCCATATTTTATACCAAATCATGGATAACTAGATTATTCCCCTATATGTATACCGATACTTGTATTCCCATCCCTACATCCGCTTTAATTTGAAAAGAGATATCGTTGTGTAACTCCACTGCTCTACTATAGTACAGAAAGAAGAAATAAAATACGTGAGAAAAGGTGATAACCATCGCTACTCAGCTACGTTCTACGGCGTAGCCTTTAGCTACGGCGTAGGAAGTCTACGGTGCTACGACAACATACAGCAGCATAGATCGACCTTATTTTATGCCTTTTGTTTTCAACTTGTAAAAAGCAAAGCTACAAGAAAATACCAGCAAGCGTAACACCTTAATGTTTTCAAACAACATTCGGGGGTACAAAATAATACAAATATTGCTACAATCAACAAACATGAACGTTAACTGATCCTTCCAATTATGTTACAAAGCCACTCGCATTATCAGTCAGATCGAATCGATCCCGCCGTCCAGGCGACCCATTCATATTAAACACCGTAATCCTCTTAGCATCCCGTAATAATAAATCAAAAAGAAATACAGACAAAGCCGGTTTACTGCAGTCATCAATACTTCTTACCGGATTATTTCGCGTCGGAGGAGAATTTTCAGTCAGCAGTGTTCTGTAATAACCTGACGGGGCCTTAAAATATAAGTCCTACAAATAAAAAAAGTATTTTAAAGACCAAAGCTTTTTTATATTATCATCAGAGCTACACAGGTTTATCAGATTTCAGCTTAATCGGACAGCGGGTGGTGGTTACAAATTTCGTATTAAGATTTAACTTAAACAAACAAATGCAATTAAATCATTAGCAAAAAGAACTGATCTTGTTTAATCGTTATTGACTCAATCGTTACTAACTTACGTCTCAAATATTAAGACACTATAGCCCAGTGATTTCGTCCGCTATCCGATGGTATCCGGTATTTTTTCTGAATAAAAAGTAGCTTACCTAAATGTAAATCAAGGCTATTATTACAAGCTGTCTTCATACCAAATTGTATCCGTGTTCAACCGATTCAGTAACAAATATCCAAACATACAAACATATAGCCGCTAGACAGTGGCTATATGTTTGAGCCTTTTGGGGTCGAAAACTTGGGACCGTGGGGGCCGAGCGCTAAAAAAATTTATAAGGAGCTCTCTTCTCGTCTGGTCGAAGCAACACGCGACCAAAATGCTGGCCTCTATCTCGCCCAAAGGGTGAGCATCGCCATACAACGTGGTAATGGGGCCAGCATTTTGGGAACAATTCCCGCAGGCAGCGGCCTTTTAGATTAGTTTAGTTTTATTGGTTAGTTTTTTAATTTAATTATATTTTAAATTCAGTACAAAGTGTTTCTGCCATTTACATTAATATTGCAACATACAAACTCTCACATTTTAAACATGAGTCCAACAGTAAAGTAAGTCAACGACTCCGTTCCGGGCTCATTCACAACCTGCGCACGCCAAAGCTAAGCAAACCTTTAATTACAGCGCTCTTTCAACTTAAATCCATTCGAAATTCGGTCCTTAGTTCTTTTACCGCCTCGGCCCTCCACCACCTCAATACAGCTGACGTAACCAGACCTCATTTCCCGATTGCATTTTTTCTTTTCAGCAATACTGGCTGGCAAAAGCCGCCACTTAGGTAATGAAAAACCTAACCCATTTATTTTTTACTGGCAACACCGAGTATGGAAATTCTCAAGAAATTACTGGCTGGAATTAGACCGCGCCAAATTACGGGACGTTTAAAAATAAATTAAGAGGTTTTATTTCATGTTTCTTGGAACGAAAGAAAAGAAAAGCACGTACCTTAACGACCGCAATAAAGTTGTTGCCTGGAAAATTAGAATACCTACTATCCTAAACTAACAACAAAAACTGAATCTTGCCGTTTCAACATTTTACATGTTAAAAGGGCAAGATTTACTAAGACATAATTATCATTTGAGTGAGTTTTGCTGAGTACAATATTGTCTGCATTTCAAATTCATGTAAAGGTCGATGCCAACTTTAGTGACGTGATATGACCTTTTTGCTCAATAAAACTATATCAATCGCTTTTCACTGTCACTAAATTACTCTTTGATAATCCTTGAGCTCTGATTTTTTTTATTAGGTACATGTCTCGTGGACATCAAGCCTAAGACACCTAAAGTACATGCACACCATCCAATTCCAAACCCAACAAAATTTTAATTGATAAAGTTAAGCTTATTTACCAAATCAAATATTTCCATACAAGCTTATTGCAACTTCGAAACCAAAGTAAATCAAAGCGCTTGCCAATTTCGTAACTTCATTTAATTTGTGAACAAATAAAACTGACCTTTTCAACACAAAGGAAATAAAGGTGAATTCAGATAGAATATAGGACAATAAAATAAATGGTTTTTAGGCTGCTTTTACACTGCACACTTGTTTTATTTTAAAACTAAACTGTTTATTTTATTTTCCGTTCGTGACGCGGACTTTATGGCGTGCTAAAATTCAAAGCTAATTATGCAAAGAAATGTATTATACCAGAGTATGTTAAATGTCTCTAACATTTTTTATTTTTAAATGTAAAACACCTCAGTATTTTCATCAAGACTCTATTTACTTTCACAAACACATAGACAGTTGAAAATATGAAGACTATTGAGTATGATTGATTTAATACCTGGTAGATAAGCTCTGGTTTGGCTTAAAAAAACATTTTATACTATTTTATTTTCCATGTAAACCTTGCTAAGTCAATTACATTTTCGTTAATTAAAGGTGAATGAAATTTACGCAGGAATTTCTGAACTCTTGTTTGACAATGTAAAGGTCCCTTTACTCCTGCGGGCGAGTGCACCCGCCGGCCGAGACGATTTCATTATGTTTCCGAGTTTTTGTTACGAAACAATAGAGGAAGTATTCCAAATGGTCTCCCGGCGGAGTGGCCACAGTTTATCTACAATAGGTTGGCAGTAAGACCACTTTTAAATACAAGCCTTTAAAATAATTTAATACAAAAAGTAGCAAACCAACCACCTATCTCTTTATTGCCTAAAATTCTAACGTACTCAGTTCTCATGCTAAATCATTCAGACTTTTAGTAAAAATGTTAGCTAAATTTTTCATGAATTCGTCCAAAATTTTAAAACGTTGCTTTAATTAAGTCTTAAACAACCATGAGGTTTAGTGGATATAAGGCCACATAGCACGACTTTCAGGAACTAACAGAATTTCTCACTTGTCAACAAAAAAAAGCCTACCAGCTACTTAACTGCTAGACCTGTTAATAATAAAAAAAAATATGTACATAGAATCTTGGATAATAATGCCATCATTGAGCTGTAGACTACAAAATATATAATAATACCATTTCATTCAATTTTCGCCACCATAGTCTCTATTCTGTGTCTCCATAGCAAACGGCGCGAGATCGCAGCGGTAAAACCCTTGAGTTCCCAGAGCTTTCGGAAAAACTCCGTACACTTAGCAGTTATATGAATAGTTAAACGATGGGGGGAAACTGTATAGTAAGAATCATTTATTCAGGTGGAAAATTATTACACTATATGATTTTCTTCGTATTTTGTATTTTCTTTGTTGGCACATAAATTGTCTTCGTAATGGAACTGAGAGACCTTTTAAGTCTATTTGATATTTTAATGACCCAATTTTCTTAAATAGGACTCTAAATAAAAATGATCATTAAATGTGAGTGTAGTTAGTCCTTTCGTTTCCACATACAGAAATAAGCTAATAAACACACAATAAATCAAACAATGAAATGGTCTTGAAGTTATATAATGTATCATTTATTAAACCAACGCAAATATAATCAACCCTGTGCTTAGAAATAATATAAAACTTTTAACGCCTCTCATTTTACGATTTTCAGAACCTATTACTTAAATTTGGTTTATTTGCGAAGGCCCCAAAGGAGAATACTCAGAAGTCAAACAACGATTTCAATTTTGTTCACACAGAGAACAAATATTTGCTCAAAATAATCAAAGTTTTAACTAGGGCCGTCCAATTTCAAAGTAATATTTGACATAATCAAATTCTGAGGCTCAAAATTATTGTGTACGTAACCGTACCAAAAGGGTCGTATTTAAATTTGACGGACAATATCTACTCCCAGTTTCTCAAAACAACATTTGGCTGGTCAGCATATAATTGTAAATCAAAGTCTACAGGAGAATTATTAATATTCAATTCATATTAAAACAAGAAACCGCCTAATATATACTGAAAATCTATCATCTTACCACCACATACCACTGAACGTTGGGAAAAATTTGAGCAAAACCAAATTATAACTTTGTAATCCAAGATTTCGGCATCAATATCATCGTGGAAGGACCTAAGCGCGAAATCCGATGTAGAATTTACGAAATATTATCCCGATTTCCTCTCACGGCTGAAGTGGCTCGAGATCAAAGGATTGAGGACGATATTATAATATCTCCAGGTTATTACTGAGTTCGAAGTAATGGCGCTTTCCAGGAGGTTCGAGGATAATGTTGCCAGTTAACGTGCCATAGGCGTCCTATTAATATTTACTGGAATTACTCGATTAATTTAGGCATTATTTTAGCTGGAGTTTAAGGGTTATCGCTTTATGCTCGTGTTTCTACATGGATCCTAATTACTAGTAATGGGCAGAGGCCGTTTGAGTACCAACTAACCTGATTCTAATCAGTGTGATTATAAACTAAAGAAGGTAATACCGTATGCGGGTCAATTGCAATTTCAGCCCAATCTGGGAAGGACTCTCTCTTGACTTATGAAAGTAATTAGGTTTTTGATAAAATTTAGAAAAATGTTATCGACAAACAATAGTTTAAACGACTTAAAAACCGCTCTTAGGTGGTATTTTCGCACAGAAACTGGTGTTTTTGAGGTTGCGTACCCACGTCATTATCATACGTCAGGTATGTAAACTATGGTGAAACTCTTTCTCACTTTAAAGTCTATTTCACTTTGAGTAGAGCAGTGCTAAAATTATCTGCATCTCATTTCGCTAAATCTTTTTGTAAAATTTTATTCTGTTAATACAAAACATGTTTCTTGTCATTTAAATAGTCAATATAATTAGTATCCGACTCAACTTATCTCGAGTAAATATGTGTTTCCACTCTTCCACTCTTGTCCTCACGACTCGCTACCTACCCTCATGTAATGCGTCACATAACTCGACGAGCGCGTCAACTCGACTTCCTGCCATCAAAGCCCGGTAACCCGAGCCCACATCCTGCCACCATTAGTGAGGCCACTTCGCTCACCGTTTCAGTCTTTCACAGTCGCCGGAAGTGCGTATGTTTGACGAACTCTCAGACCGCTGTTAGGATTTCTGCTTAAGTACCTACCTACGCTTATTTACGATACTAAATAGAGGACGCGATACTAGATATGTTTACTGATCCCGGTCTTGCATGGTTTCGAGCCTGTCAACACCCACTTTGGGTCGTAAATGGAGTAAGTAAGTAAATAGGCAAGTAACTTATTTTCGAAAGTTACGTTACTTGGGCATTTCTTACGGTGTTGGAATTACTATATAACTGTAATATTTATCTGTAGTTAACACCAGAATAATCTGAATCTGAATTCTAAAAACTAACTTTATTTTAATGTAATGATGATAAGTGAAATGGTATCTACTCGTATATCAAAAAGCTCTGAATTTTCAATGTTAAAAGAGAAAAATCGCATCGCTTTTTAATGGATTTTGGGCATAACCCAAGTTGAATATCAGGGTAATAAAAACAAATGGTTGTGCTGGCATTAGGTGTATATTCTCATTCAAGTTCGCAAAATGGGCCGTAACGAGTCACCGCACGCATCGCGGTGAAAACAATTCAATTTTAAAATACGTTTTACCGAAATATATTGTGATATAAATTGTAATAACATTGTGATATGTGAATCCTTTGTATATTTTTGTAATCTCCGTTGAAATGACATTCATGGCATAGCTGAACTAAGGTTATGAGATTGGCAATACACTAAGTAATGGTATCATTTTGTTATTAGATAAATACCAAATCTGTTCAGTGGGCACAAACTTTGCATATCGATTTAATACCTACTACTAACTTTCTTGTAAGCATTCCGGGGGCAACTCGGCTCGTTTTTTGTCCACAACTATACTCCGCCAGACTTTGATAAGTATACATTAATTGTTTTACTATTGTTGTTCTTGCTTAACATATTCTCGTCCTGTTTCTACGGTTATCGGATAAAATTAGTTATTTAGATGATACATACCTAGTTGACACTATTGACGCTTTGTTTATTTTACATACACGTAAACACGTTTACTTGCAAACTGGTGGAACGTGCCCCGAATGCAGAACGATTGAGATCTATTTACGATTGTGCTCCAAGAAACAATGTTTGTCTCTCTTATTGGGTGTGACGAATTCAGATTGTGAAAATCTTGAGAAAATATGGATAGAAAAGGTGGTCCAAATGTTTGAACAGCGAAAAACATACGTCGTAGTCGGCGTCAAGCTTAGGGGGGCGCCAAATTCACACTTTACAGACGAATAGACAACTCATCATTTACTAAACTTTGACCACGGAATAAATAATAGTACAAGTAGTCATGACCATATCAACTCGATCGATACCCAGAGCGCGGAGTAAGACGTGCTGTACGAACATTTATTACTCGCGAGGCGCGTAGGGCTTAGTCAAAATACGCGCCCGCTCGCCCGCAGGAATCGCAGATCGCGGCAGCACGCGTCCGGTTACCGTGCGTGCGAAATGGATGATATTCGAAAACTTCCTCGTTGATCTCCCTCCACGACAGTGTTTTATTATGAACATGTGTGTTGTTTGTCAGGAAAGAAAATAATTGTTTTTTATTAAGTTACCGTATGAATAAAAACTGAAGGCGTCTAGGACATAGACGCCAAAACAAACGCGCTCGCTGCGTTCGCATATTTTAGATTAATTATAACCATTACACACACCCCGTAATTAAATAGCCTGTGTTTAATTTAATAACCACCAAATCAAAATCATTACGCTCACTACTCGCGTCTTGTTTTTCTTTTCGGTAAGTAGATGCTGACTGTTTTGGAATTGACCGAAAAAATCTTCAATCTATTCGTGTTGGTTGAAATCAAAAGTTTTCAACCAACACGAATAGTGGGTAGTTTTCTTTGTAAACAGCCTGTCCTAAATTTCTGAAAACGTCTCACTTTTTTGCGCTCGCTGCTCTTGCGTTTTCTGGATGTTTAATTTCCGTTGTGCATAGTTTGTCAAATATACATTTCTTATAAATGTTTATTTTGCGCTTTTAGACTTGCTGCGTACAACATACTGAAGGCTTTTTGTAGTTTCCGCTTATTAATAGAGCACTGTTTGTGGGCAGAGCAAATTTATGCAAAAACATTTTTTATATATCAATTTTTATATTAAAACTTAATACACAAAGCTACCCAAAACTAAGTTAATTGATTTGTCAAATAAAAACGGTTTTAATATTTGAATAAATAAGCTTAATACAGAAAGAACAGCGATAGATGCATTATTTCCGCTCTGTTTACGCATTACTGAGTGCAATTTCGTTTGGAAACAGGCTCTCGTAAAATAAATATGCATATCCTAAATTGCTAAAAATACGTCTCAAAAATTTCCACATTGTTATTATTTAGTGTTTTGTGTGACCTAGCGCGTGAATTTTATTTTCAAAATGACAGAATATAACTCAAAATTTCGCGCTCGCTGCGCTCGCGTATTCTTGATTTCTGATATCTATTAAATACACTCCGTTACGTAATAGCCCGTCCTAAAAACAAAAGATCTTCAAATCTCTGTGCTCGCTTCGTTCGCGCATTACTATTTATTTTATAAAGGCCACAATTATTTTTGAATTGATTGAAAATTTTACAAGTTTTGTACCCGAAGCGACGCGAGTGTTGTGTAATTTTCGTTGTAAATAGCCAGACGCGTAAAAATCTATCGTAAATTGATCAAAAATATCTCAAATTTTCGCGCTCGCTGCGCTCGCGTATTCATGGTGCTTAATTTCCGTTATACGTTTAATTCGTAAAAATTCTATGTTTTGAATTAATGAACAATGTCGAAAAATTTCGCGCTCGCTACGCTCGCGATTTTTTAAATTTATTTGTTCTTTTAAACTTGCTGCGTATACCATCCAAATGCCGGTTGATCAAAACTACTGCACTGCACTTTAAGCACTGTGTTGTGGGTAGAGCAACTGTGCTTGATTCACAAAGCTCTCCAAAATCGAATTATTTGGTTCATTGAAAAAAAAACACGGTTTTGTTTGATTATTTTGAACGAGTGCGGCCCGCCACTATTTCAAATTGTCACTATGTGGCCCGCGTCTGCCAAAAGGCTGCCGACCCCTGATATAGATGATAAAGGTAAAAATAAATATAAGTGGGCGGGGGCGGCATTTTTCAGTTTTTGCCCCCCCTAAAAAAATTTGTAGATCCGGGGCTGTGTCTGAGACTTTAAATGATAAGTTTTATGAAGTTTTGCATCGCATTTTGCCTGCTTTTGGGACTAAATTGATTTCAAAATATATTAAGAGAGTTTGTCTTGCAAGTTAGCTCAATATTTTAGACACAGAACACATTGCTCTCATGAAAAACGAATATAATTAAATAATTAGCATAATGGCAGTTTTACAATCAAACTTTTTACCGAATATTACATTGAAAACTGTCTGCAGGTAGAACTTCGGCTTTTTACGATCGAAAGTGTAACATTCTTCGAATGAACTTTATTCAGTTTATCAGCACTTTGAAACTTTTATCATTCGACCCATCGAGCAATTTTTGCCTTTCGACCCACCTTTTTATTTAATTTGTTACTTTACAAACACCTTCCATCTTCGACGTGACTTTTCAATAAGTTAGCGTTAAATTCTTTGTCGGCGACATGCGAAGGTGACCATTATTGTTGGGAGAGTAAGATCTCGAGTTGTATGGCAGGTGATGGTCGGCTATTAGTTCACGTTTGGCCATAAATCCATTTTGTATCTTATAAGGACCCATGTCAATGTTCGTATTGTAAGCAGGATTTATTATTAGACTGTCAGTTTCATCGGCCGACGCCTGCGTTACTATTGCTGTGCAGATAGATGTTTTCATGAGGACTGAATTTATGTCCTTTCAGTAACTGCTGAATGTGACATATTTTCGAATTAAACGTTGTATAAGCGATTTTACATATATTTTTGCAATAATTTTACTTGCCATATGTATATTTCGATTCACTATACCTCGTATGTCACGGTAAATGTTAATACGGTATGTTGCAGCACGCTTGCGTGGACAGAACAGAAGTCCCTTAATCGCTTCTTAACCTGAAAACACAGTCTCCAGTAGTACCTATAAGTATATCTAATTCGCACATAAAAACGTGGACAAAGCGCTTGGAGAGCTCATAGATCTTGTACTAAAAAGTCTAGTTACTGACAGACTCTAAGTCGAAAGTAACGCAACTATGTCTGCATGCATATGCTACGTACCTACGTACAAAAAGTAACTATCACCACTCCAATAACCAATTCCATTACGCATTTCATTAAGATAAAAATTTTAATTAAATTTTGGAACGCATTAAAACTTCAGAGCTTCGCCATAGCATCATTAAATAACGTAATAACGTTGACGGACACGAACAATGAAGCGGTAAAAGGTTAATAGCTTTACATGGCCATCACGCGTGATGTACGGTGACCAAACGATGGCTGGTGATAGCGAGTCCGCACATGAAAAATTGAGTTGTACTACACTTAAAATAGAGTTTTCGATGTAAAAGTGATATACGATTGTCTTTCGTGCATTGACGATTAAAAGGCCGAATAGCATAGGTCTGGTGTCAGAGTTTTTAAATCCACTAAAAGCCTATTTTCCCGATTTTTTTTTTCTTTCTTTCCTATTTTTATTCATCTCTAAAATTATCTCTTTAATTCAAAGGGGTGCAGACCTGTTATGGGCAAACGTGACGTTTAACATGAGGCCAGTGATTTTCTCGTCTCATCGCTCTATAGCATAAAAAAAAAGAAAAAAAACTAGGGAAAGTATCTTTCTCCGGGCTCGTCATAAAATGTAAAACTTAACGAATTAAACTGACCTGATGAAAAATCATTACCTTATGGTACATAAAGTAATTTTCATTAACAAACACCGCAAAGCAAAACAGCAAGCCCTGCCACTGATACCATATCAGTCAGTGAGCTGATACACCCGGCCCATGTCACCGCGGCTGACATGTGTTCATTACTATGCAAAGGATCGGAATCTCGACAGAACAATGGTGAGCTGATCCGCCGTCAGAATTAGCTATCAATTACAGTGTCTAATCAATTGTGACAGCTATTGTTATGGGTTATAATTGTTATTAGAGACGTCACAGGTGAATTGGCAAGTTAAATTCCTTCTTACTAATATTGTAAATGCGAAAGTTTGTCTTTGTATGTGTGTGAATGTTTATTGAATGAATACAAACTCTTTTGACCACCTTTGAACCCCTTTTTAATTTCATCTTTTATTTTTAGCTTTGTTGTGCTTAAGTTTTTTGCCATGTTTGTACTTTATGTTTATTGGTGTCAATGAAACATTATTGTATTATACAAATTTAATTACTGCGGAACCCTTAAAAGTGTAAGTTAATAGGACGCTTAACAATATAATGTTAAGACAATAAAAATAGGGTCGTTACAGTTACAAGGAAAGCTAAAATTGGTGAGTTGTATATTTTCTTACTCTTAATTATTTGGTAGGTCAGCAACTTAACATAATAAGCTTCGTTCTCAACCATCGATATCAAGTTCTCAACCTTTTAAATTACAACAGTTTCAGTGGAATTGCAGTGAAACAGTTGTCCGAAATAACAAGGCACTGCAATCTATTAGCACTCAACTATAGGTCGCCCACGATCATTAACTACGCCCTGTAATTTCACTTAAACACTGCCCTTCAATCCGGAACGCAATAACGTTGCAGCGTAATCGCATTTTCCAATCCAATAGTCAATAAAATTTTATCACCGAGCGGAAATACAATGTAACATTTCACGGCGGTGGGCAAAATAGTAAAAAACTCGACTGTGGCAGTGACCCACTTGTTTCGCCGACCACGTCGGGCTTCGGAAATGTCACTGTTTAAGACCACCCCGTTAAACCTTTAAGAAGCTAAGACCCGTACAATGTACACCATAAAGCAGCAGTTAAACTTAGACGAGGAGATAATGACAGTTTTAATTACTCGTAAACTCGCGGTAAGTAGAGCAGTGTTTAGTGCTCTGTGTAAAATTTTTAAGATGTTTTAAGTTTTTAAGGAATGATTTGTAAAACTTTAAGTGTACTTAAATTAAAAGGCTGCTTCGGGTTAATTGGAATTGGCCTTGTATATAGAGGTATATTTCTTATACTTACTCTTAATTACTAATTATTTTGTAGTTAATTGTGTGAAAAAAAAGTATTTTTAACATTAGAAAACACAACCTAGGCATGGTAATAATAATCTTGACCACATTGGCTACAGTCAAACAGAGTCTACCTTCCCCTATATGATTACAGTCACTATAAAAACAGAAAAAATACCGACATTTTGTCATACTCGTAATTGACACGAAAACACGAAAAATCACATGAACTTAAAAAAATCGATCACCCGAGACGCCGTTCGGCGATTCGTTTTGTTTTCATAATAAAAAAATCCAGATGTAACAAAACAAAGCATCATCTCCCCGCCTACTTGCATTCCCTCGCCGCTACTTAGTAGGAATCACTCGGCTCATTTAGCGCGCTAAGCGACGCTAAGCACCAGGGGGGATGACTCGGCACCCTCGCCACCCTCGGGGAGACGCTTGTCACATGCCGCGGTGTGATGGGTGGGCCGCGGACGAATTAAGTGCATGACACAACAAACCAACGACTATCGATATATTTGTTCAAAATTCAATCCGACTCTGATTCGACGTTATGAAAGTTTTTTCAGTCAAGATATTGACTTCTAGACGGTTACGAGCATCCGTACGTAGTGAGACTGCAATATTTTAATATTTTTACTTTTTTCCTAAGTAGAGCGAACACTAACTAGAGTAAAAAAATGTAAAAGATGTCACTGACGTTTTTCGCACTAAACCATCGGAGCAAAAACTGAGAACTAAAACCTCCGTACAGTTAGTGCACTCATTCCTAGAACACCCTCGGAAAACGCTGCCTTTTGCAGCACAATAATGAAATGATGCAAAAACCAGACCCCTCATTATATCGTAGATAAATAGATAAAATTAACTCTTTATTGTTCACACCAGAAATTATAAACAAAGAGGATCATAACACTTAAAACTAGGGCAACAACTGGCGGCCTATTGCTTTGCATTGCTTTAATATCATACTGTTTTTTTTTATAACTTATGTTCAATTTGTAAGCTCAGAATAGATAAAGTAGGTACCTATCGCTGCACTTTCACCGTACTTATACTAAAGGTAGAAGATTTCGTTTTATTAAAAAAAACAACGTTCTAACCTTCAAACATCTTTTACGTTTCTAGTCTTCAAGCTTATTTATCCAAGGCAAGGGTAGGGTTAATAATGTAAGTGGGCAGATGAGTTGGATTTTTAATGTTACGTGATACTATTTGTGGCTTTAGGATACCGACAGCGCTTTGCTGCTGAATGTTAGCGGCAAAAACGAGAATGTTACAAGAAAAACATTTTACTTTCAACGAAAAAGCCAAATGCTGAAAGCCGATGGAAAAATAATGTGGTGACTTACAAACCGGGTTACGTAGAGAGGTATATAGTATTATGATACTTATGTACAAAGTTCTATTCACAGTTTTAATAACGACGGCTTAACGATAAATTTTGACAGTTTTGGTATAGAGCAATTGTCAAAAACCGTTTTGTGACGAATTTATTGATTACCAGCTGCGCCTCGCGGTGTCACCCGCGTTTTCCGGGATAAAAAGTAGCCTATGTGTTATCCATTATATATTATACTAGCGACCCGTCCCGGCTTCGCTCGGGTGGACATTCATTTTTTAAACATTTTGGGATAAACGTAGATTAAATGCGTCTTTATGCGGGTGATAAGCTTTTTTTTTTAATTACTATTTATATTTTCTCTTACAATTTTTTACATTTTTATCTATATACGTATTTTTATTCTCATCTATCGTAACTTTATTTTTTATTTATTGTCCCATTTTATTTATATTGTGTTTAAGATTAAATACTTTATTTATTTTTTTAGGTTTTTGGTTGCAATTTTTTTACTTGATCTTATTTTGTTAGCGTTCGACACTCGACTGTCGTTCGAATAGCTGCGATGATCTTGCATTTTATTCCGCTAGACGAAGTGAACGTTTTGCGGTACATTCCCTTGCCCGTGCTTGCGATTTTGGGGGCGTCCATTAATCACGTGACCTTTTTAGAGTTCCGTACCCAAAGGGTAAAACGGTACCTGTTACTAAGACTTCGCTGTCCGTCTGTCACCAGGCTGTATCTCATGAACCATAGTTAGATAGTTAAAACTTTTAAAATGTAAAAAAGTAGTTATAGTGACGTAACTACAATAGTTGGACATAAGGTATCGCGACGTTTTTGGTAGATATCAATTTGTTCTTTAATATTGTAGAACATTTTTCAGGTCTATCATCAATAGTTTCCGCAGCGTATGCGATGAAAGACATTTTATGGATATTTTTTTTACACCTTGGGTTACACTATTGAAGTTTTAGTAAGGATCTCTAATTTTTTCAGATAATAAATATAGCCTATGTCACTTTGGGATCATGTAGCATTCGAATGGTGAAAGAATTTTTAAAATCGGTTTAGTAGATCCCGAGATTACCCCTTACAATTTAACAAATATACAAACACACAAACTTTACTTCTTTATAATATTATATTAGTATATTAGTATTATTAGTATAGATGAAACGCTTTGATTCCACTTTTATTGTGCGCACTGCCAGAGTGTGGAATACTTTGCCCGAGTGGGTGTTTCCCGATAGATATAATTTGGGTGTCTTCAAGTGAGTGAATCGGTTCCTTCTAGGCAAGCGTGCTCCATCGTAGACCGCATCGTTGCTTAACATCAGGCGAGATGGTGGTCAAACGCGGGCCTATAATTGAATAAAAAATATATATATATATATATTTCATGTAAATCCGTTCAGCCGTTTTTGCGTAAAAGAGCAACAAACATACTCACAAACTTTCACATTTATAATATTACTAGGAAGTTACGTAGCACAAAAGTCGCCAAAAGTATGACAAAACTACATAAGTAATGCAAACGAATAACAGAAAGTAACTTACAAAATTAAAATTTAATTGCTAAAACAGAAACCTATTTGTGAACTAATTAATGAATCCTTACTAATTGAGAAACCAGAGATGAATGTACTTACGGAAATTGTTCCAGTAATGAAAATTGCAAAATTGTGAAATCAAATTATAAATGTATTTTTACAGTTTTTAATATTTTCATTCTGTATTTTTCTACAATTTTAGTAATAAAGTTTTTTATATAAATGCATTTTAATATCTGTAAATCCTACTTACAATAAGTAGATGATGCCTACCTACCTATACAAACTGCCTACCTGGTTAGGAGAACGCCACTGACCTTGATGGAGCCGCAGGAGGCGTTCTTCTCACGGGTATGCGCTGGGGTTACGTGCCTCGATGTGGTGTTTCGTCTTCTATCTCCGAAACTCAAAATCCATAGGACGCAGTTGCAGCGATCACTTCACTGGGTGGTGTAACAATGGGAAGACTCTTATACTTCGTGAACAGGAAGAAAAGGACTGGCGATAGACGCGCTCGCGCACCTCAAGTTCGGTCGCACTCGGATATATGTCAGGACACGTCTGTTCCGCTCGACGGTCGCTCTCACGCTCTCTGATGCTCTGGTTGATGGTCTGTGTCGCGCGGTCGAATACCAACCTTACGAACTCATCTCGGATATGTGACAGTTCTACCACACCAAAACTCGTAAAAATATTGTTTGTCTATGCATGGGTTACGTGATAGTGCTAAATGCACTGAATGCGCGAAGCCAAAATTTAGTAAACAATGCAGTTAGAAAATATTTATGGAAAATTAGATTAAGTAATTACCATACCGCTCACCAAAAAAGGCTAATCCTTTTTTTTAAATAACGACTCACTCTAACTCTACTCTACTCACTACTCAAAAAAAAAAATTAAGAACTATACTAAACTCTTATCACTAAAATTGAGAGGCACTTATAAAAAAATTACCTAATCCTCTGTACATTTACTACTCTATAGGAAGCTTGCAAACCTTTACAACTGCACGCTTATAAAAAGTTTTACCAGCTTGCACCGTAACGACTCGAATCTTGTTATCAGTACCGGGATGAAGGGCATGTACACGCGCTAACTTCCACTTAAGTGGAGGGAGATTATCATCGCACATAACAACAATGTCACCTACACTGACCGGGGATCCGATATCAGAATACCACTTGTTACGCTGTTGAATCTCGTGTAAGTACTCACGACTCCATCGCTTCCAAAAATGTTGAACACATTGTTGTACCCAACGCCACCTAGTGAGCCTGTCAGGGTTTGAGTCCGTCAGAGGAACATCGGGAAGTGCCGTCAAAGGGCCACCTATTAGAAAATGGGCCGGAGTAAGGGGCAGCGGATCAGCTGCATCTGAACTCAAAACACAAAGCGGCCGCGAGTTGATCACGGCTTCGATTTGACACAACAAAGTCTGCATCTCATCGTAGGTCTGTACTCGTGTACCTACGACACGATAAAGATGTCTCTTAACTCCCTTCACCCACGTCTCATGTAGGGATCCCATATGGGGAGAATTTCCTGGCTGGAAATGCCAAGTTACACCCTGTTCCAAGGTTTGAGAATTTAAAGCAGCTTGGACAGAATCATTTATCAAAAACTCATACAACTCTCGTAAGTAGTTGTTACAACCTACAAAGTTTCTCCCTCCGTCCGAATACAGATCGGTAATCATGCCTCTTCGGGAGGTAAATCGCCGTAAGGCTGCCAGAAAGGCCTCAGTTGTGCAATCGGAAACTAACTCCAGATGTACACACTTGACAGAAATGTCAACAAAAATAGCCATCCATGATTTGACGACCTTTGCGTTTTTAACTTTATTTGCTCGCACGTAAAAGGGTCCTGCATAATCTAAAGTTGTTTTCATGAAAACTCGTTGTGGCTGCACTCGCGCGGCGGGCAGCGGAGCCATCGCAGGGCGCGATGCAGTCGGCCGCGCACGGAAACAACGCACACAAAGAAAAATCCGTTGACGGATTATGTCTCGACTCGATAATATCCAATACTTACGTAGAAGTAGGTATTGAACCGTTTGAATGCCCGCATGTAAATGCATGACATGTGCATCGTCAATAATTAAACTCGTTAAATGATGTTTTTTAGGTAAAATTAATTGATGTTTCGTCTCATAGGGAAGCAAAGATTTATGTAAACGCCCCCCGACACGTAGGAACTCTGACTCGTCAACAAAAGGATCAAGGCGTTTCAGCTGATTAGAAGGTCGCTGACCTTTCGGAATGTTTTTAAAGTCGTCGTGAAAGACTCGATGTTGGACTAAATAAATCAGCCTATTTAAAGAAAAATTAAACTCGTGGACTGTTATGTAATTAGGAAGGGAAATTTTCTCTTTTTTGACTCGTGATTTTAAAATGTTATAAAATCGAAATACGTAAGACGTAACTCGCAGTAATTTACCTAACGTTGAATATTTCTCAATAATATCAATCTCGTCTTCGTGTGTCACGGGTAACGACGCAACGGGTAAATTTCGCTTTTCCTCGGATGTAACAAGAATGAATCTTGACTTGGGCCAAGCAGCGGGCTCTTCTCGGAGCCACTGTGGACCGTGAAACCACATATCGTTTTGTAAGAAAGTCGAAGGTAATTGACCTCTCGAGGGTGCGTCACTCGGATTATCGGCCGACGGAACGTACCCGAAACGACAATCTGGAATTCTAGTAAGAATCTCACTCGTGCGATTAGAAACAAAAGTTTTCCACTCATACGGCGGCGATCGAAGCCACGCCAACACCACTGACGAGTCCGACCACGCGTATATCTCCTCAATAGCGATACGATCTCGATACACACTCTGAACTCTTTCGATAAGCTTAGCTAATATCACGGCTGCCATAAGCTCAAGTCGCGGGATGGACAGGCACGGTGATATCGGCGCGACTCGCGTTTTCGCGAGAAGAAGAAATGTCCGAACGCGATTTGTGTCGTTGTCAGTAAGACGGACGTACACACAGGCTGCCATGGCACGCTCACTCGCGTCACAAAAGCCATGAAGCTGTACACTGCTCGACGGGAAAAATACCTGACGAGGTATTGAAACTCGCGATAAAAGAGGTAACTCTTGGACGAAAGCTGTCCATGCATTGATAATGTCAGTCGGGGGTCGTTCATCCCACGTGACACCTCTGATCCACAAAAGTTGCATAAGATGTTTTGCAAAAATCGTTACCGGGGCTACCCACCCTACAGGGTCATAAATCTTAGCAATTTGTGAGAGAATACTCCGTTTAGTAGTGACATTTGAGGTACATTGCACACTGAATGTGAATGAATCAGACTGAGGGTTCCACTGAAGCCCTAACACTTTAGTCTGGTTGTCTCTCTCCATGGGAGCGAAGGACACGTCCTCCTGCCGCTCACCATGTATAACTGGCGCCTGCACTGCAGCGAGTAATGCTGGCGAGTTGCTCTGCCACTTGTGTAACTCGAAACCAGCTGATTTGCAAATACCTATCAACTGCTGTTGCACTAAGAGTGCATTCTCCTCATTATCCACAGTACAACAAACATCATCTACAAATACTTGGTCCAATAACACCTTGGATGCAAGTGGAAAAGACTCTGCTTCGTCGTGGGCTAATTGCCGCATCGTACGAAGCGCTAAATACGGTGACGACGCGACTCCGAATGTCACCGTACACAAACGATAATCTCGAATAGGCTCACTCGGCGAAGTACGCCATAAAATTCTCTGAAGATCACGATCTGATTCACGAACATTTATGTTAAGATACATTTGTCTAATATCGGCTAAAAGCGCGACACTATGAACTCGAAATTTCAAAAGAATGTCAACAATATCCTGATGAAGTTTTTGACCAGTTAAAAGTATATCATTTAATGACGTCCCGTTAGAACTTGAACAACCCGCATCAAAGACAACGCGAACACGAGTAGTCGTCGATGACTCCTTGATTACACAATGATGCGGAATGTAGTAAGTACTCCCTAAAGTTGGAGGCTCAGTAACCGGTTCCATATAACTCGACTTTAAGTAGCCTTGTAAGCATGCATGATACTCCTCTTTAAGACTCGGGTTCCGCTCCAAACGCTGCTCAAGCTTCTGGAAACGGGAAAGTGCAATGTCACGTGACTCGCCTAGGGGTGGTGCATCAGGTTTACGGGGTAAAGCAACTGAGTAACGCCCTGTGACGTCACGAGATTGTGAGCTCTCGAAAATGGACTCGCATAAACGCTCCTCGGGAGTGAGTACTTTCACCTCAGGTACTGACTCGATTTCCCAAAATCTCTTCAAGTCGCCGTCATCGGAACATGAGCTGAAACAAGCTTGAATTGGGGACGAAGTCGGAGAATCGAACGCTAGCTTTCCCAATAACACATAGCCGAAAACACTACTCATAGCTATAGGTAAATCGGGACCTCCGGAAATCACGTTACCTAGCAACACCTGGGGTAAAATATCTGCTCCTAAAATCATATCAATTGCCTGAGGTAAATGATAAGTCGGGTCTGCTAGTTTTAAATTTTTAATGTGTGCCCAACCGGAAGTGGGTAATTTTATACTTGGCATAAAATTGTGTGTCAATTTAGGTAAAATTAAAGCGCTAACTTGAATAGCCGGCTGTATCTCGTTTCTCGGGGTTATATTGAACGACACTACTCCTCTAGGACGAATCGGTTCCTTATCTCCTATACCATAAATCGGCGTGTTTGCGTAACGACGTTTCAGGCCTAACTTATTTGAGCAAGCTTCTGAAATAAATGTGGTCTGTGAGCCTGTATCTACCATGCAACGCACTGTCGATAATTTCTCAGCACCTACATATACATCGACGAGTACAGTAGCAAGCAATACAGTCATACTCGGAGCAGAACGCGCAATGGACGACGCGCAATCTATTTGCGTCGCTGCACTCGAACTCACGCTATTGTGTGGTAAAGGGATCTCAGTGCATTTCTCTGAAATAGATAACGACACCTCACTCGGATTCTCGCTCTTGTTCTTAAAACAAATAGAACTATGGTGATTTTTCGAACACGATCGGCATAGAAACTTCGACGTACACTGTGACACAGTGTGAGACCTGCCTAAACAATTGAAACACACATCTCGATTTTTAATAAATGCATAACGCTCAGTGGGTGACCAACTCAAATATTTAGCACACTTAGCCAATGAGTGTTGACCATCACAACACAAACATTTGTACTCTTTATTCTCAGACCGTGAAGATCGAAACTCGTTTGAACTCGGATTCTTATCAATGTTCGAGGCATTGACACTCAGTGCTCGGAAACTCTGGCCTTGAGCCGACGACGGCGTCGAAGTGCCGCGTGACTGAGGAATTTTAGAACTACCCACATTTTGATATCTTTTTTCGCCGGAGTCAACTATCTCGCTCGCAATCAAATCTTTTTCTAGGAAACTGACTAATGACTCGACACTCGGTATCTCGGAAGGTTTTTTCAATGACAATTCAAAACGTTTTCGAATGGAAATAGGTATTTTGCGTAGTAAAATATGCAACAACAAGAAACTCCACTCTCTAACGGGAAAATTCATAACTTCCAGCGCCTTTATGTTTTCTTGATACATATTCAAAATATTACGCAGACCAGCGGTAATGTTTTTCTCTGGACAAGACTCGATGTCAAAAATGCGATCAAGATGTTTTGAAGCGATGGCTCGTTTATTGGAATATCTCGATGTTAGAATGTCTAACGCAACCGAATAATTCTCATCCGTGATAGGTATCGACTTGATAAGATTGAATGGCTCATTTTTTAAAGTCAGGAGTAAATACCTAAACTTCTCGGAATCCGTGTAGTTGTCATTGTTGTGTACTACTGATCGAAATAAATCATAATACGAAGTCCACTCGGTGGACTCGCCCGAAAATGAGGGTAACGGTAACACAGGCAGTTTGTTGACGTGACAATTATTGTGACTCGATTGTATTGAACTATTCAATAACAAAGCTTTACTCATGCGTCTGCCTTCATCATCCCTACGCCTTAGCTCGTCTACATGACCTTGGATCGCGTAGTAACAATCGTTGAATTGATTTCTGATGCGTAGTTGCTCATCTCGATCAAAATTTTGTAATTTTAACAATGACTTCTCAATTTTAGTTTGTAATTTAATAAAATCTCTTTGGGTTTGTGTAATATCTCTCGCTCGGATTCTAAATTGTTGCTCATCTTTCTCATGATAATCTAAGATACGTTTGACTTGGTCAAGTATAATTTCTCGCTCGAAAATATCTTGTTCCGCCATTTTGCAGGTCGAAAGTCGGCGCAATGCAAATATGGGCAAAAAACAAGAGGAAAACTCAATTTTACACTCAAAATATTATCGGGATTTGTAAGATCGCAACGATAATTCACGAAATATGCTCAATTACTCGAAAATTACGATTGATTACACCAAAATACTCGGATATTTTTACCTAACAGCGGTATGGCAAGGTAATAAAATTTTCCAAAATATGTTAAAATATGACGAAAAAACGTAACCTCAACACAGGAAACACTGGATCCGGCTCGAAGGACCAAAATATGGTTAGGAGAACGCCACTGACCTTGATGGAGCCGCAGGAGGCGTTCTTCTCACGGGTATGCGCTGGGGTTACGTGCCTCGATGTGGTGTTTCGTCTTCTATCTCCGAAACTCAAAATCCATAGGACGCAGTTGCAGCGATCACTTCACTGGGTGGTGTAACAATGGGAAGACTCTTATACTTCGTGAACAGGAAGAAAAGGACTGGCGATAGACGCGCTCGCGCACCTCAAGTTCGGTCGCACTCGGATATATGTCAGGACACGTCTGTTCCGCTCGACGGTCGCTCTCACGCTCTCTGATGCTCTGGTTGATGGTCTGTGTCGCGCGGTCGAATACCAACCTTACGAACTCATCTCGGATATGTGACAGTTCTACCACACCAAAACTCGTAAAAATATTGTTTGTCTATGCATGGGTTACGTGATAGTGCTAAATGCACTGAATGCGCGAAGCCAAAATTTAGTAAACAATGCAGTTAGAAAATATTTATGGAAAATTAGATTAAGTAATTACAAACAATTAATATACAAACCTAGATTTTACTAGACAAATAACCCACCACCCCCAGATAACCTAGGGTCTCGAATATTACCCCGGTGAGAGACAGTTCGGCACCTGATATACCTGGCATCGCTGAATCAAGGCTTAAATATAGTGCCACAAGAATAAGCGTGACGTTTTGAAAAACTAAAACGGGCATCAAAATATGTTTGACATGTACTATTGTGGTCTTTTGTAAAGTTTTATTAAGTACTAGCTGACCCGTGCCCACTTCGTTGGGCATAATGTTAATTAAACCCGAAGCCATCGCGCGCCGTCCGGACCGTTTTTTCTCCGATTCACTTTGCAAAACGGACTACCACGTAAAAGCCTTTTTATTTTTCGGTTTTTTATATAACCTATGACACTCAGCAATAATGTGGCTTTCTATTGGTGAAAGAATTTTTAAAATCGGTTCAGTAGATCCCGAGATTACCCCTTACAATTTAACAAATATACAAACACACAAACTTTACTTCTTTATAATATTAGTATAGAAAATTAATTAAAAATGATAACCTAGAATGTTTTCAAACAATATGAAATTAAAATTAATTAGGACCAAAAATCTAGTAGGTACATACATTTATTACCGTCGGTATTTCCAACTTGAGGTAACTTTAAGTTTTTATTAAAGAGGTGATAGAAGAGTCTTAAAATTTTGGCAATGTATCCGTGACGTCTCCGATGTAACATAACAAGTATTCATAGGCGACGATAATCGCGTACCATCAGTCGTCCCGTTTGTTTGTTTGCCACACGCATATAAAAAAAAAAATGTTTGATTATGCCTAAAATGACAAAATTGATATAAGATAGACAATAATAAAAATACCAACATTCGTCGTTGAGCACAGTGGCGCATTACCTACCCAAATAATACTTGTCAGACTGTATTTTGTAGAGTAGGTACAAGTATGTGAGACGGCTGTTGAATAGAACGGTGGCAGATGCTATAGATTCTCGAGATATTTGAACCGAGTTGAGGTGAATTTTATTCGTTCAACTTATGTTTATCTACGAGTATCTAATAGAGTTCATCGGGATCAAAGGGGTGTTGAGCCCGACATTTAATTTTTTTCTTATTTTACATCTAAAATCACTTAAACTGTTTAAAATTATATGTTTTTTAAATGGTTAGTTACAGTTAAATTATTGTGTTTTACATTAGGATTAGGATTTTCAGATAAGCTTTGCTTATATATTTGAATACAATCTTGTAGGTTATTGTCTACGATGGAATACGAACTCTCAACTGGTAAAAAAAAGACAACCGATTTTACTCTTTATCAGGATCTGTACGTTTTATGAAAGTTAAAAAGTTAGTGCGTGTCACTTGATTGATTTGTTGAATCTTTTATAACAAGCAATAGCCAACCTATATATAGCCAACGACGAAAACACAAACTATAGCCAACCTAAATTAGTTTTACGGTAGAACAACCGAATAGCCTCGGAACCGTATTACATCACGAAGGCTTAATCTATCAACAGGTGTTCCGATCCGACCAAGAATTAGAACCGGTAAATACTGATTGTATCGTTGTTTCTCCACACACCCAACAGGGACTCAGGGAGACCCAACGAAGCCCAGCGGGGCCCAACTAGACTCTAGGCGAGACGAGGGCCGCAGATCGGTAAATTATTGCAAATTGGCAGCCCGAGGCGATGCGGTGAACCCTTCACAAATATGGGGCGGCGTGATTGAATCAATGTTGCAAAACTATCGAGGTTGTGGGTGGTGGCGAGCTAGCATTAAACGATTTGATCGAATAAACAATTTAATCGATAACAATTGGATTTACCAAAACTATTTTGTTGTCTACAAATAATTCAAACGATACTTTTTAATATCTGCTCTGGGTCTGGGTGTTAGTTGTCCTTGTCTTCGCGTGTGTTCTATGGCAACCTTGACACAGGCAATCCTAGTGGGGAGCTATGAGTATGATTCTGAAGCGTTATTTAATGTCCTGAAGTCTTCACTCATTTTCAACACTTCTTCAAGTAATGCTTGTAGAGTCAGTGGAATGTCAAATTAAAACTCCACTTGTCTCATTCAGCCTTAGTCACTAGAAAAGCTCCCCTATATCTAACACGACAGGTCTCACATTTCAATGTGTTACTCTTACCCGGCACGTATTAGGTAAGTAGATACAATAGGCCGACCTTTAGTCTACACGTACGTTAAAGTTCACGTGTGACTATTTCTAAGTAGGAGCATAAATAAAACTAACCTATTCAATGACATCTGCAAATCGTTTGAATAGCTCGCCTTATTTGTCTGGCATTTTCTTTTTGTATCTTTATTCGACGTTAATCTGGTAGATCCGTCTGTATAGAGATCCTAGGGCATCACCCCAGCCTATTCGTAGTTTACCCACAGTTTATAACTGGAATCCCATTTATCAATTTGTCCGACACTTGTGTTTGAGTAGCGCAGTACTGGTTACGGAGACAGTATCAGAAGTTCGTTCATTTCGCAGTCCGGTCGGGCAGAAAGGGCGGGTATGCGAGTTGTTTGGACTGCAGAACGACATTTTCATGCACATGAACTCATTACGGCTCAACGCCACGCGATTGTCACACCACATTCTCGTCTGTAGTGCTCCCATACCATAAGAATAATTGGGAAATCAGTCATCATCATCATCGTCAGCCTGTGTCGACCCACTGTTGGGTATAGGCCTCGTAGATAAAACTACAGTAAAATGTATATAGGTATATGTAGATAGTGGGTGCAGTGTGGCGGGTAGGTGTATAGTTAGTAGTAGGGGAGCCCAAGCGGGGATTTCGTGTTGTGCTAAAGCGCGGCAGATTGATATACAGGGGGGGATACCTTGTACCCGGTTAAGTACCTCCACCAAACATGAGGCCCAAATATAAGACCGCCCGTGAAGGACGCAGGATCAGATTAGTAAAAAAAAATTGACCATCAGAAATTCTCGAGCGCGTCAGATTAAGGTAGGTTATAGTTAATTACATCCTAAAAAGTGTATATTTCACTAATCTGACAATTTGAGAGTGACGTAAAGAAAGGGGAGGGCAGCAAAGTTGTAAAAAAAAAACGTCATCTCGACATTCTCGAGCGTAGCTAAATTTTTTTTTGTTTTAAAGGAAATAATTCAAGAATAACGAATAATATATAATCTGATGATTTCCGCAAGCCGAAATAACAAAAATTCGTCGATAAAGTTAAATGCGTGGAGTTGCGTGATGCCTACATTTCCTTCTCCGCGTTTCTATTCCTCTCTCACTCTTTCTCTATCTATTACTCTCTCACTCCGTCCCCACTCTGGTTTCTGCTGCCATGACGCCATCACAGCTGATCATAAAGACTCGTTCGTGGCATACTGTTTACAACGTGTTTCCAACGTTTCGACTCTTTTTGCTAAATATTGTAATATTACGAGTATATATTATGTGAATTAAAGTTTATAAATATTTAATATGAGTGATATTAATTTAAAATGTGTATTTTGTGGTGAAAGTACCTTACAAAAAACAATTAAATTTACAGTAGAAACATTAAAAAAATGTGTAAATATTTTGGAATATCGTCGTAGCAAGCCGGTTTTCCGAAAATCTCGAGGAACATATTTTGATAACCTCGAAATTGTCGATGGAATCATCATTAAATGATTTATATCACGCACAGTGCTATAAATTATTTACTGCAATTAAAATACCACGAGACTTTCAGTATTTACAAGAGCAAAGTGTAGTGGAACATGACAATGCACCGGAAGTTTCGGGAAATAGCTCCGAAACACATGCTCCTGTTTCGATGTTTCCGCGATGTCTGTATGTATGTGTGTGTGTGTGTGTGTGTGTGTGTGTGTGACTATGTGACTCGCTTATAACTTTTGAACGACTAAACCGATCGGAATCTACTAAACGGCGTTCTGAAGAGTTTCCTCAAAATTAGATTTCCTGTGAATTTGAACCGATTCGGACCGATAGATTTTGAGAAATTTTGGAAAATCTCAAAAAAAATATTTTTTTTTTTGAAAGTGGTTTTTTGGAATAACTTTTAAACGGCTTTATCGATCAACTTCAAAAACTAATCCGCTCTTGAGCTTAAAAAATCACGTCGATCGCCATCAAACTGGTCAAAATCGGTTGATTCGTTCGAGAGATATCGTGAACGAAAGAAACCCGAAAAAGTGTTTTTTCGGGATCACTCCGAAATTTTTGGTTCGATCAATTAAAACTTCATCGAATGCCGCCAACTGCGTGAAAATTGCTTGATCCATTCAAAAGTTATTGCGGTTTGAAAATTCCAAAAATAGTGTTCTATGAAACTTCTATCAGACTATTGAGCTGGAAGAGATAATGCATAGAAATATTATTTCTTTGAACTCAGCGAGCTCAAAATATCACATAAAATATATTTTGAGCTCAAAAAGTACAATTTTAAGCGCCCAAGAATGGAATTAGCGGGAAGTTGCAGGGATGGCCTTTAAGGTGAACCGATTTTCTAATTTTTTTTTGTCAGATCAGGCGGATTCCTCTAGATAATCGTCAGATTATGAAACAGTACGTTTAGAACATAAAGATGAACCATTATATATCTTAATCTGACGCGCTTGAGTATTTCAAAATGGCGAATTTTTTTTGCACATTATGAAAATGGCCGCGAGTTTGCGTCCCATCGAAATCGTCAGATTAGTGAATGAGAGCTATTTTTTGGTGCACTTAACACTCCCTTAGAAAATCTGACGCGCTCGATTAATTTTATTTTTTATTCATTTTCAACCCTTACATACAACCACCCGCATCATGCAAACGATCAGATTAACATACGTACATTATTAAAAATACGTAAGGCATTGATGCTATCAATATCTGACGCGCTCGAAGATGCCCATGCAACAGTTTTTTTTTACATATTTAAAAATCTATAGCCGCTTCCCCCAGCGATGAAAAGGTATACATCACTTAACATTTTTTCTTCTTATCATCTAAGCTTTGCAACCCAATAGGTCTCTATGACGCTCGATGATATCCCCATTTAGCATCGTGGGCTCCCCTACTATAGTGAAAATATAGTGGGTGCAGATAAATACGAACACTAGACGTGTCAAAGACGTGAGACGTGATAATATTAGTGCAAGACTACTAGCAAGCAAAAAAGAACATAATAACATAGTTTGAATAGTTGACCTAAAGGCAAACGTGACGTTAAACATCAGGTGAGCGATTTGCTCGTCTCGTCACATAATAGCATTAAAAATATAGACAAATCGTTATGAGCTAAGTCACTGACAAATAGTTTGTATAAACCATAGCTATAGTACGTACGATGGTGTGACACAATATCGGCCCAAACTTTGATGACACGGCCTCAAGCCCGATTGAGTAATGGCTATTAAATTTATAAACCAACAATATTGTCGTTAACAGATAAAATAAATTATTATTTATGAGTAACCTTCTGCGCGATCTAAAGGTGTATACAAAATTTTGAATAATGTTCTTTTTTCATGTAATTGCGTGACGAGACGAGCAAATCGCTCGCCTGATGTTAAACGTCACACTTGCCCATAACAGATCTGCGCCACCCAGAATTTTGAACTCGCAGAATTCAAGACCCTGCGCGGCACGGCACACGTCATCCTGAGATATATGTAGGTTTGCTTCGATTTTGAGCTTTTTTCTCCATTCCAGTTCAGGTTTCTAATTATTGAATATATGTAGTTTACGAGCCTTTTACCCTTAGAATACAACTATTTTTGTCGTAGTTATGATATAACACAAACAAAAAAAAACATCACGACTAAAATGGTTGTAAAAAAAAACCCGCCAACCATTTTAATATATTGATATTTGAACCATTTTGTACTGGACCTATAACTATAATATTCATAAGTATAAATGAGGGACACCCTCCCAACATTCAACAAAGACTTCTAAGAAAAGCAACTATAAATCAATAAAACCCAGAAAGGTCATCTCACCCCGGGGGAAGCTTCGTCCAAGTTATCCAACTTTATGTCTTGAGTTTTCTCTATTCAGGGCTTAAGCACCACGGAGTTGATACACAGGAGAGATGGCATCTACGGTTAACTTTACGGCAAAGTAGTAATATTGTGAAAAGTATAAGTGAAAGTGAAAGAAAAGTCATTTATTTTATTTTTATTTAGTTGTTCGCTATGCTTACAGCGAAGCCAAAGCACACAGCAAGCCAGAATTCATCATCCATCATCATCCACAGCCCTCTCTATCCCACTGCTGGGTATAGGCCTCTCTCCCGTTATGCCATCTACCTCGGTCAACTGCTAATCGGGTCCAGGTTCGACCCGCGACTCTTGATTATGTCGTCGACCCATCTCGTCGCCGGACGAATTACAAAATGCAAATGTTGTACAATTGTATTAAATCTAGATATCCATATAATATTGAATATTGAGGATACCCAGCCTTTTTCTACTCTACAGATGATACTTGAGAGCCTAATTACCCTAACATAATGTCATATAATTAACATAACATAATTGCCCTTACATGTTAAGTTTGAAACCTCCGTCAATCTTATGTTACCTTATCTTATCGTACCCTTGAAAAAAGAAAAAAAGGGAATACGTACAAATACATGAGTTTATATGTCTTAATTAATATTTAATATTCATATTGTTCAAAGATTGACACCAAATATAAAGGCAAAGTATTAAAACCATAGAATTCATTTTTTAACTATTGTGTAAAAAGGAAAACAGTTAACAGTGCACGGCTTGCTCGTGCCACCTCTTCTTTATAACTCCTCTGCGAGCTATTCCCAAAACGTTACTCCGACTCGAAGTACCGAGACTGGAAATACTTCAACACTTTGTAATTGAAGCCCTTCAATAAGTTTGAAGGCACTCGTATATTAATGTAACTCCGTAATCTGAAACGTTTATATCCAATCTCGGTTGGGACGCTCTAAGCAAACTTTCGGAGAATCTCGTAATTTATTGGCGAAATTTATGAAATAGAGTCGTGTTTCAAATGTAAATCGCACCTTTGTTCTGTGCCAGCCGCTTCCAGGAAAGAGCAGACAATTCTATTTTGTATGACTCATTTTATTCGTGAAATTATTCGTATTACTAGCTGACCCGGCAGACTTCGTACTGCTATACAGTACTTCTCTATGGTACTGCCTAATTAAATATAAACACTGCACAAAACACTATTTACAATTTTATACTTATAATATATTACAATTATAGGTACGAATTTGTTTCGTGTATCAGTTGACAAAAGCAAACTCATCCATGAAAAAAAAAACACTGACATTGACAGTTTGTTGTTGTTTCAACTGTTTTTTAATTTGATATGACTTGGAGTCAAATCCTTCGAAATTTTAAAACACATGAATGAACTATTCGATTTCGTTTTCTTTTTTTTGTTTTATCTGTGCTCCAACGCACACTGTTTTGATAGATATGATTGAATTTGAACTTTGTACACAGGTAATAAAGTGCAAATTGACTCTTGGACGTTAGGAACATACCTACATTGCTTAAACAACAGTGAGTGCTTGCAATTCAATATGAACTTTATACAATAGCAATAAAGCTCGTTTTAGTTAGAAAACGTTTGTATGGGAAAAAGAAAAGGGCTGTTTTTAGGGTTTTTCAATATTTCTGAGAGATTTTCTTAATATTTTTTTCCGTAAGAACCTTCTCCTAATAATAACAAATACAAAAATAAAAGAATTAGTGAAATCGGTCCAGCCATTCACGCGTGAGGCCGTGACCAAGGAAAACGGGTTTCATTTTTATCTATATAGATTTCGTTGTTGGTTTTATTATATCGATCTGAAAGTTAATTTGATTTGACATATTCCGACTATAAGACACGAGAACACGTAACACTACAATACAATACAACAACACAACAAAACAAACAACTACAATACAAACAACTATTAGCGTAATACCTAATACCTATATATTTGCAACCGATTAGAAGTAATTTTATCATGTCTAAAAGTGACGCTATTTCATAGTCGTGGCAATTCTATTTTTTTATTATCGTCCTCTGCTTGGCATTAGGTTACTTGTTCTTTATTCAACTGTGCTATAAAACTGGACCGCAACTAGTCGAAATAACTCTTGAAGAATAAACCAACTCGTAGGTAGAAATCGTTGTAAGCAATTCAAACATTACCAAGCTATACAGAACGCTCGAGAAATCGTCGAAACGTATTTCGAAGCACTGGTTTTTGAAGCAGAAAATTGGCCGGAAACGCTGAGAGGACGACATTTGAGAGGAAATGTATGGCGCGATTTTATTTCTTGATCTAGGAAACTGTCAACTTTTCAACCGAGAAACCGAAATCCGAAACCCGAAACTGAATGCAGTCTAACGACGATATTTTGACTAACTCTCTATGTATTTCTATCACTGTTTTGGTTTGTAGGACTTGGTCGGAATGACTAGCCAGTGTTGTTGTATTCGTCCGTCATTCTTTATAAAGGATATTGGATTATATTTAATAACTAGCTGACTCGACAGACGTTGTCCTGTCAAAAGCCATTGCGTCAATTCTATGTCAAATGTCAAAAGTTATGCTATTGGGTAACTATAGCAACCGTAGTATGTTGATGGTAACTTAAAAATTATCAGTATACATATAATTTGCAATAAATTAAAATTGCAACTATAATTTGAGATTTAAACTATCCTATCTCTCAAGTTGAATCGAACTGCACATGGCGTGCGAATTTTATTATAATCGGTTAAGTGGTTTAGGAGTCCATTGAGGACAAACATTGTGACACGAGATTTATATATATTATAAGATTATTTCTTCATCCGTAGGTAGTGAGATCTGGATACCATACGCGCGACATGCCACTAGTACTACGCAGTCTATACCTTGGTGTAGGAACTGCCGTTGTGAAAATTATAGGTAAGAATTAATATACCTTATTTGCACAGGAAATGCATCCAAACTTCAACCACACCAGTTGAAACTTTCACGATAGCTTCCGCAGTAGGTAAACTTTACGATCTACTAATTCCGGTTAGTTGACCTACTCCACACGCTACGTCACAGATTTACTGCCGCAATCAACACGAATGTGGCTCAAGGACAAAAGATCAGAGACAGCTTACGCAGCGTTTATGTCAAAAACAGAAGAAGATTGAGTCTAATTTATCTCAAGTCAAAGGTCAAGTCGGGAGCTTAATTTTGGCTTAAGTGACTTGAGTCGCAAGCTGGAAAAGGTTACGCGGTGCAAATCGAATTTAAGGCTTAGGTACTCGTATTTTGTAGATAACTCCAGTTTGGTAGACTGACATGAAATCAACACAGTGGGTAGGTATAGTAAATTGTAACGTGTTCTAATGTTATGTTATATGTATTTATTGAGTGCTATATAGCAGAATATCTAATGTACCGTGCATCAAATACACACAATCTTCTTCTATCAATCACAGACTTCAGTCCAACAAGGCGTTTTCGTTTATTTAATTAAACCCTACTAAGATAACTTCACTGATCAGAATTCTTTAACTTTCTATGTTCGACTAGTGCTTTGCAATGCAACAGTTCCGTTATGTGAGAACTTGAATACATGATGATAAAGATGCATCTTATAGTCGTACTGATACTGAAGTATGCGATACCTGGGCATAACACACGCGCTTATAAATTGCAACAACCATACAAAGTACGCGCACGATCGTAGCGAAGCGGTCACGTCCGGAGGTCGGCCACGTCCCAGCGACGGGCCTTATATTCGGGGAACATGTAAGATACAATACTCTTACTTCGATGTTATGTATTGTATCGATAGACATCATTTGACACGATCATCTGTTTCGGCACGCCTGCTGAAAGTTTAATATAAGGCTTTGTATGAAGGCCACGATTGCCAGAGCTAAATCGGCGTAAGCGATAAGTGGTCGTGCTATCATTTTAATCTTTATTATTCTTTTGTTTAAAATTTTAGGTAAACATAAATAGTTTATCACGAGGCTAGGACGCAAAACATATGACTCGACACATGTGTAATGAAAGCGCCTAGAGCGTTGTTGGCAGAGACGGTAGAGTGCGTGCATCTGTTTGTCCATCAATCCATCGGAATCTGTCAATTTGCAGGATTATTGGGGAAACGTGAAAAGCCGGGTCCTGACTGGCCGATAATGCCTTGCGTGCCACGCTTCTATCCCGCTCTGGCTGCTAAACTTGCCACGGTTCTGAGCGAGACAGATGCGTGCCTGGCGAGGCTTGCTTCGTCAGACAGAGTCCGACAAAAAAATATTTTTTTGTTGTGTGATGGGACGTGCACAGTCGAGGCGCGTTACGTGTCTGTCGATGATTGAGTTATATTTGCATATTCGAAACCGTACTGTGCGAAGCTTTAAAATCTACCAACTTTTGTTAGCCGTTGTACCTATTTGAGATATATGAAACCTTTGCAAATATTCAAAAAATATCGCACCTTCTATTTTATTTTAACAGTTAAAATCACAAAGGAATTCGAAATATGAGCTGAAAATGTAAAAATAAAGTTCTGATTTACCATGCAAGCCATTTTTAACCCAAAATCTACTTCAGCATATTTGGCTGTGAGCCAGATTGTTGACGATATTCAGACTAATTGGTGCATACTTAAATTAATGTCGTCAATTTAAAACCAGTATTTATCTATATATATAAAAATGAAACCCGTTTTCCTTGGTCACGGCCTCACGCGTGAATGGCTGGACCGATTTCACTAATTCTTTTTTTGTTGTATTTGTTATTATTAGGAGAAGGTTCTTACGGAAAAAAATATTAAGAAAATCTCTCAGAAATATTGAAAAACCCTAAAAACAGCCCTTTTATTTTTCCCATACAAACGTTTTCTAACTAAAACGAGCTTTATTGCTATTGTATAAAGTTCATATTGAATTGCAAGCACTCACTGTTGTTTAAGCAATGTAGGTATGTTCCTAACGTCCAAGAGTCAATTTGCACTTTATTACCTCTGTACAATGTTCAAATTCAATCATATCTGTCAAAACAGTGTGCGTTTTATACTGATAATCTTAATATATATAAATCTCGTGCCACAATGTTTGTCCTCAATGGACTCCTAAACCACTTAACCGATTATAATAAAATTCGCACACCATGTGCAGTTCGATCCAACTTGAGAGATAGGATAGTTTAAATCTCAAATTATAGTCGCAATTTTAATTTATTGCAAATTATATAAACTACTCTGTCAAGAAAGTACCGGGAAAATATCAATAATACACAAAATGTTTGTTATTCATCCAAATTTATTTTATCACCTTCAAAGTATGCTCCTTCAGAAACGATACACTTACGCCAACGAATAATCCAATCATCAAAACATTTTTTAAACGCTGTTTCCGGAATTGAGTTGAGTTCTCGCCTCGAATTCTCCTTTATGTCTCCTACCGATTGAAAACGGGTGCCTACTAAACTAGTTTGCATGTCAAACTCGTAAACCCACGTCTCGTCACCAGTAACAATGCGTTTCATAAATGTTGGGTCGGAATTGACCCGTTCTAGCATGTCCTCAGCGACTCATGCGATTGAGTTTTTGGAGAAAATTCAGGTCTTTTGGGACTAGCCGAGCGGTAACATGTTTCATACCCAAATGATTACTTAAAATGGTACGGATCGACTCGTGAGATACAGAAAGTTCAGCGGCTATCTCTCTCAAAGTTGAGTGAAGATTTTCAGTCACTATTTCCTTCACTTTTGCGATGTTAACTTCAGTTGCAGACGTTGATGGCCTACCAGAGCGAGGCAAATCTTCCATCACATCTCGACCGCTTTTGAACGCTTTGTACCACTCATAAGCACGTGTTTTTGATAAAGTCGATTCGCCGTAAGCCTTCTGTAACATTTTTAGTGACTCCGAACACGAAATTCCATTGGCGATGCAAAATTTAAGACAAACTCTTTGTTCGATGTTTTTGTCCATGATGAAATTCGTAATACACACTAGACATGACATAACTAAAAACAGCACCATATTTAATCTAAATAACAGACGCAACTCAAACTCCGCGCCAAAATGGATAACAGTTGTGCCAATCTAACAACAACAATAAAAACAAAAATTTGAATTTGGAACCCAAAACAAATCATCCATTCCCGATACTTTTTTGACTGAATGTATACTGATAATTTTGACGTGACAACGTCTTATAAATTGGTTTGCCGGGTGACACTTCAAGAAACTGCGTTACGCTCCGCTCACGTTATGCGCTCACAATGAGAGCGAGTGAGAGGCACGCGTCCCTTCCACTCGGGCATGGTTAGCCCGCCTAAGAGCGAGAGAGACAGACATAAGTCGTTGTCACGTAAAACTTTCGCCCGTATACCGACTTTACAGGCAACCAATTTTTACTATAAATTGACAAGTTAGCATCAACATACTACGGTTGCTATAGTTACGCAATGGCTTTTGACAGGACAACGTCTGTCGAGTCAGCTAGTTTTTACTATAAATTGACAAGTTAGCATCAACAAACTACGGTTGCTATAGTTACGCAATAGCATGAGAATAGAGGTTATAACAAAGAGTTCCTATAATTATTCTCAACACCTTTGGTCACGCCATCACGCGTGAACGACTGGACCGATTTCAATTTACTCTACGTTTATCCCAAAGTCTACCCGTGCGAAACCGGGACGGGCCGCTAGTAAATCGATAAATTTCCATATTTCTCGATGAACCAGAAATTAAAACGTGACTTCAGTTTTTTAGTCTTCTTCTTATTTAAGCGGTTTTTCGTAGCTATCTGCTTAGCACATGGAGAGCACTCAAACAGTACCTACCTTATATAAGGCAATAGACAAAGGGTATATAGTAGAACGATGTTACCCCAAAAGTCCGCGTCGAACTTTACGACCGATCCGTAAACCACTGAGGAGGCAAAATTGTGGTAATCTAAGCAACCCTAACCCGCACGTCCCACCGGCTCCACACCTAAATTTTCCAGCTGTAATATTTATGAAGCTGCATGCAGTTTTGTGACTATTTTCCGAGCGATCATAAAGTTTAGCGCGAGCTCTACCGAGGACACCAGGCTATAATATAAGAGTACAATGTGCTGTGTCCTAATGGAAAGCGACCATCAAAGCCGGCCGGGCACCTGCTCCGCCCAGGGACGGTAGTTTTTACTTTTAGATAGGCTTTTATCGACAAGATTGAAGTGGACGAAAAGGTTTTTATTTTAAACAAAAAGTATTTTGCCTGAACGTATGAGTGACTTCATTAATAATTGAGAACCTCAATGTTTGTCGCAACTGTTGAACTTGCTTTAATGGTTTTTAAAAGATAGTCAGTAGTATAATTTAACAGAAACTACTATTTCTAGCCACTCTGCACTAATATTATGCGAGGAAGCTTTATATCTCCTAAAATGTTTGCCTTACCTTTTCACAACAAAACAAATCTCAATCAAATTCAACAAGAAAATAGTCTGTATCATAAGTACACAGATAGAATTCTTTCTGTCCCGGGAAATGAAGAAAAGCTGGTATCATGGTTGGTAAAATTACTTCCAACAAACTCAAAAGTGATTCCAAGAGTTCTTGAAACGTAATGTACTTTTTCATACAAACTGTCGTGCAAACCACTTTAATATTCCAAATGCGTTTATGTTCCACCCACACTAGCTACGACTGGAGAACCATTTTCTCTAAGTCTACACCATCTTAGACACTTCTATTAGGTAATCTTTTTTTCTACAGTACGCTGAGGATGTTAGCGGATGGCTGCTTTTTGTCCCTCGCTTCAGTGCTCTCACCTGCTTCAGTGGGACCTTATTTACGGCGATAAAGGTTCGGATAGAGGTATCAATAATGATACTCTTGTTTTCTTTCGAAACTGTAATTTATTCCTTAACTGAGATAGCACAGATAGAAGAAAGTTGGAGAAAAGGACGAAATGAGATTATTCGAACCCTACTGCAAATGCGAAGGTTATTCTTTTTGGGATTTGTGTAGATTTCTACGGTAATTTTGTAGCCTAAATACGAGTACCTCGTCAGATTTTGAACAGCAAGACTTCGGAGAGACTGCATTTTAGTGTCTAATTTTTATTTACTTACCTACGTGTTAAAATTCTTATTTAACTTCAGCTATAGCAACGTACGAAATGAAAATTAAACAACTAACTTTAAACTTTGTAAGTTAAAGTAACTCTGGCCTCAGTGCAACAATACGGTACCATCAAGTTGATGATGATGGAGCTGGAAGGTGGCCGCAGGGACTCCTTAACGCTAACAGCTTTCAAGTTTCAGCTTGTTTAACCTAATGAGTCATTGAGTCGTATTGCAGCTTGCAGCCCATTCTGAAGGTTTTCGTTGACAGATTTAAATTGACTAAAAGTGTTGATGTCTTCGTTTAATAGACCGTAATGATAATAATAGTTCAAAAAAACTAAAAAACACGCTTTGAACGAAAACTAGCCGTCTAAAGTGGGTCAAAAACGCGCCCAAAGGAGTCGGTTACAAACACAGTTACATACAAGTGAAGCTAATAAAAAGCGTGTAATTTTTTTTTTGTTAGTTTAGATTATTAAACTATATTTATTGCCAATGTATAATACAATTGTGCACGTAAATATTCTAACAAAAAGGTTAGAAAAGACCCTGTAAGAGCATTACAAAAATTTGTTCTTAAAAATTGTTAACTAAAACCATGAGAGTTGGTTGCAGTATGTTTTTACGAAACGTAACCTAAAAATTTAAAATGTATGGATGCATTAACTTTTACAGCTCCGTAAACGTAGCGACCTAATCCAGTTACTTAACGAAACTTATTGCTGCAATAAAACAAACTAAGTTTATGTCTAGTTCCACTAATTTATTACCTCAAGTCCGTAGAAAGTTTAGCAGAACCATTGATATAGTAGATTTACCTGAAACAAGGCAAGGAAACGTGTTAGGAAATAAATAACGCAAGGATTTACTAGGCATTTAGTTAATAGGCTGTTCGCGAGAATCATTAGTAATTAACCAGGAGAAGGTAAGTCGGGGAATTCAAGGTGAAAACTGAGCGTTGTTTATTGTGTGGTTAATCAGAACAGCGCATCTCATGTTTTTGTAAGTAGACTAGGAATTGGCTACACGGCGAAAATAAAACCAACATCAACTACCAGCAACCAGGGACCCTATTCTTGAGCGGTCGAGATTACCTCACTCTCACTCTCTTGACATTTCTAATGAGAGCGACAGTGACCGACGTAATATCTCACTCGCAAGAATAGGGCCACTGGGCGGACCACCGGTAGGTACATAACGACATCTGTGGAATATTTAGGTGACAACCTAGACAGACCACGGATAATAAACGCTTCTGAAATCGATATGCACACCATGCTTCAGGGGAATAGAAAATAGAAAGCTTAGATCTAGGCTAGCTCTAGTAGCGTCAGACGTTACTTCCGACATGATCAATCGAATTTAGTTCTAGAAGAAACTATTTCTCTGATTATTCCAGTTGCTCGCGGGACTATCAACTAGTTCACGCGCTAATATCCATTACCTATCACATTAAAAAGAACAGGACTTTCTGAAAGGAATCTCGCGACCCGGCTCGTGTCGTGGGTCAAGATCACGGGATCGCTGTAACCTGCGCATATTTTCAAGTAATTAGGGAAATATTGAAGTGTGAGCAACTTGACGATCCGAGTGAACATCGGAACTTTAAAAAGTTTTAAATTTTTGTACCATTTCGGAAGACATATGACACTAAGGTCACTCAGTCAGTCTTACGAGCCAGTCCAGCCTAGTCAGTCTCTAAGAGTCATATCGACGAGCTTACTTACTAAACCTGAACTTATACATCTAAACTTATTCTACTAACATCTCGTGCCTATACAAAGAAAATTAAAAATCGTTATTACATTAAATGTCTCATCAAATAAAATAGCCGTACTCTCAAAAGGTTTTCTTTTAATTTTCTGAGCAAATTGGTAGAGAGTTATCTCATGGGGAGCTGTGAATTTTTTATCCGAGCTGTAGGCACGGTTCGTTTACCTGCCTGAAGTATTCGGATAAGGAAAATTTTGCCTTTTGAAGGTAAGTGCTTGAAAAATCTAGAGCTGACTTCGTAGAAGTTGACACTTACGTTCTATTATTCAGGTTCACGTTTTTCTGCCTACCCTCGAAAATTAAGCTCTAATAAGCGAGATTTTGCGCTTATTATTTTACAGAAATAGCGCTTGAATGTGGACTTTCCACGTCTATGCAGCTGAATCCACGCCGGCATCAGGTGTGGATTAAGTCAAATGCGGCATTATTTTTTTGATACAAACTTTTAAACCGCCTACTAAAAGCCCGAAAAAATTGTAGATCCATGTTTTGTCTGTTCATTTTTATTAAAGCTGTATAATTATCCTCACTGAGGTATGCTCTCGGCTCCACCTTGCGAGATCTTCTGAGTCTCTGTGACCAACATAAAAGACGAGACCCTTTCGAAACCAAGTCCTAAACCTAATCAAAAATAAAACGAAAGAAAATGAGCTCTACATCATGAGCTCAAAATTTCTTCGAATGCCGTTGTCGAACACGCGTAGTCAACGCGACGTATACGCCAAGTTCGGTACTTTAAATTATTCTGTGAACTGTATGGCAAATGGTTCACATTTCAATACTTTTTTTTGTCCGGGTTGATGTTAAGTGAGTTTAATGAGCCGAAAGGAGATTGAGACCGCGTGAGGCCAGGCGTGAGTGAGCGAGACCCAAAGATTCGCCCTCGGCATTTCTTGAAAAGAGTATGTAGGTAAGTACAGCCGGAATCAAATGTGCTTGCGAAACCTTAGAAAAACCGTTTACCTGAAAGAGATATCATAAGAAATTCTGGACCTGAGCTTCCATCCCCTATTTCATTTAAATAAAGCTGTCTAGACCTTCTAGACGGCTGATTGAAGCAAACTACGACGTTATCTAGCTGAAATATTATGCGAGGTTTTAGTATAAAACGTAATTTAGTAGGAAGCGGCTTTGAAAACCAAATTCTGAGCTAAATGAGGATGAGAAACGATTAGGTAAAGGTTCCAGTTTCACATTTTCAAAGCATTTTCTCACATTTATTTTCATACCTGAGTGCTTGTTTAAAAATGTAAATCAGCTCGCGTATTATGAACAAAGTAGATTGCTAGCAAAATACTGAAAATAAAAAAGAAACAAAAATAATAAAGTGCTAAGAAGTGCAAAAAGTGTAAGTGTATAAAGTGCTTGCGTTCTCGTAAAATAGAAAATACGGATTGGTATAACTAATCGGAGTTTTCAATTATCAAAATCAAAAACTATTCTACTAATTTATATCTCCTTATTAATTACAAGACACTAAGCTTAGTAAACCTTGACAGCCAGTATTAAAGACAAGATCCTTGTAACAGTTGATTAAACCACGATCATTATCCACAACCTTCTCTTTCTCTTATGTAGGAAATCTCTTAAGTTCTAAACCCTCTGAATAACCTTACTTAATTTGGTTATATCTTCTATTCAGTCTTAAATTCCGACGTGAAGACGAATAGAGTAGATTGAAACACATGGGGAAGCTTTCAAAGGCACCTATTCACATATTTGGTAACGATTGTTTAACAACAAATTCTGACTGATTTCATTATTTATGTACATAGAAGATCTAAAAGGTGTTTATAGGTAACTAGACAACGTACAATTAAACTACTAAATAAACAAGAACTGTTAACAGACCTGGCTTTTTGTTAGCGTTGTTGTTGTTGCCAGAGCTCTGGCTGAAGAGAGAGGCGCCGGTGAGCCGGGCGCGGCGGAGGATCCACCACATCTTCTCCACTCTAACTCAATTACCGACAACAAACTCGAAAAAAAAGTCCTCCGGAACTATTTTTACCTTACAATAAAGTTATATTACTGCTGAATAGTTTATGTAGTTACTTAAACTTCAGCGCTTGGAGACAGAAAGTATATCCAAGTAATAATTTTCAAGCTTCGATCATACGAGTCATTCGCGAATCAATTTCATAAAATTTTAAAAATTTTCTGCGGTTTCCGAAGTCGTCCGCGAGTTGAGGAGGTATCGGAGCGACACGTCCTCTCAAAGCGACGGCAACTCCTGAACTGAAGGCTTCGCTCCGAGGGACCCCAAGACCTGCGCATTAAGGCGGCCCACTAAACAGGTAAAGTTGCTCGGTAATTAGGCAACTAAATGCCGAATTTGCGAACTTTTCGCCCTTTTTGGCTCTTAACAGATGGTTCAAGTGTTGAAAGTTGTGTAATGAAAAAAGGCTTTATGAATGGAACTTGTAAGTTTTGAACTATGATTGAGTTTCATAGCTTTATATTTACAATCTCTAAACTTTTAGTTACTATTTAATTAACGCGTATTGAATGAAAAATTAAACACAACAGTAATACCTACGAGGTGAAAAAAGTGAAAAGGTAATTCCTTTTTATATTTTTTTATCCGAAATTCTCCGGGAATGCTACACCTACATTATAAGCAAAACTAGAGGAAATTTTACTTGTCAAGTCAATTTACAGTCAAGTTACACGGCTTCAGTCTCTATTAAACCCTCCTTTGTGGTTCCACGCATCAACCAATATAATGGATCTATCAAAACTTTTCGCATAAAGCGATCTTATGCGTGTCCCAGAAAAGTTGTGTGATGGAGAGATACCAAGTTCTTGCAAAACAGTTAGCTCTAAGTACATATAAAGCTTAACGGCTCTTTTCAGTTATTTAATTGTTCGGAAAATATGGCCCAGTTATACTCTGAGCCGAACATACTTAGTACTTAGTTATAACATGCTTGCAGCGCAATGTCTATTAATCTTGGGCGGAGTACGAGTCGCAGATAATATTCGTGAGGTAGAACTAAATTTTTATGGTAGCATCAAAGTTTTCGGACGTGAAACAACTAATCATACTAGACACATCCTTACACATACATTAACATACATCACAGATTCATTTCTTGCGATATGCTTCGATTATTTAGTTAAAAATGTATCGAACTTCAACGTCTATTTTCACAAGCGATCTTGCTAAAAGTATTTTTTTAGTGTTCTATTTTTTTTCTTCCAGTTCGCTTCACATACCGTCATATGTAAATATCGTCGTAAACGTGGAGAAAAACCCTTGTCTGAAGTCCTAGCGTACCTGCCATTGAATAATTTAAAAAAGAAAGATAGGCTTCATACATACCTAAGAATATTCAGTTTCTTTCTACACGAAATAACACTTTATTCACTACATACTTACTTAAAAATAATGGCAAAGAGCGCAACAGGCTAAAGGCTAAGTTTATAAGTTATTATTTATAAGTAAGGTAAGTACTAAAGTACTTTGTGAGTATTTTATTGTTTTTAAAACACATTTGAGTATTTCTAAAAATCAAGGCTTACCTACTTACTCCGACTGCTTCAATGTTAATGAATTATATTATATAGTACTGCGCATTTCGTTTTTGAATTACTTTTGACAAACTAAGCTACATAAGTAAAGCCGATAGTAGGTATTTATTTATGGTAGCAGTAGTTAGTATTTTTTTCATTATCATTTTCAACCTTTAATCCTCCCACTACTAGGATACAGATCTATTGTTTTTTTTCATTGGTAATTTCAATTTATCTTTACCACTGATTTATAACATATCTCTATACCTATCGTGGTGCCTAGCAAAGATTAGAAGGCCATTTTACAGCTACGTGACTTTCCCTAACCTTTTGTTATTCAATTCAGTGCTTGAGTAATAGAATTTGGAGGCATTAAGCGGCTTACTGCGAGCACCGGGCAGTGGGGCGAAGCGCTTGTAAGTCTTCATCGGAATCCTCGGATGGTAATATCTTTGGTATTATGTAATTAGCTTTGTATTGTTACTGCTATTTTTGAACTGTGGCGATCGTGTTGTTGCTTAATAGACGTAATACTGGGGTGGTTGAGGCTAGAATATGATTTCTTTGTGTTTTGGTTAGTTTTTATTTTTGCGCCATAATAGCTTTTATTTATTTGAGCAATAAACAATGCCTGTGTTAATTATAGACTTAAACGTCAGTCATACAATCAAAGTGTTTGTGGATACTTTTAGGTACTTAAATTCGATTGGTTATGAACCCTTGAATTTGACACTAGGGGTCCTGAGTCCGGAGTTTTGATTTTGAATTTTATGTTATTTTAGATAAATTCAGTTACTTACTAAGGCTGAATTCAGAAGGATTTATATATACTAACGTTTTACAATGATTATATTAAGCTCCAAGATCAGCTCTACCACAGACAGGACTGAGAAAGGGCGCGTTTTGCGCAACGTACTGCCCTGAGGGTTCAGTATTAGCTCTTTCGGACTTCACCCTTAAAGAACATGTTAAACCAAAGATCATAATCGTATCTACTAACATTATTAATGTCAAAGTTTGTATATTTGGATGTTTATTGCTCAATATCGAAGAACGACTAAACGGATTTGAGTAAAAGCTTAAACCCTGGATTAACATATAAGCTAGGTACTTTTTAACCCGGATAATGCGGAGGAAACCTCGGGGCGTAGCTAGTAGATTAAATATAAACAAGTATATTCAAAATAGGTCAGTTGCTTGAAGTTAAACCGAGATAATCATAAAACGTATACTGGGTTATAAGAAAAGGGTATGCTAAGCCGAAAAGGGCTAAAATACTCATCCTAATGAACAACTTTTACTGTGGAACAAACTCCGAATCGCAAAAGAAAATCAGCTTTTCCATAAAAAAATGTTAAAGACAGTGGACTAAATGTATAGAACAGCCGATTAGTTTTTCGCGAACTCAGGGTTGCTCCTGCTCAGGGTAAAAGTTATTAAAATGATGCGCTACGAGCCCTTTTCAGCTGAGCACACCCTTTCTTACAAGCCTGTGTCGTAAAAAAAATTCCGGGGTAAAAATTCTGGCCACTAAGCCTATAAGATAAGAAAGTGTAGGTACCTACCTACTGACTGTTACTGTAACCAAGACGTTCATAAGTAATTCCCCCATATCTGAACTCATCAATCTCGCGGAGGTTTCCTCCAGCGCCGCGGAAACGTGTTACGATGTTTACTCGTAACCCAATTTTCATACTGTCACACCCTCCTGTTGAGACGTTGTTTGAAGATCAAACGAGAGGCTTTCCTTTGCAGCGCATCTTTGAAAGATTGAGGGGATTGATGGATAACATAACAATGAATAAATCCATCTAGTTTTTAGTTTAAAGATGGTTGGTTGAAGTTTAAAGAGGTCGTGTTGCTGGAAGAGGTCGCTTTTGGCGATAAGTTATCGGACTCATTTCTAAGCGTTATTCTATTGTTTTCTATTCTTTAATGTAAATAATAAAGAGTTAATATTTATATCGTCACAAATGTATTCGTTAATCTCTTTCGCTAATTTTTAATTAATAAAAAAGAAATTAAAAAAACTAGTCCTGTAAATGAATAAACGATGTAAGCCCGTGCCAACAAGAACATTATTTTTACAAAACAAAAAACAAAAACCGACTTCAAAAGACCGACTATTGAGTTATTCATCTATTTGTCGCGCACGTACTTAATGCAAATTTAAGACTTATATGATTTTCTCATGGATACCATTATCAGAACTGGACTAAATTGCCAAATGAAATGGGGCCAAATGGGAAGCGTCAGCTTTCTAATAAAAAAAGAATCATCAAAATCGATTCACCCAGTCAAAAGTTATGAGGTAACAAACATAAAAAAAAAATTTAAAAAAAAAACATACAGACGAATTGATAACCTCCTCCTTTTTTGAAGTCGGTTAAAAACCAGAATTTACTATTCTCGTGTTTGATATCATCACTCGCTCCCTTCAGCCTCAGTTTTAAATTCAAACGTTGATATGAAATGAATTTGTTTTAAATAACCCATTGACAGCTACATTGATTTGGCAAACAAATTGTATGTCGATTAGTTGCAAACTAGCTGCGCCGCGCGGTTTCACCCGCATTGAAAAAAAAGTATCCTATGTTACTTCTAATACCGCCAAAAATATGTGTACAAAGTTTCATGATGATCGGTTAAGTTTTCGCGTGAAAGCATAACAAACGAACTTACATTCACATCTATACTAATATTATAAAGAAGTAAAGTTTGTGTGTTTGTATATTTGTTAAATTGTAAGGGGTAATCTCGGGATCTACTGAACCGATTTTAAAAATTCTTTCACCAATAGAAAGCCACATTATTGCCGAGTGTCATAGGTTATATAAAAAACCGAAAAATAAAAAGGCTTTTACGTGGTAGTCCGTTTTGCAAAGTGAATCGGAGAAAAAACGGTCCGGACGGCGCGCAATGGCTTCGGGTTTAATTAACATTATGCCCAACTAAGTGGGCAAGGGTCAGCTAGTTTATAATATTAGTAGGGATTACTTATTAACTGGTTACAAGTAGATACCTAATTTATCCCTTATAAATTCAATAGGAAGACCTGCAAATTGCAAAAGACTGCTAGATACATAAAAATTGCCTGGAAGCACCGAATGCAATTCTACTCAAAATTATAAAAAAATTTAGTTTTCATTGTCATAGTTTTTCTTATATTTTTGTTTCGTGCGCAATAAAGCTATATTCTTCTATTCTATGCTAATTCCGAGGTGCACACACGTTCGTGAGCACATCTGTTTTAGCCGCGTTGTGCCGGAAATCCTTGAGCCCTTTGAAGATTACTTCATAAAGTGGCGACGAATATTCGCCTGAGTGAGTGTGGAGCATGGGCCATTTTTTTTGCGAATTTTGTTTGCACTTTTTCTCGCTTTTAGTGAAAATCGTCTTTGACCTTTTGTTAACACTTTTATGCCTGTAAATTTACCTTAAAAATGTGAGCTTTTTGTCTGCTTTAGGACATACGTAAGGTACCTACGTTCTGTTACTCGAAATCATTGACATCAGAATCCCGGGATCAGCCTCAATTGCGAAATAAAGCAATCTCACTATTATTATTATAGTGAAAGTTTGTATGTTTGTACCACTAAACGCTGAAACGGTCTTTCATGGTCTGGATTGACATTTAGACTACTCTGTATCCCGGAAAACTCATATTAATCTTTTGACCGCGGGCGAAATCGCAGGGCGCAGTATTACATGAATTCGTTTTATTAAAATACTAGCTGCGCCTGACGGTTTCACCCACGTTTTCCGGAATAAAAAAGTACCCTATGTTACTTCTAATACCTCCAAGAAAATGTGTACAAAGTCTCATGATGATCGGTTAAGTAGTTTTCGCGTGAAAACGTAACAAACAAACTTACATTCACATTTATAATATTAGTAGGGATTGTTTCAGTATCATCATCATCATCATCATCATCATCAGCCTGTTATCGCCCACTGCTGAGCATAGGCCTCTCTTCTTGTACGCCACTCGTCCGGGTCGAACCTGGACAAGATTGTTTCAGTATACTGAAGAATATTATTAGGAATTTTTTTGTTACTTCTTATATTGTTTGCATACAATAATAATCTCATATTCAAACTGTTTTTGTATATTTATAAACAGTACATATTGCTTTGACTTTGAGTTTAATAGTACCTAATTACTTTACCTCATCAAAGAGTAAAAAAATTTAGATTTCACCAAAAACTGTTGGTCTAAGAAAACGCCACCGCTTATGTAACTCAAGTGAAGAGGTTCTCAAGCTGTAGTTCGGTGCTTAAGCTTGTACTACCATCTATTCTGTGCCTTAAGTTGTAACCTAAAAGGTTTGTTGCAGAGCTCGAACGCCTCGAGAGCGGTTTATCAAAGAATTTTATAGTTCAAAACTTCGGTAAGCGATATTATGCAGTTCAAAAGATAATCGCATTCAGTTTGAATAAATAAATATTCAGATTATTGCAGTTGGAAAATTTGAAACTTTATTTCTGCGCTGATATTTTATGAATGTAAAAGTGCTTCAACTGGCAGAGCCTTCGACGAAAGTTTTATTTCTAGTTTTAATTAAACTTTGGATTTACTTAGCCAGACATCGTGTAAAAGGCGGCCTGTCTGAGTAATTATAACAGCAAATGTAGCAAAAATAACATTGGACTTTTACTAAAGAAATAACGTGTTTCGTAAAGACGTGTGCCATAACGGACATAGCGTTCAGCATGTTCTACGCTCGTAGCAATATTCGTAGATAGACAATGATCTCGTAGCTGTAGATACGATATTGTAGCACTCAGTGGCGTAGACATTTTTGGGCGTAGCGTTAATATTTCATGCCAAATTATTCAAAAGTATGTGATTTAGTAGTGTGTTCTATAAAGCCATAACTTCATGCATTCTCAGAAAAACAGCTGAAAATATACCTACAAGTGAAATTGTGGTGAAACGGGGACCTATCGAAAAAAATACTAATTTCATATTTTATTGTTCAGGGAGTCTTCTATTTGCGACCACTGCAGCAAACTTTTCAAAAACTAATTACAACTAATTAAACCTAAACTTTATCTCCAAATAATTGCGAAAGTTTAGTGGAAAAAGAATCTTTTTTACACGATTCAGCGCACACGAACTAAAATTAAACGTCGGTGTTCAATCACTTGGAATGGAGCTCTAGTCCCTCGAGGGAAACTTCGTAGACTTGATGTCAATTACACTACAACACACGCACACGCTCACACATGAAGTGCGATCAACTCGGCTATAAAACAGAAAAACATTTTTTTTAATCAGCCTTTATTGCAGTATCGAAGTTTCACCGGTATACCAAATTTCAGCTCATTCGAACACCAAGAAGTGGTTCTAACGAGTTCTTGGGGGCTGCCGTGCCTCTTTATTTAGCTTCCAAGATTTGACCCACACTTTATTTTTTTTATTCAATTATAGGCTTGCGTTTGACCGCCATCTCGCCTGATGGTAAGCAATGATGCGGTCTACGATGGAGCACGCTTGCCTAGAAGGAACCGATTCACTCGCGACTTGAAGACACCCAAATTATATCTATCGGGAAACACCCACTCGGGCAGAGTATTTATTCCACACTCTGGCAATGCTTACAATAAAGGTGGAATCAAAGCGTTTCGTACGAGTTTTTGGTATATCTACCATAAAACGATGTCGCTTTTTTGTGCCCTTTGTGGTCCGATAATAGAATGGGCTAGAGGGAATAAGGGCATGCAGGTCAGATGCACACTCCCTGAAATGTATCCGATAGAATACCGACAGACTACCAACCTTGCGGCGATGCTCGAGACTCTGGAGCTTAGTCCGAACAAGTGAGTCTTTGCCTATAAGCGAAAAAAAAGCGACAGACAATTACCTATCCTTTTAAAAATAAGTCTTAGTAAATATACTAATGGGTATTGTATTAGTATTCTTTGGAATATTTTAATGCTAAAACATTTGCTCTAAGTATAAGCCCGTATAATAAGAAGCGCCAGACTCGGCTCCGCGTCACGCGCCGGTTCTTATCTCGCGGCTCAAGGAGGTAACATTACTCCTTACTATGCATACATGCCATACACCACAGGGTTATGAAGAAAAGGTATGCTGAGCGGAAAGGAGCTCGTAGTACTCATCATTGTAAATAACCTTTACATGGGACAAATCCTAAAATCGAGAAAAAAATTAGCCGTTCGGTAGAAAAATGTCAATGACACTTGACAACTTGTATGGAACAACTCATTTTATTTCCGTGAATTCCGGGTTGTTAAAAGGTGCGCTAAGCCGAAAAGAGCTCATAGAACAACCACTATGAACAACTTTTACTATGAGAACACCCCAATTACCAAAAACAAAATTAGCCATTCCATACATTTTGTCGAGTGTCATTAACATTTTTCTATGGAACAGCTGTTTGTTTTCGCGAAGTCCAGGTTGCTCCCATAGCAAAAGTTGTTTAAAATGAAGAGTACTAAGCCTTTTTCGACCTAGCATACCCTTTCCTCATAACCCTCTATAGATACAATGTATCCGGTCCGCATACGTGCCTCATTACCCTCCACTATGCACGATTGGAGCGACGCGCGGAATGAGAAACTTTACGATGAAACTAGCCGCGTGGTTACACTCGCTATCCGGCAAAGACCGTTCGTTCGCTTCATTTGAAATCGCTTTAGTTACTCCAGCCGCCATTTTCTGGTACGATAAATGATTGGGGTACGTACTAGTCAGAAAAAACTATAAAAAAAATATGTAGTATGTATGAAACATCAATGTAATATAAACATTCAAACACATTTATTACACTTTTCTCTAAAATTTTTTTTTTAATCTAACTTCTAATGTTTCTTTTTTATACCTACATTGTAGGACCTATGATTTTTGTTTTTAATAAAACAGTCGCAGAAGGTCATGGCGGATCATGGGTCACTTACCTAATGGATGAAAGGTAACCTAACTCGATCCTGGGCTTAGAGTTAGACGATAAACGATAACCGAGTACAAAAGCGGAGCTTTTTTATACAATGATCTTGCTGCGAAAATCTCTTGAAAAGTCAGCGTCATAAGTTTAGTAGGCGTGGTTTTAATGTATAACAAAGGTCTAACAATAGCAATATAAAGTTTTACCTTTGTAATATTTACTGGTCTACTTAGTATTCTTTTAAAGTGTCTAAAAATATCACAAATATTCAAAGTATTCACCTAAATGCGAAACTTTGGGTGTGTGAATTTATTTATGCATCCACTGAACTCTGCAACGTCTTAAGAGATTTAGATTAAATTTGAAACTACTTACCCACTGTTTGTACTAGATTTATTGTGTTTGTATAAAACTATTGTTTTAAATAAAGAGTTAGCTATCGTCTTTTTATCTCAGGGAGACAAGCGTAGTGCTGTGTCGTAGGGTCTTGAATTATTAAAAGCTCAAAATTCTGGGTGGCGCAGACCTTTTAAGACAAACATGACGTTTAACATCAGGCGAGCAATTTGCTCGTCTTATCACTTAATTGGAAAAAGAACCTATCTTTATGTATTTTATTTCTTTAAAATAAATTCATCATTCATTTAGCTCACCACACGGCACAGCTTACTCCTTGTTTCTTCAATTTTTTTAGCTTTGTGTCAGTCCTGTTCCAATATTTGTAGGTACTTCCCACAAGCCTTCTCTTCTGAAGCGAGCTCTACAACATCAGTATGCTTGTCGAGTTCTAATACGCCCGTGGGGCGCACCGCAGCGCAGAAACCCATTAGGTAATATTTAGTGGCTGCCCCAATGAGGGCTAATGGGATTCCTCTCGAAATGTATTACATTACGCTGCTAGCTAGTTTGCGGTACCCGCGAGCACTCCAGTTGTGATTAAAACAAGATTGTTTGAATTGAAAGTAGGTGTCAAAATAACATTTTCACTACTACATCAAAATTATTTATACACTAGCTGCGCCCCGCTGTTTCACTCACGTTTTCCGGGATAAAATGTAGCCTATGTGTTAATCCAGACCATGAACGACTTTCATTCCAAATTTCATGTAAATCAGTTCAGTCGTTTCAGCGTTCATTAGTAGGTACCTAACAAACATACATACTTTCACCTTTATAATATTAGTAAGATACGAGTACATACAAATATTGCAAGTTAAATTAAATAATAGCAATCTACTGTACCTAATGCGCAATAAAATCTTGTTGATATCCACTAGAGTGCCCTCTAGAATTTATCGCGTCGTTAGCTGTGCGTTAAAAAGAAAAAACTCGACTCGCTACCTCAGTCGTGACGTGACCGAGTGCAACATTCGCCGTATTTTGATGTAACGCGGCTTTGAGCGGCTGTTGAAACGTCGCGCTCATCAGTGGGTACTCTGCCTAAGTAAATGACTTTGGCTGCCGAGGAGTCACGTCATAATTTTAACAAGACCTTTTGCCAAAAATTACCTACCTACGTCTTCATCACAGGCTCGCACAATCGCTGCCTACTACTCTCAGAACACATAGCAGTCACCTAAATTGAAAAAATATTTCTCAAAATCAATTACAACTAGGAATTAGCCCATGGTTCCATTGCCCTTTAACTTTATCTTAGAAACGTAACCTATTAAAAATAAAGTTCTTTTATTCGAATCCTAATTGGTAAACATAGAAGTCTCAGATAAAGCACTCTGGAGACTTTAGAGATTCCCTTATTTCTGTTAAAGCAACGAAAAATCGTCCGAAAGTAAACCGACCGCTCAAAGCTGAAACCGCTTTGTGAATAATTTCAGATTGTTCTGCCGTAGGTCCTTTGTTCTCAGAACTTCTGTACAAAGCTTTAGCTTCGCGTTCTTAATCCACGTGTAGCCAACTTGTGGACAGGCTGCCAGAATTAAGCTCGGAGCTGAGTACATTTAATTTTGTTAATTTATTCGTTTTGAACTTCTATTGTGCGTCGTACTTCTCTCCAAGTTAGACGTTCATTTTTGAATACATTCCTTATTCGTACATTGTACATGGCAATTTTTTTTGTTTCAAACAAAAAAAGATAAGAATTTTCGAAAAGTATACTATTCATTAACCGACGGGTCGACAACGATTTTTGACAGAGTGAATTAGGCAAAGTTATCAAAGTTAAACGACGACGAAATGTGTGTATGTATCCCATATAAACGTCTGGAATTTCTCCTCAACAGCCTAACAATTTTGTTATCTACAAGGATCAACAATCAGAACCTACATTTAATCATACCGTCCGCAACATTGTAGGTTATGCACATCCGAAAAAATGTCACCTACTGTGTGCAAGTTAAGAGAAGAGCTTCATCGTTAAAAGCATTGATCATTGCCGCGGACTAATTAAATAATCTTAAATGAAAACAGATAATTTCCATTTCAGAAACAAATATCTAACTGTCTGAAGCATTTTGAAAGCAATCAAGTAGGGAGAAGCGAGTTGATTGCATAGCGAAGTTATGCCGAGTTGCAGCAAACAAAGTTTCCTGCGAGGTTCCGAAGTTTCCATTGAAAGTTCCCGGCGGTTAGTGTTTGTTTTCCGATGAGTTCTTCTATGATAGAGAGTAACTTAAAGAGAGGAAACTTTGTTATCGCGCGCCGCAAATGCGTAAGAAACTCTGTAAGAGTTTTCGGTACTTCTAATGATCAAGTTGAACGATACATTTTTCTTTTAAGTTTTATAATAACAAATCGCATCACCCCACTGCCGCGACACACCACAAGTGCTGTTCCTACGTAATATGAACTACATAAATTATAATATATACCTATAGTTCATATAAGTAGGTTATAGGTACTTTTGAATGTCAAAAAATATCCAAAATGAAAAGCAAAGCGAATTCGTGCGAAAGAAATCGTGGTAAATAGTGAGCGTCTAACCATAACGTCTAGCTATGCCCATTAATAAATTAATAAATTTAAGAATATACATATCAGAACCCGAACTTTTTCCATATCGATGGCTATGCCATATATTTCTACTACTACGATCACACCATACATTTTCCGCAGCATAAAAAATACATACATTTCCGATCCATGGATCATTATAGGAATCAATCACATCGTGTAGCTAGAGCATTGATGGATCGTGATGCGAAACGCTATAGATCATAATAGAGACGGTTTAGCCTTATAGCAGTACGTTTAGATAGAGGTAGCTATCTGCGAAATTGTGTGTGTGTTGTTAGCATGCATCTCCGTAACTCTCAGCTGATTTTCAACTAAATTTCGCCTTACTTACTGTAGATAGGCCCTGGATTAAAACATGGGCAAATTTTCGTCATCACGGATTTTCATAATCTCGCGGGTGAAACCGCGGGCGCGACTAGAGTACCATAAATTAATTGAATGCACATTAACACAACTACTGCAGTATAATTTTAATAGTGGTCCTAACCGGGGCAATTTAGACATCTGAGCTTACATTAATTCCCACCCAGCTGAAAATTGGTAGGATTGTTCAGAACACCATCATAAATGAAACCTAAAAAGTCCTCATCGATCCGATACGTGCAAAAATTTTTACTCCGGGATCCATGAGGACTTTTTAGATTTCATTTGTGATGATGTTTTGAACAATCCTACTGATTTTCAGCTGGGTGCGAAGTATTGTAACTTCACTCCTTTTCTTTTGTATGGCAGCCATTTTGAAAAATGGCCAAACCAAAAAAATCATTTCAGCAATGGATTTAAGGACCTTAAGAGCCTCCAGATCCAAAATAACACCTGCCTAGGATCACTTTAAAATTTAGAAGATCCATTGAAATTTGACGGAAATATGAAATCCGGCATCTTGGATTTTTGTTGCTGAATCTCGACTGTCGTTATGAATCTCTATGATATTTCTTCGAGCACACTCCATCCATCTACAGCGGTTCCACAGCTATGAGCATTTCCTTTTTTTTTGTTTATTTGTATGACTGTCAAACTTTTTTGTATGGCGGCTATCTTTTTTTATCATTTCCCTAGAAAGGTCCATACTTGATCTAAATTTTAAAAGTCAGGTGTACCCCTCTATCTCTTTCCGTTTCCGAGATACGAGGGGTTCAATTTTCCGTCAACCATCATCATCATTTATCCGATTTGAGATACAAGGAGTCATTTTTCAAAGTGTTTCTTGAGATTGTCGGATTCAACAATGTTTAAAACTTCGGGAAAACTCATTTACAAACTTGTTATATGATCTACTGCTGACTGAGGCATTTTAAGAGAAATTGTCAATTTTTTGGTCTGGTCTGAAATGAATATCGACATATCTCGAAAACCATAAGTTCTATCAACATGCGTTTAAGAGCAATACTGTAGAAAATGTTATAGTGAACATACTTGTCTTGAACAGTATCCTCGTAGCTTGTACCGTTTTTGAGAAAATCACGAAATACCCGTTTTGGTGACCTTCTACCCGGAGTAAAAATTTTTGCACGTATCGGATCGATGAGGACTTTTTAGGTTTCATTTATGATGGTGTTCTGAACAATCCTACCAATTTTCAGCTGGGTGGGAATTAATGTAAGCTTACTCCTATTTTTTGGTCTAATTTGCCCCGATTATCCGCGTTTCCGAAAGCACGTCAAAGTGCCCGTGGAGCCCGGAGCGGCGGCGTTGTTTATGAAAATGAGGCAATTACGAGTAGCGGAGCGAGTTCATCATTACCACGGCCGATCAACTGGGAATGCTTATTAAAACCGTTGATATATTTAAGTTCTATCCATTGCACGCAATTGCTTTTACAATTGTTACTAAAGTGTGAGTGAGTAGGTATGTGAGGATTTTTAGTTAAATTATTATAGGAATGGTGCTCATATTTGTGATTGAGTTTGTATTACTTTTTTATGTTGAAACAAATCCAATGGATTTCAATAAAATTTTAAATAAAAATAGCTTTATACCTTAGATTATCATATACGCTAGTTTTCAGCCCAATAAAATTAACAATCTCTACAAGAAAGCAAATCCAAGTGAAAGGCGCAGATAGTAAAAGCTACTTCTGAAAAATCAAAAGTCTTCCACCTACAATATTACCGTAAACCAACTGTGCTGTTATAAAGTAGGTATTTTGGCGCAAAGTCGAAAAAGCCTCGAAAATATCCCTTTTGATCTAATGCAGAAAAGCATTAAAATAGCCCAAAATTCAATGAAACTTTTAATTGAGCTGTCACTCGTACATGAAACGACATTCAATTTGAAAACCGAATTACAGTTTGGCAAACAATCGTGCGATTTGTCGAGCCACTAGTCTTCTGTACGAGCCCTATTTAAAGTTGTTGGGTAGGCACTTTTGAATTTTAATACCATTTTATGCTATTCTTTTCCAGTCGGTGGAAATTTACGATTATTATACAAAGTTGTAATCACCCTACATTACACTGTGACAGGAATCTGATTACAAATTAAACTAAAGCGGTCTTATTTTCTCTTCAACAGCGCTCCATCACCGCCCTCATCCACGTTTGTAACAAGCGACACCAAAGTGTAGTATTACCACTGATAATATTCACAGAGAAGATTATAAATATATCTTGAGCTGTTATGTTACAAGTAGAACTTCCAGAAGGATAACATGTGAAACCGCAAGGCGCTACGCTAATTCTTTTTGGGTTTATTTATCTGAGGTAATTCCAAACAAACATTTCAAACACCATTACCAACTATATCCAGATATAACTTACTCAAACCGCAAAAATATAGCTGTAGGTACTACTAGACGGTATAGGGATAATGTTCGTACCTACCCTCTCTTTATTATGAACAACGTTCATTATGGCCAAATCTTGAAATCACGAAAATAAATCCACTGTTCCGATCCATACTGTCCCATGGTCTAATCTTCTACCATGGACTGTTCAATGTTATGTCATTGAATGGAGACTCAGTCTTTGGATGGAGATTGAATGTAACTTCAATGCTGTGTAAGCTGTGTTTGAATGTGACATGTTGTCTATGAAACAATTTTTTTTTCTATTTTGGCTTAGCACTCGTGTAACCCTGTAAGTATTAATAACCCAAGTTCTATTATATAGGTAATAGTAACACTCGAATGGATCGTACCAGGATCGTACCTAACATTTAGCGGCCATCGTTGGAAGGTCAAACTAGTAACTGAGAACTTGACCCCGAGAGTGGCTCGTTAAACTGTGATTACGGCGGCTATCTCGGGCCCACTTCATTACAACTTCTATACTTGGCTTCTATGATTAGCTTGGAAGGAAGATAGGTGGGGAACAAAGGAACAAACACAACCTCATTGCAGTCGTTTGCAAAAACGGTGGCAAAGCAGAAATGTTTTTTTTTCTTGCTCTACCGTAGAAGAAAAACCAAGATAGGAAAGAATAATACCATCCCACCAAAAACATAAATGTAAAAAAGGAGAGCCAAGTTCAATACACAAATTATGCTTGGCTGTGGGCTTCGCCGCAAAAAGAATGGAGATCTAAATGAGTGCCAAGGTTGATGGTCACTCCTGAAATTTATTGACAACATAAAATATCATTTTTTTTTATAACTTAGGATAATGTATATTGTAGCCTAAGGTTTGACTTGGCACGCTACCGCGTGTCTAAATAAATATCTTCACCATCCGACAACTTGAATCCACTATTCCATTTTGCTTCGGCTAGAATTCAGACAGCCCAATTTTTTTTAAATAATAAGAAGTATCAGTGACAAACAAGCTGACGGCTCACCTGATGATAACAATAGCTCTCATCTATGAACCCATAGAGTAGTACTGTATTAACGGAGATATGAACCAGTAGAGTAGGCAGGTAGGTACCTACTCGTTCAATTGAAGATCTTAGGCCATTCGATAAAAATACCGTTCTCTCTCTCGAGCTATAAGTATACTTTGTAGTTTTAACGAATCTTCCTTTTAAATCAATGGCAAACTATCTTGGCCAGTTAGGATCCACTTGAAATCACTGTGGAATCTATCTTTACACTTGAATTGCTTAATAGGCGCCTGCTCCTCCGGGGCCTATCTACAAGATGGAAACTTGTTGGACTCGTGATCGGGAGCTATTTAGATAAATAATTGGCAAGCTGTATAGATTTTAGAGCTACCTATACAGTGTTTCAAGACTTTTCGAATCTCTTCTCAATAGCAGAGCAGATTTGAATGAAATACGCTGAACAGCTTAAGGGATTTGGATGTAATTTGCTATGGTTGGTAGCTTATATTTGTGTTACTTTCTTACTAGTATAACTAACGTTTACTAACACAAGGTTTTTTACAATTAGGTAAGTTTAAGTTGATAGCAAGAAACGTTTTGGTAAAGTTGAAGTCTAGACATTCAGCGAATGTACGTTATAGGTTAACCTAAACCATACCCACTGAACTGGGCTCATATAATTTTGTTGATGCGTAGTGCATATGTAACTAAAATGTAATAAGTCAAAACTCTACTCCATAAATACCTTACCGTAGTACATTGTCATAGCCTTTACCTAGCAAAACTAATTTTACCTCATAAATAAGATTATTATACCTACGATATTAGGGTGTACAAAATGATTTAAGGCGAGCATAATGCCTTTAGCCCTGACCTTCCTCTGGTCGCGGACCCTCATCACCGCTATCACATACCGGGGGATGACATGTCATATCAAAGCATGCGGGTACATGACAACTATTTGCGGCCGGGCACAAAGAACTTTCATTTCCACAGGATCTATCAAGGGATGACCCTGCTGAAATTACGTTGAAATAGGATCGCTACGATTATTATGGTCTACCTATCCTAGTTAGGGAATAGGGATTAAAGAGTTGGCACCTACTTATTTCTAAAACTGAAGGGTAGCTAGAGTAGGTATGCGAGTGAATGTAATGAAATATCTCTTTTTATACATATTGGGTTGTTTTTATACGAGGTTAATGGGTTGTTATTATTATATAAGAGAGCAAGTAGACGCCTAATGAGAACTGCCACGCCCTAGCCCGAAACAATTGCATGACCACCTATGTAGATTTATGAATTTTGAAATCATGCGTAGTACTTTGTTGCGGTTTGGTACTGGTGTATATTACTTACGTTCAATGAAAGGTGACCTTCATTGAACGTAAGTGACCTACTAATACAATATTTTATTGAAAACATTTAAGTTAATATTTTGAACCCACTGTAACAGCTCTGCGTATTTATAGGTGCTGTCCTTATAAAGCTTCATGGAACTCATTAAATGCAACGCTATTTCAGTCCGAATTTCAAAAGTGGGTTACAGATTTTTAGTGTACCGACCTAGTAAACGGTAATTTTTGCATAACACTTGCTCGCAAAGTAAACATGTTTACTTTAACGATAAACATTATCTAACGTTTTTGTTATAATTAAACACGGGAATACTCACGTAAAAATTAAGTCGTCTACTACGACTAGTTTCGGTCACATTCGGTGACCTTCATCAGGCGAGTTTACAAACGTGACGCGCTCGCGGTTGCGTCTCGTTTTGTGTAGTAAAATTATCTAACATAGTACCAACATTGTTATAATTTACAAAATTAATAACTCGCAGCGATAAAACAAGCTTAGGTTTCGGGCACACAATAATAACGTTTCATTCGACGCTATTAATCATCACGGACGCACGATATTAATTCTGTACAGGACAACACGTGCCACGTCAAATGGAACGTAAATAATGGCGGGAAGCGCATCGCGTGACGTAGCAAAATGGCGGACAAGGAAAATGGCGGGTCATGGTGATACCAAACATTGTGAGTTTTTGGGATAATAAACAACAGTTAAAAATCAGAACAATTTTGTTACAAATAAAATTCTACAAAATCTTACAAAAGGATCGGTACTCGTATAACAGTCTTCATGTAACACCACAATTCAATGACAATGTTCAAAACAACTTTTGTTCACGATAGAGGCAAATCTATATTTCATAGACAATAGCAAAAATATTCATCCTTCTTGCAGGTAATCTCACAATTTTTAAATTGTTCTCTATCGTAGACAAAAGCTGACAAAAAGTCTGGAAACTTCGAAAGTATTCGAAAGGTCCGACCGAAGGTTTGCCCTTTTACCCCGAAGTACTGGCGCCGGCGTCTTCGGCCGGCGGAGGGTTCGACGCTTTGAGCTTTTCGTTCTCCGCTATTAAAGCTTGGACTCTTTGGTCGTACTTCTCTCGGAGTTGCTGTTGACGTACAAAATAAAATGTAGTAAAATATAAAGAACTAAACAACATAAACTTAATTATTTGAATATTACAGATATAAAAACAGAGCCGAAGTCCCGCACGAAACGCTTTGATTCCACTATTGCTGTGTGAACCGCTAAAGTGCAGAATGCATTGACTGAGTGGGTGCTCTGCGTACGGTATAACATGAGTGTTTTCAAGTCGCGAGTGAATCGGTTTCTTCAAGGCGAGTGTGCTCTATCATAGACGCATCATTGCCTACCATAAGGCAAGATGGCGGTCAAACGGCAGCCTATCATCAAATCGCACCTCTTTCTTTGCTCACGTTCCCACAGTTAGTTACCTTGAAGAGCGCCAGCTGCGTCTCGTACTCCTTGCGTAAATCGTCGTTGATGCTGGAGGAGGTCTGCGCGCGCGCTAGCACGAGGCTGTAGCGTTCCTTCTCGGTCTTGAAGCGCGCCTCCATGGCTTGCAGGCGGTCCTGCGGGAGAAAGGTATGTTTAACTCGATATTTTGTACGAAACTAATTGTTGCACAATACTTTGTGTCCGGTGCTGCTCGGCCTCAGAGGCGGAGGTTTGGGACTAAAACCTATAACACTCAGAGATAGTGTAGTTTTCCATTGGTGAAATAATTGTTTGGATCGGCAATAATTCCGGAGATCCCTTACAAGCACCAATTCAATATATGTACCTACGTACAAACTTTACCTCCTTACCAGAATTACAGATTACGCTCTGACGTCATTAAGGTGTCCCATAAAAAGAATAAACTAGACATCTTTTCGATTAGGACAGCTCTACGCCCCGGAATGTGGTTACAAGTCGGTGTGATTGAGCTTCTGCTCCTGTCCAGCTAAAGAAAAATATCGTGGGATGATACTTTACCTCCATAGCCTTGATTTCCGAGTTCCTGATCTCGAGTAAATCCTTGGTGATCTGGTTGATGTCCTTGAGCGAGATGACCTGCGAGTTGAGCGCTTCTATCTGCAGCTCCTGGTTCTTCACCATCTTCGTCTTGTCGAAAATCATGCCGCGGGCTTTGCTCAAGAGCTGGAATTTTGTAGATAGTTTTAAAGTCAGATACTTGAATTCAATAAAGTTCCTTAGTATAAGTATATTAAAAAAAGCTTTTAGTAGGTACGCAGGTGTATCAAATGTCAGATCAATCAAATATCGGTAAATGGTTTAAAATTCAGTTACAAGATTTAACCCTACCACTCATCCATACATTGCAAATAAAATAAAAGCTTGTAAAATAAAGCAAATTATAAATACACAATGATGCAAACTGACCTATAGGATTATGTATCTGATCATAAGTTTTAATAGAATTAATAATATAGTACTTACCTCTTCGTGTTGTTGCTTGATGTTTTCAATCATCTCGTGGTTCTTCCCACTGGGTTTAGACAGAGCAGCCTGAAGCTCCGTCTCCAGATTTTTTACTCTAGCTCTGAGGAGCTCTATTTCTTCTTCGCGGACCTTCAAACAAAGCGTCATAATGGTTATAAATATTAATCATATAAAAGATATTGTTGCCTTTGATTTTTGTTTTCTATAATCCTAACTCTTTTCATAATAAACGTAGTAGTTAGGTACTTCTTGTTGTTTTTCTCTCTTTTAAATTTAAAACTCGATCAAAATAGTCAGAAAATGCTTTATTAATTTAAAAGGTGTATTGTGTACTGTGAACTCATTTTAAATCGAAATGTATTTGCGTTCCAAATTGCACAAACCTTCAATTCCAAAACAAAGCTGTCTTGTGTTCTTTCTTTCTTGACTTTTTCTAATTCATCAATCTTTTTGAGAAGCTCTGACTCTCTTTGCTGCCAGTCTCCCTGCAGAACAAAACAATTTTTTTAATTGTCTTTCCAAGATAAGTTTCCCAATTAAAAAAGGTAAGGTAGGTTTCCTAAGGTTGCCTGGAAGAGATCGCTCTTAGCGATAAGGCCGCCAGTTGTTGCACTAGTTTTAGGTGCTTTAATCCTTTTGTTTGTAATTTATGGTGTGAACAATAAAGAGTTTATCTATCTATCTATCTAATTAAACTTTTCAGTGTTAATTAATTTTCTGTATTTATAGTATACCCTAAATGTTATAAATATACCTGTTGACCTATAAACTACTTACTTTGACGTTGGGATCGGAAGCCGGCTCTGCCAGTCCATTTGCCTCTGCTTTTGTTTCAACATTAGTTTGTTTAGGTTCCTCTGTTGCCGCTTCAACTTTAGCTTCTGGCGTTGCTGCTTCTTGCGTCATTTCCGCTGATTTGACTTCCTTTCGTGGTTCTGGATTCACTTCTGCTAGTTCAAGTTTGGCATCTGTAGTCGTTTCTGGTTTTGCTTCATTCTGTACTTCAGGCTGTATTTGTGCTGGTGCTTCGGTTTTTTCTTCTTTTGTTTGTTCAACGTTTGTTATATTTGCTTCTGGTTCTGGCTTAGGTGGTACCTGCGACCCTTCCCCACCACCTGATACTGGTGTTTGAATCTGATCAGCCTGAAATTTACAATACTTCATTATAACTCGGTTCTTCAGTGCAGATTTGAGACACATACCTTAAAAATTAACTCGAAAAGTAAGGGGAACTTTTACGAATTTCACGGATTGAATTTATTTAACAAATATGGACCCGGAAACGGACCGTGTTTGAGCATTAATGAAGGAACACAACCTTCTACGAATTTCCGTAATTTATAAGGATTAAAATTTAAGTATTATTTGGGATGTGGGATTTTCCATCAGAGTTTTAGCGACTAGAGCGCGTGTACTTTGATATCTAGATTACGTAATGGTTCATCAATCAACTAAACAAACCGTGATTAGAATTTTGGTGGATCTTTGTGTCTGAAATAAAATAATTTTAATAATTTTGATTTCTTTTTTTTTTTTTTTAACAAATCTTTGTCATTCTTTGTTGTGCGAGAACATGACCACTAGTGATGATATGATTGGCTATGTATGTGTGAGTATATGCTTTTAAGCTTGTCTCGATTGTTTAGCGTAGATGGTCTAGGCTATGTAGAGACCTCCAGCCGATCCCTAAGTACTTAATAACTTTAGATCCTACTGAAACTAGGTTGAACTGTCGAACTTTTGAAATGGTAATGTATATTCCTACGCAGAAAGTGAGTATTACTTATATAAAACAAGTAAATGCGCAATAGTCTTTCTTCAAAAGAATAACTTATTGAAGAATAGTCATGGCAAACAACTTGCTGGTCTCGTCCCTTAGCTTTGTAATTATAAAAAGCTATGCCGTGTTATACAAACGAGAGGATTTTTTTTTACTTTGTACCTACTTAAATAAATAAAAGTTTATTTCAATCTCAAACTCATCAAAAACTCTAATAACGATGACATTTGAAAAAAGCCACGGCAACTAGAAGTGGACATCTCAAACTTAAAGTTCAAACGTATTTGGACTCTATTTGTAGTCAAAGTACCTACTTATAGTAAAAGTTTTCCCCTCTAGAGGTTGACCTGACTCTTACAAAATATATGCTCTCGTGACGTTTTATTAAAAGCTTTTATTTAACTTGCGTTTAACATAAGGCGAGCGCCTTGTACGTCTCGTCAGTCAATAGAAAAAAAAAAAAAACGTAACTAGGTACCTATGTTTGTTCGGGTGGAATTTTGCAACCCAATTTTGAACCATTTCCCGATGTCCGATTGAGCTGAAATTTGATATACCTGTGTAACTCCGATGCCAATGTAATAAAAGCTTGTTTAAAAATATTTCTAAAATTAACTTATTAAAATCAGACATGGTAAAAATAAAATAATGTAGTAAATATGTATAGGCGTATGTATAAGTGTATCTAAATATATATAAGCGTAATCTAAGCGTGCTCCATCGTAGACCACATCATTGCTTACGAGTACCATCAGGCGAGATGGCGGTCAAACGCAAGCCTATTATTACTGACTAATAAAATTAAAAAAGCATATGTCCTAGTCTCTCTACGTCATTGCCTATATTCTAGCTACCGACTGGGAGGCCCACCTGCAATACAACAATACTTTATTGACACCTCAAAAGGAACGCACAAACATTAAAAAACATAAGAGAAAGATACAAAGACCGTCTTCTCACTAATCGATCTCCTACCTAGAGACATAACATATCCCACAAGGTATTTATTACGTATTTACCTACTAGATACGTAAGTAGGTTTCTATTTCCATTGATGAAAATACTGGGATTATTTGTCGCGGTTTGTCCCACAATTTCCACTGTGATTGCGGTTTGCCGAACGGTTCTATTTTAGTAACGGGATTTCTTTGGTATTTTTTCGTTAAGTAAGTAATTGATAACGTGTGGTGGCTGAAGTTTATTGTACCTAGTATATTTTTTTTTCTTAAGATTGGTAAAAACGTTTAACTAACTAAGTAGTTGTCACCAAAATGGTAAAACTACCTACTTCTATTACCATTTACCTACATATATATGTATAATGTAAGTATCTATTTGTATGGATTTTTTGGGATCGGTTGTGTAAAATATTCCGTTGATTCGGTTTGTGGGATCTGATGAAAGCTACTCCGACCCACCTAGGTACTTAGTTCACGCATCGAGTACAGTTTGACATGGCTTCAGATAAACCTAGGGAGGAAGATGGAGCACTGGGCTAGATTTGGGTGAAGCTAGGAGCTTTTCTAATTTCGCGTGTAGGTACATACACAAGCTCTACAGTGCCGTGAGTAGGCGAGTAGGTATTGATATGTCACTGTGAGCGTTTCGTGTACATACGCGCGAAAGTAGAGTTCTTAGCTGCATTCAAATCTAACACAGTGCTCCATCTTTACCTCTATGTTTATGTGAGAATATGACTTCAAAATGCATTACGGCGCTAATATATTATAGCACCGTCATGACGTTTATCTATCTAAAGAGAGCTACTCTAGATCAAGTTCATTTGACCCATTATTACTGTAGTTACAATAGAGCTCATCCTGATCATACTATAGACAAGTGTTAAATTGGAATTTTACCAATTGATAAAATTTAAAGGGGTAAGTAAATCTATTACATACACAAAATAGGAAAAACCTATTACACGTTCAATCTAATCAGATCGAGCTAGATGACTAAGACGAAATAAAAAAAGATATTTTATCTAGGTACCTAGCTGCTAGACTAAAATAAGTAAATATGTAAGTTGTATCGCACTCAAACCAAAATTAAAAGCATAAGTAGGTACCTACGTATACGAACCTATACGTTCATAAGCTAAATATTATATTTAAGTATAGATAATTTTTAAATAAATATTATCCTAACTAAAAAAAGTTAATCTACGTTACTGACACAACGCGTCCAATGTCCTACCTACCCTATTAGTGGGTATTCCCTGGGGAAATCGCGGTCACAGCCGCAAAGCAAATGACTACAATCGAGGGAAATTGTTCCAGCTCTTCAGCCTTTGTTCCTTGGTTCTATAAACATGTTTACGAATATAAACGCTGAATATCGGAACTCTATTTATAAAATTTGGAATAACACGTGTACCGTAATAATAATACGTTTACGGTAGGTAGGTATAAGTAATTACGTATTGACATGCTTTCAGCGATGTCGAACTGTATTATCCTTTGTCCTGGTTCTGTGGTTATTTTTAAACACATTTGCGTTATTTATAAGATTTAAATTAGATATTCAAATTACGTACATACCAACGACCGAATACAATTAAATAAACCGATACCATTCTGATACCTGGCCTTTAACTTACTCCTTTATCTTTAACTTAAAATAAAACTTTAGTCACTTACGTATAGTTTTCCATTTGAACTACCCTCTCTACAATATGTAATTTCCGCTTCTTACCTGCCACATCCTTTGAAGATGCACACGCTGTCTTTGCAACACAGTTTTTTAACCGACGCAAAAGACAGTCTTTGAGAAACATGAACAGTCACTTTTATTTTGCTGCGTTTTGCTTTCGCAATACGACACCACATTTGCCGTCTGATTGACTAAAAACTCAAATAGCGTTTCAAAAGTAGCTATCCTAACTGGCGACAAGCATTTTCATGTACCTACGAGTAACTTCACGTTTATTTTTACAAATTTGTTGCACAGCAAATCGTACCAAATTATTTTATCGTAGACTTTCTACTTGATCTAAGATCGTAGAAATGTTTAATTACGATCATGCATAGTGACGGATTATCTAGCAAAACCATTTTTTCGATATCCGTAGGTACAACCGCCTTTAGTAGAATTAACTACTTAGCTAGTTTGTAGCTTATCGACAATGTAGGACACTCTTCGGTTTACCGGAAAGCAATACGTAATTAAAACAGGGCAGATATTATTATACCTCGTGGTCTTTTAATGCAGAGAACGGATAAAACATGAAATATTTCTTATTAAAATCATGGTCAGAACTCTGCACACGAGTCCAGATGGACCTCATGTCTGGATTTTCTAAAATTCCCTTTGTACTTTCACAATCGTTCGAGAATTTCTCCATAAACATTTCATAAAAATATAAATACAAATTTAATTCTAACAGAATTTTGACATATTTGACTAAGTATGAATTAAATAATGTCACCGAAAAAGAGATTGCGCTCACCATTATATTCCAAAAAGGATTTCAAATTATTTTTTAATGCACAGCGCACTCACTACCACGTATCCACGCACTATACACCAAGACGTGAAGTCGCATCTATTTCGGGAGTGCAGACGTGGAGTTTTATTAATAGAAAATACCTCCGTAGCGTTTAAGAGTTATTTTGTAAAGTTTCCCGCCTGAATTTCAATCGGAAGTTCAGCACTGCTGCTGTGCAGCTGTCGTGTAAAGCGCATGAATCTTGGCGACATTAATCATAGAATAATTTCTACGAGTATTAAATAGTGTTGCAATAACTGCTATTACATTAAAAATATAGTAAGTAAACAATACTACTAAACTGATTAATTATGGGTAAAGTAGAACTAATAGGATGAATATGTCAGCATTATGTATCCAAATCTTAAAAAATCTCAACAACTTTGCTATCACATTCAATGTCAAAATCAGAAATGATTTAAACGTCACAGTCATGTTTGCAGTGTTGTCAAATCAGTCATTTTGTGGCTAGATCTAGCTAATATTCAGATTCATAAAGTCGAAAATCAAATTATTCTTGTCCTAAGTTTTGCTACTTTTTCATACAGTTTTATTTTTAATTTGGCTTTATCGGAAGAAAATATTAATCTGTGTGATTTAATTTATTGTAAAACAGTCGTACAAAATGGTATCAATGGTGAATGCGTGCGCTTGCGGGTGAAATTTGAGTTCCCTGTCAGTGGCAACACTGTTCACATTAACATCAAATGTTTTGATTTTTGATTTGAAAAAGAATTGTAATTTCCGTACAATTGGATAGTGCGGTTAAATTAAAAATTACAATATCGCAAAACTAGATATTAGTTTTGTCTTACGCTAACACCACAAAATCATCATCGTATCTAACTGCCACAATAAATCCAGAATGACATCAGAAAAGACCGCCCAAGTCGGCCAGGCTCGCGAGGCTTTCCAGCAGATTTACCAGATATCCCAGCTGCTGAGCACCGGACTCGACGCTGACTCACTGTCCATCTGCATCAGGCTGTGTGAACTTGGAGTCAAACCGGACGTGCTAGCGTTCGTCATCCAGGAAATAAGGAAAATGGGTGACGAAGCCGCAACCAACAAACCAACTAATTTACAAACGGACTAATCAACACTTCATGTATTGTATATTGCTATGTAAATATATAGTAACGAGTATTTATAAATAACATAAGAGTGATGCAGTGAAAAGATGATCAGTAATGAGTTTAGATAGTTTAGTTGAATTTAATTAGTTGTTATTTAACTATTTTAATCCCTCGCCTCTAAAGCAATGCACTCTGTTGTCCTCAAACATTATAAAATGCTTATTCCTGACACCTCAAAGTTAACCACTGCTTGTACAGTCTATGATTATAAGCAGCCAATGTTTGATGTTAGCGAATAATTTAGAATAGCCATCAATGTTCAAGAGACTCACACAACAAACAAACATGTAACAAGACACACAGACAGTATATTATAAGGTTTGACAAAAAAAGTTACTGTGTAGTACATGCTAATATTGTATTGACAACTATCTATTCTCATAAAAAAAAATTGAGAACTATTAAGCATTTCGATGTTCTATTTTAGTGTCATCTAAGGCTTGCACACATTAAGGCAGGCCACACCGTACCGCAGCAGCATTTCAATACAAATTCTTGGCTGTGGCCCGCCTGTAGTGTGAAAGTGATGCAGGAAGATTTTTGTAATGCGGTGCGGTGTGCGCGAGCCTTAACACTTAGGCGGCGGCTAGTAATCACATGCCCTTGCCCCAGGCGCGGCTAATAGTCAAACGCGTTGTTTTACGTGCTTGGCGTGTGCAGCCACACTCGCGTCGCGCAAAGGAAAACAAGGAATGTGTTTCCCGCAGCCAGTGTTTAACCAATTATAGATCTGTTACCTTTTATTACTAATTTGAGATTGTTAAATTAAACAAGTCAATTTATAAATCCTGTGATTAATTTCTAAGTATTTTATGTAAGCTAACAACAAAATAAAACCAATAATTTAGGAAAAAAACATTGTATTTTCATCATACTTCATACAACACTACCTACAGGCTTATCTACATAGTGCTGAAGTTACATGCATAGTAAAAATATCTAAAGATGGGATGTAAACTTCAGAACATTAGTTACAACACAAGCGCAACTCCAACACGGCCGCAGTCAACTCATGGGAAACAAATATTAAGTTGAAAGCGACATTTGTAAGTAATCTTCTATGAAATATGTATCTAAAATTAATTCTCGATAAATAGTATTCTATTGAGCTTTGAACATTAACTCCCGGTATGTGCATCACTCAACTATTATATTGATAGAGATTGTACGCTCCAACCGGATAGAACTCATTGGATTCAAATAATTAGTTTGATACCAGATAAACATACTTTTCATGAAAAAGTTTGTCAAATTATAGCAGCATTAGTTAGTGTAGGTACTATCTCTATTTCCGTGTGTTGAGAGTGGCCGCAGCAATCAGTACAGGACTGAGAATATCACAGATGCAAACACCCACTCAAATGTCAAGGGTAAATTTAATTTTACTTTGGTTATAATTATGATAAGTACATTGCAATGTACGTACAATGCCGTATGGCAAGATAGTTTGGATTGTACAGTAGATTGGATTAGCATTAGCGCTAAATAATTTGTCATGAGTAGTTCATGTATACAGTTTGGAAATTAAATATGGAATAAGTTTTCAAGGCAAAATTTTTCATTACTTTTGTAAGTAAATGACGAAACCCTACATGAGAATGTCTAAATTCCTTCATATACAAAATAAAATTCTATCAGTAGAATAAAAATAAATATTTCAAGTATTTTTAAAACTGTACAATCCTAAAATGATCTTATGTCTATTGGAAGGTGGGGTTCTGGCCCTGTGTCTGCCCGAGCACAGAGGGGTCTTCGAAGATGGGCTGCGGCTTGAACTGCTCGGACGTGAGACGGGTGAACATGATGCCGATGCCTTCTATCAGAGCGAGGAGGATGCCTCCTACAAGAGCACTGCCGGCCATGGCTGGGACACCTGGAACATAGATAATATTACTTAGCTACTATTGAGATTTCAGTTGGTTCAAACATTAACACTTTGGCGGCGGCTAGTAATCACATGCGCTAGCCCCAGGCGCGGCTAATAGTCAAACGCCTTGTTTGTTACGCGCCTGGCGTGTGCAGCCGCACTGGCATCGCGCAAAGGGAAACAAGGTATGTATTTCCCGCAGCCAAAGTGTTAAATACAAACAGTCAAGTCAAATTAGCATCAGCATCTCAGCAGAAACTAGTGTATGAAATAGAGAAAGCAGAGGCAAGCCCTACAGCCACAAGTATTGTGGATAACCAAAGATTTTAAATATTAATTTTGAAAAACCTATTAAAAAACACCTAATTTGATAGGTTTTTCGTCATCTGGTTACTAGATCCTAGTAAGACATTTTCTTATTATTTGTATATTGTGTCTACATGTCTGTGCATCTCTCATCTGTTAAGAAATTTAATAATTTCGACTGCCGCTACAAACGGCAATGAAACTACAAATGGCATTTTTCACAGGAAAACAATTTAAAGTCAAAATTTGACCTAAATTAATAAGGTAAATTCATAATATCAATTTTTAATAATTTGTTTTCCAAAGTATTTTAAATATTTGCATAATTGGCACAATAAACAAAAAGGTGATTTAACGCCTTAGGTGTTAAATCACCTTTTTAGTTAGTCAAATGAGTTGTTTTACTCAGTAAAAGTGTTAACAGTTTCGATAGTGTTTGTAGCAGCAGTCGATTAATCCAATAAAATATAATAACCATTTCTAGCAGCAAGGATGCCTCCAGTGAGAGCTCCACTCATTATAGAGTTCCAAGGGTCTTCCTTTTGTCTCAAGTACACTAAGGAACAGTCAATGGTTGAAAACATGCCACCCCACACTGCGAAGTTGCCTCCTGTGATAGGTGATCGTTCCTTTACAGCTGCAAGACTGCCAAGCTGCAAATTAAAATATTCGTAAAATAATATTCAGTAAAAAGTTATTTTAGATTTTAGGCTGTGGTAAAATATGAGACTTGGTTTTAAATTAGCTCTTTATTTAGCCAAGCACGAAACAAATAAACAAAATAGGTACAAACCATTTTTCTGCTGAACCCAACTGGTGCATTCCTGAACCCTTTGATAGAATGAAAGATGCCACCTCCAATAGCTCCCATGATAAAGGCGCCACCAGAATCATCGAGAATTCGCCACGGGCACGGTTCTCGTGTGTATTCGTCCATTATGTATCGATTTATCTAGCCTAAAACATTAGTTAGATAATTATAACCTCAAAGTCATAACTTGCATTTGATTGATTATTACTTTCAAGCTAATATTTATTATTACGCACTGGATAATTGCAAAAAAACAATTTACTGAACTAGTTATTGTGTTTACTGTATCTTAACAGTGTTATTTCAATAATTTTACAAATATTACACCATGATTGAAGTTCAACTTTTTTCTAGAGAACGAAAACAGTGTTGCCGGCTGTCAACTATGAAAAAAGTCCGAAATCGGAACAGAAATTTACCCTAAATCCTCGAACCACCAAAAACTGCTCGAGGCCTAAATTGCCTATAATTGGGTAAAAATATTCTGTACTAGCAACGTTGGAATGAAAAGAGTGAACGAAACTACATAGGATAGAACGAGGTAAAAAATTTGAAACGAGACTGTTTAAAGACTATATCGAAAAATAAGAGCGATTCAAATAAATTAATCGACTAAAATACACATCACTGGCGAGGCAGTTCCATAATGACACTGTCAATGTCAAGTGTCAGAACAAAACTTGGCTTGGCATCACTTTGTGTTTTTCTGAAGAAAATAAAATAAACTTATTTTTGTAGGTACTTTAAATCGAGAAAACTGCTATGACCATTCACAATTTATACATTTTTGATCGATATGGCACGCTCTTGTACTATGGAGAATGGAATAGATCGAAGCAAGCGGGAATGTCTAGAGAGGAAGTAAGTACCTACGGCCACAATCCTATGCACTAAGTTTGTTAAATTTTTTCCTGCGATATCTGTTAGTAAATATCAGTGACAACCTACTCAGTGGTGGGTGTATTGCTTGAATACTAAGTTTTGGGTTCTGTGGATGAACAAGAAACCACAAAAAAATCATTATGTTATAGAATTAAACTCACAATGTATTAAACCATTTTTCCAGGAGGGAAAGCTGATGTACGGTATGCTGTACTCCATAAAGTCATTTGTCGCCAAAATATCTCCACTTGACCCCAAAGACGGGTTCATGCACTACAAAACATCGAAATACACTCTATACTGCCTGGAAACACCGTCAGGCCTGAAATTCGTCATGAACACAGACAACCAGGCACAAGGAGTCAGGGAACTACTTAAAAAGATCTATGGAGATATTTATGTTAAGTATGCCGTAAGAAACCCATTGTGTGGTATCGGTGAACCTATTACTAGTGAATTGTTTAAAAATAAGCTTGACACTTTCATTAAGCAGGCACCTATACATGCTGTGAGAACATCGTGATAAAAGTAATTGAAATAAAGTATATGCAGCAAATAGAGATTAAGGGTCGATACACATCTGACGGAAAATGAACACTTGACGCACTAGCGCATCATCGGTCGAGTGTGAAAGGTTGGATGTTTTATTATACATTTCTCTGTTCTGGCGTTACGCGACCGATAATACGCGACGCATTTTCCGTCAGATGTGTATCGACCCTAAAAGATTTTATGATTTGTTTATGCTATGAAATTGTAAAAAAACTCAAATCATATTTAAAACACTGAACTGTTGTTGCTTATTTAAATGGAAATATAATTCAGATGTAGAAGTCTAAGCTCAATTTTTAAGTTGAAACAAAAGTTACAACTCAAAAATGGATCTGGGAATGTCTATGATATCTACTAGTTTATAATGTCATATTTACTATTTATATAGGTAGATAGTTTAAGTGGATTTGTAAATATCTTAAAAGTTATATATAGAAATAAATAAGTTTACCCACTAAATAATATTGTTAATGAAATCATCATCATTCTCGTTAGCCTGTATCGACCTACTGTTGGGTATAGGCCTCCTCTCCCTGGTGCCATTTTTCCGTCTTGGGCCAACGCATGGCTAACGAAACGCTTGTCCGCAATCGGTAGCTACTCTGTCAGGGCTCTACTCCACCTGCCATCACCTCGCCTAGCCACGTGTCCTGCCCAACGCCACTTGAGTCGCATAATACGGTGTCCGACATCCGCGACTTTTGCCCATGAAATGTCTTCTAAAAATCGAAGAGGTTAAAATGACAGTGCTAGCCAATATGAAAAATATTCTTAAAAACAAAATTGTTTCTTAACTATTCAATCATACACAACACAACAGCAAATACAAACTGTGAAAAGTTATGATGAACTCATTGAAAATTCAATTAAAAACATGTTTTAATTGAATTTTCTGTACCCTAGTATGATAATGCAATGTAATTTTTATGAGTTCTGGAAATTATGATTACGAATATGAAATAATATTACGTAAAGTAACATCCTTGAATTATTTAAAGATAAGTCCTCTACGCGACGAACATCATGGGCGATGTGTGACCGTTTCCGCCGTTGACGCACCTCGATCTAAATACCTAAATATTTACTAAATAAACTAAATTGACGACCTGTTCGGCTCTGCGGTAGTACTAACCTAGGTCCCAGGTTTGATTCCCGGCCGGGCCGATGTTTGATTGATCTGGGTTTGAATAACGGCGGGCCGCACCTAATTAAAATCGAATAAGACCGTGTTTTGTCGACAAACCAACTAATTCGGTTTTGGGAAGCTTTGTGTATCAATATCAAGTATCAATCCTTAGATGTTTTACTCTGCAAATCAAAAAGCATAAACAAATATATAATAAATAAAAGTGCGTGAGCGCTGCATTTTAGACATTTTTGATCAATTTAGAACAGATACATATCGACCCCTTCAGGATGAAACGTAGTAAAAGCCAAAATGCCATATTTCAGTACGGCCAAAAAACAAAAATGGTAAAGTTTATTTCCTGTATATCTTTTGATTTACTTAATCTATAATAAACCACTATAACTCATTAAGCTTAGGTTTTCGAGTTGTTTACTAAATATAAACTCAAAATAACCTACATTCATTAGTTCCAGAGATGGCATGGCTTTTACTACAATAAATAATAGTTAAAAAAAAACTAAAAAAACACGCTTTTTATAAAAAACCGAACTAAAAAAATAGAAAATAAAATTTTACAAATTTAAATTAAGAATAGGGTTGAAAATTTCAATAAATATAAATTAATAATAGTGTAAATAAATAAATATATGTATTTTATTTTTAAAAAGCGTGGGGTGCATGGGTCAATAGATATTATATATTTTGTAGATACATTTTGTATTGACAGACATGAGTAGAGTGATTAGCATTTTGATAATATCTTAGAAAGCACCCCACGCTTTTTTAAAAATAAAATACATATATTTATTTATTTACACTATTATTAATTTATATTTATTGAAATTTTCAACCCTATTCTTAATTTAAATTTGTAAAATTTTATTTTCTATTTTTTTAGTTCGGTTTTTTATAAAAAGCGTGTTTTTTTAGTTTTTTTTTAACTATTATTTATTTTTCGCTTTTTAGTTCGATTTGCTAACTATTAACCATCCTTAATATGTACAAATGTGTTGGTGTTATCCGATTTTGGCCGTCTGCTCAAGCAAATTAAAAATAAAATTGATGCGTAACAAAAAATATTGAGCAAAAAGATTTGTAGCCGCGTGGTTTCGATCCTCAGACCTCATAAAATAAAATTGTTGCGTAACAAAAAATATTGAGCAAAAAGATTTCTAGCGCGTGGTTTCGATCCAGGGACCTCTGGGTTATGAGCCCAGCACGCTTCCACTGCGCCACTCTGTTCTCTAAGACAAATGACGAAATTACCATTTGTAAGTTAAACGGTATTAAAAGTTAAAGAAACTTTATAGAAAAAGCGTGTTAAAAAAATTAATAGTTAAAAAAACTAAAAAACACGATTTGTTTAGTGTATTGTCATCGGTCCTCGATATATCTACAAAGTTTGAAAGAAATCTGACCGTTTAAAGTGGGTCAAAAACGCGCTCAAAGGAGTCGGTTACATACAAACATACAAACATACAGGTGAAGCTAATAAAAGCGTGTTAAAAAAAAAAGTTGTAAATGGCTTCTACGACATTTTTCTTCAGCTTGGCAACTGTAAGCTTTTTTTATTAAGTTGTATACGACTTCATAATTTGTTTTATCGAAGGAATTTTTGAATTAAAAGACAATTGTAATAAGATGAAAGTGTAATTTGGTGTAGTAAATGCAGCACACATTTATGACCAAAATCATAATATTTAAATGTTTTTCATTATTTTAAAGTAATATTGTACTTTTTCTCACAAACACTAATAAAATTATCGAACTAAAATCAACACAACCTCTAAACTATGCAAAAATAGGCGTAACATCGAACTAAAAATCTTCTAATCTCTTGTTTTACTCGTAATAAACTACGTGATACAACTGCGCGTTGTGCGCACACGAAAACAGGTAAGTATTTAACAATAGCATCTCTTATAACAAATCAATTGTCTTATAACAATCAGTACTTCGTAATAATAATTATGGCTAGGTAATCAGTTAAGTATTTTCGAGGTAAACTGCATAAGTACATATTCCTAAACTTATTAAAGAAATATCAAACTATCTTTCAAGTTTTTACGTAGTTTTATACGTACATTTAAGAAGAAATAACATACGTAACGTATTATTCGATCACGTCTTCATCTTCTTCATCGGTCTCCATCAAAGTATCGTTTTTATTACCACTGTACGGCATCTCTAAAAAATCTTTGTGAAACCTTTTAGGTATCGTTCCGTCGGTGCACAATTTTACTAAATCTTTGTGCTTTAGTGCAGAAATGGGAAGTTTGTCCACATAGGATTGTTGCAAGTTTATGTTATTTAGTTCTTGTAAATAATCTGTATCTTGTCTTTGACTTATTTCAGGTTCTTCTGTCCTCTTTGTTTTTTGCTTTTTCAAATAGTTTCACTTTCTCGCTTATTGCATCTTCGTTCATTGAATATTTTATTTTCATCTTGTTTAAGTTATTTTTCTTGAAAGTAGCTGTCCCAATGCTCTTGAATTTTATATTTTTTGATGTTTCTTTTGTAAAGGTTTTGGCCGCTAAGTCGTCCCAGTTGATGAAATCTGTATGTTCCATAACGCTGACTTTATAAGACTTAGGTTTCTTTCTTGCAGTCTCAAAGTAGGAAGCCCACTGAGTGGGACTCCATACAATGATTTTTTTGACTTCCGACTCTATTGTAGCGTGAACAGAGTCGGCAGGCATGTAAGTATGGCCTGGAAGTAGATAATTTATTTGGATTACTTGCAGATTGACAGATTTCACTAAAAATAAATTCAATACGGATAAAACGATACTATTTTTGTTTTGACCTGTACATGAATCACAGTACAAAAGCGCTGTTTCAATTCCTCGATTGTCCAATTCTTTAAGATAGAAATACAAACAAGTGAAACTATTTGAAAAAGCAAAAAACAAAGGGAAAGGAAAGGGGAAAAGGAAGGGAAAGAGCAAGAATACAGAAGAACCTGAAATAAGTCAAAGACAAGATACAGATTATTTACAAGAACTAAAGATGAAGAAGATGAAGACGTGATCGAATAATACGTTACGTATGTTATTTCTTCTTAAATGTACGTATAAAACTACGTAAAAACTTGAAAGATAGTTTGATATTTCTTTAATAAGTTTAGGAATATGTACATAAGCAGTTTACCTCGAAAATACTTAACTGATTACCTAGCCATAATTATTATTACGAAGTACTGATTGTTTTAAGACAATTGATTTGTTATAAGAGATGCTATTGTTAAATACTTACCTGTTTTCGTGTGCGCACAACGCGCAGTTGTATCACGTAGTTTATTACGAGTAAAACAAGAGATTAGAAGATTTTTAGTTCGATGTTACGCCTATTTTTGCATAGTTTAGAGGTTGTGTTGATTTTAGTTCGATAATTTTATTAGTGTTTGTGAGAAAAAGTACAATAGGTATTACTTTAAAATAATGAAAAACATTTAAATATTATGATTTTGGTCATAAATGTGTGCTGCATTTACTACACCAAATTACACTTTCATCTTATTACAATTGTCTTTTAATTCAAAAATTCCTTCGATAAAACAAATTATGAAGTCGTATACAACTTAATAAAAAAAGCTTACAGTTGCCAAGCTGAAGAAAAATGTCGTAGCCGCTTGAAGCACCGCGGACACTGTAGTGTCCGATTTCAAAAAACCCGTAGAAGCACCGCGGACACTGTAGTGTCCGGATTTTTATTTCGCGCCAGACTCAGAAAAAGTCTCTATCCTGCTTTTACTAAGGCAAAAGACTTATAAAGTATGAATGCCATCTCGTTCCGCTTGAATAGGTCAATAATTTGAAGCAGCAACATTATAAACTCAGTGGATATTCGATTGGAAAAAAAATTATATTCCGTGAGTCAAAGTCAGTTTGTGTTGACTTTTTCTGGGCGGCGGTGCATCGACGGTTTTTATGTAAATAAAACGTTAGTTATGCTGGTTTTCTTGGATAATAAGCCTTAAATTCTTGTTAACAAGGCTGATAACAATATATTTTATGGTAAAACAGTCTTTTGTGTTTCGAAATCGGCGACAAGTGTTGCATCATCATCGTAGATGGCCGTGTGTGTTATTTCTCAAATGTTATTCTAATTACTGTGATAAATGTTATGATCTATTTAAAATATAGAAAAACGATCATCCTAGAATAGTTGTGTGCAGTTGTTTTTGTGAAAGAACAATTTACGACAAAATGTAAACAGTGAAGTGAAGTGGGAACAAAAAAAATCGCGGAAAATTTTTTTTTCGCTGGTTTTTAGATGCCTGATATTAAATACTTTTAAGGTGAGTAATGTATTCTTATTTTGTAACAAATAGATAGATTGAGTCTATGATTAAATCTAAATAGTATAAAACATACATTATCGCTTTACTTTTTTTAGTAAAAATATGTAAACTTCAAAGTCCATGTTTTTTTGTAAAGTAAGCGGTTATACGCTGATTTATATCTATACCAGGCCAACCAATGTTATGATAACATTCGTCATTCGACACGTGTATACAACAGCTCTAAGATAACAATTACAAGTGGGTCCTTGTTCGAATGTTTAAGTCATAAAAACCATTAAGTGGTCGACCGCCCGGCGCGTGACGTAACATAAACAAACGATGACGCGCCGGTGCTTCTACGGAAAAAAACCCGCGGGAGGGGGTGCCTCAAGCGGGTAGAAGCCATTTACAACTTTTTTTTTTGTAGTAAAAGCCATGCCATCTCTGGAACTAATGAATGTAGGTTATTTTGAGTTTATATTTAGTAAACAACTCGAAAACCTAAGCTTAATGAGTTCTAGTGGTTTATTATAGATTAAGTAAATCAAAAGATATACAGGAAATAAACTTTACCATTTTTGTTTTTGCGTCATGCTCTTTATGACCAAAGTTAGCATTACTTTTCAATAGTGTCGTAGTAATAAAATGGTCGTAGAAACCATATTTTTAAAAGTCGTGGATATTGCGACGTAAATTGACATCGGTCATTTGTAAATTTTTACTTAAAAAATTGTCGTAAAAGCCATATTTGATAATATCGTGTCTTTTACTACTAAATGTTCAATAGTATTATTTCCTGATACTGTATTATATTATGTTGTATTAACCATGAAATGAAAAAATATGTCTCTTACTACATAAAATTTAAAAATTTACTTTAAAAATTGCTCATTACGACATTAAAAAAAAAGAAAACTGGGTTTAGAGAGGGAATCGGAGCGTGTTGTAAAAGACATTTTTTTGCGAATTTTAACATTTTAAATATACAGATCGATAGAGCGCGCGATTCTGACTAAGAAACCGTTAAAAACAGATTTTGGCCAAAATGGCTTTTACGACGTTTCATCCTGGAGGGGTCGATATGCGACGAAGTATAACGAAAATTATACATCAAGAATACCTACGTGAGTGAAGCGAGTGCAAAGCTTTTTAGATCTCTTTGTTAAAAACAAGCTAATAATATAATAAGTATGCTTAGGCCCTGCCCCGCTGCCGGTGGAACTCTAGGTTTAGGTTTTTAGATAAAAATATTGTAAAAATTTAAATTTATGAAAATAAATAAATGAGTGTATAATAAATACCTACGTTACGGGGCAGATTTACTTAAGTTTTCATAAACGAAGTAGGTATACGCGAGCGCAGCGACCGCAAGGATTACTACGCAGTACGCACCAAGCTGTTTACCACAAAAATTACAGATTAGATAATTCGAGTCTCGTAAAACTTACGGAACCGTTATAATGAAGTTAAAGTGGAGTTGGGCGAGACACGTTGCTAGGCGGGGAGACGCTAGGTGGACTATGGCAGTGACGGTGTGGTGGCCGAGACAAGGCAAGCGGAGCGTTGGTTGGTCGTCCGGCGACGACATGGGTCGACGACATAGTCAGAGTCGCGGGTCGAACCTGGACCCGATTAGCAGTTGACCGAGGCAGATGGCATAACGGGAGAGAGGCCAATACCTAGCGGTGGGATAGAGAGGGCTGTGGATGATGATGAAAACTTTTAATTTTTTCAGTGAATTTAAAAAACGGCCTAACTTAAAGAATAGTAACGCGCGAGCGTAGCGAACGCAAATAATTTATGATATAGTTTATGAAAGTAAGTTCCTTAATAGATGGTTTACAACTAAAATCATACGTTAAGAATATTCAAGAATAGCGAGCGCGAGATTTTGAGTTATTTTCGGTCAGTTAAAAAATTAACAATTTTTTAGAGACATATACCTACTTAAAGCATAAAACATTAATAATACGCGAGCGTAACGAGTGTGAGATTTTGTAATAATTATAAATTTTGTTCAATTTAGGATTAGTGATAATTATCAATATATATAAAAGTGAAGGTCGTGACTGACTGACAGATCAACGCACAGCCTAAACCGCTTAAGCTACAAACTTCAAATTTGGACAAAAGTTTAATATCAAAAAGCGGACGCACACTAAGAAAGGAATTTGCCCAATTCAACCCCTAAGAGGGTGAAAAGGGGTGTTTAAGTTTGTATGAAAATTTTTTTTTTCTTTATGCTACGATTATCAAACTTTGCGAATATACTAAAGTTAAAAAAATAATTGACACCTATTTCAACATTTTTTAAAAATCAACCCCTAAAGGGGTGAAACGGAGCAATAAAGTTTGTATGAAGATTTTTTTTTTAATGCTGTGGTTATGAAACTTTGCAAATATACTAAGCTTAAGAAAATAATTGACACTTATTTTTTTGTTTTTTGAAAATCAACCCCTAAAGGGGTGAAACGGAGTATTGAAGTTTGTATGGAGATTTTTTTTTTTGATACTGTGGCTACGAAACTTTGCAGATATACTAAGCTAAAAAAAATAATTGACACTTATTTTTTTGTTTTCTGAAAATCAACCCCTAAAAGGGTTAAACGGAGTATTGAAGTTTGTATAAAAATATTTTTTTCCTAATACTTCGATTATTTAACTTTGCTATTGTAATAAGCTAAAAAAAATATTAGATACCTGTTTCATTATTTTTTGAAAATCCACCCCTGAAAGGGTTAAACAGAGTGTTGAATCAACGCATCAACATTAACAGATCAACGCACAGCCTAAACCGCTTAAGCTACAAACGTCAAAGGACATTGTCCAAAGTCGGCTTAGCGTGAACAGGATGCTCACAAAAAAATGATGTTGTCGATAAATCTTTTATTTTTTTTAAATAATTATTCTCGTATGTTTTTGTAGCAAGGTGAACAGAAAAAAAGTTGATTAAATTAGTATTTACACTGAGTAAATCCACAGAAGAAATCTAGACCCGAAACCCATAAGCACTTAAGTCAACATTCAAATATTTTGAAAAGTTTACAGGACGATGTTTTTAACGACTGGTATAAAAAAAAAGTATGGAGATGGTAGTTTTTATTACTTATTATTACTCACATAAGAAGTAGTTATACTCTTAATAAAGTTTATTGCCCTATGTTTATTAGTACATAATATAATCTGACTTAAGTTTATTTGACCGCCTCAACTTTTCTTTAACGTAGGTTAACACATAGGACTTAAGTGTTTCTTACAAATAAGTACGAGTATGTCCTGAAAGTCTCACATACTGTGTTTACTTAAATTTAACTGTAAAACAACTAACTACAATAAAATAACCTAATCACTACTAGTGCAAACATAAAAACATAAACAAAACATTAAAATTCACTATCTTCGGAACAATGCAAGTCAGGGTCAACGTTCCTAACATCTGCAGCGGTTACTAAGTTTTGATAAAAATTGTGAAAGCATTCCGGGACTAGAGGTAAGAGTGAAATGATATCTCTCTTTTTTTCGACACTTATGGGCACTGGGTTCGTTGCAATAGGCGATACATTTAGATTTATAGTGTCGCCAGTTCGTGTGTTCCTTTTAAAGTTTATGACACTGAAATCATCATCTCTGAGAAGTGAGTTTTTGTATTTTATCACGCCAAAGTCCGCTTCGTAGCACAGCCACTTCACATCATGCCACTTGAAAACGTTGTTCATGGTGTTTTTTTTTCGGGCGATTAGTGGGCCCTTTAGCAAACTCGCAAAGTCCATAAACTCCGCTTGTTGCATCTCATGAACAGTAAACTTTTTACTGCTTGACCTTACTAATTGCATCCAATCGTGGGGGTGAAACACTTGAATAGAAGTTTTTTCTTTTTTTTTTCAATGATGGCGTGATCTAAATCCACTTCCATGTGAGTGTGGCCTGGCATCATAAATTTGTGGTGAATTTTTTTTAGTGAGGGCTTCAGTGTCATTAGGTAAGTCAGCATTGCAGCCACGTGGGTATTCTTATTCTGACCTCCACATGTATCAGAATACAAAATAACTTCTGCAATATCCTGAGGTAGTCCTTTGAGATGAATAAACAAGCAAGATGCTATTTGATTAGCACCTCGACCCGAGATACATTCATGCCACATGTAATGGGTAGACAATCCCGTTGCATTGTCATGGACGGTAAGATTGAATGTCCAAAGCTGCCTTTTATAAAAAGCTACGGATAACTCTAAAGCTGGAGTAGGTAGGCACTGCTGGAGATCAAAAGTAAGGCACTTTATGGTTTTATCTGAAGATGCAGTCATTTTATCGTACTTTTTTTCATTATAGGCCATATCAGCTGCGAGCAAATGTGACTCACGTTCCGCTTCTAGGGTTGATTTAACAGTTTCGTCGTCGGCAACACTTATCTTCATTTTAATGACGTCACAGTTGTGGCATGTATCTACTTTTGGTTTTTTGAAGCTGAGATTTAATTTATGAAACTCTCTCCGATAAATTTTGTCACTGACGGGGTTTTCATGAGACGCCTTATACAGAGAGTACATGGTTGAAATAGTTAAATGTGATGGTAAATACTTCCGGCTACTTCTTCGTCTCGTGTAGTGACTCTCATATAACGGGAACGAGTTAATATGACTAATGACGTCAAGGATTTTTTGTTCGGAATGTTTATTTGTTGGGGTTCTCTTTCCACGTTTGTCTGGTTGTATTATTCCACTAGAAGTGCTTCGTTTCTATAAACCTATCAGTTTTACAAAATTGTCGGTTATTGACAAGGTTTTCAAAAAACAACCTTGACAAACGGATATCTTATCACTGTTAATGTCTAAATGATAGCTGTAGGTACACTGTCTAAATTTCTGCCGTTCAGGATCCGCGACACGTCGTCGTTCTGTTTGTTTTTCCTGGATGGTGATCAGAGATGAAACAAAGGCTGCTCTTAAATCATATGAACCAAGATTCCAAAATTCCTTATGAATAACAGCACGTTGCACAATGACATCACTTATCTTTTCTCGGCATTTATTACGACATATGGGTAACTGTTGCATTTTGCGTTCTTTTATATTTTTTCCTGAAGCCGTCACATACGAAAGACCAAGATTTCGTTTCAACTTATTTGCTCGTTTTCTTTTTTGACTGTGTACTGATCCTTGTTCCAGCATTTGTGGCAGTTCTTCATCTTCTGCAGGTGGGTTAGGGCTTGGAACGTGATGGTCGGGCACAGAGTATGTTGGGTCAGCCACAGAGTCATCACTAGAAAAGTCACTTGGTATTTCGTTAATAGGTTTATGTGTCTGTGTTCCAGATGTGCATGGTTCAGGATCGATTAATATACATTGATCACCTGTTACTCTATTTAGCTGATCGTTATTTTCTGTTAGCAGACTGGGGCTTAATGGTGATTTATTTTGATTAGCCATATAGTCAACGTCAGAGAAAGGTTCGTTTTGTGGCTCCTGCATCCCAGACGTACTTGCTTGCACAGTTGTAGTAGTAGCATCTTGGTCACTAGTACTAGATTTTTTTTTATTTAGAACAAGTTTCAGTAACTTTCTTCCCCTCGATTCCATAATAACTTATTCACAAATCGCACAACACATCTACAACAGAGGACAGAATAAACTATAATGCTGGACCAAATCAAAATCTAAGAGGCACTTCACACTTTTGTGTAGTAAAATTCTTATAATATTTTAAAATGTTTTAAAAAGAGGGTACTTGAACATCATGTTTGAACCAGACCACTTAAGTCAGATTCCTGAAGTCAAAACGACAGTCGTAACTGCTTCGATCAAAACAACTTAAGTCGACTTAAGTGCTATTAACCGGCGCTGAAAGGGTCCCAATAACATAAGTTGTATGGTGCGTAAGACTGTCACCTCGTGTATTGAAGCCCTGTGACTTAGTTGCTTATTCCCGTCGACGGATAACGCAAAAAGCAAAGCCCTGCGAGTTTTTAGCATTTTGAGAAAAAACTGACTTAAGTGCTTGTGGATGCCGTGTCTAGAAATAGTAGCATATGTAGTAAACGGAACTTTACCGTAGGTTTCAAATCTTGTGTTGCCATTGAAAACGCTGGTTGGTTGATCTATTTTATATCGATTATTATTATTCGATGTTTGGTACAAAATATATTATGATGAATGATGTCGACCGCGTCGCATCGCCGCGTGTGCTCGTAAATAGTGAACTTCGTCTTGAACACCCGGTCCCAAGACTTGTAACTTACTGGAATATCTATCAGGCATTTTACGTTTCCGCACTTGTCCTAAGCATATTGCACCGCTAACCGATTCAATTGGACAAAATCTTTTTTTTTAAACATGGCGGCTAGTAATCTTGACTTTTCCTATTCTCGAAACATTAAGCTCGATATTGCACTACTAGTGCATCACAGTGCGTTTGCATTTCCCACTACACAAAAGAAACCTTTTTCAAATATTTCTATTGCCACTTGATATTCATATTGACTGTTACATTCGAAGTTTTCGTAATATTTTTGGCCGAAATGCATCACTAGTTTTGTTACATTATTTATTTAACTTGATGTTTTTATCACATGAACCGAGCATTACTCTCTAGGTTGTATTTATTTTATTATATCTATGAAAACACAGAAACGAAATCAAAATCGATTAGTTTATCGATTATTTTTTTTGTAGTATGGCAACTCCGCATCCGTCATGTCCTGCCTGTTACCTGTTACTATTCAAATTGTTTTCATCAGTCGTCTCGGCGTTCTGGATTGTTTGTGATTGTGTTTTGTAGAAGTTCGTACTTGTTTTGGACAATGGATCCTGATAACGACCCTCGCTTCCCTATGGACTCCGACTTTACCTCCGTTCACAATGACCCTGGCCAACCTTTTGACACTGATGCCGCCGTTCACCATGACCCTGGCACTCCTTTGGACTCCGAAATCTTCCCTCATGTCGAACCCGGCTCGATAATGGATACTGAACCCGTGGCACAAACATCCACACCTCCAGAGGCTCGCATGTCTCGTTGCATCAACTGTGGTGCAGATGTCACAGAGCGTAGACGACATAGCATAAACCTTGTTGAAGTGCAATCAGTTGTAGGGCAATGGATTGCTCCACAGATAGTAAGTTGAATATCATTAAAAAACATATAATGTGACTAATTGTGCACTGTACTAATAGATTTCTTTTCATTTTTAGGTTCAAGATACCAGTACAATATGTCACTCTTGCTGGAGTTTGGCATTGCACGAATCCAATGTGCAAGAAGAGCCTACAGCGAGCAGTGATCACCATCGACATTTGTGTGTCAACTGTGGTACATCTATCTTGCGCACAAGATCTCACATGTTACGTACAGACACAGAACGTGAGACGCGCATAAGAAACACTATAATGGAATGGATAAGACCTCGACAAGTAAGTTTTTGACTTCCATATATTTTGCTAACGTTAATCAGTTTTAATATTGCTAAGACCCTTTTTACATGTCACAACACAATCGCTATGCCATGTAAAGTAGAAATATATGAGGTCTTGTGATAATATCAAATAGTATGGATAATATCTCATGCTTTTTTACTTTACAGAGCACTGTGTTATGTGATTTTGGATCATCACTTATAGTAGACATGTTGCTATATGGATGGAAGGTACAAACTACTGAACATCTGGAGCTTTAAATTCAATCTGTCACTTGCTACTCACTGGTATTTGTTTAGGATATATACAATAAAAAAACAATTTATCTGTTTTAGTTACGACCAGCAGATAAAATCTGCCATCCATGCTGGCAACGGAGTGATCATGCTGGAGCTCGTCCCTCGGAAACATCACATACAAGTAGATCAGGTCAACCAACAATAAATCTACCCAATTTAACCAGAGCTCCAGATACTCATGGACACTGTTTCTTCCCAGAATGTGGCTCAACAGAGAGATTAACAGTCCCTAATTGGCTGAGAGTAAAACTATTTATCGATTTAAAGTTTTATGTGCCAGAAACATGTAGAATATGTAGCTTTCATTTGCACAATGATAATTGGCAACAACTGGAGACCATTCAACAACCCATCCACAGTTTTACGGCGAACCATATAGAAGATTTTGCCACATTTGTCAACGAAAGAGTACATTTGTTGGACTTTTCAAGAATTGAAACAATGGCTGATGAAACAGTCTACTATTGGATTGGACTGTCAAAAGAACAGTTTACACAGCTTTATTCAGATGTACCAAGATTACATAATAGAAAAAATGGAAAAGTAGCCCTGGCTGCACTATTATTGAAATTGCGCACAGGCGACAGCGACGAAAGAATATCTAAATTCTTAGATATTCCACGTACAACATTGATGAGGCTAATAACTGATGCCCGGAAAATACTGAATGAAGATTTTGTCCCTAGGAACTTGGGAATTAATCACATAACGAGAGCTGAAATTGCTTTAAGAAATCTTTTGATTCCTAATGGGTTATTTGGTGGTGATGGAAGACCAATTGTGATTATGGATGGCACATATTTGTATGTTCAAAAAAGCTCAAATTATATGTACCAAAAAGATACATATTCCCTGCACAAGTATAGGAACCTAATGAAACCATTTGTAATTGTTTGTACAGATGGATATATTATTGATGTGTTGGGCCCCTATCCTGCCACAACATCTGATGCCCAAATCATTCAAAATGAATTCAATGACGAATCTAAGCCTTTGCGGCAGTATTTCCAATCTGGAGATGTTTTTATTCTGGATAGGGGCTTTAGGGACTGTGTGCCTCTATTGGAACAGCTTAATTATTCTGTTCACACACCTGCATGCCGAGAGGAAGGTGAATCTCAATTATCAACACTTGCAGCTAACCAGTCAAGAACTGTAACAATATGTCGTTGGGTGGTGGAAGCAGTCAATGGCATATTCAAACAGTCATATAGGCTTTTACGGCATGAGTTTTTTAATAAAGCATCATTACACGCCATGACAGATTTTCGTATAGCTGCAGCGTTGACAAACAAGTTCCATCAAAGAATAAGTGACAGGGAGGATGCAGGTACAATACTCCAAATAATAAATATGAAGTTAAATACAAATAATGATCTGGCTGATTATGTAAATGGCAATAATCTGAACCGAAGGCGCACACAGTTCCTCAACATCAATGTCAACACTGATAGTATATCCTTTCCAAGGCTTCAGTATACTGACCTTATATTGATAGCGTGTGGAACCTATCAATTAAAGCAAGCACGCTCTTATTATGGAGAGCATATAAGGAGTGATGGTTCCTATACAATTGAAGTGTGCAGGAATACAGCCAGCAACCTACTAGAAGGTTTTCCTTCAGCTGAAAATGACAAATTATTGCGGGCGAAAATTCATAGTAGGCACATTAGCCGTAAAATATATTTCGTATATATATTATATGAAAATAATGGTGAAGGGAGAGAGGCTGTAAAACATTATTGCTGCAATTGCATTGTGGGCCGAAGGACTGTGGGTTGCTGTGCTCACATTATGACCGTCATTTGGTACTTAAGCTGGGCAAGGTACGAAGACAACATAAATCCACCTGCCCAGTTTCTGGATGCTGTATTAATTACATATGATTCTGATTAGAAATAAACTAGAAATAAAAATAAGCTTGTTTTATTTCAAAAGCTCTCCGCTGACCATGATGTTTTACATGTAGGAAAGAGGTCTTACCAAACCTTTGCTACAAAGTTATTATAATATTTTGTTAGCCACTGCCATAAGGTACTTGGCCTATGTAATAATTATACCAAAACTCACTGTTCACTCTAAGCCAAAATCCCCTTACAAGTGGACATTGTCCTTTGGACAAAAGTTTTATACCAAAAAGCGGACGCACACTAAGAAAGGAATTTGCCCAATTCAACCCCTAAAGGGGTGAAAAGGGGTGTTTAAGTTTGTATGAAAATTTTTTTTTCTTTATGCTACGATTATCAAACTTTGCGAATATACTAAAGTTAAAAAAATAATTGACACCTATTTCAACATTTTTTAAAAATCAACCCCTAAAGGGGTGAAACGGAGTATTGAAGTTTGTATGAAGATTTTTTTTTGATGCTGTGGTTACGAAACTTTGCCAATATACGAAGCTAAAAGAAATAATAGACATTTATTATTTTGGATTTTGAAAATCAACCCCCAAAGGGGTTAAATGGAGTGTTGAAGTTTGTATGAAATTATTTTTTTCCCTATGCTACGATTATTTAATTTTGCAGATGTACTAAGATAAAAAAATAATAGATTCCTGTTTCATTATTTTTGGACAATCAACCCTTAAAGGGGTGAAACGAGGTATTAAAGTTTGTATGGAAATATTTTTTTCTTAATGCTACTATTATTTAACTTTGCAAATTTACTAAGCTAAAAAAAATAATAGACACCAAAGTATATTTTTGTTTTTGAAAATCAACCCCTAAAGGGCTGAAATGGAGTATTGAAGTTTGTATACAAATATTTTTTTCCCAATGCTACGATTATTTAACTTTGCAAATGTACTAAGTTATAAAAATAATGGATACATGTTTCATTATTTTTGAAAAAACAACCCCTAAAGGGGTGAAATGGTGTAGTAAATATAGTACGGAGAGAGAATTGTAATGACTTACTGACAGACAACGCACAGCCTAAACCGCTGGCCGTAGAAATTTGAAATATGGAGGGTGTGTTTGTCTTGATGAGTAAACGTGTACCAATAAAGAATTTTTTGAAATTCTACCTCTAAAGGGGTGAAATAGGGTGTTAAAGTTAGGATGGAGAAGCATTGTTTTTGACGTCACGGTATTGAAACTTTACAAATATACGAAGCTTAACAAAATAACGAACACCTATTTCACCATTTTTGGAAAATCAACCCCTGTGGGGGTGAAATGGCGTGGTAAAGATAGTACGGTGAAAGAATTTGTTTTGATGCTAACTCAATGAAACTTTACAGATGTACTAAACTTAAGGCGGGTAAACAACATCAGGAAAAAATCCAAAACCTTCGAAAAGTCATATCCTCGAGGTGGAACTGCTAATTATCTCGAAAATTAAAAACATTTTTACCAAAGCGCTGAGACTAAAAAGTCACCAAAATCTCGGACCTTTTTGGAGCCATTAAAAATAACATAGTCGCCTCAAAAACATGGCCGCCATACAAACTTTGAGGGTCTATATCTCCGAAACGGTTGAAGATGGGTGGGTGTTTGACTAGATGTCATAGGCAAGGGCGTCGCCAGCTTATGACTAAGGGGGGGGCAATGGGGCAATATTATGGAGGATAAAAAAAATAAACGCCGAGAGCATAAAGCGTTACACTTTGGAAGTCTTTGCCTCGATGACGATTGTAATAAGAACACGGTTCTAATATCAATGTATAAAACTTCACAAGCCCTCGACAGCACAATAGAGTCGGGACAATTTAGACATTGGAGGGTACAGTAATTTCCACCCAGCTGAAAATTGGTAGGATTGTTTGAAACACCATCATAAATGAAATCTAAAAAGTCACCATCGATCCGATACGTGCAAAAAATCTTACTCCGGGTAGAAGGTCACCAAAATGGGTTTTTCGCGATTTTCTCAAAAACAATTCAAGCTACTAGGAAACTGTTCAAGACAAGTATGTTCTCTATAACATTCCCTACAGTATTGCTTTTAAATGCATGTTGGTAGGACTCATGGTTTTGAGATCTGTTGATATTCATTTCAGACCAGGCCAAAAAGATGACAATTTCTCTTAACGAAGCCTCGGTTAGCAGTAGATCATATCACAAGTTTGTAAATGAGTTTTCCTCAAGTTTTCAACATCGCTAAATCCGACAATCTCAAGAAACACTTTGAAAAATGACTCTTTGTGGCTCAAATCGGATAAATGATGATGATGGCTGACGAAAAATTTTACCTCTCGTATCTCGGAAACGGTAGAAGGATATAGAGGGGTACACCCGACTTTTGAAATGTAGATCAAATTTTTGGGGAAATGATAAAAAAATATAGTCGCCATCGCCATACAAAAAAGTTTGACAGTCATACAAATAAAAAAAAAAGGAAATGCTCACAGCTATGGAACCGCTGTAGATGGATGGAATGTACTTGAAGAAATATTAGAGAGGTTCATAACGACAAGATTCAGAAACAAAAATCCAAGATGGCGTATTTCATGTTTTCGTCAAATTCCAGTGGATCTTCCAGTGATCCTATGAGGGTGATATTTTGGATCTGGATCTACATATTATTACACTGTTTAATGGTCTTGCGTTTTGGCAAATCTGATGATCGTGATGAAAATGGCGGCGATTTTTAAAACGGATGTCTAAATCTTAATGTTATTCTGAATATTTCAATATTTTCTACAATTTACATTAAACCTTGTGAATTTATTAACGTTTTGTCATGCGATGCGGAATTTATTAATAGGTAAGGAAGTGAATTGCTCGCACTTTGGTCGCTTTGCGGCTAGCTACATTTGATCTCTAGGGGGGGGCAACTGCCCCCCCCTGCCCCCCCTTGGCGACGCCCTTGGTCATAGGAGTTAGCAAGGGCTACTTGATGGTTGTGGCAAAAATCCAAATGATTCAAAATGGCCGCCATTATTTTTTCTACATGATTCGAGGGGGCTGATTTAGCATCTGTTTTGGCATCTGGGGGTTTTTGGGGTCCCTGCTTCCATTGTATGACGCTTTTTACATGTTCTCAAAAAAGGAGGGTTAAATTAATTATCGGTTCCCGAGGTATAGTCCACGCGGGCGAAGCCGTGGGCGGAAGCTAGTGATATTATAAACGTATCTATCTTACTTTAAAAAAAATATTCGTGTCGGTGCGCGGCGCCTATATTATTTGCTATGCTTGCTACGTTACGTACTCGTACGTGGCTAATCCGGTAACTGCCCATCCCATACACAGAAACAGAACGAAAATAATAATACTGATGAATAGGTACTTGGCCTAACCCCGTGCCATCATTTTTGATCGTGTAAAATTGCAGTGAACCGTGAAATTAAAGTTATTTCGTATCACAAAAGTTAATTCACTAATCAGTCATACGAGTATATATTAAAATGAAAAAATTGATCCCAAAAAATGCCGCCCTAGGCTTCAGCCTACTCAGCCTGCTAGCTAGCAGCTGCTAGCTGGTAAATCTGCCTATGTATTAATAATGTAAGTATTTGTAAGTACCTACATAAATTTAAAAGCAATTTACGTTTTGATATCTTTTAATTTGACGGTGAAGATAAACAACACAAATAATCAAGACAGTATTAAGGTCAACAATATTGTTCTCATAGATTATCCCCTTGTTTTCCATTCCTTTCGCCAAAGTAAGTTTAACACAATAATCAAGATAGAAATTCCCTGAACCATTCTCAGTTACAGGCATTTAAATTTTCTCCACAGCTGGGTTTTAAAGTAGAAACTTAGAGAACCATATGATACCTCTATGTTGTGTTGTGTTGAGGGGTTCCCAACCAGTCACACCAAAACGAGTCACAGTTTGACTCGTTGGGAATTTTTTTCCCAACCTGTCACACTGTGACTCGTCGGGAATTCACCCGTTTTCTATTTAACCCTATTTTATAAAGGAGCGACGGTTCTCAATTCGATTGTAATTTTTTGTACCTACCTATGTTTGTTACGCGATACAAAACAGTTACCATACAAATTAGTATTTCGAAAATTTCAAGTGTATGGTAGCTAGACATCTTGAAAAATGACAGAATCATAAAAATCATTTCAGCAATATATTTAAAGACCTAATTGGCCCAAATCAATGTAAAATCCAACATGTAACCCCCCCCCCCCCCCCCTCCCCAAGATCACTTTAAAATTTAGATTAATTGAAATTTGACTGCAATAATATGTTTTCGCCATCTTTGGGTTTTTGTTTCTGAATCTAGATAAGTCTTTATGAATCCTTATCAATGATCAAATCAAATTTATTTGCCTCTTAATTTTCTTTTATGTACCTACGAATTTATTGGCTTGAAACCTAAATCAAGTTTCTCGACGCAATGGGTTCAATGGAATGGGTTTAACCATTAATCGAGTTGGTTTTGGATTTTGTAACAATATAAATATCACTCGTGTAAACTGCGCACTATTTGAAACGGGATTTAATAAAATATCAAATAATAAGAAACGAGACGGGATTTACTTTGTTTTCCATAATTATGTTCAGTACCTATTGTCTTGAATGGCTATTTTCCGCCCGTCGACACCGCCTGCGGTGCCACTTATTCAAGGCTTATCCCCACAATAATTTATTTGCGGTCCTTCAAAGCTTCAAACCAATTTCGTTTCTTACTCCAGAACTACAACTACACCAAAGAATATTCATTGCTTGCTTTGTAGAACGGACACTCGTAGATTATAGGTGTAATATTGTGAACTATTAATAATATTTATTTTGTAAAATTGTGTAAGAAATGTTTATGAGTGTGAAAGAGAGAGGGCGTGTGAGTAGGTAAAACGTAGGTATGTATGCAATTTTTTTTATGCTATTGAATGACGACGACGATGTCATCGTTTCGACGGTGTCGTCGTTTTTTTATGATGACGATTCGCTCGTGATGTTAAACGTCACGTTTGCCCATAACAGGTCTGCGTCACCCAAAATTTTGAACTCTTCAAGACCCTGCGCGGCACAGCACTGCGCTCGTCACCCTGAGATATGAGATGTTTAATCTCCTATTTGCCCTGAAATTTCACAGGAAATGTTGCCCTTCCAACCGGAATACAGTAATGTTTTACAGTACTTACTGCTTGGCGGCGGAATAACTGGCAACAGTGTGGTGCTTCCCCAGGCGGGCTCTGCAAGAGCCCTACCATTACAAGCTTTCAAAGGTAGGTCTCTTCTGGTACCTAATTAGAATTATTAATTCTAATCTACTAAGATTAGAAGATGAATTCTAGACTGAAGGCTTTTAATACATTGTTTAGTGAGTGATAAAAGGAGCAAATCACAGGCCTGGATGGTAAATGTCACCTTTGCCCGGAACAGGTCTGCGCCTCCCAGAACTTTGAAATATGGCTGGGTAGACATACGTACCTAAAGATAGGTAATTATGTGAACTAGGTTAGGTACAGGAAAAGTATAGCGAAACTTCCCAACTTATAATAGTTTTTATTAAATTACTAATACATTTATGAAAAACAAACGGGTCAGGGTTCACTGGTCTTGGTCATGTCATACCAGATCTGGAATTTGTATTTTATCGTATTGGTTTTAAATGCGTGTTAGATGCGTTAGCGATAGGGTTCCGCGCTCGTTTAAAATACGATATTTCAGAACCCTTGACATACGAGTTTTCGCATTGGCAGATTTATTTTTTCTACGTATTGTAGGGGTTAATAGTATTAAGCCGAGGCTGCTAGCTCGTATAGTTCCTGAGATAATAGGCTGTGACATACAGACAAACAAACACCGGAGTCTCACCACACACATAGGGCTTGTTTCCCTAGAGGGGTTCAGAACCCTAAAAATGTATCACGATACTCGCACGTTACTGTAACGTATGAAAAAATATAAAATTTTAAATTATTTAAAACTATATCTAATTATGTTAAGTCGGTACTTATAAGTACTCGTATGTGGTGGTTAGTGGATCGTGAAAAAAACGTCTCGTTGCGTTTAAAGCTGTCTTGTTCAGAAGTAGCATAATTAAAATCTAAGCTAGGTGTCTCCTCTGTACAATTTGTTTTTCTTTGTTAGTAATCCCATGCCCACTGAGAAAACGTATTTATTCATCTTATCGTGAAAGCTATAAAAGCTCGGAGACCCGCGGTTTAAACGACAGTTTTCATTCGACTTCAGACACGGAAACATCTAGTCATACTTACACTCACGTATTTAAATTAATCTAAATTATAAACCTACCTCGTAAATATGGGGATTGTTTTTAAATTAAACTGTGTGTTTCTATTAATTTTCATAGTTTCTAACCCAATAATAGCATCTGATGAAAATAAATATTTAAATGCTGAAACTATTAAAATGATCAAACACGATACACCGTTAATTGATGACTTGGCAACGTACGTACCCGCGATGCACCGAATTTTACTTTATTGTCAAAGAAATAATAGATTCTGGTCGTTAAATTTAATTCATGGGTTATTTCTCCTAGACGGTGAGCTTTATTTAGCTTAGTTTTTTATAAAAATTTGGTCGATATTTCACTCAGTTTTTCTTTAATTACTTATTTTAAATGTTTTAGTAAATTTGGAGCCATTTGTAAACGACGAAGATATCCCCGAAGGTATACGCAGTGATTTGAAACGGTTGCTGGATAAAAGTGACTTCTTACAAACACTATTCCATATGATTCGTCTTGATAGTAAAATGAAAAAAGTCTGTAAGTGCAAAAATTAAAATTTACAATATTTCCGAGATCGTCAACTACCTACTTTTCATCGTTATAAACGCCAGCATAAGTTATTTATTTGTTTGGATCAAATCTGTTTAATTACATGGTAATAACTAGGTGTTTAGCTTGGTTTTTAACAATTTCTAATTAGATATTTTTTAGTTCTAACTCTAGCCAGAAACGCCACATTGTGGGCCGAGCGGATGCCGAAGCTGAACTATGACTTGTTGACAAAAACATATGCTCAAAGCGATTATCCAATTTGGGCTACGTATTCAAGCGCTATTAATAATACGGATCTAGGAACACCAAATCCAACCCAGTCTGGTGAGTGATGCTTAATAGTACTAAGAGTCAAAAATCGGAACTAAAATCTAACTTGGATTTCGGAGTAGCGTCATGCACTCAAAATCAAATTGAACTGAAATTTATGCTTTTATTTTATTCACAGACGAATGTCTGGAGTCTGTGGTAAAAAATGAAGATAGCCTATCAGAAAATTTGAATTCGGAATGTAAACATCTCAACTTATGTCAGACCATAATCGAAAATGGCACCGATTTCGGTTATTGGCTAACCCACAGGTGAGTTAACTAGTGTATCTACTTATGTTATAAAAGTTAAGGTTCAGATGTTTGTTACTCAGTCACGCAAAAACGGTTGAAATGCCGTAGATTGACATAATTATAGGTAGACATTTCATCCCTGTAGGATAGTGGGTAAAACTGCGGGGCACAGCTAGTAGGAATATATTTGTGAAATCCGAAATTAAACGTAAATAGCATGTCCTACGCGTGGTTTTAAGTTTCTTCAACTTTGATACACACGCGATTGGCGATTACAGATCGCCACGCGCGCCGCCATCTTGTATCTATAGATCAAGAAACCTGAACTGAATGACAGCTGCCAAAAATAAAAACGACTCCTTGAAAAATTGTTAAATCCTACGGAACCTTTTTGCTATACATGCCGTGATACGCGCTTAGCAAATCCTGTTGTTAAAGTTAAATTTGTTGGTTCCAGAATACTTCTTCTCTTAGAGGCTCGCCTCGGTCGGAATTGTGTCGTCTTCTCCGCCGAGGAAGACGAACGCTACAGAACAGAGCTCTGCGAGTTGGCTTACAGAGAAGCAGACTACATTGCCAGGAACGGCGTTCCGAAAATAGACTTGTTTCTGGAGCAAAGTAAGACTTCAAGTTTCACCAAAGATATTTTGTGATGACAAAAACTATACAATTGTAATTCAGATATCATTCTGAGTGTTGTACCTACCTACTCGTATATATACATGTGTAGTACCTAAATGCATATTTGGACTTCAAAAAGGAACTGCATTGAGCGTGGTTATGTTCTAACAATAATCTTTTTTATTCCGTCATAACAAGGTGTTGTCAAACTGAATAATTTTTTTAGGGATGCGATAAATCATAAACATAAATCGATTGTTTCAATCCACATAGATGTTTGTTTGCTACCAATACGATTTTTTTAATAATTATTCGTGCAAAAAGTATCTCTGCACTTTTCTAGGCTTTTGAAGTATGTAATTTTAATAATCTTTCATTTATTAGACTTATCCGGTCTTTAATTAATATTTTTTCTGCTTCCAGTTGCGGTCTGCTCTCTAGCCGGCCACGCTCAATTCCTCCGGCGATCCTGGCTGACCAGCGTCATCGAGTACCAAAAACCTTCTGGCTGCTTGACTCTCTCCAAGGTGGCTGGTTCTAGCGAGTGTGAAGACAAATGCAACGATCACGCAATGTCGGTCGCGCTGGTGACGTACGCGGCAGCCACTCGACTTATTTTGGATGACGTGAAACGCATGATGATTGCTGGCTGAAACTGTATGATTCCGATTTTGTGGACTTCTGTCATATCAAGTATAATCTGCATAATTATATAGTTGAACAAAAATGTATTAAAAAGTTAAAATAAATTGCAATTCATATATAGGTAGGTACCTACCTATACAACTGCCTTGTTATTTCGTAACTATTGCGCTTGCGCCCTTGGGTTTTAACTATTCTATAGGATTTTTTAAGAATAAAGTGGCTTAGTTTTTTTTCATTCATATCCGTTGAGCTGTTTTAGTTTAGTAAAATAGCAGGGGTCGGTAACCCGCGGCCCGTGGATTTCCTCCGTGCGGCCCGCGAAGTGGCGGGAAAAAAAATCTGTAATTTCACACCAAAACTGATACGTGTGACACCTGTGTAAGCCGGCTTAAATACTTGACATAATTGTACACTATGCTCTGCGCGTTCATCATCGTAAAATTTGTCAAACCAATCAATTAATTGTTGAGTCAAATGTGAAATAATTGTTTGACAGTTACTATGACATACTTAATTATAAATTATCTGTGCATGCATACTCGTACAAACAGATTAATGGATTTGTAACACTGGATGCGTTCTGCGGTCTGCGGTCAGGTCGCGCAAACACTTTTGTTCGCGCGACCTGACCGCAGAACGCATCCAGTGTGACAAATCCCTAAAAGTCGCTTTGGAACAGTGGCCGGCAACCCATGACCTGCGTGCTGCATACGACTCGTGAAACCCTGACTAACTTTTTGTTAAAATTAACACGGGACTACTCACGTTGTTTAAGAAAATTTTTCAAAACCAAATTCGTTTTCTTATCAAACTTTTTTCATAGGAAATTATTGTTACTTCTCAGTTCCCTGAAACGTTTCATGATAAAAAAAAATGACACGGGCTTAAGCCAAACTTTCATTAGTTTTATTATTTTCGTTACTAAGTAATGGTCATTATGAACAACTTTTACTATGGGACCAACCCGAAATTCGCGAAACATAATCAGCTGTTCCATAGAAAAATGTCAATGACACTTGCCAAAATGTATGGAACGGAACAGCTGACTTATTTCGCGAATTCTGAGTTGGTCCCATAGTAAAAGTTGTTCTTGATGAGTACTATGAGCCTTTTTCGGCTTAGCATACCCTTTATGAATAACCCTGTAGATGTAGCATTATTAAAATTTAAGCCAGGTATCTCTACTGTACAATTTGTTTCTCTTTGTTAGTATCCCCGCTGAAAAAACGTATTTATTCATCTTATCGTGAAAGCAATAAAAGTTTTCATTCGAATTCAGACACCGAAACACCTAGTCATACTTTCATTCATGTACTTAGATAAATTAATTCAAGTTATATACCTACCTCGTAAATATGGGGATCGAGTTTAAATTAAACTGTGTGTTTCTATTAATTTTTACACTTGTTTATCCAATAATAGCATCTGATAAAAATACTTACCTAAAAGCCGAAACTATTCAAATGATAAAAAACGATTCGCCGTCATTCGGAGATCTGTCGATTTACGTACCCGCGATGGCCCGTATTGTGGAGTTTTGTGAAAACCATGATAAATTCTGGTCGCTGAATTTAATTCATGGGCTATTTCTCGTAAATGGTGAGTTTTATTTAAAACCTAGCTTAGGTTTTTATAAAAAACTAGCTTCCGCCCACGGCTTCGCCCGCGTGGACTATACCTCGCGAACCAATAATTAATTTAACCCTCCTTTTTTGAGAGCATGTAAAAAACTTCTTAAAATTGAAGCAGGGACCCCAAAAAACTCCCGGATGAAATAAATCAGCCCCCTCGAATCATTTAGAAAAATGGCGGCCATTTTGAATCATTTGGATTTTTGCCACCACCATCAAGTAGCCCCATTAAATTTAGTCAAACACCCACCCATCTTCAACCGTTTCGGAGATATCGATCCTCAAAGTTTGTATTTCGTTATTTCTTAAGCTTCCTATATTTGTAACGTTTCAATACCGTGGCGTCAAAAAACAATGCTTCACCATACTAACTTTAACACCCTATTTCACCCCTTAAGAAGTTGAATTTCAAAAAATCCTTTCTTGGTACACGTTTACTCGTCAAGACCTCAAGACAAACACACCCTCCATATTTCAAATTTCTACGACCAGCTGTTTAGGCTGTGCGTTGTCTGTCAGTGAGTCATTATAATTATTCTCTCTCCGCACTATATTTACCACGCCATTTCAGCCCTTTAGAGGTTGATTTTCAAAAACAAAAATATAGGTGTCTATTATTTTCTTAAGCTTAGTAAATTTGCAAAGTTAATTTGCAAATCGTAGTATTAAGAAAAAAATATTTCCATATAAACATTAATACCCTGTTTCACCCCTTTAAGGGTTGATTGTCCAAAAATAATGAATCAGGTATCTATTATTTTTTTAGCTTAGTACATCTGCAAAATTAAATAGTCGTAGCATTGGGAAAAAATATTTTCATACAAACTTCAACACCACATTTAACCTCTTCGGGGGTTGATTTTCAAAAACCAAAAAAATAGAAGTCTATTATTACTTTCAGCTTAGTATATTGGCAAAGTTTCGTAACCACAGCGTCAAAAAAAAAAAACTTCATACAAACTTCATTACTCCGTTTCACCCCTTTAAGGGTTGATTTTTCAAAAATAGTGAAATAGGTGTCAGTTATTTTTTTAACGTTAGTATATTTGCAAAGTTTGATAATCGTAACATTAAGAAAAATATTTTTTTCATACAAACTTAAACACCCCTTTTCACCCCTACAGGGGTTGAATTGGGCAAATTCCTTTCTTAATGTGCGTCCGCTTTTTGGTATAAAACTTTTGTCCAAATTTGACGTTTGTAGCTTTAGCGGTTTAGGCTGTGCGTTGATCTGTTGATGTTGATGCGTTGATTCAACACTCTGTTTAACCCTTTTAGGGGTTGATTTTCAAAAAATAATGAAACAGGTATCTATTATTTTTTTTAGCTTAGTACAATTGCATAGTCAAATAATCGTAGTATTAAGAAAAAAATATTTTTACACAAACTTTCACACTCCGTTTAACCTCTTTAGGGGTTGATTTTCAAAAAACAAAAAAATAAGTGTCAATTATTTTTTTTAGCTTAGTATATCTGCAAAGTTTCGTAGCCACAGTATCAAAAAAAAATCTCCATACAAACTTTAATACTCCGTTTCACCCCTTTAGGGGTTGATTTTCAAAAAACAAAAAAATAAGTGTCAATTATTTTCTTAAGCTTAGTATATTTTGCGAAGTTTCATAACCACAGCATTAAAAAAAAAATCTTCATACAAACTTTATTGCTCCGTTTCACCCCTTTAGGGGTTGATTTTTAAAAAATGTTGAAATAGGTGTCAATTATTTTTTTAACTTTAGTATATTCGCAAAGTTTGATAATCGTAGCATAAAGAAAAAAAAATTTTTCATACAAACTTAAACACCCCTTTTCACCCTCTTAAGGGTTGAATTGGGCAAATTCCTTTCTTAGTGTGCGTCCGCTTTTTGATATAAAACTTTTGTCCAAATTTGAAGTTTGTAGCTTAAGCGGTTTAGGCTGTGCGTACATGTGTCAGTCAGTCACGACCTTCACTTTTATATATATAGATAGACTAGCTTCCGCCCACGGCTTCGCCCGCGTGGACTATACCTCGGGAACCGATAATTAATTTAACCCTCCTTTTTTGAGAACATGTAAAAAGCGTCATACAATGGAAGCAGGGACCCCAAAAACCCCCAGATGCCAAAACAGATGCTAAATCAGCCCCCTCGAATCATGTAGAAAAAATAATGGCGGCCATTTTGAATCATTTGGATTTTTGCCACAACCATCAAGTAGCCCTTGCTAACTCCTATGACCAAGGGCGTCGCCAAGGGGGGGCAGGGGGGGGCAGTTGCCCCCCCCTAGAGATCAAATGTAGCTAGCCGCAAAGCGACCAAAGTGCGAGCAATTCACTTCCTTACCTATTAATAAATTCCGCATCGCATGACAAAACGTTAATAAATTCACAAGGTTTAATGTAAATTGTAGAAAATATTGAAATATTCAGAATAACATTAAGATTTAGACATCCGTTTTAAAAATCGCCGCCATTTTCATCACGATCATCAGATTTGCCAAAACGCAAGACCATTAAACAGTGTAATAATATGTAGATCCAGATCCAAAATATCACCCTCATAGGATCACTGGAAGATCCACTGGAATTTGACGAAAACATGAAATACGCCATCTTGGATTTTTGTTTCTGAATCTTGTCGTTATGAACCTCTCTAATATTTCTTCAAGTACATTCCATCCATCTACAGCGGTTCCATAGCTGTGAGCATTTCCTTTTTTTTTTATTTGTATGACTGTCAAACTTTTTTGTATGGCGATGGCGACTATATTTTTTTATCATTTCCCCAAAAATTTGATCTACATTTCAAAAGTCGGGTGTACCCCTCTATATCCTTCTACCGTTTCCGAGATACGAGAGGTAAAATTTTTCGTCAGCCATCATCATCATTTATCCGATTTGAGCCACAAAGAGTCATTTTTCAAAGTGTTTCTTGAGATTGTCGGATTTAGCGATGTTGAAAACTTGAGGAAAACTCATTTACAAACTTGTGATATGATCTACTGCTAACCGAGGCTTCGTTAAGAGAAATTGTCATCTTTTTGGCCTGGTCTGAAATGAATATCAACAGATCTCAAAACCATGAGTCCTACCAACATGCATTTAAAAGCAATACTGTAGGGAATGTTATAGAGAACATACTTGTCTTGAACAGTTTCCTAGTAGCTTGAATTGTTTTTGAGAAAATCGCGAAAAACCCATTTTGGTGACCTTCTACCCGGAGTAAGATTTTTTGCACGTATCGGATCGATGGTGACTTTTTAGATTTCATTTATGATGGTGTTTCAAACAATCCTACCAATTTTCAGCTGGGTGGAAATTACTGTACCCTCCAATGTCTAAATTGTCCCGACTCTATTGTGCTGTCGAGGGCTTGTGAAGTTTTATACATTGATATTAGAACCGTGTTCTTATTACAATCGTCATCGAGGCAAAGACTTCCAAAGTGTAACGCTTTATGCTCTCGGCGTTTATTTTTTTTATCCTCCATAATATTGCCCCATTGCCCCCCCCTTAGTCATAAGCTGGCGACGCCCTTGCCTATGACATCTAGTCAAACACCCACCCATCTTCAACCGTTTCGGAGATATAGACCCTCAAAGTTTGTATGGCGGCCATGTTTTTGAGGCGACTATGTTATTTTTAATGGCTCCAAAAAGGTCCGAGATTTTGGTGACTTTTTAGTCTCAGCGCTTTGGTAAAAATGTTTTTAATTTTCGAGATAATTAGCAGTTCCACCTCGAGGATATGACTTTTCGAAGGTTTTGGATTTTTTCCTGATGTTGTTTACCCGCCTTAAGTTTAGTACATCTGTAAAGTTTCATTGAGTTAGCATCAAAACAAATTCTTTCACCGTACTATCTTTACCACGCCATTTCACCCCCACAGGGGTTGATTTTCCAAAAATGGTGAAATAGGTGTTCGTTATTTTGTTAAGCTTCGTATATTTGTAAAGTTTCAATACCGTGACGTCAAAAACAATGCTTCTCCATCCTAACTTTAACACCCTATTTCACCCCTTTAGAGGTAGAATTTCAAAAAATTCTTTATTGGTACACGTTTACTCATCAAGACAAACACACCCTCCATATTTCAAATTTCTACGGCCAGCGGTTTAGGCTGTGCGTTGTCTGTCAGTAAGTCATTACAATTCTCTCTCCGTACTATATTTACTACACCATTTCACCCCTTTAGGGGTTGTTTTTTCAAAAATAATGAAACATGTATCCATTATTTTTATAACTTAGTACATTTGCAAAGTTAAATAATCGTAGCATTGGGAAAAAAATATTTGTATACAAACTTCAATACTCCATTTCAGCCCTTTAGGGGTTGATTTTCAAAAACAAAAATATACTTTGGTGTCTATTATTTTTTTTAGCTTAGTAAATTTGCAAAGTTAAATAATAGTAGCATTAAGAAAAAAATATTTCCATACAAACTTTAATACCTCGTTTCACCCCTTTAAGGGTTGATTGTCCAAAAATAATGAAACAGGAATCTATTATTTTTTTATCTTAGTACATCTGCAAAATTAAATAATCGTAGCATAGGGAAAAAAATAATTTCATACAAACTTCAACACTCCATTTAACCCCTTTGGGGGTTGATTTTCAAAATCCAAAATAATAAATGTCTATTATTTCTTTTAGCTTCGTATATTGGCAAAGTTTCGTAACCACAGCATCAAAAAAAAATCTTCATACAAACTTCAATACTCCGTTTCACCCCTTTAGGGGTTGATTTTTAAAAAATGTTGAAATAGGTGTCAATTATTTTTTTAACTTTAGTATATTCGCAAAGTTTGATAATCGTAGCATAAAGAAAAAAAAATTTTCATACAAACTTAAACACCCCTTTTCACCCCTTTAGGGGTTGAATTGGGCAAATTCCTTTCTTAGTGTGCGTCCGCTTTTTGGTATAAAACTTTTGTCCAAATTTGACGTTTGTAGCTTAAGCGGTTTAGGCTGTGCGTTGATCTGTTAATGTTGATGCGTTGATTCAACACTCTGTTTAACCCTTTCAGGGGTGGATTTTCAAAAAATAATGAAACAGGTATCTAATATTTTTTTTAGCTTATTACAATAGCAAAGTTAAATAATCGAAGTATTAGGAAAAAAATATTTTTATACAAACTTCAATACTCCGTTTAACCCTTTTAGGGGTTGATTTTCAGAAAACAAAAAAATAAGTGTCAATTATTTTTTTTAGCTTAGTATATCTGCAAAGTTTCGTAGCCACAGTATCAAAAAAAAAAATCTCCATACAAACTTCAATACTCCGTTTCACCCCTTTAGGGGTTGATTTTCAAAAAACAAAAAAATAAGTGTCAATTATTTTCTTAAGCTTAGTATATTTGCAAAGTTTCATAACCACAGCATTAAAAAAAAAATCTTCATACAAACTTTATTGCTCCGTTTCACCCCTTTAGGGGTTGATTTTTAAAAAATGTTGAAATAGGTGTCAATTATTTTTTTAACTTTAGTATATTCGCAAAGTTTGATAATCGTAGCATAAAGAAAAAAAAAATTTTCATACAAACTTAAACACCCCTTTTCACCCTCTTAGGGGTTGAATTGGGCAAATTCCTTTCTTAGTGTGCGTCCGCTTTTTGATATTAAACTTTTGTCCAAATTTGAAGTTTGTAGCTTAAGCGGTTTAGGCTGTGCGTTGATCTGTCAGTCAGTCACGACCTTCACTTTTATATATATTGATAGATTAGTAGATATTTTACCTACTCAGCTTTCCTTCAATCTGTTATATGTTTTAGTCAATTTGGGCCAATATGTAACTGACGAAGATATTCCCGAAAGTTTACGACGTGACTTAGGACAGTTGCTGAATCGAAGTGACTTCTTACAAAAACAATACAATAGGGTTCCTGTTGGCGGCAAAATGCAAAAAATCCGTAAGTACAAAGATTTAAATTTCAACGTGTTCTCCGAGATCAACCGCTACTACTTTCCACCGACATAAACGCCTGCTTGAAGTATATTTATTTTATAGTTTAGTTATACATATTGTAAATATACTTACAAAGGAAAGTTGTGGTGGTTCGTTGAATTACTGTTAAACCTTAATAAATACATTATTAATTAAAAAGTAAAGTAATAATATGCTCCTATATGGTCGTCCGGCGACGAGATGGGTCGACGACATAGTCACGAGTCGCGGGTCGAACCTGGACCCGATTAGCAGTTGACCGAGGCAGATGGCATAACGGGAGAGAGGCCTATACCCAGCAGTGGGAGAGAGAGGGCTGTGGATGATGATATGATGTATTCTAATAATTATAAAGTAATAACTATTGTTTTTTTGTTAACATTTCTAATCAGATATTTTTTAGTTGCAGCTTTAACCACCAACGCCACATTGTGGTCCAAGCGGATGCCAAAGCTGAACCATGACTTGTTGGCAAAAACATATGCACGAAGCGATTATCCAAGTTGGGCTACGTATTTAAGCACCATTGAAAACGTAAATCTAGGAACACCAAGCCCAACCCAATCTGGTGAGTGAAGCTTAATAGTAATACGAGTCAGAAATCAGGACTCTAGTATAAAATCTAAAATTGGTTTTCGAAGCAGCGTTATGCGATTTCATACGGTCAAACGCAAGCCTATCATCGAATAAAGAAATACTGTGCCCAAGTTTGAAGGCATTATTTTACAGATCGAAACTAACTAAAAATATATCTGTCTTTACCATTGCAAGATGATTGACAAGGACATCAATGGTTTTAGAAAATTTAGATTTGTCATAAAAAGCCTTCAAACTCGGGCCCACTCTTCTTTTTTAAAGACCACTCATTTTTTATCCTTCAAAATCATATTGAACTGAATCTAATGCGAGTTTTTATTTTCTTTACAGACAAATGTGTGGGGTCTCTGGTAAACAATGAAGATAACCTTTCAGGGAATTTAAATTCACATTGCGAACTACCCGAAGAATGTTATTCAACAATAAAAAATGGTACTGATTTCGGTTACTGGCTAACCCACAGGTAAGTTAACTAGTGTATACCTATTACCTACACATTAAGGGTCGATACACATCTGACGGAAAATGCGTCGCGTACTATTGCATACTATACTCGACGCACTAGCGCAACATCGGTTGAGTGTGAAAGGTTGGATGTTTTATTATACCTACATTTCTCTGTTCTGGCGTTACGCGACCGATAATACGCGACGCATTTTCCGTCAGATGTGTTATTTATTTATTATTTATTTATGCATGTTTTAGTTATTTATTAGTAGCTAACACCCTAAAATGCCGTAGGTTAATGTAACTACATCTGCTTTTTGTCCCTGTAGAATAGTGGTGGGCTACTGAACAGCTAGTGGGAATATATTTAAAAAATCCAACAAGCAACGATTCATGCAACTTACTCTGTAAAAACTGTACCTAATTATTTTTCGGAGTAAAACAAATTGAATAGCTCATGCTACTGACTTAAAACGACGTAGTTTAAAAATTCTATCAACTTTGACTTATAATATTACAGATTGCCACGCCATCTAGTTTAGATCAAGGAAACTAAACGGAATGACATTAGCTGTCAAACATGAAAACGACTCGTCAAAAATTTGTAAAATCCTACGGAACCTTTTTGCTTTATTTGTGTAGCACGCACTTAGCAAATCCTGTTGTTAAAGTTAAATTATTTTGGTTCCAGAATGCTTACTCTCTTAGACGCTCGCCTCAGTCGGAACTGTGTGATATTCTCCGCTGAGGAAGACGAACGCTACAGGACAGAGTTCTGCGAGTTAGCCTACAGAGAGGCAGAATACATTGCTATGAACGGCGTTCTGATAGTAGACTTGTTTCTGGAGCAAAGTAAGACTTCAAGTTTCACCAAAGATAGTTTATATTGTGTCTCTAGCAATTTTTTAAATCATATGCAATGGCAATTTTTAATAGGTATGTACCTAATCTGATTATAAGATGAAAGGAGTTTTTTAAAGGAGGATCTTTCCCCCACCCTTTTCCCCCGTTACTCACTCGATTTATCAAGCGAGCGACAATAGCCGTCTTTATTTAATGTTTTTCTCTGCTTCCAGTTGCGCTCTGCGCTCTAGCCGGCCACGCCCAATTCCTCCGCCGATCCTGGCTGACCAGCATCCTCGAGTACCAAAAGCCCTCTGGCTGCTTCACACTCTACAAAATGGCTCTTTCGTTTCAACCGAGCAAGGACTACAAGTGCGACGACCACGCAATGGCGGTTGCACTAGCCGCCTACGCGGCAGCCACTCGACTTATTTTGGATAACATAAAATGTATGATGATTGCTGAAACTGTATAATTCTGATTTTGCAGACTTCTGCTGAATCACGAATAATCTGTTAATTAGGTAAACAAAAATGGATTGAAAATCAGTATCAGTCTTTGCATTGACCAAAGTTTTGACTGTGTGAAATAAATGTAATTTCGCCCTTTAATCTTCTAACTTAAAAAATCTATGGTAAGTGGTAACGTACGTACTACGTACTCTCTTGCTTGCAAAATTTCAGAAAGATCAAATAAACAAAATTTGCTTTGTCTAGTTTTGGAACAAATTAATGATGAATAAAATATAATCGACTCAAAATTAAATTAAAGATGTGGCCCATCCCAAATAATGTGTTACCTGTGGCAAGTGCAGTGCACCCTGTGCACCGCACCGTGCTATTTATGTTAGTCTTTTTCACAGATGACAATGATCCTACTTCCATGGTCTTTTTTCAAATATTATCTTGTAGCAGGCCTCAGATTAAAGGTAATGGGCCCTAGTTTGAAGGCTATTTAAGACAGATCTAAACTAACTAAAAATATATCTGTCTTTATCATTGCCAGCCATTAGACAAGGATGCCAATAGTTTTAGAAAATTTAGATCTGTCAAAAAGCCTTCAAACTTGGGCATAATATATCAAGTACCAGGCAGTATTTAGCCCAATAAAAAAAAAAACTTTTGCATTTTGTCTTCAACTCGCTCAACTGTCAAAGTTGTCAAACCAAAACAATCAATCAGTGCTGCCAGATTGGAAGATTTTTCCCACTTTTGAAAAAAATTGGCTCGTGGGTAAATTTTATAGAGATGACTTATATTGCTAGGAGTTATTTTTTGAGATGTTTTCTCAAGTACTTAGAACTTCACCCCCCCCCCCCCCCCCCCCCGCTTGAGAAGAAAAATGGCATTTATATATTCTTTGTTATAAAGTCATTTTGGGAAAAGTAATATTCGATATGGGGAAAAATTAAAAATCAGACCTGGCACTCATGCAATAAACCAACAACAACATTCGCATTCGCATCACAATAGCAACAGAAAATACAGAAATTACAAACAAAGTTTACTTTTAGCATTTTAAAGCTATTATTAACGTATAGAATTTTTTCTAGAAGGAAGTCGTACAATGGCAAAATATTTAACTACCGCAAATAAGTTATTACACTGCTGTGATGAGTGAGACCGACGACACTGATGTTCTGTTGCTGATTCCACCAAACTTTTTCCTCGTACACAGCTCAGGATCCGAGGATTCACTACTCGAGTCTTCTAGAACCGTCGTACATAAACCAGTTTCGTGTACAGCCCAAGTTCTTGACAAATTGGTCAACCAAGTGCACACATTAGAATCGAGGTTGGAAAGTTTAGAAATAAGCAGCGATATATCGAGTGTCGGACGGAAGTCCCGACATAAAGTCTTGGATACGACCGATAGCTTCGACAGCCACAGCTTAGACAGAAAGTCCTTTACTTTTCCGCGTAGGCGACGCCGTAAAACTTTGAAAAGGGAGTCCAAACGAGATCTATCTTTGACCAGCATTGACTCTCTAAGCACTAACAAATCTATACCTCCGTTGAAGTTAGACGGAATACATTGCCTGAAGAATATAGATACTGTCAATGACACAAAAAGTATGGATGGTGACATCAGTAGCATTGTCTCAACACCAAGCAAAAAGAATGACAAGCTTTTGCTGAATGAAATCGACGAGTTTTTGACTAAAGTAGAATCTTACGAGAGTCCTGAAACTAAATACAAAGACCAATATGATACTCTTACCTCAGAGAATATAATCAAAGCTGCAGGAGACTACATAACTCAAAAACTAGACTCAAAACAATTGAGCCAGTATGATGATGACCAAATAAAACTACCTAGTGGAAGAATTGTGTCCAGTAATGTGTTGGATAAGTACATTTACTTAGTAAAAGGCAACCCATCGCAACAGACTGAAAAGCCCCTCCATTCAAACTCTTACAAAAGTCAATTTAGCGAATCTATGCCATCTACTAGCAAACAATTCAACGAAAGTGTAGATCGAACCATTGAGCCTCCAAAACATGATTATAAAACAAGACATGAAGAAAATAAATCACCAAGCATAAGACGGTTGAGTTTCACAGAAAAAAATGTTCAACCAACGTCTACCCCAAAAAAACCAACAACTACAACTCAAAGTTACCTAGACACTTTCAGGCCAACGTCTAACAAAATCTATGACCGAGCAACAAAAGTGTTAGAGCAGTATAAAGCACAAAACAGTAGGGCGACTCAAAGCTCGGATAGCTATACAACTAAAGAAGAATTCAAAATGCCACAAATGAGACCTTACTCCCTTGATCATAAGGACGGTCTCAAAATGACAGCGATGCAGCATAAACTGATAGATTCCATAGACACAGATCTGTTGAGTTTGAGTGAGTTGTGGGGGGAAAGAGGGGAGAGGGAGCGAGTAGAGAGGATGGATAGTGTCAAGTTGGAGGAAGAAAGACTGAAAAGAGAAGTGAGCACTATTCCTTTTTAACTAGACAATCCCAAATTCAATATTAATAGTACTTGTTATTCCTTTTTAGTAGCTCTTAATCTCGAGATTGTACACTTTGTTTTTTTGCCAACTAAAGTTGTTCAAAAACTAAAGGCCCAACAAGATAGGATAGCGTAAATAACAAGATGACATACTATTTATTATGAAAATCTTTCAACTCTTCCAGCACTGTGAAGCTTTAATCCAACAGCTCCAGAAGAAACTCCTGGAGCAACAAGAGAAGCTGGCTGTAGCCCTGAAGGTGGACCGAGCTAAAGACTCTGCCATCGCTCGTCTCAAAGACGCTTGGCTGAAAATCACTAGCAGCTTAGATAAAGCAGAAGAACGGCACAGAGCTGCTTTAGAAAAGATGTGCAGAGAGGTGGAAAATTTTAGGATAGTTGCTGATGATGCTCAGAAGGTAAAATACTAAAACTGTCATTAAGAATATTCAAAAATTGTACTTGTAAACACTGTCCTTAAAAATCTTTGTGTGGTAGGATTTATTTGCAGAGACAAGCAAATATTAAGACCTTATTCAGTTATTTAACTGCCAAGCAGTAGTGTGCAAATATTACTGCTTGACAGTGCCAGGCGAGACACAAGCTCAAGCACATCGGGCTTGTAACTCACCTGATGAAGGTCACCAAATGTGATCTAAACTAGTCGTAGTAAACAACTTCATTTTTACGTGAGTAATTCCGTGTTCAGTGGGGCTAGCACAACTTTGACGTAAAAATACGTAGCGAGTTTTCGATAGAAAAGTGTACGCCATTTACGCCTGGCAAGTGTGCTCCTGACGGGTGTAAATCGCGTACACTTTTCTATCGAATACTCGCTACGTATTTTTACGTCAAAGTTGTGCTAGGCCCACTGAATTCTTATATTTGTAATAACTTTATGGCTCTACAGAAAACCAACCACTTCGAAGCTGAACTATACAAGACTTTAGACTTGGCCCATGACTACCAAGAAAAATGCAAACAACTGACTGTAGAAAAAAAAGAAACACAAGACTCAATGGAAAAGATGCTGGCCTCCAAACAAGATATTATAGCGAGTAAAGATAAGGATATAGAAGTTCTAAAGGAAAATTACGAGACAGTTATGAGACTAAATAAGCAGTCTACGGACTGTGTCAAGAATTTGGAAGATGCTTTAGAAAAGGTAAGCATAGTGATAAAGAAAATAAAATTATAATTGCGTGAGCTATGGTTTTTGCTAATAGTATTCCAGTAAATTTGTTGATATAGGATTGAATTAAATGGATGATTAAATTGATTGACTGTTGATATTGTTCAGTTCTGTTGATATTATAAACAAATCATTATCAATTTAAATTAAAAAAGTCAACTTTGTTTTTGCTTCTTTGCTTATCTCCAATTCATGTGAACCAAATTGAGTACATTATTTTAGTGTAATTATAAAAAAAATCTTTTGCATTTTAAATATTAGGCAGCATATTTTGGACTTTTGAAAAATTGTATTATAGATAGGTTCTTTGATTTAATATTTTGATTCTCAGGAGAGATTAGACCATGAACAAACTAAACTGAAAACCACCGACGTAAATCGGAAGATACAATCTCTTTCCGACGACATTATTATACTGACGCAAGAGCGAGACCTGCTGAAAGAGAAGGTGAACGAGGAGCGAGCGAGATGCAATATCATGGAACGGCAGCTTTGCGAAAAACAGAACCAAACCAGTGAGCTGTTGAAGAAATGTGTAAGTATCAATTAATTATATCACTGAGCGATTCTTGAACAAAGGGAATTGAAGGAACATCAACAATCTACACAATACTATATGTAATTTAAAAGCATTTCTATGCAATGTATTCCACACAATGGTGATTCAGTCTCCTATGCTATTGACACCAGCTAAAGATACTACATATTTTATTATTATAATTAAAAGTAAAAATAAATCTTTCACACTCATAGCTCCCTATTATTAAAGCCTGTGTCGAGGATGCCATGGAACACAGAAAGATAAGGACTAGGTCATCAATAGACATAAAAATCCATAAAAAAAACCATCACATTCCAGGACACCCTAGACAGCGAAGTGAAATCCGTCCACAAGCTCCTTGAGCTGCAGAAAAACGAGCTAAAATCCTACTACCAGAAGCAGCTAGAGCAGGCCGTGCTCACCAAGCTGCAGGAGTTCCAGGAGCAGCTCGACTGCAGCCAGCGCGGGCTGCAGCGTGAGGCGCGGGCCAAGGAGGCCGCGCTGCTGGCCGGGTTCAACCTGCAGCTCACGAGGATAGAGGAGCAGTGAGAACCACATACAACTTTAAATGCAAATATATTTATTTCGGATAATAGGAAATCCATAGTACTACTTAACAATATTATTACAAACATACTTTCAACTTTATTATTCAACTTTAACTTTTACGCCTACTTTATCATAATCATCATCATAATCGGATATTTATTTACTGCACTGAGCTATGATCGACAGATTTTTGACTTTTGAAAATGTATTTTCTTTCAGACATAAACTAGAAGTAAATGTATTAGAAGAGAAGCAGAGAGAAGAAATAAAACTTTACCGGTTGCAACTCGCACAGGCCAGCGAAAAAGTTGGATTGCTTGAGGTAACATAAACTTTATTACAATATACTTGCGGTGTTGGTTCTGTTATTTATTTATTTGCCCAGTTTGATCTATTGATGTGCAAAGACCTCTCGTTCATCCGTCCAGGCGTCCCTGTTGATCGCTATTATGATGTGATAAAGACATCAAGCTCGTCTTTCTATCTTTTCCTAGGCCGACCTATCAGCCGTTTAACTTTCAGGACCCAGTCAGTGGTGATTTACCTCATAGCACTTCCGCCATTCAACAAACGTGTCCAGCTCAGTTCCACTTTATTACGACTACTTTGTGAGTTACGTAGATCTGAGTTTTGCAGTATAGTCCTTTTTTTTTTACCCAGGGAAAATCCTTTATGGATACCACCGGCCCCGGGGGGAACCCGGTAGTTATGTGGGAGTCTCACCCTAGTAGCAGCCTACCCACTAAAAACCCTGGGGTGTTCCCCCTTGACGCTATCCACCGGGGCTATGGACACGCTTTCGCACTCTTCCACGGCTTGCAGCTTAGCCCCTGTAACAAGTGTAATAATTCCAGAGCAAGCTGGACTCGTACAAGCGGCGGCGCGGGCAGCTCGCGGCGCAGCTGCACGGCGTCATGGAGCAGCAGTGGCGGCAGGCGCTGCACATACTGACCGCGACCGCGCTCGACCGCCCGCGCCCGCACGGCGGTAATACAATAGTTCTTTGATACCACAAAAAGAAATCAATCACTGTACCTACCATGATTCTTACAGATTGGTCGGTGGTACATCTTTGATCCGACTCCGGCATGGGCAATGCATAGCAATTTGAAAATAAATAAGTTTGTAAATTAAATTGTAGGTCCCGATTGTTTGTCCTATAGCAACAACCGTCGAGCCACGTCAGAGGCTTTCAGGCGGCCTAAAAACACTGACATCAGTGCTAGCTAGCCAATCGGTCCTTTCGAGCTTACTTAATAACGAGTCCGTTGTCAATGCAGAATTGTCACGAATGTGTGTATGTTTTATATAATTATGTCACATTTTGTAACACCTTATAACGGTACAAGTCACGAACTCCCGAACAACACGAGGTTGTTCGGACGTTCGTGACACGAGATACAACACTAATAATATATGCACACCGGATCAGCCTTCTAAAATATTTTAACCTGTTTTGTTTCTCGAATGTATCCTGTTTATATACATACATGTATTTTTAACATTCCAGCGTCGACCCCGACAGCACAAGACTACGCGCCCCCCGCGCTGCCCCCGCTGACCCTCCCCCCGTTCTCCGACAAGGCGCTGTCCCGTGACGGCGCCGCGTTCAATTTTGAAGCGCTCAGCGACTCGGAACTGAAGCACTATGTCAACCTGGTCAGTCAGCACTAAGCTAGGATCAAGATTATACCGGTCTTTGATATGGTTCGAAAATTCGAGATAATTTCTAAGACAAGATTAAGTAGGTTACAAGAAGTGTTTGAGCTTAGTTTTATGCTCGAAGTAATTTCACTTGCAAAACGTGTGAGCAACACCTATTTACTGCAAAATTTAGTAATATGTACGTCATACAAAAACATACGTAGTTGCTTAGCAAATAATACCCACCAACATTTATCTCATACTTTCGTTCATACATGTCCCCAGCTCCTAACAAAGCCAGCCAACCTGGAGGGCGGCGGCGACAGCCCGGGTGCCCCAGAGCGTGGCTCGGAGCCGCCCGAAGAGCCCACCAGCGACCGCGCCGAGCGCCGCGACCGAGGGGCCAGGCGGAGCCTCAACACCAGCAAGCCGCCGTGGAAGGCCTAGCACTCGGACTGGCGAGGCCTCACACTGGACAAACGACCGTGGAGGCCTGGCACTGAACAAATTGAGGCCAACGTTGAACAAACTATTCTGGAGGCCAACATTGAACACAGAAACGTGGAGGCCATCATTGAACAGGCTATTGTGGAGGTCAACATTGAACACAGAAACGTAGAGGCCATCATTGAACAGGCTATTGTGGAGGTCAACATTGAACACAGAAACGTGGAGGCCATCATTGAACAGGCTATTGTGGAGGTCAACATTCACACAATTGTGGAGCCTAACGTTGAACGCACAGTTGTGAGGGCCTCCATTGACAAACTATTGTGGAAAGCCTAACATTGAGCAACGCAAAATGTACACATTTTTGCAACATGCTCGTTTTGGGAAGTGCCCATTTTAGGATGTATTGAAACAGAGAAATGCTCGTTTTGGGGTGAGAGCTTTTAGGAAGTACTTGTTCTGAACCTAACCTAAAAATTACTTCATTGAGCGATGCCAATCATCTCCGAGCGAAGTATCAACACTAGCAAACCACCTTGGAAGGCCTAACTCTAAGCAAGGAACCTTGGAAGGCCTAACTCTAAGCAAGGAACCTTGGAAGGCCTAACTCTAAGCAAGGAACCTTGGAAGGCGGCCTAACTCTGAGCAAGGTACCTTGGAAGGCCTAACACTGAAGAAGTCAAGATAGAAGACCTAACATTCTACATAATAAGTCGCTATCTGCGGCTGTTACAAACATGACATTCCTTATATACCACTCGATAATTTAAAATGTAAATAATTTAAAATTATATATTTTGAAAGGAAAAACGTCGTTTCATTTAACAGTTTATTGAACATAAATGCGAATTAAAATATACATAAAAATAATATTTCAATATGATTACAAATGGCATCACGATTTTTTATACATCACTAAACATTAACAAAGTATGTACACTTACAAAATATTATATTTTAATCACATTGTTTAATATTTAAGGCAAGAACTATAAGAATATACTATAATTTTGATTAAAAAAAATACGATTCCTAACCACAATCTATTGGCGAATAACTTCTATTGTAACATGATAATAAATACCTAAAAAACTAATTAAATGGTGAATAAATAAAAGTGAATTATTATTCGAATATCACTAACCACTTGCATAAATTGATTTCTATGGGATCTAAAATAAGTATCTCATTTAAAGTACTTCCCGAACAAAAAATATCATATTTACATTATTTAAAGGGCATAAAATAGACACTGCTTATAACCAAAAGCGTATTTGCCCATTGTATGAACATTTTAAATATATATTTTTTCATTTAATTATAATTTTAGATATACAGGCGCAAAAAAATATGGCTAATAGTGCGCCTGCGCTGGTCCTCTATCTATCTGATACCCGTTGTCCTTTATTGCACGATTCACTCGACAAAAATGAGCTTCAAATAGCATACTTGTGATGATAAATAAAGTCGATTATAAGACATCATAGCGGCCATTTTTACTATTATTTTATACATGTCTAGTAATATCTATATTGAATATGAAACCGGTAAAAAAACTAAATACTGTTTAATAATATACCAAGTTGCTATTGTTGAAGAAATCCATCGACTTGATTCGAAAAACTTGCAGTTTGTTTTTAAAAAACGTTCATAATATTATAATCAATTGATATAATGTTTTATCTATTAAATAGAATATTTATAACCTGCGGCTGCCTCATTCAAATTTGCTGAATTTTTGGGTAATTTAGCGAAACAGTCTGTGAAATGTCACATTCTTAATGTTTTCTATATTGAAGATCTTCTGTAGCACCCAGTCCCGCACGAATGTCCGTCTGTTACTGGTCATAGAGCGATATCCACAGTGATTTTTGGCCCAGGTTTCAAGTGTCATGGTCTCAGACAATAAAACCACTGTCATTTCGTATAGTTGGGCGTTTCGAATTTTGAGCCAATTGTAAACACCAAGGTAACCTATTCCCGCATCCGACGCGGCGCTTTGGTGCTTTTGGTTAGTTTTTTTTTTGTGCATACGCGATCTACTGATTTTATTGTCTTTGGTTGTGGTATAACACACCTTTCATGCCACATCGCATCGTCATACTTCGCGTGTAGTGTAAGCACGTGTCACGTGTCTTCTATGCTACGCGTGTCGAGTTTTGTATCGTGTGTCGTCACGCCATCTCTAGAAAGCAAGCGCAAAACATATTTGCAGGCGCCTTTTCTTTTCACTTGTGGCATTGTGTGGATGCGGTAAGCTGGACGTGTCAAGTTAATAATTATATTATCTACAAGTAATATGCCGCGTCGCATCACGTCTATTCATACCACATAGAGCGTTAGCTCCTGGTTTATTCACTCGCGCTAGTCACGTGTTTTTTCGACTCGATCAGCCATATCCCGCTCGAGCGTTCTTTTTTTTTTGCTAACTTTGTCAACGTGCCTTTGCTAAGAGTTAAGCGATCACTCCGGTCACTACTCGGTTCACCCACCACAGTACACCGCTACAAAGAAAACTTGCTCGATTTTTATTTTAAATTAAGCGGCTAGACGAGCGAATCGCTCCCCTGATGTTAAACGTCGTTTGCCCCTAACAGGTCTGTACCAACCAAAATTTTGAATTTATATTTGCATTTTTTTTATGCACTAGAGTGACAAGACGAACAAACCGGTCGTGTAATGTTTATTGATTTGGCGCCGCCTTTTGCTAGCTGCCGCTCCTCTCCCCTCGCTCCCGCTCAGCCCGGCGCGAGGGCGCGACGTGTCTCCTTGTGCTAGTCTTGTGTCCTCACTAAACACACACAGGACACAAGACAACGGTCACAGGATTTATTCTAGTGGGGAGCTGAGTGTGAAACGTTTATGTTTACGTTTTTTTTTCACTAGGCGAGCGCGGAGGCGGGCAGCGAGCTATGTTTGGGCTTGGCTTTATGCACGAAGACCCGGATGCCGCCGCTGAAGTCCGCGCTCACCAGCACGTGCCCCGGCGCCGCCGACGACACCAGCCCGCCTTCCGGGACCTGCGGGGCATCCATTGAATATTAGCTGCGGTCCTTGCTTACTGGAGAACACTTTACCAGAGAATCAGCATTTGTACTGAGATGGGTCTTGAGATTGTACAGTTGTACACGTACGATTTTTATTTCATTTTTTATACAACATTCTGGCGGGTGATCGCTGTCTAGAAGGAGATGGAGAAGACCTTTGTCCGGGAGTGGGACACAATAGGTAAAAACAAAAACAAGGTCATAAGTAAGCTGAAAATGTTTCATGCAGAAATATCAATAACACTAGACAAAATGACGATGCTGATTTATTTTCGCGATTTCAGTGTTGGTCCCATAGTAAAAGTTGTTCAAGATAATGATGAATATCATATTTTTTTTCGGCTTGGCATACCCTATTCTTATAACTGTATAAGTGTAATTTTAGTCACTTCAAAGTAGCCCCACTCACCACTTCCTCGGCCTTATCCCCGGCATCCCTGTTGGCCCCCTTGGCCTCGAGCTCCCTCTCCGCGATCATCCTGATCATGTGGTCGGGGTTGGGCGCGAACACGGCGCACGTCACCACCGCGTTGTGAGCTTTGATGCCTTCCCAAAAGTCGTTTCTAGAAAATAAAATACGTTTTGCTGATGATATGTTTATAAAGAAAATACATTGAAATTAAAAGAGATGAAAATCAATTTTAATTAATATCCGATTCTATTTATTTTATTCCGTCTAGAAATAAAATTACTGAAAGTAGCTTGTCCTTATCTTTGTGGTCTACTAAATGAGGACAATATTTTGGTTAATTTTTAGAGTTGTCCTGAGTATCATTTTCGTTAAAAGAGGAACAGATAGGATCTGTCAACTGATTATATGGTCTGTTTAGAACTTTTAAAGCGTAAAACCAAACTTCAACGTAGTTTATAAATAACAACAAAATATACTCTACCTATCTCTCCTCACAGACGTAAACTTCGCATAATCGTGATAGGTCTTCCAGATGTATATGCACTGATTCTCCGACCCACTCACTATATACTTTCCATCGTGAGAAAACGACGCCTTAATTTGACTGGAAACATTCACGTATCCTTTATATTTACAAGATAAATTCAAATCTCTGAGATCGTAGAGTCGTATTCTGCTATCGTTTGACGTAACTAGTATTTTATCGTCGTTTGGCATTGGTTCTATTCCACTGATCTTTCTCCCGGTTGAGTTTTTCCCTCGGGTCGATCGGACGTCTATTTGCGTGTGGTATTTGAGTTGGTCGGTGGTGTAGAATATGCAGCGGCCATCGTAGGTGCCTACGACGGCGAATTTCCCGTTCTGGCAGAAGTTAGCGGCGGTTATGAGTTTGGTTTTGCCGTCGACTTCGTTCCATACCGCGACCTGAAAAATAAGTGTTTTTGAAGATATTTTTCTAGGTAATAATTTAACCTAATAAATAATTTAATTAATTGATAATGATACCATTTACTTGAATTTAAAAATTATTCAATTAAAAATACAGTGTCATATTTGATATGAAATTTGAAAAGAATATTTCTTGATTAATTATCCGGCCTTTTATTATTGAAAACTAAAAAATAAATGAAAACGTTTGACGGCTCTATTCAAGTCGCTGCCTAAATAGTCGTGTGTTCAAAAATTTACCTATAAAATACTTAAAAGGCAATTCAAATTCTAATCAAGACATCTTTTTGTTTTTATTATTATTTTTTAGCAGGAACACTTTAGTAGGTACCTAACTCATCACCAACAAAAAACCACCTACCTTCTTATCCGGTATATTCCACAGCCGCAGCTTCCCATCCAGACTCCCGCTCAAGAAGTACCGATCATCCCTCGGATGGAACACTATCGCCGTCACAAAATCGATATGTTGAAAGCAACACAGGCATTCCCCTCTCGATATATGCCAGAGTCGAACTGTCTTGTCCATCGAGCTTGACAGAATAAAATAGTTCTTCGACCAAGACACGTCAAGCAAATCTGACGTATGGCCGGAGTAGATGCAGAAGGGTTTGGGGCAGAAAGGGGCAGATGGACCCAAGACGGGCTGGTCTTCCGGGCTGGGGGGAGGAGCGGAGAGGGAGGCGAGGGACTCTTGAGAAGGGGTAGGAGAGGACTTCTTCTCGGCGTTGTATTTCGTTCGCATGTCCTGTGGAGAAAAAATGTATGTTAGCTGAAAATAAAATACTTTTTCATGTGACAAAACTTATAAGTCGAACCCATCTTATGTGGTATTCAAGGAAGCAGATTGCTGTGCTATAAACTGTACAATATAAACTTAATTTTAACAATTTACCGCATGAGACCAATTCAGATATCAACAGGGATACCAACCCTAATAGTATGACTGGAGTCCATCTCCTAGTAAAAGCACATTGAAACAACCCTGGGGTCACCTGGAACTTGTCCTGCCCCGCGGTGCCCCCTCACCTGGAACATGTGGTGCGCGTCCCTGGTGACCCACACTCGCCGCAGCTTGTCTTGCCCCGCGGTGCCCCCTCACCTGGAACATGTGGTGCGCGTCCCTGGTGACCCACACTCGCCGCAGCTTGTCTTGCCCCGCGGTGCCCCCTCACCTGGAACATGTGGTGCGCGTCCCTGGTGACCCACACTCGCCGCAGCTTGTCCTGCCCCGCGGTGCCCCCTCACCTGGAACATGTGGTGCGCGTCCCTGGTGACCCACACTCGCAGCAGCTTGTCTTGCCCCGCGGTGCCCCCTCACCTGGAACATGTGGTGCGCGTCCCTGGTGACCCACACTCGCAGCAGCTTGTCCTGCCCCGCGGTGCCCCCTCACCTGGAACATGTGGTGCGCGTCCCTGGTGACCCACACTCGCCGCAGCTTGTCCTGCCCCGCGGTGCCCCCTCACCTGGAACATGTGGTGCGCGTCCCTGGTGACCCACACTCGCAGCAGCTTGTCTTGCCCCGCGGTGCCCCCTCACCTGGAACATGTGGTGCGCGTCCCTGGTGACCCACACTCGCAGCAGCTTGTCCTGCCCCGCGGTGCCCCCTCACCTGGAACATGTGGTGCGCGTCCCTGGTGACCCACACTCGCAGCAGCTTGTCCTGCCCCGCGGTGCCCCCTCACCTGGAACATGTGGTGCGCGTCCCTGGTGACCCACACTCGCAGCAGCTTGTCTTGCCCCGCGGTGGCCAGCAGGCGGCCGCACACACTGAACTTGCAGCACCACACGGCGCCACAGTGACCAGACCCCATCTCCTGCAAACACAGACGTTGTGGTCACTCATCAATAAAATATATCATACGCGACCTTCAAGTCTTACAACGTATTTTTTGGACAGAGGGTAGGTAGAAAATTTAACTTTTCTCGGTTAGCAAATTATTTATCAGAAAATATAAAGCTGGTTTTACAAACACCAACATTTATCGGTTTTATTAGTCACCATTATCATTGCTAACAGTTAATGCAAAAACGCTAGAAGCCACTATTTACTACAAAATTAGACCACGGCGCTTGCATCCGAAGGATCTTAAGTATCCTCTGTGAATCGTGCAAGATCAAAAGTATCAAAAAAGTAAATTCATTTAAACGCAAATGAACTTCAAATAAATGCGCTGAAATGGAAGTAAACTTTTAAATTTGGGTATCGCAAGAGACTAACCTGAACATGTCTGACGCATCCGTCAAAGTCGTACGGCCCTTTATGCGAGTTGCTTGCTTTTAACTTAATGTTATGTTCCCCTCGCACGTCATCCGCGATATCTGCGACATCCTCTTTGTGACGCGCGTGCGAAACTTCTTGAGCGAGCGACTTCGCCGCGTCGACTGTTTTCCGGACAGTGCTCCCGAAGAAACGTTTCAACCTGGAAGAACCTTTCGTTGGTGCGTAGTTCGAGAATTTTAGCTCGTATAGTTTTTTTTTAGATGTTCAACTATGTCAATAAATAAACATGGCGTTTTAAGACCAATGGTGGCTCCGAATTTCTACGTTATTAGTGGTTATCATTGGTTGCTGGTCTGCCATGTTAGTTAACATAGTCCGACATTTAAAACAAACATTGTATGTACACCTGGTTGAAAAGCTAGGAGTAAAAGAAAACCACTCAAGCCACTCGGTGTTAACGCCGCAGCGCAACGCATTCTGATTACACACAGACTAACTAACAACCAAATAAAAAAATGATTCTGCGTTGAGGTATGAGAAAAAAATCGATGAAAAACTTCCTAAGCAAAACACAAATTTGCGAAAATTCACTCTATTTACAGAAATACATAAATCCAATACGAATGAGTCTAGAAGATTAATTTCATTGAAAGTTCTTCTTGCAATTACACATTCAGATGATAATTTTGTTTTCAATATAGTATTAGTGCGTTTGGCGTTTGTTAAGTTAAGGGTGGGAAAACCCCTTCCAAAATAAATAAAGATGTAAAACAAAAGATCTTGTTTAACTATCATTGCACTCGAACACACAGGCTGCACAGGCTTATACTGCTAGTAAAATATTTAAATGACAATGATCTAAATTTCTCAACAATGATTTTCTGCAAAACGTTTAGGTGATCTAATGCTTAAAACTTCTTAATTTATCTAATATAACAAGCACACAGTTATTGTTCGAAGAAAGCTTTGTACGAGCATGATTAGTTGCAAACGCCGCGTTCACCTGACGTTGATGTTGTCCTGAGAATGGCATTTCACTAAAGTGGGCGCGGGCATCCTAAAGCGATAAAATTTTGTGTCAACTTTTGGAGCAAAAAAATACAAGGGCACGAAAATTTCTGTTTTTTTTAGGATTCCTTAAGCGCTTATACTTGGAGACCTTTTGAGCTACTCGTACTTTAAAAAGAATCAGTGTTTCATTTAAAGAAATGTACACAAAGTAGTTCGTGCGTCTTGCTTCTCGGCATTTCTTCAAAATCAATCATCATTGTGGTTTCTTTTTGGTAAGTGTTTAGTGTAGTGTAGGATGTTAGGTGTTGTGTGTGGACTTTGTGCTAAAGTTTAAGTGTCCATCTTTAAACTTTAATGTGTCATGAGTGTTTCAAGTGCTCAAAAGTGTGGGAAGGTCAAACTGAACATATGCCCGAAGGTAAATGCTCACTTTTTACCTACAAAAGGCCACTCATTCTATCCACCCAAGGCCACCTTTCTCATCCATCTGTGTCGTCACCGTCGTCTATTGATCATCGCAACACGAAAGATTTCCGTGTTGTCACAATGTTGGTACTAACTTGTCAGTTTTCCGCTTGATGTTGGTAGCGCGGTCGCTGGCCTCTCGCTTGGCCTCCTTCCCGTCCTCCTCGCCGCCTCCCGCCGCCACACACTCGCTCTCCTCGTCCGTTTCTCTACACACAACAATGCGGGTAAAACCAGAAGCCACCAGTTTTGGGCATAGGGTGCTTAGAATAAACAAAACAGTAACAGAATAAAGTTCAGTCTTTTCGGTGGAAAAAAATTAGACTTTTCTAGCTCCTGTACAGCTTTGGAAGATATCAGCTCTTTCAATAAGATATTTACAATCAGCTAAGATGGGTTAGGAATACACATATCACAAAATACTTGTACGACGAGAAATTCCGAGTCCATTCTTACATAAATGTGACCTCTTTCAACAGCGTAGAACTTTAGTATGTGAAAGTAAGACTAAACACACACTACACTGACATACTTTTTAAAATTACCCAAGCCCAAGCCCACAAGCCCCAAAGCGCAACCACTCTCCGTACTACTAAATACACCGAAACTCAAGAAAATTCAAAAACCAAGCCCCACCCAATACCAAACGGCCAAACAATTATGTTAGTATCAAAGTGAACCTAATTGCGACGTGGTTAGGTTTATTATCGGGTGCGGGTAGTCTGCGTGCATGTCGGACGAGGGTCGACGCGTGGATCACGAGAGACACTTTCTTTCGCCACGAAGTCTTCACTTTCGGTGGCGGGCTGGAAGGTTAGTCGCTGTATTACTTACCTACTCATGCAATGCAGAAAGGAGTCAATAAACTGACGATAACGTCACTAAGATTACCTAAGTCTAAAACTAGTCTAATGTTTCATTACAATTTAGTAGTCAAAAGCTTTCATGCATTATCAAAGCTGTACGTTATTTTAAATTGAGGTCCGCGCTCTGAACTATTAGTATTTCATGCATAAAATGTGCCATCACGAACTAAGCATATTAAAGCACTACATAATTTTGTATCTCAGGTAGGTGTAAAGTTGAAGATGCATATTATTTATAAAAGGTTTACTACGACCCCCTTGTGATAAACAACTACCTAATTATTATTTCATTGGCTCCCCCACTTAATAATTATATAATTAATGAAGAGCATATTATAGAGTTAGCAGGTAGATTCAGTGAGGCAGGTTACATCTACCCACTTGAATATCTATTGATTAAGGACTTGAGGAATTGATTATTTAAGAACGGCTTTATAGTTATACCCTTACAAACGTTTGCTATTTTCATGCTCAGTGTATTCGTTAGTTCGTCATGTATCTCATGCATACAACACGTTGGCAGGCATACTAGAATTATACAGCTGCTTATAACTACTTATTTCAATGCACACATTAAATAGTATAGGTCTAGAAGAATCTCCCTGCGGTGACCCATTTCAACGCACACATTAAAAAGTCTAGGTCTAGGTGCAGTAGGATCTGCCTGTCTCTGCGCAACCCACCTCGTGTTGTCGTCGTCGTGGGCCCGGCCGATGTACTCGGAGGTGAGCCGCATGATGTGCAGGCTGAGCGGGTTGATACACTGCGGCAACTTGTGCTCCGCCACCGACAGCGGCACGCGCTCGCCTGCCGGGAACCAAACGCCTGCCGCGGTTATTGAGTTGAGATACGAGTAGCAGAAAGACCAACAGCTAAATCTGAGCTGGCTTACAAATTTGTCTTTTTTTAATGAATTCTTCTTTTTAGTCAGTTTCATTATTGTGGAATCAGGTTTTTTTTTGTATAGGAATTTAAAAACGCAACCGACGATACAAAGCGAGAGTATTTTTTTCACACAGTTTTTCAAGCTGTGATTATAAAAGCAATGTACAATTTTGTCTGAATAAAATATATTGAATTTTTAATTTTGTTATGTCACGTTAAAAATTTTGATGTCTTTACAAATAGGACAAAACATAGTGGACTTTTTGTATGGTTCTATGATAAATCTTACTATGTGTAACATAGGCCTAAAATGGCGTAAGACAGTCTGTTTGCAATATAACTTGAAGTGTGAGACAGATCCAATATAGTGTAAGAAAGGTCTAACAGAGCTATATGAGTAACAGAGCACAAGATGGGTTACACCCGGGCTGTACTTAGTTAAACCTGTCTTAAGCTCTGTCATTCATAAGAGTAAGAGTAAGTTTTATGCGTCAATATGTGTTTGAAGTGTACGTACACGGACAGCAGGGTGTAGTTTTGGCTTCACTTGGATCTAAGGCGGGACTCTATCTGCCTTTCTACTTGATCTGCACTGTTGTAAGAACAGTCTAAGATAGTACGAGCCAAATGTAACGGCCTAACACGATGCGTGAGGTGTGTGTACAGGTGGGTTATGTTATAAGATAGTACGAGCCAAATGTAGCAGAGCCTAACGAGCCTACCACGATCCGCTCGGCGTGTGTACTCGTATGGGTACGGGCGGGTATGTTACCGGTGTCGAGGTTGAGCACGGTGACCTGCTCCAGGATCTGTATGTCGGTGAGCGGCTGGCCCGACGTGGAGCGCGTGCGCAGCGCCAGCCCCAGCGCCGCCTCGTCGCCGGCCGAGCGCCGCCGCGCGCCCGCCGCGCCCGCGCCCGCGCCGCCCGCGCCGCGCCTTGCGGACAGAACAACCTGACTATAGTCTATTTCAACTAGAGAGCGAAAAACGGACATTGACCTTTTAGTGTTGCGCAGGGAAGACCAACCTTCTTTGCATCAATAAATTGTTTTAATAGTTAACAACTATTTTGTCACTATCAAAATTCAGGTTTTCAGTTTTTACCTAACAATTATCATTACATTACTATTATCACTATTTAACTCAAAACTGTAGATCAAGTTTTTCGTGTAAGTAACTATCTACCTACACATTAGTAAATTAATCATCTGACATTGGCAGGTGTAATTAGTGTGTGTGTTGATTTAAGTGTGTGCCAAATAAACTATTTATAATTATTATTACCTATTTAAAGGAAACGATTAAGAAAATAAAATCAAACGAATAAAAAAATGACATTATATTAAATCTGAATCAGAATTACTATCGTCTGACGAGCTGCTGTCTGATGTTTCGCCTGTTACGTTTATGATAAATGAATCCACAGTTTTATCCACTTCCTGGTCTAATGAGGCTAATTTTTCTTCTTCTTTTTTTACATGGCTTATACAGTTTTGCCATTTTTCGGGGGTAATGTGGCTTAGCGCTTCATGGAGTAGCTTTTTTACATCCGCTAACTTGAATGTTGTATTTTTTCTTGATACGTATCCCTTGACATCTGCCCATATTAATTCAATAGGGTTAAATTCACAGTGGTATGGAGGTAATCTCAATACCTCCACACCAACTGCTTTAGCCATTTCGTCAATGACGTAACGCTCGTGATGTTTTTTTATATTTTTTACTTTTTCCAACAACTCTACTTTTGTTTCCTTTTCTTCGTATGAAATTTTTTTCGCCGACAGCCATGTTTGAATTTCATTTTTTTTCCAACTTGTTACTGGTACTTTCTCCTGGCGTCTTGAGTGGTAGCTGGCATTGTCCATTACTACAACAGCATTTGACTCCAGTCTCGGAAGCATTTTTTCAAACCACTGTTCAAATTTGGTTGCGTTCATTGACTCATGGTAGTCTCCTGTGTTTTTGCATTCAAACATATACACGCTGGACAACGGAGGTGAGTTTGCGTTTCACTCTACACAGGCAATGAGCCATTTTTATAAAAAAAATGGTTGTCTGTAAAGTCGGTTTACAGACGATAATTTTACGTGACGACGTCATAACAAAACATGGATGAAATGATTGTATACTTTTCCCGCTCCGATCCTAACGTCACAATGAGCGTAACGAAACACTTTTGCGTGCGTGCGCCCGGCGTTCATCGATTTATTAGACGTTGTCACGTCTAAAAATAGTTTTTTTTTTTTGGTAGATAGCGACTGATGGCGTTGTAGGCTTTTTTTTTTTTTTTTTTATGTAATTGTGTGACGAGACCAGACGAGACGAGCAAATCGCTCGCCTGATGTTATTTGCCCATAACAGGTCTGCGCTACCTAGAATTTACTTACTATACCTTACCTTACCTTACCTTTACCTTTTACCTATTTTACCTGGTCTTAGTTTTTCTGTCAAATCGATTTGGTATGGTCACGGGTCACCTTTTATGAAATCCCCAGTCTAAGGGTAAAAATATGACTATAATAATTAGAAAGTTTTGACGTGACAACGTCTTATAATTCGATGGAGCCGGCTGCACGCACGAAAAAACATGACGCATACGGCGTTATCTCACTCTGAGGCGTTCCATAATTCCATTTAAGGCTTGAAGTGCAAGCGAGAGCGCGCAACGAGCGACAAAGAGGCACAATCGGCCTCCGCGTTCGGCAGCGTTCGACATCTGTCTCTCTCCTACTTGAGTGAGCAATGCGTCCGCGTGGACAGCTGCTATACAATAATACATTTACATATTTTCGTCAAGTATGAAGTGCAGTGAAAAGTGAATGTGGTGTCAATAGGCTATTTGACTGATTTTGAAAAACTGTTTTAAATTATTCGTTGGCATATGATTAATACACCACATGTATATTTCTGCGAAATTTGCAGTATTTTTCGTAAAATACTGTGTTAAAATTTAAATTACAATATTCGCGCTAAAAACGCTGTTTCGGTAATGGCGGACGACATGTGATTTGCGTGACGTCACAGGCAAGTGCAAACTTTATTCTTTGACAAACGTCAAACTTGTACCAAAGTGTACATTATAAAATCACACAAAGTGTCTTAGCATTAAACAATGTTTACTTGCGTATGACGTCACGCGAGGCGTAGCCAATCACAGAGCGTTCTTGTGGCTGAAGAATTTTAAAAAATAATTTGAATTTATTTTGTTTATTTTGAAAAATCTGTAAATATTTTTGGATAAAACAGAGATAAATGTTTTTTTTATATTATTACCTAATAGAATGACCACATTTCGAAGCATATTTTTAATAGTGTCAAATAGCCTATTGTTTAAAGCAACGATAATTGCGGCGATAAAGGTAATGATTTTTTCGATATTAAATATAAATATGTTCAGTGATATATTGTCGTAATTGTATTTATGCGTACAAATAAATGTAACTTGATCAATTCAATTGTGATTTCCATTTACCTCCTTCTCTATATCCATACAAAATATATATCAAACAAATAAAATTAAAATTTTCATTTAAAAATGAAACCATTCCATCAGTATTTTCTTGACGTTGACGACAACCGATTTTTTTTGTACACAAACTTTTGTGGTAAAATTGCCGTATGCCAATGTTTGTATTCATAAAAAATATATTGTCATTGTCCACTCCAATCTAATAATATTTGGAAATCAAATAGTTAATTGGCGTTCCTTATAATTAGGAATAATTATTTAATCTACCGGCAGCACTTGTCCTGTACTTAAACGACTTACTTTATGTCAATGCCATATCTCAAAATGACATTGAAGTTGACATCTAAATGTTGATTTTGTTTTTTTTTCTTGGGTTTTATTGGGCAGGCTTCGGGCTTTATGCCATAAGATGCCAGGGTAAATCCACCCACCTATCGTACTTTTTGGAACATTTTTTTTAAATCGCCTCATTGACGTGAGTTTGCGATTCATTTCGCACGAACAACGGACGTAAGTTTGCGATTTAGTACACGCTGATAACGGACGTACAACGGATATGAGTTCAATTACAGGTAAATAACGTCAATTTACAATTTAATACATGTGTGTCTGTTGTCTGTGTATAACGAAACTGAATGGATCCATTGTCCGTTGGTAGAAAACGGATGCGAGTTCAGTTACAGGTATAAACAAGAAGTTACAGATACAGATGTGAATTTACAATTCAATACTTATGTTTATCGAAAAAGTGATAATCCGTTGTCCGGTTGTAAAAAATGGATGTTATTTTACAGTTTAAATTCATACTGTTACCATAAATAGTCCTTGCGACGCGGGCTCGGCCTAACTACCCACCTACCCTGTTTGCGCGGAACAAAGTCTACATTACGGAAACGTTAATCTCAACCTATTGTTATTACTTTTCCAGCTAAAATAGTTACTTTTTAAAGCAAATCGACGAACGAAAACTTATTTTAAACATCTAAAATTATTGTTTTTGTAACGAATAAATTCTCATTCGTCCATCATCTCTGCTTTAGGTAAGGGACAATGTGGTCGAAGATTTAACACGCAGACTTAAAAGATACCTATACCTATACGATACGATCTGCAATCTGACCTTGAAATAACTTTAACAAACAAGCGCATCGCCTCGCTCCCAGCACATATAATAGCTCGCCCGATTCCCCCGCAGCTTGGAATGTTCTGTGGACTGTATCTGCTGCCACGAACGATTTCCATTCCCCAACATGCAATAACGTGCCTCGTCCGCGTTACCTGGAGGACGCCCCGAGGCTCGCGTGGCCCGGCGCGGGCGCGGCGCGGCCCTCGCTGTGAGTCCTGTTCCCTCCTCGCGAGGTAACTTGTTCCCCGCCGCGCACTGACGAGCCTGCAACAGTAACAACTGTTACAGTAATACGCAAACTTACATACAATGCTCGGATAGGTAGGCGGTAGGGTGTCGTTTCACAGACATAGCAAAACCGCAAAAGAAATGTTTTTAAAACATGCTTTTATTGCAATTTTATCTCAATCGGCCATCAAAAGCTGGTTCATTATTCAGTTGCAAGATTTGACTCACACAGATATACAAACTAACAGAGCAAGTTTAATAACAGCTTGTTAAAAGTTAACTCATTACAAGCACACTTTCAAAGCGGGGAAGATGTTCGAGCTATAGGCATTGATTTGGCGCTAACATCCTTCCCTCCTTTGAAAGTGCCACAAAAATATTCCGTAATTATGTTGTCTTCTTACCGTTGCTGGCTAGTTTGAAGTCTAAAGAAGAGTCGTGAGCCCGCCGAGCGGCGCTAGCGTCGCCGCGAAACTCGGATACACTGATAGATCGGTCGCTCGCTGGAAAAATTACACAAATATTCGTAACGGAACATTGAAAACACACTTTCATAACGTATGTCGCGGATAAATGATTGCCGAGTGTCGCACTCACCGTACTTGGAGGTGTCCAACTCGAGCGAGTCCTGAAACTCGCGCGTGAGTGACTCGATGGTACTGGCCGGGCTCGGCAGCGCGCCCGCACCCGCGCCCGCGCCTGGCGCCGCCTGACAAATGTACCAATTGACTATTTAACAATGAATCTTAAAAATAAACCGTTGCTCAAAATAGGTTTAAAATAATTTCTCGTGTATTTCCCCTTTAAAAATGGACTTTAAGGACTATTCTGGGGCGCTCGAGATTATCTCGCTCACTCTATTGTCATGACATTTGACATTATACTGAAGAAGAAGACCAACCGCAGGTAGATGGAGATATTTGAACCAAACTTATAAAGCGCAAGTTACGAAAAAATTCACAAAAAAAATCAACTGTTCCATGCAAAAAGTTCATTGACCTGTAAGGAACAGTAGATATTTTTGTGAATTTTCCATAGTTGCGGTATTCAACTCACATTCATAGCTCCCCGCTAGGATATCCTGTGTCGGGGATGCCATGGAACATTCACAAAGGCAAGGACAACTAGCACCCAGACCTAGAGCAGATGTTTACACTTACCAGTATAAGCGCCTGCAAATGCGGCTTATCCCCGGTACATATTGTGGGGCGCGTGTCGTCTGTGTCCGCGGTGCAGATGCTGAGGTTGTCGCCGTCCGTCGTCGACAGCGACTGCGACCCGTGCAGCTTGTCTGGAATAATGGGGGAAATTTAGTGGAATTCGATGAGAAAACTGTTTCGTACAAGCTAAACGCATGCATATATGTATAACAAAAAATAATAGGGTATTTGGTGGAGTTAGATGAAAAAAACGTTTTATTCAAGCTAAACACAAGACACATACTCGTAGAGGGTTAAAAGGAAAGCGTATGCCAAATGGAAAAAGGCGCGTAGTGCTAATTTTTATAAACAACTTATACTATAGGACCAATCCGGAATGCGTTCAGCTTCCATAATAACAGCTTACAAAATAATCAATGACACTCGACAAAATGTCTGGAACAGCTGATTTTTTTTCGCAATTTCCGGGTTGGTCCCATAGTGAAAGTTCATAATGATGAGCCCTAATGATGAGCCCTTTTCGGCTCAACATACCCTTTCCTTATAACCTTGTATATCAACTTACTCCGTTTCTTCTTTCTAGGAGGCGCGACGGGCTGCGGAGCCCCGCTGGAGCCCGAGACAGCCACGATGGCGGCCGACGAGCTGCGGTTCTGTTTGAGACTGTTCGCTTTGGTACTCGCTATCACATCCGGTTCCGCCATTGCTAGCACTGAAATTGATATTGAAATAAAAATATAGCTTTAAACGTAAAAAGTTTTTATCTGACAAAATGTTGTAGTGTTTGGATGTCTGTTGCTCAATCACGGGAACGCGGTTAAACCAATTTGGATGACATTTGAAATGAAGATAGCATATACCCTGGATTAACATATAGGCTACTTTTTATACGAGAAAAATTGCAAGGCTTCTTTGAGATAGCGGGTGAAACTACGAGACGGAACTATTAGATCATTATAAAAGTGATAAACATGTTTGTAGATCTGTTACTTTGTTACTTTACTATAGCAGCTAGTTTATGGTAGCGACATTGTTACTTCTTACCATTTTGGCTCCTATTGTCCGAGGTGGAGGGGTCGTCAGATATCGTAGAGGGTTCCCGCGAAGATGCTGAGGGAATCGGGACGGAGTCGCGGATGTTCGCTGGAAATTGAATTCAATCGGTTAAAGTACGAGTAAAGTTGATTAGTTCATTATGCAGAGTAAATGCGAACCGGTTTACTAATATTATAAAGAGTTAGAAACCTTGTAGCCCTAAACTTGGGATGCCAAAGCCCAAGCAGCCTTAGGTGCGGCTGCGGCTAATAGTCAAAACTCAAATGCGTTGTGTTTTACGCGCCTGGCGTGTGCAGCCGCACTAGCGTAAAGAAAAACACAAGGCATATGTTTCCCGCAGTCAAAGTGTTAATAAGGTGATAATAATATAAGTGACTCACGGTGAGATTCGGCGGCGCCGCTGAGTATCCGACCGATGCGGCCGAGTGACGTCATACTTTGCAGGCTCATGGTGTCGTGCGCTATTATTCTGAAACCAAGCATTACAAATACACTGGGTGTAGTCACAGATGTACTGAACTGTAGACTGTGTGAACTGAACGAAAAACTGAACGGCACTATACTGTAGACTCTGTAAACTGAACTGAACTATATGGTCAAGAAATCAAATGGCCTGGAAAAATCAGCATCGAAATAAACAGCAAAACAACTGTACTTCAGATGTCTATGGTGCATTTAAGTTACCAGAAAAAATAATTTAAAAAAATCAACTCCAAAAAGACTCCAACAAAAATTGTAGTCCTTTTTGAAGTCAGTAAAAACCATTACATTTTATTTAGACGTTTTCGAGTTTAGTTTTTTTTAAGGACCAAATGTAATCCATCGAAGTAATTGACAAGACATAGTACCTGTTTCGTGATAACATCCTTTCTAGAAGTAGTATCACAGATTGAACTTCAGCATTCTTTTCTCACATAAATGATTGAGATAAAAAAAATTGTAGTTCTCAAAACAGAACCATCAGAACATCTCAAAACAACTAAGAATTACGTGTAGTCAAAAACCAGCGCAAAAAACTTGTACATTGAATTCAGCACAAAATGTAACCGAGCGCGTGCGTCAATCTACACCGTACCTACAATACTGCCTATTGTTTTTATTGTTATACAATGTAATCGTATGTTAATTTCATAATCAATAGAGCATTCACCCTTATTAGGAAGAAAAGCGTAACATGTGTAATTTGCATTCATTATAATTATGTTAATCTGACAGGATAATTATTGGTTTATTGTGATTATGGAGTTTTTGGATAAATTATGCATTATGTATTTTAAAACATGTTTATTTTCTGATTTTGCAAGAGTATTTATGCATTTATTTATTTATTTATTTATTTATATTAGATACCTGCCGCACTTACAGCAACGCCAAGGCGTGCGGCAGGTCAGATGTAGACAATTGTAACAAAAAAATTGAAAATTTAAATTACAAAAAAAAAAAAATAATAATAATAATAAAACATTGAAAAAAAATAATAATAATAATTGTACAATATAAAATTAAAGAAATCAAAGTCGCAACAATATTAAAAGAAAAAAAATAATTAAATTAAATTAAATCATTGATAACAAAATTAAAATAAAAAATGTCAAAATTAAATTCAAATACGAGATTGCCAACTTAAATAATTAATACAAACATTCACAAACACACAAAATGTTATAACAAAAATATCAACATCTGGTTGTTGAGCGAGCAGGGCGTTGAGCAGATAGAGTAGCATTAACTATACATGAGGAGCGTTTAGTGTGATACACACGCGCCCCCCGCTCGCACCTCTCTCAGTCCCCCGCGCCGTCATACGAGTCCCCCCGCGCCTCTGTCCCGCGCAGGCGAGGACTAAGATAAACGGTTTGGCTATAGTGGCGCTCAGCGGTTGCATTTTACCGAAATACAAAGTAGCCAAGGCATAAGCTGACAAATCATATCAAATTTTATTTCGAATCAATTAATTTTAGCGTGAAGAAGTGAAAACATACATTATTTTTTCTGAATTAACAATATTCTACAGTTGTAAAATCCTTATCATACATCTGAGTGAGATGGCATAACAGGAGAATCCAGAAGACAGAAAGAGAAGGCTGATAATTGGTACTTACTTGAAAGGATGTTCAATCTGGAAGGTGTGGTGGTCCACCGACCCCTGTGGGTCATTCATCACTCCCTCATCCTCCTCCTCGTGCTGCATGCAGCGCCGGAGCTCCTCGAACCGGCGCCTGCCTTGCACCACCTGTAATAATACAAATGTAATCCATATGTACAAAAGAAATAGGGTTCAATATTGCGATTTAAAAATCTTATGGGAAATATGATAATTAATGTTTAAAAATAAAATGTTTCACACTCATAGCTTCCCAGTTCCCACTAGGATATCCTGAGTTGGGGATGCCATGGAACACACACAAAGACAAGGACAACTAACACCCACTTGATATGTGATGATGTTGTGCTTGACTTGGTTTGTGGATTTCTTTTGCCAGCCTACACAAACCAGCCGAGATGCATAAAATAGCAAAATATGGCCTTGTATTACTGACATGGCTTATTCTTTTTCTAATTCGGAATGGGGGTGATAAATCCCGCACTGGCGTCTCGCAAAGGGTGCACTGTGCGTTTCCCACTTGCCAGCAATTACCCGAGCCAAACCAGCTCCTTGAAATAACGGAGCCAGGCCCTAGGCCACTGGTACAACTGCTCAAGTGGCAAAGATGGTATGACACAGCTGTATTTAGCTCAGGGCAGCCAAAACCAAAAAGTTAAAGCAGCAGACTATAGGCTACATTTTGGCACAACTCTTGCACTGAAAATTCTTTGAAAGATCACATGTTTTCATCTTTGTAAGACAGTACCATTACATTATAATTTATGCACTACTGTCTACTCATTATGCTTTCAATACCAGCCACCCTAGCCAAGTTGCAATTCTATAATTGCAAACATTATAGAAAACTTAGACAATGTATCGGAATGACATTTCAAAAAGAGAATATAGAATCTATACATAGATTATAGAAATGTCATTCCCATACATCTTAGTTTTCTAAAGCGTTTGTGATCATATATTGCAACTTGGTTGTGGGCTGACCTTTTCATTCTAACCTGTCTATGAAAATAGAAAAGCTAGGCAGTACCAACACCTTATAAAAAAGCTATATCACCCTCATTATTTACTAACATGTTTCACGTTAGTTCTGTCATCCTCCGCTCCCACTACACTTGTTGACGAAGTGGCCGGGGACTCTTCTTTCGCGTGACCCTTGTCGGGCCCATCTACACTGTCCGTTAGGCTGATACTCTTGCACATTGAAGATCTTCTAGAATGATACAAAAAATACATCAGATATTTAGCAAATTTTTTGACTTTCAAGTTGGAGTAAGTTAAAACAATTTAGGGGGTACTTTTCATTTTGCCTTTAAAGCTTGGTCAACTAGATTACACTTAAGTAGAGAGACTACCACAATTTTATTATTGTCATACAAAGCAGAATAGCATCAAAAACATGATAAAAACTTTATATCTTTTTACAAGTATTCCAGTATTTAAAGACAAAAACTAGCCACTGTTTAACTAGTATTGTTTTTAGAGTAATAAGTGGTTTAGATAAATAGTTATTAGAATATACTGTATCGCAAATAGTTAACTCACAAAATAGTCATGATAATTAAGGTTTTTATAGCCTCTTTACAGCAGCTTATAAATAGTGTTATTGCACTAGGGTATTACATGACTGTGGTGGGAATCACAACTATCAACTCTAACCCAGTGCAATAAAGGTTTACTGAAAATGAAAACTATGCAGGCGTTTACTACAGATATTCACGTGTGTATGTTGTGATTGTTGTTTTGTGTTGGTACATGCATTGTTTCTATTTGTTTTGGTCTGATAACTCATTGTTCTGCATGAATAGAGCGTCCTCGCAATGTCGCGTTCATGTTTTCGCAACTGACGACCTGACTGTCGTTCATCAAGGATCAAGGACGAACATTGATTGAATTCTAAACATCTGTTTATGATCACAAACCCCCTGTCACCCATCCTACTTTTCAATACCCAAATTGATGATAAATTAAGCACATAATAAGCTCAAGGTAGCTTGAGAGCTGTAGAGATGTAAAAGATAAAAGCGTCTAAGATAAATACTGATTGTTTTAAATGATTCATTGCTTACTTTGAACCCTTGATGGGTGTGAACTCTTCTGCATCATAAAACTCTTCAGAGTCACTACTGTCACCCATTTTTGCAATGGAAAGTGAAGAATATGCACGGACGAATAATTAGAACACAATTATTTACATGATCGTGAGAAAAAAACTTATTTTCTTGCAAAAGAAAGTTGAATTGAAATCCAATCGTTTCATTCCAACCACTTGGTGCACAATACTGCCAGCGCAGAAATTCAATTTTCCCTGACACAGTAGAAAATACATACATCACACTAAACTTTTTGGCATAGTATTTTCTTACGAAGTTGTTGGAACTGAACCAATGAAACCGGCCAAAACGTTTTGTTTTTTTTTCTATAAATTAAGAATATAATCTCAAGAAAGTTATCTTCATGGTATTTTTATATTTTTTGTTTCTCTCTATTTCTATTTGTCTATTTGTTTAAAATAAAATCAGTGTATTTGATCTGTTTCCTCAGTCTAATACTGACAAATGAGTCGTTTGAACAGATTGAGGAATGCCCTTGGCATCAAATATATCCTCAATTTCTGGGAAAATACTCTAAGCCAAATTGTGTTTGGTGGAGAGACTATTGGTGATTAAGGCTTTCATTGACATGACATTGACAGTAATGGTTGACACTGACAGCCACAGCTTGTTGACATCTGACATTGATTGAAAATGACAATGACATCTTAATTTTTTTTCCTTCCAATGGGTTAGCTTGCTATTGAACCTTTTCTTAAGCCATGAGTCCACTGAATTCAAAATAATAAACAATATACATACTTACTAGCCTCACGGTAACCACACGACACAGCTTCACATAAGTAGGTACATATTTTATGTAAAGTTTGTACATTTGTACTCATCTTCAGAATGACTGATATTTTATGTATCAAAGTAGAATTACTTTGTACCCTTAATAAATTTAAAAAACTTTAGGTAGTTACTTGAATTTTAAAACAGCTTTTACATAGTTTGAAAAACAACAATTTACACGTTTCGGCACTATACAATTTAAATGCTAACGAATATACAAAAAATTAAAAACAAAATAAGCACAATCTGTTCTAAGAAAGTGTTTTCACTTTGAAAAACTTATTAATGTGGCATTTTAAACCATGTCGTAACCACAAAATAAATATGAGTGACAAGCGGTAGCGAGAAGCGGACAACTATAGGTAACGATGACCTTGTAGGTAAACTTCCGGTACGGCTGGGTTTTCCGCCAGAATAGGCTAAATGAGCCATCACATCATGCGATCGGAGTCGGAGTGAACTGTAAGTGGACTGTACAGTAACCTTATGACGTCATATTTAGTAAAAACGGAGTATAACAGTACCTACTTATAGGCTTCCTTTGCCACATACATACCTAAAGACGTCGCTTCATAATCCAAAGGCAGGTAACAGATACGACATTTTTTTTAAACTGAGAATAGCCTTTTTTATAAAACATTTCCACTCCGTTTCGCCAGAACAAAAACGAAAAAACCTGGAAATTTTAAACTACTCTCACCTGTCGAAACCGTCGCAGCTTCCAGCAAAGTCGTTCAAATAGTAGTCTACAATTCGACCAACATCTATAAAAAAATGGGGGAGCTACGATCGTATAACCCAGACAAAACAGACAGTTACGCGTAGAACATTGTTAGTTCCGTCGTTTGGCCAACTCCACAGATATGACAGGTTGGTGGAACGTGTCCAGTGCCATTTGCCCCATTGTCCTGGTCGCGGCTATGCGCTGGTCATCCGGCCTGAACGGAAGTCGTCATCCTTGCCGAGGGGCGGTAACTTGACGCCTGAAGGCAACGGCCACGGGAAGGTCGCCTGCCTGTCTGGAAGGCCCCTGACCTGTTTAGTAAAGTAATGAGGGTGTGGGATCCTTAATTAGCCTCATTTCTTCTTCATGCCTATTTTTTTGGATATTTATTTAAAGCAGCGATTTTTAAGGTATTTTCACAAGGTTTTTAACTTGCCATAGTACGTATGGGTCGAATTTTGCAACTGAATTGATAACATAAATGAACAACATAAATGTATAACTCTGATGACAATATTAATAAAAGCTTGTCTTGTTATATATGTTTTTTAAACTTATTATTTTTTGTGAGCTACTAACTTTCAATGAAACTACGAATTACGAAATTATCAATCGTTGTAACCTACTTTGGTACTTTTGAGACGAACAGAAAAATGACTAAGTACTGTGCACCAAGACATGCATTTTAAATATTGCATAACTCCGTCAATGACAAATTTCCATAAAGCCTGTAGGTATATTCGGTACTTTTCTCAAGCATAACAAAAATACATACCTACAATGACATACACGACTAGCCGAATTTTGAACATGTTTGCGAAAATATAATTTGTCCCAGATACCTTAACACCACACCACGGAAACAGAGGACATGTAACAATGTTCCAAATCAGAATAAGATCTTACGTAAAAAGAGTAAAGACACGCAACTGCAGCTGAAATAATCGCTAATGGTCAAAGAGTTTATATTAAACTCGTTGCTAGCAACTAATGGCAGGCTTTTCCGGCCTGTTATGAAGGAGAAATCTGGGTCAATCTAAGGAAAACCGAGGAGAGCTTTGAAATTCGAATCAATAACGGTTTTAGGGAGGTGCTACCTACCAACCGCTGGGGAAAGTACATTCATCGATCAAGTTTGAATATATGATACGAATGTAGAGAATCACCGAAATAGTGCTGGCCCGATTCTAAATTCTTTATATACTTACTTGCTTTCTGGTTCGGTGTGGTCGATCCAGAGGCACAGAATAACTTATGTAGACATAAAAATTATGTACCTAAGGTAATATCTATTACGTAGGTATGTAAGTAGCTCTTTGGATGTAGTTATTGGACATTACATTACTACTATTATTTATAGTAAAGTAATAGGAAAGTCACAACAAACAAGGACAAGGAAAGTGTAGTTTTGCGTTTGAAAAAGTACAGAGTTACCTATAATTTGTGTCATGTTACCGCCTTTTTTTGAGAGAAAAATAAACACAACAACATACCCATACAAAATCCATATAGGTAGATTATGTATGGGTATGGACTTAGTTGTGTTTTTTTCCTAAGGAAGACTTCACTCTCAGCGATAAGGAAGCCAGTTTTGTGCTTGTAATTTTTCACGTGAAGAATAGTGTTTATCTATTTACAAAATGTAATGTGTCTTCGTAACATACGAAGGTGCTCCTTTTACTATAATATTTATGTACTTACTGTTCAGTAGGTTCATTGAAGGGAAAACTCGTGAAGTGTGTCCTCGACATGCGTCATGCACCCTACAACTCGGTGCTATAAAACTGTTGGTCTCCCCTCTCGCGGTTATTCTGTTGCCAGTTGCCGTGTTGGCTAAACGTGTTGCACTACCCGTGCTTATTTTTTAAAAAAAGTCGTCTGTCAAATAAATCCTGTAAGTTTTTTTTTTATATTTGGTGATAGTGTTGTGCTGGAGTAATTAACGGTTTTATTTACTTATCAATAAAAAAAAATTAAATGTCAAAATACTAACCGGTAACATTCGAGACTCATTTTATCTTTCTATCTACTTATTTTTAACGGGGTTGAACGTGCAGTTAAATTTATCGCAATGTTTTTTTAATCGAGCTTAAATCTTTTACCTACAAATACTATAAATCTATTCTGAATACACTTGTATTATTATCCCGCTCAAAAGTTCGTTGGCTTCTAGTTTCATCAAAATAACTAGTTTGTAATTTTAATATTAACCTAAACATAATATCTATAGTTTTTGTATGAGATTTCGTTTTAAGCCCGTCACACACGTAGCTATAATATATATTAATATAAATATAGCGAGGCATATTACGATATACCTATTTTCAATACAAATATTGAAGTGACCGCACACGGAGCTATAATATATATTATAGCAAGCCATACTAATTTATATTATAGCAAGGCATATTAATATATATTATAGCTACGTGTGTGACGGGCTTTAGGATTTTAAGAAAAACGGTAGGTAGGTAGTAGGTAATTTTTTGTCAACGGTTTTTCCAAAACAAATCTAATGTTTTTTTATAAGTAGTGGTCTAACAATTAAATTTTTAACACATAACGCAGTAGATTACCTACCTAGGTAGTATAATTTTATATAAGTAGTTAATTATGTAAGCAGTCATCTTTGTCAATAATAAACGGGCGAGATAATTCTGTTTTAACCAAAACAACTGAAGAGAAAGGTGAAAAGAAAGTGAACCAGTTTCGGCTTGATTGGTTGATTGGTACATACAATTGAACATTCAAGTCCAACAACGCTGTTAACCACTCCCACGTTAGAATGGTTACCATGGAACTGTTAATTAAATTGGTAGGTATATATCTACACATAGGCAGATATTTGAAACGTGCAAGGAAAGTAGTTTGAATTACTTTTCATACAAATGCAATAAAAACGTATGACAGACTAATTTTATACCAGCTACCAAAAAGAAATAAATACATAGCACAATCAATCGCGATCGCGAGCTAAATAGAAAAAATATACAAGTCTGGAAGAGTAGCAAGCTAAATAACAACAATGTTAGCGTTGTGTGATTATTATTAGATCATGCTCCAGGAAAAATACAGTATAGATTACCCACTCTACTCAGGTAGGTACTACTTTACCTAGAAACTAGGTACGGATTTATTTAATACCCACTGAATCGTATTGTTTGTTTATTTAAAAACAAAACCATTTTGTTTTACAATTATTTGCTATAGATATTAAAGCTTTGTCAAAATACTCTTGCTATACAAATACAATTTCGGAATTTATTACTATACTTATTCATTTATAGGTAGGTATGTATATTGTATAATTCCTATGCCAAGGTCATGAGTTATTAAATAAGTAGTGGCGAGGTGTATTCGCCGGCCGGCTTTGGACACGCGAGTTTTTGCCAAGTCACGCTGAAAAATTCGCGGAATCATGTTCATTTATCTCTATTCATAGACGGGAAAACATACATCATTAGTGTTTTGTTCACAACATGTTTTCTAGATGTAATAAATTAATAATAAGAATGTAATGTTGATACTTGATAGGTTCTACATAGTACACACACAAAAAAAAATAGCTTCACCCGTTATTTTGTGTTGATGGGCGTTCTTATTTAGTGCCTACCTACCTATTTAGGAAATATCGATAAATTGTATACGCCCCAACCCAACCATAAAATCTTTTGTAGGTTGAGTTTTTAGTAGTCTATTTTTTTATTCTGTGTATGTACAATCGACTCGTAGAAGATGAAACATAATTTAGCATTCTAGACTACTGCATCAATTAAGTAGGTAACAAATTATTAATGAAGCATAGGTACTAAGATAATTATTATTTGACCTTTGATTGAAAACTTTTGTAGGTCTCACAGACACACGAATCACACAATACAAACCTTTCGTTTGTATCCTTGACTTGCCTTTTGTTGTAAATACCATTCAGTGTTTACTTTGGAAATTGGAAAAATTACTTCCGTTTTGCTTGGCATTTTGTACTTATGTTTCATTGCCATTTTCAATAAAACAGTTTCATGACAATGACGGTTTTAAAGGCTGTATGTTAAGTAGTGCTGGGACAATTTACTTCCATAGCTTTTAGCAGACGTTATTTTAGCTTATAGCAAATAATACATTTATTGCTAAAACGTTATTTTATTAATTTTTTTAATACTTCAGTAAGTAATTAGAAAATAATAATTAGAACCACAACTTTGTGTGATGTGAACAGTGGCATGATCAAAAAAACATAGATACTGTTTAGCAATGATGATTAATCATTTTAAGATTTTATCTAATCTATTCTGTTTTATTAAGGTACCCAAACATTGTAATCTCTATTGTTATTTTGAACGCAAAATAGGATGTTAAAAGTGAAAGTAGGAATCATCTTCATTGTCATTCATGTCCAGGTGCTATTGCAGGTCCTATCAAAACTAGCCAGAGTTACTGGTCGTTCAACGCGTGGACACAGAATACTTACTACATACAACATGAGTAAACAACAACAAACAACAAACAACAAAGCAGCATACTAATTTTTAAAATATGTTTTCAGAAAATGCCGCTGACTTTGTACTACGTGCCCGGCTCAGCCCCGTGCAGGGCGGTGCTGCTTGCTGCAAAAGCACTCAACCTAGACCTGGAACTCAAGTTAGTGGACCTGCACCACGGGGAGCACTTGAAGCCTGAATACCTGAAGGTAACCTAATCTTACAGAATTCTCCCATTGCATAGGTCCAGAAAGATAGTCTTCAAACTAACACGATTTTTAGATGGGGCATAAAATATTTGTTTACCATTTGGCTTAGAACAGATGTGGTCACGCTCACGACGCTATGACATTGACGACAGATCACCTAGAATTGATTGACTTGTGGAAGGTAGGTAAAAAGGGGTGATCTTTTTTGGAGTCATTCGATTTACTGAATCTTTCTATGTCTGTTAATCCAGCGTACAATGCTTTAGAAAGTATACCTATTAAGTACAGAACCGACGGAACTCACAGATAGGTGCTCCCAATTTGTGATACGATCAGTTATTTTTTCAATAACAGCGATTGTTAGATTGTATCGGGAGCTTTCAGCATGAACAAGCATCCAATTAGCCTTACCCTTTCACGTTGAGGTAATCGTAAACAAAACAAGTACTTACCTACTAAGTTTTGTGAAATGTTACCTACAAAGTTTTATTTGTAGGTATGTTAAAGCTATGAAATTATGATTTTTGGGATTGTTTTTAGTGTCCATATGACAAGGTATATAGGTCGCAAATAAAACGTAGTTTTTCAATACTAATACCTACCATATTAGGTATGTTATAGCCACAATGTGTCGGTCTAAATAGTTGTTCAAATTAACTGCATAGCAGCATGCATGACTCAACTCAGGATTGTAATCAACAAATATGCGGCTTATAAATTAATTTATTGAATAAGAAACTATACTATCAAGGCTATTAAGCCTACCAACAATTGAGTATTTCCTCATCGACAATCCAATTAAGATCCGAGTATGCAGGTTAGGCTTAGACTAATTATTTTAGTCTAATTACCTACCTACTGATTGTTTTGCTAGATGACAGTTTCCCAACTCGATCGATCTCGACAAACATTTCGAGTCCAAGAACTCCTGGCATCCAGCCATCCAGCCAGCATTTCCGTCCAACTAACAACACTAAAACCACTTATTTGAAACTATAAACCTATCAAGCAACTTCTGACTCTAGCGGAAAGAAACTAAAGTTTGGTTTGGTTTGTAAAGTTTGAAGGTCTGCGCTAGTCGCTGGTAGCAAAGTATGATGTAACTCTGCAGCGAGTACGAAGGAGCATTGAACTCGTAGGAACAGGGCTACAGACTGTATTTCCATTTTAGCTGTATTTATCTCGCTATTTGTTACGATGGTTGCATGTGATAAGATAATAGGTGTGCACAACGTTTGTCAACTTTGTAAAATATTTGTTTTGCTGAGTTGGCTACACCATTGTTTATTTTGGCTTCAGAATAGGTTTACAAAGCAATTAATAGTACACTAAGCACATTGAAAAGCTAAATTATTTAAATACAGCCAACTTCTAATAACTTTGAGTCAATACTTTGGTGCTTTATAGCAGTTCATGTATTTTGGTTACTTCATCACAATGAAAAAATTAATAGAATTTGAATGAAATTTGGTATTGAAGAAGGTAGGTAGGAATCTTGGACTAAAATAAGATACGTTTTATTCCGGAAAAAATAACATGGGACAGCAGTCAAAGTCTCAGAGCGCAGTTTATCATAACATAATGAAGAAGAAGCAAACATGATTCAGATATATTCAGCGAACGTTTTCTCGAGACCAAAGCCAAAATTAATATTAGTCCGGCAAAAACTATCCAAATAAAACATAATCAAAGCTTTTTATGGCATTCGAGTGGTCTAACCACATAGCGTGCCAGAAAACCTTGAGAACCGGTTGCGTCAGAGCCTCAGAACCAAGTGTAATTTGCTGTAAGAAACGCCTACAGCCATTAGCTTAAAATTACAACGAAGGGTCTTTGAAAAACATGGGCTATACAGGTAATAAGTTAGTATGTTTTGTTACTTATGTCGTCGTGCAATCAAGAATATGTTTGTCGGGCGCTGCGAACTTTTGTAGTCTGTTTTTATATACTTACTCGTAGGTCTCCAATGGCCTGTAGGTACTTGGCCAACGTGGTGGAATACGGCCTTATATCACCCTTCGAGGTTGTGCTGTATCCCACGATTAAAAGTTCAAAGGTTGAATTAATGTTTCCAAAGGACCACATTTTTCTTCCAAATGTTAATGTAAAGTTAAGGCTTCTTATAAACATATATTTATTAAACTTGCATCAAAATTGAATCGTTAAGCAACCTTTGATCGTGAATCTGAGCTTCGTGTATTTTACCGTCTAAATGTTTTCTGACCGTGTACCACGTTCGCCCACAGCTGAACCCCCAACACACAGTGCCCACGCTGGTCGACGACGGTTTCTCCATCTGGGAGTCCCGCGCCATCATCACCTACCTCGCCAACAAGTACAGCAAGGGCTCGTCTCTATACCCTGAAGAGCCCAAAGCCAGAGCGCAGGTCGACCAGAGACTCTACTTCGACATTGGAACCCTGTACGCGAGATTCAGTGATTACTTTGTAAGTATTTGTTTGGTTCAATCTTCTTTGCTCCACTGTTCCACCCCTTTTGGAAGTTCTTCATTAGCCATCAAGTTATTAAAAAAAAAAAAAAAAATCTGAAAACAAATTCTGGGTTCTGAGAATATAACGACACCTCGCAATAGTCGCAATTCAAAATAGGTCAAACCGTAGGTACAGGTGATTTTGGCTAAGAAAAGAACATACTTTCACCCAATTACTTAACAATTTTTTTTTCCTGGTCAGTCAGGTAAAAACCAAAACCGTTTAGTTTTTATTCAATTTAAGTAACACTTGTGAGTCAGTGATTAGTTCTATTATCCTTCAACGTGAAATTGTTTCCGTTACAAAAACCATTTCTAATCCGACCTTCACAGCCGTGCATTCAAATTGAATTGGCTAGGCAGGCACCTGATTGATTGTCGCTACCCACTCACTATTATCTATGCTGGCTTCTATTAAAAGTTATATTTTGTTTTTAGTAAAGATAATTATAATGCAAGTCATTCAGATGATGTCATGTAGATAGAGATACCCTGCGAGCGGTTTAATAACTTTAAAACTTCATAGTCACAGTTAGTTGTTGTTAACATAGCATGACAAACAATTTTATCCATTGCACAATTTACAATACTTGGAGTTTTTTCAATTCATATTTTACGATGGGTAGGTACCGCTATGATTATTCATTTACAATGAAGAAGTTTACCTACCCTCAGAGCCAAATTCATATCGAAGTTTGCAACTGCTAAGATTCAAGGTCCAAGATTTTTATTTGCAGAATGTAGGCCAGCTAACTTGCATTTTCATAATATGAGACTCCTTTTTTCTTAGTACCCACAAGTGTTCGGCGGCGCGCCAGCCGACAAAGACAAGCTTGCCAAGATTGATGAAGCTCTCCAACTCCTGGACAAGTTCCTCGAAGGCCAGAACTACGTCGCCGGCCGCACCCTCACGCTCGCCGATCTGAGTCTTATTGCCTCAGTCTCCAGCTTCGAGGCTTCCGATGTCGATTTCAAGAAATACGCCAATGTCAAGAGGTGAGGCAATGTCACCTTGTCACCAGTCACTTTATTACATTGTCTCGATTTGGGTAAAAAAATATTGCTCGACTTGGCGGGGGGTACTATCGTGCCCACTGCCCACGTTTTAGCTCATTAGTGTTAGTTAGTTATTTCGGAATACGAAAACTCTTTTCAAAATAAAATAAAAAACAAATAAATCCCGATTAACAAAATTTTACACAAATCTAGTGCAAAAGAAATTTCGTTCAGAAATAAAGATTTTTTAATTCCAGATGGTACGAGACGGTAAGGAAGACCGCGCCTGGATACAAAGAGGCCAACGAGGACGGCTTGGACGCCTTCAAGGGCCTAGTCAACAGTATGATGAAGAAGTAAACTCATAAAATTCCCGACAGTCTCATCACCATGTCGTCACCATCACAAAATGTTTTCCAACACTGTTTGTATTTTATTTTATTGTAAGGTTTAGAAGTTAAGGCACAAATAAATTTATTTTTAAACTTTTTTATGTTATTTTATTTTAAAATGTGTTAAGTAAGTAATTAGTTGCTATTCTGTTAATCGTTTCTGTGGTGATAATTAGTGTCCCCACACTAAACTTTAAAAAAGTTCTTTTGTAGTTTTGGCGGGAAAATTAAATTGGAAAATATTGGTAATTTGTACAACTTTGTTTCTTCGGATATTAAGTGTGCAGCTGGATAAATGGTGAATATAGTTGAACCAAACCAAAGATAAATAAAACTTGTAGGTATCAGACAATATTTTAATTATACGGGGTACTTATATTACCTAAAATTGTAAAAAAATATTAAAAATTCTAGGTAGGGACCTTAGGTACCTATTATTTACGTTTGTTCTTATTGTACATAGGAACTTAGTAAAATAACGCTTCACAGTTCACTCTTGGCCTTGAGCTGAGCGACCATTTGCTTGAATGCGTCTATGCCCTTCTGGTTCGCCTCATCGTACCCCGGTGCTGTGGTTTTTACCAATTTAAACCATCTGCAAAATAAAAGAGGATATAATCAACTATAAAGAGGTGGTTCTACTAAGTGGAAGTAATCTACTCTCATACATACTCTTCTGGTACATACATAAATCATGTGCCTAAGTATTGGAATAAAAAGATATGACAAATAATAGTACCTAATAAGTACTTAAACTTGGATGAGCTACAATTTCTTTCCTCTACCTAATTATTTTTATTTGAACTTGATTTCATTTACCAACATTAAAACTGGCATCTCCAGTCGTGTTGGTAAATACTTAGAACGTCACTAAGTATATGGTGTAGGTTCTTCAGAGCTTCTTTTTCAATAGGAACAATGAGCTGATGGAAAACGTCGAAAAAAAAACAGTATAATACAACTGGATTCTCTAGTTGTTATGTGGGTAAATATAAATATAAATATTAGAACATCATTATAAGTTCCCGGGTCTTCAAAGCTTCTTACATCATCAACAGCATCAAGGATCTGGTGGAGTTCCAACCAGTCACACCAAAGGAGTTATATTGTGACTCGTTGAGTTTTTTTCCATGGGCAAAAATCCTAACGAGTAAAACCGAGACACGTTAAGAGTGACTGGTTGGGAAATGCGAACCCACCAAGGTCAAGGATCTTCTCAACTTTGTTACGTTACTTGGTTCTCGCTCACCTCTCAACATTAGGATACTGCTGCAGGCTGATCCCGGCCGCGTCTATAGTAGACACTGTGGCCACGAGGCTCAGGTCGGCTAGCGAGAGCTCGGAGCCAGCCGCGTACTGAGCGCCGTCCAGGAAGGTGTTGAGTAGTTTCAGACCTTCTTCCAGCTTCAGGAGGAGGTTCTCGTCTGGCTTAGCACCGCCGAATAGTGTGGGGTACTAAAATGTTTTAAATGGTTCTTTATAGAATAATCAATTTATACCAAGAGAGAGAAAATTGTCCTGTGGCTGGCTGGCTATCTTCATATTTTTCGGCAAACATTGAAAGAAAAAAAGCAAATTATAAGATGTGATGGTAAGTCCGGGGAATAAATTCAATGGCGTTACCGAATCCACCAACCCGCACTTAGCCAGCATGGTGGGATACGATCCCTTCGATATTAGACCTGGTATCCCAGCAGTAGAATGATTAAAAGGTTAATTGATTGATTAATGTAAAAGAGTAGATACTCACGTAAAAGTTAGCGAATCTAGGATACAGCGTGCCAAGATCAAAGTCCAGTCGCTGGTCGACCAAAGCCCTGGCTTGCGGGTCCTCTGGGTAAAGGCTGGAGCCAGCTCCATATTTGTTCACGAGGTAGCGGCCGATGGCGCGAGACTCCCACAGGGAGAAGTCGCCGTCCTGGATTGTGGGGACTGTGTGTTGGGGATTCAGCTGGAACAAATGAGTTTTTATATGGTTTATTCGCCTTAGTGTAATTAGTACCATTCAATACAAGTATAATCCGATTTCGGTGAATACAAGTGACTCGTTCGTTTGTTTATTGGCAAACAATTGAAATACGGTAAATATTTCGTAAGTGTCTACAAAATCTATTTACCTATTCCTCTGTAGTCTGTATACCCCACGTATACGAGTACCAATTGTCAAAACAGGAAGACTTATCTCCAAAGAGCTTAGGCATAATTATGTATTGCATCATCGCATCATCGGAAGTGATGTTACAATTTACACGAAGACCACGTCAGTCACATCGCCAGCACTGAATGTAACCGATGATATCACCAAGATACAGAAATCTGCATTGCAATGCTGCTTTGGCAGTTTCAAAAAGTAGCTTAGTGGTGGTGAGATGGAATCTTAATAAGCCAGCCTCAGGGTTTAAGTCCTAAAGCCCTAAAATGTATCTGCCAAAAAGATATGGTAAAGAAATTGCGACGTTATACATGAAAAACATGCATAGCATGGCATTACGACCACAGAATAAATAAAACAGTCTACGACATTGATAAAATACAGGGCTATGAGGAAAGGGTTTGCTAATCCGAAAAGAGCTCGTACTTAGTACTCATTATTATGAACAACCTTTACTAATTTAATTTAAACTGATTTGGAATTTGCGAAAAAAAACAGCTGTTCCATACATTTTGTCGAGTGTCATTGACATTTTTCTATGGAACAGCTGATTTTTTCAACAATTTCGGGTTGATCCCATTGTAAAAGTTGCTCATAAAAAGTAGCGTTCGTCAACACTGTGTACAAGCGGAACTTTCAATTCCCGAACGTCAAGTGTTGACGACGGGGTGTTACCGAGCGGGAATGACTCGGTAGACAAATCGCCGAAGTAGCCCCTAGCTAACCCAGACTTGGCTCAGAACTACTTCGGCGATTTCGCTTAACCCGATGATGGTCGGGGTTGTACTGCGAATTCTTATCTTTTAGTTGACTTTTGTCTCGTCTTTTCTCTAGCTGACAAAGCAAGACAAAAGCCAAGGCGATCCCGTTCAGGGCTGACCTGATAATTCGCGGTACGTCCTCGGGGGTCTTTTCCGGCGAGTGAAATATTATCTCGGTCACTGTCGCTCTCACTAAAAACGTCATGAGTGTGAGAGTGATGAAGATAATCTCGAGCTCCCAAAAATAGAGTCTCTGGTCTGTCTTGTCTGGTTCGTCTTGTCTTTGTCTGACTTTGACACAAGCAATTTACAATTCCGCTACGTCTGTATCTAAACCTCGCTGGTCAAACACGAGGCCTACCTTCAAGAAGTCAGGCGTGAGGTGTTCTCCGGCGCGCAGGTCGAGGGTCTGCAGGTTGAGCTGCAGGTCCAGTGCTGCCGCCACCAGCAGCACCACTCGGCACGGCGCGGAGCCCGCCGTGTAGAATAAGGTTACTGACATTCTTCTGTGGAAAACATTAAAAACTCATCAATTTTTAATGGGTTTGTTTACGTTTGGACTTAAGACTTTTGAGCATGCATGGACTTTAATTCCTCGTCCAGAAACTGTGTATTATTTTTCCTTCCTTTACGGAGCAATAATTAAGGTAGATCCATATTTTAGAGTAGGTACATACGAGTAGTGGACGAAAAAAGAAACAGCCACGTTAAGTATGTTAAGACTATGTATATTTTTTGGCTTTGGTGAAGATGTGAATTGTAAATACGAGTAGGTAGGTCATAATACGAGTAGGTCCACTACACGTACCGGCAATGGACAAACATTGATTATGTATGATGGATGATGAAATGTAGCCCATGCTAAAGTTTAGCATGGCATTCATATTGCATAAGCCTATAAGCCTACGTCCAGCAGTGAACCAAAATATTTACTGATGATGATGATGTTAACTAACAATAAACCTTGACACGAACAGCATCACGATTTAGCTCGCGCATTTTACCTAAGTACAGTTACCTCACTCTGTCAACAAAAAAATCAGGCAAGAGCAAAACTTACAACTTTATATTATTAAGTAGGTATAGAGAGAATTCTAAGCCACAACTTTATAGTTAATGTTTTCAACACTTACCAATTTATCACGCTATCAGGTAAATAACACGTCCTGCAATATCAGCCTGTGATACGAGTGTGTACTATTTTCTGTTGAATTATCAAGTTGACAACACAAATTAAATAACAGCTTTATAATACCGGCCGGCGCGCGGCGCTCGCGCAGTCCGTACGATTGTTGTGCGCAAATGAAATATCACTGCGTTTTGGACATAACAGTTAGGTATATTTTATAGGAAGTTTTAATACACATTCATAGCTGTTCAAATTAGCCGCATTATATCAAGTCTTACGGTAAATGTACAGAATTGCATCAAACAAAGATGAATTAAATATTTATTATATCGATTGTAGACTTGTAGAGTCATTGATACAATTGCAATGATTTTATGGAGATTTCGTCACCCAGGCGTCATGGAATTATGAAGCTTATCTAGTTAAACATCACCGGCCACGAAGGTATTGGATCAAATGGGCTGAGACCACGTCATATCTAAACAGAATCAGTCATACAGGTTTGAATCTTTGAGTTGCTCCAAAATGAAGTCGGAGAACTAACCAAACCAACCAAGCCTAATGCCCTAACCATACTTAATGAATGGTAGGAATAACGATCACTTAGGTTAGGTAGGTATATGATCGATCCCTATCCAATATCTTTACAGGGATTCCAATATTACCATAGATCAATATAAATAATGGGGTCCCCAGCTCTGCTGTTTTCGCATCGCTGACATACGCGACCTTTTAGGAGGTTTGAGAGGGCGTTAAGTGTCAATTAACTACATGCGTGCACGTTTTTGAGTAAACACCTTCAACTAACTTCTGAGTGTAGGTATTTTAAGACCTAAGATTCCTAAATATTCCTCTATGCCTATACTTAGGTAGACGGAACGGGATTTTCTCGGTTCGTATTTCCACACAAGAGTAACAAGGGCTTGTCTACAATTATAGACCTTTATAGATTCGAGAAGTTCGAGGCACTGGCTTAATGGACAATGGTTTATACAATATTATACAGGATTATAAGGGTGGGTTGGGTAGGTATACATGCTAAGCCGAAAATGGCTCATAGTCCCTACCTACTCATCATTAGCAACAATTTTTATGATAGGACTAACCCGATATTCCCCAAAAAAAAAACAGCATACATTTTGTTGAGTGTCATTGGCATTTTTCTATGGAACAGCATTATTTTTTCGCAACTTCCGGGTTTGGCCCATAGAAAAAAGCTATTCATAATGATGAGTACTATCAGCCCTTTCCTTTAACCCTGTATAACGTAAAAAAACTTGAAGTATCTACATGATAAAAAAATAATGAAAAAATTAACAGATTATGTAATTACTTACTAATTATTTATTTGTTTGAAATGGTTTTAGTGTTGATAAAAATGCTATGATAACTTGATTATAGCGATATTTTTTTGGACTAGTCATTGTGACTAAGATTTCATTTAAAAAAACACAACTGCTTCGAAACAGTATAAATACTTCCTCAGGCATCTGTTTAACTATACCGATATTAATTCCAGTAGATAGAGGTTGTACGTGAACTTGTTCCTCTCAATTTAATACCTTGACTATCGCATTATTTTTTTTTTTTATTAAGCGAACTTTGTAAGTAATTTAGTGTAGATTTTCTTGTTTTACTAGTGTATAAGTACTTACTTATAATATATACCTACGTGACAGGCAAGTCCAATTTTATGTGGTTGATAATCTTATGACTAATAAATATCACAATTGACTTACCCTAAAAAAATTATTTAACATAAACAGAGTAAAGCAAGTAGCCTGTTCGAGTTAAAGGACATCTAAAAACATCTGAAAAGGCTTTACGGTTATTTTTGACAAACAAGCGAGATTTAAAATTGACTCCTGCGCAAGTAGTAATAGCAATACACACTTGTGCCAGTCATTCCACTGCCAAGCAGCAATGTGCAAATATTAAGTACCGAGTTCCGGTCGGAAGGACAATGTTTCCAGTGAAATTTCAGGGCAAATAGGAGATTGAATATCTTATATCTTAGGGTCTTGAATTCTAAGACTTCAAAATTCCGAGTGGCGCCGTCCTATTTTGGGCAAACGTGACGTTTAACACCAGGCGTTTGCTCGTCTCGTCACTCAACAACACAATAGAATAATAATAAGAAAGCTCTTGCACTGCTACGCAAAACAACAACTTTCAATTTGTTGTCTGCAGCACAATGGCTCCAACTCTATACTACACGCCGGCGTCAGGGCCCTGCAGGACGGTGCTGCTGGCCGCGAAGGCACTCAATCTGGAGCTGGACCTCAAGCTGGTAGACATGCAGAAAGGAGACCACTTGACACCTGAGTACTTGAAGGTACGAGTATTCAGTTGTGACGCTTTTGTGCGAAGCATTTTTTACTTAATTTTTTATTCAACTACTAGCTGCACCCGGCGGTTTCACCCGTTGTTTTTTTCTTTTAAGCCTTCCTTGTATTTGAGCAAAAAAAAACAAAAAAATAAAAAATTCAAATCGGTCCAGCCGTTCTCGAGTTATAGCCAGACAAACGAACAGCGATTCATTTTTATATAAAACTAGTTGCTCCCGGCGGTTTCACCCGCTGCTTTTTTTTACTTTTAAACCTTCCCTGAAATTTTACAAATATATCAAGACCAAAATAAGCGAAATCGGTCCAGCCGTTCTCGAGTTATAGCGAGACTAACGAACAGCGATTCATTTTTATATATAAGAAGACAAGCTGCCCCCGGCGGTTTCGATCGCGGTTTTTTTTAACTTTTAATCCTTCCCTGAACTTTCACAAATATTTCAAGATCAAAATAAACGAAATCGATCCAACCATTCCCGACAAACGGACAGCGATTCATTTTCATTTCAACATTCGATTCGATTTATTTTCGATTCATTTTCATTTCAACATTTTCAATTTAACTTAAATACAAACCATAATTTCAATTTAATTCAACTTTACTTTTAACCAAAACCAGAAAGAACTATTTAAAAATTATGTTTTCTATAAATTGTTTTGTACTAACAATCTCTTTGAAACAAAAAGCTTAGGTACTTCTAAAGAACTGTTCTGAAAAGAGAATAGACACATTGTGATGATCATCATGTAGCAATTTTTTCGAAACTGACTCAACACCACGTTCGCCCACAGCTGAACCCCCAACACACAGTGCCCACGCTGGTCGACGACGGTTTCTCTATCTGTGAGTCTCGCGCCATCATCGCCTACCTCGCCAACAAGTACGGGAAAGGCTCGTCTCTGTACCCTGAAGACCCGAAAGCCAGGGCACTGGTCGACCAAAGACTGTACTTCGATATTGGAACGTTGTATGCGAAATTCAGCGATTACTACGTGAGTTTTCTTATAAGCTAGTTTACACAAAGTTTTCACATTTACTTTATGTGGATAGATACCTACTCGTAGATATAATGCATGGCCACCCACAATGTCTCATCAAGTACTTACTACGACTGTACTATTGTGTGATATAAACTATCTGTATGACTGTATGCTAATCTTTTTATCAACATTAAATTTAAGTTGTCATTTAATCCCTGCTTATTTGTATAAAATCTTACCTATCTTCCATAGTGGGAACAAGTAATGTACAGCAAGCCAGCCGACAGTGAAAAGAAGACCAAGGTGGATGATGCACTGAAGTTCCTGGACCAGTTCCTGGAAGGCCAGACTTACGCCGCGGGTAACAACCTTACCCTCGCTGACCTGGCGCTTGTGTCCACCGTCTCCACCTTCGAGGCTTCTGATGTGGACTTTAAGAAATACGCTAATATTAAGAGGTGGGTCCTTTATTATATTAGACTTATTTCAGTCTCCATTCTAATTTGGCAACGGCATGGTCAACATACACAAACATAGACATAGATTGGAACTCCCACTGGGGTGGGTTACACCATGCTAATCTTAAATTACGTATAAAAGAGACAAAAATATTGTCTGCGGCTGAAATTAAGGCATCACACAGAGTTAGTTATGCTAAACAAAGATCTTGAACTTCCAGATGGTACGAGACGGTGCAGAAGACCGCGCCTGGCTACAAGGAGGCCAATCAAGAAGGCTTGGACGCCCTCATAGCACTAGTCAACATGATGAAGAAGAAGTAGACTCGATAAAGTTTTTCTCACTATTTATGATCTAGACTCAATGATATATCCACTGTTTTTTTTTTAGCCACGTTATTTATTGTTTTGATAATCTTAAAGATAAGAAATTAAGGTCAGGACATCATGAATAAAAGAAGTTCAAAATATTAAGTTATATTTTTTTTGCTATTTTTATTCAAAAATTATTTATCTGCTTAAATGTAAAATTGCCAGTAGGTACTTACTATGATTACGATGTTTTTATTTGTATCTTCAAGTCTCAAGTATGTAAACTACGAGTATCAAGTAGGTTTGTCTGCCGTGCTTTAACAAAAATCATAAATCTGTCAAAGCGAAAACTCGCTTGTCAAGAGTTCTAAACCATCGTACCTATTTTAAACCAGCACGGAACCCTGAAATTGCATCTAAGACAACAAGACAACACATAACCCTTTTTTTATTGCCCTGTATGTTTCTACAGATTTCTATACCTACTTTTTTAGTCTAATGTAAAAAATTTAATATAAGTAAACCGGCGTCAATATTCCAGTGCTATTCACAATTTCCTAAAATGCTGGCCTAAAATTATTCGGAACTAAACTTATTTCGAGGGCAACCAAACCACGATCGGCTAGTGGCAAATACATCCAAGACATTCAACCTCTTTTAAAACAAGAACTACTATTTTGAGATAAAACTACTTACTATTATAAATGAAATAAAAATAACGACTTCTACTCGTATTTTGGCACTATTATAACATTAATTTCGAGAAGTATATCAACACAATTTTATCTAAAAACTAAATTAAGTTCGAAAAAAACAGTATTTCAGATCTATTAAAATCGTATTTTGATTTTTAACTTCCAATTATAAACTTCAAAACGAATACAACAAATTCCGAAACTGTAAAAAAATCTTTTGAAATGTGCAAATAAAAATCATTTAACATGACACATGACTACATGGCTTCGTTTTAAAATTTTAGGTTCTTATTTTAGGATCCAATTTTCAAGTAGGTAAAGACCAGTGTCTCAGCCTGTTTTTTTTTCAAACTTGTAGCGGTTAACATTATCTAGCGTTATGCCAACCGCCTGTTAACTTAATGCTTAAGCTTAACTTAAGCTCTCACCTTAAGGGTTCTTCCCCGAAAGAGGTCTAAGAACCCTAAAAATGATCAAAACGTAAAGTCACATTCTTAGGATAGGTTTTTACATAGTCAGGCTCGAATGTCCCGAGCGGGCCGTATCCATCCTGCCCATGTGATTAATTCTATCGCTTTTCTCTTCTCCACTCCAGCGGACAACAGGACACAGGATTTATCCGAGTGGGGAGCTATGAGTGTGAAACGTTTATTATTTATTTCATTTATTTATTACTATGGAAACTAACGTGGTTTTCACACATTTTTGTAATAATTAAACACGAATACTCACGTAAAAATTAAGTCGTCTACTACGATTAAACGAAACGTTGTGCCAAACGAGACGCAAACGCGAGCGCGTCACGTTCGTAAACTCACCTGATGAAGGTCACCGAATGTAGACGACTTAATTTTTACGTGAGTATTCCTTTACTTACTTAGTATTGAAACTTGACAATAAAACTCTCCCAATTACACTTGTGATTGTGAAGTATCAATGAAGAACGGTTGATTATTAATAGAATTTATAGGCTTATCTATAAGACCAAGACATCGGCACTCGGCACTGATAACAAGCATTACGCCAAACGCTACGTGTCTATAGTGTACGAGTAGGTATGCCAAGTAATTGTGTACTACCATGACCAGACACAAAGTTTTATCGGATCAACAGGACGTATTGCGCAATAATAGCCAACGCACACGATAGACTTAAGGTTTTGCCAAAAATTTTTGCAAGCTTGAGGATCATGCCATGCACGCGGTGCATGCACGTAACAAATCAAGCACGCCCCACTGTTCGTGACGCGCTGCTAATATTTACTATTGCTCCGCTTCTTACCCAACTGCGTTCAGTTTGCGTAACGATACCCTTACAAACTTCGACGCAGAAAATTCAAGAGCCAACTCTGTCAAACATTTGAAAACCCGAGCATCTGCACCGTACACTTACAGCATGCCTCTCGCCATCGACTCTCGAACTCTGTCGTGTGCTTTGGACTTTAACTATAATCAAGTCATTCTACACAGGGACGATTTTCGCACCGTCACTCAGTCACTTATGACTTATGCTCGCAGCATGATTCGATTATTCTACAATTTTGACTATAATATATATAGCAAAACTTATCTTCACAGGTATAAGTTTGTGTCTTGTGTTGCCAGTGTGTGGTCAGTAAGCTGACTGTAGCTCGAAGGACATAAATCTCGTAACCACCAGTTTTGCTTTAGAACATTTTACTACCGTTAACCTCGTTACTCGACACCTAGTGAAGCATTTATACAATAACTACATAACAATGGCCCCAACGCTGTACTACGTCCACCCCTCCCCGCCCTGCAGGGCAGTACTGCTGGCCGCGAAAGCGCTCAATGTAGACCTGGACCTCAAGCTGGTAAACTTGCGCGAGAAGGAGCACTACACGCCTGAATATTTGAAGGTGATATTGTGTTTTTGAGTCTTATGCATAGAATTGTTAAGTTCTTGGTTGTCATCATTATCATCGTCAGCCAGTATCGACCCACAGTTGGATATAGGCTTCCTCTCCCGTGTTCTATTTTTGTCTGTCTTGTTGTCTTGGTTCAACGAAATCTATAAGTTTAACCAATGCAAAAAGTTATCAGATTTGACTTGTAGTTCGTGTAGAAAATTTATTGGCATAGTCTTTAGTGGGCAAAGATGCCTTTGAGCAGCTAATGTTAGTGACAAATTTGAAGATAATGATGAACAAACCATAATTTTAGTACAGAATAAAAAATCGTTACTGGGACATTTCTGCGGAACTGACCTCTAATTTTGTTTCAACGTTTGTCCACAGCTGAACCCTCAAGGCACAGTCCCCACGCTAGTCGACGATGGTTTCGCAATCGGTGATTCACATGCCATTGTCATGTATCTCGCGAACAAGTACGGAAAAGGCTCATCCGTGTACCCTGAAGACCCCAAAGCCAGGGCGCTGGTCGACTGGAGACTTTGCTTCGATATTGACCTATACGCGAGGTTCACCGCTTACTATGTAAGTTTTATTGGATAAGTTAAACTATTATTTTAAATTAATCACATGTCAAAGCATATATAATATTAAAACAAAGTAAGCATAATATCTACTTATACTTTCCCAAAAACTAGAATATTGTGATTAATGTTTCTTAGTCTAGAGTCTATCTACCTATGTATAAAATTGTATAGCGAATATTTACCTCTATTTTTAGTTCCCTATTGCGTTCGAAGGCAAACCGGGTGACGAGGCAAAGCTGGCCAAACTCGAAGATGCTCTGAAGCTCCTCAATTTCTATCTGGATGGACAAACTTACGTCGCTGGCGACAACCTCACTCTCGCTGATCTAAGCATTGTCGCCACCATCTCTTCTTTCGAACCTTCTGATATTGACTTCAAGAAATACGCTAATATTATGAGGTAAGTGCTTCTTTGATAATTAATTTTCGGACGTTTTAGTCAAGAGGACAGGAAAACTGTTTGTGGAGTTTTCTAGAGTAAGTAGATATTCCCTGCCGCATTTAATAAAAACCTGTGTAAAGGCTCAAAAAGATTTATCATCGTAACATTTTCCATCCGTAGCTGAGCATTGGGTCTACCTACTCATCTTCAACGCGCTATCTAATTTGCTCATGTCTCATCCGACTGGCAATATTGTCCGGGTAGCTAGCTGGTGGAATACCCCCAATGTTTACCCTTTTTGCCGGAATTTCTCCCATGGTTTTTTTCTGCCAACTAAAGTACCCAATTTTTCTCCAGATGGTACGAGAAAATACAGAAGACAGCGCCAGGATACAAAGAGGCCAACGAAGATGGCCTGGACGCCTGGAAGGCGAAAATAGCCTCTATGAAGAATTAATGTCGTCTCGAACCCTCATACTGGATTAATCCATGTCACGAAATATTTTGTACTTTAGAAACTAAGGAAAGTTATTTAATACAGTATTTACTTTTTATTTCGATTTTTCTCTCCGTAAAAGTTTTAAATATAACTTTGACATTCAGTAAGCAGATACCTATAAATATCTATTTTCGTCACACCACACCTTATAATCAAATAACAACGGAAACTGACTTAAGTCCTAAGAAGAGGGGGTCAATTCCAAGCCTTAGCCAACTTGGCCATAACAGAGTTGAATATTTCGAGGTTTTTAGTGATTGCTTCCTGATATTCTGGTACTGAGGCCTCCACCAGCTTGACCCATCTGAAACGAGAAATTAAGCGTATTATCATCATATTCTTACCCTTATTTAAGCAACACGTGACCAAAATGCTGGCCTCTATCTCGCCCAAAGGGTGAGCATCGCCATACAACGTGGTAATGGGGCCAGCATTTTGGGAACAATTCCCACAGGCAGCGGCCTTTTAGATTAGTTTAGTTTTATTGGTTAGTTTTTTTAATTTAATTATATTTTAATGTATTTTCTTAATTTAAGTCTCTTTTTGCCTAATAAATCTCACCCTTATCCACTTATGTGATAGATAGATAGATAGATAGATAAACTCTTTATTGTTCACACCATAAATTACAAACAAAAGAATTATGAATTATGAATTATGTGGATTCGGTACAGTATGTACACTTCTTTTATTCATCACTTTTCACATCTGAAGTTAAGCTTATAGACTCATTAATTAATGTGGAGATAGAAGTACAATAGAACTTACTATATCGTAACATTTTTTCAAAAGAAGTGCAAAATCATCCGTCTCAAAAACAATTGTTATTGAGACAGAAAATTTTGATTTTACCAATGTAAAAGTCGCTTACTTATTATATGCTAGTTGGACTCTGAACAGACTCTCACTGGAGTTATAAAAAGAATACATCTTTGCTCAAAAATTAATGATGCATTGGTTCTGTCTAGGTTGGTAATTTAAGAGAAAAAATGGAGTGAGAGGGCCAGATAAAAAAAAGTACGAGTATTCCATTGTACCAAACGTAGTTTTTCGAAAGAGCTGCCCCAAGAGAGGCCTCCATCTCACTATGGCGCATCTGTTGGGACACTCAGATAGAACAAAAGATGTTCCATTGCACGAAACTTACTTTACAATATTAGGGTAGTCTTTTAAGTTAAGTATGTTCGCAACTTCAATGGTCGCCACGGAAGACACGATGGCGCAGTCGGCAATGGTGAAGTCATCGCCAGCGACGTACTTCCCACCCTCCAAGAAAATGTTGAGGAATTCCAGGAACTCGTGGAGCTTCTTAAGCTTGGCAGGTTCTGGTGTCGCGCCGATTTCGAACTGAGGGTACTAGTGGAAACAGGTTGATTAAAATCTGGATGGTATCTAGTACTGAACAAATCCTACTAAGTCATGTCCTAGTAGTTTATAATGCACTAGCGGCCCGTCCCGGCTTCGCACGGGTAGACTTTGGAAAAACGTAGAGTAAATTGAAATCGGTCCAGTCGTTCACGCGTGATGGCGTGACCAAAGGTGTTGAGAATAATTAGAGGAACTCTTTGTTATAACCTCTATTCTCATGCTATTGCGTAACTATGAATAGCAACCGTAGTTTGTCGATGCTAACTTGTCAATTTATAGTAAAAATTATCAGTATAAAACGCACACTGTTTTGATAGATATGATTGAATTTGAACTTTGTACAGAGGTAATAAAGTGCTAATTGACTCTTGGACGTTAGGAACATACCTACATTGCTTAAACAACAGTGAGTGCTTGCAATTCAATATGAACTTTATACAATAGCAATAAAGCTCGTTTTAGTTAGAAAACGTTTGCATGGGAAAAATAAAAGGGCTGTTTTTAGGGTTTTTCAATATTTCTGAGAGATTTTCTTAATATTTTTTTCCGTAAGAACCTTCTCCTAATAATAACAAATACAACAAAAAAAGAATTAGTGAAATCGGTCCAGCCATTCACGCGTGAGGCCGTGACCAAGTAAAACGGGTTTCATTTTATATATATATATATATATAGATAGATATAGATTTAGATGTCTGTTGCTCAATCACGCAAAAACAGCTAAACGAATATGGATGAAATATTGTATCGAGGTAGCCTATAACCTGTATTATCAGATAGCTAATTGTAAAATGTTCAATCGAAACGCTTCGAAAACAAAAGTTTGAGTAATGCTGAGAAAATATTGTAATTTATGTTTAAAGATCAAGGGGTAGCATCGTCTTTGGCTAGTCTTGTTAAGGTGCTATCACATCTGTTTTATAAAAAAATATAATAATATAAAATGTTGTTTGATTGGCTTGCGTTTGACCGCCATCTCGCTAAATGCTGAGGAATGATACGGTCTATGATGAAGCACGCTTGCCTAGAAAGAATCGATACACTCGCGACTTGAAGACTCCCAGGTAAAAATATGTAACCGGAAATACCCACTTGGGCAGAGAGAAGAAAGCTCAGTGAATACTTACGAAATATTCCCCAAAGATCTCGTACAATTTATAGTCGAAGTCCAGCCTCTGGTCGACCAGCGCCCTGGCTTGCGCGTCCTGTGGGTACAGCTTGGAGTTGGGACCATACTTGTTGACCAAGTAGCGGCATATTGCGCGAGACTCCCACAGGACAAAGTCTCCGTCGACTAGGGTAGGGACCATGTGCTGAGGGTTTATCTGAAAATTATGAATCGATTAAAATTCATTGATTTTTATCCAACTGCATAGAATAAAAACGATCAAAACTGGCAAATGCATGTTGAGCACGCTCGTGGTAAACGTACTCACGTGCTCACGTACTCACCGTAGCCACGAGTACGTTAGAAATAAAAACAAATAATAAATCATCCTAATACAAAGATCGAGTATGTACAAAGTTTTTATGCAGTTTTTTTAAATATTTGGTTTGAGGTTTTGTTGTTTGTTTTGTTTATTTGGTCGGTTGTAAGTTGTAATATTTTCCGAAGTGATTTTAATCTGAGTTTTAGTAGTTTTCATTTGTTTTTCAGAATGGGTCAAACAAATATCGCAAATACTACGCTAAAAGTTGGTATATAAAAATATACCAACTTATACAGTTAGCAATCCTATTGGTAGCCAGTGTCAACAATAACCTGTTTGTAAATTACAGGGAAAAAAAGTATTAAAATTAAATTATTGCTTTCGAATTACTTTCACAAAGTAAGGCGCTAAATGCTCGTGCGTTAAGAAGTCCAGGTTCTTCAACGTGAGGTCGACCTTCAGGATCTTCGCCGTGAGGAACACTCGGTGACTCGGTGCCGACCCGTCGGTGTAGTATACGGTGGGACTCATGTTGACAATACTTTCTTCAGAATTTTCCCTGTCAATAACAATAAAAAATTCATTTTTTTAAGTCCACTTTCTTTAAATTTAAATACCTACTTCTGAAGTTCGTTGTTCTAATCGTTGTTTTAAAACAACGATTAGAACAACGAACAACTGTGTACAATGGTGGAATAAATTAATGTAGTCTCAACAGCCTATCCTAGCGGACATACAATGTGGTATTTGTTATGAACAATGGGCAATGTTTTAGAACCAAAAAATTAACCAAATATAAATAAACTAAATATTTTTTCAACAATAAAAAGCTAACAAACAAACAATAAAAAGCAAGCTTATTTTAGGTTATTTACAAAACAGTACTTATTTTGTAAATAACCTAAAATAATAAGCTGAGATCAGTTCTGACTACGCTGAGATCATTTCCTATATAACTAACTTATCTTAACTACCTTTTATAATACATGTATGGTCCTGATCCATGTGTACAAGCATAAAATTCATTCATGTCATAGAAAGTTTTTTCAATGAGCCATTTTTTCAGAGTATTTTTGAATTTATTTCCTTCTAACGATTTTAAATGAGCGGGTATATGCGTTGTATGTGTTTATAGCCGTCATAATTATATGTACTTTTGTAAAACATTGCGTTATTAATTTGTGGTATACTAATGTTTGATTTATGTTTCGATCGTAAGCTTTCTGATCGAATCGATTTTTGAACAAAAAAATGGCTTTTATTATGTTTCACAAATAGACAGATTTCTAATATAAAGATACCAGTTAGTGTTAGCAGTTCATTCTCTTTAAACACGTTTCTTACTGAGTCAGTACTCCGAAGCTTGTTTAGGGCTCTTAAACATCTCTTTTGCAATATAAACGTTCTAATGACATCAACTGAATTACCCCAAAAAATTATCCCATACGTTAAGTGAGGGTAAACGCGACCATAATAAGCATTTTTTGCTAATTCTTTCGAAGAAATGTTTCTCAATATTGTAAGTGCAAAAATGTATTTCGCGACTTTTGTATTTGTTTGTGCCACATGTGTCTTCCAACTTAGGTGACAATCTATGTTGACGCCCAAAAAATTTGATTCACTTACCTCGGTTACTTTTAGATTATTATGTACAATATTTAGCTGCAGCGGTGGGGTTTGGTAGTTTCTAAATTGTATTATCTTTGTTTTATTTATGTTAACTGTTAAGTTGATGGAGTTTAACGCTTTAGCAATGTTTTCTAATGTACTGATTATTTCTTTTTCGAATTCTGCTGGTTTTAAGCTATTTTGAGGTATATAGATTGTGGCATCGTCTGCGAACATTACACAAGGGTGTTTGGTTGCTATTGTTAAATTATTTATGTATAATAGAAAAAGTAATGGGCCGAGAATACTGCCTTGGGGTACTAATACTAAGTAATAAATTTTGGAAATCTGATATTACGGTTTCAATAGTTTTGGTTTTACGGTTGTAAAAATTGATACTAATATATTGACTTCTATTAGATAAATAACTTTTCAAAAGATCAAGAGCTGTTCCTCTAATTCCTATCTTTTCAAGAATGTCAATTAATGTATCGTGTAGAACACTATCAAATGCTTTAGACAAGTCTAGTAACAGAGCCACCCCTTTCTTTTTGTTGTTTAAATCTTCCCACACCTGTTTTAGACATTTAAATATAGCCGAAGTAGTGTTTTTACCTTTTTGGAAACCGAATTGGTTAGAATTTAAAATATTGTTTGATTCCAAAAATGATGAGATTCTAACATAGATGGCTTTTTCGAATATTTTAGAAAAACATGGAAGGATTGCTATTGGTCTGTAGTTTTCTATGTCGTTTGTAGGTCCTTTTTTATGCAAAGGTCGAATTATTGCTTTCTTTAAGTCACTAGGAAAACAGCCGGTTTCAATAGATAGATTTATTATATAGGCCAAAGGTTCCGCTATGTAATCAATGGCGCTTTTAATTACTTGTATAGGTATGTTACACTTTGTTTATTTTTTAACTGATTTAACTGTTGTTCTAATCGTTGTTTTAAAACAACGATTAGAACAACGAACAACTGTGTACAATGGTGGAATAAATTAATGTAGTCTCAACAGCCTATCCTAGCGGACATACAATGTGGTATTTGTTATGAACAATGGGCAATGTTTTAGAACCAAAAAATTAACCAAATATAAATAAACTAAATATTTTTTCAACAATAAAAAGCTAACAAACAAACAATAAAAAGCAAGCTTATTTTAGGTTATTTACAAAACAGTACTTATTTTGTAAATAACCTAAAATAATAAGCTGAGATCAGTTCTGACTACGCTGAGATCATTTCCTATATAACTAACTTATCTTAACTACCTTTTATAATACATGTATGGTCCTGATCCATGTGTACAAGCATAAAATTCATTCATGTCATAGAAAGTTTTTTCAATGAGCCATTTTTTCAGAGTATTTTTGAATTTATTTCCTTCTAACGATTTTAAATGAGCGGGTATATGCGTTGTATGTGTTTATAGCCGTCATAATTATATGTACTTTTGTAAAACATTGCGTTATTAATTTGTGGTATACTAATGTTTGATTTATGTTTCGATCGTAAGCTTTCTGATCGAATCGATTTTTGAACAAAAAAATGGCTTTTATTATGTTTCACAAATAGACAGATTTCTAATATAAAGATACCAGTTAGTGTTAGCAGTTCATTCTCTTTAAACACGTTTCTTACTGAGTCAGTACTCCGAAGCTTGTTTAGGGCTCTTAAACATCTCTTTTGCAATATAAACGTTCTAATGACATCAACTGAATTACCCCAAAAAATTATCCCATACGTTAAGTGAGGGTAAACGCGACCATAATAAGCATTTTTTGCTAATTCTTTCGAAGAAATGTTTCTCAATATTGTAAGTGCAAAAATGTATTTCGCGACTTTTGTATTTGTTTGTGCCACATGTGTCTTCCAACTTAGGTGACAATCTATGTTGACGCCCAAAAAATTTGATTCACTTACCTCGGTTACTTTTAGATTATTATGTACAATATTTAGCTGCAGCGGTGGGGTTTGGTAGTTTCTAAATTGTATTATCTTTGTTTTATTTATGTTAACTGTTAAGTTGATGGAGTTTAACGCTTTAGCAATGTTTTCTAATGTACTGATTATTTCTTTTTCGAATTCTGCTGGTTTTAAGCTATTTTGAGGTATATAGATTGTGGCATCGTCTGCGAACATTACACAAGGGTGTTTGGTTGCTATTGTTAAATTATTTATGTATAATAGAAAAAGTAATGGGCCGAGAATACTGCCTTGGGGTACTAATACTAAGTAATAAATTTTGGAAATCTGATATTACGGTTTCAATAGTTTTGGTTTTACGGTTGTAAAAATTGATACTAATATATTGACTTCTATTAGATAAATAACTTTTCAAAAGATCAAGAGCTGTTCCTCTAATTCCTATCTTTTCAAGAATGTCAATTAATGTATCGTGTAGAACACTATCAAATGCTTTAGACAAGTCTAGTAACAGAGCCACCCCTTTCTTTTTGTTGTTTAAATCTTCCCACACCTGTTTTAGACATTTAAATATAGCCGAAGTAGTGTTTTTACCTTTTTGGAAACCGAATTGGTTAGAATTTAAAATATTGTTTGATTCCAAAAATGATGAGATTCTAACATAGATGGCTTTTTCGAATATTTTAGAAAAACATGGAAGGATTGCTATTGGTCTGTAGTTTTCTATGTCGTTTGTAGGTCCTTTTTTATGCAAAGGTCGAATTATTGCTTTCTTTAAGTCACTAGGAAAACAGCCGGTTTCAATAGATAGATTTATTATATAGGCCAAAGGTTCCGCTATGTAATCAATGGCGCTTTTAATTACTTGTATAGGTATGTTACACTTTGTTTATTTTTTAACTGATTGACAATGTTTTTAATTTCTTGGGGACTGACTGGATTAAGGAAAATGCTTTTTGAATTATTTGTGGCTGAAAATGTAGGTTTCATATTTTTAGTGGGATTTTTATTTAAGTTAACGAAATAGTTATTGAATGTTTTGGCTATTTCTAAATGATTTTTAATTTCCTCGTTATTGATTAGTAAACTGTCAATAGTTGTGGGTATACTGTTAGTTTGAGAAGTGTTTTCTTTGATAATACGCCAAGTAGCTTTATTTTTATTTACGCTTCTGTTAATATAATTAATGTTTGACATTTTCTGTGAAGCTGAGATAACTTTTTTCATAGTTTTAGAATATTTTTTTATATGCATCTAAATGATCTTTATTTTTATTTGACATAGTTTTTAAATACAGTTGTCTTTTCTTTTTGCTCGACACTGTGATTCCCTTTGTTTTCCAGTTTACTTTTCTTTTATATGTTATTCTAATTCTTTCAAAAGGGATGCATAGATCAAATATTAGACTAAAAAGATCAATAAATACTCTATACGCTGTTTCTGCATCTTGATGTTCGTATACTTCAACAAAGTTTATCTGTTTAATATGTTTGTTAAAAATGTCTAAATATTTTAATACACTTCGTTTTTTTACGTACCAAAACTTTTCATGGAAACTCATATTTGTTTGTATTTGAAGTATTTGCGCGGTGTGGTCAGAAAGTTTGTGTTCCACCTTTAGTACTTCTGTCTTAAATTTCTTAATGTTAGTTAAAATATTATTATTATCAATGCAAGTTTGACTATTTTTGCTTATTCTTGTAGGCTCTTTGATTGCTGGAAATAGATTAAATGAGCTTAATGTACATATTCAGAAATAAGTCAGTTTTACTATTTTTTTCGAGTATGTTTGTATTAATATCTCCTAGTATAAATATTTTTTCTTGCTATATGTTTTTCGTCTTGTTAGCTTCTGAAGCAAAATTTCGAGGTTGTTTATGAAAAGTTCAAAGTTACTATTTGGTGACCTATAGGTAAGCACAAATTACAATATAGTTTAGTTCATTTATGCTAACGGCACACACCTCGAAGTGTCGTTCTATACTCATATCAGCTACCCAGTCTAATTTAGTGTATTTTATTGAATTTCTAATATATATGCATACACCTCCATTTCTTTGTTTTTTCCGAGAAAAGTGCGCAGCCTTTTGGTAACTATCAATCTGTAGCACCTCAGCTTCGCTTTCCTTTAAGAAGGTCTCACTTATACAGCAGATGTCTATTTTGTGTGCTTCTGTCAGTAATTCTATTTGGTCTACTTTTTTTTCTAATACTTCGTGTGTTTAGGTGCATAATTTTTAACTTAAATTCATTTTCATTTTTATTATGAACGAAAAACCTGAGGCGTGCTCGTCACTAGTTTGGAGATACTTTTATACGTGGAAGAGTCTATTTGGACCTGCTTGAAGTAATACGGCATTGTGCCGGGTTTCGGTTTAATTGCCACGGTGCTGACATGGCTCATGTTCAGTGGGTTGCCCTTTGGTTTAGCTATCGGGCTAGACACGCATGTTTGGAGACTTGGAAGCTCTTTTTTCTTGAAATAGTATGGTATAGTACCAGGCAATTTTTTAAACTCAATTTTTTTGGAGCTAGATTCAATTTTGTTTTTTTTCTCGTCATTCGTGTTATGTTAGAGTCTAAATAGCAATTTTTGTAGTCGGATACATTAATGAAATTATTAATGCTTCTGTCAGTGGCTGTGGACAAGTATTGGCAATTTTTGAAGCTGTTTGCAATAGTTTTAAGATTACGGTTCAGTTTATCCTCATTTAAGTGTGGATTATGCCTAACTCCTGAAACAATAATTTGTGATTCATTAATTTTCTTAAGCCAAGACGATACTTCTATGAGAAACTTGGTGGGGTTGTTGTCATTTGCTCCTGCAGATAGTATTAACCAATCTTCTTTGTTAAGATTATACCCAGCAGCTTTCGACTTCTGAACAATGTAGTCCAGGGATGCGTTTGGATATGTTTCGCAGGTGATGTCGTAGTCTTTAGCATTTCTGTGTTTGGCACGTAGTTTAATAAGCGATGAAGCCAAATCTCTGCAGCTTCGGTCACCCACAATGACAATTTTTGGTCGTTCTTCTGTTTTTTTAGATGTTTGAATATCATACGTTAGCGTTGACATATCTTTATCTTCATTTGTCTTAGCATTTTCAACTCTTCCTTTTTCTAGCTTTTCACATGTAACTTTGGTTTTTTTTTTTTCTTCTTTGTTTTCCCTGTTTCAATTGGCAATGATAATTCAGTACTTCTTTTTTTCTTTTGTATTCTTCAGTGTTTCGTCTTCGTCGCTGTGCTTCTGTTTGCAGCTACAATCGACATTTTTATTTTTTGAGATTGTCTCAAAAATCAACAACTTATTGGCCATTTCATTATGTCTGTAGTAATTTAATTTCTTCTTTCGCCTTAATTAGTTGTCTAATTAATTCATTATTTTCAAGTTTTAATTTTTCTATGCCTTGACCTGACGTCATTTTCGGTGTATCCGAGAGGCTGATAGAGCTACTGCATAGAGTTGCATATTCAGAATCATTTGTTATATCAAGTACGCTTGAATTTTCTACCAATGGCTTTGGCAAAATTCTTGGTTTTCTGACTGTTTCTGACATTATCGCTATCCTTTACACTGACGCTGCTATTTTTCATGCTTGTCGTAGTTGTCGTAATCTTTTTAGCGACTGGAGAAATTTTATTTTTGTCTATATAGTTTTTTCGTAGGCACCACTGACATGCCCATGCAGTTTTGTGGTCGCGTGTCATTCGTAAAAATCTTGCAATGGAAACATTTCCACATGCTAAGTCGTATGTGACAGCACAGAGAGAACAAGTCAGGAACTCCCTATTCAGAATTTTGGTAGAACATTTTCCGCAGTCACGGGGTAATGTTGGTGTTCTAGGCGCCATATTATTTAAAATTTAAACATTTACTGGTAACTTTGTTTTGACCTATTTAGGGTTCAAAATATTGTCGATGGGTTCAAAAATTCGATCAAACAAACGCAGGTCATGCTAAAAGTTCAGTCATAAGACGCTAGATGTCGCTCTAAAAAGTTTCTTTATCGCGCTGAATTATCACCAAATTCAGGCTGCAGACTCAACAAACAATAACTGCAATTAAAAATCACTGCAATTTTTCAGACACTTTTCAGCTGAAGTTCATTGTGTTAAAGCACACACAAAAACAGCTGTCATTTAAACTAAAACACTCGGCACGAAATTCGAACACAGAGGTCAATGTTCGGTACGGAATTTAAAAACTGTTTACCGGTCATTAAGAAAAAATGGTTTTTATTCACTTATTTTGGAGCACAAGGGTTTGATAACACTCAATTGATGTTTACTATCACTTATACTATATTATTAAACATTTTGAGAGTCAGTTTAACTCGAGAAGCTATTTTATATTTAGTTTGCCATGTAGGTAGGTACACGGATAACGGGCTGTACAAAACAGTTACCGGTCACTTTGGAAAAAGTCTATTTTTACAAATAATTGAATGAATTGAGGTTCACAAACACTGGCACATAAGTATTGTGACGTTGTCTTTATGTTTATTTACACTGATTGCTTCAACTCGTCCATTTTACTATTTTTACGAATTATTTTGTCAGAGACGTAAACAAAACAATGTTGACCGCGAGGCGCCCTCTTACCCAATTCTGACAGTTACAAACAAGTGTGATAATCTCAATAATATAACACCGCAGTCATGAGATAGCATGAGTAACAACAAGCATAAAAAAATTATCAAACATGATTTTGTATAAGGTGTCAAGGGAAACGTTTTGACTACAATCGGCTGTGCATTGACTCGGTTGACAAGGACATGAAATAGGCCAGATTATGAGTGCGAGTGAGATAGTAGAAAAAGGAGGACAATAACATTCAATTTAATTTTCATAACAAGAAATTAACAGGCTGGTTAATTTTACTTTAACATTCAGTCAAATAAGAGGACTTGCGGCGGCGTGTAAAAAATAATCAATTTCCTCTTATCTATTTTGCGGCGCGCGGAGGTCAAGGTCTCGCTACTCTCTACTTACCAAACCGACTGAACTAAACGAACGGAACGAACAGACTGATTAAAATAAATATTTTGCCCGCGTTATATAGATGTATGTATACCAGACACAAAGTGTTATCGTAGCAACTACTCGTAGACATGTTGCGCAATATTAGCCAACGCCCACGAAATATATTATTAAATTTTAGGTGAAATTAAAGGTTTAGCCAAATAAGTACGAAGATAAAAGCAACATGAATGCGAGTCTGTAAAAACTTTTAATCATTTTCGCAAGCTAGAAGCCCATGCACCTAATAAATAGAACACGCTCCACCGTTCATGATGCACTGTTAACTTTTGCCATTGCTCTGCTTCTGACTCAGCTACTCTCAGTCTAGCTAAGCCTTCAAAACTTCTATCGACGCAGAGCGAATTCAAGAGCCACCTCGGCCAAGGTTGAGCGGAGTCAAGGTACCGCACCGTACCGCTTGTCACTCGCCACCGATTCCCGAACTCTGTCGTGTGCATTGGCCTTTAACTCAAGTGATTCTACACGGGGATGGTTTTGGCACTGTCACTCCTGATTCTAGCTGCATCATACGATTATTCTGCACTATTTTGACTATAAATATAGCAATACTTATTTTTTTACACGCTTTAAATTAGCTTCACTTGTATGTTTGTTTGTAACCGACTCCTTTGGGCGGGTTTTTGACCCTCTTTAAACGGTCAGATTTCATTCAAACTTTGTAGATTTGTCGAGGATCGATAACAATACATAAATAATAAATAATAATAATAATAGTTTAAAAAAATTAATATACATATAGTTTTTAAAAAACTAAAAAATACTCTTTATTTAGTAAGTAAACCAAACTAAAAAAAAAAAAATATTAAAAAAATAAAATAATAGTTTACTATAATTTAATGACTTTTCACCGCATGGATTTAATCTAAGTAGGTAAATCTGCTTACACGTGCCCAAAAACTAGAATATTGTCTTGAATATTCCTTAGTCTATATTGTGACCATTCTATGATCTCTATTTTTAGTTTCCCATTGCGTTCGAAGGTAAATCATGACCAGGCACAGCTGACCAAACTCGAGGGTGCTCTGCAGCTTCTCAATTCTTTTCTGGATGGACAGACCAATGTCGCTAGCAATAACCTCACTCTCGCTGATCAAAGCATTGTCGCCACCATCTCTTCTTTCGAATCTTCCGATAGACTTCAAGAAATACGCTAATATTAAGAAATGCTTCTTTGATATTTTTCGGACATTTTAGTGGAAGAGACAGTTTCGGCAAAATGGTTTTTGTAAAGTTATCTAGAGCAAGTGATTTTTTTCTGCTGGGTAAAGAAAACCTATATAAAGCTTAAAGTTTATTATCATCGTCAATTATGATTCTCAGCCATAGCTCAGACAACCACAGCACTTCTGCGGTGTCATGGCATTGAGTCTTCCGCTATTCAGCCGTCCATGTTTATTTTTTTGTCTCCTTCAGTCCGGATAGTCCGGAATAAGCCATAGATTTTTATATACCATTTCATGTAACTAGATTTTTTTCTCTAGATGGTACGAGAAAGTGCAGAAGACAGCGCCGGGCTACAAAGAGGCCAACGAAGATGGCCTGGATGCCTGGAAGGCGATGGTGGCTAGCTATAAGAAGAAGTAATGTCGTATCGAACCCTCCATACTGGATAAATCCCTGTCACGAAATGTTTTTCGACACTACCTAATCTACTTATTTTGTATTTTAATAATTAAAGCAAGTTATTTAATACAGTATTTAACTCTTTATTATGATATTTCTCTTAGTGGAAGCTTTAAATATAACTTTGACATTCATTAGGTAGGTAAGTACCTACTTATAAACATCTACTTTCGTCAAACGACACCTTACAAACAAATAACATTGGAAACTTATTTAAGTTCTAAGAAGAGGCTTTAGGCATCTGGGCCATAATAGATTTGAGTATCTCGATGTTTTTCGTAATTGCTTCCTGATATTCTGGTACTGAGGTCTCCACCAGTTTGACCCATCTGAAACGAAAAGTTTAGCGTATAGACTTAATAGTTAAAGCGGTAACAGAAGTAAAACTTACTTAGCGTAAAAAGCCAATTTTCCAAAAGGTGTGCAAAATGATTCACCTCCTAAACTATTGTTAACGTTGTTAGGACAGAAAATGTTGATTTTAGAACACTTAAGGAAAAAGTCGGTAACTTGTTTTAATATAGATAGTTGGACTCTGAACAGACTTTCCCTGGAGTTATAAAAATAATACATCTTAGCATAAGAATTCATGATACATTGGTTCAAGACTGCTTTCATTTAAGGGAAAACATCGAGTGATAAATCCAGACCCATTGCACCAAACATAATTTTTCGAAAGAGCTACAGAACAGCTAAAGAAGCCTCCAGCAGATCACTGAAAGCGCAACGGACACTTAAATAGAACAAAAGATGTTCCATTGCACGAAACTTACTTTACAATCTTAGGGTAGTCATTCAAGTTAAGTATGTTCGCAACTTCAATGACCGCCACAGAAGACACGATGGCGCAGTCGGCAATGGTGAAATTATCGCCAGCGACGTACTTCCCACCCTTCAGAAAAATGTTGAGGAACTCCAGGGATTCTTGGAGCTTCTTGAGCTTGGCTGGATCAGGTATCGCGCTGGTTTCGAACTGAGGGTACTAGGGAAAACAGGTTTGTTTATATCTGGATATAATAAACTCACATTACTTATACCTATATAATATATTGTAGTAGTAGTATCGTATATAATGTGAGTTTAGATGTTTGTTGCTTATTCACGCAAAGCGGCTAAACGGTTAGATATGGATAAAATTTTGTATCAGGTAAGTATATCGAGGTAACCTAAAGCTTGGATTATCACATATACTAATTAATATGTTACGTCAAAAAGCTTTGAAAACTAAACTTTGAGTCATGCTGAGAACATTTTATAATGTATGTTTAAAGATAAGGATAAAATTGTCTAGTACTGTTAAGGTGCTAACTGCTATCACAACTTTTTTTTAAAATAAACTATGAAAATATTCTTTGATATGCTTGTGTTTGACCGTCATCTCGTATGATGGAAAGAAATGATGTGGTCGACGATAGAGCACGTTTGCCTAGAAGAACCAATACATTTGCGACTTTAGGCCACCCAGATTATATCTAACGGGAAATACCCAAGATATTTGAAATATCCACTTAGGCAGAGAAAGAAAAGCTCAGTGAATACTTACGAAATACTCCGCAAAGGTCTCGTACAATTTATAGTCGAAGTCCAGCCTCTGGTCGACCAGCGCCCTGGCTTGCGCGTCCTGTGGGTACAGCTTGGAGTTGGGACCATACTTATTGACCAAGTAGCGGCATATTGCGCGAGACTCCCACAGGACAAAGTCTCCGTCGACTAGGGTGGGGAGCGTGTGCTGGGGGTTTATCTGAAAATGATGCATCGATTAAAACTGCTTAAAATAAAAACGATAAAAACTGGCAAATGCATGTAGTGCACGCTCGTAGTAAAGTATTATACTTACCGTAGCCACGAGTATATTAGAAATAAATACAAATAATAAATCATCCTGATACATAGGATCGAGTACAAAGTTTTCATGCAGTTTTTTTCAAATATTTTGTTTGAGGCTTCATAAGATTTATTTGGTCGGGTCAAGTCGGGTGTATTAAATTTAATAAGTAGACTAAGTAAGAATACTACGCTAAAAGCTTGTAGGTATAGTATATTTTTTTCCAGTTTGCATCTTCATAGTGGCCAGTGTCCTGCTTGTAAAAAATAAAATTATTGCTCTAGAATTACCTTCACAAACTCAGGCGCTAAATGCTCCTGCTTGAAGAAGTCCAAGTTCTTCAACGTGAGGTCGACCTTCAGGATCTTTGCCGTGAGGAACACTCGGTGGCAAGGCGGCGACCCATCGGTGTAGTATAAGGTAGGGCTCATTTTGGCAATACTTTCTTCAGGAATTTCCCTTTTAAATTACAAAACAATAAAAAAATAGTTTTTTACATTTCACTTTATTGAAATAGATACCCCTATAAACAAAATGTGAAATTCTATTTAATATAACACCACACACATGGGGTAACGGTAACATAACAAGCGTAAAGATAATAATCAAACATGATTTCGTCCAAGGTGCGTTTTGATTACCTACAATCGGCTGTGCGCCCCTCGGATGACAAAGATAGAAAATAGGCCAGATTACGAGTGCAAGTAAGAAAGTAAAGAAAAAGAGGGTGAGGAAAATATCGCGTGTGTAGCGCATTTTCTTTATAGCTTAGTATAGCTGAAACACACTGAGAGTGTAAGTAACAAAATGTGTTATTTTGTTTAGAGTCAAGGTTGTAGCTACCGCTGTACAGGGGCCCGAGTGACGTGGGTACGTAAATAAATCGGTAAAATGTTTTCCCTAATCTCTCTGAAACTCGTTACCCGTGTGGTAAACACAAAATTCTTCGTCCCGCGTCTTACATAAACACATACATAGTTAAAATTATGATGCGCCCTTGAAGGGCCCCTACAAATTTAGATACAGGGCCCGTCTAAGGTAAGCTACGCTACTGTTTGGCGTTATAGTTTCCCAAAACGCTGTGAGATAATCTAAGCTATATTAGCATCCAAATAAATATTGATAACAAGAAATTAACAGGAAGATTAATTTTAATTTAAAATTCAGTCAAGAGGATTTGCGGCAAGTAAATAATAATAGACTTAATTCAATTTTCTCTTATAGGTAGGTACTAGGGCATGCAAACCGGTTACTCGAGTAACCGAAAAAACCGAGTAACCGGCTGTTTTAAAAACCGGTTTTTAAAGATTTAAAAACCGGTTTTTTCGGGTTTTTCGAGTTTTTACATTCATAATGTAAAACTACCACCAAGACATTAATACAGGATCAAGTTACCGTTTCCCAACTCTATTGATCAAATAAATTGATTAGCTGACAACAATACTTACTTATTAGGTATTAGAAAGCAATATATGTATTAGTAGGCTTTGGTTTGACGTTGTTGTATGAGTTATTGAGTGCCGATGAGTAAAGCGCTGCTAAGCTAATGCGGCGATCTTTACGGGGAATGCCCGCGCGCCACTCGCGCAACTCGCGTCGCCCGCACTTCCCGCGCCAGCCGCGCACAACGTCACCATTTTATTTGTCAAGCAGTCTCACTCAGTCAAGTGAAGGAAACAGACGCGCTTATGATGCGCACGTATTTGTGTTTTTGAAGTTTTTTCACAATCTAAATATTTTCTACCACAAAATATGTATTTACAAGTTTTTATTTAGCTTGCCCTGTTTGTTGTTGATGTTGTTCTGGTTCGTTAGGTCAAATCTTGTAACTAAATTATGAACCACTTCCCGACGGCAGTTCCACATATCCCTACTGATCTATCCCTACTGGTAGAGAAGAATGGTTTTTTTTCCACCTATTACTACTAGGGGGGAAGCGTGGATATTTTACTTCCACGTATTTCTACTATGATCAAATTGATCAAGTACCAATAGGAAAAAAAATGAAAAGAAAAAAATTTAAAAAGGAATTAGATTTATTTTATTGTATAGGTTTTGGATTTAATAATTAGTTTCTGATAAGAAATCAGTAGTAATGTAGGTAATATTACATTTTAACTTAACATATCTAAAAATAATATGTCCAACAGTGATCTCTCCTGTGATCAGTTGCATTTGTACATTTTGTATCACGTAATCACGGGTCACACACTCTTCCTCTCTCTTTTTTGGTGGATTCAGTTTCAGCACGTTCCTGATGGACTTAATGCGATTCTTTTGAACCACGGATTGGCTGTATAATAATTTTAATAATATGTATAAACTTGGTTTCCGGTAATATTTTAATTATTTTAATTTATAGCCATCTTCTTTCTCGAGTTTCATGTTTTGTTTTAATATAGCTAAATCAACAACCATTAGAATACCTCATTCAGTAGAACCTCGAAAATTTAAAGAACAAGGGAAATGTTAAATAATTTAAATTATCGAGTTTGTAACTTACTAAGGGTTTGAGTTAGAGAGGTTTTAACGATTCATACTTTTACTTATTAGAGGCTCGCTTATTGTAGGCTTGTTACTTAGATTTATTCGTGAGTGAGTATAGTGTACTTAAACCAAATGTTACCTGATTGATCTCGAAAATATAGTCAAGGAACAAGATTTCGAAAATAAACACATATTTTAACTACATTTCAGCCTTTTTTTACTTAAACACACTAATTTAATATATATTTTAAGCCCAAATAAAAAAAAACTCGAAAAACCCGAAAAAACCGGTTTTCAAAATTGAAAACCCGAAAAAACCGGGTTTTAAAAACTGTCGGGTTTTGCATGCCCTAGTAGGTACACTATTTTGCGGCGTAGGTCAAGGTCTCTACTTACCAAATCGACTGAACTAAACGAACGGAACGAACCGACTGATAAAAAATATATTTTGTTCGCGTTATATATGTATGCATTATGTTTATTGTGAGATTAAGTTTATTGTGGGATTGTTATTGTGATATTGGGTATCACAACCGCATGATAATTGGCGAACTTGAACATGGAATATAGGACTGTGATATGTTGTCGTCATCATCATCATCAGCGTATCTAATGTTTGTCCACTGCTGGACATAGGCTGATATAAGTATATTGTATCTAACCATAATTATCATGTTCTACATTAGCGATAAGGTAAGAAACTCGTTAGTGGTAGCGGTGCTGCGGTGTTGTATGTTGTACGGAGAGGGAGGACAGTGTTTTTGCTGTTTTTAAATTGATCAATAGATTCTCGTCCTTCCGATTGCTGCGGCGCCAAACATGGCTTGTCTTTGGTGCCTGGTCTCGATTCTACGATACAGGGGTGAGGTCTGGTGATTAAAAAAATCCACTGGGCTAAGTTGCAGCGATCGTCTTCCTGATTCCAGGGATACGAAACACGGGTGTAGTCTATCATGTCTGTGACCTGAGAAACACTGCGAGGTAGGGGGGTAAGGACAAGTTTGAAGAGGAGGGAGAAGGTTATTTGGGAAGGCTATTGGAGAGGAAAGGGGTAACTACGAGGAAGAGGGGAAAGGTTTTGTAGGGCGCCGTTTGGTGGGGTATATGTGAAAGAAAATACAAAATAAGAAGGCGCGGGGGTGTGGATAAGGCGACAAAGAAAAGATGTGGGTAAGTTATAAGAGCAGAGACCTATCAGCCAATAGGTACAAGAGGTGATTTCTTTTATCATGCCATTCATTATTGGTCGTACATTACAAGCCAACACAACTCGCGATCCGTGTTATCTCCCATGATGCGCCGATATGTAGTAGGTAGGTACTGATAACGCAAAACGCATTCAGACGCAGCCCGTATTGCACGACATGGATTGTATAAACTTATAAACCAACCACCTGTTTACACAAGACTAGCTGAAACCCGGCACTTAGCGCCCGGTGCTGCACAGTCTTCGCCCTCACAAGTTAAGAGCTTTTATAGCACTCAAGGATGGACGGACGGAGGATAGGATGGATAAATAGAAAAACTCTTTATTGTTCACACCAGAAAATACAGACAAAAATAATCATAGAACTTAAAACTAGTGCAACGACTATCACTTAGAGTAATTTCTTACAGGCTCTTCCAGGATAGTGTAGTTGTCCATTCGTGAAAGAATTTTTAAACTCGGATCGGTTTCGGAGAAGCTCGTATTCTATGTCAGTATGCACGAGTACCTATGTTTGTTACTTCTTCAATCTGAAACGACTCAACGGGTTTGAGTGAAGTTTGTGATAGAGATAGCTGATACCCTGGTTTGACATATAAATTATTTTTTATCCCGGTAAAATCCCTTACCAGGTCCGCATGGCCGACCGGCGGAGCTTTTTTTAAGGAGGTCGTAGTTACTTTAATTTTAATGACGTAACTGAGTTAAAAGTTAAAACATAGTTCTCTTGTTCAATTCAGTTTTAGTTCGAAAAGTTGTATTTATTTTAAAAGGTGTAATTACCTAAAAGTTAGAACCAATGTAGGCCAGGGAGTCGTATAAAATATTATATCATACTAAGGGGCAGGAAATAAAGAGGTTGAAAACCACTGGACAAGCGCATTAGCTTTTTGCCCCAGCAGGCTGTGCTAACGACAATTAAAATTAATTACTTTAGACAGAATTAATACAGTACAGTAACTGTTGTAGGTGTAACGAGATTATTTATTTTAACACAAATTGTAAGTAAGAAATTAAATAAAAGTATTATATAAATATTAAATATAGGCACTAATATAGTATAATCAACCCAGAGTAAGAGTTTTATTTTTGATTTGTTCCATAAACTGTTTGAACACCTCAACGTTTTTCTGGACTGCATCTTCATACCCGGCCGCGGTCGATTTCACCAAGTCAAACCACCTGTAACAAGGTAACAAGTTTTTAAAATAACAAAAAATGTAAGCTTTTATTCCATTGTCGCTTACCACCAGGCGAGTTGGTGGTCATGGTCAAACGCGGACTTATTCAAATAAAACAAAAAAAAAATGTCATCGGAGTACATACCCACTAATAAATAAACAGATTGGAGTACATTGTCATACCTACTTACGAGTATCAACATCATCATCTGCCTACCCTTATCCCACACGTGGGGTCGGTACAGTATGTACACTTCTTCCATTCATCTCTGTCATTCGTCATATCTGAATACACTCCCTTCGTTTTCATATCATCTTTCACACAGTTCATCCATACTTTCTTTTTTCATACCTACATATAAATTAAAATAAAAAAGTGCCTAGATATGGGCGATTACGGACAGATGATGTTAAGGCTTTAGTTTACTCAAGAAGTAAAATATTGCCAATCACAAATAGAAAAATATCACAAGTAAGTACCTACGTGGGGTCAAATTAGACCAAAAAATAGATGGTGACCTTACATTAATTCCCACCCGGCTGAAAATTAGTACTTAGGATTGTTTAAAACACCATTTTAAATGAAATTTAAAAAGTCCTCATCGATCCGATACGTGCAAAAAATTTTACTCCGGGTAGAAGTTCACCAAAACGGGTTTTTCGTGATTTTCTAAAGTAAAGGAAAGTACCAAGTTTAATTTAATTCTGACGTGTAAACTTCATACTACGTTTGTTTAGACTGGTATTTCTAGTTGTACTCGTACCTATACATTAATCAATATCAATTTCAACCCCACCCGGGGTTGCTCAAACACATTTCAGACAGAGTAAACACCCTTTGTGGTTATTAGGGTTGATAAACACGATTTATGGAGTACCTAGTCAGAGTGAGTATCTACTTACCTAAGTGATTTTTTTTATTTAATTTTTTTTTATTGTTTCACACTCGTAGCTCCCCACTAGGAATAAATCCTGTGTCGGGGATGCCATGGAACACACACAGACAAGGACAACTAACAATTTTGAGCACCGTTACTAAACAAACCTATATCTAGGTAGGTAGCTAGTCTGGTGTTTTTTATGCATCGTATAGTGTACAACGGAATAATTGATAAACTTATGTTACCTTAAAACGTTAGGATAAGCCTTCAAGTCGATGCCAGCAGCTTCGAAGGTCGCTATCGTGGCCACGACGGCGAAGTCAGCAATGGTCTGATTAGCACCCGCGACGTACTTGCTTCCGTCCAGGAATAGATCGAGGAACCCTAGGGCTTCCTCCAGCTTCTTGAGCTTGGCCTCATCTGCTTCCTTGCCTTCCATCATTTGGGGATACTGGAGGGAGAAAAATATTTGATGAACCAATAAATGGAAGAGGCGTAGCTAAATGATTGACGTAATCGGGGGACGTGCCCCACGATGTAAATTCAAATTGCAACGGATTAACTTTTTTTTTGTATTTCTAACTCTCGAGATTTTTGTGAAAGAAAACATGTTGAGAGAATCATCTCATGGTGCCAGGAGACTTCTTAGTGATCACCTGGTTAGCTCTAAAGTCAATAATCTGTAACGTCCATTGATGGGGAGGTCAATGGTAATTAACCATTTCAATGTTATAATACTTAGGAAGGAAATGTGGCGAAGCTTGCTGAGCACAAGAGAGCAGAAGAGAGCGCTAGCCTCGCCAACTATTATTTTATTTTGAACGAACGAACAAAAGACAAGAATACGAGTATGTCTTCCAGTTCCAAACTATGTCCAAGCTGAAAAGTTTTTAGCTCGTCGCTTTAAACTTGCGGGTTTAAAATCGATAGCAAAATTTATACCGCATAGTGAAAGCTAGGCAAGAGATAGCTTATAATACATTTACCTACCACACAGGTTGTTCTATTCTAGTTCTGTTAAAAAGATAAGGACCTGAGATTAGTTCGTGTTGTGTTGCGATAAAAATTCCGATTGTTTGCCGAAAATATTATAGTCAATGTCAATAGAGACTATCTTGATTATCAAGTCATCGTGACTAAGATAACTGATAGAATAACATCTTTTTGGTTTTTTGATGACGTGCCGTTACGAGGCCAAGTGTAAAGACAAGACTATTAACCGCTTATTTAACTTTGTTTGTATGGTTTTTTCGAGACAATTTTTCGGCACATGTTGTTTTACGAAACGACACGTATTTACATCGCCTAAGTAATTGATGGGAAGAGACGGGCTGGCCCATGCCATAGCAGTTAGATGTTCTTTATTCTTCATACTAGAAATTACCAACACAAGGATAACAATAATATACGAGTACTTACTTATACCTATACTTAGTTAGTTTAATGGCAGTCAAAATTTAGAGCCTCGACATCAAAACTCTGGTTCGTTCACTGCGCTCGTCACCCTTTAAACTTACGAAATATTCTCCAAATCTCTGGTACAAAGTTCCAAAGTCGAAGTCCAGTCGCTGGTCGACCAAAGCCCTGGCTTGCGGGTCCTGCGGGTAAAGGTTGGAGCCAGCTCCGTACTTGTTCGCGAGGTAGCGGCTGATCGCGCGAGACTCCCACAGGGAGAAACCGTCGTCAGTCAGAGTTGGCACCGTGTGTTGGGGGTTAATCTGAAACAAATACATAGTTTATAGATAGATAGATAAACTCTTTATTGTTCACACCATAAATTACAAACAAAAGGATCATAGCACCTAATACTAGTGCGACAACTGGCGGCCTTATCGCTAAGAGCGATCTCTTCCAGGCAGCCTTAGGATGGAGAGGATAGATAAAAAAAATACTCACCTAGCCTGGCTTAGGTCACAGAATAAATAGTAGTATCTACAAGTATTCGTTTTCCTAATTTGCTAAAACATCTATGGCTCATTTACAACTCTTGAGTAAGTAATCAACAAACGACCATGCCTACTATCGTAAAACTCGTTATTTTTAGTGGGCGTTTTAGTCTCCCCGTTTTTAGTGATAAGAAAATACTTCAATTTTTCTAAGTATAGACAAAATCTTTACCTTAACATATTCGGGCGCCAGCTGCTCCTTGGCCAACAGGTTGATGGTCTTGTGGTTGAGCTCGAGGTTGAGAGCCTTCGCCGTGAGGAGCACCTGGTGGCACGGTGCCGAGCCCGCCATGTAGTATAGAGTTAGAACCATTTTATCTGTAGAAAAGATGGATTATAGAATCACTTGGCTATTTCCTTGGTTAGTAGGATCATACATGTAAAAAATTATATGCTATTATTATATTTTTGGACCGATTTTTATGACATATTGCCAGCGTAGTAGTCTAGGGGTACCTACCTATTTGCATACATTAAAAAGACGACCACAAAATCATAATGCCAATATAAAACGACATTCTCCTACCGCTTAGCTATGAAATCTACTTTTGCAACACGAATTTATGAATTCAATATTGATTTCTACTCACAAGCTTGCCGGTTGGTAGCACGTCCGTGAATCAGCAGCGGCGCGGCGACACTTGTGTTTGATAATGGTGGGTGGCTGTGTGTGCTCTGGCGAGTGTATTGGAGCCACTCCTCTTACATCACCGCGGTGGACGTACCGGCCATTATTCGGCAAGGCCAAAGCGTTAGATGAAAAATTCGCTCAGTCATTCTACGTATGCGAAACTTGATAAATAAACGGTTTCGGCTCAAGATCTTGGTCATTGCTGTGAAAAATTGAAAATCATCTAGTTATGATTCATTGTAAGCCAGGGGGGTATCAATGTGGAATCAGCGATGGTACGATCAAGCAAGTTCTGAACAAGGACCAATCTTTCGATTAGACACTGGAATCTTCGTGACGGACCCACCATACCACTGGCCATACCCCTGGTGGTATAGTGGGTCTAAAACTATACCACTGAGATTCATGTCTTTCCTCAATTTTTCAATAAGGTAAGTATAATAATTATGTTGTCTTTTATCATGTCGGTTACCTACTTACTGGTGTTTAAACAGACCTGTTTATTGTTTAAACATAATGACATAATGTTGTATGTTGTTTGACGACTGATAAAAGCCGTGAGAGAAACCAGTAATGTTTATTATTGTAGTCTTTAATTGCACCTAAGCAGCGGCGGCCTTAGGGGGTGGCGAACAGTGCCATCGCACGGGGCCTCGCGCAACAACCCGAGCAAATTAAAAAAATATATACCTATACTCTTTCATTGTAAAATATTTGAAAACTCAAATGTTATTTTTTTTTTTTTAATTGTCTATTTAGCATTTCTCGTCAAACACGACAAATACCTAAACCAAACCACCAGACCTACTTTCGCATCACATACTTTCCACGAAAGAAAAAGGGCCTCGCAAAGACCTGCTGCTGCCAGGGGCCTCGCAATGGGTAAGGCCGCCGCTGCACCTAAGACCATTACAACCTAATTGAATGTACTAATTATTCATAAAAAATTACCTCTAACAGTAAATTAATTAAAGCCATTGTAAAACATTTGTCATTTATTACCGTACTGATGATAATAACAAGTCATCATCATCAGGGGCCATCTTCATATTGAAGTTTGTAGGTCAGTAGCCTAAACTAGTACAACTAGTGTAACAAGTAGTCAGCTGCAAAATATCATGATGATCGGCGTAAGCGTAACAAACACATTTTCGCATCTATAATATTAATCAAGATTGAATAACGCATCTACCTATTTTATCACTCTCACGGGGTTTCATTCATTGACAATTACTTATCTAATCATATCTGAGGTTTCATTGCAAAGTCATAAAGCCGGCGACTGACCTGTGGGGCTAGCACAACTTTGACGTAAAAATACTTAGCGAGTTCTCGATAGAAAAGTGTACGCCATTTACGATTGTCAAGTGTGCTTCTGACGGGTGTAAATGGCGTACACTTTTCTATCGAATACGCGCTACGTATTTTTACGTCAAAGTTGTGCTAGGCCCACTGACCTGCAACATTTCGTCGTAACGTAACGTTACGTTACGACGAAATGTTACAGGTCAGTCGCCGGCTTTAGAATGTCTATCGCTATATTATGATTTACCAGTGGCATACGATAGACGGAAATAGCTTGATGTTCATTGATATATCTGAGTTGATGGTGCTAAGAAACAAGAACGATAGACAAAAATGTTGGCCGGATATGACTGGAAGAAAGAGTAGATTTTCATAACAATGCATCGCATCATATCACCACTATCTAGGCAGTCTCGAACTCAGATTTTGAAACAAATGTGTACCTACTAAAATGATGTAAAACATTGGAATGCAAATGCAACGTGTTCAGTGACACGGTTCGTCCGTTATCAACTTACCAAATTAGTGTAATCAGGGTAATTAACTACACTGCCATAACCAGCCGTTAAAAAGAATAAAACCTCAATGGTACTATAAAACAAATTGTATCTTAAAGGAAGAGGATTTCCCAACGAAAAAACCAAGGAATTTACATTATATTTTATTTATTATCTTTGTCTTTAATAAAGTAATTACAGATAGGCACTAAAAAAATAACCATGCATATTTTAAGACCATAATACAATAACATATTTTCTTAGATACAACGAACACCGCTTTCTCTTGTTTTGATAGTAAGGGCTAGCCACCGAGGTCGCTATCGCCCTTTGGACTCTTTAGGACCGAATAAACCATAGGAGATAATTAATATAAATGGCACGGAGCCAAGAACATTCGTTAAATCGGCTGAGTATTGTCAGTGTTAATAGTGAGGACTATTTCAGTCAGTCGACAACTAGATTTTGAACTTGTTTCATCTCCGTTTACGCCAGTACTGGAGTAAATGTGGCAAAAGCCCAGAGCCACGCACCGATCTAGTATGGTTTGAGACTTGAATAACAGCTGGCAGACCAAATGCACCACACAATTCAAGCGAGACTTTGCTATCTTATAATACGCTTTTGCAAAATTATCGCCCTAAAATCAAATGAGAATTGGAAGCGACATTGTTAGTTAAAAAATAAAAATACCCAAGATTGTGAGCGAAAAGAAAAAAAGTATTTTTTTTTGTAATTCCGTCTTGAACCAGCTTCTCATGAAAACAAAATATTTAAATGCGCGTCCCGAAAAATCTAGCGAAATTTGTAATTTCTTACTAGCGTTTAACGGGCAAGTTTTCATACAGATTCCATCTCAGACCATGAACGATACAACACTGGTTTTAATTGGTATCCACAACCACTTTTATCATGTTACTCAGAACAGACGTTTAACACGTTACTCAGAACGCAAATCTCGATGCAGTCCAAACTGTCGGCGACTGGCAAAATGTAAACTCAAACTGTTTTTTAGTCTTCACTATTTTATACTGCGGTTACCAACGACATTTCTAGTCACATGAGTGAACAGTCCCATGAGACACAGCGATATAACTCTCAACATTACGCGAAAACAATAAAAGCTTTAATAGAAAATGTACATGTGTAGCCATGTCCACTGAAGGCACATAATATCAAGTAAATAAACAAACGTTTCCTTTAAAAAAGCTATTCTCGTACTTATTAAAAATCTAACAGCTAGTGTAGTACAAAACAATGATTCTCTGGATGCTACGTTCTGTGCTACGAGCAATCAACAGTGCGCCGATGAAACGCGGCCCAATGTTGGCATACAATCGTGGGTCCACTTGTGACCACTTTTACAACTAGAGCATTGTACCAAGTTTTTGTACTGATCAAGGTCTTAACACAAACATCAATACAAAAACCGTGCTACAACAACCGAAAAGTAATAAACATGGAAGTACCATTGCACGTACGAATAAGTAACAAAATTTTCATTGTATAACTAAAATGGACCACCAGTTAACTTGCTATATACTTTTTTAATTCACTAAATAAATAGATATAATAATATGAATTATCTACTAATTCCAAATAAAGTGGTTAACACCTAAATAAAAAAAAATGTAATATTCAGGTAAATTTTACACAGGCATTGTGTATCACTAGGAGCGCCAAAAGAATAAAGGGTGCTTTCACTATAACAAAAGCATGTTCACTAACTTGTGTCATTATATTTAGTTTCCTTGACATTACGATAGTTATTATAATTTAGGATTCATTTCGTTCGGACACTAAATATATCAATAATTACACAAAGCTATCTACATGAGCCACTCTTAACCGCTTTTGATCTGTGTTGCCAGCTAAAAAAAATATTTTTATTATTGCCAGTAAAGATAACAATATCTAAACTGATACTGGCCACTTCATAAGAAATTGAGGAACCGCCAATGATTGAATGGTTTGGCCGTTGTTATATTATTTTATTTTAAAACATGACGGCGTTGTGTTTGTTTCACAGCACGCGATATATCCGTTCTGGCAACACCGATGTCGATAAAAACACCATTATTAGGAATGATTCTTGATGATTGCAGTTAGTTCTCCAGCCGTTTGTCTCTTCACATTGCAGCTCCGACTTATTACTGGACTTTCCTGTAACAACACAAATCAACGTTAAAAGGTTCACAAGCAAACCAACATCGTCAAATAATATTTGTACGTCGTATGTTTTTTTAATTCTTTGTTAAAATAAGATCACGCCTTATCTACTTGATAGATAAATTAATTTAAAAATAATAATATTTTATTGTCTCGTCTTACTGTAGGTGTTTTGGTACAGGCGTATTCAGCCCATAGCCAAACATCTTATTTTCGCCTGCCATGAAACGGGCGGCTTGCACCAAAATGTCGTTCAAGCGGGTTTGGTTAGTGTCGGACGCTTTGCTATTCGGCGAGGTGCCTAATTCATATCCGATTTGGGTGCTATAAGTGGATATAGCTTGTGATCTATTGTGCATTAACGGCCAGCGGTAGTGTACAGTATACGTACCGCGCCGCTACTGGCAGCACTGGCGGCGCACAGAGTCCGCCTGCCCGCTAGTGTACAGTATACGTACCGCGCCGCTACTGGCAGCACTGGCGGCGCACAGAGTCCGCCTGGCCGCTAGTGTACAGTATACGTACCGCGCCGCTACTGGCAGCACTGGCGGCGCACAGAGTCCGCCTGGCCGCTAGTGTACAGTATACGTACCGCGCCGCTACTGGCAGCACTGGCGGCGCACAGAGTCCGCCTGCCCGCTAGTGTACAGTATACGTACCGCGCCGCTACTGGCAGCACTGGCGGCGCACAGAGTCCGCCTGGCCGCTAGTGTACAGTATACGTACCGCGCCGCTACTGGCAGCACTGGCGGCGCACAGAGTCCGCCTGCCCGCTAGTGTACAGTATACGTACCGCGCCGCTACTGGCAGCACTGGCGGCGCACAGAGTCCGCCTGGCCGCTAGTGTACAGTATACGTACCGCGCCGCTACTGGCAGCACTGGCGGCGCACAGAGTCCGCCTGGCCGGGCCGCACATCAGCCGGCTCCGCGTCGGGTCGGATCACATCTCCCTCGGGCGGGTCGCGCATCTGCTTCTGCGACACGATCCTGTAGATTTCTGCAACGAAACCACAAACAACTCTTGAATATATCTACAAGAACAGGTGACATGATTTTTGTTTGGTAGTGTGACTGACTTCATACTCTACGCTGTAGCCCGGATTTAGGACATATTCATATACAGACGAACTAATAGTTGCAAGCACACTGCAACCTCTGAGCAGGGTTCAATATAAGCTTGCAAGTTTTCAAACCAACGGCGTTTCTATGTTTTTATTGCGGTTTGGCCATTAATAACATTTCAATAATGATTCAAACAAAACTATAGTCAACACAAAATAAGATGCCCGTTTTGACACTTGAGAAAGACCCTAGAATGTAACTTGGAACGCTTTTCGCGCATACTTAATAGTAGCATGCAATGTCAAATTATAACGAAGCTCTCAAAAACAGTTACGTTCTCAGTCTTCGTTTTTCAAATACTAGTGTTGTAATCAATTAATTACTGAATTTCGCCAGCTTTATTCGATTTTAATAGTAATTAAATATTGATCAGCTAGAACAGTCGGGGGAGGTTTTGCGAATGATGCCTTACTTGCATTAGTCTAAAAGTACAAAATAATATCATGAAGAAATGGACACAAATAAATTCACAGAGTTGTTTTCTACCTATCGCTTTTTCTTAATTTTTTTTGTGAGTGAATCTTAAAACAAAACTAAAAATATTAAATTGACAAATTGACCTTTCATACCATTTATCACTCCGAAATACCTACAATATTCAAGTTTAAGTTTAATCCAATTAACTTACAATAATCTAATGAAATCGATCAAATACTCATACAAACTTGAATTGTTTTATCGTGAGTATTGAATACCGAGTCATATAGTAACATCACTAGTTATTAGTTAGTTATTTTATTATTTTGTGTTGACAATAAATACAGAGAAATATAAGTGGCATTTGTCCCAGTCACTGAATTAAAGTAAGTGGCAGCAATGTAGCTCTAAGTAATTAATGGTCACTGTAATAAACAAATTTCCGTGTGAACGAACCGCCACGGCAAATTTCATGAGGCGCGCAACAATAACAGTGTGTAAATGATACAACACAGGGAAAATCATGTAGGCGCTTAATTTGTGCAAATAAAATGATTCAGAGACCCTTTATTCTACTACTACATACTAGACAGCAAATTAAACTGGGCAAATCACCTCCAACACAAAATCAAGAAATCTATCATTTCTTTCTGGCAATGCAGGAAAATGATAGGTAAAACCTGGGGGCTGTCCCCAAAAATAACACTATGGCTATACAACACAGTAATTAGGCCCTCTCTAACCTATGGAGCCCTAGTCTGGTGGCCTAGAACCAAACAGAACACCACAATTAACAAACTGAAAAAATTCCAGCGACTGGGATGTGTAGCCGCAACTGGATGTATGAGAACAACCCCAACTACAGCCCTGGAGGCTCTACTGAATCTCCCACCGTTGCAGCTACATATACAGCAGGAAGCCGCGGCCTCCGCATATAGGCTCCGAGCACTCAGCCTCTGGGAGCAAAACACAACAGCAACCCACACAACGATTATAAAGGAATGTGCAGTGGGCAACCCTGACATTCTCTCTATTTACGATAGGGTACCTAAGCAACACATCTTTATCAAAAGCTATAGAGTACAATTACACGAAGAGCCTAGTGAAAACACCAATACAATAGAACTTAGGATTTACACTGATGGCTCTAAGACCAACACAGGTACTGGTACAGGCGCTTTCTCTGAAGAGCTGAATATCCACACAGCTTTAGCTCTGGGGTCTTTCAGCTCCATTTTTCAAGCGGAATGTGCAGGTATCATTCAAGCGGCCACAGCAATACTAAACAGAAAGGTAACTGGCTATAAAATCAGGATACTCTCTGACAGCATGGCGGTTCTTCGAGCACTGCAAAAAGTTGAACACTCCTCAGGGCTAACAGTTCAATGTCACCACCTGCTAGAGAAGGTCAGTAAGCACAATACACTGACTCTTCAGTGGATTAAAGGTCATAGTGGATCCAGAGGTAACGACGCGGCTGATGAACTGGCACGGAGAGGCTCGGCAATGCGCCCTGTTGGACCAGAGCCAATGATCCCTCTACCTTTCAGCCAGATTCGGACCTGGATTCGACAAAGAACATACAAACTACACCAAGAACACTGGGCAAGTACACAAGATTGTAGGCAGTCAAAGGAGGCGTTCCCGGAACTGAACCCGAGAACCTCCCGAAAGCTCCTCAATCTCAAACGGGACAAGCTCCGACTTTTCGTCGGCATAGTCACCGGTCACTGCCCACTAAACAAACACCTGTTTACCATAGGTGTCACAGACAGCCCCCTATGCAGAGGATGCATGGAGGCAGAAGAAACGGCCAGGCACGTGCTCCTAGAGTGCGATAGCGTGGCATCTCAAAGAGCGAAGTTCCTGGGAGCACCGGGAACCCTGCGGGAGGCCTGCAGCGGGACGCGCAAGCTGCTGGACTTCCTGGAGGACATCGGGTGGCTGGAGTAGCTGCCGTCACCCGTTCACGCAAAAAGGGCCGATCACCGGCCTAGTTGCGGAAAAGAGCCCGCTCACCAAGTACCAAGTACCAAGTAAGTAGACCCTTTATTCAAAGAAATATGCCCAAGGACAGTTATTAGCTTGCCAAAAATGTCTTACTTTTGTTTTTGATTGCGATTTAATTAAGTGAAGAATGAATATAATTATGTTATAGAAGGCCTTGAATAAAAACTAGAACCCAAAAATCTGATGGTGAGCACAGCAATGTTGTGAACTATAATAGTATTTTTGAGTGGTAGCACTACTTTTTTATCATTGAGAGAAGTACTGGTGAAAAAAGTTATTATGAGTGAACAATGAGCATTAATAAATTCGAAAAATAGACTTCATTCTATGATGCATGCTTATGCTTACCTAAATTATACCTAAATTATTTGACTCAGTTTTCAAAATACCTATCCATATTGTACTTTTCGAGGAACACAGAAACAGACAGCTTTCTGTTCACTATTTTAAGTGCTCCTTATGTTAACTCAAGTTTACCACAACTCATATCCGTCGTGTAGCAGGGACATTATTCACCGCTTCACTGCTGATTACACACTAAGAGAACCACAGGTGTCGATTTATCACAGAAAACATGTTCATTGACTAAACAAAGATGAATCATGGCTGTTATAATGAGAATATACTTTGCAAGGCTTAATTTACACACTTGTGTTCGATAATGATGCAAGTATGTATGTTAGTAATTACAAAGTTAGTACTTATTTCCAGAGATAATTTAGATTGGTATGTGACCTGATGAAAAAATATCGTTCTTAGCGTTAAGGCCGCCAGTTGTTGCAGTAGTTTTTAAACTTGATTTTAATTTATGTTTTGAACTATTAACAGCCTTACAAATGCAATTTTGCTTTTTCGAAATGATAAAACGAAGTATGCTGTACTACATGTTGTATATCTATCTATATTAAGTAACCAATAGTTCAACGAAACCAACATTATTCCCGAACAGTTAATCACCATTATTCTACCTATCAAATACACCTACATATCTAGTTACACATTCAAGTCGCGACATCCGAGGGGAAATGACCCCAAATTAACCCATAACCATCACTGCTATCCACCATGCTAACTAGGCACCTATTTCAACGTTATTGGCCTCCAAAAGATATAAATAGACATTAGAGTCGCGCCGAGGCGTCCTAATATGGGAGGGCATTGACTTTTCACATGGAACTTTGTTTAATAAATTATCAGGATTGATAACCTGGCTGACCTGCTGTTATGGGTCTTGAGTTAAACAAAACAGGAATCAATATTTTAATCTCAATTAACCCTCTTACCATATATAAAAACGCTGGATAAACAATAAATAAAGACAAGCTGTATTTACAACAAAAAAAACAATGGTGGCGAGTCTATTGTGGCTAGTCCATACATAGCTTATTCTATTGCTATTATTATAATATGATTGACTACAAATTACACTAATTTGACTGGCTCAAAATTATTTGCATCTATTTTTATTGAATAGTTTCAGAAAAAGATACTAACAATTTTAGAGCTGTCTAAATTAGTTTGGTAAATGGTTCATCAGAATCAACACCGATGATGACAAAGCTTACCAGTTAGAATATTCTGGAATGCCGGTTCCACATTAGTAGAGTCGAGAGCTGATGTTTCAATAAAACTAAGTCCATTCTTTTCCGCGAAAGCCTTCGCTTCTTCTGTTGGGATGGATCTGGAAATAGCAAGAAAATGGCATTATATTCAAGAAGCAACTAAATTGTAAAGCTATAATAGAACATCTTAACGACATTCTCATCATCAGGATTTTCAAAATATTTTATTTAACTAGCTTTTACATAAATTTATAACTGGCCAATCCTAGAGTTTTTAGGCCGCTCTGCTGCTACTATTCAAGACCAATAAATAAAATGATGTGAGACAATAATAAATTAATGATCTATTGTAACATTTGTGTAGGCAGTTTGCTATTAGTCTAGTTGCTTGATTAGATCAACAAAAAACTATGATGAATATCTTGTGTATAAATTTAAAATTAAACGTTTATGTATAAATTACAATTAATATTGAAATTAAGTAGTATAGTATTAGTTCCACATACTTTTAAGGTATAACAATATCAATATCTACTTGTATAACATTCAAGAGCTCAAAAAGTTTTGTACATACTTACAATAAAAAAGAGTATGGTCAAGGAGACTTTCAAACAGTGTGTTTTGCTCATGTTATTTTTTAATTTATCTTAATTGTTATGCTACTATTTGAGACATTGCAAAATAAGATTTATGGGAGTACTCCCATTATCTTATTGTGCTCTAAAGCTGGTAGTGTTTCTATCTTCAATCTACTCAGCACCAGTTGTATGAGGAAGTAATGGTTTCAAGTTGGTAGGCTTCTAATGTTATGCGGGGGTGATACAACCCACACCAACGTCTCTCTTGGGGTGTATTGTGGAGGCTTTATTTGACCGATACAATTTTTGCAAAAGTATTGATGTGTCGGTTCATTCAGTTTGGGATCGAAAACAGTTAAAAACTGCAATATTTGCTCACATGCGAACGATTGTTGTCAAAAGCGGCGTTTTTAACTGTTTTCGATTCCAAACCGAATGCACTTCTCATCTAATAATTGCAATAACAAAGACACATTTATTTTTAGTTAGTTTACTATAAAATAAAACTTTCACACTTGAGGCCATTGTGCTGAGCCATTGTTGCTCTTATCTGCCACCCGAGTAGCTATGACATTTATTTATTGAAACTATTCTGGTAACACCTTTACAAGTAACGCCTTACAGTGGAACCAAGGCGGTGCTACCCTCCATAAGGTAGCAACATGCACATAGCTGTACCTAAGATGCCTGAGATCGCTCTTGTTGCCCACGAGCATGATGAGTATGTTCTGGTCGGCGTGGTCGCGCAGCTCCCGCAGCCACCGCTCCACGTTCTCGTAGGACAGGTGCTTGGCGATGTCGTACACCAGCAGCGCGCCCACCGCGCCGCGGTAGTAGGCCGACGTGATGGCGCGGTACCGCTCCTGCCCCGCCGTGTCCCAGATCTGGGCCTTTATGGTCTTGCCGTCCACCTGGAAACAACACGACATTGAGTCTAATACTAGTTTATTGAATCAGGCGTTACTTTGCGGAACTTCATCTTCGAATAGCCATTTTAATTTTTCTAGTGTATTTCCTTTAAGTGAAAACAGTCTAATACTAGCAATTTTTGGTTATGTCTATATTTCTATACTATTACTATAATCTGAATGCAAATTTGACTATTCTTAAGCAGATGCAATATGTTCACTTAAATAAAGATTGATTTCACTTGATTATTACAGTAACACAAGCGATTTGCCCCGGCTTCGCGCGGGTATGACACATAGTCTATGTTACTCGCTAATAAAATAGCTTTATGTTGGTAAAATATTTTTTTTAAATTGATCCAGTCGTGTTTGAGTTTATACATTACAAACATACAAAAAAACAAATTTTTCCTCTTTATAATATTAGTGTAGATGTAGATTATAAAGAGGTATATAGGGTTATTCATAAAGGGTATGCTAAGCCGAAAATGGCTCATAGTACTCATCATTATGAACAACTTTTACTATGAGACCAACCCGAAATTCGCGAAAAAAAATCAGCTGTTCCATACATTTTGTCGAGTGTCATTGACATTTTTCTATGGAACATCTGATTTTTTTTTCGCGAATTTCGGGTTGGTCCCATAGTAAAAGTTGTTCATAATGATGAGTACTATGTGCCCTTTTCGGCTTAGCATACCCTTTATGAATAACCCTGTATGTATGTGTGTATGTTTGTAGAGAAACTACTGCTCCGATTTTAAAACTCTTTCACCAAAGGAAAGCTACACTCATCCCCTCGTAGGCTTTTATTTATAGCCCTGAACCTGCAAGGAAGAAAGGGTGAGCAGCATAAGAAGGATGTTAGTCAATTCAATTCAAATATATTTATTTTGGATAATAGGGAATCCATACTATTTCTGCACAAACTTATTACAACCATACATACATTAATGAATCAATATAATATGACAAGCATTCTCTATTTAACCCTATGGTTACTACACTACACAGATATTAATTTGATACCACAGATCTGAAGATTTTTATTAAGTTTGCAAACTATTTCCTCATCAACACAGTGTACATTCAGTTTTGTTAAGGATACAAAAATTACAATTTGTAATATTAATACCCCAACTCATAGGTATTGATAGTCATTATCCCTATGGTATGTGATGTCAAATTTCTGATTTTATCGCTTAATTAAATTATATTTTTATAAACAATGGGATAGGATCTATTCTGATAGCTTTTCACCATAATTAAACTAAAAGGACTAAAACTATCTGCATCTCTTATAAGTTCATTATGTGAGAAGAAAAAGATGGTAACCACTAAAAATTTTCTAAATGGGTGTGATACGACCTGCACCAACGTCCCGCTTGGGGTGCGTTATGCATGTCATGGTAACCACTTTAGAGCTACCAAATTTAGTTGACAAAGTGGTCCAACAAAATTGACACCATTGTTTTGATTTATTGGAAACATACCTATTCATGAGTTTACTATTTGTTTGCTGTTATTGATAAATAACACTCATTTATTTATGGTTTGTAGTGTAGTTTAAGTGCTTAAAAAGAATTATTTAATTAGAAACCAATAACCCAACCACAAAATTAATATCCATGACAATTCCATGAATAAAAAAACAATCCTAAACCATCTTATTGCAATCCAACATTTGTTATGTTGTTTAGGCAGAAGGTACATACTTACATTCATACATACATGAGTAAAACATCCTCTTTCTGAACAGTCTGATAAAAACACTACCTATTTTGCTATAAATAACATTTCAATTTGAATGATACATAAGTGAAAAAATCTTGTACACGCACACATATAATGCAAAAAAATCTCTTTGTCTGTTTATTGCCTTATATGTCTAGTTTATGCATGAGTAAATCAATCTTGACGAATATGTATAAGTAGTGTATCTTTGGGATACTTTAGTTGAGTATTGTTATTGTTCAGTGTTTTTCATTTGTATCCTGGCTAAATGCAGAAAAATTTGAACAACACAGGGAAAACAATGGGATGCAACTAAAGGTATAAAATGTATTGGACTATCAATCCTACACTAAACACACACCAACCTAATTAGATAATATGGTATTGATTATGATTAAGAATGATAAGCATCTATGAAAACTACATCTCACTTATAAAACTAATGAATAAAATCAGAACAACATTCCACTCACCTCTATACTTCTTGTGGCAAATTCCACTCCTATTGTAGATTTAGACTCTAAATTGAATTCATTTCTAGTGAAACGTGAAAGGAGACTGCTTTTCCCCACTCCCGAGTCGCCTATGAGAACAACTGAAACAAAGGAGTTATTGTGAACCTATTTGCTTTTCACATAAGTAAAACAAACAATTATTATTCTGGCTATAACTATCCCGCAAATTGCCACATTTACGATTAGATCACAAATGATACGTCGAAAGGATGACTCACAATCCCCGAAACTTAACACAAAAATCGATGAGTGACTCAATCAGCTGATACTAAAACAAACTAGAAAATAGCACTTTACGACCACTTTCGAGTACAAGGTGACCAGTTTATAGCTTGCAGCAGTAGTAAAACAGGCCCTTGGTGATAATACAATAAGAAACAATGGGGAAAAATAACATGAACGAGCTTTTTCTACGTCATTGGGAGACGAGACAATGGATCCTGATTATCTGTACGAAATAAATATTATCAGTGTTCCTAACGGTTAGATAGCAGTTGATGAAGCGTTTGTGCTTGACTTACCTTTGAACAAGTAATCGTATTCGTCCTCTCTTGTGCCCATTTTGATTTATCAAGAGAGAGTTCTTTCAAATCGACGTCAAAATCGGTCAACTATAAAACTCTTATGTCAACGTAAACAAAATAACCACGGACACAAATATCACAGCCTCTGAAAACAATGCACTATATTACAAATATCACTTTTGAACTGGGATTATTAGGATTTTTACGGGTTTCATCAAATAAAAACCAAAATTGTCAAAGAGACAAAATGGCGGATTGTTTTACGCCCCTCTTGGGTGCGTTCAGAAACAAGTAACAAGAAATCGGCAATACTTTATGTGCACTTTGGTTGATGGTAGTCTCAGTTCAAATTGAAACAAGTTTGCTAATTTTTTTACAAATTTGTCAATTCCGTTTGAATATGTTTGCAAACTATCGATTTCAACGAAAAAAATTAATTGTCGAAACCAAAAGTTGATGACGTGATCTTAGAAAATCTCAGTTTTAGAACGCTGTTTTTGAAAGATGATTTTGATGTTGACATTTTGACAAATGACGTCATTCTGCCAACATGGCAAACCAACGCAACAGGGTCGCACTTGGCTTGGATTAGTTATTTTTCTAAACAAAACTAGTTCCACCCCGCGGTTTCACCCGCGCGATAATGATAATAAAACATAGCCTGTTTTACACCTGGAAACTAGTATGACAACTTTCACTGTAGTCGGTTGAGTGGTTAAGGCCTGAAAATATAACAAACAAACGAACTTGTTAGGATTTTTAATAATTTCATGCCTTTTATGTGGTCCATGGGCAAAATGGATACGATCCAAACAACTGGATAATTTAAAGGCCATGGCATTTATGATCTAAGAAAACAGCCTCTCACAAACTTCCTATTTTTATATATTTTTCCCTAGATTCGTCACTGTGCTTTTCTGTTTCCTGACAGCTCAGCTCGGCCAACCTAACAAAAATTTGCCAAGTAATGGGCGCGTTCGCAAATAAATCTTCTAAAACCTGGATTTTATTAAACGAAGCCAAAAAAAAAACGAGAAATTTTTTACGTTTTATTTTTACACTTTACATACGAACTAAATAATTTCTTCTGACAAATAACACAACTACGCGGTAGCAGCGACGGCCTCGTCCTCATCATCGCTGTCTTCTTGCATCGCCCTTGATATTTCGCGATCTACATACACAAACGGATCTATTTTGAGTTTCTCAGGCGATGGTGGGCTCACTATGAGGCATCTGAAACAAATAACGATATTAAAATTACAACTAATGATATAAAACAAGTAAAAAGTAGAAACACTTTTAAAGCCATTTTGCACTTTTAAAACTCTTTTACACCATCCATATTTTCCAGAGAGTAAGATGTAAAAAATTAAGGCAAATGTTTGAAATCAAATACCGGATAGGAAAATCAGGTATGTCTCATGTAATGTTACGTGAAAATTTGCAGCTCTAAATTCTGTGGTCCATCAATAGTTATGACCGAAAAGCGCGGCGCTTAACCACTAGGCGAGCGACTTGCTTATTTAACCACTATATAAAAAATATTGACTTACCTAGTAATGAAAAGCCCTTCTCTCCTTGGTCGAACATTTTGTAGGTCTTTCAGCAGAGCTGCAATATTCTCGGCTACTTGTTTTGGGTCCATATTTAACTGTAAAGACAGAATATTTTTTTTATTATCAGAAAACAAGACCTACCTATATGTATAATACATAGTTACATAAAAATAATGGGCAGATCACAAAGAAAATAAATTTGATAGGATTGAAAATAGTCATCTTTTTCTCACTTGTAGATACAAATAAGGATGCAAATAATTTTAAGTGCTGGCAGATTTTGATAATGATATACGGAAACAACGTCTTTGTCACTTTCATAACAATACTGTTAAAATTCTTATTCAAACTACAATGCGAAACTAGTCTCAATGACAAGTGTAACTGGAAAAGACTAAGACCCATTTTGGGTTACTGCACCTGCCAAAATAAGTAAGGGATCGTCCACTAAAGATGACATGATGTTTTTTTAGCAACTTTTTCCTCCCCTGCCCCCGCCATGGTCATAATAATATGTATTACTAGCTTCCGCCCACGGCTTCGCCCGCGTGGACTATACCTCGGGAACCGATAATTAATTTAACCCTCCTTTTTTGAGAACATGTAAAAAGCGTCATACAATGGAAGCAGGGACCCCAAAAACCCCCAGATGCCAAAACAGATGCTAAATCAGCCCCCTCGAATCATGTAGAAAAAATAATGGCGGCCATTTTGAATCATTTGGATTTTTGCCACAACCATCAAGTAGCCCTTGCTAACTCCTATGACATCTAGTCAAACACCCACCCATCTTCAACCGTTTCGGAGATATAGACCCTCAAAGTTTGTATGGCGGCCATGTTTTTGAGGCGACTATGTTATTTTTAATGGCTCCAAAAAGGTCCGAGATTTTGGTGACTTTTTAGTCTCAGCGCTTTGGTAAAAATGTTTTTAATTTTCGAGATAATTAGCAGTTCCACCTCGAGGATATGACTTTTCGAAGGTTTTGGATTTTTTCCTGATGTTGTTTACCCGCCTTAAGTTTAGTACATCTGTAAAGTTTCATTGAGTTAGCATCAAAACAAATTCTTTCACCGTACTATCTTTACCACGCCATTTCACCCCCACAGGGGTTGATTTTCCAAAAATGGTGAAATAGGTGTTCGTTATTTTGTTAAGCTTCGTATATTTGTAAAGTTTCAATACCGTGACGTCAAAAACAATGCTTCTCCATCCTAACTTTAACACCCTATTTCACCCCTTTAGAGGTAGAATTTCAAAAAATTCTTTATTGGTACACGTTTACTCATCAAGACAAACACACCCTCCATATTTCAAATTTCTACGGCCAGCGGTTTAGGCTGTGCGTTGTCTGTCAGTAAGTCATTACAATTCTCTCTCCGTACTATATTTACTACACCATTTCACCCCTTTAGGGGTTGTTTTTTCAAAAATAATGAAACATGTATCCATTATTTTTATAACTTAGTACATTTGCAAAGTTAAATAATCGTAGCATTGGGAAAAAAATATTTGTATACAAACTTCAATACTCCATTTCAGCCCTTTAGGGGTTGATTTTCAAAAACAAAAATATACTTTGGTGTCTATTATTTTTTTTAGCTTAGTAAATTTGCAAAGTTAAATAATAGTAGCATTAAGAAAAAAATATTTCCATACAAACTTTAATACCTCGTTTCACCCCTTTAAGGGTTGATTGTCCAAAAATAATGAAACAGGAATCTATTATTTTTTTATCTTAGTACATCTGCAAAATTAAATAATCGTAGCATAGGGAAAAAAATAATTTCATACAAACTTCAACACTCCATTTAACCCCTTTGGGGGTTGATTTTCAAAATCCAAAATAATAAATGTCTATTATTTCTTTTAGCTTCGTATATTGGCAAAGTTTCGTAACCACAGCATCAAAAAAAAATCTTCATACAAACTTCAATACTCCGTTTCACCCCTTTAGGGGTTGATTTTTAAAAAATGTTGAAATAGGTGTCAATTATTTTTTTAACTTTAGTATATTCGCAAAGTTTGATAATCGTAGCATAAAGAAAAAAAAATTTTCATACAAACTTAAACACCCCTTTTCACCCCTTTAGGGGTTGAATTGGGCAAATTCCTTTCTTAGTGTGCGTCCGCTTTTTGGTATAAAACTTTTGTCCAAATTTGACGTTTGTAGCTTAAGCGGTTTAGGCTGTGCGTTGATCTGTTAATGTTGATGCGTTGATTCAACACTCTGTTTAACCCTTTCAGGGGTGGATTTTCAAAAAATAATGAAACAGGTATCTAATATTTTTTTTAGCTTATTACAATAGCAAAGTTAAATAATCGAAGTATTAGGAAAAAAATATTTTTATACAAACTTCAATACTCCGTTTAACCCTTTTAGGGGTTGATTTTCAGAAAACAAAAAAATAAGTGTCAATTATTTTTTTTAGCTTAGTATATCTGCAAAGTTTCGTAGCCACAGTATCAAAAAAAAAAATCTCCATACAAACTTCAATACTCCGTTTCACCCCTTTAGGGGTTGATTTTCAAAAAACAAAAAAATAAGTGTCAATTATTTTCTTAAGCTTAGTATATTTGCAAAGTTTCATAACCACAGCATTAAAAAAAAAATCTTCATACAAACTTTATTGCTCCGTTTCACCCCTTTAGGGGTTGATTTTAAAAAAATGTTGAAATAGGTGTCAATTATTTTTTTAACTTTAGTATATTCGCAAAGTTTGATAATCGTAGCATAAAGAAAAAAAAAATTTTCATACAAACTTAAACACCCCTTTTCACCCTCTTAGGGGTTGAATTGGGCAAATTCCTTTCTTAGTGTGCGTCCGCTTTTTGATATTAAACTTTTGTCCAAATTTGAAGTTTGTAGCTTAAGCGGTTTAGGCTGTGCGTTGATCTGTCAGTCAGTCACGACCTTCACTTTTATATATATTGATTGTAGGTGCAAATTGTTTTTAAAATTTCCAAGAATTAAATACACGTGACATTTCTCTACCCCCCCCCCCCCCCCTCCTCTCCCCTCGTGATATTTCGTGATGTTTTCCGAACCCCTTCCCCCCCTTTCGAGCCTCACGTGATTAATGGACGACCGCTAAGTACTCTAGCACTGAAGTTTTAGTTAGTAAGAAATTTATTTTATAAGGAAAATAAATAATTCTTACCCGTCCCACGGCCACTTCAACTGATCCATAATTATCTTGTTTTTCATCCCTCACTACCCTGTACTGGGTTCCACCGGCGAATTTCTTTACTAAACCTTTGAGGTCCGTATCAAGGGTTCCACTCTTGATGGTGGGAAACTTCTTCTTCATCAGCCCACGGATGGGCACCAGTTCCGTGACGATGTTAGGGTGAGCGATTACGTAGTCGTACTCGAAGATTTTTATCTGGCCTTCCTGGAAATATTTTAAAATTGGAATTTGTTTAAAAGGAGATTTGCAAAGGCATTTGAAAAAAAATAGAGCGAAATGAAGAAAACAATGGTTCCGGGAAGGCTGACGCTACTATTAGGAGTACAAATAAGTTCCCGCAGTTTTAAGAAAGATGGCGCTATACAAGGTTATTGTTAAAATTGTTTGATGTAAGACTGCATAAAGTAAGCTTAGTTATTTGGTAACAAACAACCTTTCAAATATTATTCATTTGATGATAGGCGAGTGGCACAAACTGATGTGCTAATCTTGCAGTGTCGAAATTTATCCATTATCAGTCAGTGTGACCAGAAGTGTCCAACCAAGCTAATATGCCCAAAACAGATACAAGCTATCAGACAGAATAGTGGTTTATTGTTGAGTTTAACAGATTGCCATGGAGCAGAAAGAAACAAAAAAAAAAAAAAAAAAATCAGTCAGTATTTATCCATCAACACAATTTTCCCATTTCAATTTTAACAAAATATTTGTATTTTTAAAATTTATTTTCATTTAAATTTTGAATTGAAATATATTTTTTGTATTATTTTTATACCTGTATCTTTTTAATGAGTTCCCCGCCGCCCACGGTCGTGGCCCCCGCCTCCATCACCTCCTTGGCCAGCTCGGGGCCCTTGCAGAACGCGAGCACCGTGCGCTCCTCCTCGCGTGGGAACGGGTGTGGGAGTAACGAGAGACGGGTGAAGCTGTCCATGTAGCGAGTCTAGAAATTACAATAGGAAGGTATTTTAAAATTAACGTTATTGAGTTTGACGTAGAATTTGTGTAGTTTACATACTTGTTTCTCTTGAAATTACTGAGTTTGCTAGAACCTGAAATAATGCTGTGGGAAGGCCCGGGCCTTCCAACAGCATTGGAGACGCGCGCGCGCGCCTTTACGTCCGAAGCCGCCTCGGGGCACGCCCGCTTCGCCCCGCGGGTGTCCCGTGTGCTTTATGGTTTGCCTATAGTACTAAGGTTCAGTGAACATTTATTACCTTCTTAGCAGCTGTCATGTTGAACTCAATCTTAGCATAAACATATGCATTGGGCTGGTTGTACATGGTCGGGTGGTGAGTCTCCTGATGTGCCTTGACTGCATCTTCGGCTGAGTACACCACCCAGCGGTAGTACTTCAACGGGTAAACATCATCTTTTGGAATAGCCTTGTACAAATCATCTGCATGCTTGTTTACTGTCACTTTTGACAAACTGAAATTTTGTAAAAACATAACATAAATAGACTGACGGATATTATTAAGCTTAGGGCAGCTATGCCATAATCTCTTACAGCATTATTAGTAGGCCTGCAGTACTCAGTAAAAGTTTTGCATGGTATGTTCTTTATACTATAACTAGCCACAAATGAACATGTATTACTTAGTATTGTCAACATTGCAAGCCTCTGCTGCTACCACACACTGCACTTAGCCGAAAAGCAGGTCTTAACTGGATAAAGTGCTAGTTGCACTTCGCATTTCCATTTGTGTGTAAAAGCTGAGAAATAATTAGTTTTAGTCTTACCTGCCTTTTCCTCTTTCATTGTGAGGTATGAATCCTACTTTTGTTACTTCAACTTTAACTTTTTTGGCACGCGCCTTGGCCCTTGTGCCTTTACGCGCTGCATAGTATACAGCTGCCGTGTGAATTGATCTCTGAAAATTAGAAGTGAAAATTAGTGGCCATGGCAGCGAAGTTCAGAAGATGATAGTAATCTCATTAGCAAGTTAAGTAGAGAACTGAATCAAATTAATCTAAAGTAAACTTACCAGATGCGCAGAATTTGAACTATAAAATGATAAAGTGTTGAACATGGACCCTGAAAATAGATAAAGTTAGTTACAAGTACTGTGTCACGGTTAAAAGATACGAAGTGTATGAAAAACTATTATGAATAAACTCACGGAACAATGTTCCAGACATGATAATATTGTAATTAGAACAGTTTTCTCAAATAAAATATCTTTTATTTATTATTGTTAAAACTGCACTTTTGAGGTTATCCATAGATGGCCAAACAAAACTTTCTTTTTATTTGAGCTGATCTGACAAATGAATGTCAAAGTCACAGTGACGTTGACGGTTAAAATAAATTTAAAAATTTGAAAAGTCTGATATTTTGTTTATGGTTTAACAAAGCCGACGCATTTTCAAAACAGTTGCTTTTTGTAAGTTGAAATAAAAATATTATCATTATGAATTAAACAAAGACTGTTTTAGATAATATTTTCACTAATAAGTGTTCCAGTGCAATATGGAGACCATAAACTGCAGCTTACTAGCGATATCGCTATGTGTTTTGCTATGGGGTGTGGCCGGCCAGTATGAGTGGCAAATACGAGATGCTTTTGACGAAGTTCGGGGCAAAATTGATAAGATAAACCAAGATAACTGCTTCATCAGTCATCTGGATGACCTGTATCTGCCTGAAGACTCCGTATCCCATCACCCCGATGTTAAAGAAATCAACATCAATCCTGTGTTCCCCAACCGTACTGCTATGCTTCATTTGCATAATATGGCCATGAACCGGGCCTTTTTTTGGAGTTATATTCTCCAATCTAGATTCATACGACCCGCCATCAACGATACGTACGATCCTGGTATGATGTATTACTTCCTCTCATCAGTGGCAGATGTTTCAGCCAACCCTTACATAAACGCCAGTTCGATTTACTTCTCACCGAATATGTCTTATACATCATCGTACAGAGGATTCTTCAATAAAACCATGCCTAGATTTGCACCGAGAGCCTACCGTGCAGACGACTTTAATGATCCAGTCCATTTACAAAAGATTTCAACGTTAAACACATTCAATGTTGAAGATTTGGGTGCCTTTGATTCTGATAGCTTGTCAAAAGATTATACATCTGAATTTTACCGCATAAATGAGTGGTATAAAAAATGGTTGCCTGACAGAGTAGATAGGAGACATGACACAAAGACTACATACCAAGTGGAGATCAGATATGCAAACAATACAAATGAGACATTTACATTCCACGGACCTCCTGGGAACGATGAGGTTTGTATGCTATTGTGAATTTTATATTTCCACTAGCAGCAGTAGCAGCAGTTTCGCCTACTGTTTTTCTTACTTTTAAACCTTCACTGTATTAGAGCAAACAAAAGAAAAAAAAATAATGTTCAAAACGGTCCAGCCATTCTGAAGTTACAGCCAGTCAAATAAACCGATTCATTTTTTTGATATATTTTCATTGAGATAAAATAAGTATGTGAGCAGTGTCTGACAATATGTTTCGCAATTCTCAGGTGCCAGGCCCTGTGAATTGGACCCGTCCATACTTTGACTGCGGCAGACTGAATAAATGGCTGATAGCTGCAGTGTCGCCCATCGCTGATATTTACCCTCGCCACACCCAGTTCAGGCATATTGAATACCCAACGTGAGTTATTAACTTATCACTAATTAACTACTTCTGTGGGTCTGTAACCGTATCACAACTAAATAGCTGGAGCAATCTTTACAAAATTTGTTAAGATGGTAGAGTGTATTAACACTATGACTGCGGAAAACACATACCTTGTGTTTTCCTTTGTGCGATGCAAATGTGGCTGCACTCGCCAGGTGCATAAAACACAACGCATTTGACTATTAGCCGCACCTAAGGCAAGCACATGTGATTTTTAGCCACAGTCAAAGTGTTAAGTGGTAGAGTGTGTGTTGGTGAATGTGTTTATTTTTAACCGACTTCAAAAAAGGAGGTTATCAATTCGTCTGTATGTTTTTTTTTTTTTATGTTTGTTACCTCATAACTTTTGACTGGGTGAATCGATTTTGATGATTCTTTTTTTATTAGAAAGCTGACGCTTCCCATTTGGTCCCATTTCAATTTAGTCTAGTTCTGATAATGGTATCCATGAGAAAACCATATAAGTCTTAAATTTGCATTAATTATGTGCGCGACAAATAGATGAATAACTCAATAGTCGGTCTATTGAAGTCGGTTTTTGTTTTTTGTTTTGTAAAAATAATGTTCTTGTTGTGTGTGTTGTGTTGACAGTTTTTTTGGCTAATAAAATACACTAAAACTCAAAAACGCAAGTAACCCCATCAGATGGCTAGTAGTAAAAATTGTTGGATTATGCATGATGTCTACCTATACTAGTACTCTGATATGCACTATAATATGCTCATGGCTAAGTTGTTACGGCATTAGACAATGAAGGCATTATAATTACTGCATACCTGGGCCTCTGTAACAATGCATTGTCTCATCATTGATGAACATACACAAAGATAATACTCGTAGGAACAGCTAAAGCAAAATAACAAACACAGGTAGTAGCTTGCAGCAGCTAAACCAAAATAACCTATTCTTAGCAGTGGGTGATTATGGACTGATACTGGTAGATATGAAACAATAAATTAAATATAATTTGATGTCTAAAGCAGAATTTTTCCTTCCAGCAAGACTACACCTCCCTTGAGAGATATAGAATGATAGACAGGCACAATCAATAAACACATTTTCTAGAAAAAAATGATATATTTCTTCATCATCATCATCATCATCCACAGCCTTCTTTATCCCACTGCTGGGTATAGGCACAACTAAATAGTTAATATTATATTTCTCTATCACGAATTTCTAATACAGGGTAACAAAATAAAAAAGATTGTTAGACGAGTCTATCACGTCTAAAGGACGCCAGAGCGGGACCTATCGCCCCCAACGAAAAATAATACTATCTAATCTAAATCAAGAAATTCTAAACTGGCTACATTCAGTGAAATTCATTCTGTGTTTCATGTGAAATTACAGGGCAAATGAGAGATTAATCAACTTATATCTCAGGGTGACGAGCGCAGTGCTGTGCCGCGCAGGGTCTTGAATTCTGCGAGTTCAAAATTCTGGGTGGCGCAGACCTGTTATGGGCAAACGTGACGTTTAACACCAGGCGAGCGATTTGCTCGTTTCGTCACTTAATCACATAAAAAAAAAAAAATCTACCAATCTAATGTACACAACAATTATTGTTCTCAGGTACACAGCGGCAGTGGTGATGGAGCTAGACTATGACAGGATAGACATAAACCAGTGTCCACCGAGTCAGGGCAACGATCGACCAAATAGATTCGCTTCCACTGCGAGGTGTAAAGAGACTACTGAGGTAAGAGCTGAAGATCTGTCAGGGTATTTTCGCGGATTAGTATATTCTGCATCAAGGTTAATTGAAATATCCAAACAACAAGCTTGTCAAGCTTTTATTTCACTTGCCGTATTCGTATGAGTGGATCAAATCTTGGAAGCTAAATTAGAACCATTTCCCAACGTCCCATCGAGCTGAAATTTTGTATACATGTGTTACTCCATGCTATGAAAAAAAAAATGATAAAAAACCCTCAATAAAACAGCTATAGCTATACTATACTCCCAACTAAGTCACCTTTCAAACAAAAAAAAAAAAACAAAATCAAAATCGGTTAATCCGTTCGGGTTAGTTTTAAATATCAAACTTTTTGTTTATTCGAACCCTTATTCACGTCCCTGCCACAGTGCGAGCCCCTGCACGGCTGGGGCTTCCGCCGCGGCGGCTACCAGTGCCGCTGCGCCGCCGGGCACCGCCTGCCGGCCGTGGTGCGCCGCCCCTACCTCGGGGAGATCATCGAGCGCGCCACCTCCGACCAGTACTACAACAACTTCGACTGCAAGAAGATTGGCTGTGAGTATATTGGATAAAATACATAATATATCAATAATGTGATCCACCAATCCGCACTTGTCTAGCGTAATACGGCCAAATCACCCTCCTAGGGTAGACCTGTATCCCAGCGGTGGGAGGATTAAAGGTTGAATATGACATAATTATGTATATCAAAAACTTTTCCAGGCTGTCAAAGCAGCATTGCTTTGCCAGCCCTAACAGGTGCAACAACACTAGTGTTGCAGGTGTCTAAGCGGCGGTCCGCATACCATCTGGGTGACTGCTTGTTTGCCGCGCTTTAAAAAAAAATATATATGACTAGGTAGTTAGGTACATTTAAACTAATCACCTCTTAAACAAAAAAAACTGAATCAAATTTGGTTCATCCGTTTGGGAGCTATGCTGCACAGACATATAAAATATGTATGCAGATGTTGAACTCTTATATACTGTACCCGTGATTGCATTGGGAGTAAAAATGAGACATTGGTTTTAGTTATTGTTAATCTAAGAAAAAAAACTTACCAAACAAATATAATCCTTATTTCCAGGGGTGCAACGCCTCCCCGTCCAGTGGGAGAAAGCCCACCCGTTCCTCCGAGCTATCTACATGGACAAGTACTATGAATATGTCAACTCCACGAGTGGCCCTGAAGCGTTACATACCGAGAGATTGAATATTTATGAAGCACTCAACTTTATCAGGAGTGTTCAGCCGCATAACTGTTCCAAGTGAGTTAAGAATACATGCTTTTGTAAACAGGGTTGAAAGGAGAGGATATGCTAAGCCGAGAAGGGCCCATAGTATTCATTATTATCAACAACTTTTACTATGGGACCAACACAGAATTCTCGAAAAAAAATCAGCTGTTCCATACATTTTGTCAAGTGTAATAGACATTTTTCTATGGCGTACACTTTTCTACTTTTTTTTATTAATAATACTTGACTGATTATACCTACTATTGTAGTTATTTTATACAATGATATTTTGACATTGCAATTATGTATTTATAAATTTTTTTTTTGACATTCTAATAATATTATTTTCTTTGAAATTTAATTTATTGTGTATTAATTTATTCGTAAAAATTGTATTAGACATTCATAAGTGTCTTGACTGATTATACCTACTATTGTAGTTATTTTATACCTTGATATTTTGACATTGCAATAATTTATATAATTTTTTTGACATTCTAATAATATTGTTTTCTTTGACATTTAATTTATTGTGTATTAATTTATTCGTAAAAATTGTATTTGCCATTCATAAGTGTGCATTGATGTACCCATATTTGAATAAATTATTTTGAATTTGAATTTTGAATTTGATTGAATACTCGCAACGTATTTTACGCCAGAAGTCGTGCTATGTCCACAGTACTGTTGTCTGTGTCAGCTAAAGTCAGGATCTCAGATATGAATGTGTATTTTGTTTGTAAGGTACAACCCAAGCGATTTGTTCCTGAACGGCGACATCGCGTACGGAGCGGAGGAGCAGCTCGAGAACCAGGCCAAGATGGCGCTGCGACTGGCTAACTTTATCAGCGCTTTTCTGCAGGTACATTACTTACCTAAATAGATGGATAAATCTTTATTGTTCACACCAGAAATTACAAAAAATGTATACTAAAACTTAAAACTAATGCAACAACTTGCGGCCTTATCGTTAAGAGCGATCCCTTTCAAACAACCTTAGGATGGAGAGGATAAATAGAAAAACGAGGTGTGCAATATTGGAAACAACTGTGTCATATAAACCGACATAAAATGATGATGATGTCTGCTGTCAACTTTTGGGCTATGTTCCGTTGATGTGTAAGATTACTTGTCAGCTATAGTCTATTTCAAATAGAGAGCGAAAAACGGACATTGACCTTTTAGTGTTGCGCAGGGAAGACCAACCTTCTTTGCATCAATAAATTGTTTTAATAGTTAACAACTATTTTGTCACTATCAAAATTCAGGTTTTCAGTTTTTACCTAACAATTATCATTACATTACTATTATCACTATTTAACTCAAAACTGTAGATCAAGTTTTTCGTGTAACTATCTACCTACACATTAGTAAATTAATCATCTGACATTGGCAGGTGTAATTAGTTTAAGATTTAAGTGTGTGCCAAATAAACTATTTATAATTATTATTACCTTATTATATCGGCAGTCTTTATTTTCATTTCCGTTTTGGACATATATTTGTCTGAAGGACACGTCTCTTTCACATATTTATAGACGTTAATTGTCATCATTTTTTCATTTTCCGACAGATGAGATAACTTGCGCTTCTTTCTAGGTGAGTTAAAACTTTTAAACGGTCTTGATGACGAGGAAGACGACTCCGATGATTCCATTATCACTCACAAACAAAAAACAACACAAAACAAATATATGTCCTAACAAAAACAGATATAACTAATTTAACTCAACAAAAAATAACAATTAACAACCAAACATTCAAATAGCACACTAAAACAATCCGAATCCAAGCGTATTCCAGAGCGGAATGTGGCCCCAGCCATATCTTACCGAAAAATGTCAAAACAGGTTTGCAATATCTGATGGACCTTGTCGCTCGCCTCGCCCGGTACCACGAAACACGGTAAATGCGTAAGCGACAGGGAAACGATACATAAATGTATGGATAACGATACGCATCGTTTGTTTTCGGTGCTCTCGTGGTACCGTGGCGTGAACGTACGTTTTTCGCTCTCTAGTTGAAATAGACTATATTAAGTTATGTTAGGTGAAACAAGCCAGAGTTTTATGTTTTAGAGTGGATAAAATTGTTATTTTTAACTGTGTTTCCGTGTTTTAGGTATCGGACCCGCAGGAAGTGTTCAGCGGCAACCGAGTGGCGGACCGGCCGCTGGCGGAAGACCAGATGTTCGGGGAGACGCTCGCGATTGTCCTCGGGGACTCCAAAATATGGTCCGCAGGTACTCAATAAATAAATAAACGTTTCACACTCAAAGCTCCGCACTGGGATACCCTGTGTCGGGGGTGCCGTGGAACACAAAGACAAGGATGACTAACACCCAGACCAGACAGATATTTATTTAAATTCATCATTCAAACATTCGCCCGGTCAGGAATCAAACCAGGTAGGTAGGTACTCACCACTAGCCGGGACTACACTATAGAACAAGTAGAAAATATGTTGAAAAAAAACTTGTCTTCGAAGTTATTTGGGTATACCAAATTTCAGCTCAGTTGCATATCGGGAAGGGGTTTAAAATTCAGTTGCAAGATTAACAAGTAACATACATATTTATTGCCAATTACAAATAAAAGCTTGTAAAAAAAACAATTGTTTGTCTAATATGTAGTACTAAAAAAATATGGGAGACGCAAAATTGGCGCAGAATCAATATTAATGCAAGTAAAGAAAATTTACTCCGAGATGATTAAAAATTGTATGATTTTGCAGGCACATTCTGGGATAGAAACAAGTTCACAAACAGGACTTTCTTCGCCCCCTTCGCTTACAAGAAAGAGCTGAACACGAGGAAATTCAAACTCGAAGACTTGGCGAGACTGAACAAGACTGGTAAGAGAATAAGATTTGTTTAATGTTTAATTTTACATTTCCATTTTGATACCTCACAGCAGTGCTACTATTTTATGCCCGTTATGCCTGGGCCACACATATCGTGATAATATTCGGGCGATAAACTTCGTCTTCGGTCTACGGCGAAGCTGCGCGGCCACATAATGCGCGATGTAAAATTTATCGCGATGTACCTACGAGCGATGTAAGACGCAAAAGGCAAAATTGTTTTTTTTATGGCCAGTTTCGTTTGGGTTCTATAAAATCGGCTCAGACTCGTAATTGGCAATAAATTCTAAAATTCTATCGTTACTCCAATCCATGTTTCGCTTCAGCTATATTATGCACTGCAGTTTAACTTACACGTCCGCTACGCACGATGGCTGGCGGCCGACTGAAGTGTGGCCACGCAAGCGAAATTCATCGCGATGAAACGCTTTGATCTGCGAGAATTTACCGACAGCGGAGCGAAGTCCTCGCAGCTACGTACGAAGCACCGAAGTATACGTGAATACTTGGCTACACACATCGGGATAACGCGAATCTTCGGGTTATCGCGATGTGTGCGGCCTAGGCATTAGTGATAGAGTGCTGACGCTAATTACAATCATGGTCAATTTAATTTATGTAGCTTCTCAGAATCAGTGATGGATTTTCTTCTTTCAGTATGCTTAGCATGCAAGCACTGGTTGATTTTTTTAGTAAATAGAGGTATCAAACGCTTTTGGTTTCATCTGATCTTTTAGGGCGTTAGCAATAAACCTTACTAAAAACTATAGATATCGGTATTTATATATGTTTCCTTTTACAGAGGAAGTTTACACCAACAAACCATGGTTCCAATTCCTAAAGCAGCGCTGGTCGACCAACTTCGACAGCCTCGAGCAGTTCTTCCTCAAAATGAAGATCCGAGACGACGAGGTCGGGAAATACCTGAAGAAATACGAACGGTTTCCAACTTTCTACCGTGCGGCTAACTTGAAGCATGGGCACTGGACGCGGCCGTACTTTGACTGCGAAGGGCATCTCAAGCAGTGGGTGATAACTTATGCAGCGCCGTTCTTCGGGTGGGATAGTGTCAAAGTCAAGTTGGAGTTCAAGTGAGTTTTTTTTTGCATAATCTAAGTTTTATAGAAAAAAAACTTTGCAATTGAATAATAATTCTTATCTCTTAGATTGAATCATTTTGATCCAATTCGATTCTCCCGACTAAAAGCTGCTTGTGAAAGTAATAAAAAATACTCGTATTACGAGTAGTAAACTGTAGTAATCACAGGAAAAATACTGTCTCTTTTTTATATTTAAATTATTTTATTATTATTTAAATGTCTGAACCAATTTTATTCAAACTTACCAAGGATGCAGTGAGCATTTTGTGAAGACTCAGAATTTTATTTCAGCAACACGCATTAAAACGAGATGCCACGAATATTCGGCAACTATTCGGTATTCGGCCTATTCGGCCACTTTTTTGCTATTCGGTATTCGGCCGAATATAACGTACTATTCGGCCGAATACCGAATAGCAAATCTTGTAAAAAAAGACACGACACAACAAGAACTTTAAGACATAACCAGTTAACAAACAACCACCTACCTACGTAAACGTATTAAGTGAATAAAACTATTTCGAAACTATTAAATTAACCTAACGTTTTACTTACTTGCTTTCTTTCCTTCTCTGCCTCTTGAGATCTTGAGGCTACATAACAAACACTGGGCCAGTTTATTATTTTCACTACAAATCTCATAATGTTCCCATATGGGCGATTTTTTACTAACCGGTGTCATTTTATAAGCCTTTTGACGAAAAAACAATTGAAAATGAACTAAGGAACAAACTTCTTAGCAAAATAGTAATTAGGTTTCACTTTCCGTATTATTTTACTAACAAAGCGCTCCGTGACGCGATTTACTCGCAATAGGCTATTTGACTGATTTTGAAAAACTGTTTTAAATTATTCGTTGGCATTATGATTAATACACCACATGTATATTTCTGCGAGATTTGCAGTATTTTTCGTAAAATACTGTGTTAAAATTTAAATTACAATATTCGCGTTAAAAACGCTGTTCGGTATTGGCGGACGACATGTGATTTGCGTGACGTCACAGGCAAGTAAGCAAACTTTATTCTTTGGCAAACGTCAAACTTGTACCAAAGTGTACATTATAAAATCACACAAAGTGTCTTAGCATTAAACAATGTTTACTTGCGTGTGACGTCACGCGAGGCGTAGCCAATCACAGAGCGTTCTTGTGGCTGAAGAATTTTAAAAAATAATTTGAATTTATTTTGTTTATTTTGAAAAATCTATAAATATTTTTGGATAAAACAGAGATAAATATGTTTTTTTATGTTATTACCTAATAGAATGACCACATTTCGTAGCATATTTTTAATAGTGTCAAATAGCCTATTGAAACAAATACAAACAATGTTTGCTTGCACCCCGCCCGGCGCGCGTGCCGTCGTCGCCTGCCTCGCGAACGCAACGAGAAAAACAGGTTGTGACTTGTCTTATTCCAGCTAACGCGCCCCCACCAACCATGTATTTCGCGCCGAATATTCGGCGTTTCGGCCAACAGTGTTGCCGAATATTCGATATTCGGCCAATTCACTATTCGTGGCATCACTAATTAAAACTAGCAAATATTTGTATGATATTTTCATGTGTGAATAGCACAACAAGAAACTAGTAAAATCACAGAAAACAGCTAGCTAATGATTCCATGGAATTTATTTCAGGGGAGTGGTGGCGGTGACGATGTCCCTGTCGGCGCTGGACATCAATCAGTGCCCCGCCTCGTACCACGCGCCCAACGCCTTCAAGGGGACCGACAAGTGCGACCGGGGCTCCTCCTACGTGAGTAATATTACTATAGTTTTCTTATAATTTGCCAATTAATTGAACAGACGTATCATTGCTTTCGATCAGGCGAGATGGCGGTCAAAGGCAAGCCTAAGCTGAATAAAAAAAAATAAACAGACAAATAAGGATCAGAACGGTGAAAACTGATTTTGTCGACGGTAATGTCATATTTGTAGATTGACCACTAAAATACTTGATGGTGCCAATGCAAATATGATTCTTCTTATCGATAATATTTTCGATACAACAAGTTCGACTAGAACTCGATTTTCATCGATAGTACAGAATGAATTTGTTAATTTGATACTTATTTTTTCTTAGTAAAAAGGTACAACTATAGTTAGTATAAGTACAGCTGAACAACACAAAAACACTTGTCGAGGGTTTCTAAAGACATGTCGAGTTTTATCAAACGCCGATCAAAAAAAAATTGTAAATCTCAATTTTGTCAGATTCAAACATCAAAATGCAATTTCGCCACAATTTACTAAACCCCACTCCATTCCAGTGCGTCCCGATCCTGGGCCGCGGCTTCGAAGCGGGCGGCTACAAGTGTGAGTGCCTCCAGGGCTTCGAGTACCCCTTCGAGGACCCCATCACTTACTACGACGGGCAGGTCGTGGAGGCCGAGTTCCAGAACATCATCGCGGGGAAGGAGACCAGGATCGACATGTTTAAGTGCAGGCTGGCGGGCGCGGCCGGGATACAGGGCAGTGTGGGGGTACTGGTGGGCGTTCTGTGGCTTATTTACAAGCTGAGGTAATTTCGTTTATTTACAAATGATAATATCAGCCAGTGGGAACCCAGTGGGGGTGCTGGGTAGGTTGAGGTAACTCCATCAGACCTTGCCTATTTACAAGTCGCACTAATAGCAGCAGCCACATTGTGGGTTGTTTGCAAGCTGAGGTAACTCCATCGGACACCGTTTATTTACGAATCACATATTTTCTAATAGCATCGTGGCAGGCCCTACTCCGGCGAATGACGGATTATGTTGGTCACTGTTACTCTTATTTAAAATGCCATGACATTGAGAGTGACCGAGATAATCTCGAACAACCCAAACCTCCTAGCACTGGTGGAGGTACTGAGCTAAGGTAACTCTTGTTTGTTTACAAATCGCACCAATATCGTAAACTAATAGTATATAGTATATAGTATTTTGCGTAGGGGTGGGGCGTTCTGACAGTAAAGCACGGGCTATTATTAGGTTTGTTTTGAAAAAAGTTAAGAAATTAAGAAACTAAAAAGCGCCATCTAGTTTCTTTCGCTTTATAGGCCTGGAAGAATGTTAGGAAATACTGCACAAGACCAATGTACCATTGGTTATGACAGGCAACCCACAAGACTCATAAGCATCACACAGATATTATAAATGTGAAAATAACTGTCTGCCTGTGACTGTGACCTCTCCACTACTAACGACAGAAATTAAAAATTAAGGAAATTAGTGGGGAAAATCTCGTAATGCATTTAGAGGTATTATCAATAAATTTGTAAAAGATCAAGATAAATGTATGTAATCTAGAAGCCAAATCCAACATGTTTAAAAAATATATTTTTTACATTTGAGCTTAAATAACGAGTATATTGTTAGATAATATTTTTGTGCTTTGTATTTGTATCAGTTATTTAGTTTAAAACGACAGTTATTTCAAATAATTACGTTTTTATTTTACTAACACTTTATTATTAGACTGTTCTATATTTTTTCTACTCGTTTTACACGACTTTTCAAAAGGGACATTTCGTTTTATGTATGTTTGTCTGTTTCCATATGATCTACCGAATAAACGGCTAGATCGATTATGGATAATAGTTGTTAGATCTGTCTTTGCATCTGAAGTGTCGTAGCATACATTAACCAGTTTAAAAAAATATATTTTTATACATATTAATAGTAGAAATTTTCGAATCTCGACTCAGTGAAATTTTGTATCAAGCCTTAAACCTTAAATATGTAAATGATTGTTGTTGTGTAAATTATTAATTTTACTATTATTTTTCTATGTATTTTCCAAAGCATCTATCAATTTACCATTCTTTTTAATTTTTATATTATATTTCCAAATATGTATTCTACAAACTGTTATTTACACTGAAGTTACGTTTTCCAATCGACACATTGTAACATTTGTATAACATACAATGATTGTGTAAAATCTAATTTATTTACTTTCTACATGTAATGTTTTCATTATACATAGTTTTTTATACAATTACATCATAAAAATAGGCACTATGTTATGATGATAAATATGACCTAGAAAAAACCTATTAAATACGCTTTTAGGCAACTATTTTATTTTTACATCTAATTATTCGACTGATATACTGAATCTCCACACAGTGTAACATATTATTTTACTTGTACCATTAAGTATGCCCTATGCTATGTAGCTACGTTATGTATGTATTTTTTATGTAAATGACTTAGTTCTAAGTTAAAGCAGTAAGAACAGTAGATAAATTAGTAAATCATATCAAAATGAGAAACTAAGCAATATTCTCTTTTTATAACATAAAGTTTTGTACTGTGAAATAAAATGAAATCACTTTTTATTGTGTACAGTTTTATAATATTACGATCGATCGACATTTATTTTGTAGTAAATGAAATGTACTAAAAACATAACCCATGTACTTACTCGGTTTTACAATCTCTGTATAATTTTTAAGTGATAAATAGTGAAATATTTGAAAAAATACTCTTACGACTTGAATTCTTCATAATTATTTCTACAGCCTTTTTTCTCTCGATCTATCTACAGTAGAAAGAGTGAGACGTTTGATGTTTAGTTAAAAAGGATCTCTAAGTCGTGTTTTTTTTTAATTCGAGCTTCATTTCGAGTAGCTTATGTTTTGTTTCACTTTTCTGCCTCTCGCTCTCACATTAATTTTTTTTAATGATGAATCAAATAGTAGATAGAATATTTTTAAATCACTTGCAAACATTTCAATCATTAAAATTATTAAATACATCTAAAGAGCGTGTATTGCGTGAAAGCATTCGGTGTCGATTGTCTGAACTGAACTTATCCTTACAAGTCTATCACTGTTTCTTTTTTAAATTCAATATGTAAGAATTGTAAACAGCTAATAGGGATTGAACTTATCATCATTCCATAATTCTTATACAGAGATTGTGAAACACCTTTTTTGTTTACATTCCATTTTGAGGCGATGTACTTGTTTGTTGTCAAATCTGACTAAATGAAATTTGAAACCGTCCACTATATGCCTTTTACTATTTTTTTAATAAAGTTTATATTTAAATTCTTCTTTTATTCTATCTGACCATGTCCATCTTAGAGCCGACTACATTTCTTCATTCCAACTGAAATAAATAAGAATTTTGGTAGCTTAATTGGATATGGGTAGGAAGATGAAGATAATGATGGTAGACAGAGGCAGATCCAGGATTATGGATTGAGATCGGTGGCTGAGGGTAAAAAACTAGGATAGCGCAATAGCAAAGGTTTTCTAAATATGAGCTAAATTGTGTCGTTTACGCAGATCTAAGCACATTTATTACTTACACAGTTAATGCCACAGGTTCTTCCACTGTATAACTAACTAGCTTGCTTCTTGCATAGATTAGGGCACCCACCAAACCGAAGTAAACGGTTATGTAAAGTAGCATGTAGAGTATGATTACGCCACGCATTAGGCCCATTTTTTGTCGCAGCGGTGCGCGGTGGTTCTTTTTACTTCGCTCATTCTGGTTGCTAGATACTTAGAAACATGATTTGAGTCTTTGGGGAACATAAAATATTTATGGCATTGTTTAAATACTGTGAATAGTTATCTGTTTTATATACAGGTCGCTGAGATATTGCTTGACATTTTCGGGGTTTGACAATTTTGAGAGAAGTGTGAGGAGGAAATGGAAGCGTTACAAATTAGAAAAGAGGTGAGGTGGGTAGGTACATGGTACAAAATTAGACCATGAGTAGGCACAGAAGTTTGTCGTTTGAATTTCCCGCACAATGTTTTTATCACAGTACAAACCAGAGAATTTGATTTGTCTAAGATACAAACACAACATAGCTCCTGAAAATAATAAAGTTATATTTTGCTCCATTCATGAAAAATAAACAATTTCATTCATACAGTTTTGTTACCAATGGATTTAAAAATTTCCTGAAGTTTTCGAACGTGTCTCTGGTTTGAAGTTTGACTTTGACGTGTCTTATCAATTCTTATCACTGAAAGTGACAGTTATTTTCGACACTGACATTGTGGCAAAGCGAAGGGCAGGTTCTTGCTTCTTGGCTGCCTTTGAATTCAAAAATAAATAAAATTGAAAATAAATCTAATTGAAATCAAGGTTAGTGGTTCCTTTCAATAATATGAATAGTTACATTCAATATTGAATAGAATACCTATGTGATAAATATTACCAAGCAAGTTGTAACCTTGACATCTATTTTCTCAACACTCGACACGACACACGTAATTTATGATTTAGTACCTATGCAAAATAAACTGGAGTATTTTATTGATGTATTTCTAAGATAGAATCGTTTCTAGTACTACTGCACCCTAATAATTCTGCATAGATGATATAACGTGCTCCTCAAACCTGCTCATTTCAATAGGATATACTTCAGCTGACGAAGCTCTGCTGTTCTCTTTATTTCGTTGATACGATGTTACATTACAGTAAACTTTCACGTTTATAACTGTAATTTTGTTTGTCTTTCAGCAAAAATGGCAGCATTCGCAAGAAACATGTTAAACCAGCTCAAAAGCAAGGAGTTTAGGGATTATTTAATGAGGTAAGTTACCTATTTACTAGTTAGGATGGCCTGATTTTATCATACTCTTCTACCTAAGAGGGGTAGTTTGCCTTTACTCCTTTACTCTCATTTAATCAAGTTACTTATTACTACAAGTTTTTATTTATTATTTATTTTCTTCTTACAAGTACCTAAGTATTTTGTAAGAAGAATGGGTTGATGGTTGGTTCATATTACAACTTTTTTACAGCACACATTTCTGGGGTCCAGTAGCCAACTGGGGGATACCGCTAGCAGCATTAGCTGATATAAAGAAGGACCCTAGCTTCATTAGTGGCAAAATGACATTTGGTAAGAATTATTAAACACTTAACTACACCTAATTAGTAAGTTTTCAGTCTTTCCATTTGATAAAAAAAAGTTAAATGCCTTTATTTATTTACAAGCCTTTTCCTACTTAAAACTAGTTAACCCTCTGACTCGGAAACGTACACATTTGTCCTCGACAAACTCGACCACGGCTGGCTCGGAAACGTACACATTTGTACGTACGCGCTACCCTCTTTAAAAAGGTGTATAGATCGGTTTTGAACGAACTAAATAGGCGTGGTTTGTATAGAAACAAAGAGATGAATAAACCCTCCTTATTTTGGTGTATAATAATAGCGATATTTCAAAGCGCAGTCGTCGACTCGGCCATTTCGAAAAACGCCATTTTCGTGCTGTCGTGACGCAAAGTTTTGTGAGTGATTATCAATTGTTTTCTTGTAAAAGGTAAGTAAAACCTATTATAATTTTGATCATGGCATATGTGTAGACCTTTTCACTACAATAATGAAGCAGTGAATACAATATTATGTTAGTTTTTTTGGATACAAATGAGATGAATGAAATGAAATTTGAAAAACGAATTTTTTTTTGTTTCCATGTTTTTGTATAAATTAAAATTGTTTGAAATTTAAATCTTGTTGAATTTAACGTTAAAATGTAGCAGCGTTATCATATAATGGACTGCTTTTTACATAAATTAAAAATATTTGATAGTTTTTAAAGATTCGTAATTTTTCTAAACGTCTGCTATGAAGGCGGTTTTCCCGCCAAAACGCGTCCGAGCTTACCGGTGTAGAGTTTAACAGGTGTCACCCGAGTCAAAGGGTTAAAAATTCAACCAGATCAGCATTATCATCTCATCTTTTCCTTTAGCTAGAACATATTATCACTATGTAGATAGCTTAAGTATAAAGTACTTTATTACAAGTATAGAGTAGTACATTATTTGATACCATAAAATAAAAATGGGTAAAATCTACCTAAATCTAGTTAAATATTGTGACATCTTCCCGAGAAGTAATCTAAATTGACCTTCATACTGTGACTGATGACTGATAGTATTGAGAAACAAATTGTAAACCAGTGACATAATCATATCAATTATGTATTAGTGATAGTAACACAGTATTATATTAGTTTGAATCAGTTTTCAATTGAAGTGCCCGCTGTGCATGACGGAAGGGTGGACTGTCCCCCCCCCCCACTTTTGTGAAAACTAGTGTGCCTTAGGGTCGTCGGTGTTATTTTGCCGTTGTCGTTTTGTGGCCAAGCCCTTATAAGTAGTCATTAGCAAACGCTACACAATATTTTCTTTAATATTTTTGGGTTTAATTATTCTGTATATTTTTTAATATGATTAAAAAATTTTTAGACTTCATTAATAACAAGTAACAACCTACATGTCACACACGTTTCACATCCTTAAAATTCTCATCATTATTAAAGAAATCTGAAGATTTTAGGACATACGCAAATGTACTCAAAGCACCTATAACTCCCTAAATCTATTCAAGTTCCATAACAATGTATTATTTTATGACATAACCATTGAAATAAAAAATGAGCTACATTTTACAATGCCATAATACTCTCATAATACCATTATCTGAAGTGGCTTTCCTAATCTTATCTGTTTGCGGTGGCTTGATTTGTCTGACAGTAAAATGTATTCTAAAACCAACCGATTTATATATTTAGTTGATTCTGGAGCCACTATCGTGTTTTGTGAGTAAAACTCGAAGTTTTAAAATAGAGTAGTTCCTCTTTTTGGCCACCCGTTGATAAGTTTGTAGATAAGTCGGTATGGTTGAGTAAATAAATCATAGTCCTGACATATTTATTTATATTAGCTGGCCATCAAGATAGTAACTGGATAATGTTGGATAATTTCAAATAGCTTTGAAGCTGGCAAACAATCGATAAGATTTTGATCTTGTAAATGTTGTTTTTGTTGCATTGAACCCAATATATTAAACTTTTTTGAAGTTAAATGAATCACAAGTTTTTAGACATTTTAAAAAAATCTACAAACTATTAGTCAACTAGCTGGGCCTGGCGGTTTCATTTGCGTTTTCCAGGATAAACAATAGCCTATTATGTCAATCCAGTGCATTAGGTACGAGTAGGTACTTTTGTACCAAATTTAATTCGAATCCGTTAGCCATTTTAGCGTGACGGAGTAACAAACATACTCACAAACTTTTACTTTTATAACATTAGTAGGTATACTCAGATCAAGTAGAAATGCGGATAAAGTCCCGCCTTCGATCCAAGTGAAGCCAAAAACTACCCTTCTGCTCGTGTACGTATACTTCAAGCACATATTGACGCATAAAAACTACCCGAATCAATCGTCAGTTCTTACGTCAGTTAATCTGAGAACGTGGACAAGAAAAATAAACAAATAAAATGATGATAAATAACTAACACAGCAAAAATTACGCAAAAGTAAAAAAGACGTCCGATGGAATAACTTTCCACGTTACTTTTCGTAAATAACATCTCATGGAACACATAAACATCATAATTTTTATGTTATAATTTCGAATACAAATGTCAAAACAGATTTTGACATTCGGGTAGTTTTTATGCGTCACTAAACGCGTGAAATTTACGTACACGGGCAGTAGGGTAGTTTTTGGCTTCACTTGGATCTAAGGCAGGACTCTGCCTTTCTACTTGATCTGAGAGGATATACTAACTAATATTTTTCTAATTCCAGCTTTGTCAGTGTACTCCATAATGTTCATGCGGTTCGCGTGGCGCGTGCAGCCGAGAAACATGCTCCTCTTCGCCTGTCACTTCACCAACGAATGCGCACAACTCACGCAGGGGGCGCGCTTCATCAACCACCACTACTTAGGAGACAATAAGGAATCACCAGCTAAAATAGAATCACAACTTAACATCGAATCAAACCCTAAAATCGAATTAAATAAAGTTGAATCAGATAAGAAAGAAGCAGCACCTCTGAAAGCTTAGAGCTTGAGAGGGGATGGCCATGAGTTTATGGTCTAGGAAAGTGACTTTTGAGATGTAAATATGCAGATTACTGTAAGAAGCAATAGAAGAATGAATACGTCTACTAAACAATAAATGAAGAATAAATCGGACACAAAAATAATCAAACACTAAGGTTCAATTAGAAATTAAGATTGAATCAGATATTTCTAAGACAACCAGTGATAGTGAATGATATTGGTACTGCAGTGGATGCCTAATCATATCTTTATATCTTCGAGAAAGTAGAGAATCTTATAAAAATAGTGTGTGCCAGTGCTAAGAAAAAGGAAAATAATTATTGTACAAGAATGAAAGGTATGGAGATCTGAACGATGCTTAAATCTAGAAGCGTTGTAGTGTTCGCTAAGTTGTGCAAAACGCACGCTTACCATAGACAACACGTAAAGGTTGTTTGGCAAAGTTGTGATTTGTTTTGGACTTTAGTCTCTACCGTATCCTTAACTAATAAAAAACCGGCCAAGCGTGAATCAGACTCGAGCATCGAAGGTTCCGTACTACTAACTAATTTATTTGTGTTACGTATTTACAAGACAAGAAATGTCATAATATATTTCGTTTTTAATAATATATTTAATAGTTTTATGTGCAATGTACATAACTTTGTAGAATTAATGTTAAAGATCTTAAAAAACTGTTATATTAGTTTTAGTTTCTAATACGTAATTTAGACAATTACGTGAAGTTATTGATTTCAATGTTTGTAATTTTAAAAGTCGCTTGACTAGGTGCATTCTTGCCATGGTGATCCGTAGGTTATGTAGCGCAATCTAATCAGTAAGGGCACTTTGTACATTTTGATCGGAAAACAAAATTATTAACATACTTTTATAGTTATTTGCAATTCATGGACGGTCTTTTGGCTGTGTATGTGCTTGTATAAGAAATCTTTGTGTTTAGTAATTTTATTTTTATACGTATGTTTATATAATACAAAACTCTACGTACATAATGTTAACGTTTTTTGACATTTCTGAAAAGAAAAACAACTAAATTCTGTTAACAAATTATCATAGTCAACAGGTATCAGGCTAAACAAGTACCTTCTTTACAATTTCCAAGATACTCGAGAACTATTAAAATAAAGTCGCACACACGTTCGTTTCGTGAATTTCTTCTACTTACTTACTATTTTAATTGAATGTGACGATCAATTGTGTACAAGCGTCCTTACTGTACTTGTAATTACGATATAAATAGTAAGGCAAAGCCTGTAGGTTGTACTCGTATGTACAACGTATATAGTTCAAGTTAATGTTACGTTACGAATTTACAGTGTATATTTTTTAACATATTTATTGTGAATTTTTATTATACTGTTATTGATCTGTTGTATGCTGTTTTCATTTTGTAGAAGTACTAAAGTAAAGTAGTAAGTAAGTGCAAAACATTGCAGGAATTTTCAATCTCGATAATAATAATCCGTGTACCAAACTAAAAACACCATAGAGTGCTAAAGAAAACCAAGCGTAAAAAGTTTGTGGTGGCACTCTCGTTCTTATGAAGTAGTCACCAGCCTAGGTTCATGATATACTCTCCCTATACAGGGTTAGAAGGAAATAAAGGGATATGCTAAGCCGAAAAAGGCTCCTGGTCCATTAATATGAATAACTTTTAATCTGGGGCCAACCCCAAAGCAAAATAAAAAATAAGTGTTTCTGTACATTTTGTCTCGAGTCATTGACATTTTTCTACGCAACAGCTGATTTTTTTGTCGTGAAATTCGGGTTGGACCCGTAGTAAAAGTTGTTCATAATGATGAGTACCTATCCGGGTTGGACCCGTAGTAAAAGTTGTTCATAATGATGAGTAATACTATGAGCCTTTATCAGCTTCGCATACCCTTTCCTTATAACCCTGTAGTAGCTATACAGGTGCTCTAGCTTTTTACTTTAAAAGTACCAGCGAAAGTACCTAAGTTCTACTCGTTTTCACGAAACATTTTACAAATGGCGGCAACACCGCAGAGGTCACAACAGCGGGTCTCAATGAAAAGTTTGAAGTTTGCTTGAAGTTGAAGTTCTCCCTTTTGCTTTTCGACTATTTGTTCAATAAATCAAAGAGCCTGTCTCATTCAAAAATAAACTAAGTTAAATAGAAAACCATTTAAAATTAAGGTGAGTGATTTCCTATTCATTATTATTAGTCAGAGTTTTATTCAATAGAGTTGTAAATTTTATTAGAATATTTGATAAACATTTCCAAGCTATTTTGACACGTTTACATCCGCTGTCTTAGGGTGCTCCATACAAAAACACTAAAAAATGTAAGGCGTTCGCTGTTTTGAGCGTGATCACGCGCGTGATTACTTGTTGCTGATTTTATGAAATACAACGGCATTGTTAGCTAGCGTGTGAGTGCGACGTACGACCACGCGTCACAAACTCGAGCCCTCGCAGCGCAATGTGTACTGCTTCTATATAGCCGGGTCCAGATATATTATGTATCATTTGCCCGATCCGAACACCGTATCCGTATCGCTGACTGACGCGTATCATGATCGCATAAAATATGTGGACGGGTGATGATACGCGTATCATGATACGCGATCTCGATACGCCGTTACGATACGGCCCGACCCATGTCTTGTCGGTTTTTGTCCGATCATCAAAGGTGATACAGATACGGGCGCCAGTCAGTCTGGACGCGTCATTCGCGTTGCACGCTCTTTCTTCAACTGAAATTGCTTTCCTGTATGTAGTATCCGTTTTTTTAATTTTGTGGCCAATCAAATTAATCATATATAATATTCGAAGTCATTAATTATGTGACATACGGGTGAAGTTTTTATATGTACCACTATAATAATGTGTTGAAATTTAAGGTCTCTCATCAACGTTCTTCCTTCAAATCTGTTTCTGTTTCTAAATAATTCCGTTTGCCACCACCGTCTCTGTTTTGCTTCAGACTTTTTTAAAGAATATTGTGAATAACAACAAAACAGGCACACGAAATTGCTAAATTCTCGTACACTCCAACCAACGGCGACGACATGTTTGATCGAGAGTTGACACAGAACTGGGCAATTTGATACGCGATCATGACTATTGTGAAAATATGGATACGGAGCAAACTGAGGCGTCCACAACTTGATACGTGATAGTCTGATACGGATACGGTGATTGGTTCGGGCAAATGATACTTAGCTGGACCCGCCTTATGATATTATACCTAGGTATATGTGTTTCTATGTACTTACTTATGTGTATCTACCTGTGCTTTTTGTTATAATTAACACGGAAATACTTATGTTACCTTAAAAATTTAGTCGTTTACTAGTTTCGATCACATTCGGTCACCTTCATCAGGTGAGTTACAAGCGTGACGCGCTCGCGGTTGCGTGTTGCGGTTGCTTCCTGTGCTTCTAGTATTTTATCGTGTGAATCATTTTATTTTGCAGCAAAAATGGAATTCATAAAAAACTTGCTGGAGCAGACAAAAAGTAAAAAGTTTAGGAGTTACTTAATGAGGTAAGTTCTCTTGTGAAAGCTACTTAGGTACTACTTAGTACTAGTGGTCTCACGAGCAAGTAGCTTTGCTAAAGTAGCTTAAATATACCTTTAGTATAATCATATTTATTTTGATCTAAGTTTTTTTTTTTAATTTACATCAATCTAGGCAAAATATAGTATATTTTTCCTACACAAAGTTTATGTTGGAAAAAGATACATTAGGGAGGAGGTAGGTAACTAACCTAATTTTTTTTGTGATTTAGCACACATTTCTGGGGTCCCGTAGCCAACTGGGCGATACCGCTAGCTGCAATAGCTGATATAAAGAAGGACCCTAGCTTCATTAGTGGCAAAATGACACTTGGTAAGACTTTACACACAATCTGTAAATAATCAAAACAAAACACCAATGTATGAATACTTATAGATCAAACGTATTGGGTTGCAAACGCCACCTTCAGATATTTATAGCTCTACTTATGATAGGTATAAATATCTAGGTACCTATCAACGGGCAGAACGGGCCTAAATCGCTAGATGCTTTTTATAAGAAGTTTAAGCCAAGGCGCTAAAAAATAACAGCTGTTCCCTAGAAAACTGTCAAAGACACTCGAAAAAATGTATGGAAATATTTTTTTCGTAGGGTTGGTATCATAGTAAGTGCTTGGCCAGACTGAACACGCGGTGCGGGAGCGGCGCGGGTGCGGGGACGCGCGCGTCGCCACTTGTCCGCAGTTAAGCACGCGGCTCGTCCGAGCGGTGTCATGTCCAGTGTTTGTCAAATTAATACAATATATGGAAGAAGAGGAGTATGTGATTTTATTTCATGAAGATGAAGAAAATTGTGATTTTATTTCTTTCCACAGTCTTGTAACAACCTTTTTGTTTTAATATTGCTTATGTTTCGACATCCAATATTCAAATCAGAAGACGTCATGTTGCCAACGCGCGCGGTTAGCTCGGAAAAGTTTAAGATCTCCGCGCTCCGCTTTGTTTGCCGCTTGACGCCCGCGCACTCACTGCGGCCACTAGTAGGAACGTCCTTTTGCTTGAGATGCCCGCGCGTTGCCCGCGCCATATCGCCCGCGCCGCTCGCCGCGCCCGCTTACCCAGTATGGACACTCAAATAGGTTTCATATGTTTAAGTACGCCGCGCCGCGTCCGCCCCGCACCCGCGCTTTCAGTCTGGCCAAGCACTTAAAGTTGTTCATAATGATGAGTATTAGCCCTTTTCGGCTTAGCACACTCTTTCCTTATAACCTCTTCTTCTCTTCTTTTCTTTTTCTTCTTTCTTATTATTATGTGTAGTATTGTCCAAACTGTCTGATTCCAGCTCTAACGCTTTATTCGCTAATGTTCATGCGCTTCGCGTGGCGTGTGCAGCCGCGGAACATGCTCCTCTTTGCCTGCCACTTCACCAACGAATGCGCACAACTGGCGCAGGGGGCGCGCTTCATCAACCACCATTATGTAGGAAGTAGCGAAAAGAAGTCGCCATAATCAATAAGATTTAATTACTGAATACATGAGGTTTTATTCGTTTAATCTTACAGTAGAAGAAAGGAGGAAGAAATTGTGAAAGACCTTTACTCAGCAGTGCATAGGTTTAATAAAAAAAAAGCTTACAGTACTTAGTGTCTTAAGATTTGCCTACTTACTTAACAGTCCCTTTAAACAGTTTGCTTTGTAAAATGTGTCTATCTATTTAAGTAGGTATCATTACGAACATCCTGCACTAGGTGTCATGAGTGCTTTTATTACAACTTAACAAGGTATGGTTTCATCTAGTCCTTTCAGAAAATGTAAGAAAAAATGCGGGTAGTTAGGTACAATCTCAAAATCTTAATATGCATCTAGGATACTGTGCGTGATTTGGGATATCGTGCGAAATTAACTTGATCTCTGTCTTACTCGATATAAAAGTCACCAGAGAGAGAGAGTCACTGAGATAAAACGACAACAAAACGAAAACACCCTCAAAACTAACCTCCAAAGTTTGTGAAAAGATGCTTTTATCAAAGTAACGCCGGAGAGTAAATTATGAGGAACAAAAATAGAAATAGCGAAAGGTAAAAGCAGAATATAGTTCGCAGTATTTATTCTCGCCTTTCACGTATTCCTTTGAATACCGTAGCAATTATAATTTTCAGTCGCACAATATCGCGCGACCTAGATCGCGGTAGCGTATTCAAAACAACCACAGTGCGATGCGGATCTTTCAGCAGGCTATCTTCAATCTGGAAGCGTGACGTGGTCCGAAATGCATCTACAGAAGTAATGAAAACGAACACAGCATGGATGGTGTTCTCATTTTTCGCCTTTTTCTTTTGGTTTCTTCTTTTAGCGCTCTTGGCTTAAATATGACCACACCCATAATTATAGATGTGGTGTCGTCACTGGCTGACTGATACTGTGTGTTTATCGATAGCCTTTTCTTATTTATCTTTTATTACATTTTATCATACAAAAGTGGTACTCGATCCTTAGGCACTTTAAATTGGAGACCACGAGTCGAGGATTATGTTTAATGATAAGCAAGTATTTTATTGGAAGTAAGTCAAAATGGAGCACCTGTCGATGATAAGAGATGAGATGCAAGTTCATTGTCAAAATCATTTGCAGCACTGTGAATTGTCACGAGTGAATAGATTTTATTTGATTGCTCATCAGTGACATAGTACTTAATCATCATCATCCACAGCCCTCTCTATCCCACTGCTGGCCTCTCTCCCGTTATGCCATCTGCCTCGGTCACATGCTAATAATAAACAGGTGGACTCCAATTTCCAAGGTATTTTTTCTGGTCTTGGAACATTAGCGCAGATCCTCCCCACTGCCACCATCCTTCTGCGACATCGCTTGGTGGGACAATGAAGACGGGCGTCATTGTTGTCATTTCTAAACGCTAGCTATTGTTTGATAAACGCCTCGCACGGTGGCTTAGTTCTGGCCCCGATCTTGGTTAGTGTCTCGTTAGTTTTCTGTTAATTAGAGCGTGCTTACTTAGACACAGGGTTCTTTATGGTTGCCTTCGGTGTACCTAATTTAACGCGTCTGTATATCCTTAGGTAAGGTAGGTAACAAAAGATAAATTAAGTTAGTAAGTAGTGTTCGTAGCGGCGGTTTAGCTTACCATCAGACTGACCGTCTTCCTGTTTGCCGCTATTATATATTATATAAAAAAAAGTAAACACCGAAAGATGCTGTGGCGGCAACTTATGAACAACTTTTACTATGGGACAAACCCCGAATTCGCGAAAAAATTCAGCTGTTCCATAGAGAAATGTCAATGACACTCGACAAAATGTATGGAGCAGCTGATTTTTTTTCGCGAATTCGTTGTTGGTCCCATAGTAAAAGTTGTCCATAATGATTAGTACTATGAGCCCTTTTCGGCTTAGTATACCTACCCTTTATGAATAACCCTATATAGGTAGGTACATAGTAGGGAAAAGAGTGTACCTACCTACCCAATATTGCCCTTAGTTACACGAGTACGTATCGCATATTAATTTCACCGCATCTAATTCATAAACTCGGCAGCCAAGTACTCGCACCTACCTATAAGTAGACTCTCCGAACTTCCAAAGTACCTAGTAATTCCGACCGCAGCGCCGGCTCCACAACAGTCAGGTATTCTTAGGAAGTTGCGTAACTTTGACCCCACAAGGCGAGAATACTTCAAGTTGGGGTTAGCTCACCCCATTCCATAGGGGCTTTATCTAGAAAGCGGTTAAAGATAGCCGGGTGTAATTTTTCTGCAGGCTGTTTGGGGTTTTATTCTATTTTGGGAGCTTGTCCTTTACTTGACTGCCTACAACGGAGCGTCCATTACCCGTGGCACTACTGCTTGGCACTACCAGTAGTGTCTTAGGTAATTTTACTTTCCCATGGCACTACTTCTCTGAATGGCTCATTGAATGCATACAACAAAATTACCCGTGATCTACTTAGTTACCCGTGGCACTACCGACCAATAGGTTTTGATGAGTAGGTACATATTTATTTTTGAGTATGTTTGTGCAAATATGATATTTTTTGTAAAATATGTATAATATTTTACGCACCCAAAAACTATTTTTTATGGTGCTTTTTGTAATTTGCTTGTAAATAGAAAAAAAAATTGGACCAGAAGTTTCGGAGATTATCCTTTACGAACACACAAAATGACAAACCTTACCTTTTTATAATATTTGTATTAAATACGACACATTTTCACGTTTTCAAATATTCATCTACAATATAATATTTTGTAATAAGTATACAGGATTATTCATAAACGGTATGCTAAGCCGAAAAAAGCTCATAGTACTCCTCATTATGAACAACTTATACTATGGGACCAAAAAATCAGCTGTTCCATAGAGAAATGTCAATGACACTCGACAAAATGTATGGAACAGCTGATTTTTTTTCGCGAATTCTGGGTTGGTCCCATAGTAAAAGTTGTCCTTAATGATGAGTACTATGAGCCCTTTTCGGCGTAGCATACCCTTTATAAATAACCCTGATGTAACTACAAAATATTACAGTGAAAATAAAAACATTTCCAAAATCCCGCACTGCTCTTGCATGCATCGCTTTCGTATCTTTTAAATCGCGTGCAAAACAACCCAATATTACAACACCGTCCTAACACCTGTTCCAAAAAGCAGAACAAACCAAATCCTATTGTTTGTGTTATTTCATTTGCACCGGAATTTCTTTGTGAAAACCGAAATGAAACGAACGGTGTTGCACTGCACGCTTTGATGCAAAAGGTTTCGGGAAATGATATGCAGAATAAATAAGTAGTTTAAATAGGTTATTTACTTAACTACCTATATAAAATACATTTTACTTGAAACAAGTACGGTCACTAGCCAGAAAAAACACAAGTAAACTGCGCGGTGCTACTGGTTTATGAGTATTAGCACAAAATATAAATAGGCTCAGAAGGCACACTTTCGTATAATGAACAAAAACGTACACACACTCGTAGGTATGCCTCTTGTAAGTAAGTTTGTATAGATCGAGTGGTTATCTTTGGTGTCAGAGTTTTTTCGGTACAGATGCTTGTACGTATTGCATGCGTAGATACTTAGAGATGTACGAGCATTTCAGATGAAGCCGGTCGAACCATTCATATAGATAGTTTGAGCTGATGACGTCGGCAGTACCGTCTATGTGTGCGTGCGCCTTTTGTCGCTTATCCTATGTAGTCGGACTTCTGCACCTAATTATTTTGTGGTATTAGCGCGGTGCCTAGGTACAAACAAATAGAAACAGCAAGCGTTGTCCGCCTGAACACACAGATAGCTCCTAGATTTAATTAAAGCTACATTGTTCTGGTCAAACGGCAGCATAGGTTACCTGCTCGCTTTGAATTTAATTTCGGCTAAGTAAACTAAGTTTAGTGGAAATAAAATTTGATAGTGCTCACTGGTTCGCGGTTTGAGTTTGTTTAGCAAAGCAAAGTTACCTTAGTTCTAGCTATTTGGCACGGGCTAAATGTATAATTAGTGCGGAGCCAAAAATATACTATCTAACTGAAAAATAGGTAGGTACTAGAATGCACACACGCTACCGATGCATGCCACGTTATAGAATACACGACTGTTGTAGGTACAGTTTGATAAACCTTGGCGTGAAAGTCATGTTATATCAAAATTAGAAATTAATGTAGGTACTTACATGAAAATTAACTGGGTACTTATTCATCTAAAAAAAGTTCCTCTCTATAATTTGCAAGGAAAACAAAACAATAAGACCGATTCGTTTCCCGCCTTTTCGCTGTGACAGATCGATGAATATTATCACTGCTCGCTACTTTGGCGGGAAAACTATTTTTCCGGAGTTTCCGACTTGGATATGTTTCAAATGTAAATAAGTCAGAAAACAGGGATGTCGCTTCTCGACGACGTCCCATAAAAATGCAGTAAACAAACATATTAGAGCTCGACAGCCCTATGTATTCAGTAATAGGTTTTTTCCGTTACATGTTTGCGAGTAATTTAACGTGGCGATTACTTCCTTAGTGAAAGTAATAGTGCGTTTAGTCCGGGTGTGAGTGTGTAACATTTATATTCTCTTTTGTTTAAATTTTTTTTTGGCGTTAAGAAAGACTATGAAATGAGACGTTTTAATAATAAAATAATAACCCTGGTATTTTACGCGCCACTTATTGTACTTTTTGGAGCTAAAACTTTTTTAAATGCCTTAATTGGAACCTTTACTTTTTAAACAAATTAAAAAAATCCGAATGCGAAAGGTTTTGTGTTAATTATTGTTCATTACTTCTTACCTATAATGAAGATAGTTAATTCTCAGTTGAGTCTCTTTCTATTTCTTTCAATTTTATAGTAAACACCCATACATTTCTATCATAAATTATTTCCAAGAGAATTCACTTAACAAAACCGCACTAAGTACACATTAAGCTATTATTGCAGTCGATATTTTACCGCACTTAATTACTAGTCTACTAGAGGCTACCCAAAAAGCCACTCCGCCGGCTATAAGTTTATTCGATCGTGCCAAGATCGGGCGTTGTGCCAGACTTGGCAGACAACAGTTTGAATTTTTTCCCGCGCTCGACCGTGGCTGGTGTACTGGCCACGCTCGATTGGGTTTGATTGAAGAAATGTGTAGCTAACTCGACTTTTGGTCGGTGGAAAAGGAACGCGAGTGAAAAGGTTAGATGTTAAAATATAGTCTGTTTTGAGGATGTTTTTTTTAACTTACGAAAATGTTGATGTGAATTAAATGTTAGTGCTAAAATTAAGCTAAAGAGTGCCTACAGAGACTAGAAAATCTTACTTCTAATAAAGTTATTCACAAAAAAAACATACAGACGAATTGATAACCTCCTCCTTTTTTGAAGTCGGTTAAAAATGTCTTATGTAAAAAAAATTGTGATAAACCCGGGCGGTGTGGATACTCAGTCCCCTAAAAATCAGAAGATCGTTTCGTTTAGAAACAGTTTCTTGTATTTGGACCTCAATCACTTTTTCGCTTGACCACTCACATAGTAAAAAGGTACATTTTGGCTTGAAGTGAGAGTTTGCGAACGCACCCGACCCGCCGTTTCCGGTCGAGGCGCCGGAGTGACGCCGTCCGGTTCCGGCAACATGGCGGCCTGCTAGAGATGGGACAGCGCCGGAAAACTGACACTGACAATCTTATTCGAGTGAAAAGAACCAGCGCGGTGTGAATAAAGTGTGAGTAAAGGACATCCGGATACAACGAATAAGCTACAGTTTATTCTTCGTTCTTAAAACCTTTGTTTTGGATCGAAATTGTGTTTATAATACTAAAAATACTTCAACTATATATCAAGACGTGTTTAAAACATAAATTACATACAAAACTTTTACTACGTATTTCTTAGGATTTTCCTATCATCATCAAAACGATTTTATGAGTCCTTAAACGACTTTATTCATAGAAACCTGCGTGGTCGTCATAAACCTTTCCCGCGCTGCACTAGCGGTAAGCGCGGGAATCTCGCGAAAGAAAAGATGGCGACTCTTACAAAACACTCCCATTACCGGCTTTAGTTCCAGTGTACGTTAGTTATTGCTCTACATTTGTACCGCTGCCACGTTTGAGACGATAATAGCTGGGAAATGTATATTCTGAAAATACATTGCGTGTTTTATTCAACGGAAAAATTGTTGTTTGCAATGTTTAAATTGTCGCGAATTTGTCACAGGACATTGGCCATTGGGCATCAGTTTATGCCTTGAGGCTTATAAGTTTAAAACAGTGCAGTTGTTGATTTTATACAACGAGAACAGACTGAACGCTTTATTTAGTATTTAAATTAAATATGTAGACATAAATGTCTTCGAATATTTTTTGGTTCAACTAACAGAGCAGCAGTGCCCAGCAGTTATATCAACATTTTTAGGATTACTGCGTCTTTTTTAAAGATTAAAGTATTGTAGCTATGCCTGACTTCATAACTCAAATTTTACACAATTTTCTTCATAAAATGTTAGCTAATTAGTCGTGAAAAATAACAAACAGACAAACAAAGTTAACTACTATTATTGTAATGGGAAAAATTTGGACCATCGTAGCATTTCGTAGCATCTGTAGCTTTCGTAACCCTTGTAGCATTTCGTAGCCCTCGTAGCAATCCGTAGCTTTTGTGGCTACATGAAAGCTAGAGTTTGCGCTAAACTTTATGACCGCTTCGAATAGAACGCGTCGCTACGTCGCTATTGTAAATTCAAAATATTAGCGGGACAAGGACGAAACTTATGTCATAAATTGTGTTATGACTATCATTTTAATTTTATAGGATTTTTCTTGATTATTTTTTACCGAAAAATGGAAAAACTGATATTTATTATTAATTATATTATATTCTATTAAAAAAGAGGGTTTGGGGTCCCTGATTTCTCAGAGCCGGTATCAATCAAATTAACTATTTTGACACCAAAAACTGTAATACAAGAAATATGTAGAACCAAACTGGATTTAAATGTCTCATACCTTATTTTAAAAAAGAAGACGGAACATGTGCTTTATTTTTTTTTTCATTTTACATTTCCTGAAATACTTAATTAGACTTTTTCAAGCGTTTCTCTGCACATTTTCGGCGCAAGCTGGCTCTAAAGAGGCGACTGGTCCATTGGACGAGGTTCAGGTGTGGACGAGTTACAACTCTAAATTTTGGCACGAACTGTGAAGCTATCTATTGAATATTAATCGCGCGTCACGGCGCGTCCTGTCCCACTAATCTGCCTTTTGTCAACCAGCGCTCGAGCGGGGCGGACGTGCCTTCTGGAGCTGCCGAATCTTTTGTTACAAATACAGATGGTACTGGGGTTTGTGGTGCTGCCAATTAGCAGTTTTGTACAGGAATTGGGGAAGAAACTGGGTCGTTTGTGGCACGATGTCGTGTTTTTCTAACTTTTGATATTTATTTTAGAAAGTAGGTAAGCTTTGGTTGGTACAAATAGAAATGGTACCTCCCAGGGTCTGTGGTGCTGCCAATTAGCATTTATGTAGAGAAATGTAGCAATATAAACTGGGTCAAATGAAATATTAGGTCGGGTAAAAAGTCTTTTCGCATTATAGTATGTATGAACTTGTAATAAAATATCTTTGGCTATACTATTTGTATCGGGCTGGTTTTGGTATCATTGAAAGTTTAAATTTTAAAGAACATAATTCCAAATTCAAATAAAAAAAAAAAATAAAAAAAAAATGTGTGATTTTCTTTTTTTTTTCGTACTATCAAGATGAGTGAATCTAATGAAGAAATTCGATACATTTTAAAATTTTACTACAAAAAAGGTAAAAATGCAACGCAAGCCGCGAAAAAAATTTGCGATGTTTATGGACCTAGTGCAGTGTCTGTGAGAGTAGCACAAATTTGGATTAAGCGTTTTCAATCCGTAAATTTTGATGTCAAATATGCACGTCGCTCTGGTCGCCCTATTACGGATAAAATGGATGCTATTTTTGAAAAAGTGGAGCAAGATCGGCATATCAGTAGTTACGACGTAGCTGAAGAACTGGGAATTGACCACAAAACAGTTTTGGCGCATTTGAACAAAACTGGGTACACAAAAAAGATCGATATTTGGGTACCTCACGAGCCCACTTCAGCCCACTGAAAGAAACCTAAAGAACTCATTTGTGATTCTTTATTACGAAGTAATGAAACCGAACCATTTTTGAAGAAACTGATAACTGGTGATGAAAAGTGGATCACGTACGACAAGAACGTGCGAAAAAGGTTGTGGTCAAAGGCCGGTCAGGCTTCACAGACTGTGGTGAAACCCGGGTTAGCTCGCAACAAGGTGATGCTGTGTGTGTGGTGGGATTGGAAGGACATTATTCATTATGAGCTGTTACCACCAGGCAGGACCATCGATTCTGAACTCTACTGCGAACAACTGATGAGATTAAAGCAAGAAGTTGAGAGAAACCGGCCGGAATTAAACAGAAGGGGGTGTGGATTTTCATCATGATAACGCTAGACCTCACACATCTTTAGCCACTCAGCAAAAATTAAGAGAGTTTAGCTGGGAGGTGTTAATGCATCCGCCGTATAGTCCTGACCTTGCACCTTCAGATTTCCACCTGTTTCGGTCTCTTCAGAATTCTTTAGGTATAAGTGTCAGGTTAACATCACGAGAGGACTGCCAAAACCACTTGTCGCGGTATTTTGATCAGAAGTCCCAAAATTTCTATAGCAATGAGATCATGTCCCTACCTACAAGATGGCAAAAAGTTATCGAACAAAATGGTACCTACATACTTTAGTTAAATGTAAATAAACTATTTTAAAAAATGTTTTGAATTTTCTCAAAAAATGCGAAGGAACTTTTTACCCGACCTATTATGTTATCGTGTTTTTCTAACTTCTTATTACCGTAAACTGAGCCTAAATGCTAAACAAACGGGTAAACAGGTAAATCAGGTATATGTACATGTCGGAGTTCTTTGATTCACTTTATTTAGTGTTAGGAAAATGTTGTTTAGTTGTTTAGTTAGAATGCAACGGAAATTCATAAAACTGAAATAAAATGTTTTGTATTTGATTAGATTTATTTTAATTCACAATTAGCAGTTCTTTAGATTTCTGTATAAATAATAAAAAAACGACTTGCACAATAATTAGATAGATTTACATTACTCAGATAAACGTTTAACAAACTTGTGAAAAAGTATTACTACTAAATAAATAACATACTTTTATAAATACTAGATAGGTTCGCAATTTTACTGAACGAATAAACTGAAATAACTGTACGAAAACCGTCAACCTCTCCACCCATCACCACATTTACAAACCGAAATGTACAAATATTTTCCACAATTATTCACAGCGTTCGTTAACGCCCGACGAGCATTCAACGTGTACGCGTCGAAACCGGAAATAACTAGACACAACCAGTTATATCCAGATACAACTGGATATAACTGGATTCCGTCAGTCCGATACCGGCCGATTTCCCCGCGGGCGTCGATGAAGATCCGAAAATGTCGATACGAGTACGATTGCGGTTCTCTAATTGGTCCGTGAAATTAAAAAAAAAACTAATAAAGCGGGTAGTTCTCTCGGGACCGACGATTGGATGAATAACGAGCGATGCAAGACTTGGCGACGCTGATGAAAATTGGATACATTAATACGTAGTAAAAATATTGCAAAAGTTGAAATTGGTCGTCGATTTTCTTTCTACTATTAGGTGATTTATCAAACACTTAGGTCACCGAAGTTATCTATATATATAAAAGTGAAGGTCGTGACTGACTGACACATGTACGCACAGCCTAAACCGCTTAAGCTACAAACGTGAAATTTGGACAAAAGTTTTATATCAAAAAGCGGACGCACACTAAGAAAGGAATTTGCCCAATTCAACCCTTAAGAGGGTGAAAAGGGGTGTTTAAGTTTGTATGAAAATTTTTTTTTTCTTTATGCTACGATTATCAAACTTTGCGAATATACTAAAGTTAAAAAAATAATTGACACCTATTTCAACATTTTTTAAAAATCAACCCGTAAAGGGGTGAAACGGAGCAATAAAGTTTGTATGAAGATTTTTTTTTAATGCTGTGGTTATGAAACTTTGCAAATATACTAAGCTTAAGAAAATAATTGACACTTATTTTTTTGTTTTTTGAAAATCAACCCGTAAAGGGGTGAAACGGAGTATTGAAGTTTGTATGGAGATTTTTTTTTTGATACTGTGGCTACGAAACTTCTATATATATAAAAGTGAAGGTCGTGACTGACTGACACATGTACGCACAGCCTAAACCGCTTAAGCTACAAACGTGAAATTTGGACAAAAGTTTTATATCAAAAAGCGGACGCACACTAAGAAAGGAATTTGCCCAATTCAACCCTTAAGAGGGTGAAAAGGGGTGTTTAAGTTTGTATGAAAATTTTTTTTTTCTTTATGCTACGATTATCAAACTTTGCGAATATACTAAAGTTAAAAAAATAATTGACACCTATTTCAACATTTTTTAAAAATCAACCCCTAAAGGGGTGAAACGGAGCAATAAAGTTTGTATGGAGTTTTTTTTTTAATGCTGTGGTTATGAAACTTTGCAAATATACTAAGCTAAAGAAAATATTAGACACTTATTTTTTTGTTTTTTGAAAATCAACCCCTAAAGGGGTGAAACGGAGCAATGTAGTTTGTATGGAGATTTTTTTTTTGATGCTATGGTAACGAAACTTTGCAAATATACTAAGCTAAAAAAAATAATTGACATTTATTTTTTTGTTTTTTGAAAATCAACCCCTAAAGGGGTTAAACGGAGTGTTGAAGTTTGTATAAAAATATTTTTTTCCTAATACTACGTTTTTTTGACTTTGCAACTGTATTAAGCTAAAAAAAATATTAGATACCTGTTTCATTATTTTTTGAAAATCAACCCCTGAAAGGGTTAAACAGAGTGTTGAATCAACGCATCAACATCAACAGATCAACGCACAGCCTAAACCGCTACAAACGTCAAATTTGGACAAAAGTTTTATACCAAAAAGCGGACGCACATTAAGAAAGGAATTTTCCCAATTCAACCCCTAAGGGGGTGAAAAGGGGTGTTTAAGTTTGTATGAAAAAAATATTTTTCTTAATGCTACGATTATCAAACTTTGCGAATATACTAAAGTAAAAAAAATAATTGACACCTATTTCATCATTTTTGAAAAATCAACCCCTAAAGGGGTGAAACGGAGCAATGAAGTTTGTATGGAGATTTTTTTTTTAATGCTCTGGTTATGAAACTTTGCAAATATACTAAACTAAAGAAAATATTAGACACTTATTTTTTATTTTTTGAAAATCAACCCCTAAAGGGGTGAAACGGAGTATTGAAGTTTGCATGAAGATTTTTTTTGATGCTTTGGTTACGAAACTTTGCCAATATACTTATCGTAAAGAAATAATAGACAATAATTATTTTGGTTTTTGAAAATCAACCCCCAAAGGGGTGAAACGGGGTATTAAAGTTTGTATAGAAATATTTTTTTCTTAATGGTACGGTTATTTAACTTTACAAATTTACTAAACTAAAGAAAATAATAGACACCTATATTTTCGTTTTTGAAAATCAACCCCTAAAGGGTTGAAACGGAGTATTGAAGTTTGTATAAAAATATTCTTTTCCCAATGCTACGATTATTTAACTTTGCAAATGTACTAAGCTAAAAAAATAATAGATTTATCTGTTTCATTATTTTTGGAAAATCAACCCCTGTGGGGGTGAAATGGCGTGGTAAATATAGTACGGAGAGAGAATTGTAATGACTCACTGACAGACAAGGCACATCCTACGCCGCTGGTCGTAGAAATTTAAAATATGGAGGGTGTGTTTGTCTTGACGAGTAAACGTGTACCAAGAAAGAATTTTTTGAAATTCAACCTCTAAAGGGGTGAAATAGGGTGTTAAAGTTTGTATGGGGAAGCATTGTTTTTGACGCCGGTATCGAAACGGTATTGAAACTTTACAAATATACAAAGCTTAAAAAAATTACGAACACGAATTTCACCATTTTTGGAAAATCAACCCCTGTGTGAAAAGAGAATTTCTTTTGATGCTAACTCAATTAAACTTTACAGATGTACTATATACATCCGGAAAAAATCGAAAACCTTCGAAAAGTCACATCATCGAGGTGGAACTGCTAATTATCTCGAAAACTAAAAACATTTTTACCAAAGCGCTGAGACTAAAAAGTCACCAAAACCTCGGACCTTTTTGGAGCCATTAAAAGTAACATAGTCGCCTCAAAAACATGGCCGCTATACAAACTTTGAGAGTCTATATCTCCGAAACGGTTGAAGATGGATGGGTGTTTTACTAAATGTCATAGGAGTTAGCAAGGGCTACTAGATGGTGGTGGCGAAAATCCAAATGATTCAAAATGGCTGCAATTTTTCAAAATGATTCAAGGGGGCTGACTTATTGCATCCGGGCGTTTTTGGGGTCTCTGCTTCCATTGTATGACGCTTTTTACATGCTCTCAAAAAAGAGGGATAAATTAATTTCATCCCGGAAAAAAAATCGGTTCCCGAGGTATCGTCCACGCGGGCGAAGCCGTGGGCGGAAGCTAGTTGCCACATAAATGTTAACAGCATTCTTGCCACAAGATATAATTGATTTAAATACGTAGAAAGAATTTTACATGTACATGTATTACTAAAAAGTCCCTAAACAATGGACTGGCCAATGTTCAACTAGAAGACTTTCAGATTTAAATTCAAAATAAATCAGATATTAATGTTTTTAACAAAACTAAGTAAAGTGTACCCCTGAATGCCCTCCAAAAATAACCTTTCCGAATAAGCCGCCTGCCACTAGTTTTACATTAAAATCTAGGATTGCCGTCACGTACTTTTGAATAACTTACATTCTTATTCTTATTCAAAAATATTGAACATAATGCGTAAAAGAGCGTTAAAAAATGGACACCATTGAAAGCTTACAGACTGAATAAATTCTAAAAGCTTTTCAATAATTGCCTTTAAAACTTTACTGAAATAAAATGAAAGTTTATTTAAGTTGAATTATAAATGTCGCTTACTTGCCAAGCCTGCGGCTAATGTGTTAAAGTTTCTGAAACGTGTGAACATTTTACAAACTTAAGAAAAAAACGTGTTTTAAACGAAGAAAAAAAATACATAGCGTCTAAAAAAAAAATTGCTGATGCTCGAGACTGTCATATACAGTGCTGTTTGGCATTCAGCCTCGCAAGTTTCGGGATATATTAATACAGATCATAGCACTCAAGGATAGTGTAGCTTTCCATTGGTGAATCAACTGTTAAAAACGATCCGGTAGTTTCGGAAATTAATCCCTACCATCGATCCAGTAAGTTCCGACTTCGGGGCCCCCTACAAACATACATGCATACGTCATGTCATCATGTGTCTATACATATACATTGATTTACATATCCACCTAATCATGCAACTAATAAGCGATAACTGCGTGTGCTAATTCCTAAATACACGCATTTCCTGTAAATCCGTTCAGCCGCTACGGATTTAGCTATTGAACAAAACCTCAGCTCGTCTACCGGGAATAAATTAAAAATAACAGAAATCCACCGCCGCTGCAACAGTACAGCTTAACTTTGTTGCTGAGCTCAATCACAACTGAATAAACCAGGAATCAACCTGATTTCGAAAGGATTACTGTTTAAATTCATCCGATTGTGATTCGTGTCTAAGTAGGTAGTATTTTCATGGAAACAACAATATAAAAATAGCTGCGTTCCGTGGTTTTAGGTACTTGTGATTTTTTTTTTAAATGTAATTGAGTGACGAGACGAGCAAATCGCTCGCCTGATGTTAAACGTCACGTTTGCCCATAACAGGTTTGCACCACCCAGAATTTTGAACTCGCAGAATTCAAGACCCTGTGCGGCACAGCACTGCGCTCGTCACCCTGAGATATAAGTTGTTTAATCTCCCATTCTAGTTCTAGATTTAGTTCTGTCTAAAATTTCTAGAATACAAAAAAATATCAATAGGTACCACATTTGTCTCATTATTTCTTTACAGAGTTTTTTTTTTTCTAAACAAAAGTTTTAATTTAAGAAGAATCGAAAAGAACATAACATAACTAAAAATAACTGTACAGTTAGGGTAGTTATACGTCAAGATTAGTTTACTGGTATATTTAGTGCACTATACTGGACACGACACTCAATATATCCGAAGTCTGCCACTGCATTGTTTTGTTTGACACACAGCACGCAGCTCAGAGTTCAGCGCCTCTATCGCAGTGAAACAGACGTCCAGGTAATGGCCTGCAGGCAATTACCGAGTGTTCTGGCGCTGGACGATGAACGGCTCGATTAGAGGCCGAAGCAGGCTGAACGGGCCGAACGGCCTTTGCCTCGTTCCCGCCAGAAAACTGTTGGAATTTGCGCGCCAAATTACTAGTCATCTTTTTTCTTAATGTTGGTTATTGGCAGCCAGTAACATAAATATGTATCTATGGTTAAATTCTATACATAGCTGTATTTTTGGGTAAATAAGAGTATACTCATTCAAAAATAATTTACACTAGTAAGTAGTTTCTGCGAACTGTACCTGGACCTCGCGTGACAATCAGTCTTTTATCTCGATAATCTCCTGTCTGATTTTGTTCATAATATTTTATTTTGTTTAGATTAGATACCAAGTATCAAATTCGGCCGGTATATGGCACCACTCTTTTTCAGAGAAATACCACTCCAATCAATAATTATTATTCCCGACGACAAAAAAAACATATATTATATCTTATATATAAAAATGAATCGCTGTTCGTTAGTCTCGCTAAAACTCGAGAACGGCTGGACCGATTTGAATATTATTTTTTTTGTTTTGTTTGCTCTAAAACAGGGAAGGTTTAAAAGTAAAAAAAACAGCGGGTGATACCGCCGGGCGCAGCTAGTTATATTATAAAATCATAAGCCTGCATCCCATCCCAAGTTATGGTAAAGTTGCCCCAAAACCCATCAAGGCAGCAGCCAATATAAACAAAAAGAATACTTGTTTGCCATTAACATTGACTATATTTTGTTGGTAAATAAGAACTCTACGATATTTTAAAAACTATCGTCATCACGACAAATTGTGAATCGTTACCACAGCGGCGCGGTGGGAGCGATTCGAGCGTCGAGGCGCGAATCTCGCTTGATCGCGAATTATCGAGTCGTTCCCGGGGGCATCACCGATGTCGCTCGAAGGATTATTAATTGTGAGCTACAGTGCTGGTTTGGAATTATTTCGGCTATCAATTTGTTTATCTTGCAGGGAAGATGTCATTGTTAAACCGAATAATTGTTGTACTATAAGGAATCGTATAAATAAAGCGCGAATCTCGCTTGATGGCGAATTATCGACTCGTTAACGTCGCTGACTCGATGTTGTTGTATGGATTTTCATCATCATCCACAGCCTTCTCTTTCCCACTGCTGGGTATAGGCCGGTCTCACTTTATGCCATTTGCCTCGGTCACATGTTAATCGGGTCTAGATTAGAAGGATTATTTTAATAACAAAATATCTTTGTGTTATAATTAACAAGGGAATACTCACTTAAAAAATTAAGTCGTCTACTACGACTAGTTTCGGTCACAGCCCAAGCGAGACGCAACCGCGAGCGCGTCACGTTTGTAAACTCACCTGATGAAGGTCGCCGAATGTGACCGAATGTAGTCCTAGTAGACCACTTAATTTTTATGTGAGTATGCCCGTGTTAATTAAGACAAAAATGTGTAAAAACCACGTTAGTTTCCATAGTAAAATATCTTTCTGTAACTTAAAAAGTTGGTTTCGTTAGTTTGATAATGAAAGATTGTATTGCCGAGTTTAATTATAAGGTCACACTTAGCCTGTCGGTTCAAATAATTCGAATCGCACAAGCACTCGGCCCACGCTGTCAGGTGCAGTGCCTTCATGCGAGTGACGCGACCAGGAGCCCTACTCTGGCAAGTGAGACATTACCTCGGTCACTGTCGCCCTCATTGGAAACGTCATGAGAGTGCGAGAGACCGATAAAATCTCGAACAGCCCGGAATGACCTCCTAGTTTCCAATTGTTTCAATTACGAGCTGTATAGCCACAGCTACGTTTATTATCGGTTTTTGCGTAATTACTCCCAATCCCAACCGATTGATGGCTTACCTATACTTTTACCAACATTACTTACTCTGTGGAGACAGGACAAAACTAAATTGCCTATCTATTATTACTAGTAGTTCGTAGCGAACTGAGACCTCACAGCGCCTAAATCTCCCCAACCCCACGACCGATTTCGCTCATATTTAACCTGAAAAATTGTATTAAAATTATGTACTTTCTTGCCAAATTTCGTGAAGATCAGATCCACCATTCTTAAGTTATTGTCGGACAAACATACATACATACAAGCGCCGATTTGTTCCTCTAGACTCTGAGACATCGCATCTTAAAAAAAAA